>CM069524.1:1864166-3070833 GCA_035773235.1 Eospalax fontanierii | reverse complement strand
TCAAGTAAGTGAACTGTTTAAGACCCCTCACTTTATGAACTTATTTAACAGCAGCCCTTGGGACTGGAGAGAGGTCTCAGCTGTTAAGAACACTTGCTGCTCTTCCAGAAGGCCTGAGTTCAGTTCCTAGCACCTATGTTGGGCAGCTCACAACAGCCCTAACTCCATATCCAGAGGATCCAGAGCCCTGTTCTGGTCTCCATGGGCAACTGCACTCATATGTCATACATGCACCCGCATACACACACACACATGCACACACATACAAACACACAAAAAATAAAAATAAAATCTTTAAAGGTAGCCCTCATCGGAAGAATTATTTCTCAGCCGAAGCAGACATGAATCCGCCCCAGCAGATTCACTCATCCTAGGCCTGTGGGGGTTTCCAAAATCATTTTCCTAAAGGAAACAGCACTTCCAATAAAACACTTAAAACTATGCAAGGAAGCAGCAGAAGGAAGTCTGTGGATATTCAGACATCAGAAATGTCAGACTCAGACATAAGAGCAATTATAGTCATGATATTCAAAGAAGTACAGGCAAGCTTTAGAATTTATAGACAATAGAAGATGTTTTATGTGATGTGGTATGTTTGAGAGCCAAAAGGAACATCTTAAACAAATAATCAGACAGATACTACAAATAAAGAAAAAATTATCAAAAACAAAAGAAAATCCCCATCTTTTTAGACTCCTCTGAAAAGAAATAGTGAACTGAACAATAAAGATAGAAAAGTTTCCAGAAAGCAAACCTGACAGATAAAAATTGAAGACATATGGAAGGAAATGAAGAGCCTTGTATGGGTAGAATATCTGATTAGAATGAGAGGGCGGGAAGGGAGATGGAGAGGGAGAGGGAAAGAGAGAGAGAGAGAGAGAGAGAGAGAGAGAGAGAACACAATATTTGATAGTCTGAGAAGCAATAGAAGACACATGTGTAGACCCTCAAGGATTCCCTCCCTTCCTTCCCCCTCCTTTCATGTCATCTGTTATTTTTAAGACCTACAGAGTCTGATTTGTATTCCCCAAATGCTCTTAATGTGGGGTCATCCCTTGGAACCTGGTCAACCAACTGGCCTAACTCACGTAAAGAAAATTGACTCTCTCTTATCAGCTGTCAGTTGCCAACAGTTCTTCAGTTCAGACTGGGCTCACTCCCCCATCCATGCTGGATTTTTGTCTGCTAGGCTTCTACAGGTCTTGCACATGCTGTCACAAACACTGTGGGTTCCACTGTGCAGCTGCTCAGTTGTGTCTGGAAAATACTGTTTCCTTGTGGAAACCTCCTCTGGTTCCTACAATCTTACCACTCCCTCTTCTGAAATGATCTCTGAGTCTTGGGAGGAGAGGGTGTGAGACAAGTATCTGTCCCATTTTAGAGTCAAGCACTACACAGTCTCTTATTCTCCACCCACTGGCCAGTTTTGGGTCTCTCTATTAATTGTCATCGGCTGCAAAAAGCTTCTCTGGTAGTTGTTGAGAGATGCTCTAATCTCTGGGGATAATAATCAGTCATTAGGAGTTGGTGTAATACTATGTCCATTTAACAGGATTAATAGGCTCTCCCTTATGGACTTTTTTCAATAGAAGGGGTGCTGGGTGGAATGGTTAGTTCATTTGTAAGACTGAGCAAAGGGAAAAGCCAGAGGAAGAGACATTGGCTAATTGAATAGGTAGTAACTTCATTAAGCCCTAGAAGAGACAGTAGCTGTTAGCAATGTAAGGTAGCATTGAAATCTGTGGTTCAGATCGTGGTGCTGTGAGGATAGGCAAGATGAACCACCAAGCCCTCACATTCCCATCAGCATCCAGGAGGGAGCAGGTGCTGAAAGACCCACTCGTGGGTGCAGTTTGCCAACTGGAGCAAGATGTTGAGGGGTGGGCCTGGGCCAGTGTGCTTTGCAGGTTGGAAAGTTTGGTGCCTCTGGTAAAGGAAAATGAACAAGGCACGTAGCTCCCGGTCTGACCGAGGGAAAATGGCACGATAAAAATAGGAGCTGGGGCTGGAGAAATGGTTCAGTGGTTAAGAGAGTTTACTGCTCTTGCTAAAGACAAGTTTGGTTCCCAACACCCACATCAAGCAGTGTACAACTACCTGTAATTCCACTTCCAGTGCCCTCTTCTGGCCCCTGCAAGTAGACACACTGCACACACTGAAAATTCAAAGCTAGTCTTTAAAAATAGGCATTATCTATGAATGACAAAATAAAATTAGACTCCAGTGTCACACTGTACTTAAACCCCCAGTGAACTGTAAACCCAGCAGTTTATGGCTGGAACCTGAGAGCCTGTGAACCCTTGGTTCCCATATCTGCTCCTACTAGCTTTTATGATATCAGCATAGGAAAGGACAGTTTTAGACACCACAAAAATTCAAGCTCAGTATGACTTCATGAATTTTTGATTTATCATTTAAGTTAAAGAAGAGTGGCTTTAAAAAAGCAAGACATAGAATAAGGACTAATTGCCCACAGTGAAGACCCCTAGGCTGCACAGCCCAGTTCCGTAGTTAAAACCAAAAATGCCCTCGGGGGACTGGAGCAGCCAGAATACACACCCAGGACACAGCAGGGTTACAGTTATTCTGGAAAACAGTTTGACAGTTTCATAAAAAGTTAAGCTCCGACTTATGTAGATATTCACACAAGGAAAAAGAAAGCACACATCACAGCTATGTCCATGCGTATTTACAGTAGCTTTATATAGAATATCCCAAACTGGAAGGGAACACAAGTGTCTACCTCACATGAATGAATACGCCATGATATGAATATGCCAGGGAGAAACAGAACCCCTCCCGCAGAGTTCTTAGTCTCATTCCTAAAAGAATTTAAGGATGGACTCAAGTGAAAGCTTTAGGACAAGTTTATTAGGATTTAAGGGAAAATCTTCAGGGCAAACAAGTCATAAATCTCAGCAGCTGCCTCGAGGAGGGGAACGGAGAGAAGGGAAAGGAGTCGTGAAGTCATGCTGGCTTAGAACCTGCTTGCAGGTCAGACAGACACCACATGGCAGAATAGCATCTTCCTGGCGGAGAGGAGAAGGGAACTTTAGATAAAAAGCTAGAGGTGTTGGGCAGCCCAAAGCACCGGGGAAGGCATAGTTAGAAAAGAGATATGAAGAAGAAAAAGAGAGGTTACTTCTTCAGAAAAGTGGGCAAGACTTACAGAGCCCCTGTCTGGGACCACCCTGGTCTACAGAACTGCACTAGGGGATGGGGACTCTGGGCAGGCGAAGTCACCATTTCATTAACGTAGTAGGTATTCCACCTGTCTCTTTAGCATAACCTCCTAGGGGTGGTCCCGTGACTAGGGCATCTGCCAAAACTGGAAAGCTGGATCTTTATCCAGACCAGAGATTCTTATGCTCTTGATCAGTTTTAAAGTGGGTTTTTTCCATACTGTAACATACCTATGCAAAAGAATATGACTCAGCAATAAAAATGAACGAGCTGTCGATAAGAAAACAACCAGGACAAATCTCAGAATAATTATATCAAGTGAAAAAACTCAGGTCAGAAAAACAGTACTTTCTTCGATTTCACTTACATAACATCCTGAAAATGAGTTCGAATTATAGACATGCAGTAGATCGGTGGCTGCATGAGGACAGTGTGAAGAGAGGGCAGAACAGGCAATGGTCAGAGAGGAGGGCTTGGAGTCACTGAAACTGCTAAATTAAACTAACCTTTTAATCATTAAATTAACCATAATGGTAATGGTTTGGGGAGATGTGTGTGTGTCAAAGCTCCTCACACAATAGACCTTAAATACATCAGTTATACTTCAGTAAGACTAAAGAAAACATAATATGACAGGGAAATGGGTGGAAGGAGCAGTTTAATAAATAGAGAAAGGCTGTGTGATGATTCCAGAAAGAATCACACAGCCTGTAGGGCTGGGGATGTTAAAGTGGGTGCCATGCTCACCTAGCATGCATGAAGCCCTGGGTTCAGTCTCCAGCATCACATCAACTGGGTGTGATGGCATACACTGGCAATCTCAGAAGTTTGGAGTTGGAGGCAGGAGGATCAGGAGCTATAGGTCATCCTCAGGTATAGACTGAGTTCAGAGAGCCAACCTGGGCTACTTGAGACAAAGAAGGAAAGAAAGAAGAAAGCAGAAAGAAAGAAAGAAAGAAAGAAAGAAAGAAACAAAGAAAGGAAGGAAGGAAGGAAGGAAGGAAGGAAGGAAGGAAGGAAGGAAGGAAGGAAGAAAGAAGAGAGAGAGGAGGGAGGAGAGGGGAAGGGGGGAGAGAGTGAGACAGAGCAAAAGAGAGAGAGAGAGAGAGAGAGAGAGAAAAGAAATAAATTACAGTGTGAATCTAATATAGCACCCAACTGGGGAAAAGAATTCACAGCAATTTGCACTCAATTTTTCTTTTCCTCCAAGAAACCGTGAAAGGCAGACTCCTTGCCCACCCAGAGCAGTGCTGACGCCTTACCAATTACCTTCAGTCAGGAAAATTAGTCAAATATGACACGATTTTAAATCAGAATATGTGCTTAAATGTTTGTCTTTCCTGTGTGTAAACATTTTAGTAATTTTGAATGACATAAATTCATGTCAGTGGAAAATAAGAAAAAAACAAACAAACTAGGCCTTCCTCCTTAGTGTGAAATGTGGTGAACTGCAGCAGAGGTTCCTCTGGGAGGTGCTGGGGTTGTGCAAGTGTGGGGCCAACAATTACGCTTGCATCTCAGTGAGGCGAGGCCCCCTGAGCGCATTCGATGGTCTGAAGAGTAAAAGCCAGGCGTCCATTTCTCTAGGCTCCAAATCGGGTTTTCCTTGCTGAGGCTGAAGCTTAAAGAAGTAAAACTTCAGGCTCCTAACTGCCCTGCCAGCTTTGACACAGTCCAGAGTAATCTAACTGGAGAACCTCAACTGGGGAACTTCCTACACCAAGGCCTGTCTGTGGGGATTGTTAATTGATGAAGGAGGGTTCAGCCCACCGTAGGCAGCACCACCCCTATTCGGCGGTCCTGGGCCAGTAACAGCCCGCCGAGCATGCACTTGAGAGTGAGTTAGCGAATAGTGTTCCCCTGTGGTTTCCCTCAGGGAGGCACAGTAACCTGTGCACGGAATAAACCCTGTCCTCCTTTAAGTGGCTTTTCCTCAGAGTGTTTTATCAGCTCAGCAGAAAGGAAGCTCGAACAGTCCTTATCACTTTTGATTCCTCCCAGATTCAGTCCTTGTCCACTTAGGAGAGAAAGTTCAGAATAGAACAGGTTCAGTGGGGCCAGATCCCCAGGGAGCTGATGTAGGTACTGCAGTCTCTCCCCAGAGCCTACACGGATGTAACCATGCCAGTCCTATCCCCTCTGTGCTCTGGGGTCAGTGTTACCTTTCTCAGTGTCCTCCCCACGTCTTCCCAGTCTTGCACGCTGACACAGGCATCAGAACAGCCATGTGATGGGCAAGAAACAACGTCTTGTTTAAATATCAAAACCAAGAAAAGGAAGCTTGGTGTCATGGCTCACACCGGCTGTCTCAGCATAGGGAAGTGGATCTCTGTGAGTTCAAGGCCAGCCTGGTTTACATAGCAAGTTCCAGGCCAGGGCTGCATAGTGAGACCCTGTCTCAAAAGGACAACAAACAAATAAACAAAACAAAGCACCACCACCACAAGACCAATAACAACAACAACAACAAAAAAAAAAAAATCAAGAAAAGGGAAAAAAAAATCAAGAAGAAGGAAAAATGGGAGAAGGCCTGATCTTCTGCAGAACTTTCTAGCAGATAAAACAGATAACATCCAAAAGTTATTTAAGAGGCATAATTTATTTTCTAAAAAGGAGATATAAACATTGATGATTCAGAAGTGTGATCTCTTAAAAAATGATCTGTAATTGTGTCTCCTAACTTTGCTTTTCTCCCTCTAGCTAGTTACTTGTAGCAGAAAACCATTTGCAAATTCATTTGCGTTTCAGAATCTGAATCTAAGACTTGTGCATACTGCACATATTTGAAGTAACTTGGAAGTGTTTTTTTCCCTTGATCTGACTGGCGAATTAGAGTGTAGGATCCGGTAAGGTCCAAAGTATAAGAGCAAGGCTTCTGTTTGGTGCCGCCCAGGAGATGGGCATATCAAAACCTAGGCCGCCAGGAGACCCCATAGAGTTCGTTAGAACTGGCCCTGCTTCGTGAGGCTCTGTGAAATAAGAGCATAGTGGAGAGCTCAGTGGGGAGGTGGGAAACGCTGGGAAACTCAGGAGGGGATTTGGTGGGGAGCTTGGTGGGGAGCTCAGCGTGTCCATCTGAGTTTGTAAAAAGGCATTTTATAAAGCCTCTTGTATGTAGAAACTTGTGTTCTTCCTTTTATCTTAGGTGATTGCTAATCTTGTACAAGAACAACCCTTGCCTCGGTCTCCCTGAAGTGCCCACATGGAGGGGAACTAGTGGATGGTCCATCTGGGGTGTACCAGTAGGGTGCGTCCAGCACAATGGGTGGAGGGTCACATCCCACCATCGACTCTCTGATGATGGGCTGCTGAGGGAAACCATGCAGAGCCAACCTCACGGCAGGTCTTCTTTCCAGAAAGAAGTCCTGAAATCGGATCTTGTCATCTGCTCAGCAGCCGCCGTCCTCTCATTTGCAGTCAGTGCCAGCACAGTGTTCCTGTCCTTACGAGTAGGTCCCCAGGCTCTATCTTTTCTTCCTGGGGTGGAGTGAGGGCACAGAGGAACAGAGGAGCTGGGGTGGGGACAGGTAAGACGGTTAGTATACCCCATGCTGAAAACTGCCTCCAAGAGGGGACGTGGCCCACATCTTCTGTGTCAGCTCCTGGGGGGCGTGGGGGTTGTCCCCAAGAGCCATGGAACAGCTTGTGATTGAGGAGAGTTGGTGTGATGGACTGAGAACAGACTCCAGACAGAAGATGCCATGTTGGGGCAAAGACAGAGGTCACAGGGATAAACGGATCATTTGGACATTTTCAGTGAGAGCAAACAAAATCAAAGGCCAGAGGGGCCACTGTGTTGTGTTTCTTACAGACTGGTACTGTCTCCGTTCACACGCATGGGACACTCACAATCACGTCTTTCATCAAGAAGTCCACCAGCTAAGCATGCTACTGTCTAGCTCTCCTTCTCAGGGAGACTGAGGGTGTCTTTCAGTGGGCAGAGTAATCCCGGCCCCTTCCTTCCAGGGAGTGCTTCCCTGCCATCTTAGCAGCTCGCAGCACGTGAATTCTCTTCCTTAAGCATGAGAAAGGGGGCTGGAGAGATGGCTCAGTCAATAAATCTCTTGCCCTGCAAGCACAAGGACCTGAATTCCACCCTCAGCACTCACATAAAAAATACCAAGCATGACGGAACATGCTTCTAATCCTAATGCTGCGGAGGTAGAGACTGGAGGATCCCCGGGTCTCACTAGCCAGCCAGCCTAGTCTATGTAGTAAGTTCCAAGCCAGTGAGATACTCTGTCTCAATAAACAAGGTGAATGGCATCTGAGGAGTAATGGCTGGGGTTGACTTCAGGCCTCCACATGTACATGCACACACACGAACATGCACACACTAACATGCACACACATTTTAAAAAACAGGGAAAGGAAGGGATAATGATGAATGTGATGGGATGATGATAGATGTCAGGGACGATGGTGGATGTAAAGGTCTGATGGTGGATGTCAGGGATGATGGTGGATGTCAGGGCTGATGGTGAATGTAAAGGGCTGATGGTGGGTGTCAGGAACGATGGTGGGTGTCAGGGATGATGGTGGATATCAGGTACGATGGTGGATGTTAGGGCTGATGGTGGATGTCAGGGATGATGGTGGATGTCAGGGCTGATGGTGAATGTAAAGGGCTGATGGTGGGTATCAGGAACGATGGTGGGTATCAGGAACGATGGTGGGTGTCAGGGACGATGGTGGGTGTCAGGGATGATGGTGGGTGTCAAGACTGATGGTGTATGTCAGGGATGGTGGCTGGGCATACATGTTACTCAGGAGCACACACCACTGATCTTGACCTCTTCCTGCTCTCTAGCCTTTCCTCAGCATCGTGCTCTTCGCCCTGGCGGGCTCTGTGGGCCTTGTAACCCACCACCTACTCCCTCAGCTCCGCAAGCACCACCCTTGGATGTGGGTTTCACACCCTCTGCTTAAGAGCAAAGAGTACCAGCAACGAGAAGCAAGAGGTTAGTGCTGCTGTCCTGCAAGGGACAAAGGCATGCTGAGCATTTCCCTGGGTTCAAGGGCACAGCCCCATGAATGCGCCTAGTGCCTCAGCATGTTACACATCAGAGAACATGGGGTGCACTGCGCATGCTTGCCCTTAATGATTAAAAACAAAGAGTGTGTGCATGCTCTGGAGTATAGGCATTGCCCCAGATAGGCTGGTCATCTGGAACAAGAATGAGGAAGACTAACAAATTAGATGTGTATGCTATGAAAATATTCCTCATTTATATGGATTTTGTAGGAAAATCACATTCTGTTGTCTATTCTTGAATGTTGTGATTCTGGTTTATGTTGACCAGATACTAAGGGCGCCTCGGAACCTCTCATCATACTTGACCATTAACTGTCAGCTTCTGAACTTTGTGTTTTCATTTACTTGCTTGTCTAGGTAGCAGTGGAGTCTGCATTGGGTTGACTTAGCAGTTCCCATGTGATAAACAGCCTGGTGATTGTGGCACTTAAATAAATACATTTCTTCTAGTCACTGGGAATGTAATTCCATTGGTTGAATGTTCATCCACCATGCATGACCTGTAGTTCCATCCTGGCACCACATAAGCTGGGAGTGGTGATGCATACCTGGTATCCCAGCCCTTAGGATGCAGAGGTAGGAGATCAGAGGGTCTTCCTCAGCTATGTAATAAGTTCAAGAACAGCTTGGGCTACATTTTTTTCTGGATAGTAGCTCTTTTGAGAAGTTGTCCATGGGCTCTCCTTTCCTTCAGGAGTTCCCTGCTCTATGTGTGAATAGATGGGAGAAGACCAACTGTGTGTCTGTCATAGGCATGACCACAGGGTCTGAGATACACCCCAGAGAACAAACCCAAGAGTCCATGGGATAGAATGGAGCTGAGATAAAAACGAAATGTCTAAACAACCTGTCTATGATTACAGCAGAAAAACTTCCTGAACTAGAGAAAGAATTGTGCATCAAAGCAAAGAAGTATATGAAGGCTGCCGTCCGACCCAGTGTCTCATAAACTAAGCTGTTCCAGTGAGTTAATATGTTCATTGCACATTGCTGCAACAAGAAACCTAACCAAAGCAACTACAGAAATAAGGGTTTGTCTGGCTCACAGGTTGAGGGTGCAGACTATCATGGTGGGAAAACCGTGGCTGGAGAAGTGTAAGGCAGCTGGTCACACTGATCCACGGGCAGGAAGAAAAGAGAGATGAATGTTGGTGCTCAGCTCGCCTTCGCCTTTGTATTCAGTCCAGGACCCCATCTTGTGGAATGATGCCATTCACCATTAAGGAAGATCTTACCACCTCAGTTAATGTAGTCTAAATAATCCCTCATGACACACCCAGAGAGGTGGTCTCCAAGTGATTCTGGGTGCTGCCAAGTTGACAGTTGATGTTGACCATCACTGATGGCTATGTAGATAAAATAAAAAGTACATGGGGTCATAGAATCATGTACTAGATTGGTGTCTGGTACATGGGAGATAGCCAGGAGATATTGGTTGAATGAACAAATGAATGCCCATCACAGAAGGAAGGAGGGTTCCCTGAGACCTGGTATGTGCAGGAAAACCTCTGGCAGTGGAGGGCAGGTCTAAAGATTGATGGGCACCTGTCTGGCTCAGCAGTGGGAAGTAACCTGGCTGCTAAGAAGCTTAAATTATAATTTTTGGGTGCATTACAATAAATGCATAAGCATTATGTAAATTCTAAGACATGCCAATTAAAAGTCTCATTTAGGTAGTAATTTTTAAAAATGTATTATTAAAAATTCAGTGATGAGTTTCCAGTTTGTAGTTCTCCAGTGAGATCTACCTCACAGCGTAATGAAGCTTGTCTCCTTGCTGCACACAGACTGCATGTGATAGATGTGGTTGAGGGATGCTGCCTTCTCTAATGGATCTTTCACTTTTGCCAAAGTAATTCAGAGTGTTAGAAATCAAACAACGAATCATGAAAAGCCTGGCAGTTCTGCCCCTCCCGTCTCTGATTCCTCCTTTCCAGGAGAAATTGCTTTCTCCCCTTTGGATAGTGCCTTTGATTTACTGTAATTCTCCTAAATAATGCTAGTGTACAGTTCTGTGCCTCCGACATGTCTGAATCATTATCTATCATCTTATGAAAGAAGCATTTACTCTCCTAATCTGCCTGCTCCCTCGTTTGCTGGGGACCTTATCTCCCTGTGTCAGGCTCTCCCTGTGGCAGCAGGCAGAAGCGGTAAGCTGTGTTCTCACTGCTGCAGGAATGGAAGAGGCATGGAATATAGTCATCTCTGTTCTAGAACAAGGGGAAGCTGAACTTAAGGGAGGAAAGGTTTTGGAGGTTCGTAGTTCCAGAGAGTTTCAATCCAGTGTGACTGTGAAGACGTGACAGAGCAACTCAGTTCACGGAGACAGGGACAGGAGCGTGAGGTGGAGGCTGTCCACAGTGGCTGGCCAGGAAGCAGGCAGTGAGACTGGAACTGGGGGCTGGGCATATCCTTCAAAGGCATGCCCCTAATGACCCACTTCCTCCAGCTAGGCCCCATATCTTGAAGGTTCCACATTCTCCCTAAAGAGCGATACCAGCTGTAGACTCAGTGTTCAAGCATCTAAACCTGTAGGGACAGTTCAGATTCAAATGTTAACAGGGTCATAATTTTGTTAGCATTGAACTGGTGGGATAGTTTGGGGAAAGTGAACAGAAGTTTTAAAATGACAACTTTTGGGGCTGGAGAGATGGCTCCGCGGTTAAAGAGCTCTGATTGCTCTTGCAGAGGACCTGGGTTTGATTCCCAGCAGCCACATGGCGGCTAAGAATGGGATATAACTCCAGTCCCAGGTGATGTGATGCCCTCTTCTGACCTCTGCGATCATTGCGCGGCACAGGTGCACTTACACACATGCAGGCCATACTACACATATAAAATAAGAGTAATAAAATATTTTTAAAGACAACTTTATCAGATGAATTCTAGATGTAGTAAAGATTTAAATTGCTATTAAAATGGATAAAGGAAGAGAGGGAGGGAGAGGAAGAAGGAAGGAGGAAAAATGGCCCAGCACAGAAGTGTACAGAGAGAGACAGACAGACAGACAGACAGAGACGGAGAGATGGGATTATGTCATCCCTTTTGGAGGAGAGAAAGAGAATTTTCTAAACATGATCTGAAAGTAAACAGCCACCAGATCGACAAGGGACATTTTGATGACTCACGAACTGTGAACTTACTCTTGCGACTCCTACTGCCTTTTCCTTTTTTTGAAAAGCTCCATGATATCAAAAATAGATCACATTTATTATGTCAAAAAATATAAAATACCTGTCATGTGTCAGGGACAATGTGGCGTGCTGGGTCAGGAGGTGAACCCCCTGGAAGCCAGAGGACTCCTGTTAGGAGTCCATCCCAACCCCACCATGCAGGTGGTCTTATGGAGAAACTCCCTGGCTTTGTTCTCCCAGGTGACCTCTTTAATTAAGCCCTTAAATAGTCAGTAGAGCATCTGTTGGCCTCCCTTTCACTGGGTAGCCATCAGGAAGAAAGAACAGTGCCACCTGGGCCTAGTGAGCAGTGGACAGCATAAACATCGACCTAACAGGCAATGTGCATGAGCCGTGGGCACACGAGCACCCCCTCCAAGGCTCAGGGACCACGGAGGAAGAGGGAGCAGAAAGATTGTAAGAACCAGAGGTTCGGGAGGACTGGGAAAGACTGTGTTCTGCACATGGCAGGCCCCCTGCACTCGTGAGCCCACAGCAGCTATGGTTGCCTGCACAAGGCCTGCACAAGGTCAAGCTAATCAGCATTCCGGCATGGAAGGGGAGGGACTCGTGGGTCCCCGCCCCTCACTGAGGAGCTATTGACTCTTCACGGTTGCTGCGGGAGGAAGAATCTCGGCCTGTAGTATCTAGTAGGTTGGCTGTGCTCCAGTAGATGGCCCCACACCCATGAGTTTATGGCATCACAGATTGGACTCAGTGGGCTATTTCTTTAAAGGACATGAAATTAGAAGGTTGGGATATGAATGGGGAGGTTGAACCAAAGAGGATTTACGAGAGGTAAGGGGTAAATATGATCAAAATGCATTGTATACAAGTGTGAGATTCTCAAAGAAGTAATAAAAATGTTGTATTTTAATAAAAGAATGTACTTACGCGGGAAAAAAGATCAAGGTAATGAAACTTGAGTTCACCCTAAGCAGAATTCAAGGGCTCCAAGCATCACTGTAATGTGTAGTGCTTCACTTTGGAAGTGAAACGTATTTATACAGATTAAACAACAGCAGGCCTATGCATCCTTAGGAAGGACTTTATAACCTTAGCCCTGCTCAGGCATGGCAGAAAGAAGAGCCAGACATCCCACAACTAATACTGACTGCAGGTATGAGGATGCTCCAAGCCCGAACTTCCTCTGCCTCAGTGGCTCTTTCCACCATAGATGCCTCAGGGGTGATCGGGACTACTTGATCTGCTTCCCCCAGAGCAGAAAGCCATAATCTTTTCAGCTTGGATCCCAACCCAAGATTTGAATCAGAGAAGATTGTCTTCCTAAAGCTACAACCATCCTAAGGGTTACTGATTAATTTTTAATTATAGGGAAGGACCTATTGTAGTTACACAAGAGCCTAAAGAAAACAACCTGAAGCCTTTTTAAAAAAAAATGTGAAGCTTTGAATTGCGATGAGTCGTCTATAAACTCGTAAATGGCATCATTATTTTGCATCGTATCACTCAAGGGTCTCATATTCCAGGGGAATGAGAAAGAATCATCCTTCTGTAATGTCTCTTTATGGTCTCCTCACATGTGGGGGAAATTACAGAGAGACAGTTATAAAATATGATTGTGCAGACTTTTTTTAAACTGCACTTTGTGTGACTACAGGGACAATTTGGGGGCTGAGGACACGCGTTTATCATGTTCGTGTATTCCCAAGCTTTGTCTTTTATTCGTTTTCTGTGGTTTCCCCATAAGAAAAGATCAAGTGAAGAATTTGGAATTCTAGGCATAGGCTTTGGTCTGAGCATCCTTCTGCATCATTAGTCTCCTTTCAATAGCTCCTTCTGCCCCCAACTGTAAGCATTCGCTGTGAATCCTGTGGATCTGGAGTGTGCAGCATTTCCTTAGAGTATGTTACTGAGGATGATAAGACAGCCAAAAATTAAACTGAAATTAATTTTCTATCAATAGCGGGGTGAATAGTCCATGACCTCGCAGTTTGGAAGCCTGGAAACCTCAGATTCGCCACTCCTCTGGCGTTCCCATGTGGATGTTGTCTCTTCCTCCTCGCTCTTCGCTACCCTGCCTTGACGGGTGCTGAGAAGCCCGTCGTGGGACAGGCCTTTCCATGGCATGATTTTTCTTTACCATTCACCTGTCGCTGCCAGTGTGCGCTGCTTGGATGCTTCTGCACCCTCTCCTCTGGCCTCTCATTGAGAGATCCAGAATCTGTCAGTGGAAGGCCTGAGGTAGTTTTATGCTGTTTTCACGTGTCAGCCATAATCAAGTCCATTTCCCTGTTCCATTCTCATAGCCCAAGACAGCTAAACTGTGTAGTTCAACTGGGTTGTCACTCAGTCTGCGTGTGCATGTGCTTGTGTGTGTGTGTTTCTATAAAATAATAGAAAAGGTTTTTCAGCATAGGAGTTGTTGATACAAAAACACATCTCTCGTGGGGCTGGAAAGATGGTTCAGAGATTAAGAACGCTGGCTACTCCTGCAGAGGACCCACTTTTGGTTCCCAATACCTACATGGAGGCCAACAAACACATGTAACTCCAGTTCCAGAGGGTCCAGTGCTCTCTCTTCTTGCCTTCACAGGCACTCCACACATGTGATATATTTACACACATGCAGACAAAACACTCATACCCAGAAAATAAAAATAAATAAGTTTTTAAAAATTACCACAACTGTCAGCTGAGCGTGGTGGTTCACACCTTTAATCCTAGTACTCAGAGGAAGAGGCAGGTAAATCTCTGTGAGATGGAGGCCAGCTTTGTCTACATAGTGAGTCCCTGTCTCAAATGAAACAACAAATCCAGCTCTCCCCTCAAAGAAGTACAAAATGGTTTATTCTGGAGCTGTATGAGTGTCCATGGCCTGAGAACACAGATTTAAATTACTCCAAATACTGTGTTCCAAGATAATAATTGATTCATGAAGTTTTATAGCACAAATGAAGATAATAATAAATCAAGATACTTTGAGAATACGTTGGTGAGAAGATCACGTAGCAGGTAAATCTCTCCTAAGGATCTCAGATGCTGTCTGATAACATTGTTTCACACACACAGTTACACAAGCATGCAGAGATGTACACATACATATACACACACAACGATACATAAAAAGATACACAAACATACACAGATATACATACACAGACACACAGTCATACATAGACAGACATAAACAGATACACAGACATATACACACAGACACATAGACATATACACATATATACAAACACACAGG
Source organism: Eospalax fontanierii (assembly GCA_035773235.1). Lineage (NCBI taxonomy): Eukaryota > Metazoa > Chordata > Mammalia > Rodentia > Spalacidae > Eospalax > Eospalax fontanierii. Next base: position 3,056,228 of record CM069524.1, on the reverse strand, counting down.
AGACACAGACCATAAACAGACATACACACATGCCACACACATATACATACACATATACACACATGCGCAGATACGTATACACACAGATACACAAATAAATACACCCAGAGACACAGTCACATAAACACATATAAACACACAGACACACACACATAGATAGAAAGACATATAGTGACTCATGCATAGATAGGCACACACATAGACACACAAAGACACAAACAGAGACACACACGTATACACACAGCTCAGACAGTCAGAGGTTCACCAAACAAGTCATTTCACTTTTGAATATTTGGAAAGTCAGGGGTGGTGAATTCTGAGCTTATTGGTGGTTTCTGGTCTCACTGAAATTCCTTGCTTTGTGTTTCTTGGATGAGTAACTGAAATTCTCATCAACAGCTCACTTTTCTTATCCTAATGGACAGTAAATCCCCGTTGGCAGCAATGGGAAGGAGCCCCCCCGCCACACACACATACGTCTTGAATCTCGCTTATCTCTACCCGCTGGAAAATATCATTTTCTAAAAGCAAATATGACAAGCTTTAGAAAATCTGCCACACATTCCCCTAGCCAGATGGTTCCCAGCTATTCTCCAGCCTCAGTGCTCAATGTTTCCTTTCATGCAAATGTATTTCTGATATTTTGGCACAGGCCTAGATTTCTCTCCATTTACTTTTTAAGGTTGTCATGTTTCTCTGAGTTGGTGACAAATGTTGATGGAACTCTAAAGACGTATTTTCCAAAGCAGACTGAATCATTTTGATGTGATGATCTCAGTCTGACAACTGTTATCTCTTATAAATTGAGAAATCAGAAAAAGTAATTTCCTACAGAAAGAAACCTGACTAGCTGATTGTATCTTGAATGAGATTAAAATGGGAAATGTTGCTTAATAGGATACAGTTGGGGAAGTTGGCTAGGCATGCTGGTGCACACCTGTGAGGCCAGCCTGGGCTACATGAGACCCTGGCGCAAAAGAGCAACAGAAGTCCTGAAGGTCTGCTTCATGTGTTTATGTGCATGTGTGTATGTGTGTGTGCATGCGTGTGCACGCATGGATGTCAGAGGACAGTTTCAGGTGTTGGTCCTAGCAGTCTACCTGTTTGAGACAGGCTGTCTTTGTGCTTGCTCATTGCTGTGTATTCCAGACTAATTGGCCTAGAAGCTTCCAGGGATTCTTGGGTTCTTACCTCCCATCTCCATGCAGGAACTCTGGAATTGCAGATGCATGCATGTTGCCATGACTGCCTTCTACGTAGATTCTGGGGATCCGAGCTCAGGTCTCCATGATTACACAGTAAGAGCTTTACCCAATGAACTATTCCCCGGCCCACTGTTTCTGTGTTCAAGAACTTCCTCAGTTATGGAGGACCATGAGGCAATAAAGGACACTTCCCGCTCTCTGACACTTCTGCTTAACAGCCCTGGGCTCACTAAGCCATATAAGTAGAAAATTCACCCTGACAAACTCCAAACAGTAAGGGGACTAATGTTGAAATGAATAATTATTTCACTCTGCTGCGACAGATCCTGAAAGCATAGAATTGAGTGTGCACAGTGACGGCATGAAGAGGAAGTAGTCTTTCCTCTGGAATTAGAGATAATGTGTACAGAAAGCCTGGCTTAATGTTTGGCAGGTTCCAGACCTGAAGGTGGGACTGTGGTGGGGTCTTCCTGAGAGCAGGCAGTAAGGAGATGCATTGTCTACAAAGGACTTCAAGAGAGCAGGGGAGGGGCTGGAGAGATGGCTCAGTGGTTAAGAGCACTGGCTGCTCTTACAGAGGACCTGGATTTGGTTTCCAGCACCCACATGGTGATGGACAACCATTTGTAACTCCAGTCCCAGAGGATTCAATGCCCTCTTCTGACCTCTGGGGACATTACACAACATGGATGCACTTACATACATGCAGACAATACAGTCTTACACAAAAATTAAAATAATAAATAAAAGTATTTTTTAAAAAGAGGGTGGGGGCGATACCTCAGTCAATAAAGCATTTGCCTAGCAAGCATAAGGATCTGAGTTGGATTCCCAGAACTCCCTGAGAAACAAACCCGAAGTTAACCTCTGGCCTCCACATGCAGGCACACACATGCACATGTACACCTACACACATTAACACAACCCCTCCCACACACACACACCAAAAAACAAAGAAGAAAATTAAAATCCAGGCATGGTGGCACACAGCTTTAATTTTAATCCCAGCACTCGCAGGCAGAGGCAGGTGTCTCTGTGAGTTCAAGGCTAGCCTGGTCTACATAGTGAGTTCCAGACCAACTAGGGGTACAGGGAGACCCTGTCTCAATCCCACCCCCAGTATTTTTTCAAATAAAGACTGTCATCCCACATTCAGTTTCTCTTTGTCTTGTCTTCTAATCAGTCTTGTCTGACTCTGCTTTCTCATCCCTGAGACCAAATGCCAGAGCAGACTCACCTTGATGAAGAAGGATTTACTTTACCTCACAGTTCATTGCAGGGATGGGTCTATGGAGGACATTTCAGATTTAGGCTCACCATGGTGTCATTGTTAACCTCTGCTCCCACCAGCTTAGGGGCTCTTGGTACAGACTGCATGGGATCCAGGAAACCCAGAATCGCTAGGTGGTAGGATGCCAAGTTCGTGAAGTGACTGAACTTTCCCCTTCAGGAGTTTGAGGGGACGTGCCAGGAGAGCTCCCAGGGACATACAGCCACATAGAGGCTCGTGGGTCTGTGTGGTATGGGAGAAATGCAAGTTGTTCTCAGTCGGCCCTAACCATCAGTCAGACTGCACCAGAAACACGGGTCTGGACACCTGTCTTACACCACATCTCACTCAATAACCAGTTCTAGAGAGCATGAAGAGATAAACCCGAAAGAATGATCCAAAAACCCTGTTCAAGAGAACATGGTCATTCAATTATTTTATGTATTTCTTTTTCTTCAGTGCTGGGGGTAAAACCCAGAGCCTTCCGCATACTAGGCAAGAAGCTCTTTTTTAATTTTCGCTCTTGATATTTGAGGCAAGATAAGCACGACTGGTCTGGAACTCACTATGTACACCAGGCTGGCCTGAAATTCAGAGATCTACTTGCCTGCCTGGCCTCCTGAGTGCTGGGATTAAAGGCATGTGTCACCATATCAGGCCTGAATTTTCAGTCTAATAAAGTTTCCCAGGCTGGTCTTGAACTTGTGACCTTCCTTCTTTATACTTCCAAATACTTGGGATTACCAACTTGTGCCACTAAGCTTGGCCATAAAATACCACAAAAGAAAGCCTTGAAAGGGGAAGGGGTGTGAGAAAAAGAGCCAGAGCATGTTAATGAGACAGAGAGAGAGAAAGTTAATACAGAGAGTGAAAACCCAGTCATAAATGGGACACTGAAGACTCATGTGCAGGATGGATAAAGACACCCCCCCCATCAAAAAGTAAAACACACACACCCCACAGGAACAAGAACCAGGAGCCAGGCCACAGACAAGAAGAAGTACTTCATAAGAGTGTGCAACCCAGGGATCAGTAACGTATGAAAAATCACTCAGCCGTACAAGCCACCAGGGAAACGTAAAGCAAAGCCATAAAGTGATATACCACTCTACAGCCACCAGTATGGCTGACATGAAGAGAGAGAAGGTTTTGGATGAAGGAAAACAGAGGCTCTGACGTGAGCTGTCTGTGGGAGGGTAACCTGGCACGATGACCCTGGAAGAGCATTCAGTAGCTACTGAAGTTTCCCATCTGCAAACCTAGCTCCTGAGCCGTTCACAGCCTGATGTGAACTCTACAGCCAGGTACACGTGCTCACCAGAAGATATGCGAAAGAATGTTCACAACACCATCTTCATTCGTAACGGCATGAAGTAGCTCCCAATCAAATGCCTGTTAAACATATTATAGTACATGAGGACTGGGGAGATGGCTGAGTTGGTACTTTCTGTACAAGCATGAGGACCTGAGTTCAACCTCTAAAACCCATGTAAAACAGTCACCCAGTATGGTGGTATAAACTTGTAATACCAGTACTAGGGTGTAGAGATAGATAGAGCCCTGGGGCTCTCTGATCAGCCAGTCTAGTTTTAATCAGCCATCTCCAGGTCAGATACCCTGTCTCAAAAAGCAAGGTGGATAGCGCCTGAGGAACAACACGTGAGTTTGACCTCTTGCTTACACATGTACACACATGTCTGTGTGCTCCATACAAACACACTAGATTCCTGGTAAAGGAAGCAAAGGAAGTGAATGAATATAGCCACACACAGAACTGTGAGTCTCACAAGCACGTTAAGCAAAAACCACAGGAATGATGGTTCTAAATAAGTGATGATGTATGGGAGCAGGCAGTGGGAACAGTACCTACCAGCAGGTACGTGTTACCAGTTACAGGCAGGATTAGAGCTGGCAGTCCGTGTGGTGATCAATCCCTGGAAGTTGTTGGTGCTGTTGTGGTCTGGCAACATCACAATCATCTAGCAGCTCATGAGAAATAGAGGAGGCTTGGCTGTACTCCAGACCAGCTGCACCAGGACCAGAGTCTGTATTTTAACAAGAGGTTCATTTACACACCGGTGATGGTTAATCTTGATTGTCAACTTGACAGGATCTAGAATCACCTAAGAGACAGATGTTTGTGGAGGAGTTTCTATATTGGGTTAAATATAGAAATGGGCCAGTGTCCTGAACTGAATGAAAAGAAGAAGAAGGCAAACTGAGCACCAGCACTCATCTCTCTCTGCTTCCTGACTGTGGACATCATGTGGCCAGCTGCCTCATGCTCCTGCCCTCATGACTTCCAACCGTGATGACCTACACCCTCAAACTGTGAGCCTGCATTAGCCCTTGCTTCCTTAAGTTTCTTTTGTCAGGAATTTTGTTATAGTAACAAGAAATGTGACTAAGACACTGTCAAAATTTGAGACTAGCCCAGGTAGGACGGTGTTCTTCAGCCTCCCCTCAGGTGATCCAGTACGCAGCCACTATGAGGAAACCTGACTTAGGATGATTCCAAGGTATATTGCTTTTGTGGCTAAGTAAATGAAGTCATTGCCTGGGATTAAGAATGTTTTCAGAAGAATTGGTTTCTGGAGGTTAATGATCCAGTTTTCAGTATGCTGTATTTGAAAGTTCCTTAGGAGGTCAGACAAATCTCTTCAGATATGGAACTTGAAAACAAAGAGAGATAGAATGACAGGTTTGAAGGTCACTCAACTGGAAGTGATCATTAATATGTCTTGGGAAGACACAAGCTCCAGAAATGAATATATATATATATATATATATATATATATATATATGGATGGATAAAAGCTAGTGACCAGGAGCAGGGAGAGGAACCTGCAGAGGAGGTGGGGAGATTTGCATGCAGGCAGGGACTGGGAGCCCGGAGCCCTCAGAGACAGTGTTCGAAAGGACCAGTGAGGTTCCTGTTCCTGCCCCAGCCACTTGGCAGGCAGGAGGTCACCAGGGGCCCGTTCATATGAGGCTCCCTAGAAGTTTCCACTGCGAGTAGAAGCTGTGGACGTGGTTGGACGGGATAGCGAATGACTCTTCGTGGATCTGGCTATGCAACATGAGCAGGGAGCCCTGGGGCAGGTGGGGAACAGGGCCTCACATGTAGAGGCCAGAGAGAGTGAGCAAGGAAGCGGCCGCTGGACCAAGATGGAAGGAGCTGGGATGGGACAGGGGGTCGGGGAGCAGGGAGGTGGCTGTGACTGTCAGGGACTTTGGCTCGAGGGAATGGGAAGGTAGCAGACTCTGTCTCCAGTAAAGTCCATTTTCTTCGGGAAGCGGTCACTTGCTTAGAGGAAACAGAGAAGAGGTTCCAAAAACTTCTTTTATTCTTTTGAAATTTTGATTTGCTTCGTTTTGTTTTTGTTTTTTGAGACACGGTCTCACTTTGTAGCCCCAGATGCTGGAACTCCCTGTGTAGACCATCCCAGGCTGGCCTATCTCACAGCGAGCCACCTGCCTCTGCTTCCTGATTGCTTGGATTAAATGCGCCACCAAACCAGGCTCCTTTTTTAAAATTCAAATATTTTATTTTATTTTTAAAAATTATGTGTATGAGTGTTTTCCTGAACCAATGTAAGTGCACCCATGTGTGATAAGGGAGTCAGGGCCTCTGGAACCAGAGTTGTAGCTAGTTGTTAGCTGCCAGGTGGGTGCTAGGAACTGAACCAGGTTCTCTGGAAGAGCAGCTTGTGGTCTTAACCACTGAGCCGCCTCTCTAGCCCCTTGAAATTTCTTCACTCTCATGTGCTTTCACAAAAAGTAAGAGTCCTTTCATCTATGTATAAAATGTATAACATACTTCAACTTCACTAATTATGCATAGAACCTCATTTGTTAAGAAGTAACACGTTCCACAGTTTGCCAGAGGAAACTTTACACATTGTCTATTAAAAAATCATTCAAATGGACAGCACTTTGTGTGTGTGTGTGTGTGTGTGCACGCACGTGTGTGTGTGCATGTGTGTGTTCAACTGGTGGACAAAACCCTGAAAGACAGATGCAAAGATAAATCCTCTCTTTCACAACCCAGAACTCATTGTTCAGTATGAGTTTTTATACATTCAAGAAGGCAGATGACAAGACAGCCCAAAGTCATGGTGTTGAGAGAAAAGACGGTGTGAGAATAAGGCATGACCTGGGCAGCTGCGCTCAGGGCCCAGGGTGCGCCGACTCCCAAGAGACTGAATGGTGTGTTGGGCCATGTGAGAAAATTTATCGCATAAGATGAACATTTATTTACCTGACCATGGGTGCTTTTAAATACCAATCTCAAAATACTGAACTAGGACGTGGCAAGTAAGAAAGAAAGTAATTGGAGAGCCAAGATGGAGCTACAACCCGAGCGATGGTGGTGATGGCGACTCTGGGCACAAGGATTTAAACCATGACTCTGGGTCTCTTCATTTGATTAAGAATTTTGATGCCTTCTATATTGATCACAAAATTCTGAACTCAGGACTTGGCAAGTAAGAGAGAAAATAACTGGGGAGCCAAGAAGACAGAGCCGCATTGGTCTGGCCTCCCATACACGCCAGCAGGGCAGAACTGGACTGACCACTCATGTGCACCAGTGACGCTTGGCCACCCATGCCCATCAGTGGGGTGGAGCCATGCTGGCCTAGCACCCATGTAAAGTTGCTGGTCTGCCATCCCACAAGCCCCAGTGGTACTGATGGTTGGTTGACCTGACCTTCATCATCACTCGGTTGCTGTCAAGACCTGGATATAATCCTCAAAATTAGAAATCTGAGAAGTCTACAGATTTCAGAAAATAAGCTAGAGGACACTGGTGTAACACTGTCCTGTGAAGATGTGAAACCTCCCAGCTGCCGCTCAGAGTCTCTTGGTTTAAAGGCCTGTGAGCTAACTGCTGCCTGCTGTGAGGATCTAGCTTCTGCTTCTACCACAGTAAAGCCCTCAGGAGAATCAACCTGATGGAGAATGCCTTGGACCTCAGTGAAGTCTCTGTGCTGAGTGAGGACCAGAAGCAGACAAAGTGTAACCTGCATGCAAGGGCTGCAAACACTTAACTTTATGAAGAAAACCAGGAGTTTTTAACCATTGAGAAAAAGAAGTCCCTGCTTGACCTTCCTAATCAGTGTGTAAGAGAAACAGAAATCAAGAGTGAAAATTGCATTCCAAGAAACCTGGGAATATTCTGACCCCAAACCACTACAAAGGAAAAGGAGTGGGCACTTACTTTTGCTTACCTGAGTATAAGAATGACAGATCACTGACTCCAGTGAGATAAGATTTCTCTGCCATCCAGCTCAGGCATGTTATGTGAGATGGATGTGGTTTTTTCGTTTGCAAATAGAAGGCATGAAGTTGGGAGTGAGAGGGGTTGGGGTCAGGGTTAGGGTGGACGCCGGCGAGGAGGTCTGAACAGAATCAAAATCCATTGCATGAAATTCTGGAGTCAATGAAATTCCTCTTAATCTTTAAAAAAGAAAATGTAAATGGGACAAAAGTACAGATGGGGGCTAGAGAGATGGCTCAGTGTTTAAGAGCACTTGCTCGCTGTTCTTGCAGAAGACTCCATTTGGTTTCCAGCATCCCATGACAGTGAGCTCACCACTGCCTGTGACTCCAGCTTCAGGGAATCTGACGCCCTTTTCTGACCTCCATGGGCACATACATGCACATACACATACACACATATACACATAAATAATGCACATAAGTAAATAATAAATAAATCTTTTAAAGAGAGCACAAACTACAAGTGGACTACGGATGTAACTCAGTGGAATGCTTGCCTAGCATGCATGAAGCCCTGGGTTCAACCCACAGCACTGAAAGATTTAGCATGCCTGTAATCCCAGAAATCAGGAGGTGGAGGCAGGAGGATCAGAAATGTAGGCTACGTAGTGAATTCAAGGCCAGCCTGGGATATATAAGACCCTGTCTTGGAACTTTTAAGAAAAGAGGAAAGAGAGGGAGAGAATGAGGGAGGGAAGGAAGGAAGGAGGGAGGGAAGGATGGAGGGAGAGAAGGAGGGAGGGAAGGAAGGAAGGAGGGAGAGAATGAGGGAGGGAAGGAAGGAAGGAGGGAGGGAAGGATGGAGGGAGAGAAGGAGGGAGGGAAGGAAGGAAGGAGGGAGGGAAAGAGGGAGGGAAGGAAGGAGGAAGGGAAGGATGGAGGGAGAGAAGGAAGGAGGGAAGGAAGGAAGGAGGGAGGGAAGGAGGGATGAAAAGAAGGAGGAAGGGAAGGATGGAGGGAGGGAAGGAGGGAACTATGGGGCAGAGGCTTTTCCTACGGCATGGCTTTCCTCTTTGAACTGGACTCTCGCTCTTCCTCCTCTGTGGCTGTCGCTGGCACGGCTTGCTCTTGTCGTTCCTTGCTGTGCCCCTTCTGTTCATCCTCAGTATCTCACTTTCTTTCTCATAAAACCCTTCTCTCTACGCAGTCTCATCATTTCTTCTCCGATTCCAGTAAATTAAGAAAGACGCGTGAATGTCCAGCTTCTCTTCAAATTTTCAGTTGGATAAAGGCAGTTGTGTTTCTGAATCACAAAGATAATATGTTCTTATGTAGAAAGAGAAACAACATAACTAAGAAAGCAAAACACCAATCAGCAATTTAGGTGCCCGTGTGTGTGTGTGTCTGTGTCTGTGACTATATCTGTATGTGTGCTTGTGTGTGTCTGTGTCTGTGTCTGTGTGTAGAGACCTGCATACCTGCATATGTTTGCATACTTCCTTGTATGAAGTACCAGGACCTCATTTGGAGCTAGGTATTTTTTATTTTACTTTATGGCATGTGTGTGTTCAGTCTCCAGCTTTTGAGGCTCTGCCACCTCCACAGCAGGTCTCAGAGACTGGGGCTACAAAGGGGCACTGAGCCTTTCCCATTCCTGGGATCACGTTATCCTTCCCAGTAGTAATCTCCAAGGATGGGGAGACACCAGGGCTAAGACTCAGAACGGCAGTGTCAGTAGTTCTGTCACACACACTGGTTGTTGAGACTGAATATAGCCCATCTAATCTGACTTCAGACTTGACCCTTTAACAGACAGATGCACTCAGAACTGTGCACTGGGCCCTGAGTGTCAGGGTGCAGTCAGCTCTCTCCTGGCTGTGTATGTTTCCCAGAAACATGATGGTGGATTCAAACAAAAATTTTTAAAGGGCAAGAGGATAGCCCAGAACCCAGTTTTAACTTTAGAAGTCACCCTGAGCCCATCTGAGGGCAGAATTCAGCGGTAAGGCATTGCCTGGCATGTGTGAGGCCTGGTTTCATCTCTGACACCACAAAACCATCACCCTGTAGAAGGAGCTGCTTCTGGGATGCTTTTGTACTTCCTCCTCTTTCATTCTCTATCTCACTCACTGTTACTTGATATTCTATGATTGTGGATTTCCCTTGTCCACAAATCATATCCAAAGAAGTCAATTGCCTTGAAAACACCGGGTGCCGACCTATGACTGTGCATTATCATCTGTGGACCAGGCAGAATCCCGCAGCTCACAGGATTCTCACAGGAGACCTGGCACATGTTCCTGGTACTGGGAGCCCTCCACAACTTTAAAGGAACAGGAGGTTCACACATGCTGTTTATCCATATGTAAGGAAAAGTGGGCTCTTCTAAGTGATTTTGTGTTTCTTTCAGATGTCGCCCATTTGATGTGGTTTGAGAGACTCTATGTTTGGCTTCAGTGTTTTGAAAAGTACCTTCTGTACCCAGCTATAATCCTGAATGCCCTCACCCTGAATGCATTCTCCATAAGCAACTACCGGAGGCTTGGTACCCAGTAAGTGCATAATGGTTTATTCTCATAATAATTTGGGTGACGTGTTTTCTCAGGCTGCAGAAGAAATCACCATACATACATCATGTTTACTGGCCACACAAAAGGAAGCCAGGGGTAGCTTTCTGATCAGACAAATATAGAATAGACAGTGAAGTTAACTTTGAAGTAATAGGATGCAGACTAAGTTTGACCTGCCCAAAGTGATGCTATGAATTAACATCAGGGAATCTGAATGTCTCTCTGCAGATTAGTCAGTTAGGCTCATGGGGTGACAGGAACCCAGTGTGAACCTGGAATTCCCAGAGTGCTCACCCGTGAGCTTTATGCTTCGTGATCTGCTTCATGTCATTTCATTTAGTGAATACTCCATCATCTTGTGCTTGGGGGAGGAGGGAAATAGCTTCATTATTTAAAAAGTGGAACGTGAGAGACAACATGCTGTCACCACATTCATGTTTCCTACAAACCATGTATAGGCTGAGTCATTGGTTTCATAGATGAAAATTTATTCGGAATTTACAAATGGAAATGTCCTTGACAATTTGTAGATTTGTCATTCTGTCAAAAGGTGAGAGTTGTTGGGCCAAACATGCCATCAGAGTGGGAAGAGGTGCAAACGATTCTCATTCAGTTGGCCTATGAGTCACATAGCTTTAACACCATGTATCCGGTCAGCTCTGATTCAGAATCCCAAGCACACCAGTTCAAGCTATGCTATCCTTCAAACATTTGTTAATGTTTGCCAAGAACTGAGCAAGCTGACATGGAGTCTTCACTGGGACTTGAAGTAGATTCATAGTCACACAAAGCAGACACTAAATGGCCCATGACTTATCTCTCCTTATTGAACTATCTTCTTTCCATTCTGGACCTGATCCAAAGAGGAAACTTGATTACACTGGACAGGATCACAACTCAGTATAGCTGAGCCTGGGCCCAGGCCAGGACACAGCTACTTGTGGGCAGCGTTGTAAGCTTCCAACTGGTGGCTGGGACGCCCAGCAGGCACAGCCCTGACTGATGCCAGGACCATCTCCTGAACAAGGTGGATACTGGGCAGATGACTGGAGCCAGAGTCACAAAGTCGGGGACTGCCACCCCAGGGTGTCACAATAAAGGATGAAACCTCCTCCCCAGGCAACTTCAGCACAATGTCTTAGAGTTGAGTGTGAAAGATGAAGGTAGCTGTTGGAGAAGACAGACTTGAGGACTGGGACTCCAGCAGTCTTACATGAGTGGTTCACGGTGGGAGAGTCTAGCCTGAAGGAGTGTTCTTTCCATCCCCCAACACTGAAGCCAAAAAGAAGCCAGTTGGGCTGGGGAGATGCTCAGTCAGTAAAGCACTTTCTGTGCAAGTACGAGTTCAGTCCCCCACAACCGACATAAAAGAATTGGACACTGCACACATGTCTGTAATCCCAGCACTGGAAAGACATGGATAGGTAGATCCCCAGGGCTTGCTAGTGAGCCAGACTAGTGAATTGGTAAGTTCTGTGTTCAGTAAGATCCTGACTCAGAAAATAAGAAGCAGAGTGATAGAGGAAGACTCCCAATGCTGACCTCTGGCCTCCACATGCAAGCACACGTATACACATATATAATCAATCAATTAGTAAATAAATAGAAATAAGGTTCCCCTACCTATCGAAGCTTTTTTTCCTATTGCTATGATAAAAAAAAGTAACAAAATCAATTTAGGGAGAAAATGGTTTGTTTTATCTCACAGTTCCAGGTTACTGCCCATCATTGTGGGGAAGTCATGGCAACAGGAGCTTGAGACAGCTGGCCAGCAGCTGTATCCATAGTCAGGAGGCAGAAAGAAGCTAATGAATGCTTCTTTCTAAGTGAGCACTCAGCCCACTTTCCCCACTCTACACAGCTCAGGGTCCTCTGCCTAGGGAATGCTGCCACCCAGAGTGGGCAGATCTTCACACCTCAATTAACATAATCATGACAATTTCCCACGGGCAACCTGATTAAGAGACTCCCTCACTGAGACTCTCTTCCCTGACAATTCTAGACTATGTTAGGTTCAGGATTAGAACAAGCCATCAAACCTGTTCTCCCCTGAATGTTCTCAACTCCCAAATGATAGAGTAGAATTATTTTCTGAGAACCCAAAGCTGACAATTTGTTTTCATTCCTGGGATGTCCCTCTGAATAAATTCTCTGAATAAATAAAACAACAACAGAAATCCCACGATCTCAGACTCCCTACTAGACCTGCTCTTCTCAGGACAGCAGGAGGCTGTGTAGCAACATTGTCTTGAGTTCTTCCTCCACCTGTGTGAGTCTGTCCAGCCTTTCCCTTCCCATTTTGAAGACCACTGTTTTAGTCAGATGGTTAACTCCTCAACAGCACCAAACTCATCTTTCAGTACCAAACCCTAGTAAATATTAGAGCAATAGCTGATATTCAAGTAGAGGGTAGAAAGGAAGTGAACCATGACTGCTTGTTGGGGTTGTGATCCCCGGGTCTCAATATGTGCTTCTCTGATCCTCATCTTTGTTATGATCCCTGGGTCTCAATATGTGCTCCCCCTGATCCATATCTTTGTTCCCTAATTGCACTAAGTTTGTAAAAAGTTCCAGGTCAGGCTGGAGAGATGGCTCAATGATTAAGCACTTGTGCCACAAGCTTGAGAACCTGAATTTGGACTCCCAAACCCCGCATAAATTCCAGGTGGACATGTTGGTGCACCAGTAACTCCAGCCTTAGAAGGCACAGATGGGAGATCCCCAGGGCAAGCTGGCTACCAATACTAGCCATACTGGTGAGCTCTGGGTTTGATTGAGAGACCCTACTTCAGTAAAGAAGGTGTAAGAGCAACTGAGGGTGATTCCCCACATCTACCTCAGGCTTCCATGTGCATGTGCATACATATGTATGTGCATTACCCCCACACATGTGAACATACATACACACATACATACCACACACACACACACGCACACACACACGGAGATTAAAACAGAAAAAAAAGATACCAACCACGCATATTGTGACTGATTGTCACTACTGTGTAATGCTGCTTGGCTGTGAACAGCAGTCTTTGAGTCTCCTATCATTGTGGCTGTTTATACTACTTTCCTGTTGCTGTGATAAAATACTGTAATCAAAGCAACTTGGGGAATGAAGAGTTTATTCTGCTTACAGGTCTAGAGGATGGAGTCCATCATGGTGGAAGGTTGGGGGGGCGTGGCAGCAGGAGCAGGAAGCTGGCTGATCACATTTTCATCCACACACAAGAAGCAGAGAGAAGTGGGGCATGGCTATAAACCCTCAAAACTTGCTTCCCATGATGTACTTGCTTCAGCAAAGCTCTACCTACCAAAGGCTTTATAACCTCCCCAAACAGCACTATGACCTCCGGTGGCCATGTGTTCAAATGCATGCGGCTATGGGGACATTTCCACTTAAACCACTGTAGCAGTCATCATTTATAGTCATGAAGTGAATTCTCTACTAAGGACAGTCAACCTTAGGCTTTACGCTCGTCTAGATTTAGTCTTACAACTCAAGAAATGACCAAGCTCCTTTGAAACTGAAATAGCCCTAGTCTTGAGTGATACCTCATCCTTCAGGTCCTTCCTGGGAGCTTTGGGTAGTTCTCAGAGATTTTGGTACACCGGAAAACTGTCGGCATCAACTGGACCTGTGTTGTTCTCCTGGTATCCAAGATCTGCGGGAAGAGGAAGACTGGTCACCCAGCAGTGTTCAGATGGAAGGGCTCCATGATGAAGCTATAGGAATGTCCCCACACTGCCTAAAGGTGCATAGAACGAAGAGCTAGCTGTTCTCACAGCTACATCCAAGCCCATCACACAGGGCTTTGGGTACGCCGCACCTGGAAATCCTGGGGCAGAGCAGAAACAGTCACAACCGTAGGTCTGAAAGCAGTGGAAAAAGGCAGACTGAGATATGGAGAATTGCCAACATCGGAGCATTCTGATGACAAAAAGGATCATTTTCCACTGGGCAGGTGCAGATTTGAAAAGCATTTTTTAAAAATATACTTTCATCTTTAATTGACAAGTGATGATTATGCATATTTATAAGACACAGGTGACATTTCAGTGTGTGAAGGCCACATGTAATGACAGATCAGGATGACTGCCATGTCTGTCACCTCTGACATTTATCACTTCTGTGTTCAGAATATTGAAAATCCTTCCCCTAGTATTTTGAATTATTTGGTTAATTATTGTCATTTACAGTTGCCCCACCAAAAAGCACTTCCTAGATGTCCTATCTTGGGACAGGGACTTCTCCTGAGAGAAGATGCTTTCTTGTCTGTCTGTCCCTGTTTCTCCCTCCTTTTCTTCTTCTCCCTCCCTCCCCAGGGTACCCTTTTCCAGAGCTACCCACCTCTGTCCTTGGGCTCCTCCTGAGTGGGTTATGATCGGCAGGACTCTTATCAAAAGGCACGGCGTCTCTCATGGGAAAGGAAGGTCCCTGAGGAGGGGGCTGTTCACTCTCTCCGAGTGTGCCTTCACTACCTGCCTTTCTGCCTCCACTCACTCAAGCTTGGCTTTCCATTTGGCAGTAAGTAGTCATGAAGCATGCTCCTAACACCTGTTAGTCATCCAGCTCCCTGGATGAGAGCATCTAGGACTGAGTTCCTCAAAGAAAAATCCTAGAAGACAATTTCTGTGTGTGGTTCTGCTTTGGTGACCTCCTCATCTAAAACCATGAGAGAAGAATGTTAGGGACATGATTAAAGAAACAAAAATGAGAAATACCAGAAAGCAAATACACCGAGCACCCCTGGGGTTGAGATGCAGAAATAAGAAAGGGGCTTCATTAAGACAGTGCAGCTCCCTGTGTCTTTGGAGTTTAATATTGGCTCTTTTGCGAGTGTTTCAGTCATTCTCTTGTCATGAGAAGGCAAATGTGGAGCAGACCTCAGCTGGTACAACGCGCTGTTTTGCGACTGTCTATAAACTTTCCATGGAACATTCTCACGTGGCAGCTACTGCCCCAGATAAGCCCCACTGGGCTCTGTGCTTTGCTGAGGAACACAAGGACTCATGACCAAGATTTCGATGGATGGTGCCCTAATTTTCCTTCTGTTGCTGTGATAAAACACGCTGAACAAGAGCAACTTAGAGGAGGAAAGGGTTTATTTAGCTTACACTTCCTGGTAAGTTCATCACTGAGGGAGATCAGGGCAGGAACTCAAGGCAGAATCTTGCAGCAGAGACCATGGAGGAGCACTGCTTGCTGGCTCAGTCGTAGGCCTGTGCTTAACTAGCAAGAACCATCTGCCTAGGGCGTGGTACTACCTGCAGAGGATGGGGCTCTCCTGCCTTTAATAATCAGCACAACCCTCCACAGACATGCCCACAGGCCATTCGGATCTAGGCAGTTTCTCAACTCAGATTCTCTTCTTAGATGATGTTAGACTATGTCAGGTTGACAGTTAAAGCTAACTGGGATAGACAGGAAATATCTTCCATGGCAAAGGAAGATGTACAGGGAATTGGGTTTCCATTGCAGCTAACCCATGAGACCTTCTCTGAGGCGTATTCCTTTCTGCAAATGTGAACAGTAGAGGATCTCCGCAATGTGCTTCTGGGCCTGTGAATGGCATGTTGCACAGTCAGACCTTGAGGGACCACTGGGATTGTATAATACATTGTATTATGTAATTGATCGAACCTCTGGTTTCCTACAGCTGGGACATTTTTCTGATGATCACAGCTGGCATGAAGCTCCTGCGGACGTCTTTCTCTAACCCTGTTCATCAGTTTGTTAACCTGAGCTTCACCGTCATCTTTTTCCACTTTGACTACAAAGACCTTTCAGAAAGCTTCCTGCTGGATTTCTTCATGGTGTCCATTGTATTCAGCAAGGCAAGTTCACTGCTTGTTTTCTTCATTTTTAACAACAGAATGGGACATTTCTCCTATTGCCTGAATTTTCCTGAGGAGATGTAGAGAAATGTCTTCTCACCCCCAAGGAGAGAGAAGGCATAGACAGACCAAAAAAGAATCCCGTCCAAGCCCAGCTTGGTGGACTAGTGAGTTTACTGAGGTTATTTGCAGGAGTGTGGGCAACTCAAAGGCAGATATACTACTGGGGAGTCCCATACCCAGTGTGTCCAACTCATGGGCAGCTGGAGCCCTGAAGGATCCCCAGCTCCCAGTCACACTTCCCCTCCTCTGTACTCTCACACTCGCCAAGTCCATTTGCAGCTGAGACAGGAAGGATGGTGGCTGGAACCTTGACTAAGAGTTCAGGGACCCTCCTCACCCTCCCAGGAGGGGATGCTGACTGTTCTGTTGCCATCACCACAGACTTAACATCAGCTGGACCCTCTGCTTGTTTCATTGCCATGACTTCAGGCCAAATGCTCCTGTAAATCCCCATAGTCCCTGTTTCATGGTGGAGATGGTTGTGTTGAGCCCAAAGGAAATGGTGAAAATACATTTTCTCAAATGTTATAAGTATTAAAAACATTTTCTTTATTTAAAAAGTCTTATAAGCAAAATTCTTATAAGCAAGACCTGGCTGTGCAAGCCTATGATCCTAACTACTCAGGAGACATGAGCAGGAAGAACTTGTGATCAAGACCTACCTAGGCTACAGAGTGAGTTCAAGGCCAGCCTGAGCAACTTAGTGAAATCCTGTCTCAAAATTAAAATAAAATTGAGATTGGGGATGTAGTTCAGTGGCACAGTGCTTGCCTACTATGCATGAGGCTCTGGCTTCAATTCCCAAACAAACAGAACAAACAGGACTTATAGAGGAAAATGTAACTGAATTACAAACATATGCTACACTCCCACTGCCTTTTTAGGGACATTCCCAATAGAATATGCCATGGGATTTGCTATAAATTACTAATTGTAGCCAGGCGTGGTGGCTCATGCCTTTAATCCCAGTCTTTGGGAGGCAGAGGCAGGTGAATCTCTGTCCAGCCTGATCTTCAGAGAAAGTTCCAGGCCAGCTGAACCTACTGGGACACCCCATCTCAAAAAAACAAAACAAAAAAACCCACTAATTACAATAAATTAACTCCTGGAATACTACAAAACACCATGATTTTCGTCTCTGTGAACATCTGACTATAGAACTCTAGACTTTAAGATGCATGGAATTAAACCAGATTAGAAAGCAGATTTTTCTTACATCATTGTTTATTTGGCCTCTTGAGGTAAAGTCTAAGACCTAGCATCTGGACGCAGAATTCCTTGGAGTATTTTTATTGCCTGTGTTTCATGTCAAGACTGCTAGATCTGCACATGACTATGAGGAATCACAATGATGACCCTGACAAATACATGAATTGGTATAACCTGAATACCAGAGCTTGTGTTGATGGGCAGCGTAAAGGCCCATGAGCTTGTGAAACCAAATCTTTTGGAACTGATTCTTATTTAGAGAGCTGACATCTGAGACAGCAGCCACATCACCCTGGAACACACCACCTTACATTCGTCTCTCACTATAAGGGAGAGGGACAGAGGCTCGTCCTTGCCTGGTCAGGTGGATACCTCGCTCATCATCTTTCTTGTTGTCCTGCTGCTGAATAGCTGGTTTGGAGCACTTCCAGGGACACTGAGTTTGGTTGCTGTCTCTGAGCATCAGTCCCATATTCTTCCAGTTATCATCTGACTATGGAGTTAACTCAGAACAAGCAAATCGTGAACAGTGCGTCTGTGCTGAGCTGCCTGTGATGTGTGATGCAGGCTCCTTCCTACAATATGGAGTGCAAATGCGCCCTTATGATTCAGAGTACGAATGTGTACCCATCTGTCCCTCCTGTCCCCTATCAATGGTATCTAGTATTTCCCATGAGAAAGGCACACTATTGATACCTGAGATCCCTTCACATGCTTATATAGACTGACCCTGAAACATTGCCTGGGTTTATAAACAGAGCAGAGGCCATGCAGCAGATCTTGGCAAGTGAACTCCGTGGCAGGATTCCCTCCAGTTTGAACTTGTGCTCACACATTTCATCTGGTGCTGTGGGCACAGATTTTTACCTGAAACTGACTTTACCGACAGCATCATCCTTTTGGTCAGTCATTTCAAGTTTTAAGATTTTTTGTTCCTCAGATGTCATTTCTCCCCTCTTTATGGTCAGTTCTATAAGACCTTATTGTCTCTTTATTCCTCTTCTTTCTTTCTCTTGGATCTCTCTTTGCTTATTTTAGGTAACAAAAAACCGAATGTACTTGTGTTATGCTAACCCAGTCCCGTAAGAGTCTTCACAGCCCCTCTCAGCCTGTGAGGTTCCTCTTGTCTCTCTGTGGACCACTGAGTTTTCAGTCTCCTGAATCCTTCCTGTGTCTTCTGGCGTGGTCCTCAGCATCATTCTGTAGCAAACTCATGCCTGGCCTTAGTTTGCCAGGGCCAGTCACACAGGTGTCCCGTCCGCATGAATTCTCTTGACTCTGATGAGCTTACTTTATGAGTTCTCTTCATTCTGATTATCATCCTTCACTTTTCTGACTCATATCACAGGCTTCCAAATTCTATTCTTTTCCTTATGTTTAAATTCCCACCATCTCATATAACTAACAAATTATATTCTGTCACTTAAAAGAATTTTTTATTACTATAAGTTATTTAATTACTCACCATGAACTTGTCATTAGATATACAATGTGCTGGGGAGAGTTCAGTTTCTAATTGTCATAGTTTTGGTGGCACTGCCTTGTGAGGTTGTGGAACCTTTAGGAGGTGATGCCTAGTTGAAGGAAGTGGGTTGTTGGGGGATGGACCCTTGACAGCCTCCCTTCCTGTCTCTGCTTCCTGATCCACCTAGACATGAACAAGCAGCCTTAGACTCCTCCTGCCCCAGCTGAGAGCTGCTCTTGACCCCTTGTCTTCCCTGCTTGGTAGATCATATCCTTATACCATGAGCTCATATAAATCTTTCCTCCCTTAAGCTGTTTTTGATAGCTGTTTGATCACAGCAACGATAAGAAAACCAATACACGGGTTCTAACTTTATTTACTTTCAACACAGTAGGGCTCTTGTTTTTGCATCTCATTTGCTGTACAGTGGGAATCAGTGATCCCAGTTTCACCCTGGTATTGAGAGTTATCATTCGTATAACTGGAAAATAAGTTTACAGTAGAACCTGTTTTGCAAAGGCAACGTGGAGTTTTTATAGCCACAAGTAAGAAGTGAGGTATCAATCACTGTGTTTCGAAGGCATGGGTCTGGGTTCCACAGGATATGGGCAGGTTAGGACTACCCTGTGCATGTGGGTAGTTCTAGTGAGGTGGAAGCATGGCCAAGGGGACGTGATGAGTCTCAGAGTTTCCACATCTGCAGTAGGACTTACAGTTTTACCTGGTGGGACACAGATGGCCATCCCCTGACTACCTGCTGGCAGCTGACCCCTTCTGCAAGCAGGTGACCAGGAGTGATATCTAGCTAAGAAAGGCCTGTGCATTGTCTTCTTTCTTGTCCTTGAGGTTACTTAACCTCTCTGTGCAGGATGAGGAGAGTGGGGCAGCACAGAGCACATTTAAATGAAGATCTGAAGATCGGAGTTGCTGCAGACATTTGATGTTCACTTTACCTGCCCTTCCCTTTCTCTTTTGACGTAAAGTCTCATGTAGTCTAAGCTGGCTTTGAACTCACTATGTAACTGCAGATGATCTTGAGCCTGTAATCCTCCTGCATTTGCCTCCTGAGTGCTGGTGTTATAGGTATGTACCACTACACTCGCTTTATATGGTGCTGGGAATAGAGTCCAGAACTTCGTGCATGTGAAACAAGCACTCTACCAACTGAGCCACATCCCCAGCACTGCTATGACCCTTTTGAATTGTCAATCAAAATACCAGTGATTTCAGAGTGAACTGAAATGGCGGCTTTCCTATAGCCTCTCACTGAAGGAGCATTTAAGCACCGTCATTTAAATAATCAGCTTTTAGGCAGACATAGTGGCTGAGGCTTGAGAGAAAAAAAAGCAGAGACAAGTCAGACAAAAGCCAGAGAAAGAGACATCCTGTGAGGCTGGTGAGATGGGACTGAGTCTGGGTCCTTCTGACTTCTAACATACTCCTTATCTGTAGAGTAATGTCAGAGAGCCACTGCGGGGGAAGCAAGATCTTATCCCCTGACAACAAAAATAGCAGTAAAGAAGAGGCAGGACTCCACTTCCCCTAGAAAGGTTCTGTCTGTGAGTCCATGTGCTGGCTCCTCCCATTTGCATCAATCTAATGTCTCTTTAAAAAATGTTGCTGTCTTTAAAGTTAAAAAAAAAAGTTACGTGTATGAGTGTTTTGCCTGCATTTACGTAAGTGAACTATATGTGTATAGTGCCCACAGAGGCCCAGAAGAGGAAGGTGGATCCCCTAGAACTGAAGTTCTGGAAACCAACCTGTCTGGTCCATACAATCTTTGAAATGCAGTAAGCTATTCGGGGAGGCCACCTGGTGGCTAGGCATTTTGGTTATAATGGGAGCAAAGATGTCAAAGGTCCTCAAATGGCCTCACACTGACCTTGGGAGATCCTTAGAAACCACTCCATCTTCTACATCTCATTAGCTCTTGCAAGAGGATGTGGATATATGAATTGAGAAAACCCTGCCAGCATTTTCAGGACACATTCAACATGAAATTCTGTGAGCCATTAGGTCAACATGGCTGCCTTTGCCACTCAGGAAATTAAAATTAATGAGTGAGGCTGTTTCATGGCAATGCTGTGTGAATAATCACACAGAACCACAATGAGCAGCCTTGTTATGAAGGACCACAGTTCATGTTCAACTCATTTGCAGTTGTCTCTAAATGGCATTTCCTTGTATTTCATGGGTAAGGGTGGATAATCTTGGATTTACTTTAGGCTACTTTTCTTTTTTCAGAGTGCATGCTTTTACAAAAGTATTTGTTCAAAGTTCTTTGTTCAAAAGAAAAAGTTGGGCTGGGAGAAGGCTTATTTGGGAAAGTGCCCATCACACAAGCATGAGAATCTGAGTTCCAGCACTCTTGAAATCCATCCAGGTGCCATAGTATGTGCCTGGAATTGATGCTCTGCGGAAGTAGAGACAGGAACGTTAGTAGGGCTCCTTGACTAGATAGTCTAGCCAAATCTGCAAGTTCCAGGTTCAGTGAGAGGCCTCAGCTCAACAACGGTAAAGCAAGGGACTGGAGAGACGGCCTGACATGTAAGAGCACCTGCTGTTCTTCCAGAGGACCCAAGTTCAGTTCCCAGCACCCACATCAGGCTGTTCACCACTGCCTGTAACTCCAGTTCCAGGGTATCCAGTGTCCTCTTCTGACCTCCATGGACACCTCCACACACATGGTGCAATACATACACTCAGGCCTACACATACACATAAAAGAAAAGTAAAGCGATTTAGGAAGACACCCGACATTGACCTGTGGCATCCACATGCATGTACACACATATGCATTTACATAACATGTACATACACCGCATACAGAAAAGCAATAATTTATTCACTGAGCACCCGTTTGGTGCCAGGAATTGCCCTCACTAGTAGTGATGGCTGATAATGGGGTTGGTAGCACAGTCTCAGCTAGTACTGTGCACGGGCAGGCACCGCTCTGAACACTGTGTGCATATGCACTTGCTTTGTTGTCTTAGGAAGAGATAATTAGGTATGTTCTCGTCACCTGTGAAAGACTGAGTCCACCACCCTGGCTGGATAAACAAGCCACTCCCTGCATGTGCCCTGCACTGCACACATGTTATGTGAAAGTCAGTGTGTAATGCCCATTGAACCACACGAGGATTAAAAAGGCAAGTGTGGACTGTTCTCATAAAAGAATATCTGACATGGGCTGGAGAGATGTCTCAGCAATTAAGAGCCCTGGCTGCTCTTGCTTGCAGAGGACCTGAGTTTGATTCCCAGCACCCACTGGGAATTAGACTGGAGTCTAACAACCATTTGTAACTCCAGTTCTGGGGCAATCTGGCCTGATCTGGGGCAATCTAACCTCCATGGGCATTGCATGACATGGATGCACTTGCACACATGTGGGTAATGCACTCACACACATAAAATAAAAATAGTAACAGTGACCAGTGCACCTGTTTGTCACTTCTCATTGTATTTTTAGCTCACTGCGCCTGTTGACAAATGGACTTGTCAAAGTAATGGATCCCTTTCCTGACTCTGGGCTCTGTAGTAAAGACCCATCCACCAGGCAATCTGTGCCCTCTGGAGTTTATCTCTAAGAAAAGGACATCTGCTTTCTTTTATGTGTCTGTGAGTGTGCATGTGTGTGCAGGTGCCCATGGAGGCCAGAAGATGGCAACAGGTCCCCTGATGCTAGAGTTAAAGGCAATTGTGAGCTGCCCAATGTGGCTGCTAGGAACAGAACTCAGGTCCTCTGCAAGAGCACCAAGTGCTCTTAACTGCTGAGCCATCTCTCCAGCCCCTGAGTAGGAATCTGGTGAACACAGACTCGGATCTTTTTCAGTGGACTCTGCCCAGAAAATGTTTTCTAGAATATTCAGCTTTCATTTCCTTGTTCAAGGAAGAAAAATGCTGGCACAGTTTGACTGTGAAATGCCTTCCACTGGCTGCTTGTAATGCCCAGAGAACGGACTCCCAAAGACCACCAAGGAATCAGGAGTGTATGCAAAACCAAAGAGCCTTTATTCAAGCTTAAGCTCGGACTCTCAGACCTCACCAAGGCAGTGGATCAGTGCTGAGAGCCTCCATCCTAAAGGGTGTGGGCCTTTTATTGACTAGAGACAAGGAGAGGAGTGGCATTATAGTGGTGCATTATGATTGGTCAGGGAGCCCACACACTGCATTATGATTGGCCGGGGAGCCCACGTGCACCAAGCACATTTTAAATTGATTAGGGAATGACCAAGGGGGTTCTCATAAGGTCTCAACATGCTCCTCTAGACATGCCCGGGATCGCCTAATTTGTAGCCTTGTGGCTGTAAGGTGTGAAGTCTCTCGAACCCTGGACCTGACAGTGGCTGCAACTGAAAACTTACAGCAAAAGTTGACAGAATGGAGAAGTTAGCCTCTAGCCTTAAGATGGAGTCCTGCTTAAAACGGAGTCATTCTAGCCGGTTCCCCACACTGCTGTGTTTGAGTGCTTGGTCCCAGTTGGCAGCACTCTTTTGTGAGTGACTGGAACTTTCTGGAGGTGGAGCCTTGACAAGGAAGTGGCTCAATGGGAGCCGGGCCTTGAAGCTTACAGAATGACTTCACTTCTTGAACCATCCATGCTTCCTGGTGCACCAAGATGGGAGCAAGCTGCCCCATGTTCCTGCTGCCACAGCAGAGAACCACCTTTCTACACCTTCCCATCACGGCAGACTGTGTCCACTCGTGTGCCAGCAGGTGCAAAATAAACCGTCCCTGAGCTGCTGCTTGTCAGGTATTTGACGAGAGCAATGAGAAAATGATGAACCCAGATGTCCATGTTTCCCATGAAATAACCTGATCACAGCCCTTATTTTATTTGCTCCCAAATCTCTTCACTCATCCCCAAGACTGTAGCATCACAGTTAAAGACCTTTCATCAAGCCATTAAGATCCATGCAGCAATGACAGAAACACAGGTCTTACATACTCATGAATCGGCTTATGTTATACTTAATTGAACTACAAAATCAGCAAATGACTGGAAGAGTTTTAGAAACAGGTACAGACCCCTCTTGCCCAGCACTTGCCTAAGCATGTCACTTCAGGAGTGTACAAATGCACTCCGAGTCACCTCTGCCCCTGAGTGTGGCCTGGGCTCTGGGGCTGAATGTTAGGGGAGCTGCCTCGGTGCAAAACTAAGTGTCAACCTAAAGACAATTAGGTGCAGATTTTGAAAAATCATCTTCCTAATCCCCTCTTCCTGTCAGCCAGCTGAACGAATGAACCTGCCCCCTGGTGCTTTGGAAATAGAATTTTGTGTGGGTGGTCCTGAGGGCCAGGACTGGCAGTGTGTGGTCCCCAGAGCAGTATCACTAGGAATCCATTAGCATGCACATTCCTGGGCTGCATCCCAGTCCGCTGAGTCAGGACCCCTGCAGATAGGAAGTGGTGTCTTACTTAGCTGCAGCTTCTCCAAGGGGCTCTGATCCTGGGCAGCATTTGAAAGTTTCAGTAGGTTCCTGGTTTCTCTTTGGTTATTAATAAACACCTTTGATCCTCATTTGAAATTGAAATTATTTCCCCCTGGAACAATCGGAGGGTGGTGCCCTGGAGCCGCAATCTTCCCTTTCATCTCGAGCATTACACTATCTAGCGCCTGATTCAGTATCTTTGTGATCTTATTGTTGATCCTCCTTACTGTTCAATCTCTCTCTCTCTCTCTCTCTCTCTCTCTCTCTCTCTCTCTGTCTCTCTCTCTCTCTCTCTCTCCCTCTCCCTCTCCCTCTCCATCCCCCTCTCCCTCTCCCTCTTCCTCTCCCTCTCCCTCTCCATGTTTGTGTGTGCATGCAGAGATTAGAGGTCAACTTCAGGTGTCCTATCTCAGGATTCTGACCACATTGCTTTTTGAGACAGGGTCTCTTGCTGGCCTGGAGCTTACTGATTGGCTAGGCTAGCTGGCCATGGCCATCAAGCCCCAGGGATCCACCTGTTACCACCTCCCCAGCACTGGGATTACAAGCCATCCAGCTTTTAGTGAGTTCTGGGGCTCAAAGTCAGGTCTTCTTACTTCCCTGGCAAGCATTTCACTGGATGAGCCGTCTCACCAGCTCAGCTCCCTGGTCTTTATATTGTATGTGCTTGTGTGTGTGTGTGCGCGCGTGTATGTGTGTCTAATGTGTTGTACTGGGAATTATACCCACGCCTCAGGCCTGCCAGGCAAGCAATCTGACTGACCTACGCCCCTACCCCTCTTCTGACACAGCAATCGCTTCTTTTCTCACAGTTTCTACTAACTCCCTCTCAGAGATGAACTTGTCTCACTCTAATTGCTCTTTCTCTGTGGAGGTCTGTGAGTGGCAAACTCTTTTCACCTTATCTAAAACCTCTGTGTTTCTTCTCTCAAGTAGGTGATAATGCAATTTATATGAAAATTCTAACTCAATAAACTTTTTTTCTTAATACATGAAAAGCATCACTGCATTGTCCCACAGAGTGTATCTTTGCTAAGAAGTCAGCTGTGTATCTGTGATTCTTCTATAGATCTTTAGGAGCTGCTCTTTGAGTGTGATGTCCCTCATTTTTGCTGCATGTGAAGTAGGGCTGTGGATTCTTTATCTTGAAGAGGACTTAAAAATGTTAATTAATTAGCTTATTATTATTATTGTTATTATTAATTTGTGTGTGTGTATGTGTGTGTGTGTGTGTGAGAGAGAGAGAGAGAGAGAGAAACAGACAGAAAGTGAGACTTGTAGGTTTCTGTGCCACGGCACATACGTGGAGGCCAGAGGGCTACTTTGTAGAGTAAGTTCCCTCCTTCTACCCTTATATGGGATCCAGGGACTAAACTCAGCCTACCAGGCTTGTGCAGCAAGCAGCTTTACCCACTGAGCCATCTCACTGACCCTTAACATTTTTTTTAATTTGATTTTTTCAGTGTGTGTGTGTGTGTGTGCTTGTGAAGTCAGATCTGAATGATCATGGCTCAGGAACACATATTTAAGTTTCACCAAATACCATGTTCCACCGTGGTACCAGTTCCACCGAGTGACATAACAGAGAAAGTCATAAATCACGGTATTTTAAAAATATACTGGAGGGGGCTGGCAAGATGACTCAGTGGGTAAAGGTACTTGCGGTTAAGTCTGAAGACCTGAGTTTGATCCCCAGAACCCACATCGTGGCGGGAGAGAACCACCACACACTTGCCCCGGACACACATACAATCAATGTAATAAATTTAAATAAATAAAACACAGTGGTGGAAAACCCAGATTGGTGAGCTACAGCAAAGCAATCTATGCTGTGGCCGCAGATGCCATCTGAGAACATTCTGGGTTCCTAGAAAGTCTGTTTGTGCATTCCAAAAATATTTACCTCATAGTAACAAGCATGTTAGGTCACACACAGAGGTGGACAACAAATAGCAACTTAGAGGCTAAGCTAGCCTCAGAAAATTCAGCTCCAGACCTACAGCACTGTGTCCTCCACAGTCAGTGACATTTGAACCCATCAATCAGCCTGTAGAAGATGTGGCTTTTTTTCTGAGAACTTCACTTTGCTTCTTTAAAAGGTAGTGACTGGTGTCTGCCATTTCTGGGGTTCACAGAAGTCCCGTGGCTCCAAGGAGGCTTGGTAACAGTTGATGATAGATATGAGGTCACTGAGAAGGAAAGACAGACAAGGGGACAGCAACACAGGTTTAATTTGGAAAAGCCCTGTGGAAAGGATCTCTGTAGACCGGGAACCAGAGGGCCCACCATCCACTCACGGGTTAAGGAGGTTTAGGGCAGAAGAAAGGAAAGAGCAGGGGATGAAAAGCTCCCGCTTGGGGCTGGAGCGACGGCTCAGCAGTTAAGAGCACCGGCTGCTCTTGCAGAGGACCTGGGTTCAATTCCCAATACCCACATGGCAGCTAACAACCATCCAAACTTCCAGTTCCAGGGGATCTGACACCCTCTTCTGACCTCCACAGGCATTGCACCACACAGGTGAACTTACACACACGCAGGCAATACACTCATACACATAAAATAAAAATAATAAACAAAATATTTTTTAAGAAAGGAAAGTGTCCTCTTTTGACCCAAGGTTGGCCATTGCCAGGGTAACGAGTGAGTTGTCAGTTAAACAGTGTCACGTGACGCTTTTCCTGACTGGCCATGACTGTGGATTAATAGGGCAGAGAGGGCAAATATACAAGTTACTTTCGTTCTAGAAACCACATTTCTTTAGTTTGGTGAATTAGTGTTATATAACCAAGATGGAGGCCTCTATGAAATGGCATGACTTTGGCTAACAATAAGAAGATTACCAGAGGGAAAATCAGGGTCTTCAGCTTTTAGTTTCAAATGGGCCACTTAACATCCTACGTGACCTGCTCCATCCACTGAACTTCTCGGAGCCAGGCTACCTTCTTTGAAGAAATGATAGTGCCAAGACTTAGTATGTTTCAGGGAAGAAAAAGGCTAGAAAACTGTTACATTGAAATAAGACACGTGTTTGTCCTGAGGTGAATTTATTGGACATTCACATGGCGTTCGTGTTTTCCTGGAGCTGTTTGAAGTTCTCAACAAGGGTGAAGGCGTTCATCCTTCGCTGCCATCAAGCGCTTAGGCGTGTAAACTCACTACTTGTATTCCAAAAGAAATTAAGAAACAAAACTTGGTAAGAGAAAATGAGTGTTTTTAGTGTGGCCAAAGTGGCAGAGAAAGACTCCTGTCTCTCTCTCCACTCCTTCTATAGTGATGAGATAACTTTACAGATAAGATGTAAAGAGCCTGGAGCAGAGCAGGGCAGACCTTATTCAGCCATGAGATAAACATCAGGCTATGTATAAGAAGCACTTCCTGGAGGCAAGATGCCCCTCTGGCCAGCCCTCTGACACCTTGGTTTTTTGTCTTTCCCTTATCCCAGTATGAGAGTGCTGTTGGGGGGGTTGTTAACTTGGGGGGGTCTGTTGTTTTAAGCAGACCCTGGGAGAAGGGACCACTATCACCCCAAATTTAGAGATGCAGAAATGTGGGACAGAGGTGGAGTCCAGGTGGAAGGCATTCCTGTGACAGGAGTGTAGGCTGGGGTAGTGTGGAGTCAAAATTAGCGTACAAAGAGCCTGGGGGGGGGGGGCACTCAGTACAGTATCCACAGTGTAGGCACAGGGACCTGAGTTGGATCCCCAAAACCCACATAAAATAGTTGGGCATGGGGGTGCACTCTGTAATTCCAGAATTGGGGAGAGACCGGGACTGGATGTCCAGTCAGCTTAGTGCACTTGGTGAGTTCCAGACCAGTGAGAGGCTCTGCCTCAGAACAGACAAACAAGATGAGACAAAAGGAAGCAAAAGCAGCGTGGACCGTACCTGAGGAACAACACCCAAGGTTGTCCTCTGCTTTGTACACAGGCATGTGCAAGTACACCCACACACATCCACCCACACACATGAACATGCACACGTACACCCGTACACAGGCATGCACAAGTACACCCACACACATGCATGCATAAGTACACACATACATGCACAAGAACAGACACATGAACATGCACAACTATACCCACACACACACACACTCATAACAGAGCATGCCCAGAAAAGGTTTGCACTTTATAAATGACCTATGAAGGTCCCAGTGTGATGAGCATGGACGCTACTGAGTTAGTCTTTTTTCCAAACTCTGTCTTTTTTCTTAATAAATTGTCTTTGTTTCTACCACTGTGCCTGGGTCCCTGCTCAATTTCTTGTCTGGAGACACAGGAACTTGGAAATCCGTATGGGTGCCCATTGGAGTCCTACATTCACCTAAAACATGCCAGCCATGGTCTCAAACTCACACAGCACAGGTGCCGAGCCCTCCACATGACCCTCTTTCTCAGGCAGGAAAGTGGTGATTTACCACTTGGGACAGAAACCACAGAGATCAAGAGCGAGCAGTCAGGAGCCCTGGCTTCTTCTGAGGTGGCGAACAGCCGAGGCTAACTCCCGCATCTTTTACTAAATCTGTACTGACTCCTTCACAATATTCATGAGGCAAAGGAGACGTGGAGGAAAACAGGGGAAGAAGGAAGATACCTGGGGTCAGACTGCAATTAGAGCAGGAAAGTGCTGGGTTTGGAATCTTTGATGTCTGATTACTGGTTTTGCTTACCCGTAAATACGAATTGCTGTGCTAAGCAAAAAATAACTGTAATAGATTCATTTAATCACAGTGCGGCTGTGTCGGACTACTAGAGCTTTGCACTTGCAGATGAAGCCTCCCTAGGGCAGCCTGTCTGATTGTGAAGCTGGGTCTGACCTACTTACCAGCTTCCTGAGAAGGAATCAGCAGTGACTCCTAGGACACAGCCAGACAGGGAAAATTGAACAGGGGGAGTTTCTATCACCCAGGGCTCATACTTGGGGCCTTTGGGAGCCCTGCATCCCCTAAGCCAGTCTTGTTCATGACTGTCGTTTTCACCTACACATGAGCCATGAGATGCGTTCTTAATAGTTATACCAAGAATTCTCAACAGTGAGGTGGTGAGAGTAGCTTCTAGAAAGAGGTAGAACCCAGAGGAGAATCTGCATGTGGGATGAGAATGGACATACTCAGCAGTCTGTCTGCAGATAAGGCTTCAGATGTACAAGGACGAACAGGGAAGAGGACCACTGGCTGTGAGTTTCTAGTTTGTACTAAGCCATGGATGAATCCAGATGCAAAACTGTTGTTGCTGTTTCTAGACCTGACTAGTCCTAGTAGGATATTCCAAAAAAATTCCCTTCAGACTCTTTCCATTGTGGCTAGCATTGGAGACAATAAAATACATTCCCCCCAAGACCTTGCATGCAAAGAAAAAGAAAAAAAAACAGCATTCTGAATTCGGTTCCATGGCAGTTATGCAGAACATTAGAAAACTGTGCTGAAAGGGAGTATGGACTGGAATACAGGGCCTTTAAGGAACAGTGAAAGAACCAAGCTGGTGAAATCGGGGTCAATATGGTAATTTTGCAGTCCAAACTGAGATGGCTCTGGGTGTTCCACAAGAATGGGAGGAGGCAAAAGGAGGTTAACTGGGAGCACTCCACATCTTCCCGTCACCTTTCGTGTGATTTCCACAAAAATCATTCTGATTCAAAGGAGAAAATCTAAAGCAGAATCCAGCAGGGATGGACCCAGGAAGGAAGGTCTCTCCTGGGCACAGTTGAGGCATAGTGTTCTGTACAAGTCACAGGTGTCTGAGTTCTACTAGATTCCTGGGGTCTAAGCTAGGGATGCCAGTCAGACTAACAGTGAGTTTTAAAAGCTGAGTGAACATGGACACATGGACAGGGGATGACCTAGTGTGACTCCGTGGGTAAAGTGCTGGCTACACTGCACTCACACACGCATCTGCATACACACACATACACACACACACACACACACACACACACACACGCCTGAGCAATGTAAAGTAAAATGGGTTTTGCATGGATCCCCATCTACCAGGTCCCCCATGAAGGCTAGCAGACCAGCTAGCTGTACTTACTGCTCTTAAGAAAGGCAGAGATGCTGTCTTCAAAGATCTGAATAACAGAGCTGCTGAGATGAACTGGACAGAGCTTCTTGGTTAACCTGTGGTCTCTTTGAAATCTCACCCATGACTATCAGAATAGCCTGCGGGACAGAGAACAGTACAACTTGTAGGCAAACTGGTCCCATGATCCCTTCTGGACCATGACGTGTGTCCTGTAAATGACCTAGAGACAGTGACAGTAGTCGCTGTTCTCTCTGATGACTTTTCTCTCTAATGACTTTCCTCTCTTCGCTTTCAGCTTGGGGACCTGCTTCACAAGCTGCAGTTCGTCCTGGCCTACGTGGCCCCTTGGCAGATGGCCTGGGGGTCTTCCTTCCACGTGTTCGCCCAGCTCTTCGCCATCCCTCGTATCCTTTCTCCTTGTCCTCATCCCCTTCCCCGCAAGCTTTCCACTGACCTGGCAGTAAAAACACTGTGAAGTCTCTCCAATTACATTTTAATGGGGACAGAAGAAGGTGCTTTGGCTCCACTTAGCTTTACAAGACATTGAGTAATTTTGCCTGTTCCTCAGTGCATACTTGGAAGTTATTTTTATTTTATTTATTTTATGTTTCATTTTATTTATGGAGTATAAGGGGCATGGGCCATGGGGCTCCTGTGAAGGTCAGAGGACAAATGGGTTCTCTCCTTTCACTGTGTGGGTCCTGGTAATCAAATTTAAGTTGTTGGACTTGGCAGCAAGTACCGTTATCTGCGGAGTCATCTTGCTAATCCAACTTTTACCTTTTCTGATTTTTATATCTCTCAAGTTTGGGTCTGTAGTCAAAGAACTGGCCCTTTAAATGGCAATACTTTTGGAGACATAAAAATAATAAGAAGCCACACTTTTGTGATTGGAGGAAGGCCTGGGTTTTCTGTATATTTTTAGTGTTTAAATAAAGATAATTAGCTTCAATTCAATTTAATTCAACACAAAGCAGGTTTAAAATGTCTTTTCTAAAGATCACTTTGATATAGGTCTCTAAAGTTCATGTAGAGAGAGACATAGAGAAATTGATTAAAGAAAGTCAGGCATGATGGTGCATACCTGTAATCCCAACATTCAAAGGACAGAGGCAGGAGGATCGCCCACGAGCCCCAGGCCAGCCGGAGCTACATAGTAAGATCCAGGCCAGCCAGATACATAATGAGACTCTGAGACAACAGCCACACAAACAAACAAAACACTCTTGAAGAGAAAGATTAATGTATTTCTTGATGGCAATCTAAAATCTATCCCTACAGTTTTCCTGTGCCACTGAATTTACACTTCCTAAGCCTCTGACTGGCTCTGGGCCAGTGGCATCTGAATCCCTGGAAGAACTTGTTAAATAAGTGAATTCCTGGGCTCAGTGCAACTTCTTAAGTCATATTCAGGGATAGGTCCTGGGATGGCATTCTAGCTTCATATCCTTTGCAGTGACAAACGCCCTGACAGAAAGCAATGTAATGAAGGAAAGCGTTTACCTGGCTTGCTGTTCCAGGTTATAGTCCAGCACTGAGGGGAAGTGAAGGTGCGGACTCAAGCAGCTAGTCGCATCACACCCACAGTCAGGAGCAGAGAGGAATGAAGGTGCCCATGCTGCCTGCTTGCTCAGCTAGCTTTCTTCACTTTTACACAGGTCATGGCCCAGCCCAGGGAATATTACCACCCAAATTCAGGGTGGGTCTTCCCACCACAACCAGTAGTCAAGATAGTCCCCCACAGACCTGCCACAGGCCAACCTGATCTAAACAATTCCTCCTTGAAACTCCCTTCCGAGGTGACTCTAGGTTGTAACAGGTTGACAGTTCCTCCCATCCATCCCAGAAGGGCATGGAAGCATGCGATTACTTCCTCTCCAGCTGCTGAGGTACCCATGGACTAAACTCTGGCAAAGCGCTCTGGAAGATCTTCACTGGTGTTAATACTACTCTGAAGCTTCAGTCACAAGCAGTTCCCATAAGGTCATTAGCATGTTTCACAGTCTCTGGACTGAACTAGGTGTTCAGGGTAGAAACATACTTGGGGTAACCACTGGGCAATAACTTACTCTAGGTTTTTTAATGACTTTTAGAATCATTTATATTAAGTCATGCGCTGGCTTCGCAGTCACACTATGTTCCTATTCCTGGACCTGTGTGATTTGCCAACCATTCAAGGTTATTTGTCAGAACAAGCTAAGAGAGAAAAAAAAATTTTCCAAAAGTGTGAACTTAGTGCACCACCCTTCAGCTGTGACCATGTTTGGATAATGCCTTGTTTGTCCCTAAACAAGGCCCTTTAAACAAAGATAGAGCAGGTGAGAGATTGAGGTGACTCTCATTTCTGACATGTGATAGAGGTTTCCCATCTGGAATTTGAAACATGGCTCTGTAATAATGAAAATGATTATAGAAGTGCAAACACACAGCTGAGGAGTTGAGATTACCACAGGTAGCGTAACTCGACGGCCTGTCCTGAGTGTGTGTGAGACTCACATCAGCACCTGTGCTGGCTACTTGATGTCTCCTCATGAGAATAAAAGCAATTCTCCTGCAGTGTGAATTAAAACCCAGTGTTCTCAGATGTGTAGGTACCTTCTCTTAAGAAATGGAAACATTGAGACTGGAGAGATGACTTAGAAGGTGCTTGCCTTGGAAGCCCAAGGACCTGAGTTGGAGCCCTAGAACCCGCTTAACAGAAGCTGGGTGTGGTGGTGTGTACTTACAGTCCCAGCAGACGGGAGCTTGCTAGTCATCCAGTCCAGCTTACTCAGTGAGCTCTAGGTCAGTGAGAAACAATGTCTCAAAAATCAAGGTGAATGGTGGCTAAGGAACAACACTCAAAGTTGTCCTTTGGCCTCCACATGCATGTAAACTCATTTGCACATATATATTAGCACATACACACACACAGAGGAAATGGAGACATTCAAGACATACATAATATAGAATATTTGATTATTCAGTTTTGGACATTCCACCCATACCTTTCCTAAAGCTCATCCTGTAGTGATATCTGCTTGTTTCTTTCTGCTATGACAGAGGCCTTCTGCCTGCCCGCAGGGCAACCACCTCTACCAAGTGGCCTTCAGAGCCTTCTCCTGTCCACAGACACTTCTCACTTTTGCTTAGTGTAGAGGTGAGGGTGGCGCCCTGAAGTCCATGTGAGACGCAGAGCCGGAGGACCGGGCAGGTAACAGACCAGCCTATCAGTTTCAGCTCGAACACACCTAATTTCAAAATGGTAATTATTTTATCACTGTGTTAAGAAACATGGGCTCCATTCCCATATTGAGAAGGGACTAATTTACTCCACTTTGGAATTGAATTAGCTTTCTGGCCAATGGGGCTCTGGTGGGTAAATTGCTTTTTCCAGTTCTAACATGTTTTCTCCCTTGGCACCTTTGTTGGCTTCAGAACTTCCAGCCTCCAGGGAGAGATGCTCACCTTTTAACATGTGTAGACACCATGCCTGGCTACTGTCTTCCCATAATTAGGCAGACCTCCCCACGTTATCACCTCTGAGTGTGCGCAGTGGGAAGACTGCTTTCCGTTGGCACATCCCTTTAAGTTTCTAATGATTTTCTCAAGTGTTAATTACTGGTGTTGAGGATTTCATTTTAATTGTGCTTTTAACAGGTCATCATCTGCCTAGTAGGCTAACCTCTTGGCCCTTTCTGTTGGAACGAATCAAAGAGGGTTTGGGGTACTCGGTGCTCTAGGAGCCCCTCCAGGGCCTGCCTTGATGGTACTAGTGACGGCCCTCGCTGAATGCCTTCATCTGTTGTCCTCAGAGAGTATCCCTTCACCCACCCATCCTCCACGAGGCTCCACACCTCCCCAGAGAGCTCAGCGTTTCATTTTTATTACCTTGTGTGTGTGCATATATGTGCCCATGCATATGGAAGCCAGAGGTTGACATTGTCTTCCCCCGCCATTCACCACCTTCTTTGGAGATAGAACCTGGAGTCTGCTGATTCACTTAGGCTGGCTGGCCAATGAGCTTCATGGGTCCACTTGTCTCTGATTCCCCAACTCTGAGATTAACTGCGCATGCCAAAAGGAGAGAGGGAAGGTGCGAAGAAAAGGAGAAATGAAAAAAAGAATGAAGGGAAGGACAGGGAAGCACATTTATTTGCTTGTATGTTTATTTATTTGTTCATTTATTTATTATTTCAAGATAAGGTCTCCCAATGTAGCTCAGGCTGGCCTCCAATTTGAGCTCCTCCCACCTCAGCCTCCCTAGACCTGGGATTACAGGCATGAACCACCATGTCTGGCCAAGACACAATGGCTCTTGAAGAAAAAATCTGATCTTAAATCTACAAAAATGTGACAGAAAGTGTCTGTGACAACATGAGGCTCATTCCCCTTTCTAGGCTTTTCATGTAAATGGGGGTGTTCAGGAACCCCTGTCCCTCCCTGACCTCGTGACTTTGTGCGTGCCAGTGACACTCTGCCAGAGCTCACGGATACCACAGCACTTCTGTGTCTTGCTGGATAAGGAGACGCAGAGTCTTTCTATCTGGGCCACACATTTCCTTTTACTAGATGCCAGAACTTTCCAAACACTGCCTAAGGAAACAAGACCCTGAGTGAGCCACAGTGAGGGAGACGCTGCTGCCGCTGCCTTCTGGGAAAGGAGGTCATAGGCCAGAGCTGACGGAGTCCTCACCCAGGGGACAGGGAAGGACTCACATGTAGCACCTGTGAGTCTGGGGTCTGCTGACCCACTTCCCCTGCATCTCGCAAGCTTTGCTCTCATAGCCCAGACCCACCACAGCCTCATCAAAGGATGCAGTGAGCAGCTAGCTCGGCAGAGACTTACCCCTCAGGTGTCACCCTCACTTCCGAGGACCCACTGGATTTCAGCAGGTTACAACTGTGCCAAGTTCAATGCTGAGCAACTGTGGGTCCATTTCTGGTTAGCCCAGGTATTCTGGCAAATGAGAACTTCAAGGAGGCATGCTAAGGGGGCAAGGAAACTTTGGCTGCATGCGTAGGTGGTTTCATATTGTATTAGTGTTCACAGTATCACACACACACATGCACACACACACACATTCATATAGTGGTTAGGGTTAGGGTTAGGGTTACAGAGCTTTCAAAATGTCATCTAATTTTACTTACTTGTTTATAAAGCTACTAGGAGCCAGGTATGTCATCCCAGCCATTCAGGAGTCTGAAGGACCAGGATCATAAATTCAAGGCCATCCTGAGCTATAGAGTGAGTTCAAAAAAATCCCTGGGCAACTTAGGAGACTCTGGATCATACTACAAAAATTTTTTAAATGGCTGGCAGTGGTAGATCACTTGCCTAGTATGCTTGTGGCCCTGGGTTACATTCCTAGGATTGCATAATACAGATATAATAATGATGATATATATATATATATACATATTACATATATTGAATACAATGTATAATATAATGTATATATTATAATACAAATACATAATAATGGTGATAAGGATAATTCATCGTAAAGCTGCTTAGTACTTTAGCAGATGTGCTGAGCTTTTCCAGTGAATGGCTAACTGGAATCAGCTTCGATCAGCCCAGCCCCAGGTGCCAACTTTTCACCTACCTGGGACTGAGACCACTGGACTCTTGTTTCCACTCTGACTAAATGAGGCCTGACAGGTGCCCCTGAGAGTTCTGTATTCTGAAATGTGTGTGTAGAGACATTGAGTCCCCCTGTCTGTCTTTGGTGAGCAAATAGCTTTCGTGGAAACTGTTCAAAATTAGAAACACTTTTTGTTTGTTTGGCTTTGGTTTTGAGACAATGTCTTACGTAACCCAGGCTGGTCCTGAATTCTCTCTGTAGCCAAGAATGACCTTGAACTTCTTAATACCCTGCCTCTGCCTCCCAAATGCGGGACTACAGGTGTGTGCCACCATGCCTCGTGGAAGCATTTGAAATTCTGGTGATGACCACACATTTTGCCTTAACCCCACTCTCTCAGACTCTGCCATGCTTTTCTTCCAGACACTTGCCACCTCAGTCTTCTCCACACCCCTCAGTCCATTCCTCGGGAGCGTCATATTCATCACATCCTACGTCAGGCCGGTGAAGTTCTGGGAGAGAAACTACAAGTAAGAGCTGATGTCAGGGCCGAGCTGCTGTGATCTGTGCACCCCGACACCTACTCCCTGTCCCTCTGGAACATTCTGGGCTCAGTGTTTCTCCTCTGTGAATGACAGAGCTAAACCAGTGCCCCCCCAGTTCATGGACCCAGCTCCCAGATTTCCTGCTCTGGAAGAGGTGACAGGTTGTGGATTAGCGACCTCGTGCTAGTCTGGGTTTCTCCAGCTATGAAGGGAAAGCGTTAAGCTGCCACGTCTTAGCAGGCGACTTAGGAGAGGAGCCCAGCAGTACTGTGCTCTGAGGTGCAGGGATTGCCCCCTGTAGGACTCATTTCCTCCCTCTCTGTCACGTCTGTTCTGTAAACACTCAAACCACCGTTATGTGATGTGTGCCAGATCCCCTCAGCACAGTTCTACGCAAACAGTAGCACCATTGAACTTGGAGAACACATTTATTAGTTTTTCCTTGGCTATTTGGACTGGCCCCTGATTGCCCAAGTCATGAGCGGGGTGCTGGTTTTGTTGTTATTATTTGGTGTTGGGACTGAAACCCAGAGCCCAGAACATGCTAAGCACACTTCTCCCTTGAGTTGCCTTACTGTCCAAGTGTGACTGTTAAAAGACCGGTGAAAAGATGGGAGCGGTGTGTCACTGAGTCATTGCCTTTGAGACTGTGTCTCATGTAGACCAGGCCGACCTCAAGCTTCCTGTATGACTGCAGATGTCCTTGAACTTATGATCCTCCTGCCTGTACCTCCTTAGTGCTGGGATTATAGGTATATACCATGTATATGAAGTACTTAGGATGGAGCCCAGGGCCGCTTGCATGCTAAGCACACGCTCTACCGACAGCCACATCTCCAGATCCACTGAGTGGTTTTAACACCTCTTAGTGGTTTTTCAGGGGAGGGCTTGAGAGCAACCAGGAGAGGAGAGCCATGATGAGCCAGGCTGGCTTCCCCGGGCAGAGGCTAAGCGACACTCCATGTGCTGAGGTGGGACTCCCTGCCTGTCCTGTTACCTTTGAGCCCCATCCTTTTGTGCGGTGTTTACACTTGGCGGAACTCTGACACTTTGCCTTGTGCCTTTAGGTGGCTCAGAAGTCAGCCTAGAGGTAGAAGAACATGACTTCCAGTTTTGGCTGTGAGACAGTTTATTGAACATAAGTTTGTGCCCTGGTGTGAGCAGTTGATGGTACTATTTAAAGCCCAGCCCGGGGCTCCAGACCTCTCAACTCTGGCAATCTCATGCCTTGCTTTCCCCAGCAGTAAAATCAGGTGATAATGGGACCTACCTCACGGGCTTGGGGTAAGAAGAGAGCAAGCTGGCATCTCAGCACGCACTGAGCGCCATGTGTGCCCAAGGTAATGTGAGCCTCAGTTAGGCTAGTACGGTCTCTACAGAGGGAGTGTGAAGCCCCTCTCACCTGAGGCTGAGAGCATAAGACTTGCCTGTCACTCCCAAGCAGCTCGTGTTCAGATGAACCCTGGGAAAACCTACCCAAAGCAGACAGCCCACCTCACCTTCCTGTGCCTAGAGGAGTCATCTGTAAAAGAGGCAGATGAGAAATCTCTATAGGTTAACAGAATTGTTCGTTTGCATTTGGCTAAAATTGGACAGAGCCAGAGAGTTAGCGGAGGGCCAGACTTGGCTCATTTCATGGCTTTTATTAAAGAGTAAACAGCTTCCAGGCCCATTGGAAGTTCCAAGGGTCAGATTTCTGAGCGGTACAAATACTTTCAGGTCAGGAGTATGGCACCTGTCCCTGCTTTTACCTGCACAGGGGCAGAGAGGTTCAGAATGTTTAAATTTGATCCCTAGCATACCAGGTTTATCTCTGATTCCTTCTCTCAAACAGACAATCATTCTTTCTGATACAGGAAGATTTGTAATTTACATTTTACTTTGTGAGTGTTCACGTGGGGTTGTGAGGGGAGGGCATGAGTGTGGCATGGTGCATAAATGGAGCTCAGAGGACAGCTTTCGGGAACTGATTTAATTCCTCGTCCATCATGTGGGTTCCAGGGATTAAACTAGGATTATCAGGCTTGACAGCAACCATCTTTACCCGCTGAGCCACCTCACCTGCCCAGATAATATGGGAAGATTTGATAGAAGCCAAACCTATCCTGGTAAATTTGGACAGGGTTTTAATCTCCCCAATGGGGCCTGGATGGAGAAATCTGTGTAGAAGGTGTATAGGGGTCTGGGAGCATCCTGGTCCTCGGGCAGAGGAGTTCTCTTCTCCTGTTTAGCTTCCTGGCCTCTAAAATTCAGCCACTTTTCCATAGTGATGTTTGGGGTCTGCAATGTCAGTTTCTGGGGGTCACTTAGCCCTAGGCTTCTAGGATGGGGCTTATGTTGTCCATCTCATAGGAAACAGGTTCTATCGTGGTTCATTTTTCATCAGCACATTACACAGTTCAGCACACTTTTCTCTTAGGGGCTAAAAAGAGACTTCCGTGAAGTACCAAGCCCAGAACCCCTCAGCCTATCTGTTTAAGGTGTCATCAGGAGGAATGAGCTCAGGACTACAGAGCTGGGGTTCCTAGACAGGTACCAACAGCAGATCTCATAGGAGGTCCATCTACTTACATTTAACTTGGATGTTTTCCTTAATTTGAAGTCTAATGATTTCTAGGGCTCTTTACGGAGAGCCTGTGCATCGCTGAAAATTACCTTCTTTTCAGTCTCATACAAAGGAGCCATCTGCTATTGTGATGGATTGTATCAACTATTCTGTCATTTTAAAGAGGACACAAGTCACACTTTCTCCACAGTGAACTGCTACACAAGCCTGAGTTCTTGTGTATATTTTTAGGATGTCACCTACATACCTGTTTTTGCTCCCTTCTCCTTTATTTTCTGGTGTGTGCCTAGTACCCACGGTGGCCAGAGAGGGCACCAGATGCTCTGGAACTGGAATTACAGGTGGTTGCTAGTTGCCATGTGGGTGCTGGGAACTGAATCCAGGTTTTCTGCAAATCAGCCATCGAGCCATCTCTCCAGCCCCTTCCCACAGGTTTTATATCAGGACTTTGAAGCTTGCAAGTCTCTAGTGAGACCTGAACTGCAACAATAACAAAAAACATTTTTGTTTTCATCTGTTTGTTGTTTGAGACAGGATCTTGCTATGTAGCTCAAGCTGGCCTTGGCCATGAGTTTGGGAACTCCTTGCCTCAGCCTAGCAAAGACTTAGGATCTTAGGTGTGTGCCACCACACCCAACTCAGCAAAACCATCTCAATACTCCAGGGAAGTAATAAGCAGGTTACCAGTCACCTGTCGCCTGTGGCTGGGCCCTTTACCCAGCTGCCTGTCCTGAAGCCTGCAGATCCCCGTCCCCTACTCAGTGCCTCACTGGGGCAGGGGACGGCAGTGTCCCTGGCTGCCCCGTGACTCTGCCTCCTAACTACCTGCTGGTGGGTCGCTTCAGTGGAGTCGTTCCCCACTTCCCTGCCCCAGGGTAGCTTCAGATCCTTGGTCAGCCCATCACAAAACTGCCTCATATGTCATTCGTTGTCATTTTGGAGGCAGATTCTTGAAGGGTTTCTTTGCAAGTGGACAGGAGTTGAGGCAGGAATTTGAACTTGCTATGACCTTGAACTGCTCTTCCTCCCTCAGCCTCCCAGGTGGCTGGATTAAAGCTGTGTCCCACCACACCCTGAGGGAACTCTGCTGCCCTCGTTCTCCCTAACAAGCCCTACTGTTCCTTGGGTAAAACTTTCCAGACTTTAGGCATCCGGTCACCCTCATCTAGACGTTACTGAGCCCTGACTTAGGGGGCCTACTCAGGATGCCATGTCCTTTGGCTCCCAATGGAAGAGCCCATTTCTTCTGTCATTCGTCTCTCTGAAAATCTAAAACTACTTAATGATTTTGCTAAATGTTTCCTGAGCCAAAGCTGTACTCTCCTGAGTACATGTGTACTTTAAGAAATCCATCTTTCTTCCTCCAACTCTTATCTCAAAGGGTTTAAATGAGGGTGTGGCCTGTGGGAACTGGCTCCTCTGTGCACTCCTTATCTCTCCAGCCTCCTCACTTTGCTCAGATGGGACCATTTCACCACCAGAGCCTGGTTAGTGAGGACGGACGGTTAGAGCCTGTGGTGCCTGACTCGGTAAAGGCTGTTGAAGAAATAAGTTCTCAGGCTCATACTTTCTGCTGTAACTTTTGCGCAGTGGGTTTTGCTGGACGTCCTCTACTGAAATGCTTTAAAGATGGTTTACAGCTTCATGCAAAGTACTGGCCTTCTTTTCTCCCTCCCTCCTACCCCTTCCTTTCCTCCCTCCCTCCCTCCCTTCCTTCCTTCCTTCCTTCACTTGTCATTTTTAAGACAGAATATCCCAGCCTGACTTCCAACTCATGATTCTCCTGCCTCAGGCTGCCAAGCATCGGAATGACATGGGCATGCCACCATGCCTGACTCCTTTCCAGCTTTGGGGCTGGTAATACAATGAGTTTGTGTCCTCAGCTGTCCTCGTTTACCAAACTCCTCCTCACACCTGACACATTCATTCCAGCCTTGACAGCCACCCTATGGAGCCTCATTTAACAGGTCACATCAAGGAAACACTGATAAATAGATAGAGCCAGGATATTAACCCAGGTCTGCCCTCTTCCAAACCCTGAACACTTTCTATTAAGCTCTGAAGCCTCTCATATCAAATGTGTGTGTGTGTGTACATACAGATGTGTGTACACATACAAAGAACAAATACATATACAGAACATATACATTCAGAACACAGGCATACACACACACACACACATAAACGACACAGGAGAAGGAAGGGCCTTTGATAGGTGAAGAGGTCATGAGATGGAACCCTTATAAATGGGTTAGTGCCCTCATTAGGGAGACTCCAGAGCATTCTTCTGGCCCTTTCAACCAGGAAAGGACACCAGGAAGTTGGCTATCTGTGGTCCAGAAGAGGCTCCCACCAGAACCTGACCACATGGCATCTCCACCTCAGATCTCCAGCCTCCAGCATCTTGTATAAATCCCTGTAGCCAAAGGGCTTTGCAGTGGTTGTGTGAGAAAGGACAGATACACAGGCTGGTAGAGAGGGCGTATGCAGGAACTCATGTGGCTTAGCGTGTGTGGGAGCATATGTGAGGAGACAGCGGATCTTGGGACTGACAGATTCTAGACAGGACTATGAATCAAGCCTGAGCTTCCCCACAAATACAGAAACAAAGAGCCTAGCAAGAAAGAGTCTCAGCAAGAAAGAGCCATGAGACTGAGGTATCCACATGGAGTGAGGGCCAAAGAGGAGTCAGGAGTTTAAAGTCAGAAAACTGTGTCAGGACAGGGTAGGGCAAGTCTTTCAGCTTGTCCCCGTTCAGAGTCCATGTACATTTTGTGTCACACTGGTGAGGCTGTCAGATCAGATCTCAAACAGAAAAGAAACAAGTGGGTGCTGAGACGGGCGAGCAGGACCAGCGCAGTGGAGAAGACGTGAAAACTGGACTCTGGAGGTTCTTAGTTTCTGTCCAGACAGAGGGAGTCTCAGAGCTGCAGATCCTTGAGGGAAGGGAGTGTGGTGGTGATTATTCATAGTCAGCTTGACAGGAATCTGAACCACACCTCTGAGCATATCTGTGATGGAGTTTCTATACTGGATTAGAAGTGGGACAGACCCATCCTAAATGTCAACAGCCCTCTCCCATGGGCTGCAGTCCTGGACTGAATAAAAAGGAGAAAGTGAGCTGAGCACCAGCGTTCATCTCTCTCTGCTTCCTGACCGCGGGTGCCACCTGACCGGCTGCCTCACGCACCTGCTGCCATGCCTTCTGACCATGATAGTCTTGAACTGTGAACTGAAATCAACACTTCCTTCTCATGTGGCTTTTGGTCAGGTATGTTGTCACAGCAATGGACAGTCACCAGCACAGGGAGTCCTCTCTCCTGCTGACTTGGCAGTGTGAAGTGCAAGCCTCACATGGGAGGCAGCCCTCTGCTACCACAGGGCCACCTGTGGGCTACCAACTGCTGTGGTTTAACTGTGAAATGTCCACCACAGGCTCATGTATGTGAACATGCACCAACTCACATGACTCTGAGGCCTGCCCTCAAGTGCTGTTCCAGCAGCCAGTTGCTGAGGAGGCCGGTGGAGCTGCTGACACTGTGTCCAGGAGTGCAGGCTTCGTGAGCTGTCGTCCACTCCGGGTAGGCTTCTGCTGATGTAGCCGCCTTGTTCCACCCATGCTTCTGTAAGCAACCCCAGTTAAACCAGTGGCTCCCTAAGCAAGTCTTGGGTGGAAATGGTTCTCTGGTCTGTTGTCAGTACCCTATCCCAAGGGAAACAAATGTTCGTTCACACCTCCCAAAGAAGCCCCACCTCCAACAAAGTCCCTGCTAGAATTCCTGGTCTGTGACTGAATGAGCAAACTGCTAACTGCTAAGTGTGGCCTGTGCCCACCGCTCTGCTGGCCTAAGACAGCCCCCTGGCATAAGGCTTGACATCAAGGCTTGGTGATGACCTATCATGCAGATATATTCCAGAAGGAAGAGGCTTTGGAGGAGAAGCAGTGTGTTAGGTTTCTCATGTAATGCTGGTCTGGCCTTATCATATATTGTGCTGTGGTGTGTAATTTTTCTCAGAATCCTTTTCAGTTTTGCTGAGCTGTGAAAGAGTTTGAAAATTGCAGAGTTGTGAGGCGGGCCATAGGACCGTGACAGAGCCAGACGTGCCCACCTGCTCACCAGCTGTCTGGAGATGCTGACTCTTCAAGGTCTCTAGGTCACTGAGCCTCGTGATGGATTCAAGGTGATAGATGGTTGAAGGGGAACAGCGGTTCGGGAGGTCTGTTTGTTCTGAGGCACGGCAGCCTGCACGAGGAGACCGTCGCTTTCCTAGTGTCCAGCCTTGGGGATGAGGCTGGTCTATCCAAAACGAAGGAAGGCAGAAAATAAAATAGGCAGGCAGGTGTGAGTGTATGCGTACGTGTGCGTGTGTGGAGGTCAGAGGACAACCTCAGAATTTGTTCTTCCGGAGCTCTCTACCTTGTTTCTGTGAGACGGGTTCTCTCATTGACCTGGAACTCACCAAGTACATTATGCTGAATGGCCAGTAGGACCCAGAAATCTACCTGTCTCATCCTTCCCAATGGACTTAAAAGCTGAATTGAACTCAGGTTCTCATGTTCTCAAGGTGAGCATTTTACCAGCTGAGGCATCCTCCCGCCCCAAAATATTCTGCTTTTAAATCTGTACTCTTGTTATGTGACTCAAATACACATGGGGCAAGAGACTTGCTGGGCATGTTCAGTTAGTGAAGACTCCCAACACTTAGAGCTCAGCACTGCTAATTAAAGTGTCTTCCCAGACTTAAGAGACACAGCAGGCTACACTGGGGGGCATTGTCAGCCTTCCAGCTAGAAGCTGAGTGGGCTGTGGGAAGGCCACATGGGGCACTGGGCAACTTCTGCATTGAGGCTGTGTGCCACAAGGGCTCCAATCATCCTGGAGGTGTCACATTCTTTTTTAAAATTTCTTGTCATTTTGGAAACATTCTGTCAACATCCCTCTGCCAGGGGTCTGCAATGCTCCCCCAGGAACAGTTTGAGACAGGACTCTCTATAAACTTGACAAAGCTGACTGATGCTCTGCATTGTGATTTTTAGATGAAAAATGACAAGTAATATAAAAATAATCACAAACATGAGAATTAGGAGGAAATTTTCCAGCAATCTAAAGGCCACTGAGGGCAGCATATCCCTTTACAGTGTCTTAGCAGGTGGCCTTTTAAAATCATTGTTAGAAGTTTCAGATCTTTATATCAGAGCTCACTTTGCAGCCAAGAAGCTCTTTGTGAGAAAACAATGCTCTGAGTTTGGGGGAAAGGAAGGAAAGATTTTTGTGGATTTTCGAGAAAATTATTCGATAGCTGATGAGATGGTTTAGTGGATAAAGGCACTGCCACTAAGTCTGATGACTTGAGTTTGATCCCCAGGACCCACATGGTAGAGAGAGAAATGATTTCTGTGAGTTATCCTCTGATCTCCACACACACAAATAAATAAATAAATAAAATGTAAACAAAGTAAAGAAAATTATTATTTGGGTAGTGTATTAGTTACTTCTCTGTTGCTGTGATGGAAACACTGACCAAGGAAACTTATAAAAGAGTTTATGTAGCTTACAGTTCCAAAGGGTCAAGAGTTCATCATGGCAGAGATGCATGGCAGCAGAGGTGGCTGGAGTAGGACGGAAGCTAAGCGGTCACATCCTCAAGCAGGCACAGGAAGCAGAGAGTGACTAGAGATCCAGCAGAGCTTAAGAACTGTGTAAACCCATCCCCAGTGACATGCTTCCTCCAGCACGGCCACACCTTCTAAGCCCTCCTAAAACAGTGCCAACAACTGGGGACAAAAGGTCCAAACACTTGGAGCCCATGGGAGACATTCTCATTCAAACCACACAGGTAGAAAAATGAAGATTTTTTTTTAGGACACCTCCTTTGAAGAGCAGTTCTGAGTGATAGACAGCAGTTGTTTTCATTACAAACAAAAAATAGTCAGGAACCCTGACAACAGAAACTCCTCCTTGTCAGGGAATCACTGGGGACGGGGAGCCAAGAGGACAGGGACAG
Organism: Eospalax fontanierii; assembly: GCA_035773235.1. NCBI lineage: Eukaryota > Metazoa > Chordata > Mammalia > Rodentia > Spalacidae > Eospalax > Eospalax fontanierii. Next base: position 3,011,246 of record CM069524.1, on the reverse strand, counting down.
TTCAGAGAAGGGAACTGCCACATTTGTGTTGACCTCTGTCCCTGTGCTTCTGGAGCTGAGATGCAACACAACCTGTTTTAGTATTTGAAACGTTGAATGTGAAAGAAAATTTTATTCTAATATTGTTGAAATATAAAAAGACTAATTCCTTTTCTGTCATTTCAGAGACATCACCCCATTTCTGCCCCATCGCCCTGTGGGTTCGACGCTGGCTCAATGCTTTGCTTGCTTTTGCAGACCGCAGTTGACAGACCCGTGTCTCTTGGTTTCCTTCCAGACGTTATTCGCTGTGCTTATTTGCTCTTTCAGAAAACACACAGAAAGATGGGGATCTGACAGATGAGGTGATTCTCTCCTCTGTTCCTTCCAAACATTTAGTAAATAAAAAAAATCTAGAGCAAGGGTAAGGAAGGGATAAAAAGAGAGTGGAGAAAACTGAATACAGAAACAACAGAATAAGGAAACCCTACTTTAAATCTGGAGATCAACATGATTGATACATTAACTACAACAACTTAGATTTTTAAAAATCCAATTACTGTAAAAGGAATAAAAGTAAGGACAGCATCACTGGCCTTACATCACTGGCCTTACATCGCTGGCCTTACATCGCTGGCCTTACATCGCTGGCCTTACATCGCTACCGGACGGTGGGGGCAACGCACCAGTCTACTCCCACAAACCGGAGCGCCTAGCTGAAACGCCAAAGTTGTAAGAAATATGCAATTTACTAAAACTAATTTCAAAGAGAAATAGAAACTCTTTGTAATGAGAGTCAATAATGAAAACCTCCCTTAAAAGAAAAAGTCCAGGACTCGCTGACTTCACTAATTCTTTTATCTATTCATTTACTTTTTATTTTGTATATGTATGCTTGCATGGACATACGTACATCACATACATTCAGTGTCTGCAAAGTTCAGAAGAGGGCACCAGACCCCCGGAACTGGAGTTACAGACGGTTTTGAGTTGCCACATGGGTGCTGGTAACTGAACTTAGATCCTCTGTAAGAGCAGCAAGTCCTCTTAACTGCTGAGCCATCTCTCCAACCTTCTACTAATTAGTTCTGTAAAATACTTAAACTATGTAATATAAATATAATATAAATATAATACCAAAAAAAATCAATTCACTAATTGCTGCTACACCTCCCACAATGATGGTCTCTCGTCCCTCTGGAACTGTAAATAAATTCTTCCTTCTATAATTGACCTTGGTCATGGTATTTATCATAGCTACAGAAAAGTAACTAGTACATGTATTACCACCAAAGTATAATATCAAACAACCACTCTCTGAACATCTAAAAATCCTCATAATTTGTCAGCTGTCTCTCCGGCCCCAGAAAATATCTTTTGAAATTAATTTTCTTCCTAAAATAGCTTTTAAAAATCTTACTGGAGTTTTGAAAGGCATTGTGCAAAGTTTTATCTCTATTTGGAGAGAACTAACATCTTTACTCTCAGGAGCTTTCTGGTCTGTAATTATGATCTTTCTCTACATTTAGTTAGATCTTTTTTCTTTACTTCCATTACTTTTTTGTATCTTTCAGTGTGGGAGCTGATTATATCATACCTGAGTGTTTTCTTTTTATTTTGGATGATTTTCAGAATGATTCATGAGTTCATTATTATTAGTGGGAAGTGCAATTTATTTTCATATAATTATCTTGTACTCTAAAACCTAACAGATTTACTAGTTCTAGGAAGTGTTTGGTGATGAGTTTTTTGGAAGAGGGGGTAGATTCTTTGTAATATAGTCACAACAACTATAAATATGCAGATGTTCTCTTTCTCTCCAAATGGTATGTTTCTCATTTACTTTTTGCCTTATTACACTGCTTAGACTTTTATCATTCTGTTAAATATGAACAAGTCAAGGGGACATTGGTCCCTATTTCCCAGGAAATGTTTTCAGTCTCCTACCATTAAGTACAGTGTTCACTGTAGACTTCAAACATATGGCCCCTTATCAGGAGAGGAAATGCCTTCTCTACTCCCATTGTTTTTGAAAGCCTCCTTGCACCTTATTGCCTATTTCTTTCCTCGTTTTTGTGGTGCTGAACTCAGGACTTCATAAGGAAGTGCTCTATCACTGAGTTGCACAGCTAACCCAACCATTTCTTTTTGGCATCAGTTGACAGGATCATAGATTTTATTAACCTACAAATAGAGTAGATTGCACAGAGTAAACCAGCCGTGCTTTCCCACAACCTAATTCACCTGTTCATAGTGTATTCTTATGCACATTATTGACTGATATTTGCTAAGCTATCTTTGTTTGTGCTTGTTTCTTGAGACAGTGTCATACTCTATAGCCTGGGCTCATTTAGAACTCTCTATGTAGAACAGACTGGCCTTGAACTCTTGATCCTCCTGCTTCGGCCTCTTGAGTCCTAGGATTATAGATGTGTACCAATCCCAGCTTGGTAAGCTTTTAAGAATTTTTCATTCATATTCATGCAGGATATTGGTTTGTATATTTATCCATTTTTAATGCTTTCTTTTTCAGATTCTGATATCAGAGTAATACTAGCTTCACAAAATTAGTTGAAAATTGTCTTTTGCTCTTGCAGTTTTAGAAAAGATTATGTACTATTCTAGTCCCTTAAACATGTGGAAAAGTGCTGTGAGCCTTATACATGTGGCATCATCTGTGCTGTAAGGTCTAACATGTGACATCATCTGTGCTGTAAGATCTGTGCATATGACATCATCTGTGTTGTAAGGTCTAACATGTGACATCATCTGTGCTATAAGGTCTGTGCACGTGACATCATCTGTGGTATTCCCTACCATCGTTCTGAGACATGTAGGGTCTGCCATGGCCGCCAGCCTTCATAGTGTGAGGCTTTTTTTCTCTTTCGTTCTTTGTCAGTCATGCTAGAGATTTATTGACTTACTGATAGTTTGAAAGAATCATCTTGTGTTGATTTTTACTTTTACTAATTTCTCTGATGTTTCCTTTTTCCTTTCTCCCTATGCCAGCTCTACGTTCACTTTTTCCTTCTTTTTCTAGATTATCGAGGTAGGAGAATCAACTACTAAATTGAGACTAAATGCCTTTTTTGCTTGTGCACATATTTAGAACTATGAACTTCTTCCTTTCAGCATTGATTTAGCTGAGTCATATAAATATTGATGTTTATTTTATGTTATTTCAGTTTAATGTATTTCCATTTCTTTGAAACTTTCTCTTTTCCCCACGAATTATGTAAAATTTTTGTTGTTCTCATAACACGTATAGATGACCTAAATGTAGATACAGATAATCTAAATAATATGTTAATATGGAGCTCAATGTAGATTACAGCGTATATACACATGTGCACACATAGGCACCCAAACACATGCTACATGAGAGGATATACCTCCTCAGGAGGGCAACACCTAAATTCATAAATTTTATGTCTTATGATGCTATATATTTTCTTTATGATCTATAATCAGACCATGCTATACTGTGTTTAAAAATTTTAAAAACAGTTAAATTAGAAAAGCATAATGTCTTTAAAGGCATAATATGACCAAAAACATCTATCTGGACACCAGATGAAAAGACACCTCAAATATGGTGACTTGGAAAAGTTAAAAATATAAATAGAAATGAAAGTATTAGGCAAATGCAATCAAGTTAAAGCCAGGAATGTGGTTTACTATTAAACAGATACACTTGTGGCCAACGCTGCCACATCAAGAGCACAGGTGATGCTAGGACTGAGCTCAACAGTGCAGGTAGAGCTGTATCAGTGAGAAGCCAGATTAGAGATAAAATCCACCGTGTCGGACAGGTGATTCAGCATTCTGAGTTCATCATCAGTCAAGTGGCCAAACGTAGGTAAGGATGCAGTGTGTGGTGGCACAGGCCTTTAACCCCAGCATTTGGGAGGCAGAGGCAGGCAGGTCTCTGGTCTACATAATGCTTTCCAAGTCAGCCTGCTACACAGTGAGACCAAATACAACTGGACGCGGGTGTAGATGACTCGAGTAACATCTGAATAACACAATCAGTGTGAACTGCAGAATATGTACAGGACATGCAGAACGTGATCATGTACATACACCAACATACCCAAACACACAGGGTACGCATCTTCAGGAACATTGAGTAACACAACATATTAGAATTTTTAAAACCCCACGTTTCCATAATCCCAACAAACCATAATAGTAGTTCTAGTAGTTTCTAATAAAGACATGCCAGGTATATATGACCACTTTTTCCTGGTGAGTGCCTGTCATCAAACCCAACAACAAATACCACAGAGGACATAGAGAGAGAAGAGGGAGAGAGGGTCCCTTGTACACTGCATGTGGGAATGTAAACTGCAGACAGCAGTGTAGAGATCCCTCCCAAAACTAGAAATAGAACTGACGTACGATCCAGCTATGGCCTTCTTGGGAATGCTGCTTAAGGGATCCCAGTCGCACACCTCAGGGCATCTGACACTCACGTTTATTGTAGTACCACCCACAACGGCCGAGTTAGGAACCCATCCTCGGACGAATAGATAAAGAAGATGGTGATTTACTCATCCATAAAAAAAAAATTGTGTTGTTTGCAGGAAAATGGATAAAATGGAGATCATGTGTTAAACAAAATAGGCCAGAGTCATGACCCTGTAAACAAGCCAGGAACATGAACACCACACATTTTCTTTTATACGGGGAACCTAGATTTTTTTTTTTCACTTTCATGCTGGTGATTTCTCTTTTTTAAAATGTAAGATGCTACTATTTTAACAAAAATTTAACCCCAAAATTGCATATTAATATTGTACATAAACATAAATTAGTTTTAAAACAATTTGCATATAACAAAAGAAAAGTTCTGAATGATGTAAAGGCATTAGTATTTTCTATAAAACCATGATGAGAACATCAGTTTTCTACAAGCATATGAAAACATCAAGTACTTTCTTGGAGTTTCAAGTTGTTCTTCAAAGCGTCACTGGCTTGCATATGCAGTCCTCCTGCCATACTCACTATGGGAATCTCAATTTTTGAAAAACAATATATAGAACATTAACCTCAAAGGAGAACTTAACTCTGTGGTGGAAGAAATGGGTCTAACAGGAGAGGGGAAAGGGAGGGAAATAGGAAGAACGAAAACAAATATTGCATGTTTTCTCTCATACATGGAGTATATATTGCATATATTACACGGTACCAGAAAGGGGACTGTTTAGAGGGAAGAGACCGAGGATAAAAGAGGGAGAGCAGGCTGTAATGGGGAGAGCCAAATTCGAGCAAAATACAGTGATGTGTGTGTGTGTATATATATATATATATACATATATTACAATGAAACTCTTTCTTTTATATGTTCACTAAAATATTAATAAAAAAGAAAACTAGATGAACTCTAAAGAGAAAAATTGGCAACTTCATTACAATCCTAAGTCATTGGTTTCTTGAAGCCTTCAAGGTATTGTAGAATTCAGAGCCAAATCCAGAATAAAAGACCCATGCCCAATACCCAGGGCTCTAATAGTCTCTCCAGAGAGGTTCCAAAGTTCATCTGCCAACTGTAAGAAGAAACAGCCAGACTGGGCTGGGTTTGGGGGTCCTGTGAGACAAATATGAGGCATCAAAGCCCAGGACCACCAGGGTGGGAGCACCTGAAGGGCCTGCTCCCCCAATTGACACTTGCCGTCCCCCCAAGTGATGCTCACCAACAGCCTTACAACAGTGTATCCTCAGGATACATCCCTTGTGCCACGACATTCCTCTGCCAAGATGATTGGACAGCCAACATGGCACCACTGGGCTTGCCAGAACCTGTCTGTCAGGCACAGCACCAGTGAAGAAGGAAACCGAACGCCGAGGAACCATCCAGTTCAAGAGAAGACCATCCTGCTGCAGTCCAAACAGCCACTCAGAGTCACCTTCCCCTGCTGCTAACCTGCCCAGGCAGAACCCCTGTCTATGCCTCACATGAGAATGAAGGCGAGCCACCCCTCCCACACCAGCCAGTCACGTTTTCTGGTCAAACTATGGGGGACTGTCTTCCGCGAGTAGTTGATCTATACTGGTAAGGGGAATGTGAAGGCATCAGGAAAGAAAATTGCTGGAAAATTTCTTGAGTTGTTCATCTGACCATGTGAGAGCAGGTGTTTGACTTAGAGACAGGCTACAGCAGGGTTTGAGGAAGGAAGCCAGCTCCACTGTCTGCATCCAACCTGATGCCGTGACAGGTGCCTCCCAGCAGATCAGCTTCTACACAGAAACCTACCAGAGGCCTGTTAGAGCTCCTGACCTGCACCTTCCAAGTTGGCATTGTCCACAGTGCACAGTGACTTTCTCAGGGAAGTTGTAGAAAGGTCTCACCCATAGGTACACACCCAACTCCTTTCCCTGAGCCCCTTTAGATGGGGGAGGGTGAGATGGAAGCTGTTTCCTCTCTAAGCAACAGATTGGATGTTATGCGATGGGACAGTTAAAGCAGAAATCCAATTACAGAACTAATTAGCACCTTTGAGTTGCAAGCACCAAGTTTCCAGAAGGACCCATAGCATTGGAGGAAGGCTCAAATTGCCCAGAGCACTGGAAGCTCACCTTCTGAGAGATGGAGAGAGCCCAAGGCCCTGGGGTAGCAGGTGGCTGAGCTAAGCTATTGCTCGGGAGAACTCAGTTAACACTCTGCATTCCAAAGAGGCTGTCGCCTTTTGGAAAGATAACTTTGCAGTGGACACAATGTTAGAAAGTGTTTTAATTCCCTAAGGAGTTTGATAATTGACTTTCTTTTGGCTTAATCCCACTTTAAAAATTGTTTATTCTGATGCTGGAAATTCCATTTATCCTAGGTCTTAAGGTGAAATTAAAATTCCATTTAGGGACCGAGCATGCAGACATGGGATTTCAACCTTCATTAGAAATAATTCTGTTGTTTGCTTTCTCCTCTGTTGCCCTGGGCTCTGCTGGTTTGAATGGTTCTGGGAGTTTGTTGGGGGGGCTAGGGGTATGAAGCAGGTATAGAGCAGCATTGCTGGGGTTCGTGGCCTTTGGGGTCGCAGCAGAGAAGCCCTCCTCTGCAGCCTTTCTGTAGAATCTTCCACCAGGCTCACACATGAAGGTGACTAGATGCAGAGGCGGCTAAGATTTTTTTGTCTGAAGACAAGCCATTGCATTGACTCCATTCTGATATCTGTTCTGACTCCTAAGAGGCAAGTTTGTCCACGAGGTCCGCATTCTGGGTTTCTTCCTCAGCCATCCCCGATGAATGCTTGCCACTCCGTAAGTCCCATAGTAATGTTGACCACTGTGTTTAAAAATAAGTCAAGCACATGGCATCAAGAGTCAGCTGTGTGGACTTGGACAACAGCTCAGTCGGTAAAGCACTTGCCTTGTAAGTGTAAGGACCTGAGTTCAGGTCTTCGACTCCACATAAAGATGTCAAGAATGCCATTGTGAGCCTGTGATCCCAGTAACATGTTGGGAGCTGGAGACAGGAAGATCTCCGGAAGCTAATGGCCAGCTAGCCTGACTCATATGATGTTCCAGGCCAAGCAGAAGGAGGAAGGTGCCTCAGGACCAGCAACCTAAGTTATCTCCTGGCCTATACATGCGCACTGTCCATGTGTGCTCTTCATGCGTGTGTACACATACACAACTGAATGCACACAAAGAGATAACTGTCTCTCATAAAAAGAAATCCTTCAAAACCTCATCCATGACCATTCAAACAGAAGTACGTATTGAGTATTACCACAAGCCAATTGTAAGCAAGAGACTGGCCTTCATGTTGTCAAAGTCTGGTGTGAGTGGCAGGCACAGGCAGATAACCACACAAGGAGATAAAGATGTGGTGTGGAGTCAACACTCCAAAGCCAACTGCCCTGGCTCCGATCTTGACTCTACCAGCTATCAGACCAGGCCATCAGGCACAGTCCAACTCTAGGCCTCAGCTCTGTCCACTGTGAGGATGGCTGTCCCAGTAATACCTCCCTCCAAGGGCAGAAGCAGGATGCTAACTAGTCAATGCCTGTAATGTGCATGTGACACAAGCCCGTTTCCTGTGGTTGCCAGCCACAAATGCTTCAGAGGAGGGGAGTGATGTACTAGTGCTCAAGACAAGTGAGTCCCCCAGTCCCCAGCCCAAAGCCTGTGGCCCTTTGACCACTGAGTTGTGGTGGATGACAGGGGTCAGTGAAGAGCAGTGCGCATAGGTGGACAGCAGAACTGCAGTGGGTGGACCACAGGAGAAAGCACAGAGGGGACAGGTGTAGGCTGTGGGTCATAGAGAGTGTGTGGGCAGAGGTGGCTGTGGTGGTTAATACTGACTATCAGTGTGACAGAATGGAGAAGCACCAAAGAGACACACTCCAGGGCATGTCTGAGAAGCAATTTCTAAACTGGGGTAACTGAGGTGGGAAGATGCATCTTGAATGTAGCAGCACCATCTCATGGGCTGGGGCTCTGGACTGAATAAAAAGAAGAAAGCGAGCTGAGCACCAGCGTTCATCTCTCTCTGCTTCCTGACTATGGATGAATGTGAGCAGCTGCCTCACATCCTGTCACCATGCCTTCCCCACTAGGATGGACTGTGTCCTCACACTGGGAGAAAAGTAAACTCTCCCTTCCGTAAGTTGCTTTTATCAAGTATTTTGTCACAGCAGTGAGAAAAGTCACTAACGCAGTGGCCAGTGTGACTGAGGCCAGGAAAGCCAAGGTGAGGTGGCATCAGACAGGACCAGGCTGGTTAAAAGTAGGTGGTGTGCAGGGTCAGAAGGACCTTGTGTGTAAACCTGTGCTCAGGCTGGTGTGTTTGTATAGAAAGCCTTCTCTTAACAATCAGCAGTAGGCTTGGCAATGAGAAATCTCTACTTTTACACAGGTGAGTATCAGTTTTGCTTGCATCATTTTGACTCTTCCATCCTAAAGCTGATAAGATAGGAAGTCCTGTCTAAACTACAAACACCGGTGATCAGACACAGGCTGTCCAAGTAAAACATACCGTGACATTCAGGGATTTTAAGACACGTGGCATGCGAGACAGCTGATGTCTCAGGGATGGTATGTGGGTTGAACTTCTTTTACCTGGAGAGACTTGCAGATTAGTCACCTCTCAGAAGACCAGAGTGAGTCTCTTCTCTACCGCTGATTCTCAGAAGCCGGACTAGCTACCACTGTGACCCAAGGTGCACTATCAGGATAGGACTGGTTCTTGTAGCTCTTGTTGCCAGGGTTACAGATGGGCTGCCCTCGCCTGAGTTTGTAAGAGCTGTTTTGATTCTCATGGTTCAACCAAAGAAATATTGATAAGCTTGTACACAACTCACCCATGGAAGCCAGTGGTAGAGATGGTGACTTTTCCAGGCCCTTTTCTACGACCAGTTTAGAAGCAAAATACCTTGTATGAACACTGTTCTCAAAATTTGAAACTGGAGTTGGTGAGATGACTCAACAGATTAAGATCACCTGCTGCCATGCCTGATCACCTGAGTTAGACCCCAGGACCACATGGTGAAAGAAGAGAACTAACTTCCCCAGATAGTCCTCTAGTTCTCTGACTTAAACATACACAGTGTCAGGTACACACACACACACACACACACACACACACACACGCGCGCGCGCGCGCGCACGCACATGCACACACACAAGTTAATAATAACAACAAATAAATAAATAGACTGCTTTCCAGGCACAACAGAGCAGTTGCACAAATGAACTCACAGCTCTTGTGACAGCATGTACAAGCCCTGCACAAACCCAAGCCAGACAGAAATCCAACATAGAAGCGGGCAGGTGTGCAAGAAGCCCCAGCTCTAGCAGAGGAACTATTGGCAATTGACAGCTGCAGAGGTAGGAAGAATCAGTTTTCTGTAGATAGGTTAACCATGCAGAGGATGGACCCACACCCAAAATATTTTGTGAAACACAAATTAGACTTGATAGGCCTTAAAAAATAATAAAGGAAAGAAAATGAGGCAGGAAAGGAGGTGGGGGTGAATCTTGATGGAGGATGAGGTCTAAACACGGTCAAGATACATTGTGTAAGATCCCCAAAGAATCAGTAAAAATATTTAAAAAGAATACTGAACATGAGCAGTGTTGCCCTGAAGTCCAAACGCTTGCTTTGACTTTACTCAAAATGGTCCAAACGGACTATGACACAAAGGCCATCCTCTAAGGCAGAGAGTGCCTTCTCTGTCCCTCTGTGTGCTGTGTGAACCTGACCTTCTGTGTCTTGTCAGTGACCCTCTCTCCCTGCAGGGTTGAGTGACCCTCCTGCCCATGAGCTCCATCTCCCCAGCATGCTCCATCTCCCAGGAGCTCTCTAGTAGGCAGAGATCTAATTGTGACCTTTCGCCTTTCTGTGGGCCTTCTAGTACCCGGCGAGTGGACAATTCCCACACAAGACTGGCCGTGCAAATCGAAAGGGACCCAGGTAAGATCTTTTTATACCCTCTTTTAAACTTGGTATTTCTTTTGTTATGCAGCTGGATTACAAAGAAAGGAATTAGATATGTTCTATGCACTCAGCATGGGGACAGTGCATGTCTTGGTAAATGTGCCAACTAGAGGGTATAATTGAGCTAATAATACTGATCAAGTTCCCCAGGTTTGCTTTGGAAATGCATTCTTCCATTGTTTAGAATTGGTTAGTGCCTTGTTCCGTATTGAGTCAGTGTGTGAAGACATTTGACTTTCTGTGTGGTCAACAACAAACAAACTCTAAACCTTGAAATTGGTCTTTTAGAAAAACAGTCTTTGAGCTAGGCATGATGGCACATTCCCGTAACCCCAGCACTTAAGACTAGGAGGATCAAAAACTCCAGACCAGCATAGGTTGCATAACCCTGTCTCAGAAGGGGAAAAAATCTGTTTTTAATTGCTCTCGTGTTGGGCCTTATATGAACAGATAAACCACTATAGTACTGAAGATCAAAAGTTGGTCATGTTGGTCAACATTAAGCTGCAGAAAGAAAATTATTTGATTTTTTCTTTCTGTAGTTGATCTCATTTTTAGTCCTTCTGTCTTCTTCTTCTTCCTCTTATGAGAATGCCAATTCAAAGCGTAATTTAAATCCAGGTGCACATTTGTGTAGGTCTTGTTCTCCTTTTATCTAGGAAGAGTTGTATCAGTATCGTGCCAGATGCTCCATGTAACTTGAAAATGCATGTGTTACCTCTGAACCATCCCCATCTTGCAACACACCAGAGCATCACGGGCTCACTCCTGTGACCAGTGATCACAGGGTGACCTGACGTTGCAGCTCAAGGCTGCCTGGTGTCACCAGAGTGGCAGGCTATAGGACATGAACTCTGGAAAAGACCGAAACGTGAACTCTGGAACAGTTTTTACTAACTGCATATGAGCCGGACATGGTGGCACACAGGAGGCAGAAGCTGGTGAATCTCTCCGAGTCTGAAGCCAGCCTGACCTACACAGTGAGTTCATAGGTACTTCGTGAGATCCCGTCCAAAAACAAACAGCTGCCGCATTTTCCATCACGATGGGTCTTTCCATGGCTTACAGTTGGCTAAGATTTCTAAATCAGAAAAAGACCAAAATGCAGTGTTTGGAAAATACTGTCTACTGGGCTCCTCTAGCTTTCCCATCATTGTAAAGTCTACACTCTTTAAGTGAAGCCATCTTAAATCAGAGCCATCTACACTGGAACTGTGTAAACACCGATGTGTAGAAGGACCTGGGGAGCCAGGCTTATTTTATGTCAGCACGTGGAGGAAGGAAGAGAGGTGGGACTGCCGTGGTGTGCAGCTGTAGGGCTGGGTGACACAGAAGGACATTGATATCAGGCACATGGGCAGTTTCAGAAGCACATCTTCTAACCGACCACAACTGTTGTCTCATTTTCCCTAATTATGCAGATGTGTGGTCATTGTGTTCTAAGAAGATGCCCTGAGTCAAGTTTTGACCTTTACTTTTTGTATTTAAACATAGAACAGCATGCACATGAGTGAGGTCTGGTTCTCTCCTTCAGGTTAAAAGTGCTAGATACTGAAAGTAATCTTTAGCTAGTGTCTCAGGATGCCTGCTGATTCACCACAGAAAGTGAACAAAGAGCAGGTCAAGCAGGCTTTGTGTGTGGAAGAATAGGCACCTGGCATTTTATGAGGCCTGGCCGTGTGGCCTGTCCACAGCATTTACCTTGTTAGTCATGAACAGCCCAGCAGCACCCTGCCTTATCATTTCAGCTTCTAATCAATTTAAATGCCTAGTCAGGGTACTCAGTATCCCAGACTGTGTCTAAGCAACAGCCTGGTCCTCTTCCCCATAGCCTTGAATATCTTCCCCATGATGAGGACACCCTCACACTCTGCTTCCCAGGGTCCACAGTGGGGTGCTCAAATTAGACTGCGGCCTTTATGGCTAACATTCCAGAATCTATCTCCACTCTGGTAGACAACACATAGGAAGCCTTGAATTTTACCTCCAAGGGAAACAGAGGTGAACTTTCTCCTTCAAGGAAGGCTCTTGGAATATAAGTCCTGAAGTTGCTCCTTGGCTCTCCCATGCCTACCTAACCACAAACCAAAAAGACTTCCTAGCTTGTTCAATCTTCCCTCATCTTGAGAGACCCTAGAGAGGAAGGTCAGTAGCCAGAGCCTGGCAAAAAGAACACTGGACGATACCGCACATCTCAGTTCTACCCCTCCACACACAGCCCCCGCCTTCCACGGAGAGGTCGTGTCCTAGCTCTGTCTCCTTCCAGCACCCTTCTTTCTTCCCTGACTGTCGCCATCCATCCAACTATAGTGCCAAATGTTAACCAATAAGCAGCTACTGACAGCACCAAGCCCTGGTGAGGATGAAGAGCTAGCCCTCTTGGTCTCTGATGGGGGGGCGGGGGCGTAAAAATGGACAGCCACCATAGGAATGGTGGTTCCATACCCAGGTATTCACTGGAGAAGATAAGAAGTTGCTTTCCTAGAACTCCTGCCCAGGAATGTTTGCAATAGTTTTCCTTATAATTACCCACACTAGGACAACCGCAAGGGCCTTTTGCTGTTGGTAAGCGGGCTTCATGCACACAGAAGAGCAGTGCTCCGCCATGAAATGGAGTGACTTGCTGAGATATGCAAGATGGATGGACAGGGTTCTAACCCATGGTTCCATGACTGCATGCATCTCTCAAGAATAGTAAAGTGTTCTTCAAGTAAATGAGTACATGGCACAGGGCTCCACAGTTAAATGTGTGCTGCTAAGTGTGAGGGCCAGAGTTTGAATCCCCATAAACCCACGTAAATGCCAGGTTGGCTTGGCGGCCCTCCTCTGAGTCCAGTCTCAGAGGGTAGACACTGGGAATCCTTGAGCTAACTGGCTATAAAGACTAGTTATAGAGGTGAGCTCTGGTCTGGTTTGAGTAAGAGACCCGGCCTCAAAGAGTAAGTTGGGAGAGCAATTGAGGATGATTCCTAACATCAACCTCAGGCCTCCACTTCCATACATGTATACTTGTATGCCCACACATGTGAAGAAACATGTATAGATACTTAGGCATACCACATAAAAAGACTAAGTTAATAGAATAAATTTATACATATAATATAGCAAATCATGTATGTATATATACTTTACATTATAACATGAAATAATATTACAGATATAAATAATGATGTGTCATATATTTTTGCACATATACATAAGCTGATACTGTTTAGTGCAAGTAAATCATACCTCGATAGTTTTGATGTCACAAACAAAGATATTCTAGAGTTACTTTATAGATGTGTTTTTAAAATAGCTGGGGGGAGATGGCTCATTCTGTTAGATCATGAGTTAGACTCTCCAGAACCTACCATACATGGTCTGAATCCTAGGACTGGGGAGGCAGGAGGATCCCTTAGGAGTCTCCGGTCAGCAGCGTGGCCTAATCAGAGAGCTCAGGTTGTTGAAGGACCCTGTCTCATAAAACAAGAATGGACATCACCTAAGAAACACAGTTAAGGTGACATCTGAACTACACACACACACACACACACACACACACACACACACACACACACACACACACACACCCTTGTCTGAAACTACACTATTTATGGTGGTGTCTATCATTCCATAGATCTTTAGTTATTTCCCACTATAATTTGCATATTTTGCCAGTTCTGATATACAAAATAATCAAATTCAGATCTAGAACTGTCTTCATCGAATGTATGCTCCAGTGGGAAGCATCCCATAGTCACCAAATAGCCATACACTCATATACACATGAACAAAAGTAAGCACCCCACAGTGACCAGGGCTTTACGTGGTGCTGACAGCCTCTGATTGAGGTGTGTTCTGGTTAAGGAGTCAGTGATGTCTCCTTGAAGTGGGAGTGAGCTGAAGTCCAAAGAGAACAGCTGGTGACCAGGGAGTGTGAAAGAAGGCTGATTCAGTCTACTGAGTGAAAAGGATCATAGGAGTCACTCAACTTGGAGGAATTCTGTGTTGCTGGCTTTAAGGGGTTGAAGAAGACAAGTAAGGGTCCATCCACATGAGGCTTTTTGTATGATCATGGAAGTAGGTTGTCTAAGGATGGTCAAGTGTATGATCAAGTGTATGATCACCCCACCCCAGCAATGCTTGGAAGTCCTATCAATCCTAGGAGTGTGAGAAGGGTTGAGGAACAGGGATTCCCAAGTTGAAAAGCAAAGCTGGGTCCCTTGGGACCCTTCAGCCCTGTTACCTTAGGGTTTAAAGGGGAAACAGGAGTTTAATATCCACCAAAATGGGTGGCAACCAGGTGCTTTTGTGTCCATGAAGAATGTGATTGAACTTATGTAAAGGACAGCTCAGACACTGTTTCTGGATCTGAGCATGAGACAACTCACTATTTCTGCGTCTGGACACGGGCTAGCCCAGTGCTTCTGGGTTCAGCACTCACTAACTAGTTTCATTTCCGACTGCAGGGAACGATGACAACAACCTCAACTCCATCTTCTATGAGCACCTAACAAGGACCTTGCAGGAGTCACTCTGTGGAGACCTGGTTCTTGGCCGCTGGGGAAACTACAGTTCCGGTGACTGCTTCATTTTGGCTTCAGACGACCTCAATGCCTTCGTCCACCTGATTGAAATTGGAAATGGTCTTGTCACCTTTCAGCTTCGAGGACTGGAGTTCCGAGGTAGATGTCTCTTCACTGAGGGTACTGTTGAAATCAGTAGCTTCAGTTAATGACCATGTAGAGCTTTGGTTAGAAGCCACCATGAGGGGCTAGAGAGATGGCTCAGAGCACGTGGTGCTTTTGCAGAGGACCTGAGTATGGTTCCCAGCACCCATGTAGGCACCTCACAACCACCTGTAACTCCAGTGGCAGGGAATCTGATGCTTTCTTCTAGCTTCTGTGCGCACCTGCATACATGCATAATTACCCACACACTGATACACACACACACACACACACACACACATATACAGAATTTAAAATAAATAAAATAAATATTATTAAAAATTAAAGAAGCCATTATGACAAAGGAAGGACTTGGAACCTGTCTTGTTGCATGGCAATTCCTTCCTCTCTCTGCTTTTGACAGGCATTCAGACATAAGTATACCCAGTCAGCTGGAAAAAAATGACATCACCGTACGTGCACCTGTGGACTAGCAATGCAGGGCACTGGGCTGGGTGCTTCAGGGAAAGCTCGGAAGTGAGCTGATGTCATGTGTTCTGTGTGGAGATTAGAGAACACATCCCAGCACATTAGTATGGGTGAGCCCCTGACTCCACACTGGATCAACCAGGCCTACAGTAGAACCTAGCTTTCTCTACTTGTCACAGATAGGGGAATCCGTGGTACACAAATCAACCAGTGTCCATGAGCCCTTCTGCCTGCTATAACAGTGATTGAATGGCTGGTTCCCAATGTTGTGTGATTTGACCAATTTCACAAAAAAGAAGGTGCTGCGTGGATGGCCACGCATCTGCCTAGCACTGGAGCAGGGGAGCCAAATTTTCCAAGAACCAGGAGGTGGGACTGTGTGGTGGTGTAGCAGGCTCAGCATCAGAGAAGTAACCGAATGACCCAGCTTGCCAGTGTGGGGAATGGTAATGAAGAGTACAGATGGGGTTCTGAGGGTCAGGACCTGAGCCAAGTATTTACAAGTTCCTGGCCTCTTATCCAAAGAACTAAAAATAGGGGTTCACACAGATTTGCAAAAGTAGCAAGATTAACCTTATCTGGAGCATGAGACAGTGCAGGTTGTAGAAGGGTACACTGTCAAGACTGGCAGGGGCTGGACTGGCGAGATGGCTCACCAGTTAAGAGCACTGGCTGCTTTGCAGAGGACCCAGGTTTGGTTCCCAGCATCCACATGACATCTAACAACCACCCTTAGTTCCAGGTCCAGAGCATCCAGTGCCCTCTCTGGCCTCCAAAGGTTTGCATACACATGGTGCACTTACATGCAGCCAAAACATTCATACACATAAAGTAAAAATAAATAAATAAGAAGAAAAAATTTTTTAAATATCTGAGTAAGAGCACTCAAGAACCCTGATTATTACCAGGAATCTCCTTTTATCGGGTTCAAAAAAGGAAAGGCTGGTTCCTAAGGGGCGTAATTGGAGTGAGTCTCTATTTTGATTGATAGATTAGGTTATGCAATCATGGCTTCATTGTCCCTTCCTGTAATGCATCTGATTTTAATCATATGCACTACCAATAATGCAAAAGCATAGGATGATGAATGGGGAGGGGGTCCTAACCGATTACCAAAGGACCCAGTTTTACCTTATTGCGCATGTACCCCAAACCAGTTCAGGCTGGATCAGCATTTCTATTCTCTATACTCCTGTGCATTGGAAATACATGTGAATAGAAACTATCTATTGTTGTTAGGGGTGGGGAAAATCATATTGTTGTTGAGAGATGGGAGTACAAGCAGCTCGTGCAAGTTGGGATTTGAGGGGTTCTGGGGTTGCTAGGTTCACTGTTTAAAGACCAGGGTACATGCGTAGTGTATGCAGGTGCAGAAACTAGGGTTCCAGGTGCATTATCACAAGAGAGGAGTCTGCATAACTCCCAAAAAGCAAATGGGGTCCCAAGCTAAACCACCTCCTATGCTTGACTGACTCAAAAGCATTGCCAAGGCAGGAGGGTAAAGAGGTACTTCGGTGAATGAGGTTGTCTGGGAGGGCTGCAGAATGTTCCAGGTATGAGAACTGAAATATGCTAAATATACAAGTTGGGTAGCAGCCTGGAAAGACCAAGGAGATGGGAACTGACCTGGTATTGGCTGTGTTGTGACCTAAGAGAAGCCAGAAGTTGAATGCTACATGGTGGTCTCAGAGTCAGGAAACCACATGGAAATCCTGGGGTGGGGCACGGCTGGATCACTTCACAGTCAGAGAAGTAGTCTAATGGCTTCGTGCAGACAGTCCTGGAGGGCCAAAGATGGAAGCAGGAGACACTTCCCATTGCACTGTAGTCACCCAAGCCAGAGGTGATGGTGGAGACCTGGACCACGCCCAGCCTCCAGGAGGTAGGTGCAGTAGGACTGCATGCTGAGGTACAGAAGGAGGGATCCTCAGTTTTCTCTAAGTTTTAGAGCCAGTGTCCAGGTGGGCAGAAGGGCATTTGTCAAAACCCAGAGTCCCGATGAGGAGCAGGACGTCCAGCTGGGGAAGGGATTGCCAGATGCAGTTCTCTCGGGTGTTTTAAATCTCAGTTACCCTTGACCAATCCAAGTGAGCACATCAAGGATTGACTTGGCCTGGGGTCTTCTCTGTTCATTAGAAGACACTGGCTTAGCATGGATTCTGGGGGAATGCTGGGGCAGGGGCTGTAAACACAGAGTCAAAGACCATCTCTGGGAGCTCCAGAGACGACGGTCACAGAGGTAGCAGTCCCTGCCACCCCAGGTGGGTATGCTGTCAGCATCCCACAGTGGTGCTCCAGAGAGGGGCACTGGGATCATGATGTGGTTCTGGGAAGCTCAGCAGAGGTAAGACACCATGGTCAGAAGGAAGGGCATGAAGGTCTCTCCTTTCCGAAGAAAAGGTCAGTGACAAAGACAGACCTCATCTCCAGCTGTTAACTTCCAGGAGACAGTAGGGAGGAAATGGTCAGAGAAAATGGTCAGGAAATAAGCAGACCACCCAGCAACTCCAAGTAAATGGACACATCCAACCAGGAACAAGTCGCCAGTATTTCCCATTTTGAACAGTTACCTGCAAAGAGCTTTATTGATTACTTTTCTCATTGCTGTAGCAAAATACCTGACAAAAGTGATATATAGAAACAAGGGTTTCTTTTGACTCACAGTTTGAGGGTACAGCCCATCATAGAGGGAAGGCATGGTGGTAGGAGCATGAGGTAGCTGGTGACATTGTATGTGCAATCAGGAAGCAGAGAGAGATGAACGAGACTTCAGGACCTAGAGGATGGAGCTGGGTTTGAACAAGGTTGTCAGCAGCCAGACTCCATGGAACAGGCATGAATGCTGTGTTTCCCTTAAACTTTCAAAAAATGCAATAAAGTGCCCAGGAGGTCATGAAAACTGCTCTGAGGCTGGGGACAGAGCAGAGTTCCCCTGGGGTTCTGAGTCTCAGGTATTCTGAGACTTTTCCATTTGCTCTGAAATTCAAAGGAATTGCTTCCAAATTTAAGATAGTTAAATATGAGTTACATCTTCTACCACAAGCTCTAATTGGCTTTCAGCCTCATTAGCAAACTTAACTAGTCTTGGAGTTGATCTGAGCTGAGCTGAGCTGACCTGAGCTTAGGAACAGGAAGTGCCTCTTTTGTGTGTTGCCACCTCATGGTACGTGTCGGAGGCTCTTGGAGAGTGACCATCTTCTACATCACTGCATTGCTGAGGCTGGCAATGCCTGCTGTTTGTCACTATCATGTAGTTGACTGACCATTCCTCGAGTCACCTGTGTAACTGCATTGAGATGGATGAGCCAGCCTGCAGGTCCAGAATGCCACCCCTAGGGCTGGCTGCCAACCTTGGAACCTTGGACTTCCTTCCCATGGCCACTTATCCTCCAGGGGGGCTAGATTAAGGGTCTTTGCAGCCAGCTGAAGCCAGGTGTTTTAAAGCCCAGCCTCTGGGCAGATGCCTTCACTCGTGCCACATTCCAGTGCTCAGACTCTGGTAACATTCAAACATGAAACGTCCCTCACAGGCTCGTGTGTTTGAATGCTATGTGGCTGATGGTGCTATTTAGGGAGGTGGTTTAGGGAGCAGGAACTTCGGGAAGGTATGGTATAGTTAGGGAAAGTAATTAGCTAGTGGTTGAATCTTGAGGTTCATAGCCCACCTTCTCTTCTGGCCTGTTCTCTGCTTTCTGATCTACATACTTGTGAGCAAATGGCCACTATTACAGGCAAGAGCCTTGCCTGCTACTGTGTTTTCTCCACTGTAATGGACTGTGTTCCCTTAAACCATGAGCCAAAATAAACCCATCCTCCTGTAAGTTGGTTTAGCCAGGTATTTTATCACAGCGATGGGAAAGATAATTCATATAGTCATTTCCAAGGACAGCTCAGAGTCAGATGGTAGAAAAAGTAACCATGTGGCCTTGCACTGTATTATGGTGACAGGAACACATGATTGTCTGGGAACCAATGTTACCAGAATGAACCTGGTCCGTGAAACTTCATCAGGTGAAATATAGAAGGAGGCTCCAGCTCTCGAGGTGGGAGAAAAGCAGGCACTGCAATGACAGGGAGCTGTGGCTGGTACGCAGATTGCCTGGGAGGAGCTCTGCGTTAGAGGTGTCCTCTTTCATTACCCCAACAATAGCACGAGTGTCACCTAGCTAGCTGTAAGACCATCACAGTAGCAATGTCCTGAGGAAAAAAATGGCAGCTAAACCCCATGGAATCCACGCCATCTTGTACAGTACATTTTCTTTGACCTAGTTTGGTCATAGTTTGGAACACGGAGACTTAAAAAAAAAAAAAAAGAAAACATAGCTTAACAAAATCCAAGTTATGAGGAACCTGGTTGACCTGAAGCAACTGTACTGTTTACATCTCTCTGCGGCATCCATGTCCGTGTCCCAGGGAGATTCGTCTTGCCTCCTTGGCTGTTGTGCTAGATTTCTTTTTCCACAGCTTATTTTTCATTTGAATTCCCTATTTTCCAAAGCAGGTTTTATTTTGGTCAGATTTAATCTACTTCAGTACTGCCTGGGGCAGTCAACCTGTAAACTGCCTGAGCCTTTCTCCAGAAGTATACTAAAGAAGCCAGTAGAAGGAATGGGAGACATTTGCCCCTCTCTCTCTCTCTCTCTTCCACTTCTTCCCTCCCTCTTCTATCTCTGTCTTTTCCTGGGGATCAAGAACTCAGGGTTTCATGCATACCAGGCAAGTGTTCTACCATCGGGCTGTACTTTCTTAGGAAATACGCCCTACTCCCAGTGGAAGGCCAGCTACCTGAGTCCACAGGGAAGAGCACTGTCTACCCCCGCCGCCCCGCTTTCCCTCCCCACTCCAGAAAGTGAAGCATCGTGTTCATTGGAGTTCTTAATATCCAACTACAGAAATCAACCCATGCTAACATAAGAGGAGAAGGATTTATGGGGAAATGTGTCAAGGGATGAAGGTTGTCTGAGCATACTAGAAAGCAGACCTATGGCTATTGGGCAAGTTCAACATCTAAAATCCACAGCAGAGGCTAAAGAAATGGCTCAGTGGTTAAGAGCACTGGTTGCTCTTCCAGAGGACCACAGTTCAGTTCCCATCACCCATGTTGAGTGGCTCATAAGCTCCAGCAACTCTGGTTCTAGGGAATCCAACATCCTCTTCTAGCCTCTGCCAGCATCTGCATACAAATGGTAGACATGCACACAGATACATACAAGTAAAAAATAAATCTTAAAACCCCACAGCAGCTGCAAAGGAGCCTCATCCTGACAGTGGACCCAGGTTTGTTCCCACATCACTGACACTCCAAGCCTAGACACTGGGTGCTGCTGTCCTCAGAAAGCAGATGAACAGTCCCGCCCATTACCTTCTTCCTGAATGTGCCCCATCACCTTGCCTTTCTCTTTGCTCATTAGTCAAAGTCTGGGGCAAGTGGATCAGATTAACCAAGCCTATGTCACATACACATATGTTCTGGATGCTGGTGAACCTGGGACAAAGAGTGTATGGCTTTTTAGTTCTCTTGGTGGCAGATGGTCACTGAGACTTGAACAGTGGGTGCCTTGGTTGAAGAAAATATTGCAACAGTATAGTTAAGAGCTAAGTCCCTAAGCTAATACACATTTACTTTGCAGTCACACAGAGATGGACCAGTGAGTAGAGCTGATGGACATAGACTGGATCCATTCTGTACAGTTAGGCATCCTGGTCAGTACTTCTTAATATAAGAGCACCTTGAGCATCAGTATGGAGCTGGCAGAGAGCAAAGAGCACACAGAAGGCTGTGATGGGCCAGGCTGAGCACAGGCCAGGGCATTTCCTTCTATATTCTATAGTCCCTACTGAAGTGGTATAACTACCTTGAGAGCAAGCGGACCTCTCACTGCACATTCCAACCATTCTTCTCTCCTATAGCCAGCCAGGTGGCATGGGTGGATGGCTCATTCACTTCTGTGAGGGGAGGGCAAGCATGCTTAAAGAGTCACTGTGCATACAACAGCAATGGTGACCACCTAGCCTTAAGCATTCAAGGTTTGACAGATTAATATTGGCCTCAAAGCTAAATCAAGGCAATAGACAAAGCACATGAGAGAGCCAACAGAGCAGTGGGCACCAAGTTAAACAATGGAATCTATTGGATACCTTTTGAAGAAGTGACAGACAGGATCACAGAGCCAAGGATATTAGAGAGTGGATTAGTTACTTTTCTGTTGCTGTGATAAAGGATCATGATCAAAGTCAACTTAAGGAAGAAAGAGGTTCTTTTGGCTTATGATTCCAGTGGGATAAGAGCCCACCATGGCGGGAGGCATGAAGGTAGAGGCAGGCAAGGTGACAGGAGGGGAAGCTATGAGACCGGTTCTTTAATAACAAACACAAAGCAAAGAGAGCAAACTGAAGTGGGACGAGGCTATGAATCTCAAAGGCTGCGCCCAGTGACACAGTTCTTCCCACCAGGCTCCGCCTTCTGAAGATTCCATGACCTCCCAAACAGGGCCACCGACTAGGGACTAAGTGTTCAAATACTTGAGCTTATGGGAACATTTCTCATTCAAATCACCACAGAGGGGGCCTTTTAACAAGATGCCTGTGGATTCAGGAGAGAACACTTTGAAGGTGACACCTACCCTCAAGAGAGGCATCCTCCTCCCTTCCCACCACCTAACTAATGTCAAAAGCAAACCAAGGAGATGAAGAAGGATCCTGAGCCAACAGATAGTTCACAGTGCGGAGCCGGGATAACATGATCACTAGCTCACCACTGTCAGTGCTGGAGTCAGAGGGAACACTGCAGGGAGGAGGCAGAGTGGAGGGATTCCAAGAGAGAGAAAAGCAGGCACTGCAATGACAGTAGATTAAGGGATCCAAAAGGCAAGAGGAGGCTGAGCGCACACAGCCCACAGCCAAAAACTACTCGAGAAAAAAAAGAGTTTATTGTCTCTTACACTCCAAGTGGCAGTCATTGTTGAGGGGAGCCAAGCAGAAACTCGGGGCAGGAACCTGGAGGCTGGCAGAGAGCGTGGGGGAGCACTGCCTACTGGCTTGCTTTTCTGGCCTGTGCTCAGCCTGCTTTCTTCTACAGCCCAGAATCACCTGCCCAGTGATGACACCACCCACTGTGGACCGGGCCTTCCCTCATCACTCAGCGACCGGATATACTCACGACACACCCACAGGCCAATTCAATAGAGAAAATTTCGCAGTTGGGGTTCCCTCTTCCTAAGTGTGTCACAACCAAAGCCAGCTGTGACACACAGGTAGTGGGTGTCAGAGAGATAGTGTTGGGCATGGGAGAACGAGCTAGATGGCGAATATAGGATGAATGTTAGAAGAAATGGAAAAACTTGCTTAAGCTGGTAAGTACAATTTTAAACAAACTTGCTGAGAGTATGGTGTGGCTTTCTATGCCTAACCAAGGGAACGTCACAAAAGAACGGGGATTGGCGCTAACTAAGGGAACGTCACAAAAGAAAGGGGATTGGCGCTAACCAAGGGAACGTCACAAAGGAAGACAACGACAGGAAGCTCAGAATGTGTGTGTTTTGGACATGCCTTCTCTCAGAATGTGTTGCAGACTTCAGTGTGGTCTCACCCTGTAGGGCCCTTTTGGAGGTCAGTGTCATGAGGCTCTCGTGGACACGGCACTGCAGGCATAGGCTCAGTCATCAGGATGTAGTTAGTTACCCGTCGCCATCAGAGCTGGCAAATATCAGAAAGAAAGACTTCTGCTCCTGTTTATAGGAAGTGTTTTCAGCCATCTCATAGTTTGGCTGACCTCCTTCTCCCAGTAAGCACTCACCCATGGGGACCTGAGAAAATAACCATGTAGCCTAATCTTATCTGAAGCTAATCCAACCCAAAGCTTTATCTCAACTGGCCTATCCATGGCTAGTCACAGCCCTCCCACCAATCTTGTGATTTTCCAGAATCCTCCCTTTGGCAATGTACAAGTCTTCATCATGCCTTTAGTGTTTATGTCTGTGTAGCCTCAGTGTCTGTTATCTCCCTGGGTTCCAAACTTCACCCATAAAACAGTACACTCTCCTCTCAAAACTCCTGCAGACATCTTTTCTTTCATTTCTAATTCTAGGAGAAGCAAAGGCACATTGGTATAAAGTAGCGAGTCTGGCTAGAAAAGGAACTGCCTGCGGGCATGAACAAAGTCTACACACTTTAGAATCCTACGCACCAGAGGAAACATAGGAGAAAAGGACAAAGATGCAGCCTTGAATGACCCATGACCTAGGAAGGACCCTTTTCCTCAGAGCCAAGTCGGCCTGCATTGATTTTCCTACCTGTAAATGGGAGTGGGGAAAGTGGAATTATTCAGAGAGATATGTACAGCATTATATATTTCAACTTTGGTCATGCCTCTGAGCTGCCCTGTGTACATGGAATGATTTCACTAATTTATTTTTCCTGTGAGCTTGCAGAAGAAAAAATAATTCAGGAAACTTTCGAAATGTGATATGTATGTGTATGTGTGTGTGTGTACATGTTTGTAGAGGGTGGTGCACGTACCTCTGGAGGCCAGAGGTTGACATCAGGCATTGTCTTCAATCCCTTATCATCACCTTATATTTTTGTTGTTGTCTCTCACTGAACCTAGATCTCACCAATTTGGCTAGACTGGCTTGCCAGCAAGCTCCAGGGATCCCTCTGCCTTTGCCTCCCCAGCTATGGGATTTCAGAATTGTGCCACCACACTGGGCTTTTTACAAGAGTGCTAGGAATCTGAACTCAGGTCCTTATGCCTCTGCGGCAAGCACTTTACCCACTGAGTCATCTCCCTAGCCCTAAGAAGATTTTTTTGTGATTTATCAAGCCTTATTGAATATGTGACAAAAATAAAATACTGGTTTTAATTTTATTATTTAATTAATTTATTGGTATGTGTTTGAGTGTTTTGTTAATATAAGTGTACCCATGTCATACAATGCCCATGGAAGCCCGAAGAGGGTGTTAGATCCCCTGGAACTGAAGTTATGGATGGTTGTGAGCCACCACGCAGGTGATGGGAACAAAATCTGGGTCCTCTGCAAGAGCAGCCAGTGCTCTTAACTGCTGAGCCATCCCTCCAGCCCCCAAATACTAGGTTTAGGTTCTAAAAGATTAGCCCCTTCCAGAGAAAAAAATGGCTTTTGAGAACTGAAATCTGTATTTACAAAAGGGAAACCCTCACCTGCATAACCAGGTGGATATGCTCATTTAAGGAGACACTCAGATGTCACCTGTTTAAGTTGATAAGTATCGCATAAACAGATGGTGTCAGAAAACAAAACTCTATAAAAAAACAATACTGTTCATTTCAAGGCATTATACCATGTTTAAAATCTAGCTTGTCTACCACAGTACTGGAAAAAGTTTATTCTTAGGGGCAGAACTAAATGCAAAGCAAATTCCTGGGGACTCCAAGGAACAGAACATTGTTATTAAAAAACCTCAGCTCTGCTCTCAAAGCAGACAAGTTATAAATCATTCTAAGAGACTTTTGTCTTTTTTCTTTCTCCTGCACACTGGGGCCAACTTTCAGATTCTCAAGGTCATCACTAAAAGACAGCTGATCCAATGTTCCTGGAGAACTGGAAACGGGAAGTGGGGGAGAAATTGTTCCCGAAAGCAAAATAGCATGGGGCTGGGCGGACCTGAGAGCCGGCGGGGGTCCTGGCTTTGGCTCCATCCTGTGACCTTGTGCACACGTATCACTGATCTTTTGGACCTCCTGTCCCTCACTCTAAGATTGAATTAATTTAAAGAAGATGATTTACAAATAGATGTCAAATGATTAGCACACGGGAGGGCTCCTGGGGCAGCGGCTTGGGTGTGGTGGGGAATGAGGTGGACTTTCTCTCTCTGCCCTGGAGGTTTCTGGCTGTTGTGGTCCTCTCTATCAGGGAAAGGTCTGTTCCTCAGATTCAGAAAGATCTCCCAAGTCAAGGAGGATGGATGCCAGATTTACTTTAATGAGTAAATAGGACTGTTTCTGCCTTCCCTAAAAGCTTGCTGAATTCTGATTTTAAAAGGTAGGAGACAGGGCAAGTTGGCGGAGTGCTTGCCTTGCAAGCACGAACCCTTGGGTTTGATCTCCAGCACCCCATAAACTGAGTGTGGTGTCCCAGAACTTGAGGAGGAGGTAGAAGCAGGCGGATTAGAAGTTCAAGGTCATCTTTGGCTATATAATGAGTTTGAGGCCAGCTTGAGCTACAAGAGACCCTGTCCCCAAACAAACAACAGATCTGATCAACCAACCAGTACTCTCACCCGGGAGGAAAGGGTTCTGACCCGCCTGTGGAGGAGAGGCAATGGGGTCTGTGCAGGAAGTGTCATCCCTAGTGTTCCCAAAAGCCACTTAGCCCCTCCTGCCCTCAGGAGCATCTGCAGGCAGCCTGTGGGTGACACCCGACCTCTCCGGTTTCACCTACCTGAGGCCTGGTTTGTTCTGGTCTCCACCAGAAATGCTTCCACTTCATTGCAGTTTGGACGTTTGTTATACTCCAACACCATGGAGCACTGACACCATCAGGAAGCCCGGTGTCTGCCCGCACAGTGCAATGCCGTGAGGACATTGTCACCAGGTTGTGCCTGTGCCCAGGAGGATCCTGGAGATGGCACGTCTCCGGTGTGTGTCTTTGCCAGACATAGCTATGATCTTTGCAAGCAGTCATTCTAATTCTTGTCTTAAGGATGTAAGAAGCCATCCCAGTTTTCTTTCTGCATTGGCCTCTACAAAGAGTCCAGAGCAGAACCTCTGTCTGCCATGCCACCCCCATTAGTAAAGGCACAGGGAGTTGTAGAAGCTGGTGGAACATGGCGAGGCCTTTATATGGCTTCTATCATCATCATCATTTTTTTGGCGGGGAGGGGCTCCTTTTTCCCGTGTGAATTTTCTCATTTACTTTTTGTTTTGTTTTGTTTTGGGAGATAGGGTTTCATGTAGCCTAGGCTGGCTTCAAACTCCTCTTGATCCTCCTGCCTCTACCTTTCAAGTGCTGGGATTACAGGCACATGCTATTCTAATCGGGATATGCAAACTAGTAAAGACAATATTCCTAAGGACAGCCTTTGGGTAGTCACCCATCACCCGGCACATGCTGTTCTGCTCACCCTGATCCCAGCCAGTTTCACAGATGAGAGAATGAACTTGGACCAGTTAAATGCCTTGAACCACTAGAAGTTAACGTCCTCCTTCAAACCTGTGTGTTAACTCCTGCCCCCCAATGAAGTAACATTTTCCATATTGACCCTTAGGTGTTATCTTCAAAAATTTTTGAATAAGCTAAATATACTTAAGCAGTGCCCCTGAATGGGTGATCCCTGCACATAGCCTGTAGTGAGAGCAGGCCTCGGACAGGATGAAATTCCCTCGGGATACTCACACCCGCTTCATTTCCTCTCTACATCTGCCTTTTCTCTCTGTGATTCCTAAGCGACCTAGCTTATCTCTCCTCTGAAATTCCAGTTCCATCCATCTCGGTAATTTCTTCTTCAGACACTTTTCTCCCCATCTGTTTAGGACTCAGCCATCTCAGAAAGTCTACATGCTGCCAACAGCTAACGCTTCAGCTCTGCCCCCACCAGGCTCCTCCTCTCTCTTTTCTCCTCTGATTTGTACCTCATGTGGTTTGCACTGTGGCCATCAGAGCACCCACTCCTGCTGTGACACCTGCCTCTCTTCCCCACAGGAAGTCCTTTGCCTGATAGGACTCCCATTGCAAAATGATCTTTCTTGGGAAAAATACCGTGTCTTAAGATTTCCAACTCTGGACTACAGAGATGTTTCTGGAACATCACAGCTCCATGTGGAGCTCAGCAGATATCATGGAAGGCAGTCACCACTTCCCCAAAGTCTCTTTTCTGCAAAGTTGAAATCCCTGGATCCTTCAAGTAATTCTTGAGAGATATATTCTTTAAAAAATAAATTGCTAGGCGTGGTGGTACACACCTTTAGAATCTGTAAGCAGGAGGCAGAGGTAGGCAGATCTCTGTGAGATCGAGGCCAGCCTGGTCTACATAGTGAGTTCCAGGCCTGCTGGACCTTCAGGGAGACCCTGTCTAGAAATTTTTTTTATTACATTTACTTGTGTGTGTGTGTGTGTGTGTGTGTATTTGTGCCACAGAACACATGTGAAGATCAAAGAATAATTTGGGGGAGTTGATTCTCTCCTTCTACCATGTGGGTCCTAGGGATCAAACTCAAGTCTTCAGGATTGGTAGCAAGTACCATTACCTGCTGAGCCATCTATTCTTGAGTCGATCTAAACTTCGTAACATCTTAAAAATTTTATTTTTTAATGTTTATCATTTTTATTTTATGTGTATAAGTGTATTGCCTGCATGGATGTAAGTGCACTCATGTCATGCAGTGCCTGAGGAGATCAGAAGAGGGAGTCAGATCCCTTGGAACTGGAGTTTCAGACAGTTGTTAACTGCCATGTGGGTACTGGGAATAGAACCTGGGTCCTCTGCAAGAGCAACCACTGAGCCATCTCTCCAGCCCACTCTCTATCTTTTATACTGTATGATTAATCATCTTTATAACCTTGTTCAAATCAGTACTGAAAAAAAAGGATTCCACATTTCATTGTCTACTTTTGCTTTGTTTCTGGGGGGCTATGAAGTTGCCTGTGTGAGTTATTTTTCGGTTGTTGTGATAAAATACAATGACCAAAATCAGTTGAAGGAAGAAAGAGTTCATTTTGGTTCACAGTTCCAGAGGGATAGAGCGTCCATCTTTGCAGGGATGGCAAGGGAGCAGGAGCAGGAAGCTGAGCAATCACATCTCACCTGCACACAGGAAGCAGAGAGACAGAACTGAAGGCGGGGCTATAAACCCTCAAAGTCCACCCCCAGTGGCAGGCTTCCTCCAGCAGGGTCCCCCTCCTAAAGGCACCACAGCCTCTTCAGACAGCACCATCTGAGACCAAATGTCCACGGACATTCCTCATGCACACCACCCCTTTGCTGTCTGGGTCTCAAGCGATTCTTCAGTATCCTATTTTTGGTTCATGTAATCAGTGACATTAGCCAAGTTTATGCTAAATGGCTTTCTATAGATTCTTAAACTGTGTGTTTGCCATTTTGATCCTGTGTGCAGAGTGTTCTAGTCCCACTGACTTTTAGTGTATTCATTTCTGTCCACCATCCCCACCATGCTAAGATCATTTTGGACCTCAAGTCTGCCTTCAAGGGCGTACCTAGGGAACTTCACATCATCAGAATGCCACCCCTGCTTCCTTTTGAGCCTATGAAAGAAGACCCAGCACCCATTTCTGAAAGCTGTGCCCTCTGTTCTCACTCCACTTTTCACGTGATGTCCACACACAGCAGCCTTTAACTGACCTCAGAGTTAATGTCAACAGAAGTGGAGGACAGTTCTTCCCTCCTGGGTTAGTTGGAGAAGGCGCAGCACAATTCTCTCCCCTCTCCTCTGGTTTCCACTTTGTCCAAGAAGGTGCTCAGGGGAGTCCCTAACCCTAGGCTGCCTTACCAAAGCCTAAGGTGATTCTCCAAATCTCTATCGGCAGTCCTATGGCCACCATGAGAGTGTGTATCCAAGTCTCCGTCAGCAAGCTCATGTGTCTTAGAAGCTCATGTCCTCCCCAAACCAAGGAAGGTGGAGAATGGATGTGAGTCAGAATGACTGTGAGTGGATAAAAGAGTTCTTGGGAACTGTGGAGATGGCTCAGATGGAAAAACTGCTTGTGACATAAGCACAAGGGCCTGAGTTCCCTCCCTAATACCACATAAAAAGTCCAATGCACCTGAAATTCCAGTGCTAGGGAGACATAGCCAGCCTAGTCTACTTGGCAAGCTTTGGGTCAGTGTGAGACCCTGTTTCGTAAAAGCATGTTGGAATGGCACCACCCGAGGGTGACTGCTGACCCCCACATACATGTACATCTGTGTACATACATGTACATACGCGTACATACATGTACATACATGTACTTGTGTGTACATACACATGAACAGGGGCACACACCTTCGCACACACACACACACACACCTAAAGAGAGTTAGCAGTTATGAGAGTCATGGCTGTGTGAACTAAGACACCAGCCCTCTCTAGTTCCTGCATTCTTATCATCTTACAAGGCACCTTGCAAAGGAGAGCTGTATGTATGTATCGCCTGTTGTGTGTGTCCTTGGCCAGGAACCTACTGCCAGCAGAGAGAAGTGGAGGCCATCATGGAAGGCGACGAGGATGACAGAGGCTGCTGCTGCTGTAAACCCGGCCACCTGCCTCACCTGCTGTCCTGCAACGCAGCCTTCCACCTGCGCTGGCTCACCTGGGAGATCACACGCACGCAGTACATCCTGGAGGGCTACAGCATCATCGACAACAATGCCGCCACCATGCTTCAGGTGTTTGACCTCCGCAGGATCCTCATCCGCTACTACGTCAAGGTACGGCTTGCCTCCCAGGGCTGCCCGGGAAGTAGGTGGGAGGCGGCAGCTCCTGAAGAGCTTTGCAGAGTGACATGCTGGCTGTTGGTCAAGGGCAGAGTGCTGTCCAGGGCCAAGGTGTGCTCTAGGGAGCAGAGACCAGCAAAGGCAGAGGCAAGAGGGGAGAGGCAGTCTTTGCAGTGGGCTCCATGCTCAGGGAGGCTGTAGGTGGTCAACAGGCTACCAAGGACTCCATAGAGTGCTGCTCTGAGGGCCAAAGGGTCTCTATCAGAGAGCCAAGGCTGGGACAAGGCATCTGGCAGTAACAAGGAAATACCGAATAAAGAGACAGGGAGAGCCGAAGTCCTGGCCAGCTGTAAAGCTGAGCGTTCAGAAGCTGGAGTGGCAGTCATGGGGATTCCCGGGCTCTGTTGTAGTTGCTAAGGTTTACTGGAGATGAAAGACAGACATTGCAAGTCAGAAGGGTCAGCAACTGTTCCTGCCTCACCCCGGGTGTTTGCAAAGCCCTGGTCTGTGACTAGTGTTCACACTGCTTTAATTCACTACCTGGCAAGTTCCGGGCCTCTGAGAGACTTTGTCTCAAAAAAAGGTGAATGATACCTTATGAACAACATCTGAGGTCGTCTTCTGGCCTTCACATGTAGATGCACACACGTGCAGCATATGCCTTCTATACACTTGCACTACAGACCCGCACACATACCCAGAGAGAGAGAGAGAGAGAAGAATACACAACAGAGGATTCTTTAGACTTCCAACAAACAGGTTGGTTCTATGCTCTAAGCCCAGCAGAAATAACCTAACATCATGTGTACTTCTTGTGGACATCACATAGCTACCTGAAATTGATTTTCTTTCTGAGACTTAATAAATTCAACATAAAATCTTCTGGCATTAGAATGGCTAAAGGTATTCACAGTCTTGCCTGTTTTCTGCAGAGTATAATATACTACCTGGTCTCATCCCCCAAACTCCTCTCCTGGGTCAAGAATGAATCCTTGCTGACATCCCTGCAGCCTTTTGCCAAGTGGCATCACATCGAGCGTGACCTTGCCATGTTCAACATCAACATCGATGATGACTACGTGCCTTGTCTCCAGGGGATCACACGAGCAAGCTACTGCAATGTTTACCTGGAGTGGATTCAGTACTGCGCAGGGAAGAGACAGGAGGTAGAAGAGGGGGTGGGTTGGGTGATACAGATCAAGCACAAGCTTAAAAAGGATGCAAGGACTGTTAACTGTCCCTCTTATACTATCACACAACATAGAAGAGAGTTTACATTTGAATAAAGGTTTATTGCTTAAGCAGAATTAATTGGGAGAATTAATATATTTTGTCTCCAGCGACAGAGCCTTGAAACTGTATGTTCCTTTAAATTGTGTTCAGGGTCAGTACAGTTTTAAGTCTCTAGAGTAGCATTAGGATATTGAAAACTTCCCTGGTTAAAATTGCATTTGAGACTGGGGAGATGCTCCACTGGGTAAGAGCGCTTGCTGTACAAGCTTGAAGATCTGAGTTCGGATCCCTAGCACCCATGTAAAATGGACAAACATGGCTGTGTGCACCAGTAACCCCAGTGCTGATGAGGAAGGGGCGTGGGGTCAGGAGGATCACTAGGGCTTGCTGACCACCATCCTAGCCACAAAGCAGTGAACTCTGGGTTCAATGAGACATCTGCCTCAAGGAAATAATGGAGAGCAATTGAGGAGGACATCTGACATCCTTACATGCATATGGGTACATACACCCTCATGCACACAAATACATCATGCACACACAGATAAAAATTAATCAAATTGAATAACGTTGCATTAGGAGAGCTGGAGTGTGTAGCTCAGTGACAGAGAGAGCTTGTTTAACAGGTACAAAGCCCTGAGTTTAATACTCAGCCCTACCAAAACCAAAACCCTGGTGAAATTATTAAAAGTTCATTTTATGTGTCAGAGTGTATGTATGCATGGGGAAGCCAGAATTCAATGTCCGGTGTCTCCTTCAATCTTGAGTTTTGAGGCAGGGTCTCTCACTGAACCTAGAGATCATGGATTCGACTAACCCTCAGTGGCCAGAAAGCTCCAGAGATCCACGTGTCTTCTTCTCGTGAGTGCTGGGTTTACAGATGTGTGCTGCCATACCTAGTTTTTTAAGTGGGTACTAGAGACCCAAACCCAGGTTCTTATGTTTGAGCAGCAAACACTCTCCTGACTGAACCATCTCCCCAACCTGAAAATACAATTTAAAAAATTATACTAAGAGTCTGACATGGTGGCTCATGTCTATAATCTCAACAGTCAGGAAACTGAGGCTGGAGCGAAGCGCAGTCTCCACATCCCTTGCTTTGCTTAGTAGGATCTGAAAGGCTGAGCCCACGGGTGTTGGTGGAGGAAGAGAGCAGGTTGAAAGCAGCTGACACACAGAGGTGAGCACGGAGAAGACACCATCCACCACACTAGCTCAGATCCTTGGTTTCCTATGAGTGGTTGAATGCAGGTGCCAGGGGGAGGGGACCACAGCTCAGTTGGTAAAGTGCTCACCTTGCAAACTAGAGTCTGAGTTCAACCTCTAGAATTCATGTAAAAAAAGTCAGGTGTGGGGCTAGAAAGATGACTCGGTGGCTAAGAGCACTACTGGTCTTGCAGAGGACCTGAGTTCTATTCCCAGCGCCAACATGGCAGCTAACAATCATCTGTAACTCCTGTTCCAGGGGCTCCAATGTACTGGCATTCAAGGGCACTTTAAACACATGATGCTTTTGCATACAGGCATGCAAAACACTTATACACATAAAATAAAAATAAATAAGTCTTTCCTCCCCAAATGTAGAGCAGGGTGGGGCGGCAGAGATGGCAGATCTCATTGGCCAGCCAATCTCGTCCAATCAGTGAGCTCCAGGACAGTGAGAGACCCTGTCTCAAAACACAAGTTAGATGGTGCCTAAGGAATGTCACCCAAGATTGACCTCTGGCCTCCAAAAGCACGTGCACACATGTACACTCACATGCACATACACACACACACACACACACACACACACACACACACACACCAGATGACAGAAAAAGCAGGTAACAGAACCTATTTCCTCCAGACAACCAAAGGGACTGTGGAAAAGCTCTTACCCAGGCCTGGCTTCTTGGGATCGGGGTGGGGGGAACCAGTCACAGAGCATAGAGACTTGGCTGCTGTCCACCATGGCCCCACTCATCCCTCCGTTCATGAAATCAATTCATTTTCCTTGAAAAATATAAAGAAAGATACTCTGGCTGAAATTTCTTCTCTACCTCCCCCTCACACTGTCCCTTTTTTTTTTTTTAACTAACTTTATATAACTTTTCTTCTCCT
Source organism: Eospalax fontanierii (assembly GCA_035773235.1). Taxonomy (NCBI): domain Eukaryota; kingdom Metazoa; phylum Chordata; class Mammalia; order Rodentia; family Spalacidae; genus Eospalax; species Eospalax fontanierii. Next base: position 2,977,943 of record CM069524.1, on the reverse strand, counting down.
TATGGTACTGGGCATTGACCTCGAAGGCCTTACCATGCTAAGCAGGCATTTTGCCATTGACCTATATACCCAGGCTCCTTTTTCTACTTTATATTTTGAGACAGGCTCTTGCTAAGTTGCCCAGACTGGCTAATAACTCACTCTAGGTCAGGCAGGCCTTGAACTTGCAAGTTTCTTACCTCAGCCTCCCGAGTAGCTGGAATCGCAGACCTGTACCACCAGGCCAGACTTTAACTTTATATAACAGTCACTTTAACTTTGACTGTGGATTCATGGTCAGTTCAAAGGCCCTTGTCATAGGGAAAAGAGAAAAGCTCTTCTTGAGCTGGCTTTCTGCTGGTGTCCCTCTGTGCGGAAGCAGGCCCCTGTGCCACGATTCCTTGACTGTACGGTCTGACCGTCTTCATGACCTGACTTGTCATAATTTGAAATCCCAGGAAATGTGCTCACTCATCAAACCTCACTTAACCCCTTTTCTCTGGGGAAATAGCTCCTGTGGTTTGAATGTGAAATGTCTCCCATTGGATCATGTGTTTGGCTCCTGGATGGCGGTTTTGTTTGGGAGGGTTGTGGAACAGGCTCACTGGAGGAAGCGAGTCACTAGGGGTGGGCCCTGATGCCTTATAGCCCAGACCTACTTCCTGTTCACACTCTGCTTTCTGACTGTGGACACATGACCAGCGAGCCTCCCTTCTGCCAGCGTGCCTTCCCGGCACGATGGACCTGGACCGTATCCCAGCTGTAAACCAGAACAATCCCTTCCTCGGGTTGTTTCTTGTCTGGGTTAGGGTTAGGGTTAGGGTTAGGGTTAGGGTTAGGGTTAGGGTTAACAATGAGAAAAGAAGATAATGCAGGACCTGTCTCATTTTACCTCTTCCATGTCCAACCGTAAGAAGAAACTGCCTCGGGCAACAGACCTCCCACCCCCACTCAGGGGCCACATAAGAGGAGCCTAACTGGCCACAGGATGCTCCTGGAAGCCTGCTCCAGCCCCACACAGATGGCTGTGTTGGCATACAAGGGAGCCTGAGTGACAGCTGAGCTCCCATTCTCGTTCTTTCAGCTCTCCGAGGCCCTGGAGCACGTGGACAGCGATGAGGACTCACCTCTGGTGACACTGTCCTTTGCCCTGTGCATTCTGGGAAGGAGAGCTCTGGGGACGGCAGCACACAATATGGCCATGAGGTACCCGGGTGTGTGAGGGGAGGAAGTGGCTGGGATTTCTTAGGGCTTACATTCAATGGATTGTGTCAGTCATTTTCTTAATTCTCATGATGACTTACTTGCATGGTCTTCCTCAATAATAAAAGGTTGAATCTGCAAAATGTTTTTATCATTATAATCTTTTGTCAATGTATTTGGAAATATCATTACTATGAGCAGTTGAGAACCAGGGGTTCTGGGTATAGGGCCTTCCAGGTTGTTGGGCTGGGAACGTAGCTCAGTTGGTAAATTATTTGCCTAGCATGCATGAGGCCCTAGGAACAATCTGTAGGTCACGGTGGCACACATCTGGACCTGGAGACAAGAGGATCAGAAGTTCAAGGTCACCTTTAGCTACATAGTGAGTTCAAGGCTAGCCTGAGCTACATGAGGCTCTGCCTAAAGAAAAAAATTTTAAAGGCACAAAACAACCAAAAAAAGCAGGTTGTAAGCCTCCTAGTACCTATCAAAGTTGATGCTCAGTAAATTTTCATCCCATCCCTGTTTTCTCCAGCCATGTCTCATCCTGTGTCACCCAGGATGTCTGGCACAGAGCCCTGATGCCCCAAGTCTCCAGCCATTTACTTCTCACATACCCAAATCAGAGGTTGAAGTGCCTGCTGTGTGAGCGTGAGAACCTGGGTTCAGATCCTCAGCGTCCATATTTTAAAAAATAGGCGTGGTGGCATGCACTTTTAAATGCAGTAGTCAGAAAGAGGAGGATCTTGGGGACTTGTCCAGCCAGCCAGTAGGTGGGCTCCTATTGAGAGACCTTGTCTCAAAGTTAAGTGGAGACCAATAAAGGAAGACATCTGACATCTACCACTGGTCTCTGCTTGCACGCACACAGACAGGCGCACACACACACACACACGGAGGGAAGGGAGGGAAGAAAAAAGGAAGGGAGGAGGGAAGAGAGGATGGAAGGAGGGAGGGAGAGATGAAGAAAAGCAGGTGCAGGAAGAAATAGTTGATGACAAGAAGAGACACGCATGGGAGCCTAGCTCCAGGCTGGGGCGTCAGTATCTGGCTCCCATCCCTCAGTCACTGAGCTGTGTGCTGCCTCTCAGTGAGGCACCTGCTCTGAAGGAATGGAAATGCTGTGGAGCTTGTCCAGGAATACCAATGCTTTCTGCGTGTTCTTTACCAGTAACAAGCCAGGCTCCCCCTAGGGAAGTCCTGTGAATGGGCACCTGTGTAAAGAACGCATCTCAGTGTTGGGGCAGGGTGAGCACATCATGCGTGAAGGCTCAAATGGAGGAAATTTCAGAGGAGCCTGTGGTAAGGTGGGTCTCACACTTTTGATATTGCCCAGGGTGTTTTTTCTTGGTCCGTTTCTCCACCAGATAAAGAATTACAAGAAGTATGTGGTCACAGCATACAGCCAAGGGTTATTGAAAAGAAAATAACACACTACACAGCACACAAAGAGACAAGAGTCCCCACAAGGGGAAGGGGTCCAGAGCTAGAGCATAGTCTACTCCCCTGGAGAGTCTGGGCTTTTCTATTCTATAGGAGGTGGGACAGGACTGAGCTCTCTGTTCCCCACTTTGGAAAAGACAAGACAGGATGCATGTGGCTGGTTGGTTCACTCGTATGGAAACAGGAACTTGACTGGGTAAAGCAAGGGTGGGAAGTTTGACATTCCCACCAGAGCGAGCCCCTCATGGGAGTCAGAGGGGAAATCCATCAAAGGGACCAACTTTGGACAAGAACCCACAAGCAGCCATCTTGGATGAAAGTGGAAGTAACTGGGACTCAGCCTCCTTCCCTGACTCTGCCTACTGTAGACCTCACTGCTCTGTTCTCCCTCACATTCACCACGGTGGCTCTGCTGCAGCCTGCAGGATCAGGTTCTTCTGACATCCTGAAGGAGGCTTCCGCCACAGGTCTTAACAGCCGAGTCCTGAGAGGACAGAACACTGGGGACACTGTGGTTTGTCCCAGAGCTGCCTCTCCGTGGTGTCTCGCTCTGAGTACTGGTTCTCACCCCTAGCTCCACTTCCTCCGCCTTTTCAGTTGTTTCCTCTGACTTGGGGCAGTAACCCTATCTTGTGGGTTTATCTCAGGAATGCATCTTGTGCAGGTATCTCAGGAATGTGAGGACAAGAGGAGTCCCTTGAATTTAACCCAGGAAGAGCAGGATAATGAATGGAGTGGGGCCGGTCTTCTGGGCCGACTATGGTGTGTGTTTGCAGAACTGTAGCAGAAATGTAGCTGTGAGTCATGAAGGTGATATGACAGTAAAATCAACGTGTGGTTGATGGGTGCCACAGAGGTGAGTAAGGCACACAGAGAGAGCACTAGTCACAGTCCTGGGGTGAGACTCTCGTGTAGCCCGGGCTCTTGGCAGGTAAGTAAGCTCCGGACATGCAGTGTCAGATCACACTGATCTCAACTGTTCATGTATTTCCTCATGCTCTGCGTCGTAGCCAGGTCGCTGTAGCACACAAGGCTCTTCCACTCAACTGTAGACAGGGAGGGTGCTGACCTGTGGAATATCAGTCTGCGCTGGGGAAACCTGGTGATTTCTGCAGAAACTATCTCGGTATCAAAGTTGTTTCCTCAAAAAGCCTACCACCCAAGCCACGCAGATGACCCAGCTGCGGCACTGTCCGTTTCCCTGTGGGCGTGTGGGCGTGTGGGCGTCAGACACTTGGTGCTGTGGTCGTCCCTCGTGTGGCTGTGAATATCAGTTTGTCATCATAAACGTCCCTAGACACTTACTAAATGTCCCCAGAGCACCCGGAGCCCAGTGGTTGGGATCAGCCATGGAGAGGGTGCAGACCATGCCCAGGTCCAGCTGATCAGTGACTGTCAGTTTCTGTCTTTGTCTATGTGATCAAAATGCCTGTGAGAACAAGTTAGAGTGGTTTTAAAGATTTCAAATCCATCATGGCGGGAAGAGCCTGGAGTTGCTCAGGCAGAAAGCAGAGAAAAGTAGCCACAGGAAGGGGTCAGGAATTCAGGGGTAGATGAATTTCCTGAAAACAGCCCCCTCACGACGTACTTCCTTCAGCCAGTATCCGCCTTCCGCAACTACCCCACTCCCCAATAAGGTATTCCAGTTTAAACCCATCAGTGGATGAAACCGTTGATTAGGCCAGAGGTTTCCTGATCTGTCCCTGGAAACACTCTCATCATCACACTCAGAGCTGTGCCTTAATGATCTCCTAGCTGTCTCTCAATGCCATCAAGTTGAAGGTCCAGGGCAACCATCACAGAGATCTTGAGCCAAACTGGAGCTTACAGCATCAGCAGCTCCTGTCTGGGACAGGGTTATGAGGAGCCCTCTGTGGATAGCGAAGACTGAAAACAAGAGTGCGGAGATGCTCTGCTTCCCTAGTCCTCCCAGTGGTCTTTGCCGTGAAGGTGAGGGGTGGGGAACTGGCTGAGCAGGCTCTACTGAGATGCAAACCTGGAGCTATAAAGAGCGTATCTCTAAAGTCAAGGTGGGTGGTGCCTGAGGACTGACAGCCAAGCTTGTCACCTGGCCTCTACACACATGTGCATACATATATGTACTTAGAGATATGTGAACACATAGAGATAGAGAGAGAGAGAGAGAGAGAGAGAGAGAGAGAGAGGCTCAAATGAGAAAGAGCAGGCTCCCACTCAGGAGCCTGGCAGAGGCCCCAGCTCTGCAAACAACAGCTCAGCCACCGGCCGGAACAGCTGGTTCTAGCAGGGGCTCCACTTTCCACTGGCCACCTGCCTCTTAGCGGTGCTCCGTGGTGTCCTAAGCAACACACACAAGATTTTCCAGTTGAAACAAAATGTGTTCAAGTATCAGCTGCCCACTGTGTGTGGAGGTGTGGTGGCTCCCACGTGCTTTTTAGATTTTGCTCCCACATTTAGCATGCGCGTGGTGCCAGGTGACCCACATCCATCTCAGTGCCCCAGTCTTTGTCTCCCATGTGTGCACACTCTTCTTTAAGGCCACCATACCTATGCTGGGTTTCCTTGGGGCTAGACTGCGCTCTCTGCCTGGCCACAGTTGTCCTCTTTCTGCTAATTCCTCAGCTTCCTAGCTCCTTGAGAGCTTTACCTGCCTCCTTCTTGGGCCAAGAGAGGGGTTGGTCTCCAGGACAACCTTGATTGGGTCATGTGCCATCCAAACTCCAGCTGGGAGCCTGGGTGGGAGCCTGCCCTTTCTCATTTGAGTCTCTCTCTCTCTCTCTCTCTCTCTCTCTCTCTCTCTGTGTGTGTGTGTGTGTGTTTATATATCTCTAGGTACATATATGTATGCACATGTATGTAGAAGCCAGGTGACAAGTTTGGCTGTCAGCCCTTAGGTACCATCCACCTTGACTTTAGAGCTAAGCTCTCTTATTAGCCTTGGAACTCTCCAGGTAGAGCCCTAGGGCACTGCCCGTCTCTGCTTCCCTAGCACTGGGATTGTAAGTGTATACCACCTCATCTGACTCTTCAGTAGAATTCAAAAGACAAAACGCTGTGATCCACATCCAACTGCACTACAGATATTCTGGAGATTTCTACTCTTCTTGCTTCCCACCCCACCCTGCTTGCCCCCAGCCCATTGGCTGCCTTCCTCTTCATTTTCTCCAGGGAAAAGGCCGGTTATGAAACACCTCCTATAGCATGGTTCTGTGTGAGGTGAGAAGGGTGATCCGCAGTCGGGAAGGATTGTCACCCAGGTTTGGTTCCTGTGGAAAGTCCCTTTAACAAACAGCCTTAAGCACTGCTTTGTGTCATTTTCTCTGAAAAGACAACCAAAACCTGAAGTGTGGACTGTCAAGGCCTCAGACGGGAGCCTGGGCATCTTAGTGAGGCTCTGAAGAAGCAGTGGTCTGCAGCTGAGCAGACAGCATGCTGAGGTTCTTATGTCTGTGGGTGATCCCCACGGATCTGGGGGAGCCCCCGAGTTCCTTTACCTAGTCTCATTGCTATAACTGAGGGAGTTTTCTTCTTATGCATGTGCAAGGCCATTCTGAGTGTGCAGTGTGCCATCCCCACCCCACTCCTGCATTCATCCACCCATGCCTAGCACCTCCCCTCCACCTTAATTGCTTAGGGTCTATCTGATGATATCTCCAGATGCTCCGTGGAGAACAGAAGGCGGGCGTTGCTTACCTCTGCTTCCAGCAGCAGCCTTTCCACACTTGCCAGGAATTGGCTGCAGCTCTCAGCCCCAGAGAACTTTAGCTCTGTGAGCAGACAGCCCTTTGGGGTTACCACTTGGATCTCTTTCCAGAAGGTTCTAGGTTCCTCCAGGCAACAGCACCAAGCCCGCCTGATCAGCGCTTGGCAGCTCGTTTCCCATCGCCTGCTCTGGCACAAAGCCTCAGTGTCTTTCTCACGGGAGTTCTGGGAGGAAATCAGTGACGGAGCTGTGTTCCACCACTTGCTGTAACAGCGTCTTGCAGTAGATGTGTTTCCTTGACACTCCGTGTCAGTACACTAATGCACTGTGTTGAGTCAGAGGAGCTGTTTGCTAGAAAGATCCTTTTCCCGTATGTGTCCTGCTCCTCCTGTCCCAGGGCAGCCCTGTCAGGTTTCTGACTTGCTCACTCTTCTGGGGCACAAGCGGCGGCCGTGAGAGGGTGCAGTACAGAAATAGGAGTGAAGAGGGGAGGACTACCCTTCCTGCTCTCAGAATGCAGGACAAGACACTTTCCCCAGCCCACTCCTCGTGTTCACTCAAAAAGGCCCCAGACCTCCAGCAGCTTCTCTTGGGTGACACCCTTTTCTTTATCCAGGTGACATTCAGTGGCACATGGGAAAGGCAGGAAGTGAAACAAACCTGGACACGTGAAAACTGCACAACTCCCCGCCCCCCAAAGACTTTAGCCATTGACATTGATCCGCACCAACCTGCCTCTTCCCCAGTCTCAAAAAGGGTGGCATTGGGAATGGTCATGTTCTGAGAATGTTAAAGGACTATGTTACTCTGAGTAGCACAGCCCCTGAAATCACATCCGGAAATACAGGAGAAACAAGATGTTGGTGAGGGGAAGGCAGGATTGGCAGAGCCAGTGGGGCTGGGAGTGTGAGCCTACTGTCCTGGTAGCTCTCTGGTGCATGTGTTTGGCCCGTTCCAACCTAGGCCTCAATTTCAGGATGGGAGGTCTAGTGACGGGTTCCTGTGGGGACTGGAGATGACCCCACAGTGATGTGAAAGCACAGGTCCTCATCCCCAGCTGTAAGGTCAGATACTGGAGATTCTGCGGTGTGTCCAGAGTCATCTTCCTTTCCATGCTGGGTCAGTATAAATATAGGAAGATAATTTGTGTGTGTGTGTGTGTGTGTGTGTGTGTGTGTGTGTGTGTACATGTGTGACTGCCTGTGGAGGCCAGAGGACACCCTCAGGTGTGATTCCTCTGATGTCATCCACCTTATCTTGAGATAAGCTCTTTCAGTGGCTTGATGCACATGGAATTAGGCTAGGCTGTTTGGCCTGCTAGCCCTAGGGACCTGCTTGTCTCAGCCTCCCCAGCACTAGGATTACAAGTGCTCACCACCCTGCCTGACTTTTTTTAATGTGGCCCCTCAGGTCCTCATGCTTGTGAGGCAGTACTGTTCTGACTGAGCATCTGCCCAACCCCAAGATGATGGTTCTTATGCTGGGAGTGCTGATAGGAGGGTGGGACCTGAGCCTTGCATGGTGTGAGCCCACAGTGAAGTGAGTGACTGTTTTGCAGCCTGGACTCATTCCTGTATGGCCTCCATGCCCTCTTCAAAGGCGACTTCCGGGTCACTGTGCGAGATGAATGGGTGTTTGCAGACATGGACCTGTTGCACAAAGTTGTTGTCCCAGCCATCAGGATGTCCCTGAAACTGCACCAGGTAAAACGCCACTTCTGAAAACTGGATGAAGCTGAAACTGTAGGGGAGATATACAGTCTACTCCCCTTTGCCTGTTTCCTGCCCACAGTGAGGGGGCAGGATCCTATGCAGGTGTGAGGACCTGAGTTCGAACAAGAGAACCCACGTTAAAAATCTAGATATGGCAACGTGCTTGTCATCCCCATGTTGGAGAAGAAAGATGAGAAGGTTCTTAGGGCTCACTGGCTAGCTGGCCTAGTAGAAATAAGAAGGTCTAGGTTCGGTTAGAGACTCTGTCTCAATAAAAAGAAAATGGTTTAATAAAAATATAGGCTTTGGAAAACTTGGTCACCTTTTTCTACAGGGCCTTGGGGATGACTGAATACTCAGATACTCAGCTAAGAAAGCATTGAAGTGATCTGAGTAGCTGTGCCATTGACCAATGTCCATCTACACTCAGGAGCTGCTAGGAGAAAGGGCCAACTCACTAGAAAAGGGAGGTTGACCCAGACGTCAAGGGGCCCCGAGCCATCAACTCTTTCCTGGTCCGGTGCATGCTCCCTCTGGTTAGATGAGTTGACGCCCTCTGCACCCAGGCAGCTGGGCAGGGAGGAAGATGAGGAGAGCATGTGGCCCGGAGGCTGCTGCCAGTGCCTGTCTGCGCTTGCCCAGAGGCAGCTGCTGTCCTGAGTGCACCTGGGCTCTCCCCTCCAGGACCAGTTCACCTGCCCCGATGAGTATGAAGACCCGGTGGTCCTCCACGAAGCCATCCAGTCCTTCGAGAAGAAGGTGGTGATCTGCCACGAGGGAGACCCAGCCTGGAGGGGCGCAGTGCTGTCCAACAGGGAGGAGCTGCTGACCCTGAGGCACGTGGTCGATGAGGGAGCGGATGAGTACAAGGTCATCATGCTCCACAGGGGCTTTCTGAGCTTCAAGGTCATCAAGGTAGGCCACATGCCCTGGTGTCCATCTAACGAACACTCAGAAAGAAAGGAAAAGCAGTTGACACCACCAGGTCAGGGTCCCTAGGACACAGGAACGCGCCTTCTGACTGAGGCAGAACCAGGCTATTTGAAAGCCTCGGTTCCTCCGGCAGGGCCACCAGTTTCAGCCAGTGCCCATGTAGATGAGGCCAGACTTGGTTCATTTTTAAATTTTCTAATTCTCTAGAGCACGTGTGTCCAATCTTTTGGCATGATGGAACAACATTATCTACAAAGTTCAGGATACAGTTGTGAAACTGTTGTGAAAAAATGTTTTAAATCGGTTTATGATTAGGGGCACATTCCTAGCTGTCTTGGACCACATACCGCTACATGGGTCTTGGGCCGTGAGATGGACACATCTGTTCTAGAGTTCCAGGCTTTTCTGAGTCCTTGTTCCTGGCTCAAGAGTCATCTTCCCCATGATCCTCTTTTCGTGGAGCTAAAATAAAAATATTACTTTCTCTTTATGTTCCCTACACTCTCCTGTGAATGTGGCATCTGTTTTTAGGACCGAGAGAAGAGCCTTAGACCAAGTTCTACAGCTCCTGACTCCCTATCCCAAAGCTCTGCCCACTTGTTGTGGGTTAAGCCCACAGGCTGACAGCCATGAGCTTCTCCCCGATCCCTGCCTTGCTGACAGGTGAACAAGGAATGTGTTCGAGGACTCTGGGCGGGACAGCAGCAGGAACTCATCTTCCTGCGGAACCGCAACCCGGAACGCGGCAGCATCCAGAACAACAAGCAGGTCCTGCGCAACCTCATCAACTCCTCCTGCGACCAGCCCTTGGGCTACCCTATGTACGTCTCCCCGCTGACTACATCCTACCTGGGCACCCACAAGCAGCTGCAGAGTGTCTGGGGTGGACCTGTTACCCTGGATAGTGTGAGGACCTGGTTCCGAACTAGGTGGCTGAGGTAGGGTTTCTCCGGAGGTTTCTGACTGGGGGCTAGGGAGGGGTGTGTGGAGCAGAGCACTCGTGCTGCCTGCAGTGAGCATGACAGGGCAGGTCACTGTTGTCCCATGAGGGGACCTGCTATGACAAAGTGGCCTCTAACAGGTCATGTGTTCAACAAGAGACCCCAGAGTGCATCCACAGAATGCCATGCACATCTCCGCATTCTTGGGCTCAGGCTGTCCCCACAACCTAGCTGAGCAGAAGCATCATTAGTCTTTCATTTTGTGTGTGCACTGATGTACGTGTGTGTGCAGGTGAGTGTTGAGGCCAGAGCTTTGGATATGGTTCTTTAGGCATCATCCACCATTGTGCGTGTGTGTGTGTGTGTGTGTGTGTGTGTGTGTGTAGGTGTAGGTGTAGGTGTGAAGGTATGGAAGTCTGCACATGCCACGGCACACCTGTGGAGGCCAGAGGACAACTTTGTGGAGTCAGTTCTTTCCATCTTGCCGGTCTAGACTCACCAATCAGGCTAGACTGCCAGCCAGTAAGCCCCAGAAATCTCCCCAGCACTGTGATTAGAAGCATCTGGGTTCTGGGGGTAGAACTCAGATCCTCACATTTCCATGGCAAACATTTTCCTGGCTGAGCCATCTCCCCAGCTGTCAAGGGTGTTCTACAGTGACTGTTTTGCTTCTGGAGAGAACGAAGCCTGAACTCACACACGTTACTCACACACTCAGTCTTCTGCCCTGTGCCGTAATGAGCCTCCAATTACAAAGGGCATTCTAAACTTTGCATGAATATGCCAGAGCTCCTGATTAGACATCCCAGTGAGATGGCTGAGGTTTTGTGGAAGGTTCAGACTGAAACTTCTTTGTCCTGGCATGACTATTTGTTTATTAGTTACTATTTGTTTCTTAGCTACTGAGCCCTTTTTGACATCTGTAACTCAGAGGTGCTGTCCTCTTGAGGGAGTGTCCTTCCACTCAGTTCAGTCATGGCTTGGCTTGGGAACCAGCAACACAGTGACGTCACTTAGTAATAGGATCTGCTCTGCTAATGCATTGATAGGAACAGCAAAGTCACACAAAACCAGCCAGCTGCACGTTACTGGGCGACATCGTCTTTTGAGACACTGCCCTTGACTGCTATTACTGTGTAACACGTGACTATGTAAGAGGCGTGTCTGTGAAACACTGAAGCTTCCGTCCCTCCAACAGAATGCGAAAGGATTGCAGTGCTGGGCCGCGCAGTGGTGGCAACATCGAGGATGCAGACGGTGGAGTGGCTCCAATCGCAGGTGGCAGTGACAACCCTAATGGTGAGAGCCGGGACAGCAGCACAGAACCACCCAGGAAAGGAGGTGCCCGGCGTGGGGCCTCACCCCGTGGAGGGGCTCAGAGGGCAGGTGGGTACCTGGGGCCTCCAGTTCAGTGCCATGGCATGCATTACTCTATCTCGAAGGGCTTCTTGCTAAGAAGCTTAGGTCCGAGTGACTGTTGGAAGAGGTCACCTCAGGAAAATCCCCTGGCCAGCTTTGGCCATTCATCTGCCTATGTGTCCATTACTTTGGGCAGCCATCTGTCCCTCTGCCCAGCATCACCTTGGGCAGCCATTTATCTGTCTGTCTCCCTGCTTGGCAGGTGCTCCATTCCTTCCATCCCTGTCAGTGTGCTCATTTGTGTGCATCCTGAGTGTGGGGTGTTCTAGTCACGGACCTGTGTGCATCCTTCTCTGTCTGCCGAGAATCCTATGTCCATCCTCACCCTCTCTGTGGGCACCAACATTTTAGGGCAGAAAGAGGATGGAAATTTACAATCAGAAGGGAGAGAGAATGAGTCTGGGGCCGAGCCTAAACTTTAAAACCCTGTTTCTAACTGTGGAATACACTATACCAGGTGGAAAAGGCTCTGATATTTGCCAGAGGCTCTGGGCAGGGAGAAGCTGAGGGCTCACAGAGGACATATCAGAGGTAGACACTCTGGCCTGGTTCCTTGTTGCTCCTTGGCTCTGCCCTCTGCAGCCTGTCAGTGCTTTCATTCAGTACCCTCAGCTCCTCCTTCTTCACCTTCCAAAATATTTTTTAAGCACCTTTGTGCACACTTTCCCTGTCAGGTCTACACCAGATGAGCCAGGAGGGCAGTGCCTGCCTCCCAGGAGTACCCAAAGCAAGGTGCTGGGTCGGTGGGGGGGGAACAGTAAGATTATGTAAATATGGTTGAGTGGCTAGCTGGGTGGGTGTCTGGATAGTTGAAAGGATAAATAATAATAATAATAGCTAGATAGAGTGCTAAAGAGCTTTACTTGTCACCTTGACAAACCTTGGTTGAAGGAGCTTCAACTGGGGATTGCCTCCATTGGATTGGCTTGTGGCCATGTCCTGTGGGGTATTTTCTTGATTGTTGAGTGATGTGGGCAGGCCCAGCCCATTGTGGGCTGTTCTGTATTGTATAAGAAAGCAGGCTGAACACGGACCAAAGGAGCAAGCCAGTAAGCAGTGTTCTTCCATGGCCTGTGCTTCAGCTCCTGCCTCCAGGTTCCTGCCTTCAGTGATGAACTGTGACTTGGGAAATTTAAGCCAAATAAACCCTTTCCTCTCCAAGTTGATACTGGTCAGACTGTTTTTTCACAGCAATTGGAAGCAAACTAGGATAGATAGATAGATAGATAATAGACAGATGATAAATGTGGTAGTTGGGTATATAGATAATTGATAGATATGTAGATGATAGATGGGTGTGGTAGGTAGGCTGGTAATTAGACGATAGATAAATGATAGATAAGTGTTATAGATAATAGATGATAGGTCGGTAGGCTGGTAGATAGGTATAGATATCTGATAGATTATAAATGATAGATAGAAATAGATGATAGATAATAGACAGAAGATAGACAGATAGATGTAGGTAGGTAGGTGACTCTAGGAAGGTAGGTGAGAGGTAGCAGGTGTATAAGATATGGTAGAGAATGAGGAGAGGGGTTGTGAGGACAGGACTACATAGAGAAGGAGACGGATGATAGATAACATGGGTGGGTGACAGATGGATGCTAACACAGAGAGATGATAGCTAGGTGGGTGGATGATTGACAGAACGTAGACAGCAAGGCAGGTGGGCAGGAGGTAGAGAGCGAAAGGCAAAGCGGCTGAAGTCAGCTGTTCAGAAGCAAGCAGAGCTCCCCCACCGCCTCTGCTGCCTGCTGTCTGTCCCGAGCCCAGTGCAGCACAGTCAGAGGCTTCCAGAGTGCCAGGAGGTTCTTGTTGCTTCCGTAGCATTTGCTGTGGCAGGACAAACATATTTCAAGGACATACAGGTGATTTTCCAGCTGGGAAAGCTCGTCACTCTTGGCACTTGCTGGTCCTTGAAGGTGATGTGTCTGGCAGAACGAGGTGAGTGAGGGTCTGAGTCAGGCAGAAGGGCCAGATGGGCCTCTTCCTGCTGAGCACCTTCTCCCCTTTCAGAGAAGAACAGCACCTGGAACAGGCAGGGCCCTGAGAAGCCAGGTGCCCTGCCGGTTCAAGACCGTAGCTGTAGGCAAGAGCCCCTTCCTGCTCCCCATGGGCCTGCTGGTGGGGGTGCAGGGCTGCTGAGGGCTCTTTACCAGGCTGGATCTTTGAAAAGCCCAAACTCACTATTAGTTTTTCATTATTGCTTCTTAAAGCTGTTCTATTAAGGCCAGCCCAGCTCTCCATTTTTAAGCAAAGGAGGCATGCTGGCAAATACTCCAGAGCCTGGTTCCTTGAGTCAAGTCAGTCTTGGGGAGAGGGTCACACAGTTCTGGCCCAGCTTGCATTCCCCCCGCCCCCTTCTGCATCTGTGTGTCTTCTGTAGCTTGCTGCAGGAACTGAGTTTGCACACTGCTGCTCTGTGGAACACCCAGGAGGGCTGCACCTACACAGGGTCATTTACGCTCTCCGCACCTAGGGGTGCTCCGTGTTCCCATCCCAGCTGTAGACACCGGGGCACAGAGAAGGGAAGTCACTGCACTAAGGTAACCCTCTATTAAGCGGCCAATCTAGGATTCAGACAAGGCAGGACAGCCCCAGACCCTCTGATCCTTACCACTGTGGCCTGGGGATGCTGTCTCCCTTCAGCTCTATGCTGTCCCAGCCCCAAGTACCTTGATCTGCAGGACGCCTCCCAGCTTCCCATCTGTACTTGTGGCCTATCCCTTCCTGCCATGACCTTGTCCTGTCTCCTGACTGGCAAAAGGGTCCACTTGCCACTGATCTTCCTCTGACCCCATGAGTATGTAAAACTGATGCCTGGTCCCTGAGACTGCCCTTTCTCCACTGTGGGCAGTATGAAGACAGGAGCATGCTGGACAGTCATGGGGTCCCCTCTGGCTTAGCAGATAATGTGCTGAGGGAAAAAGGCACTGCAGAGGGGCAGGATGCTCCGAACTTGTGCCCAGCGGAGTCTGAGCTTGTGCCCTGAGGGGCTGATGAGCAGGGATGGGAAGAGACACGCCCTTCCCCAGTTCAAAGAAGGGGATGCTGACCATGGGTCTCCTCAGCTTTGATGCAGCTGAACGCACAAGTTTGCAATCTCTCCTCTACAGAGCAGCTCAAGTGATTTTATTTTAACCCAGGTCAGTGCATGGAATTAACCTTCCTTGTCAATTTGATTGGATTAAGAAACATCTAGAGCTTCAATGAGACACATCTTTGGATGTGTCTGGGAAGGTGTTTTTAGAAAGGATTAACTGAAATGAAAGACCCATACTGACTGAGGGCAGCACCATCCCATGAGCTGGGGTTCTCAATTAAACAAAAATGGGACAGGAATGAATTGAGAACCTAGGCATCCCCTTCTCTTCCTAGTCTGCTGAGATGAGCAGGAAGTTCCTGCCTTGTCCTGCTGCCGCAGACAGGAGCCCCCATGTCCCCACCATGATGGACCACGAGCCTTTCCTCCCAAGCTGTTTCTTGTTAGATATTTGGAAAAGTTACTCAGATGGTCTGTCTCATTCCTCTGTAGCACGATGCCTTCTACTGAGAATACCCTTCCCAGGGCTATTGGCAACATGTCTGCAAGCCCAGGCATCTTAAATGACAGGAACTTCTGTTACCAGAGAAACTGAAGTTTCCTTTGGAGGTTCTTAGTCTCATTAGTAAAAGAATTTAGAAAGTGACCCCAAAGGAAACTCAAGGATAATTTTATTAGTATTTAAAAGAAAATGTAGTATGGATTAGGTGAAAATCCCAGCAGCCACCAGGAAAATGGATGGAGAAAAAGTCATGCCATTTAAGTTAGGCATGGACGTGAAACAAGAGCCTATGAGGAAAGAGAAAAGCATCCAAGGTTGGAAGGGGTTAGTGAGTGAGGAGAGTCTGGAGCACCCAGCCAAGCAGAGAATGCTCGTTTATAGCCCTCTCCTCTCACAGGTTGGGAGCTCGCTTTTCATACATGTGTTGTTCCTGAGGCGATGCCAGGGCTTCCAGTCTTCCTCCACAAACTGGTTTCTTCCACATATGTTATGAAAATTTCTCTCTGGGAGAGGCAGACTAGCTTAACCTGCCTCTCTCTACCTGCTTGTAACCCAAGGGGTACCCCTCCCCCAGGCCTTGCAACAAACACACAAATTTCTCCACTCACAGTTAAACAGATTTTAGCTAGTTTACTTGGGCTTACTAACAGAGCATTGGGTGAGGGCTTACTTACAGAACACAGGCGCCCACCCTCCCCTCCATAAGTTCCATTATTAAGTCCACGTGGCTGGGGTCTTGCGACTTCCCGGTGAACAGATCCTAATGGTCCATGGCGGAGGGGAGGAAAGGGCTGGCCTCCTGGCGCCCCCAGTTTAAATACCTTTAGCCCCTCCCCTTTTCACATCCAAGGCCAATAGACCAGGCGGGTGGGGCATAGGATTTTCCCAGCTCATCCATCTGCTCAAGGTGGGCTTGGGTGGTACCATTGAGAGGGGTGTTTGTCCACCTTTTCCCTCGGAGAAGTAATTCACTCCACAACATAATAATCTCCATGTAGAGCTTTTGGTTCCTACTCGCCTAGTATACTTCTGGTCCCACATTCTGGGGGCTGTAAGTCTGAGGTCAAGATACGGCTGGGTTTCCTCCTGACACTGTGAGGGGGAACTGTTTCTGCCTTCTATAATTACTGGCTATTTTTGGCATCCTGTGGCTGTAGAGGCGTCACCCTGACTGTGGCCTTCATCCTTACGTGGCCTTCTCCCTGTGCATGGTCTGGGTCCAGATGTCCCCTTCTGTGAAGATGCTGGTCATATTAGACTAACCCATGCTTCTCTGGTTCACCCTCATCTTAAGCAGTCCCACCCACAAGGACCCTGTTTCCATGGATGGTCATGTTCTGACCCACTGGGGATTAGGACTTCATCGTATGAATTTGAAGGGACCCATTCAACCCATAACAAGGCATAAGCCTGTACCTTGCCTACAGATATCTCTTTCACCAGCGCCCAGATAGAGAAATCAAACATGACCAACACTCTAGGACTCCCTTTCCTGCCCATTCCAGTCAGTTCTAAAGATAGCCTGATCTTGACCTCTGTATCAGTTACTTTTTCTGTCTGTAACAGAAGTAATTTCAGAGAATAAGGATTTCTTTATTTCAGTTCATGGTTCGTGGATAGAATCCATTATGGTGGGGAAGGGGTGGGGTTGAGGCAGACTCAGTCTGGTGGTGGGAGTCTACATCACATCACATCACAGCACATCACATCACATCTCATCACATCACATCACAGCAGCATGTAGGAAGCAGAACCCTTAGAGGGAAGCAGGGCTGGGCTATAAACTTTAAGACCTGCCGAGGCCCTCATGACCTACTTCTTCTAGTGAGGCTCTGTCCCCTAAAGGTTCCACCGCCTCCCCAAACAGCACCACCAACTGAGTACCACTCAAGTTTGTGGAAGATATTTCCCACCAAACCCAAAATACTAAGCATCATTTAATGGTAGACAGGCATGGAGGCCACTCAGGAGCAGGGGATCTGCCTCTGGGAATGACAGGATAATGGGAAGATGCACCTAGCAGCAGAGAGAGAGAGCAGTTCTGAGCCAGTTCTGACTGGGCTCTGTACCATTCCTGGTGACAGAGCTCCTGTCCCCTGTGCCACTTCCTGTAACTGGGGTCACCTCCCAGGACTGCCCACCCTGATTGCTCATGGTTTAGGTTCCCACCATTCATCCCGGTTCTGATCTTTTGTCAGATGATCAGATGTCTGACCAGAATCTCAATAAGCAAGACACCCCTGGCTACCACACTGAGCAGCCACTGCTGGTATGCTGGGCAGGTCAACCCACTTCCGGGAACTCTATACGCCAACCTCACCGGGGTTCCTGACAACTCACAATCATCTCTTCATAGTAAACAGCATATATCACACTGAGGAGAGTTGTCCAAGCAGCAAGTCAATGACCTACTTACCAGGAGTGGTTAGAAACCTACTTCCCCTCTGGATCCCACACCAGAGAGAAGGGCTGGGGTCTGGTACCACTAAGGGTTCTTACACAGCCTTTCACTAACAATCAAAGGGTGAACCAAGGGACATACTTGACATTGTGTTTCCATTCAGGATTGGAAGTTTTCCCTAGAAATGCTCAGGATTTGATAATGCAGTTGCTCGGAAAATAAGTTAATTGTGAAATAATGAGTCTGAACCATAGGGATCATTTTAGCACGGCTTTAGCTGTGTGCTGATGTTTCATTTGTAAAATTAAAGTATAAAAAGGAGCAACAATAGCATAAAACAGGATCTGAAGTGGGACAAGGGAGATGGCTCAGTCTGCCAAGTACTTGCCAAACAAGCATGCAGGTCTTCGGCACCCATGTAAAAGCTGGAAGCTGCAGCATGTCTGTAACCCCAGCACTAGGGAGGTTAGCACTAGACGGAGGATCCCTGTGCCAGCCTGACTGAATTGGTGGGCTCCAAGTACAGAGAGAAATCCTGTTTCTAAAAATCAGTGGCGATTGATAGGGAAAGGCACCTCCACACACAGAGGCACAGGTGTGCATGCATGCACATGAACATACACACATGTGCATGTACACACATGCACAGGTATGCACACACAGACAAAACACACAGGCACACACATGCACACACAAACATGTACACACTACACACACGTGTGCACACACACATGAGCACACACACAGAATATCTGAAGTAGTAGAATTGTGGAGGTGTCTTTGTCATGTATGGACTACATACAGCTTCCTTTGATAATCCGAGGGTATTCTCTCCATTGTTCCTGATAGCAGAGGGTCCCACCCAGAGGGGATGGTTCATGGAGATCACCATCACCACATGGATGGATGGGTGTGGAGGGGGTGTGCATAGAGATGGGCTTTAGAAATCACAAGCAGACATTTGGCCTTACCAGACTCCAAATATATTGACAAATCACCATCACTGTTCTTAATGCTGACTGCCTGGGCAGCCCCCTGCCCCACAGTTTTCTATCAAAGAGTGACATATTTGAGTGATTTCTCAGTCAGAACCTTCAAAGTCAAGGTCATTCCCCTGTGTACAAGACAGGTGGGTTCCAAACTACTCAGTCCAGAGAGGCCAGCATCATGCTGGGGCACCCATAAAGCATCTCGGGCTAAACCCCTCATTTTCACAGACAAAGCCAAGGCAGGGCACCAGTGAACGCCCTCTGGAAACAAGCATCCCACCAGCACTACATCCAGATCGATGCCAGAGAGATCGAGGTTGTAGCAGCAGCTTCAGCCCTGGCCTAGTCTCTCTGGATGGACCACTCTGACGTCCTCAGACACAAGCACAGCAGACACCAGCACACAGACATGGGTGCACCTGGCTGTCAACCTGCTGCTGGGACCCACTGCGTTTAAAACTGCAAAATGTTTTCTTTCTTAATTGTCACATATGGGGCACAGAATGATACTTCGATGTGTGTCTGTACTGGAAAATGATGAAATCAAGGTAGCTGGCACTGGTATTATTCTAAGTTTGCTTTAATAAACACTATGATCAAAAGCAACTTTGAAGAGGAAGGATTCTTTGGCTTCCACTTTGTAGTCCATCATCGAGGGAAGCCAGGACAGGAGCTCAAGGCAGGAACCTGGAGGTAGGAACTGAAGCAAACAGAGGCCAGGGAGGAACGCTCCTTGCTGGTTTGCTTCCAGGCTTGTGTTTGCATCCCAGGCTCACCAACCTAGGGATGGCACACTCGCAGTGGGATGGACCCTCTTACATCAATTAGCAATCAGGAAAATGCTAGCTCAGTTGTTAGGAACACTGGCTACTCTTGCAGAGGATTCAAATTTGATTGCTAGCACCCATATGGCAGCTCACAACCATCCTTAACTCCAGTTCCAGGGGAATCTGATGCCCTCTTCTGGCCTCCCCAGACACTGCATGACACTGGTGCACTTCTATACATGCAGGCTAAACACTCACACACGTAAGATAAAAATGAATAAATCAAAGATAATTTTTTAAAAAATAAAATGCCCCACAGATGCGCTCACAGGCCAGTCTGATGTAGGGAATTCTTTACTTGAGAGTTCCTCTTCCCATGTGTCAAGATGACAACCAAGATCAGCCATCACATGCAGCCCCTGCAACACATCATTTTTCTGCTGGGCACCTTCAGACTCTTTGTCTTAGTCAGCTTTCCATTGCGTGATAAAACACTGATCAAAACCAACTAGGGGAAGAAAGGGTTTATTTGGCTTCCAGCACAGTCCATCATCAAGGGGAGCCCAGGCAGAAACTCCAGGCTGGAACCTGGAGCACAGACCACGGAGGAACTCTGCTTATTGGCTTGCCCCCTTAGCCTGTGCTCACCTTGTTTTCTAATACAAAACAGGACCACGTGCCCAAGGGTGACATCACCCACAGTGGACTGGGCCCTCCCACATCACTCAACAATCAAGAAAATGCCCCACAAACATGGCCATAGGACAGTCCAATGGAGAAAAGTCCTTAATTGAGGTTCTTTCTAACCAGGTCAAGTTGACAACTAAAGCTAGCCAGCAGAGTCTTCCATCTAGTCATTGTGAGACCCCAGCCCCCTGTGCTGGAGACTCCCAGCACTCACCCTGCCCTAGGCGTGGTACCCATTACATAGACAGATAAAGAAAATGGTCATAAACCGCATTAAAAAGACTTCAGCAGACACAGGAATTAAATTATATATTTAAATGGCAGAATGATGTCTGATGGCATGCCTACAATGTTTCCTTGGTATCTCGAAATTAAATTACAAATAAAAGTATTCCTGTTAGAACGGCACTGCCCGGGGAAGGTTTGTATCTTGAATATGTGGCCTCCAAAGCAGTGTTCACAGATGAAACTTTAAGTGATTGGATCAAGAGGGCTCTACCCTCATTGACTGGTTCATCCATTGGTGGTCATACGAAAGGTCAGGACCCCTAAGTTTACTGCAACACTTCTTACATCAGCCACACAGGACCAACCCCGTGCCCCAATCTCTTCTGCAGGCAGGAGGAAGGGCAGGAGCCAGTCCGTCCAGGCACACTCAGCCCTAAGCCAGCGGCAGTCTGTACTGAGCTCCTCGGGTCCCATCCTGGAGAGCCACCAGGCCTTCCTTCAGACGTCCACGTCTGTGCATGAGCTGGCCCAAAGGCCTTCAGGCAGCCGGCTCTCCTTGCACACCTCAGCTGCCTCTCTGCATTCTCAGCCGCCACCTATCACCACCACGGGCCACCTGAGTGTCCGTGAGCGGGCTGAGGCACTCATCCGGTCCAGCCTGGGATCCTCTACCAGCTCTACTCTTAGCTTCCTGTTCGGCAAGAGGAGCCTCTCGAGTGCACTGGTCATATCTGGACTCTCTGCTGCAGAGGGCGGCAACACCAGTGACACCCAGTCATCCAGCAGTGTCAACATTGTGATGGGCCCCTCGGCCAGGGCCACCGGCCATGCGACTCGGGTAAGGGCTGCATCAGGGAGTATAGCCAGACAGGAGGCCAACACAGGGCTCAGGTCTCCCACCCACCTGCCAAGTAGCGTCATCTTCTGCCAGAGCTGTGTGACAGGGCACATTGGTCTGTAGCTAGCAAAGAGGCATCTTAGCCTGCAGGTAGCAAGCCCAATGGGTAGCATGACCCAGTGCACCCCAACACAACTGTTACCAGAAGCCCAGGAAGTGGTGAGAAGATTCATGCCAGCTGACACCAAATGAATGGGTGAGATTCATACCGGACAAAGAAAGACAGCCGTGGTCTGCAGGAATTCTCCTGTGTACTATGTTAGGTAAGGAAAACTGAGTTAAGGCAAAGCTCAGGCAGATCTGTGTTCCCTCTGGCTCCTGCCTGCCTGTGATTCAGTGAGTCGGAAGGACAGTGCTTGCTTGGCCTCTGATCCCTGGTAGTTATTTCCTTGCCTCTTGCACACAGCTCTCAAATGAAAACCAGCAGACATGTCCTACCTTTTGATGTCACAACATAACGTTATTGTCTACAAAGTTCACATTTCACAACCACCCAATCGAGGTACACACTCACAATCACACAATAGATTCTTAGTATTTTAAGTAAGTTTATTATTTTGCCTTGATCCTCATTCATAGCTATCCTGGGGTGTACATGGCCTTTGGGTTGTGGATGACCCTGGGCTGCAGGAACTAATGGTGTGTTGTCCTTGGGAGTGGGTGATGGGCTGCCTGGAGCCCCAGTCCACCCTGGCAAAGGGAAGATGCTGGTGGCTGCAATTTCTGAGTTTAGTTACCTAAATAAAGCATCCTCGTTGTTTTTTTTTTTTTTTTTCTCCTTCAGTACAAGGGCAGGTACTATCTCTCTTGTCCCATCTGTTTTAAATGCCAGTTTGTGGGTATAGTTCCAGACTCTGGCAAATTCTCCTTTTTTATCTCCAGTAAGGACAATGGGTCACTGGGACTCTGAGAATCCAGAACACAAGGCCCCTGTGTCCCCCTGGGTTGAGCCCACAATGACAGCATTCCCACCAGGACTGTGTGGATCGAGAGGGTTGGTCAGTGCTCTGGGATGGAAGTGTGAGCCTTCATGGGGCCTCTCCCTTGGGCCATCCCTGGATCTCCTGAGAAAGGTCCCACATTCAGAGTCCCTGTGGACATATAGCTTGGTGGCACAGCCTAACCTCAGAGGCTGCATGTCAGTCCTAACCTTTGGCCCAATTTTATAGCCGGCCCTCAAATACTGCAGCCTCCAGCCCCACTTCCTATGGTGTCAGAGAAGTGGATGGGGTGATTCGGGAGACCCAGGCAGGGAGTGTGGGCTGAACTGTCCCTGCTTCTCTCTTCTTTTTGAAGCACTTCTCTGAGCCGTGTGAATCCACTGACACCCAAGAGCAGGGGCAGCTTCAAGACCAGCGTCTGGCTGAAGCTGTGGCAGAGAACTTGGGAGTGATGTGCCGGAGAGCAAGCCAGGAGGACATGGGCCTGGACGAAACTGCTTCCCAGCAGAGCGCCTCCGATGAGCAGTAGTGGACACATCTGGTGAGAGATCGGAGTCTCCGCAGCTCCGACGTCTACTCCCAAACACCAGGCTCTTCCTGAGGGAAAGGGAGAGCTAAGCTAGAAAACAGTAACTTTATCTCAGGTTCTTGAAAATACTCTCATGTGGTGAGAGTCGGGGAGAAGACATCCCGTTTCTTTCCCCAGTCATTGCACAAGAATTGGACATTTCTCACAAAGCCATGTTATATCTTAAAACAACCAGAGCAAAAGTAGAGCCCATAAATAACTTCTTCTTGCCCTGATGAAATTAGAACAGTTGCATGCTAAGTAATTGGCATTTTATACATTATTGTCACTGTGAGAGAGCAGTGAGCAGAAGCTTCCACAGGGCAGGTCAGATGTATTCAGGTTAAGCCCAAGTAGACAGAGCCTCAATTCTTTTTATTTATGCAGCTACAAGTGCAAGCCAGTCATGGCTCTGCTAGCAAAAGCCTGACAGTCCATTGGTCCAGGATGAGAGTTTAGAAATGGAGAGTATAGCACGCCACACCAGAGTAACGTGCTTGCCCCTTCAGCAATTTCTGGGCCACCCAGGACCCCTGCGTGCTTCCCAGGGATGCATGCTTGTCTTCCACTCTGAGTAAGTTCTGCTGTACATGAGCACATTTACACATACCTTTTTGGGGGGAATTAAAATGTTTACAGTTATGGCTGTGTCTGTCTGCTGTCATTTCTAAACACATCTCCTTTACTGTGAGAATGACCCTCAGGGGCAAATCTTGTCTCAGATTTCAAACTGGGACGAGCAGAGGTTTGAACTCTTAGTGATACAAGAGAGGGGTGGAGGTTCCGAAACACTGTGTGGAGAAGACCGGCACTCATCTATTTTTCCAGCCCTCTAGACCACAGTCAGTGAGCCCCAGTGATCTAAGTGTCCCCACCACCACCCTGGCCCGGTGCTGGAATTCCAAGGGCACACCACCACACCCAGCTTTCCTCTTGATAGGGGTTCTAGAGGTCGAACTCAAGCCTGAACTCAAGCTCGCAAGGTAAGTACTTTACTAACCGAATCATGTCCCCAACTCCTTTTTTATTCTTTAAGGTAAAAATTACCATTTGGGCTGAGAAGATGGCTCAGTGGGTAAAATGTTTGCTGCATAATCATGAAGACTTGAGTTCAGATCCCCAGAACACCCATAAAGTCAGACACAGTAGCATGCATCGTAATCCCAGTGCTCCTATGGTGAGACGTGAAGCAGAGGCAGAAGAATTCCTGGCAGCTCACGGCCGGCCAGCCAGGTATATGCAATGGTAAAACGATGGGATCCTGTTTCAAACAAGGTGAAAGCTGAGGACTGACCGTGGACATTGTCCTCTGACCTCCACATACAGACTGTGGCATGTAGCTGCCCACACTGACACACATGCACACACAGATGACAAAGAATTAGAATTAATAGTAGTACATGGGGTCAGTCATCCAAGGCAGCGGGCCATGCTACAAGCTCAGCTGTTTGTCTGAGAGGCAGTGTATCCTGCCATACTTCTCCATGTTCACCAAGCCAGACCTGGCTGGTAGTGCCTGAAACTCCCTTGGGCAACTTGCCAACCCTCAAGAATAGGCAGCCAGCTGAGGGTACAGACCCTCCCTTAAATTCAGTGAGAGGAAGGACTAAGACCTTACAGTGGCCATCTGAGAGCACAGCTGGCCTCTGCTCAGACATCCAAGAATCAGAAGCTCTGCAGGGAGCCAGAACCCAGCAGGAGGAGAAAGGTGACAGAACCATCTAGCACACCAATCTCACCCGCTAGATAGGCTCGCTAGCAGCTGCTCTCTTGTCCACATTGTATGCTGAGTAGACATGAACACTGTTCCCACAAAAGAAAGACATACACTGAAGTCACTCCCAGATGCCTAGAAGCTGTTTGACAGTAACAATAACATCCCCTCAGATTTCTGCTGCATTCTACTAAAAAAATTATTTTTGAGACAGGGTCTCATGTAGTCCAGGCTGGCATCAAACCATGTAGCCAAGGGTAACCTTGAACTCCTGATTCTCCTGCCTTCACCTGTCGAGAGCTGGGATTACAAGTATGTCCAGCCATTATGCCTAGTTCACGTGTTGCCAAATAGGGAGCCCAGGGTTCATGCATGCTGGGCAAGCACTCTACCAACTGAGCTATACCCCAGCCCCAATTACACAGATTTCATGTGTACCATACATGAATTTGCTGCCCAGGTCCAACGGGCTGTGACTTGGAGAGCCTTCCTCATCTTGGTGGTGGTACACAGGGCATGCCTGAATGACACTTTCCAGCAGAGTACCTCAAATGTTCTGGTGACATCTATCTCAATGTATTTGACAGTGAACAAATTGTTTCTCCTCCAAACAATGCATCAACTACAACACTTGGTTTTATATGCATCATGGCTAATTAGGCATTGAGTCTAAATCCTGCAGAGCATCGAAGCATGTGTGACTGGCACACACTTCTCTAAAATCAGTGGCTGCCCATGTGTCTCTGCCTGTGAAATCTTTTTGTGGCCAGCCACTTTCCAGCTCGCTGTCATTCTGTCCCAACTCCCTGCTACACAGTGTGTACAGGTGGCCTGCACAGGTAGTCCATACATATCAGCCCTACCAGACACAGCCCTCTGTGACCGGCAGTCTTGATGGGAGAAGGACAGGGCCATCCCACTGTTCCCAGAACCTTCCATGATCTGAGGGGTGGGGAGTGAATGAACAAATGCATTGCAGTATTCCTGGAGGGCTCCACCTGCCAAGATAATCAGAGAGATGACATCCATTGACTTAAAAACCTTGTCATCTCCTGCAGGAAATCTTTATTCAGAAATAAGCTATTTTTAAAACCACTGTATTTGAAATGGCCAGTGCTACAATCTGCTTCAGGGGAGGCAGTCAGGGCTTACTAAGTCCTCCAGTCAACTCTCTTCTGTCCTGCCCTGGACCTGGTATTCTGCCTGAAAATCCTCACAAAATGGTGAGGTACAAAAATGCATGATAATTTCATGTATTTTCAATGTGAATTTCTCAAATCAGGACCCACAACCAACTCCATTAGAAACATTCATATTCTTTTGGGGTACGTTCTTTGCTTACAATGTAAGAATTTGCACCTGACATCTTTGTACCTGCTCCCTGACCCTTATTTGACGGAGTAATCACTGAAAGATCTGCCAGTTTATCAGCTGTGCAGTCTGGGGCACACCATACACTGAGAGAGGCTTAACTGAGCACAGCACAGGGAACATGGAAAGAGCAGAGGCTTTGCAGTCACTGGGACTGGGTTGGAATCCTCCATCTACCAGGGATGATAGTTTTGTTTTTGAGACAGTGTCTATGTAGCCTAGGTTGGCCTAGAACTCAAGCTCCTCCTGCCTCTGCCTCCCAACTGCTACAAGTACAGGTGTGCCCCATGATTCATGGCTCATGCACTATTAAACTCTCGAGCTAGTTCCTACCATTAACAGAGTGTATAAAGCTGCCGGTCACACCCGCTGTGGGGGCTGTACACATCAGACAGTTGTGAGCAGACAATGACATCCTTATCCCTCTCCAGGTACAACAGGATTCAGTGAATAGCCCCAGATGAGCAGTTCAGTTTTCTTTGGAATAAACACTGGCATCCGTTTATCTTATTTTAATTCTGCAGTACTGGGGATGGAGCCAAGGGTCTTGTGCAAGCTAGGCATGCCTCTACCCTTGAGCCACCTCAGTAGGCTTCCCCTCAAGTTGAAAACAAAAATCAAAGTTTACTAAACAACCACTGTGAAACACTGAACCCAAAAGTAAGGAGCACAGGGGTCATTTCCCTGGTGTTAGATATCCAGGGGACTGCTGGATACTCCCAGGAGCTTCCCAGAAGGGCCAGGAAAGGGGCCAGTATGGCAGGTCCCTCTGGGCCTGGCCCTGGGAAGGTGTGATGACCCTCTGCCTGTCTCCTTCACTCTGCATTTGCAAGGCCAAGCAGAGGTCAGACAGGGCCATGCTGCGCCTAGCTCCCAGGTACAGTGTCAGTTGACCAAATGTACTGAGGCTCATGGCCCACACCTGTGCTAGCCTTCCTGCCCTGGTTCCCATGGCTGACATCACAGCCAGCTTGCCAGAGGCCCTGAGTTCTGTACTTGGCCTCCTTGAATGGCCTAACCAAGGCAGGGACAGGAGACACCCACTTCTCCCACTGGACTGCTGGCCCCATCTGAGGACTAGTTCCTAATCTAGAAGGTATTCCTGCAGTGATCCCTTTGGGGCCTGTGAAATCCAGGACAAGCTGTGAAAACTACCACAGAAGGGAGACTGAGGTGAGCTCCCCAGCCCCAGGGCTGGTGGTTCACAGTAAATACTTCCTGCTCTGTCCACTGGGTCCTAACGCCCAACTCACAGGCATCTCCATCTGCACTTGCCCAGATATGTCCTGAGTTGCAGACAGGAATCTGTGGCACTCACATCAGTAGGACTCGTAGCTACTGCTGTTGCTAAAAATGCCCCCAAATGATCTAAAAATAGCAGTGCTACCAGCCACAGGGAGGGCAGCTCCTGACCGTTATGGAATCTGCAGATTTTTTCTTTCCCATGTCAGGCCTGCAGAGTGTCAGGTCACACCAGCATC
The DNA here is from genome assembly GCA_035773235.1 of Eospalax fontanierii. NCBI lineage: Eukaryota > Metazoa > Chordata > Mammalia > Rodentia > Spalacidae > Eospalax > Eospalax fontanierii. The sequence continues at coordinate 2,951,038 of CM069524.1, read as the reverse complement.
CTGAACACTGCCCTCCCTGCACAAGGACTCCTGTGTCTAAACATCAGATCTATATCCATATTTATTATGCAGTTAGTAAAGGAATAAACAAGAGATGGAAGGAAACTAAAATGTTTTTCTTTGGAAATAACTGAAGAGAATCAAGTTGTTGTTGCTGCTTTAAGCTGCAGGAGTAAGTAAGACACGGTGGGCCGTGTATCACGCGCAGCCCACCCACCATTGCTTTTGTGGGCATCTTATGGTACACAGATGTCCAGCTTTCTTGGGTACAGGATACAAGGTTCATCCATGGGGAGACAGCAGAAGTAGGCAGACAGCAATCAGCCGACAGAGCTGGATCCAGACACCTGCTCAGGGCAGCAAAGCAGGACCCGACTAGCTTTGCACCCTACCGCCCTGCACACAGCTCACAATGTCTGGCAAAAGGCTGTTTCTGTTTTCCTTGGTGACCTGTGGGAAAAGACAAGAGAGCAGGCTTAGAGAGCACCTCCTCCTCCTGTCTGTGATGTGACCCAACATTTCCTAGAGAGCTGGGGACAGAAGCTCAGCTCTTGGGGTCACCAAGTCCCATGGGGAACTCGTGAAGAGAGCAGAGAGGCAAGGCACAGGATGGATATAGGAAGGTGGATGAGACACAACAGGTGCAGCCTGATTGGAGAGAAGCAAGGGGAAACCCAACCCAGACCTAGATCAGCAATACCTACATATCTCTCCATGAACTTGGAGAACCTGAGAGCTTTGGATCCTTCTGTTTCTATCTCCCAAGTGCCAGGACTGCAGGTGCTCCAGATGCACACTAGCACACTCATTTCTGCTGTGCTGGGACTGAAACCCAGGCTTCCAAGCATGCCAGGCAGGCACTCTACCAACTGAGTCGCAGCCACAACCAAGCATCAGTGGCTTTGTGAGAGGAAGGGAGGCTTGAACTGGACGGACCTCTTGCTGTCTCAACATGTGACACCTTATCCTTGCTATGACGTAGCAAGGCCAGAGCCTCAGTTGGAAAGGGACTGAATGGCTGCATCCACAGGGCATGCCGATGAGACCCTAGAGGAAGAAGGGCACTGTGGAAGGATTTCTGTGTGCACACATGTGAAACTGTCTCCCCGAGATGAAAACTCGTGTGTCATAAAATTCCACCCCCTAGGGTTAGAAATAATGAACATTTCATCGCACGAAACAGAGCCCCATTCACAATCACTTCCTTCCTTCCTACTCCGACTTGCAATCAATTTCCTGTTTCCACACATTTGCCTCTGCTGGACAGTCTATAAATAGAATCACAGAGTTCATGATCTGCTGTGACTGGCTCCTTTCACTCAGCATGATACAGTTTCATTCAGGTTCAAAGTGTGTCTGGGTTTCGGCCGTTTGTATCACCAAATAATACTGCATTAGAAGGATGTACCAGAGGTCACGTATCGGTCTATCTGCCGGTGGACATCTGGATCCACTCCATGTTGGTCTGTTCTGAATACCACTGCTATAAGCATTCATTCAGGTTTTCTTATAAGCGTGTTTTTGGGTAGTCTCTGTAAATACTAGAAGTGGAATTTCCGGTTGCTCGGCAACTCCTCTAACTTCTGGAGGAAGCACAGAGTCCTTTTCCAGTGACGGCTCACTTTCCTACCCACCAACAGGGAAGGAAAGCTGCAGTTTCCGACCTTGGCTACACCCGCCCTTCCGGTTTCTTCCCTTTAACTGCAGCATCAAGGGCATCCCAGGGAGCACAGGGTTGTATCCTGTCCCCTCTGGACTCAGGGGCCAATTGCCAATAGTCTTTGGAGAAATGTCTATTCAAACCTTTTGCCCATTTTTAATAGTTATTTTACTTTTATTGTTGAGATGACTCTGAAGGTAAAAGCTCAGACTGTGTAATCAATTTAAACATAATCACACATCCTTCTCTTTATTATTTAAAAATTTTTACATGTATGAGTGTTTTGCATGCATGTAAGTATACTTCATGTGTCCAATGCCCATGAAAATCAGAAGAGGACATGAGATTCCCTGAAGCTGGAAGTAAGGATGGCTGTTAGCTGCCGTGTGGGTGCTGGAAACTGAACCCAGGTTCTCTGCAAAAGCAGCCAGTACTCTTAACCACTGAGTCATCTTTCTAGACTCTTAAAGATTTATTTTTATTTTATCTGTATGAGCATTGCCTGCATGTATGTATGTCCACCACTTGCACGTGTCCCCATGGAGACCAGAAGGCACGGGATCCACTGGAACTAGTGTCATAGAGGTTGTGCGCCTCCATGTGGGTGCTGGGAACTGAACCCAGGTCCTCTGCAAGAGCAACAAGTGCTCTTAACCCCCAGCATCTCTCCAGTCTTCATAGGCACACGCCTTTCAACTGGGGTGGGCGTAGAGCTTGGCCAGGCGCTTTGCCACTAGGACACAACCTGTATGGTTCGTGGTCTCTGCTTTATCTCCTTCCTGGACAGACCTGCCCCATAGACACTGCAAAGCCTGCCCCACCTCTTCCACTGTGGACCCCTCTCCTTGGCCCACATCTGGAGCCAGGAGCCAACAGTTTGTTTTGTCTGCTGTACAGGAATGTGAGCTGTGCGAGGAGGACCTGGTCAGCTGTGTCCCAAGATGCTGAGCATGTAGGAAGTGTTCCACCAGCAACTACGGGATGACAGGACACAGGCATGCAGGACAGTGGGGTGCACCTTCCCCAGCCTGGCTACACGGACCTCTGTGGTTATTCAGAGCCAGCAGCCATGCCTCTGGACCCTTCAGTGGCGACAGGACACCACTGCACTGGGGTTGGCCAGCTGTGGTGATACGTGATCAGTGGCACAGGGCACACACCCTCTCATGCTAGAAGAGGCCCTGTCAGGCAGGCATGCTCATTTGGCCAGGAAGCAATTCATGTAGTGGTGGAGAACAGTGGATGGGAATGGGGCTCAGCCAGGGGTGCCACACAGATGCTGGATACTCCTGATATGTGCAGGCAGAGGGTTAGCACATGGGGAGAGAGAGACTAACACAAAGTGCCAGCCGTACCAGAGCCTCCTACAGGGACAGGGACGCTGTCCTCCTCTGCCCTGGGTGACCACAGCCCCTCTTCTACAGCTGCAGGCTGAGGATTCCCCCAAGAGCTGGTCAGAGAGCAGCAAACCAGACCCAAGCCCCAGACCGTTCCATTCTCAGGGTCAGGGCTGGGCCCATAGGTGTGCCAGTCACAAGAAATGCCAGATGATGCCAAACAGTTAACTTGTGGGCATCTTACACTGTCAGTAGTAAGACACTAAGATCACACTGCTTAATCCCACGGCCGCCCATGGCCGAAGAGCATCTGAACATGGCCAGTACGGCTGAGAAACTCTTCCATTCTACTTAAGTTAGCTAACTTAAACAGCAACCACCAAAGAGGCCAGTGACTCCTGCCTAGGATGATGAAGACAGAGCATTCCCAGCATTGTGGGACCTTCTGTCAGGCAGCAAAACCATGGCACCTGTACGACGAACATCTCTGAGCCATGGCCTTCCCCAAGGGAGTACGTCCATTTAAAAGGGAGCCTTGGAGCTGGGGATGTAGTGCAGTTGGTACGTGCAGGAAGCCCTGGGTTTGATCTCCAGCATTGCATAAACCAGGGTTGCACTTTTATAATCCCAGCACTAGGGAGGTAGTGGATGAGGATCAGAAGTTTAAGATCATCCTTGACTTCATAGAGAATTTGAGACCAGCTTGGGCTACATTAGACAAAAAAACTAAAACCCTAAAAGGAGGACCTGTCCACACATCTGCACTCATTCCTCTGATTCCCCATTTATGGACCTAAGACTTGGTCAGCTGCTCAGCTGATTCTGACACTGGGAGCTGAGTGTCTGGCAGAAGGTGTAAAGAAAAGCAGCAGGGGCTAGGATGTGACCCCAGGGTGGGGGTTCCGCAAGCATTGGCTGACTCACACTGAACACCTTCACGTCGTGCCTGCTCCTGATCTCCTCCACCAGGGTCAGCGGCTTCCCTTTGGGAACTGGGATGGTACCCAGCACAATGGTCCCCGGCATGGACAGTGTCTGGCGGACGGCCTGGATGAAAGGCTGGCTGAAGAGCTCCATTTTTCCGATCTCATCAATGACACACACTCTCTGCCCTGGGCCACTTCTGGAACTTGCCTGTGGATGGTAAGTATAGTCACGGGGACAGCAGAGCCATGCTGATCCCAGGCCCAGGGGGCACCACCCTGACCACTCACCAGCCAACAATGACGAAAGGAGAAGTGAGCTGTATTGCGGGAGTCCCCCACCATGAACAAGACCTGGAAGGCTCCTGGAAACGCACACATCCAGCACATTCCATTTCCAAAGCCCCAAGTTTCTCTCAAATTGTTTCCGCATCTTGAATAGTTCAGAGAGTGACCAGGCTTGCTAGTTGCACACACCCAGGAAATAAAGGTGCTGTCAGGCCTGATGGAGATGGATAGCCAGGCTGGGAGCCCTCCCTAATATGGCCTCTCTTCTTTCACTTTTGAGTTGTACCCCTACTTCTGAGGACCTCAGCTGGGAGGCGGTCACAGCTTCAGGTAGGAGCCTGCGTATTTCTGTACAGTCTGAGATTTGTTATAAAGCTTGAAAATTAAGTGGAAAGGAGTCTGGTTAAAAGAGAAAGTGAGATTTGGCAAGATCTGCGCAGGGGCAGGGTTGGGGCCAGTAGCCACAGGCCTGCAGCTAGAACCCAGAAGCGTTCTGCAGAGATGTGACCAGATGTGAGATTCCACCTGTAAAACACTGCCTACTTGATATGACTGTGAGAGTAATCCAATCAGTCAAAGGCTGACTCAGAGGGGGATGGGACCCAGCAGAAGACCTTCCAGCAGGGGAGAAGAAATGACAGAGTCCAAATGAGAGCCAACAATCAGATTAGTGCTGCTGTCAGTGTAGGTCACAGAAGTTTCTGTCTATAGAGGGGGTGCTAATGCCAAGACTTACAACTGGTCAGTGAGGAGTGCTCAGCCCTAAACAGAACATCTCTGTCACCCCCTCTAAGACTCGGGGGACACTGAGGAAGAGGAGGTAAGAATGTAAGAGCCAGAGTTCGAGAAGGAGTACTGAGAAATGCTGTCTCTTAGACATGACATGGCTGTTGTACCAAAGAACCCACTGTAGCTGTGATTATCTGCATAAGACCCACACAAGACTGGACGGATCACACCAACCTTTCATCACATAGAGGAGGGGTTCATGAGGCTCGCCTCCCTGAGAAGCTATGGGCAGTCAGCATTGCTGGGGAAAGTCGTGCTCCTCGGTGCTGTGGCCACTGGTAAACCACCCTTGCTCAAGTGAACAACCCTCACTCCCTGCTCATACAGGAGCCCTAATTAAGTGCACACACACACACACACACACACACACACACACGCACACACGTGCACGTATGCGAAAGGAGGAAAAAATAGGAAGGGTCTTGTTGAATAGAGGGGTTGAAGAGAGAGGGATAGGAGAGGATAGTGGGGACCTGATCAAAGTATATTATGTAATGGATGTAATGTGAGGGTTAGGAGAGGATAGTGGGGACCTGATCAAAGTATATTATGTAATGGATGTAATGTGAGGTGATGGGCTCCGTGGTTTAGAGCACTGGTTTGGTTCCCAGCACCCAGATGGCAGCTAACAATCATCCATAACTCTAGTTTCAGGGAATCTGACACCTTCTTCTGGCCTCTGTGGGCACTGCACACATGTGGTACACTTACACACATGTAGGCAAAACACTTATACACATAAAATTAAAATAAAAAATTAATTAATGCTAAAAATATTAAAGAGAGGGAAAATTAATCTGACTCCCTTTGAATTCTGGTCCCTTTCAGCCCCCAAAATACCACTGAGAACAGACATGCCAGCCAGGCTGCCCAAGTCCTAATGATAATGCAACTTGTGGGCATCACAGCCTTGCACAGTCCCCAGTCACACAATATCATGGCTGGTCCATCTAGATACAGAATACCTAAGTGGTGCCATGTCCTTCTATCAAGTGGCAAAAGACAGCCATTTCTGCCTCGGCTTCCCTCCTGGGAGCTTGGTGCCTTATAGGGAGGCAGCTGGTGTCAAGCCCATGAAGCAAGGGATCGCTGAAGCACCGTGCACCAGCAGTCAGAAGAAATGAAACATCAGCACCATGCAGAGAGGCTGAGGAAGATCCTTCTTCACAGAGATGCAGAGGACCACAGTGCTAGCCAACAGGTGAACTGGAACCTCCAGAGACACGACCTAAGCCAGGGCCAACGCTGAGCCACATCTGATTCCCAACCAGCTCATCACAAACATTGCATTTTGATCCACATAGACATATGTCTGTGGCTGAGTCTGGAATGATCTACCTAGTGACAGGTCCCTCCTAGTGGAAGCAGAGGTAACTGGCCAATCCTTCCCAGAGGGACAAAGTAAAACTCGTAATGGACACCTCAGTGATACTGAGTGACTGAAGCATTTCATATGCCTGGGAGAGGCTTATCCTATAACCCGAAGTGCCTAGGGCTGACTCATGGCCTTCCCTGGAGTGCCTGGGGCTAACATGTGGCCTCACAAGTGGAATGACATGATACAGGCTAACACTGCTCCACTGGTGTATGGGAGGGAAAGGCAGTGTGGAGCAGGGGGGACTGCGCCATCAGATGGGGGGAAGTAAATGGTTCCCAACAGCCTGTCAGTGATAACAACAGCAGCCAATCCCACAGGCCTATCTCCCTGGGAGTAAGCCATTCCAAATGACCCAATCCTTACCAGGGCACAAGTGGGCATTCTGTAGCCCCAGTGACAGTGGACTCCTGGAGGCCACCATATAAGAAACAGAGTCTTGTAACACCGACAGTTTTTAAAACCATCAAATCAGACAAGAAATGCTGAAAAAGAGCATGAGTTTACCTAAGAGAGTACAGGCAGGCGGTAATCCACCTGGCCATGCATGAAAACACACATCTGTGGGTGTAAAAGCCCTGCTACCCTCTGAAAATCCTACAGAGCCCCAGCACAGACACTTGGACCTGCCTGTACAATATACAGTATTTTCTTTTCACTATAAACCCCCAACCTTTGAAACACCCTCACTCTGTCTAGAATCAGGGTTTCATAACACAGGACTGTAGGAATCTTAAAATAAGTTTTTAATAAAAATGAAGGTGATTCACATGATATATAAAGAGAAATCAGAGGCTAGGACACTTGGAACAGGCAATATGCAGCCTCTAAACAGCATACCAGGGTATACACAAGAGTTAAAACAGAAGTTTTGTAATATCCCCAAACTGTCATTTGTATGTATATATTGCAGCCACTCCAGAAAGGAGTGACAAACAGGCCCATGAAGGCTCATCCCAGGGACTGCACCCAGATTCTGAGTTCAAAACATTACAGCCCACAGCAGCAGGTGGGGTCTGAAGGTGGCTGGGCTGCTGGTGCTCCTAGGAGCTCCCTCAGCAACTCCAAGTTGTGCCTCTCAGCCACATGACTGGCATCATGTGCCTGCCATCTGGGTGGCCCCATCTCCCCAGAGGATGACACAAACAGGGTCACTTCAGAGGCTGCACCATGCCCTGCCTCAGGCCTCCCAGCCGTCCTGTCACCCAGCTCTGGTCAGCATTCCAGCTGACTATAAACTCTCAGCCACAGGAACAAAACCTATGCACAAAGGATGCCTTCAGTTTCGTTGTTCTGAGAGAAAAGATGCTGCTAGTACCAGCCAGCCAGGGATACCAGGAGCTGTGAACAGCCGAGCAGGACTGGCTGCACTCTGCTTTCCAGAAAGATTCAATGGCCTCAGAACAACAGAATTCCATGCAGAAGTTACATCAGAGATATGAAAGAAGGTGACTTTTCTTGTTCCTTTGTTTATATGCACTTCTAAGACTACAAAGAAAAACATAAACATAAAGCAAGCAACTTCATAGAGACAAAATATTGAACCAAGAGTGAGGTAACTAAAATGGCCCCTGACTAACCTTAATTGTTTGCTTAATATATATTCACCTTGGCATCAAAGTTGGCTGTTCTTAACACACAGACTGGCTTCTGAGTGTACCTGCCAGGGATGGCAGGCTCTGGAAGTCACGGAGGGAATGGAACGGCCCTAGATGTCAGGCAGTAGGGATGCAGCCTGTCTCCCCAAGAGCTGCACATTCTGGGGAGGCAGAAAGCCATACAGTGACAAGAGCAGTCATCAAGCCAGCTCGCGGCACCTGGCCCCTTGAAAATGTGGGGCTCTATAAGATGCCATTTTGTGTTCGTCAAATCTGCATATTTCAGAACCCCTTGGTAGGGTAGCACATAGCACCAGGGCTGAGGAGGGTAAGGTGCCCAGGCTGCAGCCAGGTCCTTCCTACCTCAGGTCTGATTGGGCAGAAGCTACTCCAGTGAACACAACAGAGCCAACACTCAGGGCTTAGATAGACAAGGGCCAGGGCTCTGCCTGGGATGTCCTACCTAGCCCCACAGAGTCCTGCGATTTATCCACATCATAGGACCAAAGAGAATGTGGGTGGTGTCCATGCTGTCTTCCAGACTAGGAAAGCTATTCTAGCACCAAGTCAGCACCCACCAGTTCCAGGGGTAAAGAACCCAGTATACATGCATGACCTCACCAGCCTCGCCACTGAGGCAGGAAACTCCATGGCAGATTCATACCCCACGCTGGCCACCAGCTGCTTGGGAAAGAATTCAAACTGAGACAGGCAGTCCCTTTCCAGAACAGTTGCCCATCAACTCCTTTATCTCACAACCCCAAGGCGTCAACACTGGAACACTTGACTAGCATTGCCGTGCCCTGTTACCAGCCATCATGACAGCAGATGTAGACATCTTTATAGATGTCCCTCAAAAGCAGTGAGAGCCGGGGTCAAACCCAAGGTCATCTGACTCTGAAGCCCTGCCACACCCCACATGTAACACATCTGCACTCCTCCTGACCCAAGGAGTCACAGAAGCTGGGGCCCAGCTCCAAGCTACGTCTACATAATGGTTCACGCTGTTCTAATGACACAAAGACACACTCTGGGCCTGGGAAGAGTCACTCTCCCCATATGTGCAAGAGTACAGCCCACTGAGCAGAGAGGTATAACCACACTGCAGGGCCCTTGGCCTCCAGCAGGAGCCCCTCTGTGCAAGGGCAGAACTGTGACTAGCACCCAGCAGGCTCTGATTCTTGAAGCTCCCTTGTCTCATGGCAGCGCTCACAAGAGCCAAATGTCTAAAAGTTTCACATGCTTAGTAAGAATGGAATCAATATTTCAACTTTCCATAGAAGCTGGGGTTCTCTGATGCCTGGTGTCCCTCTCTCCGCTGCCTAGAGGGCAGAGGACAGATTTTTTTGCTATAGTAAAGTAGCGATGACCTGTTTTCTAACTGACAGGGTGACTGGATATAAAAAGAATGAAGAGCAAATCTGAAAACTCCAACAACCACCAGGCATTAGGAATTCAGCATCTCGATGCACAGGAGCCCAGCGGGGGAATGCTGCTGGCTAAATGTGCCTTCCAGGCAGAGTCTCAGACCATCCTCACCCTCAGATGATCTAGTGCAGTTCAGAGTAGAGTAGTCAGCAGAGTCTGATGAAGAGGCCACACAGGGTCTTACAGAGAGTGCCTCCCTGCTCAGAGCTCAGCAGTGACAAGCGGACAGCGGGGAGACAGGTCCTCAGGAGGTACTGTGGGGGACTGCAGCTAGCCTAGGACAAAGCTTCTAGTTCCTTCTCCTACTGAGCCCTGCAGGAACATTAAGGCCTTTTAAAAACTTTAAACTCATATTTGTGTCCATACTTGATGGCTTTCCATATCCCTGGTCTGATACACAGTGTGATTAGAGAAAGAGAGACAGAAACTTGGTAGCAAGAAACAAATGTCACATTTGCTAACAATGCTGGGGAGCTCTCCAACCTCTAGGAAAGGATCTGACAGGAACCTGAATGTTCTGGATCCTTCCACAGCCCAGTAACCAAAAACAAAGTAGCACTTCCTGGTCATATGTTGAGAAGAACAGGAAGTCTCTACACACACACACACACACACACACACTTTGCACTTTGAAGCTACTTTGGATCAAAGCAGGTAAAGACGCTCTGACCGTGTTGGTTTTCAGCGGCTACTGTGGCTCCTCATCAGTGTTTCTTCCAGGTTTGGCCTGGACATGAGGCTGTGAGCAGATGCCCACTCATCAATCACTATCCCACCTTTCTGTGAGTAGGAGACACACTGAAAACCAACAAAACATCATGTCTTATACTGCGTGACATTCTACAACACTGAGTGCTGTGACGGTCAGGTGGACCATTCCAGAAGAGGCCAGCTCTGCTCTATTAGCCCCCGTCATCAGAAAACCATGAAAGAACTCTAATTACAGTGCTCCCAGACAACGGAAAAGCCCTATGAATAATGTCACCAGGAAGAAAATTTTGCTAGAAAATTTAACATATAACATATCCTTTATATCAAAATCTCTAGGTTTCTGTAGTTTTAACTACTCCACATGATGTTTTTAATAGATATAAGGTCTTAACTCTATAGATCATTTCAGTTCTGCCACTTACAAGCTGCTCCCCACCTCCTCCCACAACTGCAATGCCCTCTTATGGCCTCCACAGGCACTCGAACATATATGCACATACCCACACAGAGACATTCATAAATACACATAATAAAAAATAATTGTTAAAAGAATAGTAATGCAAGTAACTAGCAAGGTACCTGGACTAGTGTGCGCTCACACAAGAATCAAACAGGCCAGAGTGAGAAGAGATGATGACCCTGAATCATCACACATGTTTTAGAATATAATTTACAAAGCATAAACTAATTAGACATGGGCTTTCAACAAATGGTTTAGTAAACTGGCCAACTATCTCAGAGAAACCAATTAAGAGTATTGCTGTGAGTTATGCTCATAATGAATCCAGATGGATTAAAAAAGCTTTTTTAATAAGCGCACAGAAGAATAAACATATAGGTAAAGTGCTGAATTAATTTGGAATAGGGACAGGCTTTTCCTATGTTAAATGAGAAAGAGAGAGAGAGAGAGAGAGAGAGATCACCATGTGAGGAATCGAAGAGTAAGACCTCATTTGAGCCAAAACACAACACACAGGAGAGATGAACTAACAAGTTAGATTCTAAAGCACTTATCAAACTATTAAAAGCACTTATTCTCATCATATTTTAAAAATGCAAATCAGAGCAAAGCATGTTTCTAACTGAAAATCAGTGGAGTTCCCTCCTGGCAGAGATGCAACAAGATGAAGCCATGCAGTAGATGCACTGCTGTGTGGCTCCAGGAGTCCTGCATGGCTCTGCACCCTCCACACCAGGCCCTCATCTTTGAACTCCTCCAGAGAACCAAGGTACTGGAGATGAAATGTCCTGTGGCTCTTCCGGGGAGACAAAAACCAACATCAATTCACCCCAGAGAGGCCACCACCACAGACCAAAGGAATCATTCCACCCTAGTAAGTCCAGCTTGTGAATTGATGCGTTAACTGTGATCATTCTTACCGGAACATGATCGAGGGGTCACTTACAGGAGTGTGGGTGATTCAAAGGCAGCTGAATCATCAAAGCTTACCCCCGCAGGGGTGACAACTCAGGAAAACAGAATCCTGGAGCTCCTGCAGCAAAGGCAGACTCGTCTCTTCCTGGCAACTGTCTGCTACCTGTGTCACCCTGGGGAGGGCTCTTGTGAGCCCAGCCACTTCCTGAGCCTCCTGATCCTTAGCTGTACAACAGGAGGGGGTTATAAGCTTGGTTCCAGTGGTGATCAATAACCTACGTGTCTAACACCAAGGGAACAGTAGTCAAATCAAAGATGAAACTATATAGTATGAAACATGCAGTCCTCAAAATATCAATTTTGAAGTTTATTAAATTGTGAGACCTTTTCCATATTATACTGCAGGAAAAACAAAACTTCACATAGAAGTACAAAGAAAGCAATATATGCCAATTTCCCCAGTTCTAGATAACTGAATAAGAAAACCAGGCACAGAAAAGGAGAGAAACAAAATACGCTGCCATAACCATCCTGAGAGGGATGAAGACAGTCTAGAGACCCTGCACCCCTCCCCTCTGCTGCCAGAGTACTAAGAAGATGACCCCCCAAAATTAGAATCTCCCACTTATGTTGGGGAAGGAAAAAGTCAGGGCCAAAAGGGGAGCTTGTCTCCAAGGAAGAAATCTCACAGCTCTTGACACTTTGTCAGACCACCTTGCAGAAGAGACTGGAGACCAAATAATGGTTAATGATGGGTGGGGCCACAGCTGGGTCAGGACTGCTCAGCTAGGCATGGTTCTTGCCTCTATTTAAACCTAAACCTGTTGTTGTTAGACTCAGAGAGTGACTTGGGAGTCACTGGACCTCTTCGCTCCTCTTCCCAGTGTGACCACAGTGAATAAACCTTTCTCTGCTCCTCACTAAGACTTGTCTGCTACTGAGGATGGGTGGCTGAGCCTGGTGCTTTCTAAGACCTGGGCTCTGACCCTATTAACTCCAATAACGCTAATGGTGGCTAACTTTGCAATGCAATTATAAATTATACATGTTTGTTATTTTAACTTTTTCATACATAAGCAAATGAAGTTTTAATACTCAGAGGTCAGAGAGGCAAAATGTCACCCACGGAATGAGCACTCAGAACCATGAGGCCCACAAACCCTGAGACTAGAACCGTGAGCAGCCTGCTGCAGTCTCTCTTCTGTTCCCCATGTCTGTGGCGGTTCAGCCCGGTTCCTATTTTGTTGTCTATTTAACTTTTTTCACATAGAAGTTGCACTGAATGGCTTCAGTTGTCACCTTGACACGCCTGTGGAAAGAGAAACTCGATTGAGGAATACTTCTACTAGCTGACCTGTGGGCGCATCTGTGAGGCATTTTCTGGATCGGAATGTTGTGGGAGGGCCCGGTACACTGTGGGTGGTTCCAGCCCTGGGCTGCTGGTCCTAGACTGTATAAGAAAGGCACAGGCTGTATGCGAAAGCAGGCTGAGCACAGGCCAGAGGAGCATGTCAGTAAGCAGCATTTCTCCATGGACCGTGCTTCAGCTCCTGCCCTGACTTCCCCTTTGTGATAAACTGTGACCTAGCAAATGTAAGATAAAATAAACCCTTTGTTCCCCAAGTTGGATTGGTCAGTGTTTTTATCACAGCAACAGAAAGTAACAAGGATAAAGCAAAGCTCTAATTCTTCCTTTTCTTCTTCATTCCAATACAATACACGTGATGAAAGAGATGTTTCTGCTTCAGAAAAAAAAATCCTCCTTGCTGGTAATTGGCCATGAGCATCTCTATTTCATAGTCACAGAACAAAAAATGGCAAGCCATTTTCTTTTTACTTTTTCCATTAAAAACAGATGCAAGCTCTTGACCTGGTCGGCACCCACAGGGCAGCTATTACATAAGCCTGCAGACTGACAGTGGGCACACACACACACCTCCTCTCCCAGGACTCTGCCTGCATGAGCACAGTAAATAAAAATCAATTCTTCCTATCGATCCAAAGCCAGGCTCTTCACGCATCATCAGATGCACCTCACCACTGTCTGGACACTGGGAGAAGGAGGCAAGGCTCTGATGGGAAATCCGAAGGAAGACACTGCATCCTCTGCCTTCTCCCCAGTGGTAACAACAGAGCAGTCTCCACAGTCCAGAGACCAGGGATAGCTTCCAGAAGAACCAAGAACAGCAGGTGGGGAGAAGAAGAGGAAACCGGATGGGATCCTAGGAGCTGCTGCCCCCACCAGCACAGGCTGCAGGATCCCAAGGCCTCTGAAGATGGAGGCTGTAGTTAACTACTCAGCAGCCTCGAGGACACACCAAAGTAGAGTAGCACATGCCAGCAAGCTCTGCACAGAGGCCCAGAGTGGATACAGTGTGCTCAGAGACCTCTGCATACACCCCAGCAAGCACTGGACAGCACAGAGCAGAGGGGCGCAGAGCGGACACAGCATGCCCACACACAGAAGGCCAAGTGCTAAGGACTAAAGCTGGTGCTCCAGGGTATGTGCAAGCACAGTCTGAACCAAGGTTTGGTTGGAGGACCGTGACACTGCGTCGGACGTCAGCAGTGCAGGCGGGACAGGCCTTTCCATCCTAGTGGAAGGACCACGGACTTCACCCCTGGTGCAGTGGAGAGTTGTAGATTTATCACTGGATCTTGAGAGTTCATACCACTCAGTTTTCACAAGAGTAAGTCAAATCACTCAATCTGTAACGTCCTTTACATGGTCCACAAAGCCTTGCCACCCACAGCCCCACCCCTCACTAACCTTACCTTCTCTCTCTGTGCCTGCCTTGGGCTGAGATCTGGGTTGTCTAAGAGTCTCTCTAAACTCCCCTCCCCTGCCAATTATCCCAGTATGCTCCCCTCTACCTTCTCTGGTCTTCTTTTCCTTTCAGTTTAAATGCCACCTCCTCAGAGTGCAGTCCTGGCCTCTGGGTCTGCTGGTCTTACCTGCCACACTCCCAGCACCCTGCTCTGCTCCCTTACTTCATGGGGCCATGAAGTAATGGTAATGTCTACATTCCCAGGAGCTGAGACATAAAGCACATCTGTCTGCCATGACTTGAACTTGATCGAGCTGATATCTGATTACGAGACACACAAAACAAGTAACAAGAAAAGCAGCGTCAGCTCTTTGGAAAGATCATCTGAAATGACAACCTTAGGCAGAGAGAGAGAGAGAGAGAGAGAGAGAGAGAGAGAGAGAGAGAGAGAGAATAGCCCAAATGAGAAGTGAAAGAAGAGCCCGGAGGACAGACCAGTCATGTAAAGTTACATCCCAGGTCTGGATGTAAATGTAAAGTTACATCCCAGGTCTGGATGTAAAGGCCTATTTATGTTATAACTCCATGTACTCAGGAGGCTGAGGCAGGAGGATCAAAAGTTCAAGGTCAGCCTGAGCTACTGATAAGGTTGAAGTCCAGCCTGGGCAACTTATTGAGATCCCATCTCAAAAGAAGAAGAAGGAAGTCTGAGGCTGTACCTTAGTGCTGGAGCAAGTACCAGATGTGTGTTCCACATTCAATATCAGTACCCAAAGATAAATATGGAAACAAATTAGCAAGTGAATTATGTAACTCAGATGAAATGGGCAACTTGCTGAAAAGTGAGAATTACTATAACCGACTTTAGAAATTTTTAAAACACATCAGACTTGAAACAACAGATTAAATTTCTCATGAAATGCCAAATGTGGTGGCGTACTCCCTTAATCCCAGGATTAAGCACTTGGGAGGCAGAAGTGGGTGAATCAAGGCCAGCCCAGTCTACATGAGACCCTATCTCAAAAAAAAAAAAATGTTTCTAAGGAAGAAAGGCCTCTGAGTACAGGACTTCCCTGCGAATACCAGTCAGTCACAAACTCTTCTGGAAATGGGAAGGCAGAGAACACTTCTTAAGTCCTTCATTATTAGATCCAGGACACTCTCACTCGCAGGCCAGCTCCCCTAAGAGTCTAGATGTAGAAATCTCAGCAAATAAAAGCTTGCTGACCACAGGGACACAAAAAGAAAATGAAACATACATACCCAGGTGAGCCAGGGTCTGGATGACACCAGCTGGGCATTTGCACCTTTCTAACATGAAACACATAGTACACATACTAGAGCCCTATGACAGCTTAGAGTGCAGAGAGCAAACTATGGTCCCTAGTCTTAACAAGGCTCAGTGGCTTGGAGACTTTTTAAACTGCAAGACTCAAACCTGCCTAAAGGAGAAAAGCCAATTGTATCCAGGTGGCTGGTGAGTTCCACAACGCACAGGGGCTGATGGGCCCAGAAAATGCATACTTACATTCCTAAGAATGGGTAGTGCCAACTGCTCAAAAGAAGCCAGATCCACCACGTACTGCCCTACTCGACACTCGGGCTTTCCAGGAAAAGGCTGTGACCTGAAAGAAAAGATGCTGTGGTCAACAGAGAATGCTGAGTTAATTTCTGCTCCATTGAGTTGCTGGCTCTCTGCACACACTGTCTCGGCAATTACCCACACAAAAGGCAGTTGTGTATAAGGCTAGGCCTACCTGGGCTTCTCTTCTAAAAACAGCTTTGCTGCACATGGGCTTGACAGTGGGAGCGTGACAGCAGTCTTATAGTATGACAGTGGCCCCATTGCTCCAAGGAGCCAATGCCCCAACTATGTGAAAAGTGGTGAGAAAATTGAGCCTGATGGCAACCACCTGTCACCCCAGCTACTCAGAAGGCTGGAGCAAGAGGATCAAAGCCAGCCTTAGCCACAGAGTGGGTGCAAAGCCAGACTGGGAAATTCAGTAAAACTCTGTCTCAAAGTAAGTAAAAAGAGGACTGGGGAGCACTTGCCTACTACATGTGAGACCCGAGGTTCAATCTCCAGTATCACTACAAACAAACAAATAAATAAGGAACAGACACAAAGATAAGAATTACAAGGTGAGAGAAGCATCTGATTCAGGACCTAAGTTTCAAGTGAAACAGGACTTTTACACCCTTGTTCTCCACAGGATGCTGTTTTCCTTCTCTAAGTAATGTCTGAAGGTCTGAGACACAGGCAACCTGGCTATCCTGAGTCCAGGCACTCTCAGCTGAGGACTGGGCAGAGCGGCACAGCTGGGCCCCACAGGCAGCTTCTGAAGCCACTGGTGGAATCAGAGTAGAAAAGCTCCAGGACTGGGGAGACGGCTCAGTGTGCAAGAACACTTGTGCAAGCATGACGGTCTGAGTTCAAACCCCAGCATCCACGTGAAAAGCTGGGCGTGGCTGTGGGCTGCTGCTGTAGGGTCAGTGGCAGTTCTGTGACCAAGTGTAACTCCAGGTTCAGTGAGAGACCCTGCCTTAAGGGAATAAAAGGTGCAAAGTGCCACAGCAGGATACCTGCCGTCTTCTTCTAGTCCCTGCACAACACACATATATATGCATGCACCACTTCCATACACACTCAGGCAGACAAGAGCTGAAACGCTCCCAAGATGTGGACAGCAAGATGTCAGCAGCAGGACAGGCTGCAGACAAAATCCTACAGAAACAAAACACTAGTACCCGACTCTGGACAGGGGCCCCCGAGCGCCAGACAGGGTGACCACATCGAATCCTATCCTCCTCCCTCCCTGCCTGACTTCTTGAGTATAAAACCCATCCACAGGCACCCCAGAAGACTGCAGGACTTCGCTGGCCTTCTGGATCAAGGTTGTTTTTCCAACCCCTGAAAAAGACAAAGAAAAGAGACCAGTCAGGAAGTCTTACCTTGCAGAACCCACCCAGCACTGCCAACCTCATGAGAGTGCTAGCTGGGAGCACAGTAGGCCGCAAATGTTTCATGACTATTAACTGCACTGAAATTCTGAATGTGCCAGGTGTTAAGAATTTTCCATTTCCAGTAGATAGAAGCACAGTGACAATGGAATGGTGACTTGAAGTTTATTTTTAGCACAGTCCCAGAATGCAAAGCTTGTCCTTACTGCACATGAGCGTGCACCTGGAGTCTGGCTTCCTTTCCTCCTGGACTTATGTTCTGTTTTGGTAAATCTAAAATGCTCCCCCACAGGCTCCAGTGTCTGATCCACCGGGCCCCAACTGGTGGTGCTTTGGGAAGTTAGGCTGGCAAGAGTGGGCACTGGGGATGGGCCTACAGGTTCTAGGCCTCTGAGTTTCCAGCCCAGGCTCTCTACTTCCTGGTCAGCACTCTGAGAACCAGCAGGGCCACCAGCTCCCATTGCCAGGGACCAAGCTGCTCCTGTTGCAGATCTTCACCACTGTGCCCGACTCTATCCCTGAACCATGAGCCAACAGAACTCTCTTCCCTGAAGTTCCTTGTCAAGTGTTCTGTCACAGCCCTGATTGGTCCTTCCTTTTGACCCCAACTGGTCCCAAACTGAAGCCACCTCTATTCCACACCCTGCCCCTGGGGTCCCTTTTCCTGGCAGTCTGGCTGTCAACTACTCTAAGGATTTCAAAAGTGTCAGCTCCCAGAGCTGCTGCGTCACACAAGAGCGCACAGCAACATTAAAGAACAAATACTATAGGACATACTTTGCAAACCAAGTCCTGGCATTCAAGACAGGGAAACTTCTAGCAAATCTGCAGCTAAGCATTTTAGAGATAGGACAGGGTCTCAAATGATACAATCTCATTGGCTACCCTTAGGGTCAATCAAGACTCCTTAAAAGACAATTCCTGAGGGGCAAACAGAGCTCAGTGACAAAGTATTCACCCAGCATCCTTGAAGCCGTGGGTTCAATCCCAGCTACGGAGAATTCATTATGTTTATTTAATATTTCTCTCTACCACTTCACTCCAAAATAATGGCCTGTGTTCCAGTAAGAGCTGTGTTCCAGTAACAGTGATCCTGTGCCTGGCAAGAGACCCTCACCAAGTTCTAATCCTCTGCTGATTAAGGAACTGTTTACTGCTGACTGCGTGAGGTGGACTCCCTTCCTGAAGGGCCACCTCTGTGCACCCACTCAGCCTCCACCACTCTGGGACTCAAAGCTGTGTTAAACTGGATGTTCACTGTGAGCTCCTTCACAGCAGCAAAACACTGAAAACAGCCTAGATGTTGTGTTGACCAGTGAGGGAGTAGGCTATGGCAGCTACACACAACAGTGCAGAAACACACAGGAAAGTCATGCAACCATTGAAGGGAATGCTGCGTACTAACATTATGGAAAAAATGGACCACAGTGGAAGAAAATAATACAAAGTAAAAAGCTGGTCTAGTAATAACAGAAATACATAGTATTATCATTAAGGGTTTTTGTGATTGTTTTGTTTTGTTTTTGAGACAGGTGTCATTATGTAACCTTGCCAGGCCTGGAACTCACCATGAAGACCAGGCTGACCTTGAACTCACAGGGACTTGCCTGCCGTCTGCCTCCCAAGAACTGGAATTAAAGTTGTGCCACCATACCAGCAAGGGGTTTCCTTAAGGCAAAAAATGTGTGTACAGATGATGGTGAGAGCAAAACAGAACAGGGGCTCCTGTGCTCATTTCTATGGAGATCCACCGGCTGTCACTTTCTTAACACTTACTTTCTGTTCTTATACTAAGCAGGTAGCACTCTTATTTGGGGGGTGAGGGGTGTCAGATCCCTTTTGCTTTTATAGCTCTAGAATTCTCTTTCAGCTAATTTTTTCTTCTCTAGTAGCCTTGAGCTGTGTGCACTGACTAAGTATGACCTAGGATAAGGCATGGTGGTGCACGTTTTTAATTCCAGCACTTGAGAGGCAGAGGCAGGCAGATCGTGAGATGGAGGCCAGTCTGGCCTACATAGCAAGTTCCAGGACAGCTGGGGTTACAGGGAGAACCTGTCTCAAAAGCAAAAATAAAGGAATTAATGAGGGATGCTAGGCTGAGGTGACAACTGCTTATCACAGTGTGTGGCTCCAGTTCTTCCCTAAGCAGACCCTCAGATAAAGATTCAAAGAAGGGACCACAGGACACACTGGTGGGAAGTATAAAGTCAGAAAGGAAAGGAGAAGAGAGTAGGAGAGGAGGAAGGGACGGGGTGGAGGGAGGGAGGAAGGGACAAGCAGCAAAGATGCCTTCTGGAGCAAGTTATCCCTATGGCAGCAGACCTGGGGAATCTGAGGAAACCGTGTAGGGCGCAAGGTGGCTCAGTTCCCTACTGTGGGGTGACGGCTAATGTAGGGACAGAGACAGGAACTGGTGGGCCTAGGCAGACTGGGCGTCAGTAACCCGAGAGCGCCTAAGGTCACTTACTGACGCTGATACCAGTGTGAGCAGTTGCTCAGAGGCAGCCCAGAGGACATAAAGTTATTTCTTGCCAAAGCCCCTTACCACCTGGAAGATCTGAATGTGCGGACTGGGCTTGGAAAGGCATACAATCTAGGGCAAAGGTGGTGATAAAGGGAAACTAAGTAAATAAGAACAGAAGACAAAGACGTATGTATAGAACGAAGCGGACAGGGGGCCCCAAGGCTCTGTTCCCAAAAGCCGCCTGAGGCGGAGCCAATGAAATTTACTTGGTACCTGCATTAGGAACACTGGGGACTGGAAGAGGGTGGGTGTGGGGGCGTCAGTCCTGTGTGCAGCTGAACCTCTGGTCAACAAGGTGGAAACCAGAAGGGGAACCCCACTGCTGGACGCTGATGATCCACCAACACCCCGATTTCAAATGTGAGGTCCACAGGCCAGCTTTCCAGGGCACGCCTCCCACGGCCGTCCAGATCCCCGGAGCCACGGCCTGGCCGCATGGCTCCCTGCCACGTGGCTGCAGAGCAGAGCGTGGCTCTGCGGCTCAGGGCCGCCGACACCGACGATCTCTGCAGTCCGAGCCCCGCGCGCTGCGCGGTCCTCTGGGCCTTCCCTCCCGCCCAGTCCCGGTGCACCAGGCTGGATCGCAGCTGCAGCCGAGGCCGGGGACGAACGGAGGCCCAGGCCACGCTCCCTCCCGGTCCCGCCCGCGGGCCCTACGGTCACCTGGCGGCCCGGTGAGGAACACGTGCCGCGCCATGGGCTCGGGGGTCGCGGGGTCAGCCAGTTCAGGGTCCCCGTGGGCGTCAGGCCCCGCCCCTTACGCTACAGGCCACGCCCCAGGAGGCCGGAAAGCACCGCCCCGTGGCTGCGCATGCGCTTCCTACTCATACTCGGCGCCTGCGCATTCCTCCCTCCCCATTGTTGCCCGCCTTGTGGCTGTCTGCAAAGGCTGGAGAAGAGGTACTTAGGCTAGGGTGTCTGGTACTTCTGCATGGGTGCCGGGCTCACGTGGGGTTTCTACAAGGATTCGTGCATAGGAATCTCAGGTACCTGGCCCTTGCTGCTGCAGGTAGCCTGGGTTCTTACCCTAAGAGCCCACCTAAGAACTGATATGCCCCCAGGCTGCAGGTCAGCCACTCTCTTAGCTCTGGACCTTCTTGGAAGGAGCTAGCCTTGCTGAGATTCCGACTGCTTGTAAGGTGGTCTCAGTCATCGCCGTAGAGCAGCCAGGTGGGGAAGAGTTAACCTTGCCCCGATCCCGGCCTCCACCTTCAGAGATGAGTTTCTGAGACAAGGTAACAGGATGTCCAGTTTTAAAGGTCGGATTTAACTTTTGCTGCAATTTGAAATGAACTGAGTGTCAGGCAAACTGACCTGACAGGCAGAAAGGACCTGAGCGAAGCAGATACAAGAAGAAAAGGGGCTTCTCACCCCTTTTCTACTGTCCTGACTCAGTTGGACCAGACTCTCCTGCTTTCGGTGGAAAATGGCCCATTTCAAAGCTCAGTTTGGTGGCCGCACCTTTCCATTACTGACTTTGTCCTGGTCTGTTCTGGACTGCTACAAGCTAAACAGCAGCCTAAAACAGTGGCCTCTCATAGACTGTTCCACAAGAGCAAATGATTTGGGGCCTGAGAATCAATACCTTTTTTCAGGAAGTTGCTAATGTCTACTAGATTGCTGCTTACTGGTACAGACCAGCTGTGCATGGTAAGCCTGGCCTTCTCTTCATACCTCCACACCCATGTCAACCAACCCATACCCACTAGCAGTCTCTCCTCTTGCAGACAGCAAGCAGATCTCCATCTCAGCCATGCGAAGTGTGTCTGCAGGGAATGAAGTGGAAGTGGCCCTGGGCCAGGTTACCTATAGGTCTTTCAGCATAACACAGGTGCAGTGGGACTTGTGATCCATCACATTCTGACCTGGCTGAGAAAGCCATTACTACAAGTGCTCGCTTTAATTGGTTTGTGCACACACATGGATCTCCTGGACTCCCTTCCACAGACAATCTTACAGCTTAGTTGCCTGCTGTTGAAAAAGAAATCACCTAGAAAGATCTGTATGCTGCAGCTGTCGCCATCATTTCTGCACCATTTATTATACTACATTATTATAACAGCATATTACCTATTATCCCAGTGGGCACCGTGCCTTCCCTGACTTGCACCTGCATGCAAATTGAAGTCAGTACGGCTGATGTAGCAAGGTAAACCCATGGGAGGATCTAACATAGGAAGAAAACATGCATGCAGTTGTGTCTTTTCCATCTAAAATATTAATTTTAGATATTCTGTAATATTTTCCGTCACTGACAAGCACTCTGGAGCTGGGAGGCTCGCTGGAAGCTTGCTATTTTCTTTTGATGATCTGCATGGAATTTTGGCAGCAGTTTCTGCAACTCAAGAACATAGAATCCAGATGTAGGAATCAGTGTCTTCGAGGAACTGAAAGAAAATCCCTCCATAGATGGATGCCTTCTCCCTCTCCCTCTCCCCGCCTCATTCTCTCCCTTTGAGACAGTAGCTTTCTGCAGCCCAGGCTGGCCTCAAACTTGAGATCTTCTCACCTCAACCTCCTGAGTGCTGGGATTACAGGCATGCACCACCACATCTAGCTATATGGAGGTCCTTTACCCATGGAAAAACTACTTATTAAGTGATAGTTACATGGTATTTTCACTATATGACAATTCATTCGTTGAATACTTATTTTATAGTTTCCTCTATTCATGTTTATCAATAACAACATAAGATAAATGTGTTATATTTAATAGATTATTAACAAAAGAAAGGGTAACAGCAACAAAGTGTCATGCTGACTCTCACCTCTGTTGTGTGTGTGTAACACAGGACAATCCCCAGTAGTGTTCCTCAGGGACATCCACCTTGTTTTTAGAGAGAGGGTCTCTCACTGGCCTGGAGCTCATCAGACAGAGTAGGCTGACTGGTGTCCCCCTCCAAATTCTGTCTCCAACCAGGGCTGGGAATGCAAGTGCAAAATTGCACCTGGCTTTTTATACAGGTTTTAGGGATTGAACCCAGTACTCATGTTTGCAAGACCTTGTGCTCAGTTATCTTCTAATAGGGACTTCTAATGGGCTGAATGTGCCCCCCCCCAGTTGATGTAGGAAATCTCCCATATGATGGTACTAAGAGGCGCAGCCAGCAGGAGGTGATGAGGTTGGCAGAGTGGAGCCTTCATGAATGGGACCGGGAAGTTTCTGAGCTACCCTATATTGCTGCCTGCGGGAACAGGCTGAGTTTCCATCTCCAGCAGGCATGGAAACCCCTTCTTCGCAGAAGGTTCAAGAGTGCCCTGCTGGCTCTGTTCCCACCATGTGAGCAGGAAAGAGCAGTGAGTGACGTGACATGATGCAGAAGAAGCTTTAGCAAGGACCTGACAACTCTGATCTTAGACTTCCTGTCTCCAGAGTTGTGGAAAATGCATGTTTGTTGCTTGAGCCAGTACTAGGTACCTTGGTATAGTAACCTGGGCTGAGACACGATCAGCCAAGGACAGGTGACTGACTGTTCCTTCTCTGCTGGTTCCTCTCCTGGTGCCCCTGGTGATGGAACACAGCCCAGTTCTCCACTGAAGCAGTGGGAGAGGACCTCTGCAGTCTCTAGTTCCAGAATCCCTCAAAGTCTGGGAAATGCAGCTCTTCTTTCTCCCAGGTCAGTACTAGTTCAAAAACTTGCATTTGAAGTTTCTCCTTCTCTGGCAAACCAGCAGAAACCAAGGGAATTTTCTCCAAGCTCTGTGAAACATGGGGAGTAAGCAGAGGTTTTCAGAGAAGCAAGAGAGGGAGGCCGGGAGTCAGCTTCCCTATGGCTTTGCAGTCCTGTGAGGAAGGACAATGTGTGGCTGTGTGCCTCAGGTTCCTAGTTGCCAGCTCCACTTGGCTCCCAGGAGTGGAGAGTCTGTTGTTTGTAAAGCAGCATGGCACTTGTGATCTAAATGAGCTTCTGATGAGTGGGAGCCAGAGTCCCTCCCTGGAATGAAGGTACGGCAGCTGATCCACAGGAGGAGTGACTGAGATGTCTCCCTCTGCAGTCATCCTCCTCCCCTGTGCATCCCTTCTCCTCCCTGCATGAGTTCCTCCTTGTCCTCCTGCATCCCTCCTACATCGCTTCTCCTCCTCCTGCATCCCTCCTCCTGTGTCCCTCCTTCTCCCCTCTACATCCCTCCTCCTACGTCGCTCCTCCTCCTGCATCCCTCCTCCTAGGTCGCCCCCCTCCTCCTGCATCCCCTACGCCCTGTATCACTCACTCCTCCTCTCATCTGCATCGCTTTGTCCTCCCAGCCTGCCTGCCTTTCTCCATTCCTCCTCGTCCCCCTCTGTCTCTGGTCCTCTCAGCCTCCCTCTCTTCCTCCTATCCTCCTTGTCTCCTTCCTGTCCTCCCTCCTCTCTCTCCTCCTCTTCTTTTCTTCCTGTCTCCTTTTCTTTCTTCCATCCTCCTCTCAGTCTTCTCCTCCTTTCTCCCTCCTTCCTTTATTTTATTCCAGATGTTATGGTAAATAATAGGGATCAAATACACATTTGAGATAGCTTCTGTCTCGACAAGCTCAAGCAAATAATAAGAATAATAAGAATAAAGCCTTTTATGCCTGAGGTCCACATTTTGAAGAAAACTGGAAATACCTGGGAGCTCCGGTGTTGTTTCAATCAAAACTGCAATACCTTCATTTGTGCTCCGTGAGGAGGAGCCCTTCTCTACCCCTTTCTGTTGTTTTCTCTATCACTGTGATAAACATCATGACCAAAAGCCACTTGAGGAGGAAAGGGTTCATTTCAGCTTTCAGTCCCTTACTGAAGGGGGCCAGGGCAGGAGCTCAAGCAGGAACTCAAAGGCAGGCACTGAAGCAGAGACCATGGAGGAACCCTACTTACTGGCTTGCTCTTCTGGCTGTGCTCAACCTGCTTTCTTACACAACCCAGGACCCAGGGATGGAACCACCCACAGTGGACCCATAATTAATTAGCAGTTAAGAAAAATGCCTCGCAAATATGGCCACAGGACAATCTGCTAGAGGTAATTACCCAAATGGGGTTCCCCCTTCCCGGGTGTGTCAAGCTGATAAGTGACGCTATCCAGCACAGTCCCCTAGTTTACTAAATGAACATTGCCAGTGGGAGAGTTGGCATTGCTTTTGAGCCACCAGTCTTTCAGTCCCCTCACACATCCAACCAGTTATAACTGCATTCATACGGAGCAGACTGTGGGTGAGCTCAGTTCAAAGAGCTTTGCAAATTCGATCAGTTCACAGAAGCATCATTCTACACAGGGAGGTACCAAGGCATAGAGAGGTAAGGGCTTCCCCAAGCCTCCGTGGCCTACGCATCAATCCATCCAGGCTCCTGCATGCACATGGATACACAGACTCTTCTGTAAAATACATGTCCTCAAATCATCTGTATTGCTGTCTCTCATTGCTAGGACAGAATACTTGACAAAAGCAACTTAAGGAAGAAGGGCTTTATTGAGGCTCACAGTCTGAGGGTGCAGTCCATCAAGGCAGGGAAGGCGTGGCGGCAGGAGGGAGAGGCAGTTGGTCACACTGTGTCCGCAGTCAGGAAATAGACAAAGACGAACTTGGCTGCTCAGCTTGTTTTCTCCTTTCCATGAAGTCTAAAACTGGAATGGTTACCCCTCCCAGTTAAGGTGGTCCTTCCCATCGCATTAACCCAACCTAGAGACTCCCTCACAGACACACCCAGAGATTTGTTTCTTGGTGATTCTAAATCCCATCAGGCTGACAGTCAAGATGAACCATACCATCCTAAATTGAAAACATGCCAAGTTGAAAATGCATTTACTGTACAACCTACAGAATGACCAACCAAAATGGCTTAGCAATACAGTGTGCTTAAGTATGGGGTCATTCATCCTCATGATGCTGAGGCTGACGGAGCTGTTTTTCATTACCACAGAGCATCAGACACAGATTACTATCCTGGGACAAGGTCATGTGCAAAATTGGAAGTCCGTTTTCTGCTGAGTGGGGATTGCTTTTATTTCATCATAAAGCAGAAAATCATAATTACCATATCGTAAGTCAGAGACCATCTGTAATATATGTGTGCACATATATGGTGTATGTGCATATATGGATAGACAGATAATGAAATCTGTCTTCTACCCTGGCACTGGGAACCAGCCTTTTCTCTCATCGTCTACACAGTATTTTTATTCACTGATGCAACATTTTACCTTTGTCCTGAAAATAGCTTGGGGGCAATATCACAAGGCAGGAAAAATTTGTAAGAATAGACATCACCTGGGGACTCTCTCTGGCTGGTTTCAGCTTGCTCTTCTCCAGGAGCTTTCCAGAATCATTATCACTGTCCTGCAGGTTCTAGTGAATTAGCTAACCTGGAAAACTCTGGGTTAGGCAGCAACTGAGAGGCCACGAAGGTGCACTGTGACTCCGCTGACACTCAGGGTGTGAGGCTGTGGATTCTTGGAAGGACAGGGCCACCATCATCTGCACACTGGCTTCTTTTAGCCAGCAGTGACAGCAGGAAGTATTTATTCAAGTTCACTGTCTGTCCCTGTGAATCATCCAGTGGATTATCTATAGAAGAGACTCCTTGCTGTTTAATGTGTTCAGACTATGTCATCCCCAGAATCCTTTGCACCATGTAGCTTGGGCTAAGGGGTATGACTTTTAAGGAGCAGAATTCATTCAGTAGAGCTCCAGTGACCTTGCAATCTCCTGCCCCCCTGCCAGTCCCAGCTGAGGGGAAGTTTCAGCCATAGCTGCCTGACAAAGTGATAGATTCCTCTGAGAGTGACAGAACATTGGGAACCATTCATTCTCCCTTACTGTCTCCTGTCTTCCCATATAAGCAGCATGCTATGATTCCTTCCCAGGTCCTGTGGCACTGTCTCCTTAATCCACGCTTTCTCTGAGACCCAGTAAGGTGGGTATGTGGTGCATCAGTTTGTGGAAGATTTATCAACAACTTGAGGTTCTGTGTGTGTGTGTGTGTGTGTGTGTGATGCATATGTCTGTGGAACCAAAGGACAATCAAATTTTTCATTCTCAGGTACTATCCACTTTTACCAAAAAAAAAAAAAAAAGTCTCTAACTAGCCTGAAATTCTCCAAGTAAGTGAGGCTAGCCAGTGAGCCACAGATGCCTGTCTCCCAGCCTCCCAGCCTCCCAGTGCTAGGGTAACAGGTATGAGCCTCCGCACTCAGTTTTTTTAACATGAATTCTGGAGATTGACCTCCAGCTCTTATGTTCACCAACCGAGCGATCTCCCCTTGGGCTCCTAGAAGACATACCCTGTACCTCATCTTGAACAATGGCATGTGGGCTACTGAAGCTGAGATTCTGAACTCTTAGTTTCTGTCACCCGTGTGACAGCCAATTTTCAGAGACATGGACAGACAGAAGCCTTCCCTTCTTAAGGTCCCTGCCTCCAGCCCAGACTTTATTTCCCCACGAGGTCCCAAGGTGAGGGAACAGCAGAGAAAGCTGTTGGAAGCTGGGGTCCATTCAGCTCACTGCCCCACAAGCCCTGCATTTGAAGACCTCAGCCCAGGTGCTGGTGTTGTGTGGGAGAGCTAAGCCAGTTTTGGGTTTCCTGGGTTCTGGCTTGGTATGGGAATAACACAAAAATGTCCCAATGTGTCCAGGGGACCACATCCCTTACTGACCTGGTGTCTGCACACAGTGTCTTTGGGTCTTCTTAGGCTGGAATTACAAGCAATTGTGAGTTGTCCAATGTGGGTGCTGAGACCGAACTCCAGTCTTCTGCAAGAGCAGCAGGTGCACTTTACCTCCGAGGATTAGGCATGTCAGGATGTGCAATGATGCAGGTGACAAGCTCCTTCTTCTTCTAAAGCCATACCAATTCACGTGACACGATTAGTGATGTACATAATCAATATTGTCCACACCTTTCAGCCATCAGGATGGCTACTTTCCAAAAAATAAACAGTCAAGAACTGAAAATAGCATCAGCAGGGGAACCATGTGTGGACACTTTTTGTACCCTTGGCATGTAAAAGGCTCCTTCAGCTCTTATTTTTTTCTTTGTTATAAATATTGGTGGAGCCAGGCACCATGCCACATGCCTGTAATACCAATACTCAGGACTCAGAATTTGCAAGTTTGAGCATAGTCTGAGCAACATAACAAAACAAAAGGGGGGGGGTACAAAAGGAAGGGGAGGAAGGGAGGGAGGAAGGTGAAGTGGGAAAAGAAACCAAGGGAGGGAGGGGGAGGGAAGCAGGGGAGTGAAAGAAAGGAGGAAGGGAGGAAAGAAGAAAGGAGGGAGGGAGGGAGGGAGGGAGGGAGGGAGGGAGGGAGGGAGGGAAAGGAAGAAGAAAAATGAAACCCTGGTTCGCCACGGTTAGGTCCCAGCAGTTGTGCCACACGGCCTCCCCGCACTGAACTTGCTGCTGTAGTCCTTGTATTTCCTCTGAGCCCCTAGCAGTACCCCCAGAGACTCTGCATGTGGCCTGGCCAGGACCCCCTGGTCCACTGTCCCTCCTTGGTGCATTGAGAATTAAGACACTCAGAATTCAGTCCTCCCCTCGTAGCTCCTCCTCTTCCTTTCCCTGCTCTTCCTCCTCCTCCTCCCCCTTCTGCCCTCTCTCCTCCCCCTCCTCTTCCTCCTTCCCTTCTCCCTCCTGCTCTTCTCTTCCCCCTCCTCCTCTCCTCCTCCTCCTCTCCCTCCTCCTCCCCATCCTCTTGTCCCCTCCTCCCCTCCCTCCCTTTCTCCTCCTCCTCCTCTGAGAACACAGAGCACCCACTCACCTCCCAGCACTGCCCAGCTCTCCTCTCTCACACTGTCCTTCATCTTGTCTCGGCAATATTGTGAAGCCGTGTCCTTAACCTGGGCCGCTCCTTTCAGCCGCCCAGCCTCTTCACTCCTTCCTGGGTTTGGGGACTTGTTTGTCCTGGGTCTTTATTAAGAGCAGACTTTACCTCATTCTATGCTAGGTGCTCAGTCAGCCCAGCCTTGGGAAATAATAAATCTCAGTTTCACTGAATTCATTTAAAATCAGAAAAAGAAGAAGACTAAAAAGAATAGCTCAGGACATCACATGTGCCATGTGATCACAACTGCATTAAAATAAAATTTAATCTAAAACACCTGCATGAAAATAATTGGGAAAAGGCGATCTAAAATGTTAACAGCAATGGGATAAATGAGGGAGCATTTCATCATGTTAACTTTCTATATTTAGTGTTTTCCAAATTACAAATACTATTTTCCTTATTTTATTTCTTATTTTTATTTTACGCACAGGAGTGCATTGCTTGCATGAATATAAGTGCACCCGTGTCGGGCAGTGCCAGTGGAGGTCAGAAGAGGTCGTCAGATCCCTGGAACTAGAGTTACAGATGGTTGTTGGCTGTCATGTGGGTGCTGGGAATTGAACCCATGTCCTCTGCAAGAGCAGCTAGTGCTCTTAACCACTGAGCCATCTCTCCAGCTCCATGAATAGCACTTTTGAAAACACATGTATACACAAACCCATTGCCACACACCACACACCAAACACACTAGACTGTGGGATTCAAGCACAGTCAAGAACAGAAGCAAAAACACTCCTGTGTGTCACAGCAGGCCTGTTTGGACATGTAACTTGATTGAATTTCCTTGCATTATGTGAGGGGGGTGCTTTGCTGAAACTGAATGAGCTATTCTGTCTTGAGGTTCATTACAGCTCCGGTTTAGCAATCCCCCCTGAAAGTAACTGTGATGAAGCAGTGTGGTCCAGCTGCTCCCTTTAAACAGACTCTTAGCACTGAGCTGGGACTTGTGATGCAGAGGAGCCCAAGTCCTTTTTAATGGACACCTGCTGTGCGCACAGACAGCACCAGTGCTTCTTTGCTCCGGGGTCACTCAGTGTTGGAAGCAGAAACAGCTCCCACCCAGAAAACACAGGCCTCTAGCTCTCTACGCTGCCTGTGTGGGTAAGGCTACCTTTTCTGCCAGAACCCCACATATACAACCATTGCTGCCCCTGTCGTTGTGCTGCAGGGGATGAGGAAGTCAGGCCACTTGCCCCACTAGCCCTGAAAGAACCCAAGTACTCAGGTCCACATGGGGATTTCAGGAACAAAGACCTGGGGAAAGGACCAGAGAACAGGGAAGAAGCCTCAGACTAGAGTCCTGCACGCAGAGGTAGGTGGGGCAGGCAGGAACTCAGTGCCTCGGTGTAGCCAGGGTTGCTAAAAAGATGGAGATGAACAAGAAGGGTTTGAGTCTAAGTGTGTCCCATGCAACCACACTGTTACTCATTGTTTACCTAAAATTCAAAGCAAACACCCTCTGCTTCTATTGGCCAGTGTACATGCCTTATCTCTAGCTGTGCACCCAGAAATCTTTTCATGTTGGTGACATGATGACATTGGTGCAGAAATTTACCAACGTCTCCCGTAGGCACTGATGCTGTGTATGAGATGTGGTTAGAAGAAAGGAGAGTTGTACTTGAAGCCTAGAATAACTAAAGAAATCTTCTGTGTCTACATGTGTGCATAGGCACATGTGTATATGCAGGTACCTGTGTGTGTGCATGCATGTAGAGGTCAGAGATCAAGTTTAGGTTTGTTCCCCAGGAATCATTCACTTTATTTTTTCAAATAGGAACTTGCCCACTGCCTAGCTAGTGAAGCCCAGTAACCCACCTGTCAATCTGCTGGTATTGGAGGTATGTGCCACCATGTCCAGCTTGTTAAAATGTGGTTTCTGGGGCAGGGGGGCACTCAGGTCCTCAAGCCTGCAAGGTAAGCACTTTACTCACTGGGCCATTTCCCCAGTCCTCTAAGGAGATTAAAGAGGAGGAGAAGAGGAAGGGGGGAGATGAAGAGGTAAGGGAGGGAGGGAAGGAGAGAGAGAGAGAGAGAGAGAAAATAATTCTAGACAATAAGAAAGTTAGCCATTATTCCATGGTATTCCAATGATATGGAGTGCGGAGACGAGAGTGAATTTTCTCTTCTGGTGTAGCAATTAGGATTTCTGTGAACCTGGTTTAAAGCTGAAAGGCCAGGTTAGTATCAACATAGCAAAGAGCTCACCTCAAGTACTGGCAAAGCGGTGGGACTGCATTGGGAATGACAGCTATAACCAGAGTCGTGGTAAGATTAGTTCTACCCATCTGTTAAGAGACAAATGGACCAAGGAATATTTGGTTCTGTCACCAGTTTGCATCCTGAAGTCTCTCAGTAGGTGAACCTAATCCCTAAAATCCCTCCACAAGTTTGGTTTTGCCTTAGTTTACCATTTGGATAAGCAAAGGGGGCTTACAAGCTTCCTTTTGGTATTTGTTGCCATAACACCTTCCTAGGTCTTAGAACAAGATGGGGGTCTCCAGCAGCTGAGGGAGAGCATTCCAGACTGGGGAAACACCCCAGCATGTGTTTAGAGGTCTTGGACTGAACGAAAAGGAGAAAGCGAACTGAGCACCAGCATTCATCTCTCTCTGCTTCCTGATTGTAGATGAATGTGAGCAGCTGCCTCACGCTCCTGCCGCCATGCCTTCCCTCCGTGATGGACTGTGTCTCTTGGAACTGTGAGGCAAAATAAATCTTTCTTTCCTTAAACTGTCATTGTCAGGTATTTATGGCCATAGGAATGTGAAAAGTAACTAATACAACCAGTGACCTACAAGTGCCTTCTGCTCTGGTTAAGAGTCTCAGGCTTCCTTTAGGAGAAGGGAGTGCATGATTTCTAGTGCAGGACTCATCTTGTAGCGGGTCCATTCTCTAGGGTGGGGCATGGCCTCCCTTTTTGCCAGGATAGGATGAAGAAAGAGACACTCAACTTGTGACAAAATTCAAGGTGATACTGTCAGTAGCAGGTATCTCAACCTGGCATACCTGAGAGGGGGTTGCCCCTCAGCCCTGCAGCCTGAGCTTTCCATCCAGACCCCGGCTGTCAGCCCTGAGTCTCAGAGTATGCGCACAGGCACAGGCAGCAACAGTGTAGCCATGACTCACAGCCTCAGCTCTGGGTGCAGGCCTCTCCTGCTTGTACCAACACTTCCGCACTGAGACCACCAGGAGCAACCATCCGGGCTGGGCTCTTTCATTGCCACTTCTGCCCTGCTGCAGCTGTCATGGCGCCTCACTGGGATTCCGGTGGCCTCACTGGAATCTAGTGCTTCTTGATCCTAACACTCCAGGGTCTGCAGGCCCAAGGAATCCAGGAGTCTGGTTCAGTGGCAACAGTTTCCATTGTCACTGCCCACAAGAAGGTTTCATTCCTACAACCACCAAGTCAAGAAAGCACCACTTAACAAGGCTACTCCTAAGCTGCAGGGAAGGACAGACTGCATTTGTGTGAGTGAGTGGAAAGACGCAGCTCAAGGGGTAAGAGCACTGGCTGCTCTTCCAGAGGACCCAGGTTTAGTTCCCAGCATGCACATGGCAGATCACAGCCAACTGTAACTCCCGTTCCAAGGGAATTGATACCCTCTCTGACCTCCGTGGGCATTTCGTACACATGGTGAGCTTATATCCAGGCAGGCAAAACACTCATACAATTAAGATTAAAATAAAAAAGACTCAGCTCAGGAGCTGGAGATATGGCTAAGTCCACAAAATATTTGCTTTGCAAGCATGAGGACCTGAGTTCAGTTCCCCGGAACTTATAAAAGCACTGGTGTGATGGTGCACGCTCGTAACCCTGTAATCCACTTCAGAGACAGTCAGCTCAGTCAGAGTGATGAGTTCTAGATAACAATAAGAGACTCTGTCTCAAAGAATGGACCTGGGGTTGACCTCTGGCCTACACACACACACACACACACAGTAGCCTCAGTCCTCACTCAGAAAGCATCAAGTCTGACATGCAGCAGTACAGCGTGCTGACACAGGACGCTAACAGCATCATCATATTTATGATAGTGGCAACGCTGGCTAGACTTTCTGGGTGCTAATGTCCCTCTGCTTTTCAGAAGCCTGCCTGGCTAGGGTACACCACGTGCCTGTCATAGCTCCTGGGGCCCAACAGCAGTTTTCATAACATGACCAGTTAACAAGACCAAAACCAGAGACAGTACCAAAGCCTGGTTGGTTTAGAGCCCAGGCTAGACTTGGGCACACTTTGTGGGGGGTCTGTTTATATGAACCCATCTATAAAACAAAAGCAGGAAGAAAGGACCCATGAGCCTTGGCAAAAATGTAGCTCTGAAAATTGACCTGGGACAGACTGACAACCACATTTGCACCATGGAATATGGAAGCCTGCACTTCTGCTCCACCTTGACGATCACTTTGGATGAGACAAACATTTTGAGAGTCCCCATTCTGCATTGCAAAGCTGACTTTGTTCTCCTGGAGACAGGATGTTTGAGTTTTCCTGTGGCCTCTGGAAAAGCATCTGAGCATCTTCCTAGGTTTATAAGCCTATGAATTACCATCAAGCCATTCGTGCACTTGAGGCCCAAAGTCTTTTTTGAAGACCGAAGACTTCACTAATCTACTTCATGGCCTCCAACTGTAATTAAACAACAACAACTTATAATTAATGCTTCTCTTGCTTTATTTAAAAACGTGTTTTGTGAAAATGCAGGCTTTGAATGTGAGCATTCCGCCTGCCTACCAGGTCTTACAAATTAGCGGTGGTTTAATTATACAAACAAAGACTCTATTTTAAGTTGGGGAGAAAATTAATCTTCCTCTCTTCTTATCTCCTGGGTTCCTTCTTCCTCTCAGACAGCCAATTCCTTTGAAGCGCTCAGATCGACTTGCTTTCACGACGCCCCGAGCTAGGGAGTTGGGAAGAAGTTTTAAATGAATAAGTTACTTCTACAAAACATCTCTCCATCGCACTTCATGGTTTCTGCTTTAGAACCAGATGCTTCTATTCTGCATGAGGAAAATATGCCGGCTGTGGGTTGGGCTCCATGCTTAGCATCACAGACATTACCGCATTCAGTACACACAGCCACATTAGCAACATGGGCCTTGTAAAAATGCTGGTGTGTGTGTGTGTGTGTGTGTGTGTGTGTGTGTGTGCACTTTCATGTGGAGGCCAGAGGACAACCTTGGTGGTCATCCTCAGGAAAGCTGGCTTCCTCCCTTGAGACAGAGCCCTCACTGACCACCATGGTACTCACCAGTTAGGCGAGGCTGGCCCATGAGCCCCAGGGATCCACCTGTCTCCACCTCCCCAGCACTGGGATTATCAGCACACACCAGCACACCTGGCATTTTTACGTGGGTTCTGGGAAACTCATGTCCCCATGCTTTGTACAACAAACACTTTATCAACTGAGCGATCTCCCCAGCCTCAGAGATACAACTTTGTATAAGTAAAGAGTAACCATGCTCAATCTATTCTCACAGATAAATATGGAGACAGCAGTTTCATCTGACCCAGAGAACTCCCTCTGCCCTTCTCAGAGAATCCCCTTCTACCCCCAAACCCAAAGACCCTGATCCAGTTCCTACCAAAATGGGCTAGCGTCATCTATTCTAGAATGGCATAGAGTATGTGCTTCTGTGTGCATTCG
This sequence comes from Eospalax fontanierii, assembly GCA_035773235.1. Lineage (NCBI taxonomy): Eukaryota > Metazoa > Chordata > Mammalia > Rodentia > Spalacidae > Eospalax > Eospalax fontanierii. The sequence continues at coordinate 2,916,875 of CM069524.1, read as the reverse complement.
GCCTGGCTTCTTACAGTATTCTGTGTCCATCTGTGTAGCTGTTTGCATGAGTGACACCTAGGAGGGGATCCACAGAAACCCAGCCTAATAACTAGAGAAAACACAAAGGAGGAATAAGGCTGATATTGATGAGGTTCAGAAACACGTTAACTCTGAACTTACAGCAAGGGTTTTTCATTCATTCTTGTCTATTCTTTTTTGTCGCTGAATAGTATTCTAATCTTTGCATTGGAAACACACAGTTGTCTCATCTACTCATGTGCACTTGCATTGTTTCCAGTTTAGAGCAATTTTTAAAAAAGAGAGATGACCTAAACAGGAGTCTGCCTCACACACATAGATATTTTCATTGTTCTTGGGCAAATGCTTAGTGGAACAGCTGGGCTGGATCATTTAGTGTGTGTATGTTGACTTTAAAACACACCCAGAAACCAATGTGTTCCTAACATTTTTCATTTCTGATAGAAGTGTATAGTCGTTCTGCATCCTTGCTAATACTTGGTATTGTCAGATGGTTTTTCTGATCTTAATGTTGCCCATTAGGTGATTATCTTATTGTGTTTGGAATGTGCATTTCCTAATGACTAATGAAGTTGAGCACTTCCATGTGCTAATTAGCCATTTGTATATTTTCTTTCAAGAAGTTCCTACTTGTTATTTCCCAATTTAATTGAGTTATAATAGTTCTTTATATCATCTAGATACAAATTCTTTGTCAGATACAGAACAAATGTTGGCTCTGGTGTGAATTATCTGTGGTGAGACTTTAACAAAGGAAGGCAGACATACTGGAAACTTGTTGAAATATTTATGAATGCACCGTTCACAGATCTAAGACTACACATTGCAGGTTGTTGTGGTTTGAATGTGAAATGTCCCCCAGAGGCTCATGTGTTTGAACACTTGGCCTGCAGCTGGTAGTGCTGTTGGGTAAGGTTATGGAGCCTTCAGGAGGCAAAGCCTCACTGGAGGAAGCTGGTTGCTGGGGATGGGCCTGGAGGTTTTATGATAGTACATACAGTCCAGCACTACTTCCTGTTCACTCCTTCCTGTCTGTGGATATATAATGACCAAGTGGCCCCCTGCACCTCCACCATACCTTCCCTGACTGCTGCCATGTCTTCGCCACCATGATGGATGGTCTCCCTTGAACTGTAAGCCAGAATCACTTTTCTTCTCTTAAATAGCTTCTTGACTTTTAAAAAAGATTCACTTACTTTTATTTTATATGTATGAGTGTTTTGCTTACCTGTATGTATGTGCAGGTGCCTACAGAGGCCAGATGAAGGCATTGGATTCCCTGGAACTGGACTTATGAATGATTGTGAGCCTCCATGTGCGTTCTGGGAACCAAACCCAAATCCTCTGCAAAAGCAGACAGCGCTCTGAACTACTGAGCCATCTCTCCAGCCCCTCAAATTGCCCCAGCAATGAGAAAAGTAACTAATGCACAGGGTGGAACGGAAGAAGGGACTCAAACTCACCAGTCTCCATTCCTATGATCTCAGTAGACAGGAAGTCAGGTCCATGGTGACTGCAGAGAAACCTGTGGCCCCTGCTGTACACATGTACGACATCACTGGGCAATATGTCCAAGCAAATGTATCCTGGTCAAATCTGGTGCAGGAGAAAGTTGGCTCCGAGGTTAGAGCAGGCGGCATGTAGGGAACGTGGTATTCACAGGGAGGGGCTGGTGGAAGAGCCCATCAGGGCGAGCAAAGGAGTACCGTCCATGGAGCCTGCACATAAACCTCTCCCATGGGAAAATAATGAGCAAAAAAATTAAAAATGACATCAAAAGCAGTGGGAAAATAATACTAAAGGTCAAGCACTCCTCACCCCTCTACCATCAAACAAACTGTAGCTACTCTGTATGTGTATGATCGTGTAAATGTGTACATATGCATGTGTGTACAGGTATGTGTATAGGCCAGATATGTATGCATGTGGAAGCCAGAGCATAAAACTTGGTTCCATTCCTCAGGTGCTAGAAACCTTGTGTTTTGAAACAGTATCCTCATTGGCCTGGTGCTCACCAAGTAATTAGGTTAGTGAACTGCAGAGATCTACCTGTCTCCGCCTTCCCAGCAATAAGATTTCCAGTGGGCACCACCATGTCTAGATTTTCTTTTTTTAAAAACACATGGGCTCTGAGGATAAAACTCACAAGGTAAGCACTTTACCAACTAAGCTGCCACCCCAGCCCCATGGCTGCTTTTTAAAGAAATGAATGTGCCGGGCATTGTAGAACACCCCTGTAATTCCAGCATTCTTAAAGTGGACCTAGGAGGATCAGGAGTTCAAGGCCAACTTCCTCTGCATAGCAGATTCAAGGCTAGCCCTGGACTTCATGAAACCCTATCTTAAAAGAACAAAAATAAATAATAAAATTAGAAACAAATACATCTTTCAGTTGTTGCTGATCCTGGCCATCTATGGCTCTTGGGTTTGCATGAAAGACTGAAATGGCTTCTCAGGACAAATGTTTTAGATTTATTTTTATTTGTTTGTATGTGTATGTGTCTGTGTCTGTGTAAATGATTATCGCATGTATGTGGGCGCTTGTAGAGGCCAGAAAAGGGAATCAGATCCCGTAGGGTTGAAGCTATAGGTGGTTGTTAACCCAACATGTTAGCTCTGGAAACCTAACTAGGTCCTCTGGAAGAAAAACAAGCACTCTTAACTTCTGAGCTGAGCACCTCTCCAGCCCAGGATAATTTTGACCGTGCACTTTTGTTTTCTTATACAATAAGCTTATTATCAAGGGTTTCTACATAAAACTGAAACCTCCCATTCATCCATCTTTCCTTACTGAATTTGTAGTCCAGAAGTTGGTACAAAGAGTCGGGCAGAAGATGGACGGCAGAGAGCCTAGGGTCAATCATACTGGCACAGGTCATTCTAAAGGATGATCTTTGCAGTGAAAAGTGTGTTTCCTTCCTCTGCTTTACATATTGCTTAAATATCTGGCTTTCTGGAAATTTTGTTACTTTGTTTATTCAAGACAGGGTCTCCTTGTAGCCCCACCTGATCTGGATGGAACTCAGTGTCGTAGACAAGGCTGGCCTTGATCTCACAAAGATCCACCTGCCTCTACCTCCCAAACACTGAAATTAAAGGTGTGTGTTACCACACCTGGCTCAAATACTACACATTTAGTTCAATTACATGTAACATGAAACTGCAAATGCAATTTTAAATTACTGTCAATCCAGGCAGCACCTTCAGCCTTGTCACTCTTCACAGGGGATCTGGTCTGCAGATTGACTGTCGGCTCCTGACGCCCACCCCATAACACAGAGCTCTCTGCTCATTCCTAGGTGTGACTTCCTTTAAGGTCCACTTCTCAGGTGTCGTTTCACTTCTATGCTGTGGGGGGGCTGTACTGTGCCATACTGTGCTGTGCTTGTCTCTGCTGGTGTCCAGGGAGACTTGGGATGCCAGGTCCCCACTCTATTTTGGTACCATATCATAAAAGCACAATATCAGTGCTACTTGTAGGGGACCTTCCTGTCCCTATGCTTCTCAGACAGGTCCACTTGTGGAAAGTGCCAGGCACTGCCCAGTGAGGACATTTGCTCCAGATTGGACATGACTCTGGCCATCTTGAATCAGAGCAGCAGTGATGACAGGTAGGAGACCCTTACCAGACCAGGTCTATTAGCCTTCCCTGTTGGAGGGAGGGAGCAGCTCATGGGGTTTGGAGCCTTCAGGAGATCCTCCAAGGTCCTTCCCATCCCTGAGATTAATAAGATGTAGACAGTTGAGTGGGGGTGGGAAACTCCACAGTATATAGCTGCTGTCAGTTATCCAGAGGACTCTTCAGTAATGCAGCCTGCCAAGACTCCATGTGGTAGGTGGGACTCTTTGGTGGCATAGCTGCCTGTGAGTCCCTGTGCTCCTATAAGTCATCCCAGTCAACTCGCTGGGTCTCCAAGCTAGATTTGCATGGAATTCTTTCTTTGGTGTGCTGATGCCCTCCCTATCTGGGGTGAGTTGATATTTCTTTACATATCCCTTGGAAAATGACCGACATGCCCCATCATTGTGACCCAAGCTGACCCATGCTGTCCACCTACTATGGTCCTGTGTATCATGTGACTTTATTACTCCTCCTAGCTGAGGGGACGGGGTACTGGGGCTTGAGTGCTCGATCCTCAGCTTGTCCTTTCTCTGTCTGTGTACTTCTGAGAGTCCTGTTTTCGGGGCACACCGCTTGGCGGCAGGACTGATGGTCTGCCTGTGTTTTAGAAGATAGAATAGAGGATATTTGGAGTCAAACTTCAAAACCTTGACCTTCAGAATCCCAACTTGCACAATAAATTCCTGATTAAGTTTCAAGTTTAAGAAATCCTTTAAAGAATTTATGCGTCCATTAGCTCCGTTCTGTCTGGACGGTCCGCACCCTGTGCCCTTCGCACATTTCCCGTCTCTCATCACAGGCTTTGCTGATTTCTCAGCTTCTACCATGGCTGCCGGGCGACCTTGGCAGGCCCTGGCACCCTCATGTATCACTCATGTTCCCATCTGTAAAATGAAGATGCCCCTTGCCACTCCGGGTCTGCTCAGGACTCCCGGGGATCTGGTCATCTCTCCAAACTGCTGAGCCAGGTGGAAGTGCCCAGGAGTGTCAAATAGCCAGCAATGCTCACGGTTTGCCGCCCAGCAGGGCAGCTCCCATCAGCTGCCCACCCCTCTTAATAGACGCAAACATTTAAGGCCCGTCTAGTCTCGCTAGCTTTGGCTTTCCCCTGACCCTCTGAAACAGCACTTGAACGTCTCCAAAGTGCAGGTAATGAAGCCCTCTTCCCCGCTTTGGTTCACGTCAACCATTTTGCACATCCACCCTGCTGACCACTTCCTGTTTCCTCAGAGTATTCTCACTTCCCTGGGAGACCCTCCTTGACTCTTCTTCATGGGTGGGAACCCCTCCTGTTGGAGTAAGCGTTCTTTGACAGTGTCCCTCATTCCCCCTCCCTTCCTGTGCCTTCCACCCTCTCTGACTGGCAGGAGAACAGAGTCTTCCTCAAGGTTCCCACTAGAGCTAAGGAAGAAATGCTTCTCTGTGACGCAGATGTTGCCCAGTGCATGGCTTTTCAACCATTGTCTCTCAAGGCTCCTTTTATTTCTCCTGTAGAAAACTCTCTGCAGGCAGGGGGTGTGACTTAGTGGAAGATGATTTGCAAAGCATGCGCAAGGCTGGGGGTTCAATCCTCAGTACTACCAAAACAGCAACAAAATAAACCATGTTGAATTCATCTTGGGCTCAGGAGAGATGGCTCAGACAGGAGAGTGCTTGCTTTGCAGGCAGAGTTTGATCCTCGGAACCTATGTAAAAAGTCAGGTATGGTGTGTGTGTTGGTATCCAGTGCTAGGGAGGCAGGAACAGGAGGGTCCTGTGGTTTATTCAGTAGCCAGCATAGCTGATTTGGCAAGTTCCAGGCCAGTGAGAGACCCTGTCTCCTACGGTGGATGGTGCTTGAGGTTGTCCTCTGGCTTCCACATACATGTGCACGTTTACTCGCCCCCCCCAACCACACACACACACACACACACACACACACGAAAGCTCTTTGCACCCCCAAACACCCTGAGATGGAGATTTGAGACTGGGAGTCTCTTGTCTTCTTCAAGGGCAGTTTGGAAAACCTTGTTTCCTTCCACAGCTGCTGTCTCCCCACTCCTCAGCAGAGCATGGAGCAGTGTGAGGCCACATCTGTCAGTACACACAGTGATTACGTTACAGTCCCTGAATCCCACACCCAAGCACCTTGTTGGTGTTTCATATGAAATTCTCACAACTTACACAGAGCTTGGCACACAGCTGGTACTCAATAAGAGCATGAATGTTCCTCAGTTTGGGAAGGGGTGAGTTGTTGCTTGTTCTCCCAAGAGAGAAACAGGCAAGAGCTCCCTATCTACTTTTGAGCCTGGAGATGATCTAGAAAGGAAGGAAGGTCAAGCCTACCGCTGGGTGACCCTGGACTGAACCACCCACGGAACTCACACCTGGGAACCACACAGTCTTCTCTCTGAGTGACAAGGGAAGAATCAGTGTAGCTGTTGCTTTGTCCTGGGGTTGGGGCTATGAGAGGAGAAGCTGTGCAGTCCCACACAGGAACAAGGAAGCCTGTGGGCCTGCTGCCATCCAAGAAGGAGAGCAGCTGCCCCTAGTCCCGCACTTGCCTCTGTGCCCATCCAGAAGGTCTCATCCAGAAGGAGTTACTGTCTGTGGCAGGCAATTCCTAACTCCTTTATGGGACTGTATTGATCATTTTTGGCACAGTGACAAAATACCTGATGGAAACATCTTAGAAGAGGTGTTTACTTTGGCTTGGAGTTTCACTCCATCATGGCGGGGAAGGCAGAGTTCATGCCTGTGGAGCATGTGGCAGAGCCTCCTTACACTTTGGCGGACAAGAAGCAGAGAGAGCAGACGGAATTGAGGCTGGGTAAAGCCTTCAGAGGCCTGCTCTTAGACACCCGCCTCACCAGCCAGACACCCTCACAAATCACACCAAGAGTCAGGCATGGTGGGACATGCCTTTAATCTCAGCTCTTGGGAGGCAGAAGAAGGTGGATCTCTATGAATTTGAGGCTTGATTTACACAGTGAGTTCCCACCAAGACTATATAATAGGCCGGGTCAAAACAAACAAACAAGAACTCTCACCCAAAGCTAGGGACCTACTGTCCAAGGCATGAACCTACTGGGGACATTTCTGACCCAAATCATAACAAGGAGCAAGAAAGGCCTTTCTGAACCCAGGTGAGGAGGCTACATAGAATCAAAGGCTATCTAGTGAAGCCCAGCTTCCTGTCCTGGAGCCCTGTCCAAGATGACTGGTCCAATCTGCCCAGTTTCTTCTAGCCAGAGATGAGACAAGCATGTAGTACAGTTCACTGAACAAATCACCTCATTTGCATATCCCTCCTATTCTAGTTTCAATGTTCACTCTTCAAAAGAAGTATTTATTATTTATATTTTATATGTTCAAGTACATTGCCTGCATGTGTGCACCTGTATTATGCAGTGGCCACAGAGACCAGAAAAGGGCGCTGATTCCTCTGGAACTGGAGTTACCGACAGATGTTAGCTGCCCTGTGGGTGCTGGACAAGGCAAGGACAGTCAGTGCTCTTAGCCCCTGAGCCAGTTCTCTAACTCCATAGTGTTCACTTTTGAATTATAAAAATGCACAAGTCTATCGAGCAACCAGGTGATGGAAGGATGGTTTTAGTCCCAGTCGTCTTGGATCATGGACACTGTCTGGACATCACTTCCTGCCGGAGGAGGTACTCCCTGCACACTGGCTCATCTGACCCATGATTCCTCTCGGTCTTCACATGCCTGGGCTCACATGCATATCACTGTTTGGCTTTTTTGGGCTGGGGAGATGGCTCAGTTGGAAAAGTGCTTGCTGAACAAGCATGAGGGTCTGAGTTCAATCCCCAGTAGCTATGTAAAAAGCCACGCATGGCAGAGATAGGAGGATCCCTGGAACTCATTGGTCAGCCAGTCTAGCCAATGGTGGAGGCCAGGTTCAGTGAGAGACTCTGTCCCAAAATATAAAGTAGAGATGGGACTGGAGAGATAGCTCAGTGGTTAATGGCACCAGCTGCTCTTGCAGAGGACCCAGGTTCAATTCCCAGCACCCATATGGCAAGCTAAAAACCATCTATAATTCCAGTTCCAGGGTAATCTGACACCCTCTCCTTACCTCAGGCATTGTACCACATGGATACACTTACATACATGCAGGCAATACACTCATGTACACACAATAAAAAATAATAAAAACTTTAAAATATATGGTGGAGAATGATAGAAGAAAACACTCAACATTGAGCTCTGGCCTCCAGTGCATGCACATACACACTCTCACATACATGCATGCGCACAGCCACACGAACATGTTCCTATAACACAGAGACACAAAATGTAGCTTATTCATCACTAGTTCTTATTTTATCTAAGACTTTATTTTATGTATATGAGTGTTTTGCTTGCATGTATATAACTGCACCACATGTGTGCCTGGTGCCCTAGAGGCCAGAAGATGGCATCAGATCCCCTGGAACTGGAGTTAAGGATAGATGTTAGCCACCATGTGGGGGCTGGGAACTGAACCTGGATCCTCTGCAAGAGCAGCCAGTGCTCTGTAATCTGCTGAGCCATCTCTCCAGCCCCTATTTCTTATTTTTTTTACATGTATTTGTTTTGTGTGCTGGTACGTGGAGGCAGGGGCCTAGGGGAATGCACATGGAGCTCAGAGGACAATCTGCAGGGCTAGGTTTTCTCTTTCTACCGTGAGTCATCTCACCAGTCCCTGTTGCTATTTCTTGTATTGAGTCTCTTATATTGGTCTTGGGAAGTCGAGGCAACCTGGACAACCATGAAGAATCCGGCTTTTCTTGCTGCCTTTCCAGGCTCTCCTCAGAGGCCCTGCCCAAGAGGCTCCCAATCACCTCACTTCAAAGCATAGACTAATCTTTTGAACAGCAGTGACCATGAATCTGGCAGAATGGCCACAAAACACAGCCCAACATCATTGCACATGGGAATGAGTGTGCCTTTTCCTAACGTTTCCAGGTCCCTCGGAGACCTCAGGAAACCCCCAGACTGCTTCCTGAGACTTTGATGTGCCCCATAACAAATGCACCGTGGGCATTGCACCCTGGTTCAAATTTAAGCCGTCCTGTTTAATTTGAGAAAAAGCCTCTTTACAGGAGAACCAAACAGTAACCACATCACAGGGGTCTTCAAGTAGCAGACATCTGTGGAGCCTTGTGACGGGCACACTGCTAATGGCCCGCAGCCCCACTGTACACATGCAGATGTCTCTATAATAGAGGAATTCTGTTTGCAGGGTGCTTCGGGTCTGGACTATTTCTTTGGCTCTTGTTACATGAGAGTTCAGGAATCTGCTAGAATGAGGGGATCTGGGTGTACCCTGAAGTGTCAGATTGTTTTCTGGCTCCTTCTGGCTTCCTGAGTGATGGGATCAGTCTTGATCTTTCTCTATGGGTTAGTAGAGCTTTGCCAAAATGGCAAGTGGTGTGTACGCTGGGCCCACTGTCCCTGGTGTGCAGTGTCTTCCCTTAGAGCAGTTATGTGTCAGATCCCTTGTCCTGTGTTGGTATAATTGTCTATATGGCCCTGGGTCAGTCAGTGCCACACCAATTGCATGTAATTTTGCATCTGTAAAACTCAGCAGGTGGACTGGGAAGAGAAGAGATCTCAGTCAGTAAAGAACTTGCCATCCAAGAATCTGAGTTCAAGCCCCAGAGCCATGACGTAAAGCCAGCATCATGATACACTCCTATAATCCCAGCACTGGGGAGGCAGAGACAGGAGTGACTGGCCAGCTAGTCTATCCAAACCAGTGAGCCCCAGGTCCCAGCAAAAGACCCTGTCTCAAAAGACCAAGGATACAGCTCCTGAGAAATGACGCTCATGGAGATTGACTTCTGGCCTCCATATGCATGTACACATGCATAAACAGGCACACACACACACACACACACACACACACACACCCCTCTGCAAGGGTCTCTCCAGCCTGTGTACCTCAGGTTTCTCTCTTATGCATATCTCTGTGGCTGAAAATTATCAGCAAATATCAACCTCCCCAGCCACACCCAGAAATGGCTCCTCTGCACAAAGAGGGGACACAGGGCCCTCATTACCTGGGGAATTACATCAGTTCATCCCAGGTTACCAGGGTCTCTGCAACTCTTGAATAGTCCTTATTTGTTGTCTGGCTCAGACTCCCACAGACTATTTTCCAATTGGCCTGGTCTCCAGCAGTGTTCTAGTGTGTGACTCAGTCGATGTCACAAAAGTGACAACCATTCCAGTTCACTGCAGTTCACCTTTGCATCCGACAGAGACAGGAACTCACAAAGCAGAAAGATCCCAGTTCTTGCTCTGTCCTCACTCACACAGATGTAGAGGGTGGAAGGTCCTGTCGGATATTCTCAGTATCCACATCTCTGGGGTGGACAAATCTCCACACTCTATTGTCCTAATCAAAGGGTGAAATGTTACTGATCTTTGCTTCTTCCTGATCCTGGAACCTAGTTAACAGCCCTAAAGATATCATTACTAAATTATGGGATGCAGTTCTCCAGACATGACATGGCAGTTGCCCTCTTGAACTCAAAGCAGCTGTCCTTACCTTCATAAGACCTGTACAAGATTGGGCCAATTAACATTCCATCATGGAGGAGGGATGGGGCTCATAAGGCACTATCCCTCCCTGAGCATATATATGCAGTTGTTGAGAGAGAGAGAGAGAGAGAGAGAGAGAAATTTTCTTCATTAGTGTAGCCACTGGTAAGCTGCCTATTCTCCTGTAGATAACCCCTCCCCTATGCTTTCTTAACTGTAATTAAATTCATTGGTTCACCAAGGTAGATTGCAGTGGAATGATTCCTTTGGTCTGCCATTGGTGTCTTATCTGGAGTGAATAGCTGCTTATTTTCTAGGAAGGTTTCACAACAACATAGTTCCCATTAGAATGGAAGATAGTGATCATTTTTCACATGGCTAAATAAACTCTCTCAGACCCATTTTTTAGGCAGGTCCCCAACACAGTGCCTGTGTTAATGAATGACTAGAAAGAGCCTGCAGACCCACAGGTGTGAACAAGATCAGGCTTACCAGCAGTAGTGAGCCGGGAGGACTCTGAGCTCAGCCAGGACAGCATAGTCCTCACCCTCTGACTCTTCCCTCCGTTTGGAATGACATGACATTTGATGACAGCTTTGCTGAGCACGAGCTCCACTTTGAAAGCCTGAGATGAGGACCTGGCCCAGCTCACAGGTGAGAGAGGAGAATGACTAGCTCACCTCAGACTCAGAAGCTCTCCCACCACCTCAGCGTCAAACCTGGTGGGCGACCGACCTCCCAAAGTGACACCATTCGATGTCACAGAATCCTGTCACTGACCAGACACCCACCTGATACAAGAGCACTTCCTCAGCTTTACCAGGGCCCCTCGGTAAACCTACAGCACCCCCCTTCACAGCCACCAGGTGCTAACTGATCCTGCAGTGGGGGAGAGGGCAGGAATGTCCTCGCTTGCCCGGCTCCAGGCTCCCTACTGGTTTCTAGGGGACAATTAAGCCTACACAAGTGAGTCAGATCTCTCGGAAGACATTAAGGTTGAAATTTACTAAACAGGACCAGAAGAGCGATGCGGAAAATTCCGTGGCACCACTTCCTGCCCCATCCATCACTCAGGGAGGATCTGACTCAGAAGCTGCCACATGCTTTATCTAACACACTCTATTTGATGTAGAAGCTCTCTGAGCACCCACTTATTACCGAGGAAGACACTGATTTATTTTCTCTCAAGGAAAACAAATACGCTTGTGATTCCATCCCCACCCTATTTAAGCACAGACAGAATGCATGGTCTTTGAATGGATAATTTGCCTTCACTGCACCGAGATAAGAATTCATCAGTTCAGCCTATGACCAATAAAGTCTAGAAATAGAAAAGTCAGTTAAACTTTTCATCAGGCAAATTCATTCCAGCTAATCAAATTGCTCCACCCAAGCACAATTCCTTGGAGAATTAGAAGGTCATTCTTCAATATCTCCAGTGAAGTTATAAATTTTTGTAGTCCATTATTTTTGCTCAGCTTTTCACTCTCATGTCTAATGATAATCCTTTTTTACTTCCTAAAAATGTAATTGATTGCAAGATTACCACAGTATTTTTTCAATACTTTATGTATTATTTTTATTTTATGTATATGAGTGTATTATCTGCATGGATGCAAGTGCACCTGTGTCATGCGGTGCCCACAGAGGTCATAAGTCAGCGTTGGATGCCTTGGAACTGGTGTTACGGACAGTTGTTAGCCACCATGTGGGTGCTGGGAATCAGACTCAGGTCTTCTGTAAGAGCAGCCAGTGCTCTTGACCCCTGAGCCATCTCTCCAGCTCTACCACAGTGTTTTATACCAGGAAGAGTCTTTACAGCAGGACTAGCTTTGACTGCAGAAACAGCATTAGTGAGAGGGTTAAAGCAAAAACAAAACAAAACAAAAAAGCTTCAGACTTCCCACAACCCCTCTTTGCTCGGACTCTGTGAACAACTAACCATTCTCTTTTGCCTTTGTTACAACGGTAAGAAGCAGTGTTATCCAGAATATACTTGACACACAGGGTAAATAAGTTATATCCTTAATGTTATATGATTGAAGTTCTAACTGCTCATGAGACAGTAATTTAGAGGTCATTAAGGCTAAATGAGGCAAAAGTTTGGGGCCAATCCAAAGGGTCTGGTGCTTATAAGATAGAAAAGGAGGACACTCTTTTTCAGTGCTGGAACCTGGGTCGTGGACTTCCTGTCTAGCACTATGAGAAGGAAACATCTGCTGTGTGAGCCACCCATCTCTGGTGCTTGAGGAAGGGTTTATTTTGACTCATGGTTTCAAGGTATGAATGCTGGAACTTGCAATGGGGTTTGTTATATCTCCAAAGATCAGGCTGCTCAGAGAGACTGGGGAGATCTACAATTCAGAGAACCCACCCACTAGTGACCCACTTCTTCCAACAAGTTCTACTTCCTAAAGGCATCCTCCCCAAAGAGCGCCACCAGCTGTGGGCCAAGTATCCAAGCACATGAGCCTGCATTTCAGCCCTCACAGGAAACACTGTAGATCATAACTTTTCCTCCATAGGTGAGTAGGTCTGATAATAGAATGAAAACACTGTGCCATGGATTGTGTTAGGAAGTGCTTGAGTGAGGGCTGGGGAGATGACTCTGTGGTTAAATTCATGGTCAAGGAAACATAAGGACTGAAGTTCAGATCCCCAGAACCAAGGTAAATGATATGTGGGTGTGGCAGCCCACCTGAAATTCCAACATGGGAAGGTAGAGACAGGGGATTCCCAAAGCAAGCTGGCTAAGGAGACTAGTCATATTGCTTAGCTCTGGGTTGGATTGAGAGACCCTGCCTCAGTGAATAAAGTGGTGTGCTGGATAGTTTCACTTGTCAATTTGACACACCTGGTAAGAATGAGCCTCAACTGAGGCATTTCCTCCATTGGATTGGCCTGTGGTCCTGTCTGCAAGGCATTTTTCTTAATTGCTAATTGAAGTAGGAATATCCAGCTCATTGCGGATGGTGCCACCCCAGGCAGGTGGTTCATGATGGTATAAGAAAGCAGAGTAAGCACAGGCCAGAGGAATAAGCCAGTAAGCAGCATTCCTCTGGGTTCTGTGCACTAGCTCCTTCCTGCAGTTCCTTCCCTGGCTTCCCCATGACTGGGACCTGTGAGCCAAGTAAGCCCTTTCCTCCCCAAGTTATTTTTGGTCAGAGTGTTTTATCACAGCAATAGAAAGTAACTAGGGCAGGAGGAAGAGTGATTCAGGATGAGTCCCAACATAAACCAGAGGCCTCTCCTCAGATGTGCACATGCAGCACACACATGTGTCCACACACGTGTGAACACAATACAGACACACCTATACCCAGGAGGAAAACGGAAGAACAAAAAGAAGCCCTTGGAGGATGGGAATAGAGTCACTGCCCTGTGTAGAGACAGCTGTTATTTTCTCCTCCTGTTCTCTCCAGTGGAACACGTGTGGCACTCTTGGTCATTCACAGTAAGATGTGGGTGGGTGGGCCACTCCACAAGCAAGTCACAGGAGCAACTGGAGTCAACAACCTTCATCTTCCATTTAAATTTGATGTCAGCACAAGCCAGGACCTGTGGCTAACATGCTCTTTAAAGGAAATGCCAACACCTCCAATCACCAAGCTCTAACACAGGCAAGGCACTGCTTTCAAAGGCAGGCTTACTGGGCTTTTCTCAGAGTGGCAGAAGTCCTGAGAGGCAGAAACAGACTCACATTGTGAGTTTCTCCTTTGTGCTCTATGTTCTCGACTCCCTTCTGTGTCACATCACACACGTCTCCCACACGAGGCAGCCCAGGGAATCCCTCAATGTTGGCTCGAGAGAGCTCTCTCTATTTCTGCATTGTATGTGTGCATGTGTAACTTTTTAATAAAGAAGAAGAATATATTGTGTATCTTAACTTTAAAAGGAATCAACAGCCTTTAAGTATTGCTCGAACTGATAAGATTGAGACTCTTAAGTCATTGTGCCTCCTTTTTTTCTAAAATTGTGCATTTCCTAATAGTTTTCTCAATGAGAAGTTGGTATTCCAAACTACTACAAAATAATGCAGATTTAGTTTCACCAACTGGACCTAATGGTGAAAAGAATTGATTATAAGTTGAATCTTAGTTGTGAAGCACAGAATCTTAGCACAGAGCCGTGACTCACGGAGAGCAGAGCCGCGGACAGCACAGAGCGTCATGCAGAATGAAGAATGGTTAGAGTAGAGGAGCAGAGCCAGTAGAGTCATTGTGCCTGGAATGATGAATGTCTCCACAGGATAACGTGCTTGAATACTTGGTCTACACTTGGAGGTACTCTTTGGGAAGGTTGAGGAATATTTGGGTGGGGGGGGTTGTACTTCAGGAAGTACATCACTTTGAGAGTGTTAACCTGGTGCCCCCTTGCTGTGTTCTCTCTTCTTGTGTGTAGATAAGATATTATCTCATTGCTTCCTGACTGCCAGGCCCACCTTATGCTCCTGACACCATGCCTTCCCCACCGCAATGGATTGTTTGCCCTCTAGACCTGCAAGCCAAAGTCAACCCATGTCTCTCTAAGTTGCTTTTCTTGTTTGTTTTTTTTTGAGACAGGGTCTCCCTGTAGCCTCAGGTGAACTGGAACTCACTATATAGACCAAGCTAGCCTCAGTCTCACAGAGATCAGGCTGCCTCTGCCTCCTGACTCCTAGCTCTAAGTTGCTTTCTTAAAGGCTATCTTATCACAGCAACAGAAAAGTAATCAACACCAGAATCGATATTATTTGTCTTTCTCTTGTCCGTCTCTGATCATCTGACTTCCAGTAATGGATGTATCTGTCTATATTATCACTATAATATGTATAGTCCATTCAGTCCTATGTGTATGTATATGCAGATATATGCAAATATAGACAGTAGCTTGATTTTGCTTTGTTCTTCTTTGAGGTTATTACCGAGCATGCATGAAGCTCTGGATTTAATTCCTAGCACTAAATAAGCCAGGCATAGTTGGAGCACACCTGTGATTCCCCAGATCCTCCTTAGGATCTCACAGGTGGCCCAGGCATTTAGCCTTAGCCTCTGGCAGAGGAGGGGGATTGGTGAAGATGCTTTGTAAGCTCCATCCTGAAACACTGTGGTATAAAGTCATTGTTGTTTTTTTTTATTTTACCAGCTTTTTCACGTTCTTAAATTCTCTTTTAAGTTACCAACAGCTAAAAAAAAAAAAATCATGAGTCCTTACTCTCTGCTGCTGGCATCTTTGTTAGTACTTGACTTGGGCTTACGTCACCTGCTCTTCTGCCTTCCCTTTCTCCTTGAAAATGTCTCTCTGTTCAAACCTCCCATACTGAGTCAGGGTTTGCCATAACAGTTTCATCTTTTCTTTCAATTTTAATTAACACACAAAATATTAGGTTTCATCATAAGGTTTTTAAACAAAATTTGCTTTATTGAGAGGGAGAGTTTATTTCACCTTCAGCTTACAGTTCATCATGGAGGGAAGCCTGCATCATGTTGATTAATTATATCAACAACAATCCTGTGACTGTTAACCTTCATTGTTATCTTGACTGGGTTTTGAATCACCTAGGAGACACAAATCTGGGTAAGCTTTTGAGGGCACTTCTAGAGCATTTGCCTGATATGCACAAGGCCCTGTATTCAATCCCCAGTACATAAGAAAAGTCAAGAAGGGATGAGAAGAAAAGAGAAGAATTTAAAAATGACATCATCACAACATATAACAAGTGATGTAAGAACCATTTAGAACAAGCACGAGGTATCAGGAAGAAAAATAAATGAACACCTAAATAAGTACGCAAATAGAAGTAGAAGACCTAGTAATGTAAGCATGTGATTTTTGCCCCAAATTCACCTGCAGATTCAAGCTTAATCCTGAGCAGCATTCCAGGAGGATTTTGCAAAATTGATTCCAGAATTCCTGGAATCAGCACAGCCCAGACCAAGGAATTTTTTAGGAAATGCTGAGTCTTTCAGTAAAAGATCAAACCAAGAGACTCCAGGAGCATTTAATGAAAAAGATTCTCCTATGACTAATTCAAAGGTTTCCATTCTCTAATCAGGAAAGTGCCCATTAAAAACATAATTGGATACCTATACTCGCTGCCATTTAGACATCCACAGTGTAAGCAAACAAACAAACCTGATAGCATGGAGAGTTAGGGAAGGTACGAAGCCCTGACACTGGTCAGTGGACATAGCAGCTTCACTTCTGGGTCACCGTGGAGTCCACTTTGGGAATTGTGTTAATCACTTCTTGTTGATGCAGATGAGAGAAACAACTTAATGAAGGAAGGCTTATTTTGACTCACAGTTACAGAGGCATCAGTCCAGGGTTTCCAGACTTCATTGCCATGGATGTGATAAGGCTGTGGTAGAAAGCATGATGAAGGAGAGTTGTCCACCTGAAGAAAAGATAGGAGAAGGCATAAGAGAAGAGAGAGAGAGGAGGAAAAAGGGCTAATGACCTCCCATTGGCTCTGGTTAGTTATCTTGGAGGATAAAGGGATTCTCTTCTTCTCTTTGTATTTTAAGGAGAAACAAAGCCTCAACAGCTCCAATATTTAAACTTCCAAGACAGAGATAAAGAACATCATTAACAATAATAGAATACAGAGCCAGATGGTGCATCAGGGAAGGGTGTTTGCCACCAAACCTGATGACCCAAGTTCAGTCCCCAGGACCTATATGTGGAAGGAGAGAACTGACTCCTGCAAGTTGTCCTTTGCCCTCCATACATACAGAATGACGACAGGCCCACATATATATACACATATGCATGCACACACATAAATAAATAAATGTAAAAGACAATAGGGTACAAACTAGGCCTGCAGCTCATCCTGTGATCCCAGTTACTTAGGAATCTGACAGCAGGCTATAAGGTGAGGTCAAGGGCAGCCTGAGCAACTTAGTGAGAACCTTCTCAAAATAAAAAGGAAAAGAAACCTGGAGTTTATGTTGGGGACCTTGTCTAACACTCACAAGGCCATAGAATACTCAATACCATGAAAAAAAATTTTTTTAAAGGAGAGAGGAGGTAATTTGAATCCCTTGGCTCCTCTTTACCCCTACTGGCTGTCTTCCAGCAAACTTGAGCGCCTTCAAAGCCACAGTTCTAGAAGCATCTATCCTTGATAATAGAGCTGCATATCCATCGTTAAGACCCAAAGGTGAAAGGTTTGAGAAGTGCTTCTGAGTAAGAAAGCAAGCAAACTAGGGCGCCTCAGGGAGAAAGAGCAAGCCAATGTGTTCCACTAAAGAAAAAGTAATGTTTAGAAGTGCCACATAGAAAAAACCATGGAGATCATAAAACAATGCCTGAAAACAAGCTCCCCTCGGTATATTAAAAATCGTCTAATTTGCTAATGAAATAAATAGCTGTGCTGCAGCCACTGCAGTAACTCATGAGGGTGCTCAACTTGCCTGCACCTCTGCATCATTCTAAGTCACTTTTCAAGTCAAAGAAAGAAAGCTTGAACAAGCAAATTAAGTACCAGCAAAAAAAAAATCCAATTTGAGTCTAAATTTCGCATAGACGGATTCTTTTCTCTCCTTCCTAAGTCCTGCCTTTCCCATCCCGCTTTGCTCCGAATTAAGTTGTGGTTTTCCTCCATTTAAATGCAGATTCGGTTCCTCTCATGGCCACTGGGAACAAGACTTCTGCTGAGGTGATTCCTGGTGAGGCTGTCTTCGCCCCAGTGCGAAGTGGGGTGCCGCTCCCTGACAGAGACTCCAGCTTCTCCTCAGCTTCCAAAGAAGTGACCTGGGAAAGGATTCACCTGTAGAGGACCCCAGAAACCATACAGCAGCAGATATAGGTGGCCATCCATACACCCCAGGCTCTCAGCACTGGGCTGTCACAAGGTGAACCAGCATTGCCTGGGGCCAGCTATACCCAGCCTGCAGCAGGTGCTGGGGAGATCTGATTGACACGTTCATGTCCCCAGAGTCTAGTGGTACAGAGTGAGGCAGAATAGTGAGTCGGGAAGTAAAGGAGGCCTGAGAAAGGAAAGGTCTCCCCTTCCCCTCCTGGGTCTAATTTCCCTCCCAGTCCCCGACACTAGGAATTTGGACACCATGAACTACTTGGAGAAGAACCCAACTCCTTTTCTGAGAAGCTTCACATCATGACTAATGAACTAGGCCCAAGTCCTGCCTCCTTGTGATGGATGTATTAGTGACATTCTCTCCGATAGATGTTCGATCTCTACTAGCACTCCCTTCTCCAGCTGTAAGCCTGTAACACATAGCTAACAAACTCTCCTCTTTGAGGATAGAACCCTGTGGCTAAGGTAAGGAATCCCTAAACTCACTTGCAGATTGAGTTCATTCCAGATCCCTATCCAGAGCTTCTGTTTGATCGCTCTGGCATGTTCCTATCCCTGTCTGCATGTCTGCACTTGACCTTGCACAAGCCATAAGGGTCCTGGGACCAGATAAACACAGAGGGGCCTCCAGGGGGACTCCTGCCCAGGAGCAGGCCTCAGGAAAGTGGGATTCTGCTGAGAAACATGTGAGTCAGGATGTGCTTGAGAACAAACAGCCAATACCTGGAGCAGGACCCAGCTACAGAGCCTCAGTCTGCGTTTCACTTGCATGCTGAGCTTCAGGAAGGACACTGTATTAGTTACTTTTCTCATTGTTGTGAGAAAATATCTGACAAGAAGCAATTTAAGGGAGAAACGGTTTATTTGGGCTCACAGTTTGCGGGTGTAGTCCACGCTGGTGGGGAAGGCAGGGTGGGAGGAATGTGAGGCAGCTGGTCTTTCTGCATCTGCAATCAGGAAGCAGAGAGAGATGAATGCTGGTACTCAGCTCACATTCTACTGTATGCTCAGTCCGGGATCCCTGCCCATGGGATGGTGCTGGCCACATTCAGGATGGGTCTTCCCACATCAGTTAATCCCAACCAGAAGCTCCCTCACAGACTTGCTCAGAGGCTTGTCTCCTAGATGACTCTAGATCTTGTCAAATTGACAGTATGAATCACTGCAGATGCCAAAGCCAGGGTTTTGTTTGTATGCTAAGCTTCAGGAAAAAATGTTCCAAGTCTGTGCTTCCTCCAGATACCAAGGGAGCATGCCCTTTATGAGCACACACATACTCTGTAGGGCTATTGCTCATTTGTCTCCAGGCAGCAGGACAGACCAGAATTCCACCTCTGCATAAGCAAGGAAACAGGGAATTGGCCTTTGTGCTGAGATTCCCAGAACACAGTCTCAGGCCACACCGGGTAGCTGTCTCCTCTCCTTTGGGCTCAGCATCTCTGGACAGCTGTAGCAAGCTGTGGGCTTACATTATTTGTCGGTAGTAAGAGGAGGTTTACCTGACTTTTGTTTCCTTTCTGCTTTCTACCCTTTCAGCAGGTGGGCTTAAACATTGTGAGGATGTGCAAGATCACCCCACAGGGTCCTTGAGCCAACTGTACCCGGGACCTGTCCTTCTACTGCTCCTGTGTGTGTGTATACCACAGGCAAGTCCGTGTCCTTGGACAAATAAGGATGGGGAGCCAGACCTTGGAATGCCTGATCTTGTACATAATTCAGGCTACCCACATATCATTGGAGGCTAGTTCTAGTGCCCTTCAGATACCCAAATCCACACTCAAGTCCCTTATATAAATGTAATCTGCACATTCTTCCCACATACTTCAAATCACTTCACAACGGCTTACCATGTTAATGCAGTGTGAATTGTGTATAAGAGGTAGTTACATTGTGTTGCTTAAGAATACAATATATTGGTTTTTTTTGTTATATTGTATTTTGCTAAGAATAACAAAAAACCTGGAAGTCTATACATATTCAGCATAGACAAAATGCTTTTCCTGAATATTTGATATTTGAACAGTTGAATCCACAATGTGGGGCCTGAGGATAGAATGTTGAAATTCCATGTGAGAATAATTTTCCCTCTTTGTAATTTTCACTGGGGGGCCAGAGAAGAAGAGCTGGGGTCACCCCTCAAAGCCCACATTTCCCTGTGAGATTTAAACCTCTGCTTGCTCAGAGCTTCATTATTATGTTTCTACACATCTAAAGCAATGTATCTTGGGTCCATTTCTTCCATGTGCCAGGCTTCTGTGTTGAGTCCCTGAAAAATCATGTCAATTAACTTTCATGCCTACCCCTGCCAACTGAGCCTCATCATACTCGGCAACCAGATTTTCTAAACCCAAAGTATAATTCATTATCCAGTGCAGGTTCAGACAAAGAACAGTTTAAACTGTGACAGACCTGGAAATCCAGGATGTTTCCTTGACCAATCGTTTAGATCCAGCCTGAGACCTTGTTTTGGTGAACTCTGCCGTAGGCATGAGCCATACTAATATATGTGAACTTTCTGTTCCAAGTCCTGAGCTAAATGCTTTAGGCTGTTATTCCTCTTAGGTGGTGCTTTGGCAGAAATGCTGGCCTTAGCTTGAGAGAGGCAGTGGGAACAGATAACTACGTGCAGAGGTCGATCCCTCCCTTTCTTCTACATGAAGGAAGCCATCTTCCCATCCTTCCTTGCAGTGAGATAATGGCATGACAGACTCTGACCAAAGAAATGCTGTTTTGCAGTTTCCTTAGAACTGAAATGTTCTAGTGTAGAGAGAAACTCATTAAGATTCAGGAAATGTACTATTTAGTTTTCTGTCAGCTTGATACAACTAGAGTGAGTCACTTGGTAAGAGGGACCCTCAGTTGAGGAATTTCCTCCATCTGCTTGGCCAGTAGATATGTCTATAAGACGTGTTTGGGTTGCTAATTGATATGTGGGCAGTGCCATCTCTGGGCAGGTGGGTCTGGGTTGTACAAAAAAGGTAGCTAAGCAAGCCAGGGAAGCAAACTAGTAAGCAGCGTTCCTCTGGGTCTCTGCTTCAGTTCCTGCCTCCAGGTTCCTACCTTGAGCTCCTTTCTGCCCTGGCTTCCCTCCAAGATGAACTGTGCCTTGGAAGTGTAAGATGAAATAAACCCTCTCCTCCCCAAGTTACTTTTGGTCATGATGTTTATCATGGCAATAGAAACCACACTAGAACAGGAAGTAAGCAACTCACCGGTCTCAGGAAGCTCTTGGAAGTTACAGATTCATGCACTCTCTCCTCAAGGTCATGTGAGCAGGAAAGACCACTGAGGAAAGGAGACTCTGACCAGTCAAGCTGCCTGAAAGTCAAGCAGGGATGGGCTTTTTGGTGATGTAGCTGCCTTTGAGTTCCACGCTAAATAACCCTCCTCCACGCTCCTTCCTCTAAGGACACCAATAAGCTACACTGGGATGAAACTGTTCCCTTGGTCTGTCATTGGTTCCCTATTTTGGATAAGTAGATATTTGTTCAAATCTCCCCCAGGAAGTCCCACAATAGATGCAGGTTGGCATTTCCTGTCTGGGGGACGGGAGCTTGCAGCAGAAAGCTTTGTATGCTCCATCTTCTCCCTATCTGTGATGAAGCTCTAGAGCTTACAAGCTGTGTGAGAATCAAGCTTACAGCTCAAAGGTAGGAAAAGAACTGGGCCTTGAGTTCCCTGGGCCTCCAATGATGTGATCTCCAATCACTGGGTGTACTGGGTCCACCTAGTGTTCTGTTGCTGGCAGCCAAGGACTGACTGGTTGAGGCTAGCTGGGAGTCTTACCCCACCATCCTACCTGGAAGTCCTCAGCTGGGTGAGGACCAGAAATCTTTCCTCCCTCTATCCCAAAGTCATGTTGAGATTTCCTAAAAGGAAGCTGTACTCAGCATGTCCCTAATCCTTTGTGTTCCTATTTTTCCTTCTGTATTAGATTGAGTGTGAAATGCCCCATCCCCAGAGGCTCCCGTCTGAACACTTGCTTCTCCAGCTGGAGGCATTGTACTGGGAGGCTGTGGAACAACTGGGAGTAGGGCCTGCCTGATGGAAGCACATCACTAAGGACCGGTCTATGAAGGTTCTACCAGCTGAGTTCCTGCCTCTCTGTTTACTTCTTGATCAGTCGTGATGTGCACAACTGCTACCACATACATCCACAGCCATGATATCCCCAAGAACATAGGACCAAATGAACATGGGCTGAACCCTTTGAAACTATGAGCCCAAATGAACTTTTCTTCTACAGTTACTTTTGTTAGGTATTCTGTCCCATGGATATCAAAGTAATTAATATGCTTTCCTTTGCATTCTTGTATTTATTTTAGAGGCTATGTGAAGCCCTGTTCTGTGGGAAGAAGTAGGTTGTGAATGAGTGAAAACCCACTCACCCCAGGACAGGCTTGGCTGTCTCTATCTGACCCTGATTCCTGTTCTAATTCTCCTAGATCCAAGTCTATGTAGTGGGAGCCTGTCCGTCACCCACAGTGACTGAAGTCAGCCTCAGTCATGTCCTGAGTCCCTGAAGAGAAGCCTGAGGGATCTCATCAAGGAGAAAGATGGATATGGGCTTCACAAATTAACTGTGACAGGCTGTCTTTTTTCTCATTCAGCGTAACTGAAGCTTTTGAGCTGGCATGCAAGGTTTCTAGGTAAGAGATGTTGCCTAGCAGTGTGACACACAGTGGCTGAAGTCACTGGGGTGAGGGGACCAGAAATGGAGTTGGCAAGTCTTACCATGCAGGGTACTTAAGCCTGGCCCCAGAAGAGACCCTTCCATCTTCTAGATAGTCCTGCCATTGAAGGGAAGTCTCAGAGTATATGATCATGAGGAGCCTGGGGCCTTAAGAGAGAATCTAAATGTTAAATAGAAGAAAAAGTAGAAAGAATAAAGACCTTGACTGTTACTGATAGCCACTGTTTTATTTCAAGAGCATCTCAGCTTCCTGCTGTGAATGGGAATCCAGTTCTTCCCAGTAAAATTACTGAAGACATCCTCTCTGCCTTTCTTCTCTGTGAGGGAGATGACTGAAGCATTAATGCTTTGGGCAGCGTTTTATGATGCTGTTTGCATTTCCAGCAATAACACCAATCTTCATCAGGAAATGTAGCTGAGGTCCATCCCCTTCCTCGGGTCACAAGTGTTCTTACTTTCAGATGTTCCACACGACCAGGATGTCTCTCTCTGTGATCCACACACTTGTGTGTGACTTTGTAGGTCCTTCCACCAAGGTAAATGTTTCCTTCACTCTTCATGTCCAGGTGGCTGTGTGACCTTCTTGGGACAGTAGCAAATATGACGTAAGCAGAGAGATCACATCTGTCTTTTAAGTGTAGCCTATGGCTATAACCAGAACCTTCCTACACAGAGAATAAACCAAACTGTCCTGCTGGATGCAGAGGGCTGTGGTGGGCACAGATACTCCATTCTCTGAAGCCTGGGAGCTGGAATGCCAGAGGTCAAAGACATTCAGAGCCCAGCCAGGACACAAGGAGGCCCGGTCAGCTAAACCCAGCCAAAACTGGCAGTTCACAAAATCATAGACTCACAAATGGCTGTTGTTTATTTAACTACGGACTTGGGAGTTCCTGGAAAGTGATTAAAATACTCAGACTTTGGCATAGAATGGAAAACAGCAGTACACATTTTCCTAAGCCCAAGGTGAAGGATTCCCTGGGTCCCCCTCCTGAAGTTCATGAAGTGTCTAGCCTGCTATAGGTCGTCAAGACATGGTTTGAAACATTAAGTTGTTTTATTTTCTCTCCCTGTCATAAACATCTCAACTGAAGGTATATTGGCTCAGAAGTGTTCTAATCATATCCTTCAGCCCAGGACAGGTAGATATACCTTTTGGACTGTGATTCTGGTTTTTTGGTGTGAAGTTACATATGAACATAGTCATCTCTGAGTCCCATGGGTCCCAGACATTGTTCATTATTCTTCAGGGTCCATCCTTGTTTTTGCAAGGTCTGGAGCCAAGTTGTGTGGGTGTGGAAGTTTGAATGAGAAATGTCCTCATAGGCTCATGTATCTGAACACTTGGTCCCTGGCTGGTGCCTCTGTTTGGAGAGGTTATGGAACCTTTAGGAGACGGAGCCTTGCTGGAAGAAGTACGTCACTGAGGGTGGACCTGAGAGTTTATAGCCTCACCCCACTCCCAGTTTGCTCTCTTTGCTTCCTGAATGTGGACAGAGATATGATTTCTCAGCTCCCTGCTGCTGCCATCATCCCCGCATTGCAGACTCTCCCTCTGGAACTGTAAATCAAAATAAACTCTTTCTTCCACACCCAGTCATGGAAACAGTGGGATATGCGAAGCTTGACACCTCCTAGAGGTGAGTATGCAGAACTGGTGGGCTTCTGCAGGTTGGGCACTGCACATTCTTCCAAGTCAGGGTCGTATGTCAGCACCATGCGATGCCATCAGGAAGCTCTACATCTTAGACATCAATGAGGACACTTAAAGTTCCTGCAGATGGTTACATTTCCCAGAGAGCTTGCAATTGGAGGGTATGGACCCCACTGTGGCAGGGAAGGCACAGAGACACAGTCACTCCACAGCAGCAGGTATTTGCAGCGTTCTCACGTCTCAGTGGCTCAGGAAGCAGAAAGTGGGGGATGCTAGTGCTCAGCTGGCTTTGTCCTCTTCTACTTTTTGGTTTTAGATTGGAATCCCAGTCCATGAGGTAGTACCACCCCTTTAGAAAGGGTCTTCCCCATTTCTGGAAACACCCTCATAGACACACCCAAAAGTGCACCTCACTAATGTCATAGGCATATCTTAATCCAAGTTGATGATCAAAATTAACCATCACACTATTTAAACAAGTACTCCCGAGTATGTCTGTGCGCCCCCGCCAGAGCATGGCACTCTTCCACCCTGGCCCCTGAGAAGCACAGAGAGATGTAAATAACAACATATTAAGACTTCTCAGTATAAAATGGGAGCCAGTGTGCTCTTCTGGGCATGAGTCCCTCTAACAGCCAAAGATTCAATGGGCCTTTAGATTCCTTGCAGTACTGACTTTCTGTGGTTCTGATAGGCATCCAAACTGTTGGTAAATGTGACTAGTTCCTGAACTAAATGAATCTCACCAGCGGAAAATGCTGAGGCAGGAGGTCTAGTAGAATACTGCTCCCGGGAGCAGCCACAGCTGACGGCTGGAGAGGAGACAGGGGTCTCAACTACTCACCCTCCAAGACTTGAACTTGATAGGAACCAGAGTGAGCACAGAAGTCTGTCCTTCCTGCAGACTCCAGGAAGAGTGCCACTAGCTGACACCTTGACTCCAGCAGACCTGAGTGGCTATTGCAGACCTATCCAGCTCTAACTGCTATCAACAGAGCCTTGAACTTGTTAAAATGAATACTGCTCTAGTAGGCACAAAGTCCAACACTAAACCCAAGAAAAATAAATAAATTAGCAGGCCTGGAGAGATGGCTCAGCAGTTAAGAGCACTGGTTGCTCCTGCAGATGAACCAGGTTCAGTTCCCAGCACCAACAGGGTGGCTAACTATGGTCCTTAACTCCAGTTCCATGGGATCTGACACCCTCTTCTGGCCGCTGTGGGCATTATAAACTTGTGGTACACTTACATACAGGCAAAGCACTCATATGCATAAAACAAATAATTTTTAAAATTAGCTATCTGTGCCTCTCCAAGGGACTCTACAACAAAGGAAAAGTTGTCACTGTCACGTCTGGTGCAGACCTCTTAGCTAGGGCTGAGGACGCTGCCAGTGACTCAATTATCTTTTAACCACATTCCTTTGTTATTTTTATTTTTTGTGTCTGAGTGTTTTACCTTTTTTGTCTTTGTTTCTCCCTCCTGGAATTCTTACTGGATTTCTTAGAGAGAGGCATAGGAATGGTTAATCAATTAAAATTGATTGAGGGGCTAGTGAGATGAATCAGAGAATAAAGGTGTTTTACCTTTTGTATAGAAATGTGCCTGTGTCATGCAATGCCCAAAAAAGTCAGAAGAGGGCATCAGATCCCCTGGAACTTGAGTGACAGATGGTTGTTAGCTACCGCATGGGTGCTGGGAACTCAACCACTGGGCCACCTCTCCAGTCTTAACCACATTCCTTTTAAGAATTCCTCTGGACTCACGGAGTATTCTTGGGACTGAGACAAGAACAGGAACAAGTAGAAGGCAGCCAATTTCAACAGGAACCAGGGAAGCAGTGGAGGCCTTGCAGGGCACTAGGAATGCGTCTAGCACAGTTACCTGGGCATGGATGAATCACAGTCACTGGACTCCTTCCCTGCAGTTAGCCATCCAGCAGTGATATCCACCTGCTCCAGACATTTTAGCCTTTGCTTTGTGTCCTTCTTTTTGGGAACCTACGGCATTTTGACCTGGGTATTTTGTATTCAAAACTTTCTTTCAATGTACAATTATCACAAAATTCCAGAAAAAGCAACTGTATGTGAATCAAGGATTTTAGAAGATCTGATTTCCATCTGAATGAAGACTCGGCAGTAATGTGCTCTTTCTCAGGACCAATCCCCCAGGTTGGCTGATGTGCTGAGATACAAAGCCAATGCAGAACAATTCAGAAACAGCAGAGACAGCTGCGAATTGGGGGCCATTCTGGATAGCTTTAGTTTACTTGTCAACTTGACACACCTGGGTTGAGGGAGCCTCAACTGGGGATTGCCTCCATTGGACTGGCCTATGGCCATGGCCTGTGGGGTATTCTCTTGATTGTTGAGTGATATGGGAGGGCCCACTCCATTGTGGGCAGTGCCATCCCCAGCAGGTTGTTCTGTATTGTATAAGAGAGCAGGCTGAACATGGACCAGGGGAGCAAGTCAGTAAGAAGCACTCCTCCATGGCCTGTGCTTCAGCTCCTGCCTCCAGGTTCCTGCCCTGATTCCTACCTTGGGCTCCCTCAGTGATGAACTATGACCTGGAAGATGTGAGCTAAAATAAACCCTTTCTCCCCAAATTGGTATTGGTCAGAGTGTTTTGTCACAGCAATTGAAGCAAACTAGAACAGGGTCCATCTGTGGGGACAGCTCCCTGACATAAAAGAGATCGCAGGGGAGTCTGAGGATGGGGCGGGGGGCACTGAGAGCCAGCAAACTTGGAATCCAGGGAAATGAGATCAAGTTTAGTGCACACAGCAAGGTCAATGTGCACCCAGCTGTGACAGTTTGGGAACTTAGAGCTCTTAGTTGATGGAAAAGCACCATAAATGTCATCTGGTAAATATTTGCTCCTTATCAACCCAGATAAGTCATTTCTCCGTGTCCCACAGGGAAGCCCTGCAATCAGAAGTTATCTACCTGTTATGTAGACTAGGATTTTGAAAAATCAGGTAAACAGCAGATTTGTGATGTTCCTTCATCTCATTCCATTTTTCTCATTGCCAGCTGGGACAGGCTTGTTAGGAATGGTTTCTGAAGGTGATACTGATACATTAATTAGATATCCAGACAACAAGCATCGCTCTGCATTTGGAGATCTGTCTTTTCTAGGGCAGAACTTCTCAGCTTTTGCAGTGAGGCTTTTCTGCAAAGCTACCAAGAAACCACATCCAGGATTTCAGAGTTTTGACTTTAAAGCTTGTTTGCCTGTTCTCTTCTGGGACTGGGATGCTTCTAGACCGTGGAGGGAACAGGAGGCTTGGAGCATGCTAGAGGTTGGCATGAGTCAGCGAGGTGGACACTTTCTCTCTAGCTCTTAACTCCCAGCCCCCGCCAAGGAAACACTTGACATTTAGAGCAACTATCTATTCTGAGGATTTATGTGTCTGTTGAAATTTAGAGGTTCATGTGATGATAATATTCCAGCCCTAAAGGAAAGATACAACTGAATAAGAATAAATAGACTTTGCTGGAGCCAGACACTGATGCCAGTTGGGGACATTCTGTTTCTTCACTGGTACAGAATGCTAAAATGGTGACCCATGTTGTCTCTCATTTGTGGATTTTAGCTCCAAATCCTTATATGTGAATATATATCCTGATGTAACTGCAAAAATGGAATGAGATGAAGGAACATCACAAATAGAGAGGAAAAAGAGAGGAACCATGGAGGTAAAGGGAAAGAAGGAGGCCAAGAGGGGGAGTGAGACAGATGTTACCAAGGAGGAAATGGGGAAACAGATGTGACCAAGGAGGGGAGGAGGGGAGGATATACCAGGAACCATGGGGTAAGAGTGGGGGGGGGGGTGGTAATAGAAGACAGGTGTTATCAGAGGGAAAATGGAGGCACTTTAAGGAGGGAGGAAAGAGGTTAGGTAGGGAGAGAGAAGAGATAAATAAAGCCGAGGTGGTGTGAAAAACCAGAGGGAAATATATTATCTCAAAAACCTACTGAAAAATACACATACAATATCTGAATACGAGCGCATGTGTACACCTGAAGGCCACGTAAAAGAAACACAGTGCCAGACAGGAGAAACCTTCTTTGAGTTTTTGGTCAGAGTAGTCCAAGAGACTCCCAAATTAACACAGGCTATTGTTACAGCCTTTGATGACCTCCCAGAAGTTGAAAATAAGACCATATTGCTGAAGATAGGACATACTTCAGAATTAACACTTGGAGCAATGGAGCTGGAACTGACCTGGAAGCCTCCTCCCTGAAGACTATCTGTCATGGTTTCAGAGGACACTATGTAAGCTGCTAAGGGAGAAAATCAGTCAATGGCCCAACCCAGCTCTAAAGACTAATAACCACAACAACAACAACTAGCACAAAAGCTATGGTGGTGCAGTAGTGATACTTTATCTTGGAGTCATCAACAGCTGTATAATTGGACTTAAAGCCCTCTCAATGGGAGGAACTGTAAACATAGCCAAATACATATGGCTGAAGTGGTCATGGGTCTTAGAGAAAAATCTACCTCTGTCATATCCCTAAACAAACGTAATTTCTTACTGTATGCTAAATATGGATCCTTGTATTTACAAAGTATACCATTTGTCGCGCATCAAAGAGGCTTCTTTTTGCAACAGATGGAGACTAGACAGGGTTCCACAACTGGTCACACACAGAGAATATGTCTGAGAGATGCCCAGCCCTAAATGACACATCTACAGTGGAACCTGTAAACCTAAGGTTCATGAAGCATAGCTGGGATCGAAAGAATACTAATGCATCTCTCAACTCTCACCAGCAAAGCTTCTTCATGCAGCAGAATACTATGCACACAGAAGGCCACAACTGGCTAAAGTGCAGAGAATGAAAGATCACAGAAAGCATGTCCCTGATAGGACTCCTACATTACCACCCCCACCACACACACACACACCAGGGCTCAAGGACAATTGCAGAAGAGGGAGCAGAAAGATTGTAACAGCCAGAGTTGGTGTATAATCATAAGGAAGTAGAGTCTTCCAGGCCTCTGGAAACGTGCTTATATGATCTTATAGTATTGGTGTCAGTATGCACAAGACCCATGCAAACTCAACAGACAAAAATTCAGCATAGAGCTGGGGAAATGGGCAGCAGACCCTAATCTTAGCCACAGAACTATTAGCAGCTGACTACTGCCGGGTAAAGGAGAGTTTATCTTCTTTAAGGGAGTGACTCTAGATAGGCTGATTAGACTCCAGTAGATAAACTTGCACTGAGGGACTTCTGGGTACACAAACTTGGTTTAATATACCTTAACATACAACGCAGAATTCATGAAATCCAGTGGGGGGGGGGTGTAGAGGGTGCGGACGGGAGAGGAGTTAGTTATAAAGACAATTAAGATGTTTTGTATGAAATGCACAAAAATTCAATTTAAAAATACCAAAAAAAGAATTATAAGATGAAAACCTTGCAATTACAGCACACAGCAGAGGTTTATTGAGGCGAAAGTAACAGTTCCCATAGCACACAGAGAGACAAACTCCCCACGTGGGGAGGCGTCCAGAGCTGGATGAGTCTGGGCTTTTATACTGTATAGGTTGGAGATGGGACAGGACTGGCCTTCCTTTCCCCTTTGACAGACAAGGCAGGATGCATGTTGCTGATTGGTTCACTCATATGAAAGCAGGAACCAGATTGGTAAAGCAAGGACAGGAAGTTTGAAATTCACAGGAACCCACCAGAGGGTCGGAGGGGAAGCCCACCAAAGGGGCCAACTTTGGACAAGAACCCAGAAGTGAGCCATTTTGGATGAAAGTGAAAGCAACTGGAAGTCAGCTGAATTTGGGGTTTCTTTCACAGCCAACCGTCTCCTACTCTTCTTCAACACCAAGGCATACATATGGCAGTCAACTGGTTCCACTCCCCACCCACTGTCATTCTGTACTGTTTTAAGAAAACATCCATCAATTTAAGCAGAATCACACCTTAAGCTTTTAGTACCAAAGTCCTCTTCACGCCTCTTGGACGCCCAGAATGAGGCGCTGATTCTCCCTGATTTCCCGCCTTACCTCTCTCTTCACCCACTAATGCTTTGTTGTTATCGGCAAGAGAAGGAAAGCACCCAAAAAAAGACACAAGACGCTGGGGCCAGCAAGGACTCAGCAGGTGAAAGGCGTTACTTCCCAAGTCTGAGGACCTGGGTTCCGCTCCGTGCAGCCCATGCAAAGGCAGGAGAGAGCGAACTCCACAGAGCTGACCTCTGCCCTCCACACTCATGCCCGCGCATGTGCACTCACATACACATATAATACATATGCATGTGATAATAATAGGTGAATTAAAAATACAAGAGAGTGAATTTCAGTTGAACTCCCCCAAAGCAGGAGATCTATTTTTAGTGTGTTCATTATTTTTTACACCATCGTGACCAAAATACCCGACAAAGGCAACTTACAGGAAAAAAAATATTTGGGTTTATGATGGCAGAGGGCTCCTGTTCATCACAGCAGAGAAGGTAGGATGGGGTGGTCTAGTTTGTGGCTGCAGGAGCCTCTGGTGCTTGGCATTCACAACGCAGCAGATGAAGAAGCAGAGAGATGCTGACTGGAACCTGGGCACCATAACCTTCAAATTCCCACTCCAAGTGACTTTCTTCTGCAACCAGGCCCACCTCTTAAAGGTTCCGAAGTCTCCCAAAACAGTGCCCCCAAATGGGAACCATTCAAAACATGAGCCTGTAACATGCACGTTGCATAACATGCCCCAAATATTCCATGCGCCATAGTTAAATGAAGTGTTAATTCATTGGGAATTCACTCTTAACTTGTACTGTGCTGTAACTTGCTGACTCTGTAGCCCTCTCGAGGTTTCATGTTCCTCTGAGCTCCTCTGGAATCATGGGGTGGCCAACCCCAACTTGCAAGGGTTCCCCAGCATCATAAGGCCCTGTCACTCCCAGGAGAGAACTTTCCTCTGAACCACCTGCTTTTCCTGTAGCTTCCCTGCCCACTGGACTCAGTGTATACACAAAGTTGCATCTGATTAACCTGTACAGCATCACACATAAATCATCCTAACCGACTCTCTGAAAATGTTGCCATGCTTTTAGTTTCTTCTTTCCAGAATCTGAATTTCAAAACACATGTAAACAGAGGCGGCTAACAAAATACAGGATGTCTCCCTGCCAGGGTCTCTCCACTGAGAGGCATCCAGCAGCTCTCTACTGCACTTGGAGGTGGTGGTGTGGCATGGAGATGGTGGTTTCACATGCCCTTGACATATATGACCACATGCCCTGTACGTGAGAAGAGACAGGGGAGCACCTAGAGTCCCTGTGCTCTTAACATCTGTGGGAGGGCTGAGCAAGAAAGAGCAAGACCATTAGTCCCATCTCTTTGCTTTCTCTGTGGGAAGAGATCATCAAGACTTGCTAATGGTTCACCAACTTAGTGTCTATATAATGGACTCATTAATAGCCACAAGAACTAAAAATGGTCACACCAGTTTGGTAATATTTATGAATAAAGAATTATACCTGTGACCCAAGTCTGGTGGTACACACCTGCCAGTCCAGCACTTTGGAAGCCAATGCAAGAGGATCAAAAACTTGAAGCCAGCCTGAGATACATAGTGAGTTATAGCCCAGGCTGGGCTGGATAGTAAGACCCTGTCCCAAGATGTCAAAATAAAATAAGCAAATGTAATAAGAAAAATACACATATACACTTCCACAGGTGCATATGCATATGTGTGTATACATATATATGCACCTGACTTTGAGATGCTTTGATCAAAAAGCACAACTGTTATAAAAACAGGAGGAACTCACACAGAGTTGCTGCAATGAAATACCTGAGACACTCAATTTATGAAGAGGAGAGGATTCTTTTGGCTCACCAATTTGGAGGATCCATTGATGGCCAATTGTCCTTTTTGCTTTTGGGCCTGGGAATTGGAAACAGACAAAGAGATATACATAGTCATTTGGCACTGAAAGCCCATTGGTGATAGACATGGGTGCCTTAGACCTTGGGTGAGAACTGAGATAAATAGGCATGTGGTGTGTTAGGGGAAGGACAGGAAGGTTCTTTGGAGTTTGCCATTTTCCAACTCAACGCATATGTCAGAGATGACCTGCAAATTCATCATGGCAGCCTGAATCAGCAGGTGGTATCAGCAGGTGGACTTGTCAAGGATGGGGCAGGGGAAAGATTGGAAACTGGAAGAGGGTCAAGTCCACTATGAGAAGATGGTGAGGCTGAGGGAGGAATAGAGGGAGAGAAGCTGATATTTTGTTATCATTCAGCTGCACACGATGACACCTCCTTAGCCAATGTTTACTTGATCTGTTCATTTGGAGTCATCAGATTGTGCACAAAAAGGTCCTGCATGGAACCCATCAGATGAGGACAGACTGGCATGTTGAGCCCATCCCCCATCCACTCACTAAACACATATTGACAAATGAACTGTCTCAGCTAGGGTTCTCTTTGGAATGAAGGTTGCACAAGGGTGTTGTGGTGAGGTCATCATTAGGTCATCAGAGTTTATAGCAAGGAGTTCCCAGGCCTACTAGGGTGGTGTGATGATTCGTTTTCACTGTCAGCGTGACTGAATTTGGAATCACTGAGGAAACACACCTCTAGGTGTGTCTGTGAGGATTTAAGACCTACCCTGGCTATGAGTAGTGCCATCCCATTAACTAGATCCCAAAATGAATAAAACAGCAAAAACATTTGAGGCTATTGGGGTTGAAGAGATGGCTCAGAGGTTAGGATCTTGGCTATCTTCAGAGGACTTAGGTTCGTCGCTCAGCATCCACACAGTGGTCAACAACCACTCACAACTCCAGTTCCAAAGGATCCAATGCCCCCTTCTAGCCTCCTCATGTACCCATGGGTCCTCTTACATATCTGCAGGCAAAGTACTCATATACATAAAGTAAAAACAAATAAATAATTTTCAAGTGACCAACTCTCCCCCATACCTGTTGCTATGACTACTCCACCATGATAGCTGCATCCCTTGTTAAAGATGAGCCCCAAAGATCCTTGCTCCCTTAAGTTCCTTCTTTCAAGTAATTTGTCACAGCAATGAGAATAGTAGCTAATTCAAGTGGGGTTATTAATTAGCTGCTTTTCAGAGACAGAATACGAGAAGAGGAAACTGGGTATTCTCATAGGGTTATTCATTCCCCAGTCGTCATTTCCAGTTGGCAGAGCAATGAAGGCGTGCTGCTCCTCCCGTGTACAGTCCTTAGCCCTGGGTGAGCGCTCCTAGGCTCAGGGGGGTGAGGCGGACCCTGGGGCCATCTGTGGGCAAAGTCGGAAAGAGTTGGGCTTGCAGTAAGCTCTTTCCTGCCTGTGTCAAGCTGCCTGATAGTGTGAGCAACCAGCCCAATGGACCAAGAAGTTCCTGGGTTAATACAGATGCATTAAGTACTTTCCTCATTGATGTCACAAAACACTTGACAAAAGCGACTTAAGGAAGGAAGGGTTCCTTGTGGCTCATAGTTCAAGGTACAATTCGTCATGGTGGGAAGGTATGGTGGCAGGAGCTTGAGACAGGTGATCACATTGCATCCACAGGAAGGAGAGAGAGAGAGAGAGAGAGAAAGAGAGAGAGAGAGAGAGAGAGAGAGGCTGATGGTCGATGCTCAGCTTGCTTTCTCCTTTTTATTCGGTCCAGGACCCCACAACATGGAATGGTGATGCCCATATTCAGGGTGCGTCTTCCTTTCTGTTAACTATCTCTAAAACAATCTTATAGACACACCCAAAGGCACCTCCATTGATTCCCTAAGCGCTCCTTAATTCAATCAAGTCAACAACTGAAATTAACTATCTGAAGTCTGTACTTTGGCAGCTTGACAACCAAACATCTCATTTTATCTCTTTTATGTTTTATTTATTTGTGCATGTGTGTGTATGCATGTATGTTTGTATGTGTGTGCCAAAGTGTCCATGTTGAGATCAGAGAGAAATTTACAAGAGTCAGTCTCTTCCTTCTACCATGTGCTACCAGGAATCGAACTCATATCATCAGGCTTGACGGCAAGCACTTTTACCCATCTTGTTGTCCCAAAACACGTAATTTGAAACCACAACCCAATGCCTGACAGATCCGGGAAAACCAAGACAGCTGACAAACCTGCCTCTCCTACCCCACGTCAAGAACCTTCTTTCATAAATCCAGGAACTTGCTTTGCCTAGAAAATTCCAGATCCTGCCCAGCGAAGACTTTGTTCTGGGCTTTTCCAGGATCTCCATCTCTATTCAAATTTATTTGTCTTCCATGCCAGATTTGCAAGATGCCCTCTAAGCTAATTAAAACATGGACTATAAACTCAAATACCAATGAGGTTGGGGAAGTAATATACACAGGGAGGGCTGCCAAAGTCACCTTACAAAAGCATTCAGCATTAGCTGTTTACCACAAAGCGACTCACCCATCCTTATCTTCAGTGTGACACGCTGTGCATGTGCAGACAGATGGACACTGGGCACAGTGCAGAGAGACGATAACAAGCAGGGTTTGTATCCCTGGAGACCCCTAAATCTGTCGAGAAGGATGCTCATAGCTCTTACGTGCCTTGCCACACTCGAGACCCTCTTTGGGCCTCAGCTGACCAGGTTTTCTGAAACTTTGAGATAAACTGGGATTTGGAACTGTATGCAATCCGCTTTAAAGTGTGACATGCCAAATCATAGCGAATATTTTTTTTAAAGCACAATGTGATCCAGCTCCATTGGGGAACCAGATGCTATCTAGGGGTCACGTTTATCCTGCAGGCTGCTTGTCTGCACCGTGTGGAATAAGCTGTTTGACAGTTGCAATTTTCCACTCTCTCGGATCCCTAAATTGTGATGTTGACACCTTAATATTTTAAGTCCCTTGCAGACACCTCCTGGATTTCAGAAAGATCCCTGAGGCAGCCTTGAGCAGGCTAGGCTGCACTGCTCCCAACACCTTGGGCTGTCAGCACAGTGCAACTTCCCCAGGGACAACTGTGCCTAGACCTGAAGTCCTGGAGATGCAGGCTCCTTCAATCCTCCATCCCTTTCACAGTTACAGAGGGAGCAGAAGGATGAGCTCACCGTCATCTTGTGAGGATGGGAGTTCAACCCAACACCCACCCTCACTGGTCACTTCCCCTCAGAGAGTCCTGAGGGGTAAGGGCTGCCTACTTGCCGCAGGTGAACATCACCCTCCTCCAATGAGCAAGCAGTGCTGTGCTTCTAGATAATGTCTCAGAGCGGTGTCTCAAAAGGCCCACATCAATGCCCAAAGGTCTGCGGAGAAATGACCCAGGTGTGGGGGGTGCGGTGTGGGACTGTTAATGCAGAGTGGGAAGCAGGCTTGTCTGTAGATCTAGAACACGGGGCTGGGAAGGCAAAAGGAATACTTTGCCTTGGAACTCAGTTACAAGAATTTCTTATGAAATGGTGGCCAGGCGCTCTGGCAAGACTGCGGCAGAAACCACCGACCTCACTTCAGCTCAGGATGGCTTAGATGATGGACTACTGTGACAGACTGAGCACCTGCATGTACTCTGTAAAAATGATCACCGAAAACTCATTTCAAGATCATATTGCCACTGGAAGGATTCACTCATGGCTCAGTATTGGTGACGTCTGCACTGTGTGGGAAGCTGCCAGGTGATGTCACCACTGCTAACAAGTCAGACTGGACCTGGAAAGCAAGGCTGGCCCATGCCTGTGTCCTCTGCGTTACCTTTATATGCAAGAGACTCCGGCCTTCCACCAGCACCATGCTATTGGCCCAGACAGAAGACTCTGTCATATGATCTGTGACATGCAGGAGAACCCGTCCTCTACATGTCTGACAAACTGTCTCCCCGCTCAGGCATGCCCCTACACCTAAGTGAGTTGGGATCTCACAGGTTCAAGGCCACTTGCTCCTGTCACTGTGGGAATGGAGACCCAGCTCCTCCCAGGACCAGCTGAGATAGCTGCCAGTCATTTATCAGCCTTCCCCTTAAATTTAAGCTGCCTTCTTCAATCTCTGTCAAACACATTTTCATAGAAATGATTCTCAGAATTCATTCCTGCCAAGAAGATCCTCTCCTGGTGCTTTGACGTGTGACATAGCCCTTCGCTCACAATGGCCAAAGGCTCCTGTGATGTCAGTGAAGTGTGATGACTGAGTGAGTCTAACATTCCAGGGTCTGTCAACTGGTGAACGACCTCACGAGGACAGCTTTCCATTGTCCCTGGGAGTGAAGAATTGAGCCCGTGACAAACTGAGCCTCAGAAGAGCAGTGGTCTCCCAGGTCAGCAGTTAAAGACTCCTTCACTTTCCTGCCTGCGCCATCACCAAAATCATCACGAGAGGGGCTAAGAACGCCTTGGGATCCGCTTTAATCTGGTATATGGCCCCCAAATCAAGAATGGTGTTAGGTCTGGTTTTAGTGTATCGGCTCCTGTGCAGTTCACGCATATGCACCATGTATGCACAAAGACAAAACACACCATACAGTAGAAATGCACATATCTCATATAATACATATAACACCATGCATTCTATACAAGACATATATAACACACAGATATCACATACCCATTACACACACTTCAAGGCAATACATATAACCTGCATGTCATATAATACACACAATACAACATATCATATACATGCCATATAACA
This sequence comes from Eospalax fontanierii, assembly GCA_035773235.1. NCBI lineage: Eukaryota > Metazoa > Chordata > Mammalia > Rodentia > Spalacidae > Eospalax > Eospalax fontanierii. The sequence continues at coordinate 2,879,925 of CM069524.1, read as the reverse complement.
CACATATTACACACATACCACATACACGCCACACATACAACACAATATGCAACATACATACTATAATAATGCATATATACACATAGATATACATAATATATGTATGTATATATACATAATGCATGACACACATATGCCACACATGTGCAGTACACATACCTCACACAACAAGAGTACAATATGGACACACACAACTGGCCCCTTTGTTAGGTGATGATAAACACTTTTCTACTGAAGCTACCTCAGAGAGCTCCCAGAGGTATTTACCTGGTAAACAAATCACACAGCCCCTGTACTTGAAGTCCAAGAGACAATCCCAAATTGCTGAGCATTACCCAGGGCTGTGCTCCAAGCTCTGGTGGATTAGAAAAATGTCACATAGTTGTTGACCTGACGGACTGAGCTGACAACCAGAATCAGCCAGATTCAACAAGAGAACCAGTGTGACAGAGACAGACAGAAAGACAGACGGACAGAAGTAGCTGTGCATGGTATTCTGGCGGATGGACAGGCGTTTGTCTATACCATTGTGGGGCTGGATAAGCATGTCCAGCATGGAAGTCTGGAAGGGAAGGGTGGCCCACCAGTGATCTCCCGAACTTGGAGTTGACTAATTAGAGACTTCATCTGCAAGTCCCTTCAGGGCAGCACTTGGGTGACTGTGTGCACACTGACCAGTGCTTGCTGCCCCTTCCCCCTCCCCCACCCCCGCCTTTGGGACAGAGCATTGCATCCATTCACCTTTCCTTCATGCTTTCTAAAGTGGATTCTGGGAAATGTAGTTTAGCCTGGCCAAACACTTGATAAAAAGCCAGGGTGATAAAATAAGCCACATACCCCATAAACGAATCACACAGCACTATGCTGAATGGGTAGATTAGAGAAAACGAGATGTGCGTTTGCATACATATGCATACATAGGTACACAAATATACATACACATGTATACATATACATATGAATCAAGAAGCTGTACATGGGGCTGGAGAGATGGCTCAGTGATTAAGAACAAAGACTGCTCTTGCAGAGGACCCCCGTTTGATTCCCAGCACACACAGAGGCTTACAATCATCTGTAACTCCATTTCAGGGGATCTGACACCCTCTTCTAGCCTCTGAGGGCACTGCATGACATGGATATACTTACATGCATGCAGGCAAAACACTCATACATATAAAATAAAATAAATAAAAATTTAAGAATAAATTGCACATACAACGAGGCCACTGATGCCTGGCATCTACAATGGTGTGTGTGCACACATGTGTGAACTTGTAATCTGGCTTCCCCTGCCCTTACTAGAGCAGTGGTGGCCTCAGTCTGAGGCTGAGTAAAGGACTGAGTGTCTCTGTTCTGTCAGCAAATATGCTCCCTGAACTTCAGCCTGGTCACCCGGGATCTTTGCCCACAGAAAGCTGCTTATTGATTCAAAAAAAATTGCTATTGAATCATTGTGTGATTCATACAAAACATCTTGATCAAGTTTAATCATCTTTCTATGCCTTTCCCCACTGGCACCCCGTAGTCCCCCAACTGTATTAAGGCCTATTGTGTCAAGCTAGTGTCTCCAAGTAACTACAGGTTCACCCACTGAGGTCTACTCAGCCTATCCAGAGTCTCTTGCTTTAGGAAGACTAGCCCATCCTCACCCAACAGTAATCAGTTGCCAATATTTCTTAAACAAAAGTTGGGGTCTGTCACCGATTCCCCCAGTGCTATGCTGGGTTTTTGTCTGCTTAAGGTTGCATGGATCTTGGGCATGTCAAAACTTCGATTGCTGTAGGTTCCTATGAGCAGGGTTCCCAGAGCTTGTAGGATTCTATTTCCGGGAGCCCGGTGCACTCCTGTGAGAGACGTGTGCAGCTCCTCCCAGTCCCAGGCGCCCGAGAGCCCCTTGTAGTGCATATTCCACGAGTTCATTATACAGGGATGGTGGAGAGGTTCCATGTTGAATGTTTGGTCTCATTTGGGTAAAGTGAATCTAGCGTTTACCTCGGCTACGGGCGAACAAGGACCCATCCAAATTTACTTCGGAGCAGGGTCCAATTCAAACAAGGATGTTCTGATTCGAGTTTGGGGGCCTAGGATGTGCCACTTTCAGTAGCATTTCATAACAATTCCAGTGATGCTGTCTTGATAAAACTAGTCTAAAAATAGTTTAGAATGACAAGGGCAAATAGGACCTTGGAAAGCTGTTTTTAATTTCAAATATAGTTTTAAACCTTAGCAGAAAAGGGCAAGACCCAGGGGAGCAAGCCATAAAATCTTATTGAAAAACACTGACCAAGAGCCAAGATGAACAGGAGGTTTACCTTATATATCATGGGAGAACTTATTATCATTAAAGAAAAACTTTTTAATTTTCATTTTCAAGGAAATTCGTATCAGAACTCCAGTGCATTTGTTTTCTGGAGCAGACTTGAGAAAGGAAAACGCACTTTACCCGATAAAGCTATGATAACTCAAATCAAAACAGCAAGGTGCTGACAGGGCCACAGACCATTCCATCACGAATGTTCTAGAACAGGGATTCGAGAGAGAGAGAGAGAGAGAGAGAGAGAGAGAGAGAGAGAGAGAGAGAGAGAGAGAGGCGATAATACTTGATAAAGATGACACTTCCTTATTTCATTTTTAAATTTTATTTTACATATATGAATGTTTTGCCTGCATGTATGTAAGTGCACCCATGTCACACAATGCCTAGGCCAGGAGAGGGTGTCGGATCCCCTGGAACTGGAATTACAAACAGTTGTCAGCCTTCATATGGGTGCTAGGAATTGAACCCAGGTCCTCTGCAAGAGCAGTCAGTCCTCTTAACCACTGAGCCACCTCTCCAGTCCTGGAGATGATGCTTATTTTTAAGGAGAATAAAAGAGAGAGGCAGCAAAGAAGAGGGTGGGACACTGTTGACATCGCCTTCTCCTTGGATCACAGGCATTGTGCCTTGAGAGATTTTTGTTGGATTATAATATTGTTACCAGAGTTCTTGGGCCCTTGAACTCAAGGGCCATTTGGGCTACATGAGACCCTGTCTCCAGCCAACTAACCAACAAACAAAAACCCTTAACAAAGAAAGCACAAACAGCTGTGTGTCCAGGAAAATGAAATGTCCGTGATTCGGACAGATTCATCTGTTCTCTCTCCACAAACTGTCAACTCTGTGTGATAAGAAAATGTGAGCGGCAGTGAGTGAATGGCCTTTCTACACCCCGGGATTCCTTGTCCTCAACATAGCATGTGGTTTCCTATCATAGGTCAACGTGCAGCAAAACCACAACTCTGACTCTAGGACTAGTGAAAGGTAGGGTTCCAAGTATAACAGTCTGTTTTCTGTTACTACATCAAAGTACTTGAGGCAGGATGACTAATAAAGGCAAAGGTTTATTTAACTCACTGTTCTGGAGTGCCAGGGTCATGTCTGTTGATGGCCTTCTTGCTGACAGAGTCTTGAGGCAGAGCAGGGCTTCACATAATGAGGGACACAGAATACACTTTGTGTGTGTGTGTGTGTGTGTGTGTGTGTGTGTGTGTGTACATGCACACATGTGTATATACATGAAGTTTGTGGTCCCTCTGTCTCTTTTTCTCACTGCTTTTTTTCCAGACAGGCTTTACATGGCCCAGGCTGACCTCGAACTCCCTATGTAGACTAGAATAGCTTTGAATTACTATTTTTATTGCCTCATCTCCCAGTGCTAAGCTTCCATGTGCCACCACACCTAGCATTCGCTCTCCTTTTATAAAGCCACTGAACTTGTCTAACCCCAGTCACTTCCCGAAAGCTTCTCCTAATACTTCATGATTAGGGATGAATTTTAACAAGTGCATCCTTGTGGAGTGCAAGCTCAACCCTTATCTAAGCTGTAGCACCAAGAAAGGGCATTTATATAATCTTTTTTCTATAGATGTGGGGCAGTGTATGTGTATGGGTGTAGGGTATGTGTGTGTGAGTGTGTATGTGTGTGTGAGTGTGTGTGTGTGTGTTATGTCAGTGTATGTGTGAGTGTGTATGTGTGTGAGAGAGAGTGTGTGTGTGTGAGTGTGTATGAGTGTGTATGTGTTTGAGAGTGTGTGTGTGAGTGTGTATGTGTGTGTGTGAGTGTGTGTAGGATACCGAGTGTGTATGTGTGTGTGTGAGTGTGTGTAGGATACCTTGTTTTTCGGGACAGGGTATCTCACTGGCCTGGAACTGATCCTGTAGATAAGGCTGACTGGCCAGCAAGTCACAGGGATCCTCCCAGCTCCCACTTCCCGGCACTGGGATTACTAGCACAAGTCCCAGCATGTGCTACTATGCCTGGCTTTTTAAAAGATGAATTCTAAGGATTTTTGCTCAGGTCCTGAGGAGTTCACTTTACCAACCGAGCTATCTCCCAAGCGCCCCACCATAGTTATTTTATCATTGAAAAATGCAAAGTGGTGATTCTGGCAGCATCAGAAACCCGCTTGGCAGCTTACTGCGGGTGCCCTCAATGCAGATGCTCGTTCCTTAGGGTGCTGCTCTTCCCTGGATGTCTGTGGTCCAAGGTTGGCCCATGTAGCAGATCTGTTCTTAGGATAGCCCAGAGTCATTCCCTTCCCTGGCCATCCACAGTCCCTTAAAAACACTGACTGATTCCACATGGCCACACTGTTTTAATGAAGTTAAACAGTTAAAACAATCACCCACAGAACATGTGTCCATACGATGTCTTGTCATGAGTCACAAACATGGACGTTTAGCTGCTCTTGTCTCTGAGGCCCTTCTCTGGTCCACCAAGGTCTCTCTTGGTGGTCTGAGGAAGCCTACAAACCAGGCTATCATATTTTCTAATGATGGCATTTCTGCCTGGTGTACAAGTTCCCTCTGTTGTCGTTTCAAGTGTCTATCCATCTTGTAAATGGCTGTTTCTAGTGCCAACCATCAGGACACGTTTAGAGGACATGTCCCTGGCTGTCCCACAGTGCTCCTCAGCATCCCTTTGAGGCTGCCACGTGGAGCAGGGGCAGACATTTGCAATCCTAGCACTCAGGAGGGAGAAGCAAGAAGACGGAGCTCAGAGAGCCTGAGCTACAACAGCAACAACAATAGCAACTGTTAATACTTTCCTTGTTGCTGTGACAAAAGCAGTTTAAGGAAAGAAAGGTTCGTTTCGGCTCACAGTTTGAGGATGCAGTCCATCACGGTGAGGACAGGAGGAGTGTGAAGAGGCTGGTCACAATGGCATCTACAGAACGCAGAGAGATGGATGCTGGTGCTCAGCTCACTTTCTCCTTTTTACTCAGTCGGGGCCTGCAGCCCCTGGGTTGGTCCTGACCACATCTACAGTAAGTCTTTCACCTCAGTTAATCCAACCTAGAAAATGCCTTGCAGACATGCAAGAGGTTTGTTTCCACAGTAATCTAGATCCTTCAAGATGATGGGATTAATCACCAGCACAAACAGCCCGCAACAGGTTACCTATCAGGGATTTGCTCCGGGTCTTCTGTCGGTGCACACTCAGGGAAGCTGCAGTGCGCCCATCACCCACTCCAAAAGCCAGATAATTGTATTTGCTGCCTGAAGTCCAAGGTCTATCCTGCATCCTGCTGCTGAGACATCAGCCTCTCACTGCCTCCTCCAGGAAGAACAGAGTGGGCTCTGCTCACAGCCACCTCTGTGCTACAGAACCCACATCTTCAAGCTCATCCTGCCTTCCAACAGATTCTTCAGAGTCAACAAAACCCTCAGAATCTCTAAAGAGCCACTGTCCAGTGGGGTTTGAAGTTCTTCAGGAAACCTGTGTGCTGGAGGCATTCCAAAGTTCCCTGGTTGGGCTGTGGTCCTGGGAATGTGATACATGTTCTCCCCCACTAGGACCCTTGTGAGGGCTGCCTGGCCCCTCAGTCTGCAGCCTTCAAGGCCCTTCCTGTGCTCATCCTTTCTGGCCTCCTTTCTCTGGCAGCACCTCTGCTGTTCTGTCACTACTGGTCCCCTAGGCAACTTCACAACTCTTTTGAAATCTCCTGCAGAGAAAGAGGGAAAGAGCTAGCTTTTTTCCCATCGTCTAAGAGGCTGGTTGGCTGGTGTACAGTAGTCCTAGGTGCTGAGAGCTGCAAACGCTCTCCAGGGGAGTTGGGGCCTGCTGCGGAAGTTGGAACCCCCTTTGCACGTGCAGCAGAGTCCAGGTGCTGGGAAGCCTGCTGACCCCGAGCACCACAGCTGCCCATCACAAATGGTTCCCACACTATTGGCAAACACCCTCAGATCCTTCCCAACAGAACAAAAGCAGGAAATTATAAAATTACAATCCTTTAGGATTGTTCAGTCATTTCCACTGTAATTGGGGTACAATTGTTCAATTTTTTTTGTATGAGCCAAACAATCTGTGTCTGCACTCTGCATTTAAGACTGAACTTGTGTATTCAGTACACTGCATGAAATGACTAATTCTATAGTCAGTTCACTCTTAACCACAGCCAATTACATGTTCGGATGAATTTTCTGTAGCTCCATTCACTGTCCTCTGCTGTACTGTATTATTCTTCCTTTCCCACCAGCCCCCTCAAACTCACTTTCTTTTTGCAGTTTTTAAACAGTGCCCTTCAAAATGGACTGGAGGAAAGTCAATCCCTGGACATTATCTGCGCTGTGATTTGGGGTTTTCTTCTTCCTCCCTAGCTTCTGTTTTTCCCTTTAAAAGGGCCCAGTCCCCTTCCAAGTACATTTCACCATCGTCCTTCTCTGGAATGGAAGTTTGCTGGGTTAGGCTGCTGCCAAGTGCTGCTTTCTCCATCAAACATTATAGTTTTACTTGCAAAAAGGAGAGTGGAAGGGAGGGAAGGAGGAAAGGAGGGAAGGAGAGAGGGAGGAAGGGAGGAGGGAGGGAGGGAGGGAGGGAGGGAGGGAGAAACAGAAGAGGAGTGGAGGAAGGAAGGGGAGTCTCAGCACAACTTGGAAATAAATAATAGGAAAACAAAATCCAATTCTAATACCTTCCTATATCCCAGGGGTCCCAGGATTAGCAATCCAGGAAACAGGTCTGCACGGAGATACACAGGATTATCAGTGGCCCACAGCTAAAACCTTCATACATTTCACTAAGGAATTTCAGAGCTAAGATGGATGTATGCCACACACTCACCAGCCATTATGGTGCGAATTCAAACCAGAAGCGGCTCCCATTGGCGTCCATGCTGTCAGGGCAAAGACCAGCCTTTTCCGAACCGAAGAAGAGAAACTGGTTGTGCTTTATCCCTCCGTCTTATGGCTCTCCTCTTGATGCTTAAAGCAGGGTTGCCTCTGTCTCAGCCCATCATCTCAGCTTTGTTCTTTGGATGCTTAACAAGTTTCCCGGGCGAGTTGCAATTTGTTAAGCTTCTACTTTCCCTTTATGGAAAGTTCAGCACAGGGGTACATGGCTTTCTGCCGTTTTGGGTTTTTTTGAGGCGGGTTCTGATGTTCCAGGTTGGCCTCCAACGCACTATACAGCCAAAGGTGACCTTATGTCCTGACCGTCCTGCCTCCATGGCCTCAGTGCTGGGACTGCAGGATGCATACCACATCCACTTTATTCAGGCTGAGGACGAACCCAGGCCTTGGTGCACTCTACCAACTGAGCCACACCCCCAGTCTGGTCTTTCTGTTCTGTTCTGACCCTGACTCTATTCTCTTCTCCTGGGAATTAAGATTTTAACAGTAGAAAACCAGCCAATCACTCTGCTCACTGCAGCCTCAGCAGCCCATCCTGAGATCTTCAAGGGAAGCTTCCTCAGCCCAGCTCTGGTAAGTTAACTGGACTATGGCTTACTGGCTTATTCTGACTTCCCACTGTCTAAGCTCTCGTTTTGATTTTATAGCAGATAAACACTGGCTGGGACACTGGTTAGGACAAAGCATTGTGGGAACCCCACCTTTCAGTCACACCAGGGGCCAATTTGGGAAAATGTTTCATCTGCTTTTGATCAGGACAGTTGGAGGTAAAGCTAAAATTCAGTGAATACTCTAACTTTGTTACTCTTGGTTCCAGAGGGGCTGTCTAACTGTTTTAATTATTTTTCTTTTTGTTAATCTGATAAATGAACCTGGAAAAATCATCTTAAAGGAAGGCAAATTCATTCTGGCTCATGGATTTTGGAGATAATGTTGTTGTACAGGACTCTCCTCCCAGCCAAACTGCCAGCATCCCGAGGAGTTCAGTTGTGTGCACTTGCACAAGATCATATGGCTTGTAGCTCACAGTCCATCATCAAGGGAAGGCTAGGAACTCAAGGTAGGAGCCGGAAGACAGGAACTGAAGTAGAGACCACAATGGAGGAAAGCTGCTTGCTGGCTTGCTTCCCCCTGGCTTGCTCCTTATACAGCCCAGGCCCACCTGCCCAGGCATGAGACCACCCACAGTGATCTGAACCCTCCTACATCAATGAGCAATTACAAAAATACCCCACAGACATGACAATAGGTCAGTCTGATAAAGGAAATTCCTCAGCTGAAGTTCCTTCTTCCTAGGTGACTCTAGTCTTGTTAAGTTAATAAAACTAACCAGCCTGCCTAGTAAGTAAGCCTAATAGATCCATTGGTTCATCAGAATAAACTTTAGTGGAATCAAACTTTGATTTGTTATTTGGACTTTGTGGTTGAGTAAAATGCTGCCTAGGCCCTCCCAGGGAGAAAATTCTCAAGACACATCCCATCATGGTTGTGGGAGCATGTGGTTAGAACCTGAAGCTGAGTCCCCTCGACTTTGCACATCTCAGTGGATCAGGAAGCAAGACTGGAATGCTGGTGCTCAGTTCACTGTCTGTTTTCCTCTCCAGTCCATCTGAGCCCCCGGTCTACAAGATGATGCCACCCATAGTAGGAGGGTCCTCCTCCCGCAGTAATCCTACCTGAAATACACTCACAGAACAGGTCATTGCAAATTCAGGTACATTGACAATGCTTGGGTTTGAAACCCTCCCCAGTTTCATGTCTGCAGCTCCAGGGGAGTCTCTGGGACTCTTGTCTTGTGGCTGCTCATCAGAGCAGTCATTCTGTGCTCTGGGCCCTCTGGGAGGCAGCCCTAGTCTTCTCAGATTTCATTTCCTGGCATCAGTCTATGCCTGGTTATCAAGTTGGGATGAAACAGAAGAATCTTAGAATTTTCAGGTTGCCTGGAGGAATTTCCTGGATAGAGGAGGTAGCCTAGACCTTTCAGGGAAATGAGAATTTAGCCTCTTAAGACTTTAACATCTTCAACTTAGAGTTATAAGGAAAGAGAAATGATGGTTGCCTGCCTCTTTCTGGGAGATCAGGTGAGAAGCTAGACTCCACTGTCTTAGCTAAAACCTGCCTGGAAGGGAGTTTCTCCCGAACTTTGTGAGCAGGGCTGAGGGGAGAGGGACAGTGTGGCCAGTGGTACCACAGACAGGCTTCTCCTTCTCACCGTGAGTGGTAGTTTGAATGAGAATGTCTTCCATAGGCTCCAAATATTTGAACACTTGACCCCAGTAGCACAACTTGTGGAGGTTTAGGAGGTGTGGCCTTGTTGGGGGGAAGCGTGTCACTGGGAGTGGTCTTCGAGAGTTCTTAAGCCTTGCTCCATTTCCCAGTTCCTTCCTGTTTCCTGTGTGTGTGTGTGAAGATGTGAGCCCTCGCTTCCTGCTTCCTGCTCCTGCTGCCCCTGCCACGCCCTGCTGCCATGACGAACTCTTACCCTTCTGGAACCATAAGCCAAATAAACTCTATCTCCAAGTGGCCTTGGTCATGGTGTGTTATCACCACAACATGACTGTAACTGATACATCATGTTTAAGTAGACAGTTCTGAATACATGTTTCTTCCTTTGTTATATGCCATCAGGAAAGTTTTCAATGGTTGGTTTGAGCTTTTTATAGCTCTCTCTCATTTTGATCACCACTCTGTGGAGTGGCCCAAGGCACTGTGCACACTCCATAAATCAGGATCTGCTGACAGAGAACAGGGGGTGAGCTCACTGTTGGTGCGTGTAAAGCAGACTAAACTCCTGGTATTGATCAGTATTATGTCACTATAACAAAATGCCAAGGATAAACTACTTCTTAAGAGCTTAGTGTGGCTCACAGTTGTATAGATTCAGAGTCCAAAAGCAGAGCACAGTTCCCGTGGCCAGCACTGTCCCATGGCAGCATCACCTCAGGGTCAACGGTAACAAAAGAGTGTCTAGAAGCAGATAAGGACAGAGAAAGCATGAGCTTGGCCAGGTGTGGTTCTTCCATAACGCTGTGGTTTGAATCTGAAGTGTAAGGGGCTGGAGAGATGGCTAGGCTAGCAAGGCCCATGCATGAGAAGAACCTGAGTTCAATTCCCAGCATCTACGTAAAAGAGCCAGGTGCAGTGCTATATGCCTGTAACCCAAGTGTTGGGAAGGTAGAAACAGAGGACTTCCCTGGGTTCACCGGTCAGTCAGCCTAACCTAGTCAGCAAGCCCCACCCCTCAGTGAAACAGCTTATCTCAAATATCAAGGTGGACAGCTCCTGAGGAACAACACCAGAGGTTATCCTCTGCTATATATACACACACACACACACACACACACACACACACACACAGGAACACACACACAAACACATCTGAAATGCCCCATAGACTCATATTTAGAATGGTGTTGTCCAGATGGTTGAGCTATCCTGGGCGACAATGGAGCCTTTAGGAGCTGGGGTCTAGCTGGCTGAGGTAGGTCACTGGGGGCAGGCTGTGGAAGGTTGTAGCCCTTCCCCAGTTCTTGCTGCTCTGTTTCCTGATCTGCAACCATGTGAACAGTCTCCACCACTCATTGTCACCAAGGACTGAGGCTCTTTACCCTGCCTCCCCACTGTGACCGGCTGAGAACTCTCTGAAACTGTGAGCCTCAATCTTTCCTCCCATAAGTTGTAGTTGTTTGGTCATAGCAATGGAAAACAACTAATAAAGCAACAGTCTTCTGAGAACCTCAGGGGTTCATATAAGAAGTACTTTCCAAGGGCATGCCCTAGTGACCCAAGGACCTCCCTCAGGCTCTACTGTGTGTGCTGTATGTTCATGTGTGAGTGGGTATGCATACACATGTGCATGTGTGAGTGGGTATGCATACACATGTGCATGTGTGCATGTAGAGGCCAGAAGTCAGCTTCTAGTGTCATTGTTCAGACACCACCCACCGTGTGTTTTGAGACAGGATTTCACTGACCTGGAACTCACCAAGTAGGCTAGGCTGGCTGCCAGCAAAGCCCCAGAATCCTGGCTATCTCCACTTTCTCAATGAAGGGATTATAGGCATGCTCAGGTTGCTTTTTTTAAGACATGGGCTCTGGGGATCAAACTCAGGTCCTCATGCCTGCAAAGCAAGGTCTATTGACTGAGCCCTCTCTTCAGTCCAGACCCCATCTTTCAAATTCTGTCACCTCATTGTCTCAACTCTGGGGAGACACAAAGAAGCCCTACCAAACTGTAGCCCTCCTTACCAATAAGAGAACCACAGACATATACTTCATGCAACACAGGAATCTCTGTGATATCATACCAAATGCAAGAAGTCCAACACAAAGGCATGCATGGGGTATGGCTCCATTTATAGTGAGCTACAATGACCAACATGGATCTGCAGGGACAAATCAGCTCAGTGGCTGCTGGGGAGAGGGACAGAGGGACTGATGGGAAAGGAGCACAGAATATTCTCCGGCATGATGGGAACTCCTGATGTATTGTTGATACGGGTGGGAATTCACAATGTATCAGTTGTCAGAAAAGACCACACCGATGTGTGTGCTTCTCTGCTTGTAAGTTACCCCTCCATTAAAAAGTGGTTACAAATGAAGTCACAATTGGTCTACAGTATTGCTCTGTGCGTGTTGTTCCCGTGCATCCTAGCTATAGTCTCCTTCTAACCACCCCGGGCTTCACACAATGTTCTTAGCCCAGCTGCAAAGGAGAGTGTGCTTAATCTAACCTCAAACCTCAGTCTAAGAAACCGTAAAAGTTTCTTCTTCCTGGTCTTTATTGGCAATTGATTCTTCTTTTTAAAGGTAATACATGGGGCTGGGAAAATGGGGAGTCGGTTACGTGCTTGTTGTATAAGCTGTCGGACATGAGTTCAATTCCAAGAACTCATGTAAAAGTCAAGTAGGATGGGGGTCATCTGTAACTCTAGCACTGGGAAGGCGGAGACAGGAGGCCCCTGGGATTTGCTGGCCAGTCAGTCTAGCCTGATTGGTAAGCTCCAGTAAATAAATAAATAAATAAATATCGAAGAAGACGTCTGATGCCAACCTCTGGCCTCAATAAGCACACACATGCACATGCACCACACACATGATCACACACAACATACATATATGTACAAACAGTAATAAAAAAAGAGACTGAGAGATAAAACGAAGAGAGGGATAGAACAAAAGATGAAAGGGAGGGAGGGAGAGTGGGAAGAAAAGAAAACGACAAGAAAGACGACTCTCCACTGACACCGAGGTGTGGCCCAGCATCATAACCCCACTGGTGAATTCCCTTTGGGAAGGTGGCACCCACTTGAGGACATGTCACTGAGCTGCAGATGCCTCTGGAAAACTGTGCCCAGTTCTGTTTCCTGGCTTTCAAATCACACAGACCTTACTCAGCAAAAGTCCCAGAGGAGTTTGAATAGCTCTCCAGGGCCCACAGCTGTAGACGCTGCCTTTTATGATGTGTGAGACCTCTGCTTAATTATACGTTTTTTCAGAAGTGCACAAAAGAAAAATAGCTTTGGATTATTTTTGGCTTATTTTATAGGGATGAGACTTAAGCCTCATTTTCACAGATGTCCAGGTTACTGCTTGAGCAATTAGAAATTGGGGGTTGTCTCTTTTTCCCCCAGTAGCCCCTGTGATAATGGAAACAACACTGGGACAGGTGGGGAAATGAGCTGTTGGATGGGTTATGAGACACAGCCCCTGCTGAAACTAGATGCCCATCTGCTCTGCCATTAATCCAGGCTCTTGTCCTAGGACATTTCGATACTGTCAGTCACTCTCCTTTCTGGGACCACTCAAAGACACAAATGAACCACTGCTGGGTCAGACCTCTGTCCTGAGGAACTGGGAATTGGTCCACCAGCCATAGATATGCAGCCTTGGAGGCTGCTGACATGTGACTTTCTTTTCTCTGCTTCTAAGCCATGTGTGGGTGGAGGAGGGAGGGCGGGGAGGGGAGGCCGAGTGAAGGGAGGGGGACGAGGGTGGTGTGCATGTATATAGGTCCACTGCACTACTGTAAAGGTCAAAGGCAAATTTCTCCCTTTTGGGGCCGGGGGCGGAAAGACCCAGTCTCTCACTGGTCAGGAACTATACCATGTAGTCCAGGCTGGCTCGCCCATGAGCTTTCAGGAATCTGCTCATCTTCCGGTTGCTGGGATTACAGGTGCAGGCTGCTGCACCCAACTTTTTACGTGGATTCTGAGGATGCATACTCAGGACTCCTCACTTGTGAGGCAGGCACAAGCGAGTCTTTTATTCTTTTTCTCCGTGCATGATTTTGTTCTGTCTCTCCCACTAAAGTGGTGAATCACACATAACCAGATGACTGGATGGTGCCACACAGTCGTTCCAATTTACCTTCCATATGGGCATCATTCCCCAAACAACCCCCGTCCTCACACACCGCACCCGTGTCCAAGCGCCGGAGGACAGGCACGTTATTTCTGAAGCATGCCATCAGGGAACCCGATCCAACTCATTACCCGTGCGACAGACCACTCTGCTTCGAAGCTCACTGGCTGAGGACTTTCATATGGGGTCTATCACTTACACTTCCCCATAATAAAGCTTAATTGAAATTTCATTCCTGTACAGCAAGATGCCAGCTTCACAGATGGTCTGTAATTGTTCCGTCCACATATCTTATGTTGAAAGCTATCACACGATTTCACGCAACTGCTGTTCATTTATATGTTGGGTTTGTTGAAGACATTTCTTTCATGTTAAAAAACTTATTATTTAATGTGATTGTAAAAATCAATCACTAAAATTAATCAGCTGAACTTGAAAACAATGATTCTAGCAGATAGGCAGAAAGAAGAATTAATGATTAAAATTGAAGCTGTGTTCCTGAGGAAATGTGATTATTTGTGCAGAAGCATCTAGGTGTGTGTGAGGCAGGAGTGGACACATGAGAAGGGTGGAATACACTGTGACTGTGGTGGGTGTTGACCAGTGATCTGACCAAACCCAAGCCTTCTATCTGTGAAATGACTGGTTCACTTCTGCCTTGTTTCTAATTTCAACACTTCTTTAATCACTCTAAAACTTATCCTGTGCTATTCTTTAATCTTAATTCTGAGTCCATTGTCTTGTTATCCAGATTCATCACTTACAATGCTGAGAAACGCTCACCCTTAAGGCTGGGGACAGAAGGGGGCATGCAGGACAGAAATACATCAGAGATGGCCCCGCCCTTCACTGTCAGTCTATCCCTAGTGTTAAAGGCATTTGAACATTCTGCTGATGTTAGCTTTCAGTGCAATATTCCAGAGAGCATTTCAAAGGCATATATTAACAACAACACAGCTTGGCAGTCAGTGAGCTCAGCTCAGCCTCAGTGCCTGTTTTGCAGGGAGGGCTCTGACACAGGCTAACCTCTACCCTTCCACCTGTGACTTTCCCAGCTGTATCAGTCCACTTGACAATGCAATTTTTCTCTTTCCCACTCTAAAATCATTCTCAAAAAGGCTTGAATAAGAGCTGGAGAGATGACTCAGTGGGTAAAGTGCTTGCTGTACAAACATGAGGATCTGAGTTTGCAACCCCAGGATCCACATAAAAGCCAGGCAGGAACTTGTGCATCTGTAACACTAGCACTGATGAGACACTTGTGCATCCTTAACACTAGCACTGATGAGGAAGAGGCAGGTGGATCCTGGGGCTCTCTGGCCAGTCAGTCACGCAGAAATTGTGAGCTCTAAATTCAGTGGAAAACCCTGTTTTCCAAAAAATAGGATAGAGAGCAAATGAGGAAGACACCTCCAACCTCTACATGCACCCACAGAGGCAAACGCACCTGCACACACAGGTGCACACACAGGCATACCTCACACACACAAAAAAATTTAAAACTAAAAATAGAAAATGTTTACATAGACTTGTTCACTTCCATGTAGAAATGACGTAGAAGTCTCAAGACAACAGCTCCCCAAGGGTGTTTCTATTTTAGCCCAATTCATCTTCTGAGAGAGGATGAAGGCAGGACCAAGTATGACATGATGGTCTTGAAGTTTTTAAAACTGTTCCATTTTTTGGGCAGGTGATGGCTCTGTAGGTAAAGGCACCTGCCACTAAGCCTGACAACCTGAATCCAAACTCTGGGACCCACAAGGGGAGAACTGACTCCTACAAGTCCTACCGAGAGAGAGAGGTGTGTGGGGGAGACAGAGAGACAGACAGAGAAATATAAAAACAACTGTCCTGTCCCCTTTATTGTGGCCCACCCTGCACTCCACATTAAGGGAACAATTTACCTAAAGGAGGAAATGTGTCCTTAGGCTTTTCCTGTGAAGGATGAACAAGAACAAAACATGCAGAAAAATTGGGGGAAATAAAGAGGCAACTGAAGGTGTAAGATGATCCACATGACAGGATTGGGAGATGGCTTAAGAGCACTGTCTGCTCTTGCGGAGGACCTGGGTTTGACTGCCAACACCCACATGGTAGCTAACAATTATCTGTAACTCTAGTTCCAGGGGATCTGCCAGCCTCTTCTGGCCTCTGCAGACACTGCACACACATGGTACACTCACATACATACAGACAAAACACTCATACACATAAAAAATTAATTAATTAATTTTAAAAAGAAGGTCCACAGCAGGAGACACCAAATGACAAAAAAAAAAAAAAAAAGGACGACCTTGGAGGAACTGTTTGAACGTGTCAAGGTCCTGTTAGAGCTCCCAGCAAGCTCGAGTCACTCCAGTCCTGATGTAGTGTGCTGTTTACCACCCTGACTTGAGTGGCTTAGCAGCTAAGTGAGGCCAGTGCCCTTGAGGGAAATTCCTACTGTAATTTACCCTTCCTTTGGCTACAACTACAACTGTTTGGGAAAAGAAGCTAAATACGCGCAGAGGTATTCCTGTTGGCCTCTTTATAACAAGATGAGCATGTCCACAAGTATTCCTGCTGGCAAGCTTTCCTTCTTGAACCATGACTTTAAAATGAGCATGCTCGGTAATGTGCACCTTCAATTGAACGTGTCTGGAATATGCCCCATCATTTTCCATGTGAACAGGCATGGGCTCCTTTGTTTCAGGAGAGCATTGTCATGAACATAACTCCATGCTCTCTTCATCTGATGCACACCCTTTCTCCATGTTTTATTCCCACCTGGTTGTTCTTGTTTTGGCTTTGCGATCACCAAGGGACAAGCCCCCTGAGTTTGGTTAGTGATAGGGTGTACATCTGCTTGCTCCGAGGCATCTGCTAACCCATTTTCCTGACCTTCTGGTTTTGAGTTCTTTCCAGAAGGGAACTTAATCACTGCTACATCCCCTACATTTAGCATGAGGCCTGGTGCAGACTCAGGGCTCGACACATATTCCTAAATAAGTGATGGAATAGCTTTGCAATTACCAAAAAATTATAACACAACAAACTATCTTGAAAGGAAAGACATACTTTTCCTCCATTATTGTTTTGAGATCTTTTATTTAGAATGCATTTCTGACTTTTATAGGGCTTCTGTCTCATTATCAAAGTGATTGTTTATAAAATGTAAATGTTCAGAGACTTAGGAAAGTGTGCTAAATCAGTACTGACCCAAATATTACTGATGCAGTAACAATTCTCCAAATAAAATTACATTTCCAGACTTCAAAAGCCTGAGAAATTTCCATATAATGGACAGTTTACCTGGCGGTTCTGTGTGACAGAGATACAGAATAACTTCAGACACTGTCCGCTCTTGTGTCCAGGAATCTTCACTCTGGTTGATCTTCAAGCCACATGGCAGGCAGTGGGGCTGGAGGGATACTTAACTATATAGGCAAAGAATAAGTCAGCTGCTTCCGCTACACTTGCCATGGGCCACACCTAGCACTGAACTGTATGGCAGTAAGAAGTGGCTGTTTCATTCTCCAAGTCAGGAATACCATATAACCTGTTATGAAGAGAAAAATTGTGCCTACTGCACAATTGAGTACCTGTAAACAAGGGAGTCATACTGCATGGAAACTACTGAGGCAAGGCAGGAAGACAGGGAACATTTAGGAACCTGAGAAAGAAAAAGAACCCCTTATTCCAGAGTCTGGTTGAAATCTCCATTCAGCTCAGAGTCAAGTATTCCAGCACAGTTAACAAACTTTGCTAAGATTGCCTTCATTGAGACAGTACTCGTTTTATAGACAGCTATTCCAAACAAGAATGTTAAAATAGCAACAAGCCATGCATAAGGCCTCACCAAGGGTCTCTTCCTTTCCCTGCTGTGAACCTGTAATTTTCTGGGACTCTAACAAATAAGACCGGAGACTGCACTAACTCCCTTGTGAAGTCCCCTGACCTATGTTTTACCTGGTGTGGAGGCCAAGTTCAGGAGCCAGGAATGGAGGGCCTCGAGATTAACGGAGATTCACGGAGCCACTGGCAAAGGAGACATGCTTTATTTTCTCTAGGCTGGGCGCACATGCCAATCAGACAGACAGCAAGACACATGTGCCCTTGGTCCCAAGGACCTTTTTATAGGAAATCACATGAAAGTGGCTTCTTGCCTAAGATAGTTACACAACAGATCAGTGTTTACTTTTGGGGTCCTCAGACATCTGGTGTCAATGATTTTGTGCTGACTCAGTGTTGGGCATAATGTAAGGTGGACCTAGCCAGGCCACCTGCCAGGAGGAATAGAGGAATGGCTCCTGTGGGTGTGGCATTCTGCTGGTTGTGAGACCAACACCTGGAAAGAACCTGCCTGCCTGGGGACAAACTCACTATTGGCTGTATTTGGGACCCCACCCATAAGGTCATTGGCTATCCAGACCTATGAGAGCTTGTGCACCTATTCAATAAACGAGTTTGCAGTACCCTACACTTGGGCTGCTTCAGGTCCAACTCCCGGAGTCTGCAGCTTGACTCTGTGTCTGCTCACCCCAACCCCTCGGGCTGGCCCCCCAAATCCACTCGGGCTGGCCCCAAGTGGTGAGACACAATGGTAACTGACACGACAATAACTCAGCCCTCTGGATGTCTAGTGTCAGCTATCTTGGCTTGAGTCAGAAATCCATATCAATGCCATGTTGTCGAAACATAAGCAGATCTTCAGGACCTTGATTCCCTACACCTTATCAGCCTGTACCCTATCCAGTACATCCCAGAAATCACCCTATAACCTCATTTACCAAAACAGAAAAAAGAGAGGGTCTCTTAGAATCCCCTTGAAGACTGTTGCTCTTAAGAAGCCTCCACCCACACCTGGGTGTGTGCTGTCCTTTCTCTAAGCATTTCCATTAACCCGTTCTTAACCCTATGTTAAAACTTGTTCTTAATAAACTCTAATTCAGCCTCATACTGGCTCATTCTGAAATTCTTTTCTCCACCTAAGTCGAGGTCTCTAAGCAGAGCTCCTTGGGCTACTGTAGCCAGTCATGGAGCTGTGTGGGAGCTGCCACTACACCAACACTATGACACAAAAGGCAGATCTTTGGGTGTGGTGGGGCCTGCCCGTAATCCCGGGACTCTAGAGGCAGAGACAGGAGGATCATGAATTTAAGTCCAGCATGGGCTGCATAGGAAGCTCCATGTCAGCCTAAGTTATGAGATGAGACTTATCTCAAGAAGAGAAGGAGGAAGAGAAGGAAGAAGGGGAGAAGGAGGAAGAAAAGGAAGAGAAGGAGGAGGAGAAGGGAAAAAAAGAAATCTAAATTTTAAATACAGCTAGAACAAGTAACATTACAGAATTACAAACCAAAAATGATTTTTAATAGACTATTCCAATGTAGGAAAGACTAATTCCAGATGTCACTAGTAAATTCTAACCAATGTTTAGCAAACAAAGAAATGCTGAGTCTCTACAAATACTTGCAAAATCTACATCATGAAAGAACATTTTTCAAGTCATTCCCTGAGTCCAGCAGCATCCTGATATCAAAACAAAATCACTACTAGAAAACTGTGGACACAGCTCCTGTATGACACATAATGAGCCACAAAGAACAAGTGAGCCAGATCCAACAGCATACAGACGATTATAAGTACAATTCACCCCAGCATGCAAACACCCAGATATCATGCTTAGCACAGAACACTCAGTATTCTATGATTCACACAGGCTAGTTTTGATTAAAAAAAAAAAAAAACAAAAAAAAACCACTGGCCCCTCACCCAGCCATCACTCTAAGGATGAAGCCTGTTGCCTCTGCCTCTACCTTGCACCTGTGTTTACTTTGGGTCACCTGATTTCTTCTGCAGGTGTTGAGCAATTTCCTGCCCACTAAAACGTTCCCCCCAGGAAAGGGAAGGCTCCTGAGACTCTGGAAGTAAACCAACTTCACATGTCTGGGAATGCTGAAACTTGCAAGATTCACTAGAGCCTTTCCCCAGGTTCTAGACGCAGGAAGCTGCTGAGATTGGAGACTGACAGACCCAGCTGCAGAGAGGTCATTCTGGGACTTGAGGAGCAGCACCTGGGCACCTTGCTGAGCGCTGCAGGGTTCCAGCTTTTATGAGTAGTCACCCATTCTGGGGTGGGCTTTTCAGTGATGCAGCTGCATGTGTCATCATCCCTGATCCTGTCAGTCACCCGTCACCCACAACCCTGTAAGCACCCCGCTAATCTCATTGGTTCACCAAACTGGACTTTGGTGGAATCATTATTTTGATCTGTGTCAGTCTCCTATCTGGAGTGAGTAGATATATGTATGCGTTTAGTCTCCCCGAGAAAGTGTCACATGTAACAGCAAATTAATCACCCAAGGATTAACTTAAGTCTAACCCTAAAATGTTGAGAAGAATACACAGAATTGAATCTTTGTGTTGGGGCTGGAGAGATAGCTCAGCAGTTAAGCACACTTAATGGTCTTGTGGAAGACCCAGGTTCAGTTCTCAGTACCCACATAGGGTAGCTCACAACTGTCTACAACTCTAGTTCCAGGGGATCCAGTGCCCTCTTCTGGCCTTCATGGACACACACACACACACACACACACACACACACACACACACACACGGGTGCACATAAACACATGCAGGCACACACTTAAAAATAAATAAGCATATCTTTAAACCTTTGTGCCATTGACTGGGCTAATACACATTGGAAGGTTTGTTTCTGTGTGGGACTGGGCAGAAACAAATGAGACTCCAGCATGGGTGTGGTGGGACCAGTTTATTAAGGGCACAAGGCTAGCCTCCAAACTCGGGAGCGGAGCAACTAGCTAGCAAGATGGAGTCTGGGCAGGGTTTTTAAGGGGAGAGCTGAGAAGTGCCAGACAGTTTAATGGTGTGGACCTGTGACTGGTGTCAGGAAGGAGCAGTTAAAGTACCAGGTGGCTGCAGTGTCAGAAAGAAGCAGAAGTTCATCAGTGTCAGGAGGTAGCAGTAAAAAGTGGCTATCAGTCCCCTTCTGCCCATGGCGATAATGCATCCTGGAATGTTTAACTGCTGGGAGTTTCTCTTCAGTGACATCTTACACATATGACATCAAATATAGACTCTATTAAAGAAAACAATAAGTACATTTTCCTTCTAAAGTTAAGAACCTTTGTGCTTTAAAGAATGTCACCAACAAAGTGAGCAACCACCCACTGAATAAAGGAAAGTATTTGCAGCTGGTGTTTGGAAAGGATCTTAAGGTTCAACAATGACAAGAATAAATGTCAATGAAAAATGGGCAAAAAGGTTGGGAGGGTGTTTTTTTCAGCAAAGCTAATTCAGTAGCCAGTAGGCACACGAGAGGATGCTCAGCATCTGTAATCACCAAGGAAACACAACCCAAACCTCTAACCTTGTGGCTTCACCTCTCCTCACTTCTTTGGTACTTTCTTTCCCTACATGTCCTGTGAGCTTAGAATGCATAACTATGAGGCTGGAGGGATGCTCCCAGCATCCATATGGCATCTCACAGCCACCTGTCACTCCAGGTCCAGAGGGACCTGATACCTTCTTCTGGCTTTCGTGGGCACCTGCACTCATGTGCACAGATACATATACTTACACATAGTAAAGGTAAGTCTTAAATAAAGAAAAGGATCTGTTACCACATTTCTCTTTTAGGCATTCAGTTTTCTCTTAGGGGGATTAAAATGGGAAGAGAAAGATTTCATGTCATTCTTCCCATCGCAGCAGCTCTCTATCCTTTGTGCAGATTTTAGTTCCTGCCTGGCTCTGTCTCCCTCCCTCTAATAATTCTCACAGAGCAGGTATGATGTTAATGAATTCCTTCCAGGTTTTTTTTCTTTTATTCTGAAAGCATCTTTATTGCCTCCGTGCTTTTACCAGCACACACACACTTCTGTGCTGACATGTTTTCCTCTCAGTTTTTTAAAAATCACACTCCACGTCATCTGTTGTACAAAATTCCCCATAAGACAATTGTTGGGATTATCAACTTTTCCTCTCTTTGTGTGTAAAATGCTTTCCTTGGGGGGGGCTGCCTTCAAGAGTTTTTTCTTTATGTTTAATTCTCAGCAATTTGAATATGACATGCTCAGGTGTAGGTGTGGGTGTGTGGGTCTGTGTGTACACACAAGTGTATGTTTTTAAATATTATTTTTATTTTTAATTTATCTTATTTTTATTTTATGTGGGTGAATGTTTTGCCTGAATGTATGTGCATCAACTACATGCAATGCTCTTGGAGGCCAGAAGAAAGTGTTGGATCCCCCAGAACTGGAGTTAAGGGCGGTTGATAGCTGCCATGTGTGTGCTGGGAACTGAACCCAGATCCTTTTCACAGAGTAGCTCCTAATTCCTGAGTTCTCTCTCCAGCCTAGTGTGTTTTATTTATAGTTCTTGCTTTTCTATAGGGTTTTTCTCAGATTTTATTTTATTTTTAATTGAATTATGTGTATGTGTGTGGTGGGGTGGAGGGTGGGGATATGTGCTTGGGAGTGCAGGTGCTTGTGGAAGCCAGAAGAGGATGTTGGATCTCCTGGAACTAGGACTACAGGTAGCCGTGAGCCACCTCATGTGGGTGGGAACTAAACTCAGGTCCCGTGTAAGAGCAGCAAGTACTTTTAACTGCTGAACTGTCTCTCCAGCCTCTCTGTAAAGATTTCCTATTTGTATTTTATGTCCAACCTTTGTCATTTGGAATGTCTCTTCCCTCCCCTCTCTCTGGGATTCCAGCTACCTAAATGCTGGACTGTCCAGTAGTGTTCTACAGTTCTTGGGTATTCTACTTTTATTTTTCTAGCTCTCACTTTCCTTTAGTTGGTGCCATCGGCCTCCCTCTACACACTCTGATCATCTCCTTGTCTATGGCAGCTGGACCGCTGAGCTGATTGAAGACATTCATCATGTGCGTTATTGCATTTACTTCTGCAAATGTCTCATCCTGAGCCTTCTTATAATGTCTGTTGCTTGCTGAGCTTCCTCCAGTTCTCATGAATGCTGCCCGCCTTATCCCTCCCACATCACTATTGACGCTCTAGTTCCACCTTATGGTTTTAGTAGCACGCTCATTTCTGTCTTGCTCTGCTGATTGACTTGTCTGTGTGTGTGTGTGTGTGTGTGTGCGTGTGTGTGTGTGTGTTTGTGTGTGTGTGTGTCTTGTAACTTTCCATTGAAATCCAAACATAATCTGTATCCAAAGCTGAGATAAATAGTATTTGTGCCAAGAATTAGGCACATGACTTCCTACTGGCTCTTTATAGTGGGAACCTGAACAACCCAGCCAGTTGATGATCTGGACTTGGAATTTTTTGCTGATTTCAGCTAATGGACCATAGATACCATTTATTAGCACTAGGGTATGCCTAGGACAGGGCTTGAGATGTGCAGGGTTCCCCCAGGTTCCTGGCCTACCCTTGGGTTTTCCCATGCGCCTGCTCCTTCCTAGAGGTGGATTGTTTAGACCTATTTCTCGCTAGTTGCTAGGCTGTCAGGTGAACTTCTCTGTGGTTTTGGCTCATTATTAGTCTTACGTAGACCTCAGGTAACTGGGGTCAGTGATAGAAATCTGAAATGTCGCTGAAACCCTCCAAGACAGCCACACTCCCCCGGGGTTTGGGACACATGTTGTGTGACAGTCCAGACACCAGTGGGAAGGGATGTCTGATGACATGAACCTGTGATGGAGTCCTCTCTCCTGAAGTGTAGAACATTGACCTTTTCCTTTGCCCCAGCTGGGAGGAGTTTTCGCCTCTGCACTGAAGACAGGAGCTTAACTGTGGTTGAGTCTAGCAAGCACCTCTGTGTCCAGGCTCCTGGGGCTTCCATGAGCTAACATGATTTCAGAAGTCTATTGGAAACCTAACTTTTTGGGAGCCATTTACCTGAACCATGTCCTGGTGTAAGGCAAGGTGAAGGTCAGCTTTGCTTTGCACAAAGCGCTGAGGGAACAGAATATTCTGCAGAGCTCCTAAACAAGTCTTGGTATCTAGAGGGAGGTGTATCTTGAGCCTAAGGCTAAGGTTTGACTGTTCTACGACCTTGATAAGAAAATATGGGTTACACGAAAAAGCAAATGTTTGCCTGTGTAAATGCCCGCGTTGTTTGTGCCTTGAACTGTTGCTTTGTTCCTCGTGCTACGACAAGAGTATATATAGAATACGCTAAGTAAAGTCGAGGCTGCTTCGGTATTGACTGACGCCCCCCAAATCTATCCTTTGTCTCTCTTTTTTTTTTTTCCTTAATCCCCACTCCCCACCCCTGCGGGCTCCGGCACTAACTGAACTCTCTTTAGCTACCTCCATGGCAGCCTCTGACAGGCAAGCTAAGCTCCGAGGAGAAGCTCCAGTTCCTAGAGTTTGAGGCAGTTTATTCTTCTGTGGCTCCAGCTCTCTGACTGATCAGACAAATCAGTATCTTCTACCCAGGTTGTCTAACTTTTACATGCTTGTAGATTAGGGTGTCTGTCCATCTAGTCTTCTCTGTCCTCAGGAGGTGCTGATGTCCATCACAGCTCAGTAAGCCTCCTGTGTCCTTTTGGGGTGAAGCCTGATATAAAGTAAATGAAGAGATAAGTAAAATAATAACGGTATCAAAGATATAACAAGGTGAGGTGATTTAATGTGTTCAGAAATAATGGGGTGCTGGGGAGCTGGCTCAGAGCTTAAGAGCACTGGTTGCTCTCACAGAGGATCTGGCTTTGGTTCCCAGCACCCATGTGGTGGCTCACAACTGTTCCGTGACTTCAGTTTCAGGGGATCCAATGCCCTCTTCCTGCCTCTGCAGACACTGAACACATGTGGTGTACTTACATGCATGTAGACAAAACACTCACATAAAAAAATTTTTAAATAATAGTGATGAAAAATGGAGGCTGTAGGCCTCCAAAAATATTAAATACAAGCTATAATGCAGTTAAAATATCAAATATGAGAAAAGAAAAGTAAACTTTTCAAGAGTTAAGAGAGGGGGCTGGAGAGATGATGCAGCAGTTAAGAGCACTGGCTGCCCTTACAGAGGCCCAGGTTTGGTCCTCAGCACCCACATGGCAGCTAACAACCATCTGTATCCCTAATTCTAGGGGATCCCCCACCTCCTTTTGGCCTCTGTGGACACTGCATGCATGAGTGCACTTATATACATGCAGACAAAACACTCAGACACATACAGTAAAAATAAATAAAATTTGTTTCAAAAGTAAAAATAATTTTTACCTTTTAATTTTAAAATACATCACAGTAGATATTTCTAGAGTATGCTTTCCTATTGCTGTATAAAAGATGATTGCCAGTCTGGAATTGCAGCCTCAGGCTGAAAGGTCTGGCCAAAGCATCAGGCTCTGCAGGGGAGACAGAACAGACCTGCGTTTGATATATTCTCTTTGCCTCTCATTCTCTGGTCTTTGAAACTCAAGATTAAGTCAAAATGAATTTCCTTTACATTTGTCAAAATGCTTTTCTTACTGTTCTGGTTGTATACAGAGCTAGGAGCCAGTATTTATTGAACATCTATAAGATGCCAGAAGAGTGTTTCTCAAACTTTGGTATCTGTCAGACCACATAGGTATCTTGGCGACACACGAAATTTTAAAAAGATGATAAAGGGTCTGGAGAGATGGCTCAGCAGTTAAGAGCACTGGCTGCTCTTGTGGAGGACATGAGTTCTGTCCCCAGCACCCACATGGTGGCTAGCAACTGTCTGTAACTCCAGTTCCAAGGCATCCGATGCCCTTTCCTGGCCTCCACAGGAATTGAATGGCATGGGGACACTTACATAAATGCAGGCAATACACTCAAACACATAAAATAAAAAATAATAATAATAAGATGACAAAAAGGGCCACAGTGATCATCTTGCAAAGGAAAGCGGATGCATTAAGTCCCCTCAGGAATGAGGTTTATTATAAAGAAAGGGCCTCAAGGCCATGACTGGGCCTCAAGGTGAGAGGGAGAACATTAGACAAAAACAATACAATACATAGAGTGTGGCATTATAGCACACAGAGCAATGCTTGAAAAGACAGCCTGGACTCTTGGCATCCATTTTCAGGCCAAGAGCTGAACTGTGAGAACCTATTCCTTCAGATTTCTCTCAGAACTGTGTTCCCAAAGGGCTTTTCTTATTCTTTATCAAAAAAGTATATCCAACATGACATGGGGAAGTAAAAGTCAATCCCTTATCAGAGACTCTCACCCTTTCTGATCCCTAGACCTAGACCAGCACACATACACACACACACACACACACACACACACACACACACACACACACACACAATCCCAAACAGCTGTTACAAATTCCTCTTGTTGCTTCCAATGAGATCAACACTGTTTGCAGTGCTTTGATGCTTTGATATGTAAAGCACACATGCACACATTCATACTCCATTTTGGATGAAAGGCAAGGAAGAACCCTGAGGGATTAAGGTCATATGCCCAGGTCACAAGGAGAGCACACGGCAGGGAGCTTGTTTACAGTACAGACAAGATGTAAGATAAACCTTTTTGTTGCAAGGTTTGGTAAAAGTCATTTGTCCAGAGTATGTCCATACTGTAAAAGTCATTCCCACAATGGAGCTATGTAAACGCAGCAGGGTCTCAGAAGGAAAGGGAGACTCCCTTCTAAAGCCTGGAGAGGATCTTCATTGAGAGTGAGAACAAGAGGATGAGACAGAGATGCCATCATGGGAGGGATGGTGGAGGGAGAACAGAGGAACCTCATCAGAGACCAGCCTTCACCTGTGGATCAAACCCCCAGCAGAGCCTCAAATCCCCAGCACAAAGAAAGGGCCTGACCTCATCAGAGACCAGCCTTCACCTGTGGATCAAACCCCCAGCGGAGCCTCAAATCCCCAGCACAAAGGAAGGGCCTGACATCTATAACCTTTTAGGGATGTTGGGAAGTTTCATGTCATGTGATTTAGTTTGGCATTGCAAATGTGACAAAGAGCACCCAGGACTCAGGTACCAAAAACTGAGTGCTTTCAGTCTCTGCTTCATAACAGAGAACTGTCGGGAGATGTGGCCTGATTCAGGATGTGTAATCTTACCTGACAGCAGAGGCCTGAGTTCCAACGTAGAACCTTATCCTATCCACATGTGTCTATCAAGGTCTCCGTGATTAGAATGCACAGTCGTCTCAGAAATACCCTGCTGGTCACTTGCCGTATATCATCTCATCCGACCTGCTAAGGCAGGAGACTAAAAGCAGTGGAGCAGGCTCCAGAGATCAACCTCAGAGAGAAGATCGACAGCATTTAGTCTAGCTGCGCTTCATTCAGCCAAGGGAGCATGCTCAGAAAAGCCTGGACTATGCAAACTCGGAAGAGGTGGGTACTGTGTTAATGACCCACGAAAGGTCACTGCAGCCTTCATATCGCCCCCTTGTGTGTCTCTGTACCTCTCCCTTAGTAAACTCTCTCCTTTCCTGTAACCATCCCCGTGTCTCTGCATAATTCATTATAAAGAGACTCAAGAGCCTGGAGACCCCAGCATGTGCCCACAAACTCAAATCCATGTCTGTAGCTATTGTTCTTCTGAAGTGAATGTGCTAGATTTACTTTGTAGGTCAAGAAATGAGCTCAGAGTGACTAAGATACCAATCCACAGTCACAAAGAAAGAAAATGTCATCTCAGGACTAAAAGCTAGTGGTTACTTCTGAACTCTTCCTGCAACTCCACAAGGGATGTACTGCTTTTCTGAAAAGGGCAACTGACTCCCCACTGAGGCCATAAATCATCCAGCACTGCTCCCCAAAACTTACAAACATTATTTCATTTATCATTTTAAAAATAAAAACACAGAGACTGGACATGGTAGCCCAAGTCTTTAATCCCAGTACTTGGAAGGCAGAGGCAGGCAGATCTCTGTGAGATCCAGGTCAACCTGGTCTACATATAGAGTTCTAAGCCAGCTGGTGCTACATGGAGGCCCTGTCACACACACAAAAAAAAATAAATTAAAAACACAGGGTTAGGGAAACAGCTCAGTCTATGAAGTACTTGCTGCACACATATGTTAAATGAAATCCCCAGAACCTACACAAAAAGTCCAGGCAAGATGGCACAAACTTGGAATCCCTGCAGTGGACTCCTAAAGAGAAGGATCCCTAGGATTCATTGGCCCACCAGCCTAGTCTACTTGCAGAGTTGTAGGATCCAGTGAGAGACCTTGTCTCAAAAATCACGGTAGATAGTACCTGAAGCATGACACCCAAGGTTGATATCGGGCCTCCACGTACAAACACATTCATATGCACCTCTACACACACACACACACACACACACACACACACACACGAACAAGCAACACAAAGCAATATAAAAAAGAACTCAGTGGATTTTGAGGATATTCGTTCCTAGAAGACCTATGCATTGAATTCACTGCACTGCCGTACACAGTCTGCCAGAGAGCTGAACACTTTTCAGAAACTTGTAATTAAGACCCAGAAGGGAGGCTGAGATTGGAAAAGAACTTCCCAGGGACCAGCAGCTCCCTCCTGCAGAAGGATGCTGTCAGACAAATGAGGTGTGAATGGAGGTGGGCTTTTTAAACCCCCAGGAAGGAAACTACATAAAGGATCCCTGTGCATATTACCAGGGCAATTAAGGACAAGAAAAGAAAAGGATATATTATTGTCAGTCCTTGGATCAAGGGAAGTAAGACCGCCTTTTACCTGTGTGCCAAGAGAGGAAAGAATACCAGAGAGGTTCATTCTAAACCTATTAAGAAAGGAAGAAAGAATTAGATCAACAGCCTGCTGGGAAGCCAAGACAGCAAAATGGTTTTCTGCGTCTGCTGCTGGGAAAAGCAACAGAAACTGTGGCAGTTTATAAACACTTTCATCTGAGAGATTTGGACTGGAAGGAATTGTGAAAACAAGACCTTGTGTCATGGAAGAAAAGAATTGGAAGATGAAAAGCTTGATGGGATTGACACTCAGCCCTGAAATTCAGCACAGTTTGTCCTAGATTGGAAAGTCCATGGTGCATTTTCCCTACAAATAATAATAACATCCAGCCTTCTGTTGAGCTCTTTGCAGTATCCTAGCACCTATTTGGATCACTAGAACAATCCATGGGTGTGTGCTGAGCCTCACACCCAGCACCCTTAGTGAAAGGTGCATTCTGTGCTTTGAAGGACAGAGGAACACAACTAAACCCTGAGGTTCCAGTGGATAGCTTTCAGTTGGACAGGGTCACAGCATGACTGAACACAGTGGTCCACAGAGAACTGAAGAGCTCACCTGGAGGACAACAGAACAGAGGAAGACCCCACTGTCTGCAGCAAGCAATGCTCTCCCGGAACAAAGCAAGCCTGGGATTTCATTACGGATACGATACATATTCACACAGAAAAGACGCAATAGAGAAGTACATGTGTCTGAGCAGCTCAGTTTAAGTTCCTAGCTCACTTATTCAAAAGGCAAAGATGGAGAACACAAACAGTTGTGGGTATACTAGCTTAGCTTTCTAAGGAGTCAAGTGGAGGAGGCACCTAAAAGAAGGAGACAGAATGACTTATTGTGACCTCACATGGGTCCTTACAAGTTTCTCCAAAGACTTTTAGCTGACAAAAAAAAAGAAAGAATAACTTTAAAGGGGTGTCAACACTCAAAGCGGCAGAAGACCCCCCACTCCAGAAAATGTAGGAACCGCCTCTCCCTCTGTGGCCATGCATCTCCAGGGGCTGCCTTCATGAATTTCCCGTTCAGGGAAACTGAGCCATGATGTCTGTTCAGTGAATTCTGGGGGAGGGAGAGTCGGTTTTCTTTAGGGATGTGGCCCTGAGAGGTCACCCAAGCTTCAGCCCCACACCCATGCACTCACAGGCAGCACCAAGTGGACTCACTGGGTTAAAAAAGAAAAAACACATGAAGTTGGGAGTGAGAGAGGGAGGACAGAGGAGGAAGGAGAGGGGACTGAGTGGGTAAACCTGATCAAAACACATTATAGGCATGTATGAAGCGCTCGGACAATAAAGAGCATGGCTGCCTTGCTCTACCTACTGCGATTACATATAATAATTGGTTTCTAGTCTCCAGATCAATGGTTTTCCCTCGTAGGCTATGATCGATTGGCATTAGCAGGTCATGTGATCAATTTAGCATATCCCCGCCAGCATTTGAAAGAATGAAATAGAATACAAGAAGTAACTCAGGGCGTACCCTGCTTCAGATGAATGTGTGGGAGCTGGGGAGATCGCTCTCTTACTGTGCAAGCATGAGGACCTGAGCTCACATCCCCAGCACCAGCAGTAAAGCCAGGTGAGGTGGGGTGCATCTGTTACTCCAGCACCAGTAAGAGACAGGGATGGATCCCTGGGGCTCACTAGCCAGCTGGTGTAGCCCAATAAAGACATCTGACATCAACACCTAGTGTATGTGCATTCACACACACACACACACACACACACACTCACTCCAGGTGAGTGTTTACTATTTTGTTTTGTGACGGTTGTGTATATGAGAGCATCTGCACTCTAAGTCATAACAGAACTCACATTGCCTATTAGGACAAAATGTTTGGAATTCTAAGATCTGCACTGTATGACCAAGGACTTGCTGTGACTGTTGTAATGCAAGTTTTTCTCGTCTTATTTTTCCTGAAGCCTGTTGTGAAGCAAATATGCTGAAATTATGCTTTGAATGCTAGGATCTAAAATTTCCTCCAAACTCTATGTGCTAAGGACTTGGACGGCAGCTATGGCACTTTGGGGAAGTGATCTGCTCAAAGGGCTCTGACTTCATCAGTTGATTATTCGTTTTACTTGATGGGCTGTTGGAAGGTATTGGAGAAGGGGTGAAGACCGATTGAAGGGAATGGCCCGTGTAAAGACTGATTGAAGGGAATGGTCCGTGTGAAGACTGATTGAAGGGAATGGCCCGTGGGCTGTGCCTGTGGAGACTGCCTTCTGCCCATCACCGTAATCATCTTCCTCATCTCAGGCCCAAAGCAAGAGAGTCAGCAAGACTGGGACATCTGGAAATGTGAACTAAAATAAATCCTTCTTTCTTTTACTTGTTGCTGCAGGTATTTTTGTCACAGTATCAGGAAGTCAGCTAATTCAGCGATATGGGTCTTTCCTTCACTCAAATGTTGAACAGTTATTGTAAGCCAAGGCTGGGCTTGGAGAAAGAAACTCTACCTGCCTTGCCTCTCTGTTATGCTGACGTAGAAGACTTAGTGGCACCACATGCTTTGTTCAGAAAGCATTCCCAGCGCAGGATCGTGGTCTATCCCTTCTCCCTGTTAAGTCACCACTAAACTCTTACTGATTATCCATCCTCTCTTTAGGCTTTCTCCACCCTTTACCACAGCCACCAAGTGATCTTTCCTTGCAACCTACAGATACCTCTGTGTACCACGGCCCCTGTGTGTGCTGCGGCAGTCTTTCTGCCCATCCCCTTGACAACACAGCATCCTTCACTGCTCCCTTCCACACCCCTCTGTTTCTCCAGCTCCAGGCTCCCAGTAGCCCTTCTTCCTTGACAGCCTCTCTGAGCCACAGCTGGTCCCCAGCCCATCCTCTGCTCCCTTGCTCTGGCATCAATGCAGAACTCTCCTCTGCAAAGTCCTTTCTCATCTACTTTCCTGTACATAGAGTGTCCCAGGGAGCATGCTCCCTCATGCTGCTGACAGCCTATTTCACAGTCTGTTGGGTCTCATTGTCTCCAGACTTTTTGTCTTTCTCTAACAATTTTCCTTTCCTAATTGTAGTGCATTATTCTCAGTTAGACCTCTGACACCACAGTAAATAATACTTCAGATTTAGACAGAAGTTTTAAAAAATCTTTTT
This sequence comes from Eospalax fontanierii, assembly GCA_035773235.1. Taxonomy (NCBI): domain Eukaryota; kingdom Metazoa; phylum Chordata; class Mammalia; order Rodentia; family Spalacidae; genus Eospalax; species Eospalax fontanierii. The sequence continues at coordinate 2,848,616 of CM069524.1, read as the reverse complement.
ATCCCACTTAAGTTCGGATATTTAAATTAATGTTCAGTCATCTCATGATCATCCTGTTCATTGCTGAATTCCAGCAGTTAATCATTCAACAAATATTACTGAAAATAAGTCAATGAAGTCAGCAGCTGTGGCCCAGCCTGAGGAGCAAGATCTTTTTCTTGCTGGGAAAAGTCCAGGGAAGAGCAGAGTGTGGAAGCTCGGGTCTGTAATTCTAGCACTTGAGAGGCTGAGGCAGGGGGATAGTGGTAGCTTCAAGGCTAGCTTAGTCTATGTAGTGATTTTCAGGCTACAGAGTGAAAACCTGGGAAAAAACCCCAACAACTCAGAGAAGAGAATGAACTGTGTGATCTTTGGTGGGCTGTCTTCATTCCATGTCCTTCTGACTTTATTATACAGGAAGATGGTAAAGGTTCGGGGTGCAAGGCAGGGGTAGAATGCTTGCCCAGCATCCAAGGGGCCCTGGGTTCCTTCCTCAGCACCATGAAGTAGGAAGAGAAAGGAAAGAAAGAAAGAAAAAGAGAAAGAAAGAAGAAAGGAAGGAAAGAAGGAAGAGAAAGAGAGGGAGGGAGATGGAGGAAAAGGACTAAGAGGAGAAGGAGGAGAAAGAAAAGTAACATTTAGTCAAAAGCAGTGGATGCGTCAGTTATGAAGTATCTTCTTTGGGATGCTATCACCTGCCTGCTCTGTCCATTTGATAACTTTCATCAGCCCCTTCATTGGTTCCAGTCTGACATATCAGGGCCGAGGGTGAGCAGGACCCTTCAGGATGCTCCCTGATCAGCAGAGCTTTATAGCCCAGACTTTAAAAGGATAGAGAGGGTCCAAGACTGCAGCAGGAAACACCATTCCTGGGCATGACAGCATCGAGAGGCTCAGTGGAAAACAGTGGCAAGCACCCTGTGTGTGCACAGATGAGTACAAATTTCTCAGACAGAAAGAGGACAGATAATATTCCCAACAAAGCAACAAAACAGGTATGAGCGAGCAGAGGCCCAGAGAGTGCCCAGTCAGGGCGGAGCGAGGGGCTGGAGGCAAACACAAGGAATGCCAGTGACCTCGACCTCGGGTCTAGGAAGGGCTCTGTGCCTGCTAGAGAGTTCAGTACGTGCCCTGTAGCAACCAGCATCTGCAGCTTTACGCCATCAAGGTCTGGGTTTATTTTAAGTAAGTCTATTGTGAAAGGAATGTGCAGAGCGAACTAAGGGGACAATCCGCTGCTGTCCAGCAGACCTGGAGGTATTTTACACAGATGAAACACAGTTTGTCCTTGAGAAGACAAAGGAGTGATTTTTTTAAAAAAATGTAATTGCTTCTTTCTGAAAAGTGTCTGTTCTATGAAGGAGCGTCTTCACAAAGGCTGTCTGGGACATTGCCACTGACGTCTTATTTTACTGACGCTGTCCTAGTGTTCTTCTTTGTTGCTGTGACAAAACCCTGACCAAGAACCACTGGGGAAGAAAAGGGTTATTTCATCTGACAATTAGCAGCCCATTGTCAAGGGAAGCTAAAGCAGGTACTCAGGCCAGGACTGAACTGGAGGCCGGCACAGCAGCAGAGACCATGAAGGAACACTGCTTACTGGCTTGCTCCCCACTCCTGGCGCCCATCCCCCCAACCTTGCAAGGCTACCTTTCTTATACAGCCCAGGCCCCCCTGCCTATGGATGGCACCACCCACAATGCGCTGGGTCCTCCCACAGCAATGAGCAATCAAGAAAATCCCCCCACAGACAAGGCCACAGGCCAGTCTGATGGAGGAAATTCCTCAATTGAGATTCCTTCCTCTCATGTGTCTTTAGTTACTGTCAAGTTATTAAAAACTATCCTATACCGAGGCTACTGTGTGAGCTGATCTTGCTGGACAGAGACTTTTCTTTCTTTGTTGCTATATATTAACTGTACAGAGTAATGAATTCCACACATGCTCACGGTGACTTAGTTCAGGCTGTAGCATCCTCTAGTGCTTGAGGAGCCCATTCAATTTCATTTTCACATTATTTTTATTTATTATCATTGTATGTATGTGTGTGTGTCACATGTCTGCCACAACTCATGTATGGAGGTCAGATAAATATTTTGTGGAGTCATTCCTCTCTTTCCACCTTTACATGGGTTCCAGGAATTCAACTCGGGTTTTCAGGCATGCACAGCAAGCACCTTCACCTGCTAAGCCATCTCACCCACTGAAGAGTCTCAGTGCCTCTGAGCATTTTCATGTGTGTATATCTGTGTGTATGTGCAGGAGGTGTGCATCTTTTGATAAGAAATGTGTAGATACAAAGCACATCACATGCAGAGAAATTTCTCTCACAGATGTGTGGTCTCTGGGGTTTTATGTTTCTAGGTGATTATGACAGATGTGTACTGTTTCAGAGCCACCATGACACACACTTGACATGCATATATATATGTAGCTATACATATTTGTGTATTTATATATATATATATATATATATATATATACATACATACACGTATCTCTTTCTTCTACTGAAACTGTGCTTGACTTACTTTGTGGGTAGAGGAGCTACAGCTTTGTGAAGAGGCAGCCCAAACAGAGTCACAGATCTGTCCCTTCTCAGGACCTTCCCTGTACTCACATCTGTTCCCCACTGCAATTCCTGACTCACTTTCAGATACGAGGTGGAATAGCCAGGCTGGAACCAGATATTCTTACTGGTCAGGCGAAAGCGGCTATGGCATCTCACTTGGATGTAAGAGTCAGAACATCTGCTGATTCCTTCAGCAGGAAGAACAGTAAATGCTTCAGAAAGATCTGTGCAGCCTGAAGCACTTATTGTAATGTACAGCACGGGAGCGGAGCAATGGTTCAGCATCAAGAGTATGTCCTGCTTGTGCTGAGGACATGAGTTCACTTCCCAGCAAGGAAGGCTGACGCTCACAACTTCCTATAACTCCAGCTCCCAACGATCTGATGTCCTCTTCTGGCCTCCTCGGGCACCTACATGAACCTACTTACATGCACTTTTAAAAAACCTTTAAATTTTATTTACTCATTTATTTATTTATTTCATATGTATGAGTGTTTTGTATGAAAGTGCACCACATGCGTGCAGTGGTTGTGGAAGCCAGATCTTGCCAGATCCCCTGGAACTGGGGTTACAGATGGTTGTGGACCACTATATGGGTGCTAGGAACCAAACCAGGGTCCCCTGCAAGAGCAGCCAGTGCTCTTAACTGCTGAACAATCTCTGCAACCCCAAATCTTTAATTTCAGCAATTGGGGACTTGAAGGCAGGAGGATTGGGAGCTCAAGGTGAGCCTGTGCTACATGAGAACCTCTCTCCATCTCTCTCTCTTTTTCTCTGTTATATGTATGAAACAAAACAAATGGAGAGGTGACAGAATGGCTTTCAGGGTCACCCATGAAAGCTAGGCAGAGAGCTCGGACCTCAGACTAGGTCTCACTGCTCATTTTCGAACACTGGTTCATCTCTTGTGAGATTTGTTCCTGTAGCATGTCATACCATCACCCTCAGTGGAGGTTTTGTCTGGACTTTTCATTCTTTCCTTATATTTCTTTTCATTAAAAACCACAAATGAGGGGCTGGAGAGATGGCTTGGTGGCTAAGAACACTGGTTGTTCTTGCAGAAGACCCGGGTTTGAATCCCAGCACCCACATGGCAGTTAATGACCATCCATAACTTCAGTTCCAGGGGATATGATGCCTTCTCCTGTCCTCCTTGGGCACTGCACAACACAGGTGTACTAACACACATGCAACGTAACATTCATACACATAAAATAAAATAATAAAATAAAATAAAATAAATAATAAAATAACACTACTGAGAAAAAACTGAACTGGGACTGGGAATTCTGCAAAGAGCCCCTACAAGAATCTGAACATGTATAAAACAGCTTAAAAATCAGCAGAAGCAGACAAGGGTCAGATCTGATCAGCCAGGTGCCACATTTTCTTGTTTTGTTTTATAAAATGAAAAATAAGAAAATGATTATATCTTCACATCTTTTATATATGTAATTTTTTTACATGTGTGTATGTACATGTGTGCATGCTACAGCACACATGTGGAGGCCAAAGGACAGCTTACAAGCTCTCTCCTTCCACAATGTGGGTTCCTAGGATTGAACTCAGGTCATGAAGATTGGAGGCAAGCATCTTCACCCACTGAGCCATCTTGTTGACACTCGTTTATGCATCTTGAATGTTAAAGTCTAAATATCTAGAAACATAACTTTGTCATTATTTATGCTTGGTTCAAAATGTAAGCCAGGCTTCTAAGAATATAATTGGGCTGAATGTGGTGGCTCACACATATAATTCCAGCACTCCAGAGGCCCAAGTAGGAAGAATGGCGTAAGTTCAAGGCCAATGCCGGATACAGAGTGAGACCCAAACAAGGAGCTGGAGAGGTGGCTCAGGGGTAAGAGTACTTACCCTTGTAAGCCTTAGGACCTAAGTTTGAATCGCTAACACATGCCCCCAAAACTGGGCATGGATGCTTGTACAGTAATCCCAGGACTGAGCTGGGCATAGACAGGTGAATCACTGGGCTTTGCTAGCCACCAGCCTTGCTCCCAACTCAAAGAGAGACCCTGTCTCAAAGGAATATGTGGAGAGTCACAGAGCAGGACACTCGAATAGCCTCTGGCTTCTGTGCCTATGTAGCTGCATACACAAGTGCAAACCCCACATATGCTGCACACATATACCACACATTCACACACAAACACATACATACACCCCAAACAAAAATGTAAGCAGCTTTTAGCAGGTATACAGCTAGCAGGTGCCTTTTAAATCCCCTATTGAGATCTCAAGATGCAATTACCAAATCTGCATGCAGACTTGCAACCACTTGAGCTGGAATACAGTTTATTCATCCTGGCAGTCTTTAAAGTTAACTTCTAAAAGTCAAAGAGCTTGCTTTGGGGTAACATGTAGACACATACTGCCTGAGGTGCGTGGGTGCTGTTACCCAGCACCATTCTGTCAGAACCCCAGCGCTGTCCAGGCATGAGATGGTCCCTGACCCCAGCAATCACGCAGACATAACTGGATCTGTCTAAGGAACCATAATTTTCAACTTGATTCCACGTCATTCTAATGTCACAAAATAATATAGAACTTACACGTAGATGTGTTCCATTACCTTTGAATAACTCACCTACGGACCCCAACACAGCAGCAGCCAGTTGGCAAAAGAGAACGTAAAAATGAAAATGACTAATAAATGGGGCAGAATGTTCAACATCACAGGGAACTAAGGAAGTGCAAAAGGAAATATTCTCACCACACTGAACAGTTTTTTAAAACATAATTATCCATTTATTTATTTTAAGTGTGTATGCGTCTGTGTGTAGTGTCCATGGAGGTCAGAAGAGGGCGTCCTGGAGCTGGAGTTACAGACAGTTGTAAGCTACTCAATGTGGGTGCTTAGAAACTGAACTCAGGTCCTCTGTAAGAGCAGCAGGCACTCTTAACCACAGTGCTATCTCTCCAACCCCTAAAATATAATTATTGACATCGCTAAGTTTTTGTGAGTTGGATGACCTCATAGCTTGCTGGTGTTGAGGACTGTAATTTATATAATCTTTTAAGAAAGTACTTGGAAGCCCTGTTGTATAGCATATACCTGTAATTCCAGGATAAGGAGATGGAGGCACGTGGATTCAGAATTCAAGGCCAGCCTGGGCTGCATAGCAAGACCTTGTCTCAAAAAACAAAAAAAAAAAAAAAGAAAAGAAAAAGAAAAAGCAGTTGGAACCTATCTGGCAAACCACTAACATCTCTAAAATGTTTATTGTCTCGATGCGCATTTGACTTTGTAATTATATATCCAGCATCTGCTGGGAGAAAAGGAGCCAAAACACGGGGCGAGATCTGTGCACTGACAGATTAGATCCATCATCCTGTGTCTTCCATAACAGCAAAGATTACAAACAGCTGAATCCTTCTCCATGTGAACTCCTCCACTCCATGACATCACTGTGACCTGCCTTATCTGTATTCTCACAAAGTCACATACTCCCAAAGACCAATTTGTGTAGACCAATTTGTGATAAGACATTGTTTGTTCATTCAATCTTCGTGCCTGATGACCATCCTTTCTATGAAACAAACCATGAGCAACTTGAAGGCAGAAGCTTCAGACTCCTCCAAGGTGAATGCAGAGTAATTCAGAGAGTCCGGGATCTGCTGGAGACACAGGTCCTGTTGTGATGGTGGTGTGTGTGCACGTGTGTGTGTATGCACGCACTTATGTGTGTATAAGCACCCTTGTGCACATGCATGTGGAGGCCAGAGGACAGTCTCAGTTGTCTTTCCTCAGGAGTCATCCACCTGGGTTTTGAAACAGCCCCTCACTGGCCTGGAAACAGCCAAGTCATCTCGTCATCAGTGAGCCCCAGGGATCTGCCCGTCTCTGCCTCCCTGGTGCTGGGAGAACAAGCGCAAGCATGTGTCACTAAGCCCAACTTTTTTTTTTTTAATGTGTGCTTTGGGGATCAAACTCAGGGTCTTGAGCCTACGCAGCAAGCACTTTCCCATATGTGTCATCTCCCCACCTTGATGGCTTCCTATGTCTGTCTTTTTCCTTCTCTGCACTGTTTGTAGAGCAGGTGGCTTAGGATGAATGCTGAATGACTGCTACTGGGGGAGAGCAGAGCCACCAGGGACAGGGAGGCTTCAGAGGAACAGGGCAGCAGAGGACAGGAGAGAAACAGAAGTATAGGACAACAAGGGAACAGAGGAGCAGGGGAACTGGACAGTAAGGGAACAGGGCAGCAGGGGAACCAGACAGCAGGGAACCAGACAGCAGGGGACCAGGGCAGCAGGGGAACCGGACAGCAGGGGACCAGGGCAGCAGGGGAACCGGACAGCAGGGGAACCGGACAGCAGGGAACCGGACAGCAGGGGACACGGGGCAGCAGGGGAACCGGACAGCAGGGCACCAGGACAGCAGGAGACCAGGACAGCAGGGGACCAGGACAGCAGGGGACCAGGACAGCAGGGGACCAGGGCAGCAGGGGAACCGGACAGCAGGGGAACCGGACAGCAGGGGAACCGGACAGCAGGGGACCAGGGCAGCAGGGGACCAGGACAGCAGGGGAACCGGACAGCAGGCCGGACAGCAGGGGACACGGGGCAGCAGGGGAACCGGACAGCAGGGGACCAGGACAGCAGGAGACCAGGACAGCAGGGGACCAGGACAGCAGGGGACCAGGACAGCAGGGGAACCGGACAGCAGGGGACCAGGGCAGCAGGGGACCAGGACAGCAGGGGAACCGGACAGCAGGGGAACCAGACAGCAGGGGACCAGGGTAGAAGGGACAGCCACCAATACCTGGTGTGAGGTAGCAGAGAAGGAAGCTGAGTCAGGAGAAGGGAAGAATCCCATCGTAAGTAGTCGTTCTTAGACTAGAAAGAAACATTTGGAGAAAGCATCTCCAGAGAGGTGAGTCTGCTCAGTCTCAGAAGTTGGGTCGCTGGATGAAGTTACCTTAACTGAGCAGCTCTAGGGGAGAGAAGAGGGCAGAGCAGGCTCTCAGGACAAGCTGAGCTCCAACCACATGGGTCGTCCTGGTCCAGAGCTGAAGTCTACTAAATAGACAACCAAACTTGCATCTAGTCAAGGAAAGAAACAAGAACCATGTTCTTTAAAAAGAAAATCAGTACTTTGGGCAACACTAGAATATGTGTAGGAAGCTCATCAGAAATGTGACAGATGAGATTAGGACAGAGTCAGTGAGTGACCGTCCGCAGTGAGCTACCTTTTCACTCTTGAGTTCACCAACTCTGACATTAAATGGGCAAGCGGCATCTTGAAAGGTGTAACGCACTTGTCTCGTACTTTTGACTTCCTCCCAGAGACAAGCCTCGCCATCCTGTCTTCTCTGGGTTCGTGGAGGGCCACAGTGACTTCCTGAGGGCTTGCTGGTGCTGTCTCAAATGTTTTCTTCTGCCGGGATGGCCGGCAGGTAGGGCGGTGGTGAAGCTGGTCCAGCTGGCCTCCTCCAGGGGCTGAACGGGATGGTGAGTGTCAAGACCCCGCCCCTCTCCACTCCGGAGGAAAAAAAACACGCCGAGTGGGAGTCTGTCTAGCAGGATCTCGTTTATTAACCATTACAAAGTAACTTATATAGGGTAGGGGCGGGGCTAAAAGGGAGTGAAGGACCAATCGATCTTTGTCCCGTAAACTGCAGCCAGGCAAAGTCCATTCTGATAGGCTGTCAGACTCGGGTGAGGCTCTGACAGCTGCATTCTAAACGGTTGGTGACAGTTGGTTTTGACGGTTGGAAACCCTTAGAAGTCTGGCGTGGCAAGCCTGCACTAAGGCTGAGTCACGATCGTCCACGTCAATCTGCAGCTCCCAGTGCATCCTGTGAGGACACCTGTCAGTGTCACGCAGTCTGGCCTCGAACTCACAGATCCTCCTGCCTCTGCCTCCATCAGCTTATCCTACCGGTGTGCGCCACCATCACCGGCCCCCAGCAGCCTGCAAGAGGCCCGGAGCGGGGGCTGGCCGGCGTCCTGCCCTGCCTGGAGCTGCCGAGCCACGCTGCGGCCTGGGTGCTGGAAAGCGGCCGCTGTTTTGCCTGGGGGCCGCGTCGCCACAGACTCGGCAGCGGCGGCCCAGGAGGGGGTGATCCTCGGGGGCTTAGGAGGGGGGTGGATCGCCAGGGGCAGCGGCCCGGGAGAGGGCGTTGGCCAGGGCAGCCGCCTGGGAGGAGGCAATCGTTGGTGGCGCCTGCCACGCCTCCATCTCCCAAACTGTCAGCTGCAGCCGGTGCTCTCGGCTCCACAGGGAGCTGCAAACCCGCCTTAAAGGGCGGGCCGGAGCTGCAGCGGCCCTGGAGGCCCAACATTCCTCCAGTTTGGAATCCCCATCAACCATGCTCTGCCACAGACAGCAGCAGAGAACAGGAAACCACAGTGGACACAAGAGGAGGTGGCAGGTGACAGATGGGTCCTTACTCCACGTCTCCTCTCTCCATGGATGCTTCCTCCAAGCTCTGGTCAAACCCACTGGTACATAATTGAGTACAGCCTACAGCCAGGCCCAGCCACCACCTGCTGGGTCAACAAAGCTTTATTTGAACAGCCATACTCATTTATTTTCATATGGTCTGCAATGGATACAGCCTCGTGTAGCACAGAGCTACTGTGATTTACAAAGCTGAATGTGTTTACTGTCTGAACCTTTACAAAAAGCAGGATCTACAACTGACCTATGTGCAGAGAATAAGAGGCTTCAGACTGCTTATCCCTAAACAGGACACCTACATCAAACCTCTGCCTCCCAGGGCTCAGGGATCACTGAAGAAGAACATTCATTAAGTAATAAGAGGCAGAAGGGATGGATGACCACAAGGAAACTGAGTTTTCCAGACTTAGTACTCATATGAACTCACAGCAATGGTGACAGCATGCATAAGTCCAATGTAAGCTCAAGTCAGACAAAATTCCAACATGGACATTGGGAGGTGGTAAGAAACTCCATTCCTCCCTGAGGAACTATTGGCAACCAATGGCTGTTGGGAGGGAGAGCATCAGTCTTTGTTAAGGGGGAGGCTCTTGGTAGGCTGACCAGACTCAAGTGAATGAATCCACACCAAAGGGCATTCAGTAGGCAAGTATGACTCTACATGTATATCACTCTCTCTGCATATATCATGAACTCATATAACAGAGTTCATGAACTTGGGCAGGCGTGCACATGGGGAAGATGCTCTAAATTTGATCAAAATATCCTGTATGAAATTTGTAAAAATTCAATTTAAAAAGTTTTTTAAAAGTGATTCCTAAAAGAGAATCTCAGGCATCCCACGGTTCTGGGGGAAAGGAGAGACTGGAATGCATTCCAGGTTGGAGCAGAAAATCTGTGATAAGATTGAGGTGTTTTTCTGGGCCACTTATGGAATGAGGCTGCACGTTAACCAGGGCCACACCATTTTGTAAAGTTCCTCTATTTTGGCTTGACAGTAACAGTTCCTCAAAGTGCAGTGATTCGGCTTCAAGAAGTAACTTTTATTCTAGATTCCTGCCCTCCCAACCCTCATGGCTGATTCAGACACAGCCTGACTGCAAGTATGCTCTATGGACTGTTCATCAATCACATGATAAAGTCCCTCTGCCTTCATCTGAAACCTTCTAAGAAGAGACCCGCCCCCAACTCTGCCATGGGAGCCTCAGAGCTCCTACCATGCTCTTGACTCTCTGTCCATGGTGTAAGTAACTCTTCTAATAAACCTTTCACCTAAAAGGACTGTCTGGCTCAGTGACCTCTTGAGCCCCAAACTTGAGACCTTTCACTGAACATCCATTAAGAAGCATGAGAGGGGCTTTACCAAGCATGTGTGAACATATATATTCTTTTGCCTTCCCACCAGGAATTTAGACTCAGCTAAGCTGATGTGTTAGCTCCGGTTTGATTGAATAACTGTTTGTCCATTCTTACTTGTTTACTTCACCTGTATTTTTTTTTTAATTTCGTATTGAGTTAAAAGTAATTTGGTTTGACTTAAAAACCAGAAATATCCTGTCCCTACATGCCTCACCTAATCAATTTTGAGTTTGTAGCTGCCAAATATTTGATACTCAGGAAACCAAAGGGGCTAAGCAAAAGTCTAATCTGCAATTCTAAAAGCTAAAATTACCAAAAGAAAAAGGAAAAAAATTAGAATTCCTACAACGTTCCAAACAATAACAGCGTGGCCTTTGCTGCTAACTCTGAACAGAACATTAAATTATACATGGCTTCTGCCCAGGGTTCTCAGAACAGGCGTATTATGGGTTAGATTTCCTGCACATTAGTAGGCATTGGGGAGGCAGGCAACATCAGGAGATTATTTTTCATTATGAAAGAACTTTAAGCTTTGAGAAGATGAAATTTATTGTCTTCTCAGAAAAAAAAAACTTAAAACCCCAAACACAGAAAGGTTCTTTGAGGAAGGTCATTGCACATTTAGCTTCTCAAAATGGATTTTGAGACTAGTAAGGAAGATAGACGGTCAGGCTGACTCTTTGTTCCAGATCATTTATTTGGTCCTGGCCCAGAGTTTTATGATATTAAAACAATGTATTTGTGAAACAGTGGGAAAACCATGACATTCAAACACTGGGAGTTCACCAATGCTGATTCCATAGACAGCATGAATCTGCCCGACCCCTGAGGCAAGTCACACCCCATGCTGCAAACTGAAGTTCTTGGAAGAAGACACATCTGCACTGAAGATCCCAAAGATGTTGATCATGACCATGTTGATCATGTTGAGCAGAGGTGTCAGGATTGTGGGAAGATGGACGCTATGCATCCAGAAAAGAAATTAACTTGGATCCTCTTAAGTCCTTTAATGGTCAATTGCCTTAGCTTTTTATCTGACCTAACTTCTGAGAATGCATCATTAAGTCTAACAAGTTTCTAACTACCAGCAACCCTAAAGCTAAAAAGACTGCAAGACAACATCTGAGACACACAGAAGATATGTCCCTGCCTTGCTGTGGGTCACCTCCATGAAGTCCCTGCTGATACGACTGGGAATTGCCTGATGTACAATTATCCTGTACTCTGGAACTATGAAAGCTCATGTGATCTCCTTCCCAGCGTACTATATCATTTAGGATACCCCAAATCTGTGTCCTGGACCAAGGTCACTCCTATTTAACCAAGAATGAACTATTTCCTCATTTCCTTTAAGGCACAATTTATTTTATTTTTATGTGTGTATATATGTGTGCATGAGTGTGCAGGTACTCACAGAGGCCAGAAGAGGGCAGAAGATCCTCTGGAGCTGGAATTACAGGTATCTGTGAGCTGGCTGATGAGGTTGCTAAGAACCAAACTGGGGTCCTCCAGAAGAGCAGCAAGCACCCTTCTTGTTTGTTTGTTTGCTGCTTGCTTGCTTGTTTTGTTTTGCATTGTCTGGTTGAGACAGGGTCTCCCTATAGCCCCAGCTGGCCTAGAACTTCCTATGTAGACCAGGTTGGCCTTGATCTCATAGCTATCAACCTGCTTCTGTTTCTTGAGGACTGGGACTAAAGATATGCACCACCATGCCTGGCAGCAAGCACTCTTAACCACAAGCAGCCAGAGTTCTTTGTTTTTGTCCTTATTGTGTTTGTTTGTGTTTGGGGTTTGGTTTGGGTCTTTGCTTGCTTGCTTGTTTTTGAGACAGCGTCTGACTCTATAACCCTGGCTGGCCTGGAACTCACTATGTAGATAAGGCTGGCCTCTGACTCATGGAGATCAGCTTGTTTCTGCCACTCGAATGCTGAGGTTAGAGGTGTGCGCCACCACACCCAGACCCAGCGTTGCTTTATATCAGCATTATCCCTCCAGAGCTAACCAAATATTTTCTGCAAACCTGAGGTGTTTCCCACAGGTACTATTTCAGCATTTTTCTAAAAAATATCTAGATTTAGTATTCACTCAAAACTATTCTGATCATGTCTTTAACCCACAAGAAAGAAAACCAGTCAGAAATGTTGGACTGCCTATAGGTCATGTCAACTGAGCCCCTTCCACCCCTTAGAGATCCAACAGCCCATTTCACAGCCTCTGGAGGGATTCTCTGATATACTACAGGCCAGGCCATCTGTTATAGTTTGGATCTAGACTGTGCCCTAAAGACTTGGTCCTCAAGACAACAATGTTCAGAAGTCAGACCCTGGGAAAGTGATTGGATCGTGAGAGCTGTCTCACAAATTGTTAATGACTCACATAAACTTGTAATTTGTTAGACTATTGAGAGGCAATAGTTTCTCTGAGGTGGTACCTAGCTTAGAGTGTGAGTTCTTGGGGACTACATCTTGTCCCCAGCCTCTTCCTTTCTTTGTCATCACTTCCTGATTACCATGAGGTGAGCAGCTTTGTTCCATCAGGCTCTTCTTCTATGAAGTTCCTCCCCACCCATCTTCAAACCAACAGAGCCAACCATGGACTGAAACCTCTGGAACCATGAGCCAAATAAAATTTTCTTTTGAAATTTCTGAATTATTTTTCTGCAGTATGTCAGAATATCAGGAAGCGGACAGACACACCATCCTACTCTGCAGACTCCTCTGGGCCACTTCTTCCCACTTCCCTCTCTTCACCTCGTGCACCTGCAAGCATTTCCCAGTTTGCTTCAGGTCAGTCTGCACATGAAGCCTATAGCTCTATCCTGGACCAAGAAAAGCACCCCTCACCTTGACCATCACATGAACTTTTTTTTGGTAAAGAATAATTTTTATTTTTAGCATTGCTTTTGATTGAAAAACTGATTACACTGAAAAACTTTGTATAGATTGGAGAATTTGGAAAGGGAGTGAATGTGAAATTCACATGACAGCTACAGTGGTAAATTTCACAGCATTGTTGAAGGTTGGTAGTATAGTTCTGCCAGTAAATAATATTCAAAAATTATAGTAGACATATAGAATTGGGACTTTACATTTTAAAACGTAATTACATATTTTCAGTTTGAGAATTATGTGTTTAGTTATTATAGTACTTTTTAAAAACTTTCCAGACTGTGATTTTATCTCTGGAAGTTCAGTTAGGTGTTTTACACTTTCTGCAGGGCATAGTGAAAGCATACTGAGAATGCAGAAGAGTGCATGAGAATGGGAGTGGTTCAACATCAAGGCCCAGATGCCCAGGAGTACATGTGGAGTCAAAACCAGAGCTGGCCCTCAAGTGAGGTAGGACTTCTAGAGGATCGGTCCTCCCAATTACTAGAATCTGCAAACGACACAGACCTTCCTTATCCCCAGCATAAGCCCCAATACAGAAGCCAAGCCACTGCCATGGGACCTTGGAGGAAGGGGTTATGGGGAAGGCAGCCACTCAGAGAAGGCTAAAACTGCTGCCCGACATTGGGAAGTCCTATATCCTCCAATGTGCTCCACCATCAACCTACCACCAGAGAATGTGGAGCCCTGGCTCAGGGTTCAAGACCACAACTCCAGTTCACAAGAGGGGACCACAAATCCAGGCTCATGGGAGGGGAATACAGCTCCAGGCTAAGAGAGGGGAACACAACTCTAGTTCATGGGAGAATCACAGCTCAGGTTGATGAGAGGGGACCATAGCTCCAGGTTCACAGAAGAGGACCAGAGGTCCAGTTCACCAGAGGGGACCACAGCTCCAGCCATGTGTTGGAAGCTGATGCATAAGTCTGCCCCACCACAGAGGCGGGGGCAGGAGCTGGGGCACTGACCCCTGACCTAACAGAGTCTAGGGCCATGTGGCAGGCGCACACAGGAGGCAGCTGTAAGCACCCACATACCTCACTTCACCCCCTCATGCCTCTCCTGCCTGGGCTGGGCCTGCAGGCAGTGACTAAGCTAGGCACCCATGGTCAGCCAGCCATCATCACCCAAGTGACCAACCAACCCCAAGAAGGACAAGATCCAATCACCAGACACAGAGAATAAAGACTTGTCAAGTAATAATTAAATGGCTGGAGAACCAAGATCGTTGGTGTTAGCTCTCAGCAAGACATGACTGCAGTAATATGTTTTATCTTAGGTTTGCCTGGCCGAGAGGAAGATGTGAAAACTGCAGGTGCTGAAAAAAACAAACTGGGACCCTGACCATGAAAACAACAACAGCAACAAAACACGTGATCCGTCTATCTCTTTGAACAGAAGCAAAGAGTGGTATTCTCCAGCATTGATATCTCTCTAGGAAGAAAATAAGCCAGCAAGTAATTGTTGCCTCTGCTGCACAGAAACCAAAAACTCTATCTTAAACACAGCTATAATCATGTAGACTGCGCAATGGAGACAGGAAAACAGCAGGAACCAGCATAATTCAAATTGTGACTCGTCCTGTGAGCCTGGAGCTGTGATCATCTCCTGTGAAACTGAAGCTATGGTCCCCTCCTATGAACCAGAGTTGCTGTCCTCTCCTGTGAGCCTGGAGTTGTGGTCTCCTCTTTTGAATCTGCAGTTGTGGTCCTCTTTTGTGAGCCAAAGCTATGGTTCTGTCCCATGAGCCAGAGTTGTAGACTTTCTCCTATGAATTGGAGATGTGGTTCCCTCCTGTGAGCCAAGTTGTGGTCTCATCCTATGAACTTGGAGCTGTGCTTCCCTCCTGTGAGCTGGAGTTGTGATTTCCTCCTGAGAACCTAGGGCCGCAGTCCCCTCCTGTGGGCCTGGAACTGTGGCTATATTACATGAATTTATAAAAGAGACTTGGTGCCTTAGCTTTGACACAGCCTAGAGTCATCTGAGAGGAGAACCTTGACTGAGGAATTTCCTATATTGTATTGGTCTGTGGACATGTCCATAGGGGATTGTCTTGATGGTTAATTGATGCAGGAGAGACCAGCCCACTCTGGGTGATACCATCCCTAGGCAGATGGGTCTGGGCTGTATAAGCAAGCTAGTTGAGTATAAGCCAGTCTTTCATTCAACTAGGAAGCAGCATCCTCCATGGCCCATGTTGTACTTCTTGGCTGTGAAGTGAGCTGCTTGGTTGGAGATAACGCTGCATGGCACAGCAGGCAGACCTCCCTCAAGTTCATGCCATGAGTCTTGACTCCTTACAGGACTATGACCTGTAAGATGAAATGAACCATTTCCTGCCCTAAGTTGCTTTTGGTCAGAGCATTTATCACAGACAGAAAGGAAAGTCGAATGCCTGGGAAGCTGTGCTGGCTTCCCACCATCTCTTGGACCCCATGCACTACTTCTTCCTTTCTGTTTCCTCCCACATCTTCATTTTGACCCAAGCAGAGAAGCCATTCCCCTGAGGCCCACAAAGGGCCTGCCTTTTTCTCAACTGAGCAGTCAGTCTACTTTCACCAGAAAATCTACTTCTTTCAAAAGCATGTGGATTAGAAATTCCCATCTTGTTATCATGATTTGTGTCATGTTTGTGTCAGTGGAGGAGGCTGATAGGTAAAAATCATTATCCATTACCAGGGGCAAAATGCTGAATGATTCTGGCTAATGAATATTGTTGACTTTATGACAGTGTCTCTGTATAGCACCATGTAGTGTCTGGAACATCATTGATAATGCGGCTTTCAAACACTGGAGTCAAATTCTCACCATCATCCCAAAGTGGGCTGGACCCTCTCCCCTAAAGTGGGCTGAGCCAAATTGTTTTCTTCTAAAGAATAGGTTGAGCTAGATACAATTCTTTGTGCCTTCCAAGACTAGGAGACAGAACGGAGAGCTTTCCTCTCTCTGGCCCTTCTCACACTGGATCAAGTTTTCCAGGATGAGACAGTTTCCTTGTTGTAAGGACACCCAAGCTGTATGATGGAAAAGATCAACAGAGCTGGGCTAGCATGGAGAAGGACAAATTCACACACAGTCCCCTGACTCCACCGGGTCTCTGTCAGCCATGGTAACACCTTGACTGTGGCCTGCTCTGTGCTAATACTCCCAAATTTCTGTCCTTCAAAACCAGAGTAAGTACCTAATGTTTAAAGTCAGCATACTGCAGTAAGTAATCAAGCCAAAGAGAACCTAACATAAAGATTTATTTTTCTGAAAAAAGTAGATTTAACTTTCTATGACAATTATTGCATGTGTATATATGTATGTACATGTGTGCTTTGGCAAGGCAGAGAGGTCAGAGGACAACTTGCAGGAATGACTTTCTTTCCACAATGTGGGTCCTGGGAATAGAACTCAGGTTTGCAGTCTTGATAGCAAGCATCATTACTTGCCATCTTGCCTGGCCCCAAATAAATATATTTTTAAATAAGCTAATGAATATGCACAAACATCTATGTTAGAGCAAAACAGAATCAGTTTGGGGGGACTTTTCCTACAGACATACTTCTCTGGCTGCCCCAGATCTACATTTCCCAAATTTTCATATATAGATAAAAGATCTAGAGAATTACTCCAAGTGCAGGCTCTGATTCCACAGGCTCTAATGCAGCATCTCTAGACTCTACATTTCTAATCAGGTCCCGGGTGACTGTGGTGCTGCTGGGTGGTGACTTTCCACAGTGGTGCATACATGAACTACATTTGTCCTGACAGTTCATAAGGGTCACACCCAAAATGCCAGTCTTGATGATGTCAGACTTTCCATGAGCTTTGTGCTCTTGGAAAAGGGGGAAACAAGAACTTGAACTGCTTTAATGCTCTGAGAAGTGACTACTGCAAAGAACCCCCTTTCCTGTGTGACTGGATGAGGCCCTGTGATGCCTCCTTTACCTAACGACAGACCCTCCTGTTCCCATTCTGTGCTTGCTGCGTGGATGACTAACCAAGAGCTAATCAAGGCACGGTGGGTTTGACTCAGCTTGACCAAACTTAACCGGGGTTCCCTGCCTCCCCCAGGGGCCTCAACTCTGGCCCATCAAGTGTCAGAACACAGAACAGTTTCTCTCAAGACTGCTCCAGAGGTGGGGACAGCCACCAACTGTAGAATCAACCATCAGGCCCCTTCATGACTCTTCCCAGTGTCCACACGCAGGTGCCGTCTCTACATTTCTCCATAAAAGAAAGACCTTGTGTGCTGACTTCAGAGATATGCACAGATCTCAGGTCTGTGTGGTGTGGTTCCTTTCCTGGGTGCTATGGTCCTCTCCACTGTTACAGCAAGCCTGCTAAATACCATCCCTCCTTACCTGAGAGTGTGTGTGTGTGTGCGTGCGTGTGTCTGTGTGTGTGTGTGTGTGTGTGTGTGTGTGTGTGTTGGATGTGCATGTGGGGTCGAGGAGGCTATCCAACGTCCCCCTCCATCATTCTCCATCTTATTTTTTTAAGACAGCGCCTCTTCACTGAACCAAACTCAGGTCCTCCTGCTTATGCAGCAAGCACTTTACCCACTGAGCCATCTCCCAGACCTTGAGGTTCTTTTCCACCATCCTTGGTACTTTAACAAGTTTCTTCTCTGGTACTGGAGAAGTGTGGAGCTCTTCTGAGTGTGGAGTCTTCTGTCTGGGTGTAAAGGCAGAACTATTTGCCACACATTCTTCAAACCCCCTTTGTAATCGTAATCGTCCATCTGACAGTCAGCTGCAAATGTGACCCCAGGGACTGAATTGCAGCCTGGGAGCCCCTGGTGGCCTTACGGTGTGTGAGATGGGGCCAAATCTTCATGTGCTGAGCAAAGAAGTAATGCCTTAAGCACCAAGGGAGAGCGGGACTACTTTAAAATTTGCTAAGGAAATCAATATGGGTAAAAATACTCAGCCCACATACTTGACAGTACATCTCTCCTAATTATCTGTTTGACAAGACCAAGGTCCCATATTCAAAACTGTACACTTAGACTATCAACACTTAGGGTTTTTTCTCCCATTCTGAATGACTCTTTACTAAGCATGGCATGTGTTTTTACATTAAATTCCTCCAAACTCTAGGATCTTGGCACTAGAAAAGTGTCAGAAAAAAAAAAAAACAAATGAAATTTCCTGGATATGGTGCCAGTGAAATTCAACCCAAGGAGAAACTTCTTCCCATTCCCAGCTGGAGGATACTGGTCATCATAAATAATAAGTAATTTTGATTGTGTGTGTGTGTGTGTGTGTGTGCACGTGCGTGATTGTGTGCACTTCTATGCAGGAACACTCACTCATGTGTGCTCATGGGAAGACCATATCTCGATTTTGTGTCTCTTCCTCTATGGTTCTCCACCTTATATTTTGAGGCAGGGTCTCTCACTGGACCTGGACCTCAGTGGCAGCTAGACCAGTTGGCCTGTAAGCCAAGGATCCACCTGTCTCTACCTTCAGGCTGTGGTTACAGATTCATGGTCCTGGGCCTGGCTTTTGTGTAGGTGCCGAGGATCAGATCCTCGTGCATTTAAATGGAAAAGAATTGCTCTACTCAGTAATTCTAGCTTTTGAAGTGTGTAGAGACAGAAATCCTATGGACTGAGCTGAGGCATTGGTTACAGTGAGCCTAAGCAGTAAAGATACAGAAAGCTCACACATGGATTAGCCTGAGACACAGCAGGAAAAGCATACAGTTGAGAGAAGATGCGTAGTTAATGCCTTTACAGCCCAGGAGACAGACGGGGAAGTAAATCTATCATGATCTGCCTTCACACTGAGAAGAAAAACGGAATACTTTCCAAAGTATAAATTCATTTCAAAAGAACTTCAAGAGAGAGTGGGAGTCCTTTGGATATATTGACCTAAAAGAAAGCTGTGTGTTTGGTGATTTGAAAAAAAAAAAAGTGTGCAATTGTTCTGTGCAGGTGTCCACACTCCTTTCAATGTGGGTCTGTGGCTTGGTGTGTGGAGACGGAGTCTCTTTTCCCACTCTGGAAAAGACTTTTATGTGTATGGGTGTCTTCTCTGCATGTATGTAAGTGCATCCCTCTCCTGCAATGCCCATGGAAGCCAGAAGAGGGCATCAGATCTTCTGGAGCTAGAGTTATAGATGGTTGTTGGCCACCATGTGGATGCTGGGAACTGAACCCAGGTCTCTGCAAGAGCAGACAGTACTCTTAACTGCTGAGGTATATCTCCAGCCCCTCAGCTGGCCTCTTGTCTTGTTCTGACAAACACACAAAGATCACTGGGAGGATAGGCTGGTCCTCAGTCTAATATCCAGGGGTTTTGTCTGTTCATTCAGTTTCTGTCCCCACCTGAACTGGTCTGACTTTCCTGTTCAATGCTGGAGCCCGTGGGACAGGGCCCAGGTCCTGTTGACCTACAGCTGGCCCTGGAATCAGGGGTGCCCAGTCCCCTTAGTCCCACTGTAGATTCCCCAGGGACTCTGCCAGCTCAGGCCAGGCACAGCCATCTTGCTGATCCCTAGAATCTTGAGCAGCAGGATTCAATGATTGCTCCTAAATTTACCTGGCTTCTTACAGTAATAGAAAAAATGGTAGTCCCCTGTGAGAAAAGGTCCACCCACTTTGTTAAAGCAATTTAAACAAAACAGCAAAGCAGGACCCTTCACCTAGGATATATACAAAAGTAAACATGGTTGTTAATCCACAGGGTTTGTGTCAAGGAAAAGTTGAAATGGCACAACCTTTTTGGTGACACATTTCAAAAACATCAGTGTGCCAGCTGTTACCTTTATTCTGAGTGTGTTTGTGCATGGGCAGGATCATGTGTGTACACATGTGTGAGTGTGTGGGTGGAGGCCAGAGGTCCACACTGGGTATCTTCTTCCTCAATCACTTTCCAATTTATTGAGACAAGGTCCCTCACTGAACCCAGATGTCACTAGCTTGGCTAGACTGGCTGGCCAGAGAGCCCCAGGGATCCTCCTGTTTCCAACTCCCCAAAGCTAGAATTACAAATGTACACCCATCATGCCCAGCTTTTTACATGGGTACTGGAGATCAGAACGCAGGTTGTCAGGCCCCTGTGGCAAACATTTCACCAAATGAATCGTCTCCTTAGTCCCCTCTTGAATTTTATTCTTAAAGATTAGCTAAATATGTGATGATTTATTAACTTCATTTATAATAGTGACAAGCAATCAATTTTAATGCTCTTAGAATGAGTGATGGATTTAATATACATATATATATATATATATATATATATATATAGGTATACTTAGACTATGGGATACTCAAAGTATGAGATTTATATATTTCAAATGGAAAGACTTCTGTATTCTTACTAAAGAGAAAGCACAGAGACCATATACAGGATGATGGTTCTCAGTACAGAGATGATGCATACAATGTATGTCCAGCATGCATTTCAAATATCAGCTTTGGCCTCTGGAGATGGAATTATAAGTAATCTTCATTTTCCAATTATTATCTAAACTGCTTGATTTAAAGCAAAATCACCTGTTGTATTTAAATTCTGAAAATGTATTGTTGTTTTCTATGTATTTATTTATGAGTATTGTTTTATGAGTATGTCCATCTTTCTGTGTGAGTTTATGTGCACCAGAAGGTATTGGATCCCCTGGGCCCAGAGTTACAGGCTGCTGTGAGCAACCTGATGTGGGTGCCTGGAACCAAAGGGGGCTCCCTGCAAGAGCAGCAAGCTCTCTTGACTGCTGAGTCAGCCCTCCAGTGCTTACTCTGGTTTTTAAATATTTTTTTATTTATTTTTATTTTTATGTGTATGAGTATATTGTCTGATGTATGTAAGTGTACCTGTATCATGCAATGTCCATGGAGGACATTGAATTCCCCTGGAACTGGAGTTATGAATGATTGTTAGCCACCATGTGGGTGCTGGAAATTGAACCCAGGTCCTCTATAAGAGCAGTCAGTGCCCTAACTGCTGAATCATCTCTCCAGCCCCCTACTACATGTTTTTAAAAGAGTTTTAAACTCATTTTCTAGGAACATATTAAACTAAATTTAGGGACCTGGAGAGATAGCTAAATAGTTAGGAGAACCGGTTGCTCTTGCAGAGGACCTGGGTTCAGTTCCCAATGCCCACATGGTGCCTAACAACGGTCCGTAATTCCAGCTCCAGGGTGTCTGGCATCCTCTCCTCAGGCACAAGGCATGCAGGCATACAAGCAAAACTCTCACACTCAGAAAGTAAAAATAAAATCTTTATCTTAAAACCCAAATCCGCCTGTTTGGTTGCAGCTGCAGTTGACAAAAACAAACATTTTCTTTTTGAATAAATAACTTTATTCTAATTTTAAGTCGACATAAGGTTCAGAGATTTGATCCTTTGTTTTTCACAACATCAGAGAGAATTTTTCCCGACATCAAGAGCGGCCTGGAAATGGGAATTAAAACCATATTTTGGTCTTTCAGATCAAGATGTTTGACCTGGATGAGCTAAGACACATTCATCACATCAAAAATTGGTTGTTTCCTTTCATTCAAATCAAGAGAACCCTTTCAGATCTTTGTAAGAGGGCTGTAAGTAAAGGCAAAAGCTAACCACAAGCATCAATCAAGTGCCTACTGTGTACATGAAATATTCTGGTTGCAACCGAAAAGCCTATAATCCAAAAGTCACTTTTTGTATGTAGTGTACTGTGTGTGCAGTGTATATGTGTAAAGCATATATGAGTGTGCTTGTTTGTGTGTGTAGTGCAGTGTAGAGTGTGTGCAATGTACATGTATGCACATGTTTGTGTGTATGCAGTGTGCAGTGTATATGTGTGTGCATATTTGTGTGTGTATAACGTAGTGTGTGCAGTGTGTATATGTGTGCACATGTTTGTGAGTGTGTAGTATATGTGTGTACAGTGTATATGTGTATGTATTATAGTGTGTGCCTGTTTGTGTAGTATAGTGTATGTGTGTACAGTATCTATGTATGTGCATGTTTGTGTAGGGCAGTGCATATGCACACAGTGTATACATGTGTGAATGTTTGTGTGTGTGTAGTCTATGTGTACAGTGTATATGTGTATGCATTGCAGTGTGTGTGCATATTTGCATGTGTAGTATAGCGTGTGTGTACAGTGTATACAGGTGTACATGTCAGTGTGTCTGTAGTGCAGTGTATGCAGTGTATATGTGTGTGCATGTCAGTGTGTCTGTAGTGCAGTGTGTGCAGTGTATACGTGTGTACATGTCAGTGTGTCTGTAGTGCAGTGTGTGCAGTGTATACGTGTGTACATGTCAGTGTGTCTGTAGTGCAGTGTGTGCAGTGTATACGTGTGTGCATGTCAGTGTGTCTGTAGTGCAGTGTATGCAGTGTATATGTGTGTGCATGTCAGTGTGTCTGTAGTGCAGTGTGTGCAGTGTATACGTGTGTGCATGTCAGTGTGTCTGTAGTGCAGTGTGTGCAGTGTATACATGTGTACATGTCAGTGTGTCTGTAGTGCAGTGTGTGCAGTGTATACGTGTGTGCATGTCAGTGTGTCTGTAGTGCAGTGTGTGCAGTGTATACGTGTGTGCATGTCAGTGTGTCTGTAGTGCAGTGTGTGCAGTGTATACGTGTGTGCATGTCAGTGTGTCTGTAGTGCAGTGTGTGCAGTGTATACGTGTGTGCATGTCAGTGTGTCTGTAGTGCAGTGTGTGCAGTGTATACGTGTGTGCATGTCAGTGTGTCTGTAGTGCAGTGTGTGCAGTGTATACGTGTGTACATGTCAGTGTGTCTGTAGTGTAGTGTGTGCAGTGTATACGTGTGTGCATGTCAGTGTGTCTGTAGTGCAGTGTGTGCAGTGTATACGTGTGTACATGTCAGTGTGTCTGTAGTCCAATGTGTGCAGTGTATACGTTTGTGCATGTCAGTGTGTCTGTAGTGCAGTGTGTGCAGTGTATATGTGTGTACATGTCAGTGTGTCTGTAGTGCAGTGTGTGCAGTGTATACGTGTGTACATGTCAGTTTGTCTGTAGTGCAGTGTGTACAATGTATACATGTGTACGTGTCAGTGTGTCTGTAGTGCAGTGTGTGCAGTGTATACGTGTGTACATGTCAGTGTGTCTGTAGTGCAGTGTGTGCAGTGTATACATGTGTACATGTCAGTGTGTCTGTAGTGCAGTGTGTGCAGTGTATACGTGTGTGCATGTCAGTGTGTCTGTAGTGCAGTGTGTGCAGTGTATACATGTGTGCATGTCAGTGTGTCTGTAGTGCAGTGTATGCAGTGTATACGTGTGTACATGTCAGTGTGTCTGTAGTGCAGTGTGTGCAGTGTATACGTGTGTGCATGTCAGTGTGTCTGTAGTGCAGTGTGTGCAGTGTATACGTGTGTACATGTCAGTGTGTCTGTAGTGCAGTGTGTGCAGTGTATACGTGTGTACATGTCAGTGTGTCTGTAGTGCAGTGTGTACAATGTATACATGTGTACGTGTCAGTGTGTCTGTAGTCCAATGTGTGCAGTGTATATGTGTGTGCGTGTCAGTGTGTCTGTAGTGCAGTGTGTGCAGTGTATATGTGTGTGCATGTCAGTGTGTCTGTAGTGCAGTGTGTACAATGTATACATGTGTACGTGTCAGTGTGTCTGTAGTCCAATGTGTGCAGTGTATATGTGTGTGCGTGTCAGTGTGTCTGTAGTCCAATGTGTGCAGTGTATATGTGTGTGCGTGTCAGTGTGTCTGTAGTGCAGTGTGTGCAGTGTATATGTGTGTGCATGTTTGCGTGTCTGTAGTGTAGTGTCTTCCTCCATTGCTCTCCACCTTAATTTTTAAGAATGGGTTTCTCACTGAACCTGGAGCTCATTGATAAGGCTAGACTGGCTGGCTAACAAGGCCTGGGGACCCTCCTGTTTCTGCCTCCCCAGCTCTGAGAGTGTGGGTACACTCCATTACTCTGGACTTCCTACATAAGTGCTGGGCATCAAAAGGTCCTCAGGCTTGGACAGCAGGCTCTTCACCAGCTGAGCTATTTGCCCCAGTGCTACACGTCATGGTTTTTAAGTGGTTTGGGGTGGTTTTTTCCTTCTTGCGTCCTGTTTCTTGTTCTTTTTACATATTTTGTCAGTTCTATGAGAACTGCATACAGCGGATCAGATCATACATGCCCCATATCTCCCCTTAGCGCCTCCATCTCCCTTCTTCACCACCTTCATGCCCTCTTTTTCTTAATTTAATGGCCCATGCACTGCAATTTGTGCTGTCCACACTCTTCTGGGTGTGGGGCCATCCATTTCAGTATGGTCAACCTACCAGGGGCCACCCCTTGAAGAAAACTGACCCCCCCACACCCAGAAGTCATCAACAGTCATAGTTCCTCAGTTAGGGGTAGAGGCTCATGAATCCCTTCCAGCTCCACATTAGAATGTTGACTGGCTTGATCTTGTGCAGGTCTGTTGCATGCCACCACAACTGCCATGAGTTCATGAGTGCAGTAGTCCTGTCATGTCCCTAAGATGCCGTTTAGGGGGCTGGAGAGGTGGCTCAGCAGGTAAGAGCACTGACTACTCTTGCAGAGGACCCAGGTTTGATTCCCAGCACTCACATGGCAGCTAACAACCATCCTAACTCCAGTTCCAGGAGACCCATTGCCCTCTTCTGACCTCCTTGGACACTGCACAACATGGGTGCACTTACATACATGGAAGCAATATGTTCATACACATAAAATAAAAATAATAAATAATTTTTTAAAAGAGACTGTTTTGCTCCAGTCCTCGCCAATCTCTGGCTTTTATAGTCATCAGCGCCTTTATCTGCAATGATGCCCAATTTTACACAAACTAGAATCACCTGGGAAGAGAGCGTGGCATTATCTAGATCAGGTTGGCCTGTGGACACATTTGTAGAGGATTGCCTTAGTTATATTAATTAACATGGGAAGACCCAGCATTCCCTGAGTGGAGGGTCCTGGACTGTGTGTGTAGAGAGGGCTGAGCACTGATAGGCACACGTACATTCATTCTCTCTCTGCTTTTGATAGTGGATGTGACCAACTGCTTCAAGTTCCTGCCTTGACTTCCTTGCAACAATGGACTATAACCTGGAATTGTGAGCCAAATAAATACTCTCTCCTTTAAAGTTGTTTTGGCCAGGGTACTTTATCATAGCAATAGAGATTAAACTAAAATGTGGTTTCCTACCACAATTTAAGAGTTTAAGATTGAGCTCTTTTCAGATGCAGAACCCAGAGTCAGCTGTGACCAGGACCCAGTTTTCTCATTCCCCTCTCAGTACTGACCCCATATCCAGAGGACTCTCTTCTACAATCACCTTCATGGTGCGTTCTAATATGTTTCAGCACTTAACCCCCCTAGGAGAGATAGATAGATGTTTCCCCAGAACAACTCAAAACACTTCCTGATGTGGATTCACATACCCATCCAATCACTGTTCCCTGGAAGAGAAAACATTCCATTGTTTCAAAGGAGAAAAGAGATTAAACTCACATAATCATGGTGCTCTCAAAGGGGAGTGTGAGGGCCTTTCCCAGAGGAAGATAATGCATCTAAGGAAAGGTGAGAGGACACTGGGAGGGAAGATGAGAGGTGCTCCCTGCCCCTCCCGAAGATTATCCAGACAATGAAAAGGAGCTTGAAAGTCATCCTTGACTATGATGTCTCTCACAAAGCAGTGAGGAATGAACCACAGAGAGGCAAAAAAACAATCGCAACACTCTGAACATGTGCCAACTGTGAAACCACAGATGCACCTCAAAGAAGAAGCATCAAGGATGTGTTTGATTAAAGGGTGCCAATCCTTCATCAATGATTCTAATAACAGAATTATTCTGCCTGATTCATGTTTGTAAAATTCTTGTGGGGTTTTGTGAGATTTATTATTTTTATTTTGTGTGCATGCCCCCTGTGGGGGAGGAGTGCCCAAGAAGCCAGAAGAGAGCACTAGATCTCCAGAATTTGGTGTTACAGATGAATGTAAGCCTCCCCACATGGGCGCTGAGAACTGAACTCCCGTCCCTTGCAGAAGCAGCAAGCTCTCTTAACCACTGAGCCATCTGTGCAGCACCAGATTTCTTGAGTTTTAACCACATCATTCAGTGACTAGTCTTCAGGACTTACAGCAAAGAACTGAGGCTTTGAGACCATTTTCCTTGGAGGAAAATGAAGGTAATCATTTGATTAGCATTTGAAAGGCTTTTCCATTGGGTTTTCCTGCCTTTCTTCCCTCTTTTCTTTTTCTTTCCCCCTTGAACATCTATAACGGAAACAATCTTTGTAATTATTCCCAAGTGCTGAAACTTTAATCTCCATTGTGTAATTGAAATTTCCTCTGCAGCTAAGTGGTTTTTCTGGATCCTTGGCATGCTAAGAGCATCTAAATGTTGATCATTCCCCTCAGGGAGGGGTGGAGAGGTTGTAGATGTGTGTGTGTGTGTGTGTGTGTGTGTGTGTGTGTGTGTGTGTGTGCGGCACCACTGATTTGTTTCTCCTAGTTGAATATTTAAGTACCTATGCATTAAGTGAATATTTATTGAGTGAAATTACACGTCCCCAAGGAAGCATCTAGGCACAAAGCGAGGTGGGAAAGGTACCGCCCTGAAGGCATAAAAGGAGACTATTCCTCACAGAACACTACTGAGGGTCTGTTCGGTGGGAATCAAACTTCACACTTCATGCCCATTTATCTTGGGGCATTCATGAACTGCAAACTGACATTTTGGGGAGATTGCCGCCATCTAGACTGTTGTTGAGAGGGTGCGGTGATCAGGGCAGTGAAGAAGAATGTACAGGAACAGGAAAGAGCTGGGAACAGCACTCCAGATATAGACTGAAAAAGAAGGAGGCTGAAGAACATGGACTCCAAAGTCCAAAGAGGTACAGAGAAGAGGCAGAGTGTGAGATCAGGTCAGACAGGAAGAGGCTGCCAGAAGGGGAGGTGGGGGGAGCCAGCGAGTGGATGCTTCCACGCAGCACAGAGGTCAGAGAGAAAGACGCAGAAACGAACCCCCCCCCCATCCTTCTCCCCTGGAGGAGTGCAGCTAAAACACAATCCTCAGAAACTTTTTACTTTCTCAAACTGTATTTTAAAATTTTAAACTTTATGTAGTTTAAACAGTGTCTAAAGTAAAGGGATTTAAACTTTAACATTTTAGGAAATAATGATCTCCTTGGCTTCTTCAGTTTCATAAAACCAGATCCACAGTCAGAGCAATGAATTATTCGACACAAACTACAGTAACTGTGTAGCACAGGTTAAGTTTCCCAAACCTTAAGGGACAGGTATGGTATTTGGAGACCAGTCATGTGTCTCCGGGAAACCCCTGCAGAGCAAAGAAGCAAGGAGAAGGATGGGGAGATGACTCAGTGGCTGAAGCTCTTGTCATACAAGTGTGAGCATCTGAGTTCAGATCCCAGAACCCACATAAAGCCGGAATAGCGCAGGTCTTCAGTCCCAGTCAGAAATAGGAAAATCCCTGAAATCTCACTGGCCAGCTAGCCTGAAATATCCAGCTTTGAACAAAGGAGGTTCTGCCTCAAACAAGGCAAAGATCAACCTCAGACTGTCCTCGGACCTCCATACATTACTGTCACCACAAACACACAGGAGCAACACAGATAACTACGAAGAAGCAGGAACAAGTTCTACAATTTATTTTGTCTTAAAATGTTGATCTAAAACCTACATATGGCACCAGACAAGACAATTACAAAGAATTTAGAGGGAAGTGAAACACCGTATTATGTGTGATAGGATGAATGAGGTCAAGACAGGGATGTAAGAGTGAATCATCACTGTAGTCACCATCTTAACAGATTAAAGAAGAAAGGACAATTAATTAGGTTAGGAGATACAGAAAATAACCTGGTAAAAATCTAGCATACATTATCAAAAAGAAAATAAAATTCAATCAACCTGCCAAGCAGTGAATCCCAAGAGCTACAACAGGCCTGACAAGATGTGCCCACTGGTGTAATAGTGGCACAAATGTTATAGGGTCACCAGCCACTTTCTGCTTGGATTTAAGAGCCTATACATGACACTGACTTCAGGCCTAGGAGCATGCAGCCACACAGGTCATAGGCCACAGGGGAGAGCCTACTACTATTATTGTGAAGTGAACATGGAATTAAACTGACTCCTAATGACTTATTGTTATGCCATAGATTAGTGCATCTCAACTCTCACCAGTGAAGCTTCCTCATGCACAGATGGTGATTAACCCAGAGAGCCACAACTGACTAACATGCAGAAAATGAGAGATTACAGAGTACTCAGCCCTAAATGGGACACTTATATCAAAGTTCTGCCTCCAAAGCTTCAGGGATCATTACAGAAGAAGGAGCAGAAAGACTGTAAGAGCCAGAAGTAGTAGATGACCACAAGAAAACAGTTTTCCAGACAGCTGGTCACTTACTCATATGAACCCACAGCAATGGTGACAGCATGCACAAGACCCAGACTAGCTCAAGACAGACAAAATCCCAGCACAGAGTAGGGAAGTTGGTAGGAAACCTCAATCTTAGCCAAGAAACTATTGGCAACTAATGGCTGGGTGGGGAAGGAGAGAGTCAGTTTTCTTTAAGGGCATAACACTGGGCAGGTTAACCAGGCTCCACGGGATGAACTCACAATGAAGGCCATTTGAGGAATGACACAAATTTGAACAATAGGTTTTAATAAATATACATATATAAAATAAAGTACATGAAATCAGGAGGGGGACAGTGAGGAGGGGTCCAGATAGGGAAGGGGCATCTAAATATGATCCAAATACGCTGTAAGGCATTAGAAAAAATACAATAAAAAGAAATAAAATTCAGTAACAATTTAAATACTCAAAGGGCCCTCCTTCAGTGTGAGATATTTGTGTATTAGGTATCTACAGTGGCAAACCGTACAATAGAAAAGCATTTGGACCAGTCAGAGACAGGATAAGGATGCCCACAATCCTGACCCATGAACAGTTAAGAACAACCCTTGTCTACCCTGAAGGAAGTGGAGCATTGTGAGAGTCAGCCAGCCTGCTCCCTCCACACTGAAAAAAAAAGCATTTATTTACTTATTTGTTTGTATGTTTATCTGTTGGTTTGTGTGCCTATGCATGTGCGCCTGTGAGTGTGCGCCTGCACCCACGTGCCTTGGTGTACAGGTAGAGGTCAGCGGAACTTGTGGGACTCAGTTCTGTCCATCCTCCACGTGAGTCCTGGGGATCAAACTAGGGGTATGTGGTGTGGTGGCAAGCACCTTGCTCACCCTCCATTCTTGCTTAAACTACTGCAGTAAGAGGCCACAGGCCTGGCTGTGACCTTCATTTTGTCTGAGCTAATCATCACTGTTGGCACCTCAGCTTCTCAAAAGCACTGAACAAAGGTCCTGATCAACCGAGAGTGCCTTGCCCCATGTAAAAAGAGGCATGGAGCATCATAAATGTGGTTATTTCAGAAGCTGAAATTACTTACATCAGAAAAGCAGAGAATCTATACATAAATCATAAAAACAGAAGTATTCAAATATGTTGCTGGAATTGAAAGCAATGTAGAAAACGACAAAATTAAAAGGGTCCATTAAGAATAGCAGTGAGGGCGGGAGAGCTGGCTCAGTGGTGAAGAGTGTGTACTACTTTTGCAGAGGACCAGAGTTTGATTCCCAGCACCGTCTTGGGCAGCTCACAACTGTCTGTAACTCCAGCTCTAGGGGGTTTTGATTCCCTCTTCTAGACTCATAAAACAACTGTATTCATGTGCACATACAGACACAAATACACAATTACAACTTTTAAAATCTTTTAAAGTAAATGCCAAAACATAAAAAAGAAAGAAAAGCAAAGAAAACCATGAACTACCTAATTGCAACCCAAAGGAGGGACATTAAGACTTAAGCAAGAAGATGCTAAGACACAGCTGAATGATGCTTAAACAGACAGTTAGCGGACAAGTTGTCCTGGTCATGGATACTCAATGCCGTAAAGCTTGTTACTACTATTAGCAAATGAACCGGAAAATTTCATGTGGTCCAAACATTAAAAGTTCATTTCATTCAATTCTAAATTCACATAGAATAAGAGCCCAGAAGGACTTAGCATCTTTCAAGGAAGTATGACCCCAAGATTCCTAGACATCCTCCATCCTTCTAGGGAAGGGAATGTGAGATTATGAAACAAATATTTGGTCTTTGACTGGTTTCCTGCTCTATGATTCCCAAAATTTTTCAGACTCTCCGAAGGGATGGTATCTGTGTCTACAGATAAGGTGGCTGTGGCTGGCAGCTGATGTAGCCCCAGGCTGCATGTGGCAGTCCTGAGTACAGGACTGAACTGAGGACTGCTCAAGCAGATCAGTTAAACCTAAGGAGAGGGTCATGAGAAGCCTGGTTTACAGCTGCTGCTCAGAATCACAAGGAAAGCCACCTGGGGCATAGGAATGGCACTGGGTGGGGATGTCTGAGGGACATGCAGCCTGTGGGTCCGTCACTTCCTCCAGGTGACCTGGATCAGACGACTGCAGAGGGGTCTACTGCAGAACTGATGCCGACGATGAATGTCATCCTCACATAGCTCATTGCTATGATGTGAGAGAAAATAAGAGTGAAGGGAGATAAAGCTGGTGAGGGCAGGAAGGGGGGGGAGAAGGTCATGTGGGGAGGGAGGTCATGGGGGGATGAAGGTCATGAGAGGAGGAAGGTCATAAGGGGAGGAAGGTCTGTGAAGGTCGTGAGGGGAGGAAGGTCATGAGGGAGGAAGGTCATAAGGGGAGGAAGGTCTGTGAAGGTCATGAGGGAGGAAGGTCATGAGGGGAGGAAGGTCATGAGGGAGGAAGGTCGTGAGGGAGGAAGGTCGTGGGGTGAAGGGTGGCTGGTCCCACTTCTGCTCCTGCCTTTAACAGGATGTGATTCACAGGCCTTCCAGCCTCTAGGAAACTACAACCCACCAAAAGAGACAGAGAGAGCATGACTTTGGTGTTGCGCGTAGAGTGGCTTCACCTCACAGACCTTTGTCACCTCACAGACAGGAGTATCTGTCCTCTACGAAATCCAGCATTAAAGAAATTACAAAACTGCACAGCAGCAAAACCATTCTAAATTTAGAAAACCCTTTATTTTCTATTTTTAAATTTTCATTCATGTTAAGATGGAACAGGTTTAATAGTATTATTTTTAAATGAATTCATAAACATTTAAAATTCTCTTTTAATGTCAAACACAGCAAATATTGTGAATAATCTCTAAGTTAAAGCTCATTGAAATTCTCAATGATTTCTAAGTGTGTAAGGGGTCCTTGGGACCAAAATATTTGAAAACTGTTGCTAGCCTAGACAATGTATATAAAAAATAAATAAATAAAGGCCAGCTGTGGTGACATGCACCTTTAATCCCAGCACTCAGGAGGTAGAGGCAGGCAGATCTCTGTGAGTCTGAGACCAGCCTGGTCTACAGAGAGAATTCCAGGCCATACAGAGCTACATAATGAGATTCTGGCTCAAAAGAAATAATGAGTGGCTTTATCATTCCAGATGCCCAGTGTGAAATGCTGTCCTCCAGGCAAGACATGACCATTGACCTCAGAACTCGCAGCAGCCAGGATCTTGCAGATTGGGCCAAGTAACGTCCATCATGGATGTGGGCTTATGAGGTCCCACCCCTCCCTGAGGATCAGTAGGTGGTTAAGGGGTGCTGGGGGAGACACTTTCCTCATTACTTCCCAAGTTTCCCATGGTCCTGTAACCCCTCACCCCTTTCCTGTAGGTAACCCCTCACGTATGCTCCAGCAAGTAACCCCAATTAAACTCAGTGGTTCACCAAGCCAGACTTGAGTAGAATTGTTTTTTTGGTCTTTCACTGGTTCATTCTGGAATGAATATCAGTTGTTCATCTCCCTGGAAAGAGTTCACACAACACCAAGACTAACTGCCATTAACTATAACAGAAAAAAAAATATCTATTGTTGGCCAGTTGGGATGTGAACAAACAGGAACTCATACACGAAAGGTGGCCTGACGATGCTGAAGACTGCATAGCTTAAGACCCCTGATTATTTCCGTTCTTGTATGAAACTGAAAGGAAAGTCAAGAGCAAGTGCACCAGAGAAGCATCATTCCTGTATCCAGGAAACTGGGGAACACTTCCATGTCTCCAGAAGTGGGAGGAGGACCACCTCACAGTGACAGATGCGGGGAAGGAAAGGAGAGGGGCGCTCACTGTGTCTGCTTTGTGAGAGGGAGGGGGAGGGGGAAGGGAGAGGACAGCACCCACACAGTCACTGTGCCAAGCCCAGTGACGAGTACACAGCAGTTCGCCACGCCTTTCTTCAGAATGTTTGAAATATTACATAATGAGAAAAAGTAGACAATGGGTGTGATGGTACACCTTAAATTCCAGCACTCAGGAGGCAGAGGCAGGCAAATCTCTGAGAGTTCAAGGCCAGCCTGGTCTATATAGCAAATTCTAGGTCAGCTGGGGCTACAGGGATACCCTGTCTATGAGAAACCAAAGCAAACAAACAAGTGAAATGCCCACAGGGCTGAGCTCCAACATGTTCATTTACATTCTTGTTTCTAGTAATGCACACAATGCCTACAAGGAGAGTGTTAAAATTCAAATCCAGGTGTCAAGTGTTCTAAACATAGACCAAGTCTAGCTCTTCCTCACATCCCCAGCAGGGCTGGAGGAAGTTTTATGACAAGTTATTTGAAGACACACAGTTGAAGGCAGAGTATCAGAGCATCCCCATCTTCTGGTGCCTCCCCGGAGACGCCATATGTCTGCACAGTTGTCGGCCAGGAAACATTCTCGATGACAGCATGTCCTTCTGGGAAAGTTGGCTTACATAACATTCTGGAGTAAATTCAGAGAGTGGGTGTTGTCAACAGTGCCGGTGACTCTCCCTGGTTCACACTCATCCTCCTAGGGGGACCTGAAGCTTATGAGCCAGATGAGCTTTGGTCTGGGCTTGTTCATTGGGATGGCAGAACAGGAAAGCTGCTGCCCTGGCTCGCCTCCCCAGTGCCCTTCCAAACCTCTGGCTGACCCAGTAGCTCTCAGCTATGCTGTACAGTGGATGGAGTATGAACAGCCCAGTGTGACATGTGAATAAGTGCAAAGGAGACACATGTAATAGTTGAAGGCTGTGTGCCCCTCCAAAGTCAAGGTGAAGAGCACTTCATGCAACAGTATCAAGAAGAGAACAGACTCATGAGGGCTCCACCCTCCTGACAAGGCCTGATCAGAAGTGGGCCTGGTGGAGGGAGGTCTTCACTTTGATTGCCCTGTTAAGATACAGCCCTCCTCCTCACCACACGGCTCCATCTTGGAAGCAGACACCAGGGTCTCACCAGGCACTGAACCCATAGCTCTATGAAATACATCTTATGTATTTTTATAAATCACCTGTTTTGTGGTGTTTTGTTATAGCAGCACAAATAGACTGAGACCATGTACTTCATGGAAGGCACTAGGGTTGGCCTGTGGGAGATTAGGGAATGACATAGGCATCTCAAGCCATCAGTTGTAGAGACACCCAAGTCAAGTCAGGCTGATTAACTGAAGACCTGGTCCTGCCAACTGATCGCCACAGGGAATACAGACAGCTCTCTAGTTGAAGTTCTTGGCATCTTTCAACAAGACAACCAAGGTCACTCTTGGTTACATAGGTATAAGTAGAAAAATACCAGCTGACCTTAAGAATCTGAGATCTGTCTGCAGTTGGATGGGATGGAGAGAGGAACAGAAAAGCTATACAGGGCTAAGTAGACTTCAGAGGAGAAAGACCCCGCTCAAAGTCTTTTTCATTAGATACTCAAATTGCTTAGAAATGCTGATTGTTTAGGACAATCTCAGTGATGGTTCCCTTAACTGAAAGGACTTGAAATGTCAAGAACCCCAGAAGAGAACAAGGCAGAACTTACACCAGCAGTCCTCACTGCATAGAGTCCTTCTGAGTGCATGCAGCACAGAGAGCACTGCAGGGGAAGGCTCCAGAGAAACCGAATGTGAGTTCATAAAATCCACAACCATTCCAGTGTTCGTGACTTGCGTGCAAATCAGGATGGTGGCAGAACTTTGAATGCAACTTTCTCATGGCATTAGAAATCACAGCAGTTGGAAACTAAGACAACAGGGGAGGGAGGTGAGGGTGAAGGAGAGTGGAGGGGGCATACGTGGGACCTGTGTGATCTGCAGGCAGGAGAGGTGAGGCAGGGGCTTCTGGAGGTCCTTCCTTCTTATCCAGAGGCATGTCCTCCCCCTGAGCTGCTCTCAGCTGAAAGCCTCGGGGGCTCTGCATGGCACAGAGGGAAGCTGTTCAGGAGGGTCTTTATGACCCACTGCCCCGCATGACTGCTTTCCATCTCAACTCTGCAGTGAATCTCTTCAGTTTCTCTTCCTGTCCTCTGATCCATGCCTGTGTCCACCTTCTGGAGAGGGAGGAGCTTACTAAAAGGCCTGGCTTTCCCACTGCTATGAAATACAATTTTGGAGTTCGATATGGTGGCAAAGACCTGTAATCCCAGTACTTGGGAGGATGAAACTGGAGGATTGCTGTTTGATGTCTACATAGCAATACCAGGCCAGCCAGTTCTACAGAATGAGATACTATGTAGAAAATAAAAATCCCCAAATGCAAAGCAAACAAAGAATGTAATTTGATTATGTCATTGGACTGGTGAGATGGGAAACTACATAATGGGCAAAGTTACTTGCTGCCAAGCTGACGAACTGAGTTCCATTTCTGAAACCACGAGGAGGAAGGAAAGAGCCAATTTCCCCCAAGTTATCCTCTGACCTCAATACACACACTGTGGATGTGTACATGAGTATATAAACACATACACATACACACAATAAATAAAATGTGATTATGTAGCTGTTGCCATTAATTTTTAACACTGTTTTCTTATGCTGGTAGCGCTTAGTAGCTTAGGAAAGCCTCTCACAATGCCTTTTGATCTTCATGACAGCTTGGTGACTAAGTGCTCCTGGGGGTGAGGACACAGGCCTTCTTCCACAGCGATTGTCCCCTTGTTGGGCATAAGGCAGGATGGGCCTAGCCAGGCCACCTGCTAGGAGGAATAGAGGAATGGCTCCTGGGGGCGTGGCGTGTGGCTCTGGCTAGTCATGAGACCAGCATCTGGAAAGAACCTGCCTACCTGGGGACACACTTACTATTGGCTGTATTTGGGACCCCACCCATAAGGTCATTGGCTATCCAGACCTATAAGAGCTTGTGCACCTATCAATAAATGAGTTTGCAGTGTCATGCGCTTGGCCTGCTTCCTGTCCAGCTCCCGGAGTCTGTGTCTTAACACTGCGTCTACTCACCCCTTCCCCACACGGTGGAGTTCCCCTTGGTCCCCTCGGGCTGGCCCTGAATGCTGAGATTCCTGATAGCCCTTCATCTTCATGGAGAAGTGAAGGGCTCTCAGTGTAAACCTGGGTTACCTTCCTTCAATACTCACATCAAACAGGGTGGATAGAAATAGTATATAAATGAGTTTCCAAGTTACTTTATTCATATTTACTTTAATCTAAGAACACTGAATATGAGCTCTATGTATTTAGCAAGCTGTGCATGAGATTCATCATTGTGTTCCTACCATGGAAAGGCACAAACCTGTGGGTGGGTCTCCATCTCCAGCACAGCTGCTGTGCTCCAGCCATCAGAGAATGGAGGACGATCGAACAGGGCCTCAGGTGGCTCAGAGTGCTGTGGGAGGAGTTCCTTCCTGGGATACTGAGTTGTCGGTGGGCAGTTCAGTTATAAAAACCAAGACAGGGGTTTATATAGGGAGGCCTTTCTGACCATTACAGAAGGCGGGAAAGTTAAAGGTGGGGTCTTTAGGTAAAGACGGGAAGGTTGTAGGGCTGATGTGGAAATTAGGAATGAGGAAACGAAACCCAAAAATCTGGTTCTCATCTGGGCTGATCTTTGTGGGGGAAAAGAAGATAGGTATCTACAGTGGCTTCCTGGGGCCAGGTTATCATATCAGGCAGAGCAGGCCAGACTCCTACCATCCCTTTAGGGTCTCTGGGGTTGCTTGGCTTTGCTCAATACCTTTTATGATAGAACCAACCCCTACAGAAACCATCCAGAAAGAAAAAAACCAACAAAATCCCTCGACTGGGGATTCGTGGGCGGGGCTTTTAGGTGGACTTCCTTGAATGGATACAGCGCTCTCTTACCATTTTAGAGAACACTGTCTTTGCTCATGCCTGGCTCTGAGTTTCCCTTCTCTTATGGGATAAGTATGTATTGCAGCTACTAAATACTGTTTGGAAGACAAGGCAAAAACTCTTACCTAAATTATCTATTTTCTACAATGAGTGTGAATTATAAGAGACATAAGTGCCATTTGAAAACATTTCTACCATAAAGGCTTGGTGCCCTGCAGTGCGTGTCCCTGCAAGCATTTCCGCCTGGTACTGCAAGTCTCAGAGCACGCCAGGCAAGGAGAATGCCTTGGTCCTTTACTGAGTAACTTTTCATTGAATTGTTTTCAGTCAGTGTGAGAAACATCTTAGTTCATACTTGCTTTATTCTAAGAACACTGAATGTGAACTCTATCTATTTAGCAAGCTGTTCGTGAGATTCACCATTGTGTTCCTATGCAGCCACGCAGCACAATTCTCTGCATACTTCAACACAAATTAAAACATTAACAACCTGAAGAATGAGGACTCTCTGGATCCAAGGACAGTTTGACTCAATAAATTTAAATGCCATTAAACTTTTTTATATGCTGCTTTACTAGGAAATTTCTTCACCTTGCCTATAAAAAATGTGATAATTAAGATGTTTTTAAACTTCCAGTCTTTTATATTTTATTTATTATTTTCATTTTATGTGTATGAGTGTATTGCATGCATGCAACGCCCTCAGAGGTCAGAAGATGGCGTCAAATACCTGGAACTGGAGTTAGGATGGTTGTTAAATGCCATGTGGGTATTGGGAAACAAACCCACAAGAGTAGCTAGTGCTCTTAACCTCTGAGCTGTCTCTCCAGCCCCTTAAACTAACCTGTATGTTTTCTGCAAACAAAAGCCTGCTTCCTAAGTATAATTCTATAAGAAATTCACAGCTTGTACATGAAGAAAAATCATAAATCAAGATGTGAAGGAGTGTTCTCATTAGATAAGCACAGCACATGACAGACATTTGTGACAATAGATCTTTGTATCTGAAGATAAACCTCACCAGCATGCACATGACTGGAGTCGGGGAAATCAAAACATTTGCCTCTGTCCAGGCCTCTGTGTGTAAGTTTACAGCCACAGATCAAGGGACATACTACTCACAGCTGCCTCCTAAGCTAAAAACACAGGGCAGGATCCTAACTCCATTTTTGTGGCTCACTTTGCTTCTTGTCCAAAGGGCAGACTGTACAGTTCAGCATTAGAGTATTTGCCTATCCTGCCCAAGGCCCCAGATACCATCCCCAGCTCCAAGGGTGGGTGTGCTGATTTCCTGCCTACACTCTGTCCTGTTCACCTCCATCAGCAGTTTTGATATCCGGGCTAGTTGCAGAGCTAGAACACAACAGCTCAGTTCCACCATGAGATGACAGAGCTCCTTATTTGCGGCCTTGAAACTGTATTTCATGTCTCAGTCATTTTAATCATTTAAGATCAAATCAGGCTTCACCAGTAATACCAGTTGTGAAATTCTTTAAATAATT
Organism: Eospalax fontanierii; assembly: GCA_035773235.1. NCBI lineage: Eukaryota > Metazoa > Chordata > Mammalia > Rodentia > Spalacidae > Eospalax > Eospalax fontanierii. The sequence continues at coordinate 2,810,791 of CM069524.1, read as the reverse complement.
AGTCTACCAATTGCAGAATTAAAACACAGGACCAAATTTGAGAACAGAATGTAAACAGGTAATATTGAATAAGTGCTCCTGCTAGACTCAGTTCTAGAAACAAATCAGCCTGGAACAGCCCAGGGGAGCTGACTCATCCACCCCACACAGTAAAGTAGCTCAGCTCTCATGTCCTGCACCTCTGACACTGGCAGTCATCTTCCTCCCATAGTCTCATCAAGGGAGACTTCAATCTCAAATAGTAAGCATGACTTTTGAAGAATGCTGTCTGTATTAGTTACTTTTTGTAGCTGTGATAAATACCATGACCAAAAGCATCTTAGGGAAGAAGGGGTTTATTTCGGCTTACAGTTCTAGAGGGAGAAAGTCCTGGTGGGGAAGGAACGGCAGCAGGAACAGGAAGCTGGATGGCCACATTTTCATCCACTCACAGGAAGCAGAGAATGAGGGAACAGGAAGTAGGGCAAGACTGTAAGCCCTTAGAGCCCAGCACTAGTGACATACCTCCTCCAGCAAGTCTCCATCTTCTAAAGGTTCCACAACCTCTTCAAACAGACCAAGTGTTTAAACACAGGAGCCCATGGGGATACTCTGATCCCAACCACCACACTGTCTCCGATGAGTCTGCTATCGCTGATATTTCTGTCTCTTCCATGAAAACCTGCCATCGAACAATCTGCACAATTCATGCTGAGTACTTAGCAACCCAAATTATGTTTACAGAAAAATAAACCTTAGGCTGTGGTCAAAACGATCCTTTTCTATTTCAAACTTAATTGACTGTGCCTCTGAATACTTCCAATACTTCACAGTACTCACAACACTGTGACTCATACCAGTGTTCATTCATAATCTGTGGCTCTACTGTGCCTATCACTTTATTATTTGCTTGAATTTTGAGCCCCTCTACAATCTGGAACTTTCCTTGCTTAACACACTTCCTTTCTGCCACTCTGTAACATGAACCTATTACTCTCATCAAGACACAATTATCCCAGGTGAATGTTGGGCTCCTTCCCATCACCACTCCTGTTATTCACACAGATCCCCAAACAGAACCTCTGACCATCAGTTAAGGCTTACCTACTACCACGATCATTCAGAGATCTCTAATATAATTATTTAATTACCTACAAACAAAGGGAAATTAGGGTTTTGTTCCACAGGTTCTAAAATGTTACCTACATTAAAAAGTCTAGAAATAACAGTATAACACACAGCTCTAAGGAAAAAAAACCCTGAAAATATTTGAGCCCAGAATAAAGTCTAAGTATAAAAATCAATGAAAGAAATTATAAACAACTGACAAGCAGGCTTTATGAAAACACTAAAAATAAACACAACCTGAAACAACAAGCAATAAACTAGCCTCCTATTCATGAGACTGTGTGGGGAAATGGTTTTTAATCTCTCCTATTCAATGTTTATGAGACTATCTGAGGGACATATATAGATAGATAGATAGATAGATAGATAGAGATATATTCAGAAAATGGAAAATGTTAAGATTTTCACAGATTTCTTTCTAGCATTAGTACTACAGCCTGCCACTCAGTACTTTAAATGCCAAGGCATTCATTCATTTTACTTTCAACACATGTTGGGGTGTTTTGGGGGGGATAGGGGCTCCTATCTCCTGCTTGATACTATCTAGACCAGGTTGGCTTCGATCTTACAGAGATCCACATGCCTCTGCCTCCTGAGGGCTGGGATTAAAGGCAAGAGTGCCACCATACCCAGCATTCAGTACATTTTTAATGTACCCCAACCACACCCTAGAAACTTCACTATTATTCGTTGTATAACAAAAGCGTCCCTCTCATCAAGGAAAGTGTTAGGTTAATTCAACGTGCTTACAACCTAAATAAAACCAGACAGAAAAGACGCCCTCCACAGAGCTTAAGTTTATTGGCGTTAGCTGGGGCTGGAAGCTCAAAACGGGAAAGGGCATCCAGCAGTACAATGGAGTTGGCAGTGGGTTTATAAAAAACCTTGGGAAAGAAAAACTTTTCAGGCGGGTAAATTTGCAGGCAGGGGCTGCTGTGGGATGGGAGAAAAGGGGGAAGGAGTCTGAAACGGGGAAGAGTGTCCATTGTGTCATATTGCGCAATGAGTGGCAACATGGGACCTGGGTGCAGGTGACAGGCTTCCTGTTGTTTTTGAAACTTAGGCTTTGCCAGGGGGCTATAGATAGCATTGAACAGTGCCGTAACATTGAACAGTAGTTATGTGGTGAGGGGCATTGCTGTCTTCTGACATCTTCCTGCTGATGGGTTGGCATAGGATGGCTGGGGAGTTAGAGCACAGGGGTCTTGAAACAGTCAGAGTCCATTGGCTGTTGGTACACTTCTAGGTCCATAGAAGCCAGTTATTGGTAAGAGATGGTGACATCTTGGCCAAGGAGGAGAGTTGTTGCTGAAATATGTCAATGGCCTGGGAAGTGGTTTCTATAGCTGTTGTAAGCTGTATGCTAAGGTCCTGTATTGTTTGGAGGAATAGGAGGAGGCCATACAGGCCAAGGCTAAAAAGGAAATACTAGAGGCTTGAAAGGGGACCTGACCGGCTTCTTTGGCAACCTGGTCTACCTGCCCGTTGCCTCTGGTTATTGGGTCATGGAGAGGCTGATGCCTCCTGCAGTATACTACTGCTGCCTTGGATGGCTTTAAGAAGTTTATGGATTAAGGGACCATTAGGAATAGGTGTTCCTCTGGTTGTAAGGAGTCCCCGTTCCTTCCAAACAGCTGCGTGGTAGTGGCAAATATGATAGGCATATTTGGAATCGGTATATATGTTGGCTTGTTTTCCGTGGGTCAGGGTTAAAGCTCTAGTAAGTGCCACCAATTCTGCTTCTTAGGAAGTAGTCCCAGGTGGCATTGGCCCACTCTCAATGTTAGTGAGGGAAATTATGACATAGCCCACCTTGAGAGAGCCCCCTGGGGTGAGGTTGAACTGCCATCCACAAACCAGGTTACTTCAGGGTTTAAGGGGTTGGGGGAGACTAGGGGGTCTCCACACAGGAATGGGTAAGTGGGCCTGTCAGAGGAAGGAGGGTCACAGGGTTAAGAGGGGAGTAGGAGTCTAGAGTGGGAAAGGGATTTTCTGGAAAAGTGGTCTGGGAAAGTTGTAGCTTAGAAGGTGCCAAAGTGGCCAAGGAAGAGTGGGTGAGTAGGTCCTGGAGGTGGTTGGGGGAGAAGTCAGAGATTGGCTGGCCTAGAGTTAGCTTAAGTCCCTCCTGGGCTAAGAGGGTTGCCACTGCCAAGGCTTGAAGGCAGGGCTCGCTGTCCATGGACAGTGGCATCTAGTTGTTTGGATAGGTAGGCGACTGGAGTGAAGGTGGGTGCCTTCATCTGACCCAGGACCCTAGGACCAATCCCTTGTTCACAGTCATAGAGAGGAGGAAAGGAGCCCCCAAGTCAGGGAGAGGGTGGGTGGGTCTCCATCTCCAGCACGGCTGTTGTGCTCCAGCCATGTCAGAGAATGGAGGATGATCGAACAGGTCCTCAGGTGGCTCAGAGTGCAGCGGGAGAAGGAGCTCCCGGGATACTACGTCAGTGGGTAGTTCAGTTATCAAAACCAAGGCAGGGGGTTATATAGAGATGCCTTTCTGACCATTACAGAAGGTGGAAAAGTTAAAGGTGGGGTTTTGGAGTAAAGGCCAGAAGGTTGTAGGGCTGATGTGGAAGTTCAGGAATAAGGAAATGAAACCCAAAAGCCTGGTTCTGGTCAGTGGTCGGGGAAAAAAAGATTCATATCTACAGTGATTTCTTGGGGCCAGGTTATCACATCAGGCAGAGCAGGCCAGACACTTGATGTTCCTTCAGGGTATCCAGAGTTGCTTGCCTTGCTCAATACCCAGACCCCCACAGGAGAGCCAGAGCCGGGGGCCTTTAGAAAGACCTCCTGAATTGAAGCAAATGCTGTCCTGACTGGGCCCAGAGGCTCCACCAGCTCAGATAGGCCTCCCTTTGAGGCCTCAGAGAGTAGCTTGGTGAGGAGAGCAAAGTTAGGAATCCACCTGCGAAGGTATTCTGCTATGCCTAAGAAAGACTAAGAAGGATTTCTTCTTCAGTTGTGGGAGGTTTTAAGGACTTAAGGTGGTTTTTTCTAGCTACAGCCGGGAAGCAGAAGTTGGGCATACAGAAGAAGCCAAGGTACTTGACCTGACAGAGAGAAAGTTGAGCCTTGGCTAGAGACACCCAATATCTCCTGTCCCCCAAGAAGTTGAGTTTGTTAGTATGGGCCTGGGAAAGGGGAAGACAGGGAGAGCATAGAAGATCATCCAGGTACTGTAAAACTACGGGCAAGCTGAGATCCAGGTAGACAGATCTCTGGCCAGAGCCTGTCCAAATAGATGGGGGCTATCTCTGAAATCTCTGGGGAGGCCAGCCCAGGTTAGCTAAGTGGCCATCCCTGTATCAGGATCCTCCCAAGTGAAAGCAAAGAGGTTACATGAGTCAGGGTTTAAGAGGCGAGAGAAGAAAGCATCGGTGAGATCGAGGATGGTGAAGTGGGTGGTAGAGGAGGGGATGTGTGACAAGGGGCATAAGGGTTAGGGACAACCAGGTAGATGGGACAACAGCAGTGTTGATAAGGCGAAGGTTCTGAACTAAGCAATGGGACCCACTAGGCTTGATAACGGGGAGGATAGGAGTGTTACAGGGGGGCCGAGTTGGGATCGTAAGCCAAGCTCCCATGAGTTTTTGGATAATGAGCTTAGATCTTGGCAGTGTTTAAGAGCGATGGGATATTGAGCCCTGCAAGGGAAAATGGAGGGATCCTTAACAGTAATATAGACAGGAGTATGGTGAGACTCTAGTCCCCGGGCCAAGGCATCCCAGACTACAGGATTGACCTTGGAGGAAGGAGTGTCCAGTTAGTCCAAGGGTTGTGTGGGAGAGCAGAAAAATTGTAGACAGAGAGGAAGTAATAGGGTAGAGTTTTTGCATAAGGTCTCCACCAAGGAGGGGAGCAGGATGGGATGGAATGATTAAGAATGTGAGTGAGTGTGTTCTTGTCATCTAGGGCCCAAACCTTGAAGCGAAAGGAACATGGAGGCTTGGTGCAACTTAACAGAGTTGAAGGGGGAAATAGAAAGGCGAAAACACTGAAGTCAACCAGAATGGAACTCATTCTGTAACTGGCAGAGGGACAGGGCTTTGCCCAGGGGCTATAGATAGCATTTTACAGTGCCCTAACAGAAATAACCTCAAATAAGCATTAATCAGGTAATCATACAAAAGGAAGATTAAACAAGAAAGGGACAGAATGCTAAGGAAGCAGGTTAAAGGAGCTCTGCCTACTAGAGAGGCAGGATGTGTCCCTCCCAAATCCACCAAATCCACATGAACTGTAAGCAGGGGCTGCAGCTCAAAATATTTTTTAATACCTTAGTTCATCTCACACACTAACATACATCTGTTCGTTGACTTCTTCCCACTAAAATTTGATGCTAAACTTCTTCTTCAATGGTGCAGAAAAAGTCAACTTTAGAATTATCTATACTTCAAGACAGATACTTTCAGAAATAGTTTAAATATATATGTATGTTTATTCTTAAGCATTTTATAACAGAATCTTCCCTAAATTTAAAGGATTTCACAATATGATTAGACTTCAGGGTAAGGAACTAAACGTCAATGATAAAACTATTTACATATCTTAAAGATAACTATTCACATAATTTACATACTAAGATAACATGAAAGTTATTAAATCTCACTAACAGCACATACCAGTCATAAGGAGTTTTTTAAGCAATACTTTCACACTGTATATCCTGGAAGTTTGTTTATTACTAATTCTCGGATGTCTTTGCACTGTTTGGAAATGCTCAGTGAGCCCAGGTCATCCTCCTCTTCTTCAGATGGGCTGCTACCTGACACCTTGAGTTCTAGTTCTGACAAATTGGAGGGCAAGTACGAACTCACTTGAGATGTCCTAGGTGACTGGCTTTTCTCAGAAGACTTGCAACCAGTTCCTGTTTGAAGTTTAATGGAGCTGTCTTGACCTCTGTTCTCATCCTTAGCCTTAGATCTGCTCGTCAGGTCTGTATGGTTTTCTTTTCCATCTGTCCACTGTGATGAAGACAGGTCACTGAGGGAGATACTGGATGCTTCCTGCAGACTTCTATCTCGAGTCTTGAGGACATGAGACATTTTGTGAGAGCACACTGGTGAAAAGGCTGAGAAGGGTGGGCTAAGAACACCACTCTTGTCACTGCTGCTTTTCCTCCTGGACAGTCTCGCCTCGCTCGACCCACTAGCATGGGAACTATGTTTCAGATTTTCAGCCCCTGCAATGCTGTCCTGAGCTGGCAAGCTTCTGCTGTTCTCAGTGGTGCAGAAGTCTTCAGAGTAGCTAGAGCTGCTAAAGTCTAGAGAGTACCTTAGTTCCGAGATGCTCTGGTAGGAACTGCTTCCATGTGGTCTGCTTTCGCTATCCGCAGTCCCGATGTCACTGCTTGTGGTTCTGACTTGCCTATCATCTACTTCCTCACTCACAGTTCTGTCAACAGCAGCATCCTGTCCGGAAACATGTGGGCTTTGGGCTTTGATTTCCGATTTTCCTCTCAAAATATTTGTGTGAGCAAATCTTTCTGAAATAATGGAATCTTCAGGGCTCATAACCGTTTCCAATAAAGCGCTGCTGTTTCTAGTTTCACTCCAATCAGCTGCCCGTTTGTCAATAACATGGCTTGGTTTCATATCTCTAGTAGCACCTGGCTCATCAAAAACTGCACTGATGTGCCCTGAGGTATCACTGCCTGATTCAGCAAAAGACCCACTTGAGCCTGAAGGCGTCTCTTCAGGCAGCTGAGGTGGCATCTGGCTTTGTGCTGCCAAGCTTAATACTTTACATGCTGGATAGTGGCCCTTCGGACCCACTGCTTTTACCTGCATTTTTCTATATTGTTCCCTCTTTTCATGTACAATCAACATATCGGGGTTTGTTTGCTTTAAACGTAGCCGTAGTGTTTTTGTTAAGCCATAAAGCAGCCTCCCCTTTCTAACTCTTGGGGGAGGGCTCCCACTGATCCTTTCCAAATGTTTACTTTTGCGGTTTTCAACTTGGTTCTTTTTACTCGGAAGACTGGTTGACATTTCACGTTCCTCCACAAAGAACTTACTCTTCTTAGATTCAGAGTGAGATGTGGACTTAGCAGAAGCTTGTGGTCCCTTATGCTCTGCACTGTACAGCCAGGCTAACTGAGGATGCACATGAATGGGACTTGCCACCGGCTGGTTGTATAACAATGACAGCTCGATCAACAAGGCATTCAAGAGTGGCAGCTGCCTTATTGCATTGGCAATACTTTGCTCAGTCTGAGAGTGACTAGCAGCTGCATTGGCTGCTTCTGGGCCCTGAGTCGGTGGGGGATCAAGAAGCACTGGAAGGCTCTTCTGTGTTGCAGATTTTGGATGTCTGACAGGATGTGTTGGAGGACGTTTAAGTTTTGTTTCCTGAAAAACGCCACCCAGCAGGCCTGGATTGTTTCTTTGAGGCTCGATGGTGATTTCAACCCGGGCAGGGGGCATCTTTTCCTGGGGCAGGTGAGTGTAATACAGAGGAGGAGGGCAAATGGTGTTGGTTTCAAAGTCCAGTTCTGGAGCCTCCTGGCTGAGAGGGCTGACACTCCTCCCACTGGGAGCAGGTGAACAAGGGACAGGGCCCATGTCCCCAGAGCTGGCCTTACCGTGGAAGGATGCTTCCTCCCAATGCTTCTGCACAGCTGAGGGGTCTGAGTCCCCTGCAGACCAGACAGTAGCACCCGTGGGGAGTGGTTGAGGGTCACCCCGCGGCCGTGGCTTTGAGACGTCCTTGGGACATAGCTTTGAAGAAACTTGGGTGCCAGCCTTCAGGATCTGCTTGGGCTTTGGCTCTGAGGTCTCCTGGACGTCTGGCTCTGAGTTACCATGGGGGCGTGGCTCCGAGGCCTCCTTGAAGTGCGGCTGAGAAATCTCCAGGGCTTGGAAACCCGCGGTCCCGGATGGGCCGCCCCCTAGGTCGCTCAGGCGGTAGAAGAGCGCCACTTCCCCGACGCGCTCGCCCGCTGGGCCGCACAGAGCGAACGTTCCCCGCAGGGCGCGGGCGGCGTCCAGCGGGACATCGCAGGCCCCCAGCAGGCGCGGCGCAGGAGCCGGGCCCGCGGGCAGCGACAGCAGTGCGGTGCGCAGGCGCGAGCGGCGCAGGGCAGCGGGGCGCAGGCGCAGAAGGCAGGCCTTGCCGCGCCGGAAGCCGATGGCGCCGCTGGGAGGCGCGCGGCCGGGTGCGGTGGGCGGGAGGACGAGCAGCGGCGGGAAGTCCAGTAGGCGGAAGGCCACGGCCGGGCAGGCGGCGCGCGGTAGCGGCCCGGCCTCCAGCCGCACCCAGTCCACGAGCACCTCCAGCGAGAAGAGCCGCTCTGCTTCTGCGGCAGCCATGGCCGTCGCCCGGGCGACGCCGCGCGAGCCGGAAGTCCTACCCCGAGCTCTCGCGAGAGTCAAGGGAACGACGATGCCGGCGCCCCTCCTCCTGGAGATTTGATTGCGCTCGCCTCTGCAGGCTTGAGAGGGCACCAGTGCAAGGAGATAATGCTGAGGGTGTGCGCGGCGAAACAAGAAAAACAAAAGCTGCTTTTATCGCTGCGGGTCCCATGTCCTTCGCTGTCACATATTGGAAAATAAATGGGTCTTCCTGCCCCATTCAGACCTCAGAGCCTGCTGGCCAGCGTTCAAAGCCAATCTCTGTGGCCTCAGGCCCGGCACGCCTGCCTGGGAAGGTACAGCAGTCTTTTTCAGCTCTGTCCTCCCCTCTCACCCAGCGACCACCTGCAGACCATCCGCCCCCATGGACTTCAGGCAGGTGCATTGAAACCTTCTTCCCATAAGATTTGGCCTTGGCCTCCACACTGCCAACCCTGCAACATCCAGGTGACTCTTGCTCAGTCTGTGTATCAAGAACAACACACCCTTAACCAGCACTGATCATAGTCTTCGTCTCCCACCTTGACTTCTGACCCCTTTTAACCTGGAATTGACAAGCACAGAGAGGACTAGACATGCTGTCTGCCCAGGGACTGTCCAGGACTGAGGAACAAGCCTGTGTGGAGCTAACCAGGGGGAAATGAGATTCAACTTTCATTTTGAGTAATCAGGATAGTCCATGACCGTGTGTGTGTGTGTGTGTGTGTGTGTGAAATTGTACAGTACAACCATTGTAGTCTTCACCTTTAGTACAATAGTCAGAGAATGGGCTATTAGACATGGTTATAAAATGGGCTTTGTGTGGGACAGTCTCGCCTAACTAGGCTAATGTAAGTCGGTCCGCGGGTACTAGGTGGGCAAAGCCAATCTGTATACACGTTTGGAGAGTCACATATGCTAAATACAGTTTTAGTTTACACTTGAGTTTATCTGGATATGATCCCACTGTAAGTCAGAAATCATTTGTGCTTCTTCACCCTGATGCTTCCCTTCCCTGTTTAAAAGATGACAGCAGGGCCTGGAAGGTTTGGTTCCTGGCACCCTCATCTTGGCTCACAACCATCTGTAACTCCAGCTGCAGGACATCTGACACCCTCTTTGTAACCCTTGCAGGCACTGCACAAAATAGTACACCACATACATGCAGTCAAATGCCCATCCAGGTTAAAAATTAAAGTCTCTCTTTTTTGAAAGATTACTAGGCTGGGCATGGTGCATGCCTTTGATCCCAGCATTCAAGAGTCAGAGGTAGGTGAATCTCTGTAAGTTCAAAGCCAGCGGTCTATATAGAGGGTTCCGGTCCAGCTAACACCTTGTCTGAAAAGAACACAAAAATAAAAGATAAAATACAAAAATATGATGTAAAACAGGAATTTCCTAAAGGAATTTTTTAAGGGGAAAGAAAAACAATCTAATTTTAGTAACATAAATATGAAAAGGCCAAGTTATCACCTTTGACTATAGTTTAACAGCACCATCAGTCTCCACAAATGCTTGTTTCCTTTGCTGGTCTGGGAACCTCAGCTCTGAGGATTCCTGGGGAGACAGATGAGGAGGTTGGGGGCCCTACTGTAGTTTCTTGCTTTTCCACAGACTCTCCATACCTGACATTTGTTGGTTTCTAGGTATATATTGGATTCCTGAAGCAAGAATATCTCCATGAGGAAAAGCAGATACCTATGGTCATTCATTCAGGATATCAGCTAAAAGCTTTGCAGAAGGGTATGCTGCTTCAAGCCTTGATTAGAGGCTTCTGGAATCTTCTAAGCCAAATACACCCCTCTCCTGTAATTCGTTTACAAATGATCCTGGTAAGATGTGACTGAAGGATCCTTCCTTCCTCCAGCAGATACCTTGGCAACTCCAGCCAAACAATCAGAATTCATAATACGTGAAAAAAGGGGGCTGACTTTTGCAATTTCTTGAATTCCTGCCTACTGACCAGCTAGGCAGGGCTAATGACTCATTCTCCCAGAGATTTAGCTGCTCGAACCCGCCCTGAGCAGACCTCGCCCCCCCCTCTTTCTCGATCCTGTGGTGACTGTGGTGCTGTGACTCAGATGGAAGAGACCAGCAGCCCACATGGGACCACCTTTCATGCAGGACTTGGCACTATATGATCTGATCCGCTGATCTGGCTGTGGGCTCCTCACCCACAATCCAGCACTTTGCATCATGAGACATGGAGGTACTGGTTCTCTTCCTCCTCTATTGCTCTCTCAGCTTTCTCTCTGTCCTTCCATTTCTGAGTGGCCACTGGGTAACTCACTCGCCTCTTGGGACCCCTGTCTATTTCTGGCCTGGTCTCTGCCTCTCCAACTTTGCTCATTCATGCTCCAAGGGAGCAACTCGTTCTTTCTCTCACTCTTCCATTTCTGAGTGGCCGCTGGCTCACTCGCGTACCCGCTCAGGACTCCCGTCCATTTCTGGTCTGGCTCCTCATATGCTCTTTCGTCTTGGCATCCCACCTCCGGGTTCTCAGATATGAGCTAAGAGCCCAAACATCGTGCCTCTGCTTGCCCTGCCCTGGTTTGACTGGCCTCTCCCTCAGTCTCCACTCTGCACCTCCCCCTCCAGCATGAATCTCTTCCTTCTCTCTTTATTTATACTGCCTTTTTTTATTTTTTGCCATGGGCTCCTCTTCCCTCCCTCACCCGTCTCTGGCCGGCCAATCTTCTTAGAGTGGTCCCCAGCCTCTTAAACTTGCGGTGAGGCTTGGGTGTGTATATCACCCTTCCATGGACCAGAGAATGTTCTTTCTGTATAGCACATTTCTCTCCTCTTTTCCTTTTCTATCATAGGGAAAGCAGCTCCAGCAAGCTGCTTAGGCAGGTAAGGGAGTGAGCCTCCATTGTTATGCCTCAGGGAATGTTAAACTTGTAAATATTTTGCCTCTAAAGAAAAAAAAAGTTTAAAAGACTGAATTCTTTTGCTTAGCTCTCATCTGGGGCCTACATATCTGAGCATACTAACATTTAAATGGGTGCTTTCAAAAAGTAAAAAGGAATTTCTCTTCACATTTAATCTATGAGACACATGAATCCCACAGGGTTTGTGTCCTGGGGCTCATTTTATCATGTGCTTAGTCACCATAATGGCTGGTGACCTTACCTAGAGAAGAGGGAACCACGTGACCTGGCCTCTATTGGGTGATGACTTCATCAATATGGCGATAGTCACATGACTTCGCCCCCATCTCGGGCAAAGATTTTCAAAATGGCATTGACCTACTTGATCTTGCCGCCATCTTAATCTAACCACATGGCATAATTCAAAATGGCTACACCCAGGAATTTACTGGTTCTACAGAACTTTAGGAGATCATGATAATTTGGGAATTCCCTGGACCATAGCATTTAATCATATATCCTAATTCTTTTGCAATTTATGTTTTTGCTTGGTTTTCATTTTAGATTCTTGATGGAATCCTAGAATAGCAAGAGATTCTCACACAGTCTTTTGTAGCAAGGTTAATATATTTTTATGTCAAATCAGAAAGAAAATATTGGCATTTTAATATCATTTTGGTCTGTTTCTAATGAAAATTATTTTAAATTTTAACTTTTAGTGTGTATTTACTGGGTTTTAAAATGACTATTTTACATTGTCTAATACATTTACTGTTTTTTACAGGGAACTATTTTAGACTCTAATATTTCTTTATATAACATCTTTATCTGTTTTTACAGGAAATTATTTTGGATTTTAACATCTTTATATGGTACATTTACTGATTTCTAAAAGTAACTATTTAAAGTATCACATTGTTTTACAAAATATATTTGTCAGTTTCTAAAGGGAACTTTAAAAAGTTTTTTCAAGCCATAGGCCTTCAAGACTAGTTAGATACAGAGTGAGCTGATGTTTTGTGATGGCTAAACCTAGGAAGCGCATATGAATTTGCAGTACTCCAAAGCCAAACTTTACAAGAAACAAGTTACTACCAAGATATAGCTATGACAATGAGAGGTAAACAGGAAGAGCATGCTTGGGTGGGAGATGTGCGATGCAGCCTTAACTGGTTTTTAATTCCTGTCTTTTTGCATTGTGATCCAAAGCCTGTTTTTTCTGAAATAGAGTATTTCCCTCTCCGATGCTTAGTTTCTCCAAGCTTGCTTTTGTTCCTGCCCCTTCATGTACTGAGCATGTCTGCTTTTCACTTTCTAGTTACAATGTCCTGCACAGGCTAAAAGAGAAAAACATTTTCATGTCGACTCTCTCCAGGTTCCTTTAGGCATCATTGTTTGTTTCTGTGTTCCTTATTCTTTAGATTATGGATGTTTAGTTCAAAATTATGTATGGTAAATTATAATATTGTTTTTCTGATTCTAATGGATATTGAATTGGACATTTGAATTCTTCCCTGTTCTGACTACTTTGTTTCATCTTCCAGGCACCAGTCAAAGACTCTTTTCTCCCTACAACAAACAGTTATGCAATTCGGGGGTCTTTTAGATAGACTCACTGAAGGAGTACCCCAATAGCCACAATCTACGTCCCCTTCAGCTTGAAGAAGCCAGAGCAGTCAGCACCCAATTCCCTAGTGGCAACTGGGGTGACCTCTTCAGAGGGTGATGTGATGAGAATAGGAGGTAGAATTTGGCTAGGCAGTCCAGGGTAAAAGACCCCCCAAACCAAAAGCTGTCCTTGTGCCTTCTAACAGCCTACTCTATGTCAAAGGCCAAGTATGTCCAAAGTATTTGGGAGCTCTTATCTAATTCCTAAAAGATTTAGGGGAAGCTTGGTTCCAGCACAGATGTAGAGGTGCTGGGCTCCTTCCACATCACCTTTCTCTCTCGCTTCCTTTTTGTTTTTCAGCTCCTTCCCAAGACTTCCTAAAACTCCCTCCTTCTCCTGCCTCTCCCTTCACTGGCTGGAATCTGGTCTCTCCCTCTCTCTCTCTCACTTCCCCACCCTCCCTTCTCTGATTGCTGCCTCAACTGAAACCTGTCAGGGGAACTCTCACCCCCCCCCACCCTGTTCTCTCTGCTCTCTCCCTCTTATCTCCACCCATTTCTGGTCGTCGCCTGCCATGCTCCTCCTTCGGACCCCTGTAAACTCTCGCATCTTGTCTCGGATTCCCCGCAGGTAGGGATGTCTACTTGTTGTGTGGGTTCCCATGTATCTCGTCTTGTCTCAGGGGTCCCACACTGGGCCTTAGGACCCAACTCTAAATCCGGGAGACTCCCCCAGTTTAGAGATCCCCCTCAGATCCCCTGCGGGTAGGGACGCCGACCTATTGTGCGGGTTCCCATGTATCCCCTGCCACCGACCCCCCCCACTCCATCTTCCCCACCCACTTCTGGATGTCAGCCACCATGCTCCTCGCTGAGCCCCGCTGGACTCCTATAACCAGGAGCTAGGGGTCCCACGTTTCTGTAACTCTGAACTTGGGAGGTGCCCTCAGTTTAGAGATCTCCTCTCAAATCGGATCCCCAGGGGTCCCATGTTCCCATAACTCTAAGCTGGGGAGGCACCCCCCAGTTTAGAGATCTCGTCTCAACTCGGATCCCTGGGGGGTCCCACATCTCAATCGGATCCCCGGGGGTCCCACATCTCAATCAGATTCCCGGGGGTCCCATGTTCCCATAACTCTAAGCTGGGGAGGCACCCCCCAGTTTAGAGATCTCGCTTACCTTGGATCCATGTGGTGGGGAGTCCACGTTATTGTACTCCCGTGGCTGACCTCCCACTTTCCTCTCAGCTCCATGCCAGGCCACTGCAAGCACGTGTGCACATGCCCTCCCCTCCCCTTCTTGGCCCTCCTCCTCTCCTGCACTGTGCCCCAGTCTCTTGTCTCTCTCTCAGGACACTGTTCGACCCTCCCCAACCCGCCTCTTCTTCAGTGATCTTCTTCACTGACAGAACTCATCTGCCTGGCCACCGAGGATTGACCTTTCATACCATAGCAATGGAGGAACCCAGAGCCACTGCCACAGCAGACAAAAGGCCTGTTTGTAGTAGGAGACCACATGGTCTGTCCTCTCTTTCCTACTCGAGTAAGACACACACACCCTTAGCAGTTCTCCATGGTGGGAGTCAATGGGCCTCCCTCCCACTCCCAGGGCTACTCTACATCTTCCCTGCATTCTCTAAGATACCTCTGACAGCCCTCACTCCTTGGGTCAGGCTTTAAAAATGCATCCTTCACCGATCTCAATTACTGTTGCTCTTTATGAACTAAACTATTTTCTCTGAAATAGAACATTTCCTTATCCCTTCATGCCCTGGGCACCTCTACATAGTTTTCCTAATTCAGGTAGATGATTATTATTATTACTTATATATTCCCTCAAGACTTAAAGCATTGGGAGATCTCTCTCTCTCTCTCTCTGTCTCTCCTACAATTTCTGTGTTTTCTACAAGCTCACCTGGAAATTTAGAAAATGTAATGTACACACAGGTAATACCGATTCATAACATTATGTGTGTTCTTTTAGTAAGATGATGCTACACAGCACTTTTCTGAGCCAAACTGCCATCTTCATGACTTCAGCTGTGTCCACCTACAAGTTTGTTAAGTAGGGTCATTGGACCCTCACCTGAGTATCCAATCACTTCTCCCAGCCTTAATATTATTATGTCTCATGGTATTAAGAAGAAAAATAAGAGGGTAAAAGGACAGGAAATATTTTATAAAGAGGGATTTATGTAAGGTTATGAGGGCTGGATATTTCCAGAATAGAAAGAAAATAAGAAAGTTTATGTAAGTGATTGAAAGTCTGAGTCTTGAAAGAGGAGTATCTAATCTTATGCAGAACATCTTAAATAAATAACCATTGTTAATGACCACATCTGTGTCTGTGACTGAGTTTAACAGTTTCTCATGATCTTTAGGATTGGATATAATGCCAGGATGTGTCTCAATCAGGAACAAAGACAATGACTAAAATAAAATGTAAACATATGTTTCTATGGATGGGAATTTTAGGTTGGATAATTTTTTTAAAGCTAACCGCTACACACCTCATTTGTCTAACCTCCATCATGGGCCAGTCTTTCTGGCATTTCTACCCCCTTGAATGTATGTTATCTAATTCCTTAAATTTCAGGAAAATGGGAAGCGGTTCCAGTTTTCATCTAAGGCCTCTTGGCTCTGCACTTTCAGTGAATTTGAATGGCCAACCTCTCCTGAAACCTAATGACCTCCTGCAGTGTCCTTCAACTTTAACCTGGCTTATGGCTTTTGCAGAATCGTCTTTGATCTCTACCTGGACCAGATCCTACAAAGTGTCAAATCTCCCATTTCATTAACCTTTTTAGGTCTGAAACAGTGCAACCAGCAGCTAAACCTCTGAAGATTTATTCTGTCCTCTTATCCCACCAGGGAGCAGGGAGGGGGAGGACTGTCAAGTCTACCTCCTCGCCTGGTCAGCAGTCTCTTATGCAGGACAAACTGTCTCACCTCCAGTCCCTCTGCTCACCTACATGGGAGGACTGCCACCAGCTTTTGCCCTTCTACTGTGCTTTGCTGGGACTCTGACACCACTCAAGCAGTAGCCATACATCATGAAGGTGACCAGCCACCAAGTCATCTCTGCCCACCTTCCCACCAGGAAATATGCACAACTACCTAACCATGTGAGGACTCAAACCCATTCCAGCCTCCTGTGTCATCCCCTATCCCCCTGTCATCTCCCAAACAGTCAGCTTAAAGAAGTTAGAGGAGAACAGCACCCCCTTTTTCTTACGACACAAAAGGCTGGAATGTAAGATGTGACTGAAGGACCCTCCCTCCTCCCAGCATACACCTTGGCAACTCCAGCCAAACAATCAGAATTCACAACACCTGAAAAAAGGGGACTGACTTTTGCAACTTCTTGAATTCCCGCCTAGGCAAGGCTAATGACTCATTCTCCCAGAGAGTTAGCTGTTCACACCCACCTTGAGAAGGTCTCTCCTCTCCTCTCCTCTCCTTTCCTCTCGATCACAATCTGGAGCCAGGCACGCCAGCCAGGTTCCCTGGAGCCCCCAGCCCCAAGATGAGGGGACTAGTCTCCCTATCTCTCTGGGGAGGCTAGCCCCCCAGGAGAGCTAGTATTTCTCCACTCCTGAGTGTGGAGAAGTTAGTCCCATCTGGTCTTCTCTTAATAAACTGGTCATATTAGCTCCTAGCAGAGTCTCTGCTCTCTCTTGTCTGCTATGTCTCTCGAACCCAGAACCTTAACAATCCTCATCCCTTAAACACAGAAATCTTCCAGGACTCTAACATCATGGTGTGCTTCTTGGCACATTAGACCATTGGGAAATATTGTTAGAGAGCAAATAGCTATCTGATTGAGGTAGACAATAAATTATCTAGTTTATTGAAAGACCCACATTTCCAGTTCCACTGATAAATCATCTGATCATAGGACCACCCTTAGGAAGATGGGTTCAACTTATGTTACACTAAATACATGGACAGAATACCTAGTGTGTTAATGAGGCAGTGAGCTTTTCCTGCCTGGAATCCCACCTCCCAGTGCAGTGCTTCTGAATCTGGCCAGCCACAGACATGTAGCTCTTCGTAAGTCTGCCGCTCTTCTGAAGAAGTGTTATCTTTCCTTCTCTTCTTCATATTCCTTTTCTAAACATGCTTTCTCTAAGGCTTTGGGCTGCCCTAGCATCTTGTATTTCTTTACTTTTCTCTAAAGCCTCTTCTCCTAGTCATGTGGCTGCCAGTCAGCCATGTGTCTGACCTCCATGCAGGCTCTAAACCTACATGACTTTTTGGCTTCTTTTCTTCTCCTTCCATTCTCTTCCACCAGGCAGCTGCTGAGATCCCCAGCTTGCCTGCCTTAAGGATTTTTCTTCAGTTTCCAATAAAATTGTCCTAAAGATTGCGATTGGGTCCATTCTCAAATTCTTTTATGAATGAGACTAAGAACCACTAGGGGATACTCTCTTCACCCCATTTCAATTTGTCTGTCTTTATCCTCAAATTAGTTCTGTAAGGTAATGTGGATCTTTTTGTTTCGAATCTTTCCCCATTGCCCTTCCTAAATGTCTAGAGAGGAGGAAGACATCATTTCCCTGGATGGTGTCTTTAAATGAAATGCAGAGTAATGATGGGAAACATCATGATGATGTCATTCTCAGTTTAACAGCTGTGAGAAAGTGAAAGCTTTCTTCTAAAAAATTCTATGTGTGAGTGTGATGGCTCACTGGGGGGACAGAGGCAGGTGGGTTGCTATGAGATCAGAGCCAGCCTGGGATGGTCTACATAGCAAGTTCCAAGTCAGTTGGAGATACATAATGAGACCCATGATGTGGATCCAAGACTCTATATGATATTGGAAACTCATTCACCAAAGAAAGAGAAGGAAAGATGGGTTGACAGGGATAGAGATCCAAGACTAAGTAAAGCACAGCTAGTCATTGGAGACACAGTGTGGCCTGATTCCCACCTTGATAACTCTGTATGGAAAGGGAGTGGAGAAATCAGTCTTGCAGTGTCCTATGACCCTAGAAATTAGGGGATCAGGGCTGGGGATGCTGCTCAGGGCTTGCCCAGTACCACTCCCATGGAAGAGGGAAGAGGAGAGAGAGGGAGGAGGAAGAGGAAGAGGAGGAAGGAAGAAAATAAATTAATTTTGGTTAGTCATTGGATCATTTATAGACTAAGTGATACTGGTATGTACGTCTGCCAGGAGTGATTAGTGGAAGTGCCGTGACTGTCATTGGGTATTGAAAGTGTACAGGCCACAGGCTTCACATAGAGTACATTGTCAGCCTGTTTCATGATTGTACAATTCCTGCACAAGTTCCCAAGCTCCAGGGCTTCCTCCCAGACCATTTCAAACTGTATCTTACATTTAAGATGCGGATTTAGTTTTGGCTGTTGTTTTAGGTGGTTCTTATGCAGACAGTCCCTGTACTGTTCATTGAGAGCTACCACCCTCATTCGGTTCATTACAATCATGTGGACAGAATAGAAAAATGACCATGAATTTGCATGGTCATGGCTTTCTCAGTTATACTTCGCAGGCCAAATGGAAGGAGGGATGTGCTTGACCCTCTGATGAGAAGCATCATTGTCCACATGTTCCATATCAGCACAGAGCAGGACTGTGGCAGCCTGTGAGCAGGGACTCAGAAGAAGCTTCAGAGAGGCCCTGGGGGTGAGTCGGGAGAGGACCCATGTGTGAACTGAGCCCTGCTGCCAAGACTTTCCCAGCCCTTGCTTCGCTCCAGGCGGGACAGACTGCAGATTCCGAGGAAAGGATTCTCTCCTGCCTGCAGTGACTGAAGA
Source organism: Eospalax fontanierii (assembly GCA_035773235.1). Lineage (NCBI taxonomy): Eukaryota > Metazoa > Chordata > Mammalia > Rodentia > Spalacidae > Eospalax > Eospalax fontanierii. Next base: position 2,792,095 of record CM069524.1, on the reverse strand, counting down.
GGCTGAAAGCTGTAATCTAATTCATCAGCCTTTTTCTTCCCCTGGAAATCCACAGTTAGATATTCTGGTTGAGATCATCTTGTCAACACTAATGCACATAGCTCCCTGTCTAATGGAATTAGTTTTAAATGGAGTTTATTCTAAAACGTGACTCAGAGTTTAGGCACCGCCAAATTCTATGATAGCTGTTGGTTTCATAACACCTATGTTTGAATTCTGGAAAATAAATCAAAAGTCTTGATAATTTTATCAACAGTTCTTCAGGAGGCTTGGACCATGGGCTGGACCTTAGAGTGCACTGGAATAGCTCTTGAAACAGCCATCAGCTTTGCCAGCCTGTTCTTATGCATGGACTTGGCAGTGAGCCGGGTCCTTCTAGGGTTTTCTTTGTTCAGTCCTCCTGGCAGCCCCATCAATTGCTGGCCTCCTCAGAAATTAATGAACCTTACTTGGGGAGGTTAAATAGGGTGTTTGTTTGCCTGACACAAGTGGTCAAGGTGTAATTGATGTCAGTTTTGCCCATCTTTAAAAAATATCTAAACACCTTCGGCCTGTTTATCCATGCACAAGGAAAGTATTACTGTGTAGGAAATCTGACAGCATCCAATTCAAAAACGTGGTCAGCACACAAAGGGACCATTAAGTAATACCAAAAGCAAGCAAAGAGGCAGGCCATGGTCTATTCTGTAAGAACATCCACCCTGGCGTCCTTTTAATTATGTAAGGGAGGAGGGCATGTTCACTTGAATGCAGTGCCCTCAGAGATCAGAGGTATGGGATCCCCTGGAGCTGGAGTTAACAGGTGGCTGTGAGCCACCCCACAGGGGTGCTGGCAACTGAAACAGCATCCTCTCCAGGAGTAGTACTCACTCTCAACCACTGAGCCATTGCTTCAGCCCCAGCCCTGATTTTTGTTTGTTTGGTTTGGAGAAAACAGGGTCTATTTGTACAGCCCAGGCTGGCTTTGAACTCACGATCCTTATACTGGGATCCTTTGCATAGCAAAGGGCAGGTGGAGAAGAGCCATGCTGTAGACTTGGTGTTTGTAAAAGACACAGCTATGAAGTGTGACATACATACCTTCTTTGAACTTTTGCTCTAAACAACCCATCTGAACAAAGAGATATGTTTGAGATGATGGGGCAGTTTGACGAGAAACTTTTATCAAATGACACAAAAGAATTATCACTTAAGGTTGGGTGTGTGAACACCATGGGGTTTGTCTAAGAAGACATTCTTGGGGATAAGATGCAACAGATAGTTTATTCTGAAGCCAAATATGTATGACCATGACCCAGGAACACAGATTCAGTTTACCCCAAATTCCATGTTCTAACGTGGAAGCAGTTTCATGAAGTTTTAATAGTAACATAATAAAGGAAAGTTGGAATTCAAGACACTTTACAAAAACGATGGTGGAAACAAGAAGTAGGCAGTTACAGAAAAAGAGAAATCCCAGCTATAGGTCCCAGAGGTTAGCTGATGACACTCAGGTTGGTGGGAGGTAGGGCTTTAAGGTAATACATGCCAAAATATTCTTATCTGTTAGTCGCAGAATGTTAAGTCAGAAACAGAGGTGGGCAAAGAGTGACTATTTAGGGCTAAAGATGACCCAAGGTAAATTGTAAATAGGCTCTAGATCTGCAGCATTCCAAATTCTTCCCAGTCAGCTAATCAGCCTTTGCAGAGGACTCAGTTCTTAAATATAATTTTTCTGGGAACTTTCATTTACAGAAAACAACCTTGGATGTCAGTCTTCCTCTTCCATTTTGTTTTGAGGTAGGACTTCCTTACTCTTCCAGCCTCTTTAGCTCAGGCTAGCTGCCCTACAGGCTTCTGGGGATTCTATCTCCACCATCCCCCCATTCCAGCACCGAAGTAACAGGCATTTGAGCTGCTGCATCTGGCTCTTTTACTCTGGGTTCCGGGAATCTGAGCTCAGGTCCTCAGCCGTCAGGCTCTTTACCCATTGAGCCATCTCCTCAACTCAAGGAAGTTTCTTTTCCCTGCTAAAGCTGTGAGGTCCTGGACTACCCAGAATCCAGTTGTGCTGACTGTCCCAGGTCACCCCTTTATAAAGGATGTTCGTAAGTAGGTCACATATAAATAGCACACCTCCTATTTATAGATCTGAAAGACCAAGTGTAGCTGGAATCCCTCCTGCCCTTGTCCATTTCTCATTGCCAGCCACTTAAAGAAGAGCCGTGGTTCTGTGTGAATATAGCAACAGAAGCCCGTCCACCTTTCAGCTCCCCATCTCTCCCCCGCACCTCTCCTCTCCCCTCATCTCCCTTCGTCAGTCAGCCCTTCCTTCTCCGCCTCTCTGCCAAACATAGTCTTTTGATTTACTTCCCAAACTCCCCACCAATTATTTTAGGCCATAGCCACAATTCACATTTAAAAGTTTATTTTCCTTTAAAATCTGCTTGTGCATATTAGGACTTGCCAGCTGGAACTTCAAAAGGAAATTTAGCTCCATAGCCCCATGCTTTATATACATCAAAAAAGCAAACGCTAAGTACACTGCAGTTCTAAATAACAGTATCATGAGATAATCCAGTTCTGAGCTGTGGGCCCTCAGATACCAGCCTTCCCCCGTGCCTCTCCCTGGACTGAGCCCCTCGTCCCACTTCCCTTCAGCACTAATGTTGGTGGCTTATGACCCTCCACAAGGATGCCCCCTCTGCTTCTCCACAGCTCCCAAACCTCCGCTAAGTCCAGCCCAATGCCGGGTCCCCTTGGGAGTGGTTCCGCCGGGCTGTGACCTCTCTCTTCCCACTGCACATAGTTGCCTTTGCAAAGTTTCCGCATCTCTTACTGTTCTTACCTATGTGCCTCCGGTTCTCCACGAGCAAGTTGATGCAACGTGCTTCCCTTCCTTTCCCTCTCCTCTCTTCCTCCCTCCTAATTTCCTTTCTTCCTCTTTGCCTTCTCCTCCCCTCCTCCTCTCTCCTTTTCCTTTCTTCCTCCCTCTCTCTTCCCTTCCTTCCTTTCTTCTTTATGTATGCTGATGCATGTGTGGATACCAGAGAACATAGGCATAACATCTACTTCCTTTGAACCCGGAGCTCACCTATGAGCCTAGACTAGATGGTCAACAAACCCCTCTGTCTCTGCCGGCCCAGCACTGGGATCACAGACCCACATCACCACACTTCTCACATGATTTCTGGGGATTAAGCGCAGGACTCCATGTTTGCAAATGAAGTACCTCTCCAACACTCCCCAACATCCACTCTGTCTTGAGATGGTGTCTTGTTGTGCAGTCCAGGCTTTCTTTCAACTCTCAGCAATCCTCCTACCTCAGACTCCTGAGGGCTGAGATTACAGGCACATATTATCATCCTACCTAGCTTATTTCTTTTATTTTTGCATAACTAACCCACTACTTTATTTAGAGAAACAAGGTGTTATCTGCATTTAGTGAACTAATGAATAAAGACTATCATCAAACATTGTGGGACTTGCTGGATAAGACAAAATGGTTTAGAAAATATTCTGATTTCCCTTTAAAATTTCTCTTTAAAGAAATCTGTGATGCTTTTCAGTTTAAGGTGTTTTTTATATGGAACTGGGTTTCATAGAAACCAACTACAGCTTTCTAGAAATGCACAAGCCTTTTCAAAGAGACCCTACTGAGTTCAATTGGTCTTACATTTTGCAGTTATGGCTGACTGAGTCCGAGGTTGAGGTAGTGGGATTAAAGGAAACAGGGTAAGTCTCTCCTCCTCTGCTCCCCGGGACCTCGCTCAGAATGCACGCTTCTCCACAGGTGCAGGTTTCCTTTTCAACTGGATACCAAAGGTGGACATGCTCTGAAGAGGCTCAGTGCCCAAGGTACGGCAGGAGGCAAGGGATTGCTACCGCAGCCACAGCTGAGGTTGCAAATGACGCAGGGCGAAGGGAAGCTCTGGTCTTTTAAATGATTCTTGGCAGATGCACCTGTAAGGAAACTGCAGCAGTGTCCCGGTGTCCACCTCCCTCCACCAGCCTCCCCCAACTGCCTCTCTGGGCTGAGAATGAAAACCAGCTAGCTCTGGTCCCTGACTCAGGTACTCCCTGAATCCCAGGTCCTGGCTGTTGTTTCTCACCTGCCTTCTAATAGCCTCGCTTTACTAGGCCAGTACTGACAGACAGCGCACTGAGACAGAGGACCCAAGTCGTATTTTCCAGGCCTCACAAGAAGGGGCTGAGTCATGCCCTTCCCAGTAGGATAATGACTGTCAAAGCACCAAGAAATAACAACTGACAAGATGTAGAGAACTGGGGACACGGTGAACTCCTGATGGTCTTATGAAATGCTGCAGCTCCCATGGGCAGGAATGGGAGGCTCAGGGACTGAATTTTGTCCTTCAAAATTCATACATTGAAGCAGGAAGCCCTACGATGGTGGTATTTGGACTATATATAACAGGCTATTGATACTTGGGATTAAGATAAGACGGCATTCCAATAGGGCTGGTTTCAAAACAAGAAACAGAAGAGACCCAGGAATGACTGGCCTCGACCCACATCCTCCTCTGCGAATTCTTCTATGTCTCTTTACCACAGCCTGTTTGTTTTCTATCAACTCTTAAGTTTGTGTCCTTAAGTGATAATTTTGATGTTTGTGAATGACACTCTCCTTTCAAATAGCAATTTAAATGGCTCTTTGTAAAATACTGTATTTTTCTCAAACTTTAGGAAGAAATGCTTCTGTTCTCATGTTGAAATTGTATTTCGTATATTAATTTTTTTTGTCTACATGTTTGTGGTTTTTAGATCTCATGATTTTCCCAAAAGAAAATTGTATGACCTACTTTTAGATCTTTTCCCTAATAGTGTATGTGTTCTTACATAAACATTTACTATAAATTTGAATTACAATTTAGATTTTTCATTTTTTTTATTTCAGATGTGCTCTGATAGACTCCAAAGCAGGAAAGTTAAAGGCAGCTTGGAATCTGTTAGTTTTTAAACTTTTTATTTGTTTCTTTGTTGCTTGCTTCCTTGCTTTTTTTTTTTTTTTTGGCAGGGATGTCATATGCTTCAGCTGTCAACTTGACACAAATCTGGACCTACCTGGGAAGGGAGAACCTCAACTAAATAAGTTCCTGGCTCAGACTAGCATGTGGGCATGTCTATGGGGCATTTTCTCAATTGATAATTGATGTAGAAGGGCTTAGCCCATGTGACTGGTGCCAGCCCTGGGCAGGTGGGCCTAGGCTGTATAAGAAAGGTAGCTGAGCAAGCCAAGGGGAACAAGCCAGTAATCAGCATTCCTCCATGGTCTCTGCTTCAGTTCCTGCCTCCAGGTTCCTGCCTTGCTTCCCCTTGATGACAGACTGTGAGCTGTAAGCCAGATAAATATTCTCCCCAGATCGCTTTTGGCCATGGTGTTTATCATAGCAACAAAAAGTACCTAATAACACAGGGTCTCACTATGTAGCCCAGGCTAGATGCAACTTCACCAACTGTCCTTCTACTTCAGTCTGCCAAATACTGAGCTGACAGGTATGTACCACCACACACAGCTGTCTTCTTTACTTTTATTAAATAAAAGTCATGAAGTCGGGCCCTCTATATCGTTGCTTCTCTGAGATCCATAAGCATCTTGGACGCATCCATCAGGCATCACACATGAAACTGTTCCGAAGACTGCACCAACAGGTGGTGCCATCAGGTTTTCATATTTAAGAGCTAGTCAATGCAAAAAATCATTTACGCTGGCACTCTGAGCAACCTAACAAGTATTCAGTATATTTAAAAGCTACTCCAATAAAGTTTAAATGTCTAATGTGAACATCTTTGCAAAACTTGGTAGTTGTAAAGTTCCACCCAGGAAGAACTTCACACTATCATTAAATCCTTCTCTGCAGGTTATCTGCTTCTTTTGTACCATCTTCTGTTTACCAAAAACTAGATTTCGGACTTCTGATCTGTGCAACATGAGGTTTAGTACAACTACGTAGTTTGACATGAGGTCAGCACCAACCTTGCCCTGAGACTGTTACCCTTAATAACGGTGTGGGCCTGGTAACAGCAGCCTGTGATTCCCCCCACCATTCCAACTTCTCTGCACGTGGAGGAAAGTGAGTAATATTACAGTCCCACAGTGCACATGGGCCCTCTCACCACTCTCTCAGGCTGGAATATTACTTTCCAGGTGTTGTGTGTCACAGAATCCTTAGAGGCAGAGTCTGGTTCTCTTTCTTGGGGCTTCAGGTCAAAGCAGCAGACTTCCTGTCTGGAATCATCAGAGAACCAAAACAGATACTAATTTTTAACTACTTAGGGTTTCCTTTCTTTTGGTTAAGTAAAACAACAGGTAAGCATTTTTCCATATTAGCCTAGGACGCACAACTCCTGAGAGAAGGAACGTTGTTTGGCACAGTGAAGTGTAAGAAACCAAGGATGTAAGTTCTGCCTGGGGCAGAGCTGATCCTCAGATCCTTGTGCTCCAGAATCCTCACTGACCTTAGTGACACGCCATATCATCTTGCTTCACAGAGATGTGCAAATCAACAGCTAAAGGATGGGAAAGACAAAATCCCTAGGAATGTATGGATGATAAAACCGGTGATGATCAGTGTTACAGCAGTTAAGACGATATGTGATTCTGTGAGCGCAAAGCCATCACCCCCTGGGTGCCTACTCAATATTAACAGTGAATCAATGGCCACATAAAAGATTTGCCCTTAAAAATGCCCAACAGATCACCTTATGGTTTTCAAGATTGGAAGCTTTTACAAACATCTAAATGTGTGTGCTGTCATAGAATCTAGTTAGTTCCACAGGAGGCTGTGTGGTACATTTTCTAGCTGGGCTACAACTGGCAAGGATTTTTTGCTAATTTTTATTTTCCTTATCATTATTGCATGTGTCTGAGTTGAGTGTGAGTGCATGAATATTTGTGGAGGTCAAAGGAACACTTTTGAATGTGAGTTCTGGGGATCAAATTCAGGTTGTCAGGCTTGTGTGGCAAGTGCTTTTAACTGCTAAACCATCTTGTTGCTTCAACATTTTCTTTTTAAGTCTTATTTAGGGTGCAGTGAATACCATATTCGCCTTTTCTGTCAGTTCCAGGTCCCCACTGACATCAGGGGAGGTACGAGCTCAACATCAAGACACAGCTGTGGGATGTTTGACTGCCCAGGGGCAGCAGAGAGGGACTGACTGAGCAGTGGGAGGCAAGCTGAGCATTTTGTGGACAAGCAGGCTGAAGACTAACTGTGTTCTTAGGATTCTGCATGTGGGAAAGTATGCTGTGTCTCACATGGAAACAGCTGTAATTTTACTTGGGAGCTGGATGGTGTATCGAAGCAGTGCCCAAAGTGGCGTCCTGGGAGCAGCTGCATCTGCACCAGCTGTTTGAGGTGCAGAGACATGTGTCCCACCTTAGCCATCTGCAGCAGAAACTCCAGGAGTAAGGATGATGATCTGTATTTACAAGACTTCCAGGGGATTCCAGTGCATATGAAACCAGGGGAACTACTCACCTACAGGCTGATATTACAGGCTCCAAAGCCCAAGTCTAAATCCAGTCCCCTGCTTCACCAATGGAATGACTTTCTGTATTCACTTCCATACCCACAGCAACCAGGATAACAACATGCACACCAGGACTGTAATAGATTGCTTGACACGTTAAAAACAGCACATGCCACACTGCTAGGTGATTTTCTCTAGGGGACCTAAGCAAACCATAAGGCACAATGACAGACCAAAGAAATGATTGCACCCAAGCCTGGCTTAGTGAACCAGTCAGCTTACTGGGGTTCTTTACAGAAGCATAGTTGAGGGGTTACTTACAGCAGTGTGGGCAACCCAAAGGCAGGTACAGCTCAAAGGCACCTGCGTCACTGACCAGCCCACCCCAGCCTGAGTGACAACTCTGGAAACCTGGAGCTCCTCTAAACAGCTTTCAGACAGCTTGCCTAACAGTGAGTCTCCTCTTTCCAACAACTGTTACTGCTTACATAACCTGGGGGAAAGGCCTTCTGAATCCTGTTAAATTTCAGGACCTTCCTCTGGCTTGCTTTTCCTTCTTCTAGAGCCTTAATGCCAACATTAACTACAAACACGCTTGCGAAGCCCCCAATATATGTAAGCGCAGTAGTTCAGTGTGAAATGTTCGGGGTGAAACTACTCAGAAGGTTGCTGCTTGAAAATTCTCCTTGCTCTTGGGGTCCAAGAGGTCCAGGGAGTCATCGGATGAGTGTCACAGCGGAGTGAGTCTGGCTGCCACTGAAGCAGCAGGACCATGCAGCCTGTCAGGAGCATTTGCATGGGCAGCTAGAAAGCATACGGGGGCTTGGAGCAAGGCCAGTGCTGCAGCCAGCACGCCCCGGGAGCAGGTACAACCTGGGGTGCGGAGCCAGCTGCTATTGTAGACCAGCGCCTGTGAGGAGAACTCGAGGAAGCAACCAAAGACAGAGGAACACCCTAAGCTGTGGTCCAGCCCCAGGAATCTTGGCCAGCTCGGTGGGAAGCGCCAGGCTTAGGCATGCCCATCCGTGTCCCTCAGATGGCCAGTATGATCACCAGGTGTCAGCTCCCCAGGAAGGCTGGGAACCACAGGCCAGATGGCCTCCATGACAGGCAGACTCCAAGCAAGTTGGGGAGGGGGGGACTCCGTTCATCTTCAAAGACTCAGGGTGGTTTACTTCCTGTTTACCACAGTCAGCATCAGAAAGTGTAAAGCAGAGGGAGATACAGTCCCAAAGAGGCCATGGCTGAGCTGTAGGGCTGAGGAAGTGCTCTCTGCCCAGATAAAGCACAGAGTATCACACTTGAGTCCAGGTGCCATTCTTTAAAAAAAATTATTTACTTATTATACTTTGACAGTCTCATGTCATACATGTGTACACTTTATTTTTCACTCCCCCTCTTGCCCTCTCTCGTCCCACTAAACCCCTTCTTCCCAACAATTCCCCTCCTAATCACGTCCTTTGTTGTTGTTTTGTGATCCACTGAGTTTAATTAGAGTTGTTTGTATGAGTGTTAGTGAGGGATTATTTACTGCTGTATGGGCAGCTAAAAAAGGCTACACCTCTGGAGGAAATGACACCTCCTCTCCCAGCAGCCATTAACTGCTGATAGGACCTCAGAAAGAGGTGGGGTCTCACAAGCCCCTCCCCTGGTCAGGATGTAATATTCATGGGCCCCATCCTGTACTGTTTTGTGTAGGTAACCACAGCTGCTGTCAGCTCCTGAGTACGACAGCCATGTCACGTGTACTTGATACCGGAGAGCCGCAGGTTTTGCTTTTTCTATCCATCCCGACTCTCTCGTGTACATGTTTATGTGGACGTGGGTACACTTGTGTATTTGATTCAGTGTGTGTGTGCCTGTGTGTACATGCTTACGGAGGCCAGAGGACAACCTTGGGTGCCTTTTCTTTCTCACATGCCATCATCCCATTTTTTTGAGACAGGGTGTGGTGGTTTGAATGAGAAATGTCCCCTATAGGCTCAAGTATTTGAACATGTGATCCCCAGTCGGCCACACTGTTTAGGAAGGTCATGGTAGCTTCAGGAGGTGAAGTCTTGCTGGAGGATCACTGGTGGTTGGCTTTGAGAGTTCATAGCCTCAACCCACTTGTAGTCTGCTTCCTTTGCTTCCAGCTTATTGTTCAAGGTGTGACCTCTCTGCTTTCTGCTCCTGCCACCAAGCCTATCACTTGCCGCCATGCCTTGGCCTCATGATGGACTTTTTATCCCTCTGGAACCATAAGCCCAAATAAATGCTTTCATCTATAAGTTGCTTTGGGGATGGTGTTTTATCACAGCAACAAAAAGCAATCTAGGACACAGGATCTCTTACTGGTTTAGAACTAACCAAGTAGACTAGGCTGACTGGCCATCAAGCCCTGGAGAACCTCCCTCTACTTCCCCAGCACTGACATTACAAGTCTTTGTTTGAACATAGGTTCTGGGAAACAAACTCAGATCCTCTTGTTTGCAAGACAAGTACTTTACTCACTGAGCCGTCCCACCAGCTCCACCCTGGCCCTCTTGAGGCATCTAGATACTCCATGGTTAGAGTGATCACCCAGCCCTCAGCAGAAGAAAGCACATACTTATGAAGAGGCTTCCCAGGGCACAGTCATGCCCTTCCTAAAGAATACCCCTCCCCCTGCAGGAACCGTTGTCCACAGGGACTTAACACACTGTTTACTATGGAATACAATGGAAAGAATTCTAAGGTTGAGTTCAAAGAAGAGAAGAGTTAACTCTCAGGGAAAGAAATGCAGGTAAAGTTTCTCAGACTGAATAGTACATGGATCCCTTCAAAGGGAGAAGAATCAAGCCAAGTACTGCATCAATGAAGATAAATGCTAGTAAAGTATCAAGCCAGGAATACAGTACAAAACCAAACCAAAATGAGGTATTTCTTATTAACTAAATACAAAAAGAGTCAATGAAGGCAACTTCAGAGTATTAATTTAGCACGGTGTTGATGCCATTTAGCAGAGCTCCACCGCGGTAACAACATGAATCTGGCACCCATGCCGCAAAACCATTGGTCTCAAAGTTGGCATGTCACTGCTTGCCATGAGATCAGTTAATTTTGCCACCACCTCTTTCTAGTCAGACTACCACAAAGCCTTTAATTACGTGTTGTGTTGCCTGCCACCTGGCAATCATTTAAATCAAAGTCATTGCTTCTGTATTAAGTCTGTTCTATTCTCTGCCCACAGGCAGAGCAGGAGTTGAGTCATGTCTTACTAATTGTTTTAGTTTCGTTTCTGTTACTGGGACAGATACGGCAGCTAAAAGCAATTTTGGGAAAGAGGCTATTTGGTTTATAATTTCAGGTTGCAGTCCATCATTGAGGGAAGTCAAGGCAAAAACTCCAGGTACAAACTCTAAGGTAAGCCTGCTTGCTGTTCCACACAGCGCTATCTCTGACTAATGAACTCACTTCATAGACAAGGAAGTAGGACAGGAATCCTGGGGGATGTTGCTTGCTGGCTGCCAGGCAGGCTTATGCTCAGCTAACTTTCTACTATAGCCAGGACCAGCTGCCTAGGAAATGGTGTTGCCCACAATGTGCTAGGCCCTCTTACATAAATTAACAATCAAGACAATCCTCCACAGACATGCCCACAAGCCTATCAGATCTGGGAAATTCCTCATTGAGCTTCTCTTAGATTAAGTGTAGGTGGTGTCAAGTTGACAGTCAAATCTAACCAGGACACTAATACACTTTGGAGGATGACTTTCCTCCACACCTCCTGAGCAGTGATAAGCAACAGATTTAGGGACTTCACTCTGTCCACACTGGTCTAGACTCAGCCCCTCATAACATTCATGTGGGTGGGCAAGGGACACAAGCAGGTTCAGTTGGGTTCTTCCCTGGTGTTACGGTGTGGATCTTACGTGTGTTCTCAATGCCTCTGAGGTAAACGCTTGGTTTCTAGCCTCAGGTGCAGCTGGAACACGGAGGAGTCTTTAAGAGGTGAGGCCTAGTGGAGGGAAGTTAGGTCTTTGGGGGTGTGCCCTGGGTCATGAGGGGCAATGAATGTCCGCCTTCTCCTCATCCTCTCATTTGCTTCCAGCACCAAGGTGAGCTCTTTGTTCCTACTTTCTCCCCTCTGTGACCTTCTGCCTCACCACAGATCCATAGCTCAAGCACCACCTGATCTCAATCTGACTTGTAAAACTGAACCAAAACAACCTTTCCTCAACTAGGTGTGGTAGTGCATACTGTTATCTCAACACTCAGAAGATAGAGGCAGGAGGTTCAAGAATTCAGGATTATCCTCAGCTACATAGTGAGTTTGAGGCCAGCCTGGGCTATAAGAAATCCTGTCTTAACCAAAAAAAAAACAAAAACAAAACAAACAAAAAACCCTTGCCTCTTTGTAAAGTGATTACATTGGGTGTTATTGCCGTGCAAAGTTACATGCCTGGATTGCACACCTGATCCAGACAGAACAAAACTAAGTTCATTTCTTCCTCTGTGAGTGTCAGCAGAGTTGTGGTGAGGCTAGGACTGTTCTGTGGCCATCTTGTCACATCTTACCCTCAACATCCCTTCTATACCGGAAGAAGCCCGTGACAGTCCATGTAGTAAGCAATGCATGCGAGGAGGACAGGCTCCGCCTTGGCACTGATAGGGTCTCCCATGGCTTTGGTGTTTCTCGGCTCCTTTGAAAGCACAAAAGCTCTGCTTTCAGATGATTAGCTGTGGCGACCTGTGGGCAGATCAAGCCAGATGCTGCTCAGAAGCTCACTTCATTACACTGCAGAGTTACTTGCAGACATAAGGTTTGGCTTCTCTCTCTCTCTCTCTCTCTCTCTCTCTCTCTCTCTCTCTCTCTATCTCTCTCTCTCTCTCTCTCCAGCCCAAGAGCAAAAGAACAAAGTTAAACATCTTTGCATGACAATTTTAGGATTTGTAAAGGAGGTCCCATGCTCTGAGGTAGGGGTGAGGACACTTTCCAGCAATATACAACAGGGTTAAGACAGGGTTATTCAAGACTGGCAGGAAATTAACAATTTGGAAACAACCCCCCTCAAAAGCCCTAAACCAAGTTTGGGGCATTCTAAGCACAAATGTGACTTTAATATTAACCTCAAATTAAAGTACATTTATTTGTGGTTATGAGATTTTTCAAAGTATAGATTTTATAGGAGTGGAAACTATTTACCCAGTTGACCTTGGCCCCACGTTAACCTGAAATTTGGTAGAACACAGGACACTGGAGTAATTACACTGGAGTTAATGGCTGGTGACCCTACGGTAGTCTTGTTCCTAATGTGACTATGGCTGATTTACCCATACTCTCTAACTGGATTATTTCCAAGTGGGGGAGGAGGTTCGATGACCCACTGGGGCTAGGAAGCAGATTATTAACGTATCTAGTTATAATTACTATTACTGTAATTCTTAAAATTTAGTGTGTTCTGCCCCACAAAGCACATTAAACTTTAAAATAATGTTGATATGACTCATAATCACTAACACATTCTTACAGTTGTGAAATCCAAAATATTTAAAGGTTCTTGGCTAAAGGACAAAGGAACATTAGTTTGTTCCTTTGCAGGTTAAAGATATTACACCAGGGTCCTTAATGTTTGAAAAAGAATACACAGATACATATAGCTAGGTATATAATATTTATAAATGCTCTTATATATTACCAAGAGAGTTCTCCAACCACTGTTGGGTTTCCTCGGGCATAAGAAAATGACATGAGGGGCTGGAGAGAAGGCTCAGCAGTTAAGAACATTGACTGTTCTTGCAGAACTACAGGGTTCAAATCCCAGCACCCACATGGTAGCTAACAACCATCCATAACTCCACTTTCAGGGGATCTGATGCCCTCTTTTGTTCTCCTCCAGTATCTCATGATGCTGTGGCACTCACATACATGCATGCAATACATGCATACCCATAAAAAAATAAAGGAAAAAAATTTTTAAAAAGAAAAGGACATGAGAGATTTTATGATTCAAATCTAATACAGTTCTCTCCAGGAAAATATAATCAAGTTCATGATTTTATAGCCTGGAAATGAGATAATTTTTCAATGCAGCAGTCAATATTGAAATTTTTCATAATTTTTATTACAATTTATTTATTTATTGAAGGGTATGGCATGTTACAGTACATGTGTGGGGATCTAACAACAACTTATAGTATCAGACCTCTCCTTCAACCATGTGAGTCCTAGGGACGGAACTCTGATCGTCAGGCTTGGAAGTACATGTCGGTACGCACTGAGTCATCTCACCAGCCCATCGATGTTGAAATTTCTTTAATGGAGCATTATATTTAAAAAGCATTCTTTTTTTTTCTCACTTGAGAGTCTGGGGTCTTGTTTTTCTTTCCTGATGGGTAACCTCTGTGGGTCTGAGAACTTGAAAAAGCAGTTTCCAAGTGACAAAATGATTGTCCTATTGCTTGCCTTTAGTCTAGGCTTAAGGGAATGTGTTCCCTCTCTGTGGTCTGGATCAGTTCCGACGTCTGATTTAAACCTCTCACTCTGTGCTTACAAAGCTGTTACACTTCAGTGCGAAACCCTCATGGCCCACCTTGGCATATCTGTTACCTGCCACATGGCGAAAGACCCTAGCATGATACACTGCTTAGAAAAAATGAATTTCACTGAACCAAACACCCAATAAATTCCAGATGGGGTTAAGATTTCAGTGAAACTATAAAAGTACTGGTATCTGATTATATGAAATATCTGAACACATTTACAGAGTATTCTGACAAACACAACAGGGAAAACGGGTAAAAGGAAAACAAAGAGTTCTCTAAGAAGGCACTAATAAGCAATATTTATATGACATGTGAGCCACGTAATCTCATTAACATTAAAGAAATAGAAGTTAAAATGAGGTCATGTTTGCTCTATAAATGGCCAATTAAAATAAATTACCTAAAGCTGGTGAAGAAAGGGGACAAACTCAACTCAGATACTGCAGGGAGGGGTCTTTGCACTCGGCTGACATCCCCCAGGAGTGGCACAGTGGTACCTAGCAACAGGCTTCTGAGTGGGATTTGATTCAGTTATATTGCTGCTAAGATTTCATTTACCAGTACGTGCACGCCAGTGTTTCCAAGAACGTTAGTCAACTTCCATTCAGGGCTTTCTATATGGTGCAGACAACGGTTGTCTGGTTGTGCAGATGTGTAATTCAAGCTCAGGTAGAAGGATTGTGAGTTCAAGACCAGCTTGGCAACTAAGTGAGAATCTATCTCAGATTAAAAAATAAAAAGAGGCCTGGGGGTGTAGCTCAGTGGTAGAGCACTTGCCAAGCATGTGTGAGTCTCTAGGTTCAATCTCTAGTGCTAAAAAGAAAAGAACATTTACTGTTGCTAAAATGTACTATAGAAGAGTAATAGCATCTGACTGCAGCTGCAGATGTATAGTTTTACTTTTTTCTGTATACGTCTCTTCATTTTGCATTTTCTGTAATTATAGGTATTGCAGTTCCTAAAATAACATGAAAGATGCACTTACGTGTCTAGGTCTGCTCCTAGATACATTCTAGTGTGGAGGAGTAGTGTGCATGCAGAACCCCACAGTCCTATAGTCCTAGCTGACTTTTCGCCGTATTTTCCTTTAATAAAACATTGACACCTTTCTTCATTTATCAAAAATATATTACAACATTTTAATCATTTAAGAATAAAAACACATATTAAAATTAAAATTCAACAGAAGGGTACAGAAAAATAGAAAGTGTGGGACTAGAGAAATGGTTCAGTAGCTAAGAGCACTGGCTGCTCTTGCAGAGGACCTGGGTTTAGTTCCCAGCACTCACATCATGACTAATAACTGTCTGTAACTCCAGTTCGAGGGGACCTGACCCCTCTCTTCTGGCCTCCATGGGCACTGCATGACATGGGTGCACTTACATACTCAGACACATAAAATAAAATAAGAAACTAGAAACTGTGCTTCAACCCCAGCCCAGCCCGCACATTTCCAAGAGTGCCTGGAATGTCTGTGGTCTATTCTGTCCTTCATTTTCCTGGTACCTTGGTGTATCAGACAGGGTTCTCTAGAACAGAATGGATATGATTATGTAAAGAGAATTTATTAGACTGACTTGCTCAACATTGGCTGTGTAACCCACCAATGCCGACTGCCAGCTGGAGAGGCTAAGGGATGCGATTGTTCAGTCAGGGGGCTGGACACCCGAGCAACCCAGTTTGTGCTAAAGGGCTCTGGGGTTCCTACACAGTTGCAGGTCTAAAGGGCTGAAGAAGCTGGTTGTGGTCGTGTTGAAGGGTGACAGCAGCAGCAGCAACAGGGCCGACACACCAGCACGCCGGGAAGGCAGGCAGGATGCACTGTGTTTTCCTTAGATTTCTTTATCCCTGGGCCATCACTGGAAGCTGCCACCTACTCTGGGGGTACAGTGTTCTCTCTCAGTGAATCCTTCTAGAAATGCTCTCACAGACCCACCCAGGGGTGGATCTCTTAGTGGATTCCAGATCCCTTCAAGTTAGCAGTCAACATCGACCACTGTATTCTGCAACGAGGTAACCTGCTTCTGGCCTCCGAGCAGCCCATCACCTTCAGAGAGCTGACTGCCTTGGGTCTCCAGTGTGAGGGTGAGGAAAATAGTTGTTCTGAAGTAACACAGGCCTTGTGGTTGTCGTTCTCGTATGATGCACAAAATGCTGACAGAAGCCGTCTGTCTCCATGCTCAGACTGACAGGGACTTGGGAGTGTTCTTTCTGTGTGTCTCTACAATCGTCAGTGCCTGACAGCTTTGTAGGTAGATTTCCAACCCAAAACTATAATTGGTAATACAAAGACATTGGTGTAAACTTTTGAGAGTTGAATTGTGTTTTTAAAAATAAATCTACTAGGGCTGGAGAGATTGTTCAGTGGTTAAGAGCACTGGATGCTGTTGCAGTGAACCCAGGTTCAGTTCTCAGCATTCACACAGTGGCTAACAACTGTCCATAACTCCAGTTCCAGAGGATCTGATGCCCTCTTCTGGCCTCCACAGGCACGGCACACATATGGTGCACTGACATACATGCAGACAGAACATTCATAGATATAAAAATACTTTTTAATGTTCTATCATATGGGTAGAACATTTAAAAAATCTATGTGCCTATCTTTCTGTGAAGTGTTTATAATCAGCAATGTTTAAAATTGTTTTTCAATTGCATGTCATGGCTACAGGTGTCCTCTGAGCTCTGAGTAGTTGGGTTTCAAGCAGAGGGAAAGCAAACTAAGGGTACAGATGATATAAAGAAATAAAAGCTAATTATAGGTCAAGGCCATCAGGAAGGGAAGATAGACGAGAGCTGAGGGCAAGCAAAAACAAGCAGGAAGCAGGGGCCTTTCAACAACATTGTCAGAAAGTAGATCTCTCCAGAAGTCACATGTTGAAACCTAGCCAAGGCGGTGGTTCTGGAAGAGATGATGTCATAAAAGTGAGAAGGCTGAGGGAGCACAGCCTCAGATGGGGTGAGTGTCTTTGCCGAAGAGGCCCCAGAAAACTTGCTGCTCTGCCCTGTGTGGCTTTGGCTGAAGGTCCGTCCACGGAGCACAGGTCTTCACCAGCCCCAGGTTTGGAATGCTGGAGTCGGCTTTTCACAGGATCTCGGAGTGGACTCCGTGGGATGGTTTCCTTTCCCTGTTGGTGTGAGGTGGAGAAGGGAGAACTTGCAGGCACATCCACATGTAAAAGAGATTTCCCACGGGCACTGTGGAAAGGCATGTAGGGGAGGTGGCCACCCTCGAAGAGCAAAGCTGCAGCTGCTCCAGGGGCCAGGACACCTCTGTGGGATGAGAGAGGCCAGGGACCCTCTAATCCCATGGAATCTGCTCTAAATTAGCCCCTTACCCCTGGTAGCTGTGGTCACTGTAGTCACTGTAGTCACTGTGGTCACTGTGGTCACTGCAGTCACTGTAGTCACTGCGGTCGCTGCGGTCGCTGCGGTCGCTACGGTCACTGTAGTCACTGTGGTCACAGTAACAGAAGAAAATGTTTCACAATTTAATGTCAAAGACCCACTCATAGTAGCAGATGAGGGTAACTGATTCTCCACACACAGGAAGTGTGTTTATGTGTGTTCCATGCAGGTTTTTGCATGGAGTATGGTGTGTGGATGTATGTATACACTTTTGCATGTGTGTGGATACATGTATGTGCCAGTGTACATGCACATACATGCACATGCATGTGGAGGCTAGAGTTAATGTTGGATGTATGTCTTCCTTGATTGCTCTACACCTTCTGTATTGGGCAGGGCTCTTACCCCCACAACTCGCCGCTTTGGCTAGTCTGGCTAGGTGCCTTACTCAGGGGTTTTGCTCCCCCATCAGTGTATCAGGTATTCCAAGTATGTGCCACCACAGCTGACTTTTTTCATGTGGAAGCTAGGGCTAGAACTCGGGTTCTCCTGCTTGCGTGGCAAGTGCTTTGATAACTGAGTCTCTCCCCGGCCCCTTGTTTAGTAAAGTTTTATTGAGTACTGACAATCTTCCAGACCCTGTTCTAGAAGACACAGGGGACATGATGATTGCTATTCCCCCAATCCCTGTGCGCTGGAGTCGGCACTGGGACTCACAGTGAGTACAATGGGTTCTGCGTAACAGATTCAACCTTACAGGACCTTAGAGTCAGGACACCCAGGGAAGTGGGCAAAGGAAGGGTTGAGGGGTTGCAGCTCCAACATGGCGGAGGGACAACTCTTAAGCACCGTGGCAATGCCTTGTTGGTGGGCAGCCTGGCTGAGAAAATTGTAAAACTTGGGACACAGCTAGTAGAGATACCCAGTAGGGTGTAAAGTAGGTTAAGGCTGAGCCAAGTAGACCGTAGAAGGCTGACAAGGCACCATATTATATATGCCCAGGCATAGCCTGGATCTAGTACAATGGGGCCAGCTCCAAATGAATCTTCAAGCACTATTGCCCACACACTGCTCCTAGAGGCAGCTAGGGACAGCTGCTCCGAAGGAGGAGGCTCAGGCCTGCACAATGCCATATACTGCTAGTTAATAAATTTGGACTTCAGAGCATTAATGTGCTTTGGGGATTATGTAAATGATCGTTACAGGGATCTTGTCTATGGAGGAGGGCAAGGTTTCCAGTGAGCCTGAGTACATTTGTTTATGTTAGCATTCGATTTCCATCTCATAAACAGCACAGTTCCCTCAACACGCTCACTGCTACTTCTCTTTCAATGGCTGTGTTAATCTGTGCAGAGAACATAATCAAGGGGCTGGAGAAATGCCGCAGTGGGAAAGAACATTTCTTGCTATTGCAGAGGACCTGAGTTTGGTTCCCAGCACCCACATTGGGCAGCTTACAACTGCTTGTAACTCTAGTTCCAGGGATCTGAGTCACTCTTTTATACTCCCATGGCATATACTCACACATACACAAAAGAAAAATATAAATCTTTTAAAAAATCAAGAAAAATATAGAAAATGCCAGCCCACCTTTTGGAGTGTCTGCTGTGTGATACAGCATCTCATAGAAACTTGCTAATTGCATGGACTATCCGCTTATCCACTCTTCCCTTTAGACAAGAACTAGCCATGTTAATAAGAAACATGATTTTATCGAACAAAATATATCTGTTCTAACATGATTTGATGAATCCAAAATACAGTTGTATGACCAAGGTAGAAACTGAGAAACTGAACAAATATTTATATATCCAATAGTAAGATATATCCTTTATTAAAGAAATAACTGTAGAATTTTTTAATCTTTTTGTTTTTTAGTTGTTCAGGGCTGGGGTTATAACCCAGGACATTATACCCACTAGGCATGTGTTCTACTATTAAGTCAAATCCTCAGTCATGTGGTACGTTTTGGGGGGGTTGTGTTTGTTTTTTGAGACAGGGATTCATGTAGCCCAGGCTGGCCTTGACCTTACTGTATAGCTCTAAAATAACCTTGAGCTTCTGATCCTCCAGCCTCCCCTTACTAGAATTAAAGGTATGCATTATTACATCTGGTTTATACGATGCTAGCAACTGAACCTCGAGCTTTGTGCATGCTCAGTGTTGTATAAGACTGACTTCTGACTGATATCATCTTCCTGAGCTCAGCTGCACAACCTGATCTAAGATCTACAGCTGGCCTTGGTGACTCTTCATGCCCCTACATAGAGAGAGTCACAGGAACCTCACCTGAGAGTCCAACCAAACCTCCCAACCAACCTGTGATGAGCAATCTGACCCTAACTGTGCTAGCCCTGGGTAAGGACCGGGTTATATGGGCGGAGACGACTAGGGAAGGGCCTCTTTCCTCATTTGTGTGGCTGTAGGAAAGCCATCCTCCATGCTTGAGTGAAACTTTCCGGTACAGCCTTAGGTGGGAAGCGGAGCACTCACACTGATGAGTAAACCCTCACCTACCGCTTTGGAAGGAAGCCCAGTAAACTCATTGGTTTCCCATAGTGAATTCTGGTGGAATCATACCTGGGTTTGTCCTTGGGACCAAGGAAGGAGGGGATGGATGGATGTTACTGGGAAGCCAATGACCCACTTCCTTTTTACAGCATCTCCATCCATTTGAGTCAGCAGGTGCTGAGACTCCTAGCAGTCACACACCCCCTCACTCCCCCGCCCCATGTGTATCACATCCCAGTGTCTTCCCAAACATACTCCTTCTGCCTGAGGTTCTTGCCTGCCTCCTCCCTGTCCTTACCAGGAACCCTGCCAATCGGAAGCTACTCTAGGAGCTGAGTGACCGGTCATGCCCTGCTGTATCTCTCCCTGGTGACTTTATACAAATCTTCTCCAGAGCTGGCTTCCTCACCTGAAATCAGAACTGAGCCAGGCGCTGGTTTCATGAGGATTAAGTGCAGTGGTGGGCACAGTACAGGATCTATTCCAACTCCTCAGCACTCTGCTAGAGGAGATTGTGCTTGCAACAATGATTGTCACTATTGTGACAGGTCTACCTTGTGCCTCCGTCTTGTTTCCCAGGCATGGAGAACGGCAGGTTCAGGGAATAAGAGACCCTTTGAAGGTGGGTTGCTGGCAGCTGAAGACGGGTACTCAGGAATCCCAGAGCTGATTTCAGAGATGGGGAGAGTGGCTGATGGCATCACTCTCTGTATTTCTGAATATTCCTTTGTAAGATCAAGAATCCCCTGACTTTCATGCTTCCCGGGAGCCCCGCAGCAGCAGTGTCCTGCTCTGAGCAGCAGAATCTGTCTACGGTCAGGGGCATGGACCTCCAGCTCTGACTGAGTCAATGGCAATTATGATTCAAATGACTTCACCTCCCTGAGCCCAGCTTTTGAGAAGCCCAATGACACACACTATGTTATCCTCAAGGGACTGCACCATGCCTGCCATCCCTCGGAGACATCACTATACTATCCCCAGGGTACCATACTGTACCATCCATGGGGACAACATCATGCCTACCATCCCTAGGGAACAGCACTGTGCTATCCCTAGGGGATACTTCTGCACTATACCTGGGGAACAGCACCATGCCTACCATTCCTGGGAACAGTACTGTACTATCCCTAGGGGAGAGCACTGTACTTTCCCTAGGAAACCCCACCATGCCATTCCCAGGGTCTGCACCCTGCCATCTCTACGGGAGAAGCCCACCATGCCTTCCCTTGGGGACTGTACTGTACTATCCCTAGGGGACTGCGCCATGCCATTCCCAGGGTCTGTACCCTGCCTTCCCTCAGCATCTTCCCAGCACCTGGACTCTGTGATTCTAGGGGAAGACTCACTCTGCATTGGCTATGTATAGATTTCTGGGTCTTCAGGGCCTTAGACACCTGCTCCATATTTGTACATGGGAGAGTTACTAGGCTTCATGGGACAATGGCTTCCAAGTGGACCCAGGAGACATGCAAGGGCCTTAGGAGCCCGAACCCTACCTTTTAGATGGCTGCCCATATGTACATATTTCTAGTATCTGCTTACATATCTATCATCCATTTACCTAACATTTACATAAATACTCAAAGGTAAATAAAACACAAGACCAATAGAACCTAGAAGCTTCTTCCTTCACAGGACAGCATCAGTATCATCGCTACTGAGTTCTGTTTTTCATTTCCTTCATTCAGTTGACAGCCTGTTCTCAAAAGGTGAAGCACAAATGTTTTATTGTGCTGCTCACAGTGCAAGGAACCAAAACCAATAAACAAGCAACAGATACATTGCTAACAAACCATTAACTACCTTTCTTGGTAGGCCTCAGCAGCTCTAGAAACTACAGGATGCTTCCAGAAACAAGAATTCCTGCCAGAGATCCTGATGCCCATCTCCCTGGCTCTAGCAAAACAGACCGAGAAGTCAAAAATAGAAATGACTTTGAAGAAGCCCTGGGGACCTTGAGTGTAAGCTCATGCTAACATGTGTTCCTTATCACTGAGAACTCTCCAGGCTCAATCTCCCCAAAGTCCAGGCAGATGCCTCTGGACACCACAGCACAGTGGGAAGACATCTTATCTTCCCTTTTCCCTTTCATGGAGTTTACAGAAACAGCACATGTCTCTTTCACTACATTTACCAAGCAAGAAGTAATTGGAAACAGCAGGCAGGTGCCCAAACCCCCAGAAGAGGTCTGTTTGCTGACTGACACATGGGGAATTCCCACTGTAGCTCCTGGGTAGTGTCTGGGTTTCAGTGAGTCTCCCTGTGTGGCAGGCAGGTAGCTGGACTCCTGAGTTGGAAGATTATTTTTCCTCCATTAAGAACAGAATTGGAATGGAATGGAGTCCACCAAGAAAATCTGCTTTGCTTCTAAATGTTTGTGAACATTATAAACAGGATTTTAAGGTCTGATTTAACTAAATGTGGAAAATAATCTTTTCTGCACCTGTTAAAAATAACAAAAGGAAGCATAGCACTAAGATTCAGAAGACCAGCTGGGAACCCCATGTCTCTGAATTCCTATTTCCACCTACGGTGTTAGATGCTGTGGTCCCCAGTTCCTGTGGTGTCTACGGGATCCTAGCAGATCGAGGCCACACTCTCTGCCTCAGTGCCCTCCCATACAGATTCAGGACAGTCTCCACTCAGCCTTCTCCCCCAACCTGTGATCAGAAAGGGACGTACATGTGTCTTCATAACTCAGCCATTTCAGGGATGCTTCCTTGGCTTTGCTTCTTTTCCATAGTCACTTACTCTTGTTCAGCGGTGCAGCCTCATCTCGCACCCCTCGGAGAATATTATCTGGGGAGTTTAGAAGTTCCGCTCTATGTTGTCTGTTTAATCTGAGGTCAATGTTTTGTCTCTTCCTCTTCTTTTTACTTTTATATTGTTTTCATTAGCATATATGCATTTGTGTGTGTACATATGTCCTTGTGTGTATGTGTGTGTCTGTGTCTGTGTGTCTGGGGCAGGGGGTGTGCACATGAGTGCAGATGCCCATGGAGTCCAGAGGAGGGCAATCAATCCCTTAGAGCTAGAGTTACAGTCGTTGTGAGTCACCCGATAGAGGTGTTCTACAATAGCAGTATGTGTTCTTTACCCCTGAGCCATCTCTCCAGCCCTCTCTACTTTTTGAGATGGAGTTTCTCACTGAACCTGGAGTTCACTAATTCACTAGACTAGCCATTTAGTCCCAAGAGTCCTCTTGTCCCTGCCTCCCTGGCATTGGGATTACAAGGGCATGCTGACATCCCCGACATTTTATGGAGATGCTGGAGTTCCAACTCCAATCCTTGTGCTTGCTGCACAAGCACTTTCCTGAGTATCTCCCCAAGCCCTTTGAATTTTAATAGATATCTAGGATTCTTGCACATCTATTTATACCTAACGATAAGGAAATAGATTACCAGTCATGCGTGGCTGGTGTGGGTTACTTTTCAGCTGAAGAGGGAGTTAGGCCACCAGCTGGGTAATTCTATGGGCAGCTCTTTAATTACCTTCCAGCTCACCAAAGGGCCCCCTCTGCTCCTATAATTGCTGGCAGTAGACTGGGGTTTCTCTGCAGCTGCTCTTATCTTCCTCCTAGGCATTCTCTGAACACATGTTGGGCTGAGGTTTCCTTCATTCTTGTCAATGTAATCCCATCTGCTTTCCATCTTCCAAAAATGCCTCATAATTTCAGGGCATCTCAATGTCACCCCTGCTTTTCCCCACGCTGCCATGAATTCAGTCTTTAAAAGATGCCTTTGTCCTGGCCCTGATGAGGCCTTGTGGTGCAGGGAGGAGCCAGGGAGGCAGAGCCCATCCATGTGGCCCATCCCCCTTACCAAATCAAACCGGGGCCAGCCACAGTCCTTTCTTGCATTTCTGTCTTTAAAAGTAAATGAATTAATTGAAGTCTGTTCATTCAAACTAAAAGCTTCAACAATTTAGCTGTTTGGATGTGAACGTCGGTGAAGATTTTCTTTTTTTCATTTCTTTGATTTCCGAAGTAGAGAGTCCTCAACACAATTAAACATATATTTATGCTGCATGATCAGTGCCAGCCTAAAGCACAATGTTAATAAGGATCACTGAAGGTGTGCCCGAGTTTTTATTCCTCTCTGAGAGCTGTTCTCAGTAGAGTGTGCAGCTGATACACAGGACAAGGGTATAGGGTGAGCATGTGGCTTCTTCACACGCGGTGACCAAGAGGCCTGGCCGGACAGGTAGAGTCAAGCTCAGCAAGTTCCTAGCTAGGGGTATGCTTCCTGCTTCCAGTTTCTCTCTCCTTAAAGCTTTCTGGTGTCTGGATCCAAAATCAAGTCAACAAGCTAGCATCTAAAGTGTTCGTTGGGACTGGAGAGCAACAGTTAAAAGCACTGGTTGCTCTTGCAGAAGACCCAGGTTCAGTTCCCAGCTCCCAAATGGTGGCTAACAACCATCAGTAACTTCAGTTTTAGAAGATCCAACACCTTCTTCTTGCCTTCACAGACACTGCACGACACAGGTGCCCTTACCTATATGCAAGCAAAACACTCATACACGTAAAATAAAAAATAGAAATAAAACATAATTGCGGGCCAGACAGCTCCAGGAGATTGGGTACTAAGGTAGATGTAGCCTTGCTTCGAAAGGTGCTCTGACTTGTGTTCTGTTTTGTTTTGTTTCTGTTTCTCTCAATTCAACCTTCCACACTAGCTTTGTCTTCAAAGTCTTCTGAAGATTTTCACACTATTAGATGTAAATCTTGTAAGAAGATGCAAATCTTCTACCAAGCCCTGGTAGAAGTCAGGCCCTAAGCAGAGAAGCCTGCAGGCGGGGCAAGAACACACCCAACTCTCCAGCTCCCCAGCCACTGTGGATCAGAGGCTGAGTACAGTCACTCAGATGGGTCTCACATTAACCAAACCCCACCCCTACCCAGAGAAAGAGTGACTCCTGTCTTACAGTCTGCATCAACTATGCCCCGCTCTGCTGCCTGGGTCAAACAACACAGATCACATATTAACTAAGCCTGCTTCCTCAAAGTGTAAGATCTCCCCTTCCCTTGCAAACTTTTAAAAATAGACACTTTGCTTTGTCCGGCAGTACTGAGTCTCCTCACTTCAGAGCCCCACTATTCCGCTTGATGAGGTTTAATAAAACTTTTGCCTGAAGGACAATTCAACTCAGCACCTCTTCCTCGAAGTCCTTCCATTCCTCCCTGAAACCTAACAAATCTTTTTCCCCCTGACTTTATAAACATGCTCCATTCTCCCCTATCCCACCTCATAGCAGTTCTCTTCACTAGTGAGCATCAATCATTTCCATTAATTGGTTCATTTGTTTTTTGAGACCAGGTATCATGTGCCCCAGCCTAGCCTCAAACTCACTTTGTAGCTCAGGCTAGCCTTAAGCTTCTAATCCTCTTGCCTCAGCCCCCAAGTGCCGGGATTACAAGTATGAGTCACCATTCCCATCCTCAAGTTTTATTCATTTATTTTTTTGGTCCAGCTATCACATGGCCAGGTGTCTTCTAACTTGTGAACATGATGATGAGGAATAAGACAGAAAAGATTCTAACTCTCTTGGAAGTTGTATCCCAGTGAGATGATTGGAATCTTTGTACAATAAACAGGATACAGCTAGCGCCTGGTGTTTTAAATTAGCAGACTCCCATAAAACAGATTTAAACCCGGTGAAAGGAAGGTGTGCCAGACAGTTTTCATTGTCAACTTGACACAACTGGGTTGGGGGAGCCTCAGTTGGGGTATTGCCTCCCTTGGGGAATTTCCTCTATTAGACTGGGCTGTGGTCATGCTTGTAGGGTGTTTTCTTGATTGTTGAGTGATATGGGAGAGCCCAGCCCACTGCAGGCGGCACCACGCCTAGGTGGGTGGTCCTGTATTACATAAGAATGCACGTTGAGCACAGGCCAGGAGAGTAAGCCAGGAAGCAGCATTCTTCCATTGCCCGTGCTTCAGCTCCTGCCTCCAGGTTCCTGCTCTGAATTCCCTCAGTGATGAACTGTGAGCCGGAAAGAGGTAAACCAAATAAACTCTTTCCTCCCCAAATTGTTATTGGTCAGAAACTGAAAGCAAACTAGAACAGAAAGGGTGGTTTACACAGATCAAAGAAGAATTTCGGCGACAGAGAAAAACCATGTGTACATGTCCCAGAGTAAGAAAGGGCTAGAGAGAGCCCAGGTACCAAAAAGGACCCCACGGGGCATGTGTTTTGTTCAACATCAGCTTAGAAAGTGCCTATTCCTGAGACAGTGAAGACACGCTAGCTCATATGTGGTGGATAAACAGCAGATCCTCAGCTCAGGTCCCAGTCTGTCTTCAGAGGCACATTTCTCTCCCCACAGGGGCTCTCAGACCACATTTGGCATTAGGCAGCCGGATGGGCTGGGCAAATGGCTAGGAATGTAGGTTTGATGAGGAAAGGACACAAAGTCACGAGGCATGTCAACAGGAGGGAGAACCCAGCATAGGAGAGATACTGACAGATGGAGGGACAATATGACAGGTCCCCTCCAAACCCGGAGGAACACAGAAGAACCTGTCCCCAGCTACCCCAGTACCATTAAGGGGATCTGGTGATGACCCTGTGGTTTTCTGGTAGACTGGATGGGGCCCATAGACCAGTGGTCACCCTGTCTCACTATGCTCCATGTACAGCAACCCAAACACTTAATTAGAACTCTCTGCTCTCGGCCTCTCCCTCAACCCCATTTTTCCCAGGTATCTCCATCTCGGTAGATGGCTCCATCTCTACCCATTGCTCAGGCCTGGTTGTCTTACCCCTCGTTTCTGCTGGTCCAGAGCAATGGTCCTCTGTTGCTGTGGGGATATTATTAGGACCTCAGTGTCTGAGACGTGCTTCTGACCTGCAAGGTTCCAAGGGTTGGGAGCGTACCATCAGCTGTCCTCTGCCACTCTCTCTCAAGGCTGCAAACCAGCGCTTGCCTGGCTGAGGTCCCAGCTGAGCCACAGGATCCCACTCCCGTGCTTCTCGGCCAGGTTCAGTTCCTCATGGGTTGCACTGAGGCACCATCTTCTTGCTGGCTACTAGCCAAACCCCAGTCCTTGCTACAAGGGCCTTCCATATGGCAGCTGACTTGATGAAAGCAGTCAAGGTGAGAGCAAATGGAGAGGCAGCTGGCAAGACAGAAGCAGGATCTTATGTAACATAAACACAGAGGCGCTGCTCCACCCTGGCTGAATATTGTTAGAAGCAAGTCACAGGCGTGGCCACATTCAAAGAGAGGATATTTCAAGGGCATGAGTGTCAAAAGGTAAAGAAGTCGGGGTCACCCCAAGCCTGCCCACCAGGATCCATCTCTGGATTATGTATCTGCCCGAATCTCCCCATGGCCAACATCCCATACCTGTGGTCCACCATTGTTCTTGGCTCGGCCCCCACCGTCTACTCCACACAGTTAGAAGACTGTGAAGCTTCTCTTCTGTGGAGGCTTGAATGGAAACTGCCCCCTCCCATAGGCTCTGAGTGTTTGAGTGCTTGGCTCCAGTTGGTGTTTGTTTATGAGGTGTGGCCTTGCTGGAGGACGCACATCACTGGACTCTGGACTCTCCCCATCACATAGTCTTACCCCTACTTCCTCTCTCTCTTTCTCTCTCTCCTTCCTGTGCCTGCTTGAAGATGTGAGCACTCGGGTTTCTGCCGCAGCTGCCTCCCGCCATGCTAGGCTCTTACCTCTCTGGAACCATAAGCCCAATAAACTCTTCCTTCTGGAAGCTGCCTTGATCATGGTGATTTATCACAGCAATATAAGAGTAACTAATACATCTTCCATGCCTTGAAAAACCTGAAAAGTTTCCACTGTTAAAATCAAACCTGTAAAGAGACCCAAATTTCTCTCTGACTTCCTCTCACTTTTGATCCAGTGCTGACAAACTCAGACTCCGAGGCCTTAGAATCCTTGAATTTATTCCTATGGTCTGGAATTTTCACTCCTTATCTCAGCCTGAAATGTTCGCCCACCAGGTCTGTGCTGGCCTCTAGACCACATCACGTTCTTGGAGAGTCTGGCTCTGCCCAGGGGGAGAGGCAGTAGGCAAGATCCCCAGGCCATTTCTATCACATTCTGTTAAAAACCCCATCACTGGCTGCCGTGTCCTATTTATTAACTGTTTTTCTTTCACTAGAACCTTAGTTTTGTGAGGACAAAAACCTTGACTGTTGCTTTTCTATCTACAGTCTCAACATCTAGAACATGTGCTCCTTTGATAACTCCTTTGATAACTGCGCTTATATGGTATACAGCTAGACATAGACATTAAAAATAAAATAAAATGAAAAGAGTGACCATTACAAAGCATGCCTGTCTGCCTTCACGGACCAAACAGGTAGAAACCCCAACAGAGGAAATTCGACCCCTCATTTTTGGAGGGCT
Source organism: Eospalax fontanierii (assembly GCA_035773235.1). NCBI lineage: Eukaryota > Metazoa > Chordata > Mammalia > Rodentia > Spalacidae > Eospalax > Eospalax fontanierii. The sequence continues at coordinate 2,763,879 of CM069524.1, read as the reverse complement.
TATTGATCTATGCTCACTCACTAGCATGTTCTCCAAATTTCTTCAATAATGGATATTATCCACACAATAAGAATTCCTCCTAAATTGGCACTTGGTCTGAGCTGGAGGCTTGTATTGGTTTCTTTTTTGTTGCAGTGACAAAGTACCTGTCACAGGCAACTTAAGGAAGGAAGGGTTCAGACTGGCTCACAGTTTGAGGTGCAGTCCATCATGATGGGAAGGCATGGCAGCAGAAACTTGAGGCAGCTGCTCACATTCATCCACAGTCAGGAAGCAGAGAAAGATGAATGCTGGTGCTCAGCTCACTTTCTCCTTTTTATTTAGTCTGAGGGCTCCACTCCACCACTCCATGGCATCGAGTCAGGGTGAGGTTACTCTCCTCAATCGACCCAGTCTCTTGCTCAGATATGTCCAGAGATTTGTTTCCATGGTGACTCTAAACTCCATTAGGTTGGCAATCAAGATAAACCAAGAGCTGAAAAATGGCTTGGTGGTTTAAAGTGCTTGTTGTTCTGGCAGAGGACCAAAGTTTAATTCTCAGCACCTACATCAGGCAGCTCATAAACTCCTGTAACTCCAGCTCTAGGGGACTCAATGTCCTCTTCTGTGCTCCTTTGATAACTGAGCTTATATGGTATACAACTAGACATAGACATTAAAACTAAAATGAAAGAGTGACCATTATAATGCATGCCTGTCTGCCTTCAGGGACCAAACAAGTAGAAACTTCTAGGCCTGTCCCTGTCTCTAGGCCCAGCTGTCCTGGAGCAGCAGAGGTACATTTCTACATATGTACTGTTGCCTTTCACAGGCAAGGACATGAATGTAACAAGATAAGGGCTTGTATCAAATAAGAATAAAAGAAGTGTACTGAGAAACAATGGTGTCCAGGAGAGGAAATAGTAGTCCAAACCTTGGGAATACTCTGGTTGCTTTTGGTTTGTAGTTCTGATAAGTTTAAATGATTTATATCTTGTGTTTGGGGGTTCTGTTCCCCTTAGAAATTAAAACAGCAATTAACAAGGTCCATCCCCAGCTGTGTGTGACAATATGCTCAGGGGCTTCTCTGAAATGACGACATCCTTTGTCACCTCTTCTGTGAGGATGGTCATCTGCTCCACTTCTTCATGTCTGGCACTATCATGTATCGCTCCTTAAACAAATACCTACAGGAAATGAACGGGAATTTTCATTAAACAATCACAGGAGGATGTGACTTTCCTATCAGATGTCCCTCAAGGTCTGGTCAGGAAGTAGAGAGTTTAGTGGAGGGGATTTAATTACTGGGAACTAGTTGGAAGGTTCCAAGAGGATCTGAAACGGCAACAGGGGAAAATGAAAAAACAGGAAACACCAACTGCAGGGATGGACCCCAAAGGCAGAGAGTGTGATGGGTCAAATCTTATTCCCCCAAAAGGTATGTGGAAGCTCTAACTCCCAGGGCCTCAGAATATGACCTCCTTTGTAGGTAGACTCCTTGAAAATGTCACTAGTTAAGGTAAAGTGACAGGAGCAGATTCATCAGTGCTGTAGGCAGCCTCAACAGACATGACATGATAAACATAATGGAGACCCATGGGCAGGTCTCCAAAACCACACTGTCCTAGTTAGCTTTAAATGTCAGCGTGACATAGCCTAGAGCCATCTTCTTGAAACTGCCCAGATCAAACTGACCTGTGGACATGTCTCTGGGGGATTGTGTTGAGTGTTAATTGATGCAGGAAGGCCCAGCCCACTGTGAGTGGCACCATTCCTCAGGCAGGTACTCCTGGGCTATGTAAAAAACTAGATAAGCAGAGCCTGTGAGGGAGCCAGCAGTGTTCTGTGGTTTCTGTTTCAGGTTCCTGCTTGAGTTCCTGCCCTGACTTCCCTCAGTGAAGGACTGTGACCTGGAGGTGTCAGAGTGTTTTATCGCAGCAGCAGAGAGGAAACTCAAACAAACACACATATAATGGCCCAACACAGCCAGGCTGGATTTGCTCTAGGGCTTGATGGAAGGCAAGAACATTTGCACGACGTATCTAGAAAGGAGTGCACTGGAAGTCACCACCAGTTTTCAGTGCGTCAGAGAGTTTCAATGGGAAGCTGCACCTGTGGCCGTGGGATGCAGTGTAGGCAGCTGCAGGGCGGACTAGAATGCGGAGCTGAGCCCAGGTGCGGGAGCCTCACCTGGCTTTGGGATCCATCATCTCTCAGAGTGATTGATTCCACACTGCATATTAATGGAGTATTTTCCATCAGAAACACAGAGATCCAGGGGTGGTGACACCCCTGTAATGCCACCATTGAGGAGGCAAAGGCAGAAAGACTGTTTCAAGGTGAGGATCAGCTGAACTGTAGAGTGTGAAACCTTGTCTCAACAATAAAACCCACAAAGGGAAGTTACTAGTCTCTCCCATTGCTGTACCCCAGGAGAGTCATCATCGGTGCTCAGAAACCATTGTGGCCATTTAAAAATGTAGAATGATGAAAGAAAAAAAGGATTATTTTGGAGTGCTAAAAATACAAAATTACTTAGTCACATAAGGGTAAATTATTTTAAGTGATGTTATTTTTCTGTGGATGCACGAATATGTAGGTGTAAGTATATGTGTCGGTACATGTGCACATGCCTGTGGAAGACAGCGGACAACCTTGAGTGCAGAGCCTCAGGAGCCTTCCACCTTGTTTTTTTTTTTTGAAGCACAGTCTCTCATTGGCCAGGAGCACACTGATTCGGCTAGTCTAGCTAGCCAGCCAGCTCTAAAAAACTGCTTGTTTCTGCCTCCAGAGTACTGGGATTACAGATGTGCACAGGACCATCATGACCAGCTTTCTTATATGGGTTCTGTTTGCTCAGCAAGCACTCTACCTACTCATCCCTTCTGACTCATCTATCTCTAGCCCACAAGTGATTTGAAAATAGGATTAATTCTTCCTAGTGCAATATTTATCCTAAAAGCAACAGAAATTCCTAAGAAACTTTAAGCTGTATTTAGTATTTATATTGTCACTAATGCTAATAACACTATTTTTCTGACTCTAAAATACATAAAATACAGCTATACAAATAATTACATGCATGTCATCAGCATCAAGATTTTCAGTGTAAATGATTGATTACAAATATACAATTGTAGTCAAGAAGTACAAACTCTTAACTTCTGTTTCAACCAACTATATCACAATGCTCATGAGATATGGTCTTCTTCATTCTTTCTTTGAAAAAAGACCTACATTTTGTAGCCCTGTCTACTGAAAGGGCCAAAGAAATACACCAAGGAGTGAGGACACTGGGAGCTCAGACAGTGATCTTTAAACATTGTTTCTCTTTAAAAGGCTCTTTGGAAATCTGGTGTGGGAGTCCACCACACCTGCAATTCAAGCATTTAGGAGGACCTCCAGTTCAAAGCCAACCTGGGCTATATAGCAAGACACTGTCACAAAAACACCCAGAGTACAAAACAAACCACAAACGCGGAAGGCCTTTTGGAGAAATGACAGCTTATGACCTGTTTAGGAAATAGACAAGATGAGTCAGAACATCTCGGACCCCCATATAAGAGAAATCTCTTAAAGATAATGGGGCTGGGAACAGGCTCAGTGGGGACAGTGCTTGCCACACAAGCATGAGAAACTGATTTTGGATCCTTAGTACCCATGTAAAAATCCAGGCTTGGTAGCATGAGTCTGCAATCCTAGAGCTGGGAGGCTGTGTGTGCAGGAAGATCCTGGAGCTTGCTGGCCATCTAGTCTGGCTGAATGAGAGAACTCCAGGTTCAGTGAGAGACCCTGTTTCAAAGAAGAAGATGTAGAACAATTGAGGAAGTCAGGTGAAATCAAGCTGTGGTACATGTGTGACAGACACAGAGAGACAGACAGACAGACACACGCACGCACACACACACACACACACACACACACACACACACACATACAGAGCTGGGGGACGTGGACACAGAGGCAGACAGGAGATCTTTTTGAGGTGGAATTTACAAAGCTCTTGAATGTGCTGGTGATAGTTGGAATGTGTGTTGTCTAATTTTCCCAGGGGAAATACAAGCCAGTGTCTATTTTCTCTAGATGGGGCACCAACCACAGACGAAAGAACCCTTCCCACCAAGTCCAGCTTGGTGAACCAGTGGGTTATTCACAGGAGCGTGGGTGACTCAGCAGCTGCACACCGAAAGATGTGTGATGACTCATGAGAGCTGCAAGCCTGGAGCACCCTGGACCACTTACAGCAGCTCCTCCAGAGTCTTTCTTTGGCAATTGTTTACTGCCTTTATAACTTTTGTTGGAAACCACTGCCCAGTATGAACTCTGCCAAAAGCACGCTTGGCATATGTGCAAAGTCACCACCAGCCAAGAATGTCTATGACGGCAAAGCCAGATAGACATGTATGCAGACCTAAGTTCAGAAGTGCAGTGTCCCTTATGTTTAGACTAGATAAGAAACCTATACATTATTCACACTGTTCTGCAAACATCTGCTCTATACCTTGTAAACAGTCCACATTTTGTTGCAAATAGTTTCCTGAACCCCTGCGGAGAAAGTCTTTTGATCTGCCCACCTCTGGTTCTGAATGCCTACCTAGAGTACCTTACCCATGTTAATAAAACCTTTTTGGGCCTTTGTCCTGCAGGGCAGAGTGCCTCCTTGCCCCCTGCTTTCTAAGAGCTAATTATCTCCTACCTTGTGTGATACTGCACCATCTCTCTTCCAGATTTTCTACCATCCCACCACACAAGACAGAGCAAACTTTGAGAAAAGCCTTGTACTTTCATGAGCTGCTTGAGCCTTGTGCCTTCCTCAGCTTCCTGAGTCCTAAGCCCTGCTCTTCCCACAGGGAGGAAATGCTTCAGTTCCAATGAAATGGCTTCACAAGTGTGAAATGACTCCCACAGGTTCACATATTTGAACACTTGGTTTCCAACTGGTTTGGGGAGGTGGAGAAACCATTAGATGGAGCCTAACTGGAGGAAGTGGGTCACTGGGCTGGGAAAGGTTTGAGAGTCAAAGCCCTGCCTCAGTTCTGACCTGAGCTCTCACTGCTTCCTGGACCATCAATATATGAGGCGTCCCAGCCACAGGCTCCTACTTCATAGTCCAGAACTGGTTCTCCCTCTAGGTGGAGACCTGATCCTGTCTCCTCCCTTGAGAGCTCATTCAGTCCGGCAAGTCAAGGGCCTTGCTAAGTGACCACTCTAGAAAGGCCATTCACCTTAACATTATTGTACTTCTTCCCAGAATTTCCACTCCCTTGTAGTTCCCTATGAGCCTCCATGACGTTCAACTGGGTCTGCCCGTCTCTGAGTAAAGGTGTTTCTTTTTCTTTTCCTTTGTCTTTTTCTTTCAGACATTGGCTGGAGTGTTAAGAATGTGTTCCCTGGTACTTAGGGCTTCCTTGCTCCTTTTTAAGGCTCCGCTCCCCATGTGGCTGACCTCTATGTGACTCATTTTCTCCATCCTCCTACTCCAGGCAGCTGCAAGGTTCACAGTTTGCCTGTCCTGGGATTTTTCTTTTAAATGCTAATGAATTGTCCTCAAGTTTCCATTTGCATTGGTTCTTAATTATTTTCATTAATGAGACTAAAAACCCCAAGACAGGACCCCAGTTTCTTTGTTATCATATAGCGACTTTACCTGAGCTCTTCAAGATTTCCAGTAATACTTCTTTCCTGCCTTCTAAATTTTTTTTTGTCTTTTTGAGACAGGGTCTCCCTGTAGTCCCAGCTGGCCTGGAACTCACTATGTAGACCAGGCTGGCCTCAAACTCACAGAGGTCCACCTGGGTCTGCCTCCTGAGTGCTGGAATTAAAGGTGTGTGCCACCACACCTGGCCAACCTTCTAGTTCTTTAACTGGAGGAGAAAATGAACCCGTTTGTTCCTCCTGCACCCCCAGATGAAATCACGCCCACCATGAACCCTGCCACACCTTTCCCACCGTGATGGACTGGACCACTGCAAACTAGAAGCCAAAACAAATCCTCCTTTAAGTTGTTCCTGTCACAGCAATGAGAAAAAGTAACACATACTGGTTATCGAGGGACAGGGGAGAGATGGCAAGGCTGACCCAGATTCTTGGCATGACCTTCCAGGAGGAGAGACAATGTGTAACAGGATGAAGAAGGCAGGAAAGAGGATGACTTGTAGTAGGAGATGGGGAGTTGGTGGCACAGGTGTTGGTTAGACATCCAAATAACACCCAAGAGAGGGTAAGTAACAAGTTCCATGTGAGTCTGGAGTTAGGGCAGCCGTTTGTCAGGTGGGCAGTATCTATAATGCCGGTCCAGTGTTAGAATCCAGGTAGGGGTGAGGAGAGAGGCACTGGGGCCAAGAAGCCCCTGAACTGGCAGCCTGCCACGCTGGGGGCCTTAGACGATGGTTTCCGCCTCCAACTATTGCTGTCTTGGGATACAGGAACATGTTTGTTTTCTCTGTCAATTAAAGAATTAAAAGACAGGAAAAAGTGTTCCCAGTAATCTTGGGGAGGCCCAGCAGAGTCATCATATGATAGCCACTTGGGGGCGGGCAGCTACATGGAGGGAAGCTTTAGAACAAATCAAGAAGCCCGAAACCTTAGTTGAGGGGGTTAAAATCTAGTCAGGGTCTGTCTAGTGTCAGTACAAAAAAGACAAAGAAGAAAAGAAACAGTTATACCTTCCTAAGGAAATCTGGGCAAACCCAGTAGAACCTCACGGTGATTCCTAGGGACTGAACTAGGGGCAGGAATTCTAGGAAAGAAAAGCAGGTCATCTTAAAGTGGACCCGCCTTCCTAGGGGTGGTCCCCTGAATCTGCCTCACTGGATTAACTCTTAAGGGAAGAGACAGGACATGTCTCCAGCTACAAGGAGAGTTCATTCCTTACTCAGCCACCTGCATGCCCCCATCAGGAGTTCTGACATCTCCAGGAAGTCCTCCTAAATTTCAGAGTGAATCTTCCCAGGATGCAGAGTCTAACCCTCTGCCAGTTGGAAGCACTCCTCCTGGCCTTCAAGACAGGCCTGGGGGAAGGCCCAGATTCAAGCAGAGTTTCCGGAGGCCTTTGGGAAGTCTCCAGGGATCAGACAGATTTCTCTGATCAATCAAGGCAGTTACTGTGAAAAGCAAAAACTGATTTGTGGTACCACCCAGTAAACCCCGGAAGTTTTTAGAGCCCATTAATGATGTTGGGTGGGGAGTTTGCTATGCTGGTGCAGAGCAGTGAGCGCCCCCAGCAGCAGCCCAGATGCAGCTAGGAATTCCACCCTCATGCTTCCACATGGATGCTGCTGGGGTTGGGGATGGTGGTAAAGCTGCAGACATTATCAGAGTCTTGTGGAATGTCAGGGAGAAAAGGAGTCAAGGAAGCATCTGTCCTCCGTTTTAGCATTGCAGGCCTCTTTGGGAGCAGGATGAATACTGGGAAGTCTCGCCTTTGGAAAATAACACTCCCACGCAGAAAAGCTCACACGTAGTTGGAGGGAGTCTGAGGAACACTGGCCAGTAAGGGACCCTTTGGGGGCCATTGGATTCTTGACCTGACTCCTTAGACCAGGAAAACATAGAAGATACAGTCAGTATTTGAAGATGAGTGGGGCTGAGGGCACAACGACCTTCCAAGTGTCCTAGAGATGAAGGAAACTTGGGTGTGCACCTGTGGAGTTCCTCCAAGGCTCAAGAGCATCCAGAGAAGGTGGTCACCATGATGCACCTGGCTAAGGAGGAGAAGAAACATCATCCTCTTACGCCTTTGCTAAAAATCTCAGGATGATGAGGAGGAAGAAAGAGAACAGGTGAGCACTGTGGTATAAATACGCCTCTGCTTCCAGGGATGGGGTCCCCTGATGAGTCATCTGTATTAGTTACTTTTCTTGTTCATGGGACAAAATGATTGACAAAAGGAACTTAAGGAAAGGAGGGGAGGGTTTGTTTTGATGGATGAAAGAGACCTCCGTAAGCCCTCTGATGATAAAGCAAGTCTTGCTCTGCAGACAGGCCCTGCTTTACAAGCAAGCCCTCCTTGGGACCCTTATGGGGAACACAGATCCTAATTCCCCACTCCACTCCCAGGACTCTATTTACATACACAAAGGTCTTTACACTCCCCTGCAGTTTGACTAGTATGGCTACTGCAGACTCTACTAGTTGACTAATAAAGACTCTACCTCATTGACTAATAAAGGTTGGTATGGATTGTATGAGGTTGGGAGCTTTTCTTTTCCACCTGCAACTGACTCCTAATTCCTAACATTTTGGTGCCAAAAGCCAGGAGAGAGTTCTAAAGGCGATGGGGGGAGGGGTGGAGATTCTCAGCTTAGCACAAGAGTTAAAACTACTAATTCCTAACAATGCACAGTTCAAAGGTGGCAGGGAAGGCAGGATGTCAAGAACGGCTCTAGCTATGGTACCAGGAGCTTGAGACAGCTGGTCACACTGCATCCTTCATAAGGGAGCTGAGAGAGATGAATGGTGCTCAGCTCAATTTCTGCTTTTTGTTCGGTCCATGACCGCAGCCCATGGGACAGCGCTGCCCACATTCGGAGTGGGTCTTCCTCCTCAGTTAAAACACGAGGAGTGTCTCCTAGTTAACGCTAACTTCAGGGAAGCTGACAATGGAGAGGAACCATCACACACACCCTCTGATTGGCTGTCCGGGTAATCCTGCTCCCCACCTTCTCCGGGAGGGTACATTTTTCAAAGGTTGGGTTCTTTACCGATGTGGTTCATGTTGTCCATCCCTGACAGCACTTGAACCGTCACCAGTCGGCTGAATGCATTGACTGCCTGTGAAGGGATCCACTCAAGTCCAAAATGCAGTACATGAAAAGTTATATTGATCTGTTAGAGGGAAGGAGGGGAGGGTTTGTTTTGATGGATGAAAGAGACCTCCGTAACTTTAAAAAAAGATTTATTATTTTTATTTTATGTGTATGAGTGTATTGCCTGTGTGTATGTGTGTGCACCTGTGTCATGCAATGCCAGAAGAGGTCAGAAGAGGGCATTGGATCTCCTGGAACTGGAGTTCCCGGCAGTTGTTAACCACCATGTGGGTTCTCTACAAGAGAGGCCAGTGCTCCTAACCACAGAGCCTTCACTCCAGCTGCAAGTTAGGCAACTTTTAAAACAGTTCCTATTGCTTTTAACAATGAGCACATGAAGACTCAGCTCCAGAGGGAGATGGATTCAGAGTTTAACATCCTTGGAACCATGTGAAGTCTGGTTTCAAGTGGGATCTGGGGTACAGGTGAGTAGATGGCACATAGGTTTACCATGTGACCAAAACTGCTAGGGAAAGTCTCTGGCTGTCTCATTAGGGAGTTGAACTCAGAGCTTCTTTGTCATGTCAGGTCCTTGAGGGTGGTGAGTCTGAACTTAGGGGCCAGGGAATACAGAAGGCATCGGGGGAATCTAGTCAGAGCTCTGAAAAGTAACAGGATGCAGAAAAGGGTGGGGCTTCGGCTGCTTCGGGCCGTGCCCGAGCTATTAAAACCTGTTTTACGGCTCTTGGAGCCTCTCTCCTGGAAAACCAGTCAGCTGCATGGGAGACTGGAAATGGGGCAGTTCCTCTGAGAGCAGGGGTTGGGGGAAAGTGCTCGCAGGAGCCTGGAGCGGCCGAGAAGAGGAGGGTACAGCCTTCATCCTGGTCAGGGAGCGGTGAGCAAACTGACTACAGGTAGAGTTCAGTTCCCCAGGTGATGTGAATGGGACAGGCTGGGATACAGTGTGATGTCCCTTTCCCCCCACCTCTTGGCGACGAAAGTTTTGTGCTAACCTTAGGAGCTCAGGAGCGCCCCCAGTGGTCACGAACACGCCCTGCTGAACACATTAGGAGGAAGATCAAGTCAGCCACTTCTCCCTGAGCCCGAGAGCCCTGAGAGAGTTAGAAATGCCCGGGAAGAAGCGCGTGTCCAGGCGCTTTGCAGAGCTTGAATTCTGCGTTCTTGGTGAAAGGAACAAGATACATTCTTTTTTTTTTTTCTTCAAATAATCTAGGTAACAAAGCCATCATTACCCCTTCCTCATAGAAAACCCAAGGCCTCCACAAAGCTTGCTGCCTTTGTGCGCCCATTCAATGAGTAACACTCGGGATGTGTTGGGCGCGTGCCCGGTGTAGGTAACACGGATAAGTCAGCTTGTGAGGCTACAGCCTCCTGAGCAGGAGCGGACCACCGACCTGTGCAAGCCTGGGCGGGGGTGGGGTGACGGGACAAGACCCTCCTTCAGACTCCTCCAGCACTCCTCCACTGAGCTACTTCCGGAGGGAGTCTGAGCCGGGAGGACTATCATGGTGGTCCTTTCATCATTATTAGCACTTACATCCATTTATTCATTCTTCTGTTTCTTGTCATTTTTTGAATTATCAATATGTTCACTGGATATCTGCTAGTGCTTCTGCATGCTTTCCTTCACGGTACCTCCAATTTTCTATGATAGAAAAATTCATTATTTTTCAGCATTCTTTTATTTGCTTAGTTATTAGGGGTCATAAAGGGATGTTTTTGCTTTTGTTTTGCTTATTGTTTTGGTTTTTTGAGACAGGGTGCTGCTGAGTTGAAACTCACTATGTAGACCAGGTTAGCCTCTATCTCATAGAGATCTTCTTGCCTCTGCCTTCCAAGAGCTGACACTAAAGGTGTGCACTACCACCATGCCTTGTTTCAGTTTTTGCTTTTAATGCAAGCATTTGTCCACATTGTTCACTAAGCATCACTTATGCCAGGTTTCAGTTTTTTAAAAGATTCATTTATTTATTTTATGTGTCTGTGCCTGTGTGTGTGTGTGTGTGTGTACCATGTGCATGCAGGAACTCACGTAGGTCAGAAGAGGGAAACTGATCCCCTGGAACTGGAGTTAGAGCAGCAAGTGCTCTTGGCAGCTGACTGTCTCTCCAGCCCTGTAGATCACTTTTCTTATTTATCTTAGCTGTATAGGGTGATGGTAAAAAGCCCTTCCTTTGTCTTAGCAATTTAGAAGTTACATTTCATTATCTGTTTGATGGGTTAGGAATTTGTAGATTTCATGATTGGTTTTTATTTTTTTCTTATGACTGTCTCTGAGAGGTCTACACTAAAATACTCTTTTTATATAACTCTTCTATTCCTAATAGGTTTTGCTTCCTATCTTTAGCTGATGTTTTTTGTGTGCGCTATGGTTTATGGGTTTTATGTTTGTCTGGGGTGTCTGAGAGGCAGACAAGGTGATAAAGCTGAATATAGAAGAATTATATTAGGGGAGATTTGTGAACTGGGCACAAGCTACAGCAGGCTGGGAGAGGTCTGACTCTAGTGAAGGGCAGAGGGCAGAGCTGTGGAGTTAGAGTATTCCAGCTGTGAGAACCTTAGTGGCTGTTCATCAAACCTGCCAGGGAGTCCTGAGCCAAAGCTACCAGTTAAACATCTTGAGTCATTTGAGAACAACCTTACCCTTCAGACCCCAGAGCTCCATTCACTGCCTGGGAGCCTCTTCCAGGAACCTGGGCACCATCACAGATGGTGGGTGCCAGAGGGAGGATGAAGGAGCTCATGATCAGTTATGGCCCCCAGTTGGATGTTAGGCGGGTGTGTCATAGTGGCAATCACTTTCATAGACCTCCAAAAGGAAGTCAGCTGTTAAATTAACGGAGTATATTAGCACTCCCAAACCTTAGGTCACGAGTTATTCCTCTGTCCTGCAGAACCACACTTTGATTCTAAGAAGGATTCGTGTGGTCACACATCCTCAGTTGCCATCCTTGGTGATGTCTTCAGTATTTTATCAACAATACCAACTAAGGTGACATAGAAAAAGAGGGAAAATAATTCAGCAGTACAGAATCTCTTCTATATACTAGTTAGACATGCCTCAGTGGGTGGAGCACTTGCCTTGCACTCACAAAGCCCTGGGTTCCATCCCCAGCACTACATAAACTCTGTATGATGGCTACTGGTATACTAGATAGATGATCTGTAATCCCAGCACTTTGGAAGCTGAAGCAAGAAGATCAGGAATTCTAGGTCATCCCCAGCTACACAGAGAGTTAGAGGCCAGCCTAGGCTACATGAGATTGTATTTTAGATAGATGATAGATAGGGAGAGACAGACAGACAGAGAGAGAGAGAGAGAGAGAGAGAGGTAAAATAAGGGTCTAGAGGGATGGCTCTGTGGTTAAGCGCTCTTGCGGAGGACTGGATCTCAGTCTCCGGCGCCCATATTCAATGGCTTACAGCTGCCTGTAACTCCAGCTCAGGATGTGCTACCCTCTTCTGGACTCCATGGACAGTATACTCATGTATGCATTTCCATGCATAAAAATAAATCTTTAAAAATCAAACAGAAGTCCCCTCAATACCTTACTTTACCTTTACATTCCCCAGATAGCTTTAGACTTGTAGTCTGATAGCCTGGTGCCTGCAGAAGCCAAAATCGCCTGTGTGGAAGGCTTCTTCCTCCTGGGGAAAGTCGCCTGTGTGGAAGGCTTCTTCCTCCTGGGGAAAGTCGCCTGTGTGGAAGGCTTCGTCCTTGGGGGGAAGGCTGGCCTTTCCCCTCCATGCCTGTCTCTTCCTCATCTTGCCTGTTGTCAGCGCATAGGCCCAGACACGTTCAGGAGCTGCCGCTCCAAGTTCATCCTCCAGATTCATTCCTGCCATCACGTAATTCATCTCACCTGCATCAGGAATGCTTGTCATTTCCCCAAGTTCCAATCTCTTCCAGTGTTTTCCTTGTAAGTTCCTAGATAGGGACATTTTCTACATTTTCTCTGTGGTACTTTTCAAATATGGTGGGTCCAGTGTTCTTAAGGCATGAACAATGAGCAGTGTGTTCATTTCTTTTCTTGTTGCTGTGACAAAATACCAGACAAAATCATTTTAAGGAAGGAAGGGTTTATTTTGGCTCAGAGTCCACGGGTTCAGTCCATCGAGGCAGGGAAGGCATGCGAGGCAGCTGGTCACGCTGCATCCACAGTCAGGAAGCAGAGGGAAGGATGCTAGTGCTGAACTCATATTCAGTCCAGGAGCCCAGGCCTGGAATGGTGCTGCCCACATACAGGGTGAGTCTTTTCACCTCACTTAACATAATCTAGAAACCCCTCACAGATGTGCCCAGAGGTTTGCTTGCATGGTGATTCCAAACCCCATCAAGTTAACCACAAAGACTAGCTAGTTACAAGGCACCTTAAATCTTGATGAGCCAGGAAGCAGAAATGAGGGGTAGATCTGGCCTTCAAAGGCCCCTAGTGACCCACTTCCACCAGCCAGGTCCTGCCTTCCACAGGCCCCGTAGTCCTCAAACAAAGCACCAGAAGATGCCAGGCCTGGTGACACACACTTTAAATCTCAGCACTTGGGAGGCAGAGGTAGGCTGACCTCTGGGAGACAGAGGACAGCCTGGTCTACATAGAGAGTTCCAGGCCGGCTGAGAATACACAGGGGAGACCCTGTCTCCAAAACAAAACTAAACAAAGCAAATACACAACAGCAACAACAAAAATAGCACCAGAAGCAGGAGCCAAGCTTTCAGATATGAGCCTGTGGGGGGCGTTTCAGATTCCAAGTCTAAAGGACGCTCAGGAGAGAGGCTGTCAAGCAACCAAAGCAGAAATAGTAACAAATCACCAATCAAAGGAAAAATAAAAACATTATCCTGATTTGAATATACTGAGAAAAGCTTTAAAGTCTGTGGGAAATTTGGGAGATAATGTAACATAATACAAAATATTAGAATAATTAACTTAGTTAATTTCATTAGGTACAAAAAAGGAAATATAACAATATTGCTTTTAGATGATGTAAATAATAATTATATAATCAGAATACTATAAATCCTCAGTACTGAATTAAACTAAATAATAATGTAATTAAGTTCAGAGGCAGTGAGCATGTGAGAGTGTGTGTGTGTGTGTGTGTGTGTGTGTGTACACGCATGCCTGGGGATGTGAAGAAGAGCCAAATCCTATCTTTTATGATAGAAAATTAGTAGACGGTGTCTAAATTTGAAAAATGGAGGTTTGGAGGGGATTTTTTTTTTAATAGAATCTTCTGTGCTCTGGATGTTTATGCCCTGAAATCCATGTTTTAGAGCCCTACATCCCCAGGTGATGGGTTAGGGAGGGGACCTTTGCATAGTGGAGAGATCAAGGGTGGTGCCTCACGAGTGGGATTAGTGCCAGTGTGGAAGAGGTCCTAGAGAGCCCCTCATGGTGTGAGGTAACACTGAACACAGGCTGTCTGTCTAGACCCAGCCCTCACTGGACTTGTCCTTGCTGGTGCCTTCATCTGTGACTTCCAGCCTCCACAGCTGTGAGTGATACTTTCCATTGATTAAGCTTCACAGCCTAGGGTGCTTTGTTACAGCAGCACCAAAGGACTAGGGTAGGATGCTGTTCAGAAACAGCAGGGTGCAACCAGGAGAACCCATCGAGAGAGTTAAGAGATGCTGGGCGTGGTGGAGATGCTGGGCGTGGTGGTATACATCTTAATCCTAGCACTCAAGAGGCACAGGAAGGCAGATCTCTGTGAGACCCATGCCAGCCTGGTCTACGTAGGGAGTTCCAGGCCAGCTAGGGCTGTAGGGAGATACTGCTCAAAAAGAAAAAAAAAGAAAAGAAAAGAAAAAGAAAATGATAGTTAAGTGACACCACTAGAATGACACCATTTCTCTTTCATCTCAGCCTGCTCCTGAAACATTTTTAACTTGTTAAACTGTGTCTGTGCTATTTTCATAAAAGGTAATTAAGATGAAATTACAATTAGACCAAGCCACAAGATGGCTGACAATGAGCCATCTTTATAAAGCAGAAATGATGGGAGCTTCTAGAATGAAGAGGAAGCAAGCGTCAGCAATGGGCCCAGCAGGCGCATGCCGGGAGGGCTCCAAGAGATTCTGTGAACTGTAACTCTCCACACTGCAAAGCCTGCACCCAGCCCACACCCTCAACCTCTTCCCCACAAGGTGTTTGCAGAGAGACCTTGTATCACTTTTTTGTAAGGAGAGAATCTATCAAAGCAGGAAGTGAAGAGTCCATGTTCCAAAACTACAGTGGGTCAATTGGAATCTGAGAGAATCACAGCAGAAGGAAGGTGATTCATCCAGTCAAGACACACCAAGCATCAAGTGCAAAGCTGTGGGCGGGACATTGAGTGGGGACAGGCTATGGACCCCAGAAGCTTACAAACCACAGAGGAAAAAATGAATATGCAGAAGTCAAATAAAAGGGCACAGGAAGTGGATTGATCCATTGTGTGTCTGAGAAGAACAGGCCCACAGGGACACAGGTACTGAGGGAAAGAAAGTAGGAATGAGTGAGTATCTTTCTGTGAAACCAAACTAATATTTCTCAGAACTGTGTTGCTATTTGTATTAGTTGCCTTCTTGTCGCTGTGATAATACACCATGACCAAGGCAACTTATAGAAGGATGTGTTTATTGGGCTTATGGTTCCAGAGGGAGAAGAGTCTCAACGTGGTGAGGAAGCATGTCTGGAGGCCGGCAGGGCAGAAAGCTGAGAGCTCACATCTTCAAGCACAGTGCTGGAAGGTCAAAGTGGTACAAGGCTACGAACTCTCAAAGCCTGGCCCCAGTTATGTGCTTCCTCCAAGCTGCGTCTCCTAGCTATTCCATGGCCTCCCAAACAGCTCCACCAACCAGGACAAAGTGGTCAAACGTTTGAGACTGTGGGGGACAGTTCTCATTCAAGCCATCATAGCACTGATGGAAGAATAGATAAAAGTGAAGCTTAAAGGAACAAAAGAGGGGCCTGAATAGATGGCTTAGAGGTTAAGAGCACTGACTGGTTTTGCAGAGGACCCAGGATCGATTCCCAGCACCCACATCAGGGAGCTCACAGCTACCTGTAACTCCAGTTTCAGGGGATCCTATGGACCTTCTAGCCTCTGTGGGCATCTGCATGCATGTATCAGACATATGCATAAATGAGATCTTTTAAGAAAAAAAAAAACAAGGTGGGGCCAGCAAGATGGATCAGTGGGTAAAGGAGCCTATCTATGGTCAAGCCTAAGAACTGAAACCCACATGGTGGAAGGTGAGAAGCAATTCTTACAAGTTATCCTCTGACATCCACACAAAATATGAATTAATTAATTCGTTTTTTAATTAATTAATTTTAAACATTAATTAAATGTTTAAAACAAAAAGATGACGGTACCTGAGGAACTGGACTCCACACACAAACATGCATGTGCACCTGCACACATATGTACATGTACTCACACAATCTATAGATCAGCAGAGCCATTTCCCTTACGTATAACTGATTCTGAAGTGCTGTGGACCCACATTATCCATTGGTTCATCCACAGTGGACAGTTCAGACATGGATGAAAGAAAACACTGAGCATTTCAGGGAGGACAAATGCGTCTAAATAAGAACAACAATGAAGTGTTTGCTGACTTGATGTGACTCACTGCACTTACAGTGTCATTTTCTAAGTTTGTTTTTCTGTTGCAGGAGCTGACTTTGTTCCACGGTATATAATAAAATCTAGGAGCAGAAGTGTGTGGTTCCTTCGTCAGTGAAACTCATGTACTAATCAAGTGGCTATGACTCGAGTCTGAACCACTGACTGGGCACTGCATTTACAGGGATCTGGGTATCAGCTTTGCCCAGTCCTGTGGGTTCACCTGTTGATATCCTTCAAAAAACTCTAGGTGGGATAGCATGCTGGACCACTCAATCCAACGTAGCTCCTGAGCCTCAGAAAACACGCAGTCAAACTGGGGGTGTAGAATGCTCTGTGGAGCTGTTTAAGTAGCCATCGCTGATGGGCTGTATGGAAACACTGTGTCTAGGCTTCCTAACAGCCTCATTCTGCAATCTGGAGATGTGATAAGGATGTCACCTTCCCCACCCACCTTCTGCCTGCCCTGGAGCCCATCTCCTTCCTGCAGGACCCAGCTGTTCCTTAGGGCAGCTGTCACTGTGGGAGACACCTGGCTATCCTGACGCAAGTCTTCCTGGAAGAGGACCTGATGTCTCTCCCACTCCTGTACATGACCTAGCCAGGAAACGGGGAAATGCATGGAACATGGTTACAAGAACAATTGGAGAAAGGCTCCCACAGGTCAGGCTCTGACTCACTCTTGAGTGGAAAACCCATATCTGTTCCCAGAGCCCGTGGAACACATGCAAAGTTTGGGAAAACCAAAAAATAACTGCTGTCACTAGGAGTCAGTTCCCACTGGCCTTCACTTTCCTGCCCTGGAATGTTCTCTGTGTTCAGGCTACTCCACGTCTCGAAGGAAGCTGCTGTAAACCTTGATCTCTAAAGAACTGGGAGCACAATGATCAGGCACCATTCCTGTGTTCATGCCCTGGGCAGGACTGGAGTTGCCTTGACTTTTCAGGAGCATTTCCAGAAAAATCACCTGTCTCGTCTCCCTGTCTTTTAAATTCCTAGTACCAAACTCACCGTACCATCAAACTCAGCTTTGAGCACCATACTGCTCTAAATAACTTCCATGGTAATGCTAATTTGCTGTGTGTGTGTGTGTGTGTGTGTGTGTGTGTGTGTGTGTGCACATATGTGTGCAGGTTTGCACAGCTGTGTGAAGGCAGAGGAAGATTGCTCTGTCATTCTCCATCTTATTCCCTTCAGACTTTGTCTCTCACTGTACCTGGAGCTAAACCAGTGGCTAGCCATAGCCACAGGTTTTTATGCTGCACTTACGATCTGAACTCTGGTCCTCATGATTACAAAGCAAGTGTTCTTAGCCACTGAGCCATCTCTCTAGTTTTTAAAAATGCATCAACTGTTTCCAAACTGTCCTCTGTCCCTCTGGGCGCATGTGCACTCTGGGAGGGGCATTGCTTAGAGGATCGTGGGGTCCCACCAGGGGCGGAGCACGCTAACTTGTGAGTAGACAAGATCTGAGAGTTGAGGTGGAGGTGGGTAGCGTGGCCACGGCCCCTGCGCTTCCTAGGATGCCGTTCCTAGAGACCTCCTGATGCAGCTCAGTGCGCGTGGTCAGGGCTAGCTGACGGGAGAGAGTGGCCGGAGAAAGGCAACACTTTCAATCAAACTACAGAACACTTTTCTCCAGTGCTGGTGGGAACTTGTCTCCTTTGTAGTGTTAGCAGTGATTCGCTTAACAGCTACTGCTGATGGATCATCTGTCTAGCACACACTCTCCACTTTCTCCATAGGCATTTTAAAATTGCTTTTACGTCCTGAAACTGTCAATTCACACTGTGATGATTGCAAACACCAACAGGGATCATCGGTTGCAGATTTGTGATAATAAATGTCCTGAATCTGGCTGGCCCTATGTACCGTATTGTCCAGAGTTCCCCTGTCCCTCCACCTGACTTCAGTATGTCTGCTTTCTCTGCTCTTCTGTCCCACACATTATGTCTTTTGCAGAGTCACCAGACTCCCATGCGACTTGACCTTGGGAAGCTGTGATATCAGCATGGATTCTTCATTCAGTGACAAATGCTTTGCTCTGCCTGATGGCTGATGCCACCTCTGTCCCAGCACATGGGCTTCCAGTCACGTTCTCATTTGCCTGGCATATGCAAGGCCCTGGATCCATGCTCACGAGAGGCGGGGGGGCTGTATGTTACTGACCAACGCAACTTGAAATAGGAAGGATTTATTCTGGCTCACAATTCAAGGACACAGTCCATCGTGGCCGGAAGGCATGATGGCAGAAAACACAGCACCTGGTCACATTGACTGGCCTCTGACGCACTCACTTGTCTCTGTACTAACACCTTGCACCAAGGACGGACAGGCTTGCTGGCCTTTATCCTTCTGGTCTGTTCTGAGGGTAGACCAGGCCCCAGCCTCAGTCTCTGACCCGGATTCTTCCATTTCCTTTCCTGTTTCTGATGGAATGTGTGGTTGAATCACATAGCAAGTGATGGTTGGCAGGACTAGAGAGGATGGTCTCTGGGGACATCTTTTTATTAAAGGCATTTTACCTGTGACATATGAAGTCCTTGTAACTCAGTGTTGGCCAGAGTACACTTGTACAGCACCTCTGCATTGCCAAGTGCTCATTACACAGTGGTCATGACCTCTTCCTCTCAGTCACCTTCCTGGCTTTCCATCACTGCTGGGACCAGCTGTGTACCTGGCCCTCAGCCAGCACTCTGACTCACCCAAGACTGGTCATCACCCCTCTCACCAAGACTTCTCCGCCTTTAACCTCACAGAGCCCACAGATACCACCTAGGATAGATGAGACTCGAGTTCAAGTTCACTGGCTGAAATCCAAGAATGAACATTATGAAGTGAGAGAAAAGAAAGGCAGGAAAGCTCTGACGCTCCTGTGGGTGGACGAAGAGAGGGCTCCCTAAGCACAGCTGCTTGCGTAATGCATTCAGTAATGAGTTCTGCAGAGGCCAGAAGGGGCACATTTGCAGAGGGAGACAGCATCCTTCCAGCAGACCAGGGAGGAGGCGATGCTGAGTCACCTGCAGTGACTCATCAGCAGCCATTAGCTGGCCCCTCGGTGGACAGAAAATGAGTACAATTGTGCACTCTTCACAGAGAACTTACAAATGACGGCTGGCAGCAGAATTGACAGATCTGGGGCTGTTACTAAACAGGGGAGACCTTCTGCCTGATCGCTATTTTAGAGACTTCAGCCCAGCAACAGGAATGCTTATACCCAGGAAGCCGCCAGACACCATGGCAAGATGGAACAAGACTTCCATTAAAGTGATATTTTTTCCTGAGTGCTGGGAAGATGGTTCAGCCAGTAAAGTGCTTGCCAGCAAACATGAGGACCTGAGTCTGTATCCCTAGCACTGTATAAAAATCCAGACTAAGTGACTAGAGCCTGTGAGCCTACTGCAGGGTAGACAGAAAGGGGAGGAGCCCTGGAGCTCTCTGACACACACGCACATGCACACGCACACGGAGACACACTGGCACACATATAGACATACACAGTCACACATACACACAGACATATAGGCACACATACAGACACACGCAAGCACATACACAGATACACATGGACCCATATACATACATACACAGAGAGACATACAAGTATACACATAGACATACACATAAGCACATGCATACAGACACATAAACAGGCATTAATACACAGAGATACACACATCCAGACGCATACACAAAGACACACAGGGGCACACACACAAGGCACTCGGGTACACACACAAAAACCCACACAAGTGATGCTTCTGACCCTCTGTTTGCTCCTGGACTAACACAGGTATATGATGATATTATTTAATTCTGATGTCATCATCCCTTAAATAGTCCTGAGTCTCAGTGACATGGGTAACCCCCAGTTGTACCAGGCTCATAGCAGCCCCCCATGACGCAGCTGTTCCCCACACATGGACCTGCCCGAGGCCTCGGGGCTCTACCAGAAGACCTACATGAAGCACCTCGTGCCTACAGGGGAGGGGTCATGTGAGTGACACCAGGGTGAGAAGCAGGGTGGAAGAGAGAGAAAACTCAAACAAATAAATCAACCCGATCACTCAGACTGCTACGAATACCAAGAAGCACAGACACAGAACAGAATGAACTGACGGAGCGCAGGGACGAGGAAAAAAGGAACACAGTCTCACACAGGGACCTGGTGAAGGTTCCCCTGAGGAGCATCTCAGAAAGAGAAAAAGGTAAGACCTATGAGGGTGTGCAGGAACCTCGATCCACACAGAAGAAGAACACTGCCAGTGTCCTAGGTGATAATAATGCTGACTCGTGAACACAAGGGTGATGGGTCCAGGACAGAACAGAAGGTGGAGATGCAGGACCCCATAGGAAGGGGCCTGAAGCTTAGTCTCCACGCAATGAGA
Organism: Eospalax fontanierii; assembly: GCA_035773235.1. Lineage (NCBI taxonomy): Eukaryota > Metazoa > Chordata > Mammalia > Rodentia > Spalacidae > Eospalax > Eospalax fontanierii. The sequence continues at coordinate 2,743,130 of CM069524.1, read as the reverse complement.
TCCAGAAAGGAGTGCGAGTGTGTGTGTGTGTATGTATGTGTGTATGTGTATGTGTGTGTATGTGTGTATGTGTGTATGTGTGTATGTATGTGTGTTTTTGTATGTGTGTATGTGTGTATGTGTGTGTATGTGTGTATGCGTGTATGTGTGTATATGTGTATGTGTGTATGTGTGTGTATGTATGTGTATGTATGTGTGTGTATGTGTGTGTATGTATGTGTGTATGTGTGTGTATGTATGTATGTGTGTGTATGTGTGTATGTGTGTATGTGTATATGTGTGTGTGTGTATGTGTATATGTGTGTGTGTGTATGTGTGTTTGTATGTGTGTATGTGTGTATGTGTGTACATGTGTGTATGTGTGTGTATGCATGTGTATGTGTATGTGTGTGTGTGTGCATGTGTGTATGTATGTGTATGTGTGTGTATGCATGTGTGTATGTGTGTGTATGTGTGTATGTGCGTATATGTGTGTGTGTATGTATGTGTGTGTGTATGTGTGTATGTGTGTGTGTGTATGTATGTGTGTGTGTGTATGTGTGTGTGTGTGTGTATGTGTGTGTGTATGTGTGTATGTATGTGTGTATGTGTGTGTGCTGCAGAGAGACCTGTCAATCTATAATTAAATACCTTATGCTGTTCCATTACGAATCCAAGTTCAGATTTACACTCTGCAACCTCATATCAGTGCTTGCCCTCTCTGGGCAGTCATCAGCCTTGGACAATGGACCAGGGTTCAGGTGTGCATGTTCTTGTCATCGGCTGCCCTTTCCTGTGTACTCAGCCACCTACTGCCCTACCCTGAGCAGGCTCAGAGCTCGACCCTGAGCACTGGAAGGTGAATGGGTTAGAAGGAGCCTGCGAGGGACAGGGTAGAGCAGAATCGGGGGGGGGGGACAGGTGAGGTAGAAAGGGATGAAGGGGGTGGGGGGGCCGACTGAGTGTGGGAGGGACCAGGGCAGCAGGGGCCAGGTGAGAAGGTGGGCGTAGGTCATCAGCATATGTATGTGTGAGTCCCCCACCCTTTCCTGTGTGGAAAGGAAACTCCCAAACTCTGTTGTCCCCCCTCCTACAGGCTCAGGCTTGGCATCCTCTGAGTGTTGCCCTTCCCACTGACTCCTCAGCGTTGAACACTCATACACACATGCCCATGTACCCATGCTGCCTGGCACTGGCTCTTGGCTGCTGTTTTGCCATGAGCATACAGGTGTGGAACATCGGACACAGTCTCCAGCAGGCACATCAAGAAAGGTATGCACTCAGGGGCACCTCCACCACAGAGGGCAGGGTTCCTCCTGCAAAAAGGTAAAGAAATAACAAGAGGCCATATTTTAGTTACTTTTGCTGTTGCTGTGATAAAATACTCTGACAAACGCAACCTCTGGGGGAAAAGGCCTATTTTCGCTCACGGTTCTGGGATACAGTCTGTCTTGATGGGGAAGTCATTGCAGCAGGAGCTTGAGGGGTTTAGTCACTCTGCATCTACCATCAGGAAGCGAGAATGGTGATTACTATGCTTGGTTCACTTTCTCCTATCTATACAGTCCAGGCCCAGATTAGAATGATGACACCCCCTACAGTTAAACTCAGTTAACCCAATCAGGATAATCCCCACAGGCAGCCCAGAGGTTTCTCTCCCAGGTGATTCCAGAGTCTGCCAAGTTGATACTTGAGATTAAACATCACAGATCCCCAAGTCTCCGGCTCAAGGTTATGCTGTTCCTGCCCATCTTCCTTGCCCCTTTCCAGGCACTATGACTAAGATTCACACCCTGGGAATCCAGCCTGGATCACCTGAGGCACCACCCTGCTCGTGAACTTTGTCACCAGCCTGGCTGATGTAACCCATCCAAGTGGTCACCACTGGAGGCTCTGGATTGATGAGAGTCTCAGGTTGCTCCACCAGCACTGGGGTCTGTCCTAGTCAGCATTAACTTCAACTTGATACAACCTAGAGTCATCTGAGAGGAAAACCTCAACAGAAGAATTTCCTAGATCAATTGGCCTGGTGGGCACATCTGTGGGAGAGTGTCTTGATTGTTAATTTATGTGGGAGGGCCCGGCCCCTGTGGGCAGCGCCATTCCCTAGGCAAATGGTCCTGAATTGTATGAAAGCTAGCAGAGCATATTCCAGTCTGCAAGCCAGCTAGCAAGCAGCATCCTTCAAGGTTCCTGCTGTGCTTCTCCGACTGTGAAGTGAGCTCCTTGTTCAGAGGTAATACTGTGTGGAGCAGCAAGAAGGTCTGCCTTCAAGTTCCCACCTTAACTTCTCTCAATGATGGACTGTGATCGTGAAATGTAAACTAAACAAATGCTTGCTTCTCATGAGTTGCTTTTAACCAGAGCGTTTTATCAAAGCAAGAGAAATAGAACTATAACAGGGTCTTCCAGCCTGGATTCCATTTCTGGCCTCCATTAACCACGACCTTGGTTGAGTCAGCTTCTTGGGGCCGTTCCTTCATCTTTAAGTTAAGAAGGCAGTGACTGTAAAGAACGGCATCTACCTCAAGCTGGAGACATGCTCCTATCTCCTCTCAAGGATTAATTCAGTGGGTCAGGACAGTGACCTGGTTAGGGGCCACCCTAGGAAGGCAGGGTTAACTTAAGACAATGTACTGTTCTTCCTAGAATGGCTGCCCTTTAGTGCAGTCCCTACAAGCCACAGTGGGCTTCAGCCAGGACTCTTGCCTTCCTGGGGCCTGCCAGCTTTACAACTTGCCTGCCCTGGAATTTCCCTTCTAAATTCTAATAAATTGTCCTCAGGTTTCTGTTTAGTCCATTTTTAAATTCTTTTATTAATGAGACTAAGAACCCCATGAGGGGACCCCAGTCTCTCGGGTATATGATGGTTCTGCTAGGGCTCCCCAAGATTCCCAGTAGCGTTTCTTTCCTGCTCCCTAATTCTTTAATTGTCAGAGAAAGCAAACCTGTTCCTGCACCCCAAAATGGCATAACTCTGTCAGTGCTGCTGGGAGGCAGGAAAGTTCGCGCTGCAGTTAACAGCGTGGCCTGCCTTGGGGACTACAAAGAAAGCACTGATATTATTGTCTGGTGATCACCTGCTGTTAGTTATTATGTGGCCCTCCGGCAGCTGGTATCTCCCTTGGCTGTGTTTAATAGACATTCTGACTTTCAGAAAATGTAAATAATATGCTGTATTTAATGAAATATATCTAAAATAGTCTAATGTGACTGTGAAAAAAGTATTGAGGTATTTGCATTCTTTTTATTATGGTGAAATATAAACAACATAGAATTCTCCATTGTAGCATTTTTGTTTTCTTTTTGAGACAGACTCTCATCTAGCCCAGGTTGGAACTTATGTTCTATGCAGTTCAGAGAATGTTCTACCACAGCTGTATTTTCAGTTTTAATGAGTGAGTTTGTTGAGTAAATAGCAAGCAAAAGTAAAACAATAAATAGCAAGAGCCAGAGAGACAGATGATAGATAGCAAAATGTCATTAAATTGAGTGCTCAAAAAAAATCTAACACAAACCAATGGAGGAACCAACTGAGGGAGCCCTGTCCAGGCTGTGGGCTGGAGCTCACACAATTCCCAGTGGAGAAGGTGTTCCCTGAGGGGAGGTTTCCAAGCCAAAAAACAGACAGCAACACATAGAGAAAACATCATCAACTCGGGTGCTCACAGCATCCAACAGAAACTGACAGGGGAAATCGAGGCATCCAGCTGGAGTGTTCTGGTGAGAGGGTCTTCATCTTCTCCATGGCTGAGGCTCCTCTGGATTCTCTTTCCCACTGTAGGCACTTTTCTATCTCAGGGTAAACAATGGTAACCTTCTGGAAATAATTTATCTTCTAGCTCTTCTCAAAGGCACATTTTTTTTTTTAACTCATAGGCTGTTATGTTCCTTCTGTCACAAAGTTAAGGAACCATTCCATCCTAGGTCAAGGGGCCCTGGAGGACATTTTAAGACAGGCATGCTTGGGTCTAAAATAGAGGAGCGACACAACCTCATTTCCAGAGCCAGCTTCCCAGTGAGCTCAAATTGTACATGACTGTTATGTACTAACATAATGTACATTAATTCCTTATGTAACTAAGGATGATCTTGAACTCTTGATCCTCCCGCCTCTGCCTCCTGAGATCACAGGTGTAGACCACTGTGCATCTCATTTTGGCCATTTTGAAATGTTTAGTTCAATGACATTAGCTCATTCACACAATCATCCAGTTATCACCATCACCCTTCCACGGGAAGTACATGAAATGTATCCAGAGTTTACATGTCATCCTGCACAGGAACTATGCTAATTTTCTGTTGTCCCAGTTTTCTGTATCATTTGTAGTCATCACTGTCTGCCAGTGTGAGCACAACACCCAGAGGTTTTAAAGGATTCATTATAGTCAGGAAATGACCAGCTTGTGTGGAAACCTGCTGTGTAGAGTAACCGCATGTTAAACCTAATGCAGGTCCTCCAAAGAAAAAATCCTCAGAAGCTTCCCACTGTGATTTGTACACAGAAGTATTAAGTAGTCAGCTGTGGCTTGAATGTCCTCATTTCTCACTCTCCCTGGTCATGAGTGTACTCTCCCATACAGTTATTCCTGGTGGGTTGGCAGTACCAACTGGTAGGTTCACTCTTAGATCTGTTCTTTGTAGAGGCACAAATTCCCAATTGTAACTATGGTTATTCAATTCCAGACCAAATACAAAGGAGTTACTTAGATGTACTGCAGAAACACTTGTTTTAATTTTCTCATATTTCACACCACTATTTTAAACTCGGCTCAAGATAGTAAAGGTTGTTTGAGACAGATACAAGGACTAAAAATCACCTCTTACGGCTTTGCTTCAAACATGTAAAAATGTCCCTATAGAGTCATGGGTTTGAACACTTAGTCCCTGAGGGACACTGTTTTGGAACGTTGTAGAGCCAGTAGGAGGTGGAGCCTACCTGGAGGAAGTGAGTCACTGGAGCAGGCCTTGAGAGTTTATAGCCCATCCCTACTTCCTGTCTGCTTCCTGATTGAGAATTCAATGTGACCATGCTCCTGCCACAGGTGTTTCCCGCCATAATGGACTGTCTCCCCTGAAACTGTGAGCCAGAATAACCCTTCCTCCTTTAAGTTGCCTCTTGCCATGTCCTTGGTCACAGCAACAAGAGAGGCAATATATAGTGAACCGTTCTAGGTATTTATGAAGTATGACTCTCTACTTCCTTCACATGGATTGGTAAGACCCAAGCCCACATTGCAGAGGTTACAAACTCCTTTGAAAATCCATTGCAAAGGCAGTGTGCATCCACTAAATGCCTGCAATGGGAAGATGTCCCGTGTCAACAAACATGAGGAAATCACATGGAATGGTCAGTGGAATATAGCAGACTAGCTTGTCCCTAACAACTCTCCAGAGGTGTATGAGGCTGAAGCTGTCAGAAAACAATCGGCTAGTTCATGCCATAGCTCGCTCTTTCTTTGGTTGCTTTTCCAGCTCAGATTTGGTGGTGTCACAGTATCTGTGAATCTATTTTGTATTTCAGTTCCAAAGATATCATCATTATTAGTGGGCTGAGTGTCTGGAAGCCTCTGGATGACATTTTCATGACATTTTCTTCTCACTTTCACTTGATAGAGATTTGGGGCTGAAAATTATTTTCTTTATTATTTTTCCAATTTAGGAGAATGTGTGTCCACATGAGCCAACTGTCTCACTCTGTCTAGAAACTCTAAGCGGGGCACCTTCAAAGGGTGGAGATGTGAACAAAGGCTGCGCATGGGGACTCTGCCCCACTTTCAGGGAGAAAGAGAGCCCGTACTGACCCAGTGTCCACAGCAATCAGTCGAGGTCACATTGCTCAGAGATAGCGAGGCTTGCTGCTGAACTTCAGGCTCTGAGTTCTTTCAGGTTACAAACTCCTTTCCAAATCTATTGCAGATGCAGGAAATGCAAAGACAGTATACACCCACAAGATCTACACTCAGCCTCATGGGCCTTTCAGGGTTCCTGTCTCTTTCTGCCTGCCTCGGGGGATGCCATGTGCCAGAAGAGCAAACATGAGGAAATCACAAGGAATGGCAAGACCTGAGGTTCACAGAGCAGATCCGAGTCTGAGCTTGCCACCTAATACATCTGCAACCAGGGGAAAGAGCTACAGATATTTAAGATTCCATGTCTGGGCTCTGGGGAGATGGCGCAGTCAGTAGAGTGCTTGCCATGTAAGGCCTGAGTTCCTCATGGACCAGAACCCCTGTAGAAAGACAGGTACGACAGTCTCCCTGCACTGCAGAGCAAAGTCAGGAGGATCTGTGAGAGACCCTGTCTCAAAAAGTATAGAGAAACACAATAAAGGAAAACATCTAACATTGATCTCTGACCACCATATGCATGCACACCTGCACACACACACACACACACGCAAGTCTGCCTTCTTCAGAAAGCCTGCACTGGTGAGATAACAGAGGTAGAAAGACTCCCCCATAGACAGGGAATGAACCCCATCCTTTTCCCTGAACACAGCTGAAGAGTAGGCTTTTAGGCCATTCACTAGATGGGGCCACAGGCTTTATAAGGTCATACTGGCCACACCAAGGCTAATTGTTCCTGGCTTGGGAGAAAGGCAGGTCCTACTCTCTGCTTCTGGCTCTCTTTTGGGCAGGCTTTTCACTCAGAGTTCAACAATGTACTTACTGGTTTTAGGGAGCGGAGAGACCCCACTGAGCTGAGAGAGGCAGCCATGGCCCAGTACTGTACCTGAAAGGAACCTGCGTGAAGATGACATGAGCCTTTGGATTGTTTTTTTTTTTTCTTGTTGCATGCACATGTGTAGGGGTGTATAGGCCAGAGGTCGACCTTGGATGTCACTTCTCAGGAGCCTTCCACCTTGTTTTTTGAGACAGGGTCTCTCACTGGACCTGGAACTCACCAATTAGACTAGGCTTCCTGCCGGGGGAGCCTCAGGGATCTTTGCCTCTGGGCTTATAGGCTTGTACCACTACACCAAGCATTTTTACTTGTGTTTTCAGGTTTGAACTCAAGTCCTCACTTTACTGGCTGAGCTATCTCCCCTAACTAAAGAAGAAAGAATTTATTATGGTTCACAGTTTCATGTAGGGGTTCATGGCTGCTGGGACTCCTGTGTGGCAGTGGAATCTTGCAGTTTAGATTTTTGTTGTTGTTGTTTGGTTTTGGTCTTTTTGAGACAAGGTCTTGTAGCCACAGCTGGCCTGGAATTCACTATGTAGACCAGGTGGGTCTCAATCTCACAGAGATCCACCTGCCTCTGCCTCCAGAATGCTGGGATTAAAGGCATGCTCCAGCAAGCCTGGAGGATCTGGCAGTTTGACCTCTGTGTTGATTTGGATGAACAGTGTCCCCCACAGTCCCAAGTATTTGAACATTTGGTCAGCTGGTGATGCTGTTTGGGGAAGTCATGGAACTTTTAGGAGATGGAGCAAGGCTGGAGGAAGCACATCACTGTGGGGCAGGCTTTGAGTGTTTACAGTCTCTCCTCACTTCCGGTTCTCACTACAGGCTTCCTGTCTGTGGCTGAAGATGGGATCTCTCAGCCGCTTGCTTAGGCCACCTGCTGTCATGCTCACCTCATTATAGAATCTCCCTCTGGAACCATAAGCTACAGTTCTTCTCCCATAAGTCTCTTTTAGTTATGGTTTTTTTCACAGCAACAGAGAAGTAATTAATAGAACCTGTAGCATCTTGGTGGATCAGGAAGCAGAGATTTCAGATCGGAACCTCTGAACTACAGCCAGCTCCACCTCTGGTTCTTCTTCTGGCTCTCCTCCAGTTAGGCCCATGTTGAAAATATTCCCCAAATGGCACCACGAACTGGGGACTAAAGGCTCAAACACACGAGGCTGTGGAGGACATTTCATATCTAGACCGGAACACAGATTCTCACCCCTTGCTTTCCTGTACAGCCCTTCCAGGAGTCTGGGAGGACACAGATCAAAGTTTAGAAACGCCAGTTCCTCTCCCCATGTTGCATCAATGCCCCCCAAACCCTGTGTTAATATTGTAGAGAAAATGATGGAATCCACACTTCCCCAGTAGCTGGAGTGGACGGTGGGTGTGGGCTGTTCATTATGGCGGACAGTACAGGCTTGACTTCCCTCTCAGCTATGGTAGGAAGGCAGGAAATGAAGGGTGGTAGCTTTGTAGATTGTAGACTGAAGCAGGCCTCGTAGCCGCGTCCTGATGGTAACATCACCCCTGGCTTATCTGAAAGGCAGAGGACCAGCTTGAGTGTTTGTCCCTTCCTTCCCCAACTTCCCCGAGTATTTCCTCCCTCCCGGATGAGTGTGCTCCAGGAAAGTGCAGTAAGCATCTCCTCTGCAACACCATAAGCCTTCCTGGCCTTTTGAGAATGTGTGTCTCTTCCCTCTAGCGAAATAAATGTCTGGATCAGAAAGTCTTCCAAACTAAAGAAGTGACTTAAAAAACAATACCTTTCTCTGTGAGGACTGAAAACAAGGTAGAGCCCCACGCCGGTGAGTCAGCCATGTTGGTTCCCACCGGGGAGCCCAGGAGTGGGTGGAACAAAAGAGCCTGACTTCATAGGAGTAACTGTGCTAAAATGATGCACACGGTCCTAAAGGTCTGAGCAGCCCTGACACAGCTCTCACAGTTTCCTCTCTCCTGATCATCTGTGCTCCTACCCAGATTCCACAGACATCCCATGGGTAGTCACACTTGCTCCCCAGTCCCACTCTCAAAACTCGGTCCACAGCGTGAGACCACCCTCTGCTCATCTTCTGAAAGGCCCCTGTGGATCCCATAGGCTCTGGCTTCCCCATGTAGGCCTCACCACACACACACTTTACTTTCTGCTCCGTAAAGTCTTCCTGTGGCCCTGGAAACCTGTCTGGAATGTCAACTAGGGGTGATTGTACACCTGGACAGGCTTCCCAGACACTTGAATGTGGAGCCTGGAGCCTCCTCCGTTGTTCCTATGGAGACTGTGGAGCATCGTTCTCTGGGCAAGCAAGCCTAAGGTCGCTAGCCCACTGTGGTAGCACTGCTCCAAGCACAAGGCTCTGGACGGGGTGGAATGGGAATCAGGATGATTTCATCTTATCCTGCCAAACAGGACCAAGGTAGAAATGAAAAGAGCAGGCTAAAATTCAGGAAGTTGAGGCAGAGAATCACAAGTTTTAGCCAGCCGGTCTGGGTTATAGCAAGGCACTGTAGTCTCTGAAACAAAACAACGCAAAACAAGACTAGAATTTATAGCAGTTTGCAAGATGGTTGCCCAGGATACTGCAGAAGTTCCTTATGTTGGGAACCTGTGGTATCGGGAACTTTAGGAACCATGTGCATGGCTTAGGAGAAACTTGATTCAAACCTAATGTCGTCTAGGTTTAGCTACAGGGGCTTTCAAGCCCACATCCTGCCACAGTTTGATTAAGATACATGTAGATAGATAAATGATAGATAGATGATAGATAGATAGATAGATAGATAGATAGATAGATTAATTCATTTGTTAGATCTGAACTTTAGCACCTACTCATATGAGCCACGTTGGGAGTAAGACACAGAGCCAAAAGTATTTGAGAACTCAGACTCAGGGAGGAGGCAGACGGGGCACAGAAGGGAAGAAAAGGAACCGTGCGCAAAAAAATAGCCAGAAGCAAATGTTGAGCAGCGAACCGAGACGTCCCAAGAAATAACACATTATTTCAAATTTAAGGAATGCCACAAAAAGAGTCAATAGAATGTCCTGGAATCCACTCGACTGCATGTGTGAAGTTTAGCTGTCCATTTTCCATGGATTACTATCTCTGTGTACATAAAGGATGTCATGAAACAATTCTGTGTGCATATTCATGTGTGTGCATGTGCCAACTGTATATACGTATATGTGGAGGCCAAAGGACAGCCTTGGGTGCCACCTCAGGAGCTGTTCCCCTTACTTTTCTTAAGTCAGGGTCTCTCACTTTCCTAGCACCCACCAAGTAGTCTAGTTTGACTGGCCAGTGAGCCCCCAAAGATCCACCTGTCTTCACCTCCCCAGCACTGGGGTCACAAGCATAGACCACTACAGCTGGCTTTTTACATGTGTTCTGGGGACCAAACTCAGGTCCTCATGCTTGCACAGCAGGCACTTTACTAACTAAGCCATTTCTCTAGGACCTGAAATCAATTTTTTTAAAATCCACTTAGAAAGTCAATATGACACCAGGGTTTGAAGTTTGGCATTTCATTCTGTTTTCCACCAGGAACTATCTTCCTGATCCCCACCCAGCTTCCGGTCTTCAAAGGAATTTCTGAAGCACTTGTTGGGGGCATCTCTGTGTTCTGTTCTCAAGACTTGTGTCTTGGCTCATCATGGGCCAACATGGCCAGTGCCTCCTGTGGGTTTCCAAACTCCTTCAGACCAAGATGCCACTGTGATGTGTGGCCGTTGGAGAGCCTTGCTCACCACTGAGCCCTTTTCATTGCTGCTCGTGGATAGTGTTCTGTAACTCCAGCGCCTTTTACAGACAGAGCACTGTGGCCTCATTTCTGTAGCTTGTCCTCAGAGCACCTCTGAGCTCTCCTCCTGACACAGCAGCAGTCTGCCCAGGACTGAAAGTGGAGCTGCAGGCAGACATCAAACACTAATGTGGACACCAGAAAACAAAAGGCTGTTTGCTTTTTGAGGGTTTCATGGCTAGTTAGAATCACCAAATGTTTGCAGATTGTGAGCAAAAAATCTTTTATTCACAGGGAAAGAAAGCAGATTCTCAGGCTCTGGATGCTTTTCCCCCTGGGTTCACATGAGCTGCTCTGTGAGTGCTGGGACCCCGTCTCTCCTGCTTCACACCCCCAGTGCCCACCATCGTGCCTGGCACAAGGTAGGTGGTCTGCAAGAGTTGGTTGGATGTTAGAGTTTGTGTGTATATGTGTTACATACATGTGTGGCCTACGCACATGCATGAGAATGGACGCACATGCTCATGTATGTGTGTACAGAGGCCACAGGATAACATCGGGTGTCCTACTCTGTGATTCTCTGCCTTATTGCGCAAAGACAGGTTCTCTCACTGAATTTGGAGCTGTTCTGGTGTCCAGCAAGCCCCAGTAGTTCTATTTCTGTCCTCTACTGCTCTGGAGTTACAGGGACATACAACCACGCCTGGCTTTTTACACGCATTGCTAGTTTTTATCATCGACTTAACAAAATGCAGGGTCAACTGGGAAGAGAGAACCTCAACTGAGTAATTTTCCAGATCAGATTGGCCTGTAGCCATGTTTGTCATGTCTGTGAGAGACTGTCCTGATTGATTATTGATGTGGGAGGGCCTTGCCCACTGTAGGCGGCACCATCCCTAGGCAGGAAGGCCTGGTCTGTCTAAGAAAGCTAGCTGAGCATGAGTGTTTCTGTTTCAGTTCCTCACTGATTTCCCTCACTGATGAACCGTGACCTGTAAACTGAAATAAACCTTTTCCTCCTTTAAATTGCTTTTTATCAGAGTGTTTTATTACAGCAACAGAAAAGCAAATGAGAACACTGAATATGCTGGGGATTTCCTCATGTTTGTGCAACAAGCACTCTTACCAGCTAAATCATTTTCCCAGTCCACTGCTTGTTTTCTGAGACAGGACCTCAGCTAGCTGGACAGAAACTCACCAAGCAGGCTAGACTGGCTGTCCATTGAGTCCCAGGGATCTGCCTGTCTCTGTCTCCCTAGTGCTCAAAACACCACATTTGGCTGCTTCTTGTGGATTCTGAGGATCAAACTCAGGCCTTGTGCTTCCAAGGTGAACACTCCATGAACTGAACTGTCTCCCATCCCAGATGCTACATTGTTTGGGAATTCAGTGGCTTTTGCCTTGATGGTTGCTGAGTGGAAATTATATTCGCCCTGTTACCTAAATATTCCCAAGTCCATTGCACAGTTGATAGGAGAGAGAATCATGTGACCATCAATGTCAGTGTCAACCACCACATCTCCAAAGAGGACCTGAGCGCTGTCCAGGGTCCGCAGTGGCAAGGACAGCACTATTCAGCAGTTGCTGCGTGGCACATTCCTTCCTTTATTTTGATTGATTGATTGATTGATTGATTGATTGTTATGACAAAATACCTGACTAGAGCAGCTCAAGGAAGGAAGGAAGGATTTCCTTAGGTTCATAGTTTGATGGTACAGTTCTTTGTGGAAACAAAGCCAGACATGTCTAAACTGAAGGCACGGCTGCAGGGGCATGAGGCCACTGTTCACATGGCACCCACAGTCAGGAAGCAGAGAGGGGAATGCTGGTGCTCAGCTTGCTTTCTCCTTTTTATTCAGTCCAGGACCCTGGCCCATGGAATGGCACCACCCACATTTAGGGTGGGTCTTCCCACCTCAATTACTCAGTCTAGAAACTCCCTCACAGACATGTCTGGAGGTTTGTTTCCACAGTAGTCAATCCAAAATTTACTATCACAGGTAGGTGTGTTGCATAGCAATTTCCTTTGACTTAAAAATTCCGTCTTGATGGGAAGCTAGTTAAGACTCAACAAGTTCTAAAAGGAGGGTTGTGAATATTCAGCAATTAAACAACTCACAAGTCTTAGGAAGACCTTCCTCCCCTGAGCTTATACAAGCAATAAGCACTGCTGAAGAAAGGAGACTCTGACCCGTAGAACTGCTGCCAGGTTGTCCAGTGAGCTCCAGGGTTCCAGCTTTTGTGAAGCCTTGTCTCACAAAGAATAAGACAAAGAAGTGTGGGAGAGAATCTGAGAACAAATGACCAGAGATATAGAAAATGTCTTGCCAACTGTTTAGAGAGTTGAGGCTCCTTCATTCAGTAAAGGTTGATTGATGAAACTAATGAATTTCTACATGTTTCCTAAGGCAAATCAGTTTCTTCCTGGCTCCTTAATAATGTGTATCATGATTATTAAACAGGTCAGACTCTCAAATTACATCCCCAGCTGGGTTCTTAGTATACTTCACCCAGCCCATAACTATGGACAGGACTGTACACATAGGCCAGCTGCAAGCGCCTTGGATGGCCACTGAGCTCAGCCATGATCTGTGACTTTGTCCTGCTGCCTACTGATGGCCCATGCACCTACTGTGTTGGCATCCTGCTGTGATGCAGTCACTCGCCTCCTGGCACCTCAGGACATCCGCTGTAGTTGCCTTGTGCTCATCTGCCAACTTATGTGTCTCTAGGAGTTACAATTCTCTGAGTGTGTGCACGTGTGTGTGCATGTGTTTGTGAAGGCCAGGGGTTGATACTGAGTGTCCTCCTTAATTGCTCTCCACCTTATTTTCTGAAACAAGGTCTCTCACTTTCCCTGTAGCTCGCCAGTTTGGCCAGAGTGCTTGGGCAGCAAGTTGTAGTTATCTTCCTGCCTCTGCCTCCCCAGCACTGGGATTCCAGGTACTTGCTGCTGTGCCAGAGTTTTGTGGGTTTTTATTTAACATAGGTTTTGAGGGATTGAACTCATGTAAGCTCCTCATGCTTACACAGAAAGCCCTTTAATTTCTCCAGGCCCTGATTTTCCTTAATGCTCTGCAAAGCTATCTCAAAGCCAAAGTCACAGTCCACGCTGCTCACAGTGGCTGTGTGGCTGTTGAGTGGGTGTGAGTAGTTTAACTAAGCTGAGCTGAGCCTCTGCCCACCCTTGGAAATTTCTCAGATGTGCCGGTCTCTAGCTGGCCTCACCGCACAGCTGCTCATACCCTGGGTAATCATGCAAGCTTCAATCGGGGGAGGGGTGGAGTTAGAACGGGGGACTCAAGGTCGGAAAGGAAGAGGGCTTGAACAGGAGAACCTTTCAGAGGTCCTGATACGATTTCTTGATACACACCATTCTGTCTCCTGGAATGAATTTCTATGTGTTCCCATTACCTTCATCACGATAAGAAAGAGAGAGACAAGACAGAGAGAGACAGATGGCTCAGCAGTTAAGAACACTGGCTGCTCTTGCAGAGGAACCAGGTTCAGTTCTCAGCATCCACATGGCGGCTAAGGATGACTGTGACTTCAGTTCCAGGGGAATCCATCACCCTCTTCTGACCTCCACAGGGATGACCCAAACACAGATGCACTTACACACACGCAGGCAATACACTCATACACACAAAATAAAAATAACAAAATATTTTTAAAAGAAAAAGAAAAGCTAAAATAAAATAAGCAGTAAAGCACCATGGGCTTTTAAAAGCTCCCAGGCTTTTATCGAAGGACAGGTCTTTCAAAGCCTTTGCTGATGATCCCAGTCAAACCCTGACGAAGCTCCTTCCTCCCCTGACCCTGCTGAGCAGCTTTCCTAAACTCTGGAGTAGAGTGCTTTTATGGGCTTCCTCTGGGGCCCATGCTGGGTGTGTTCTTGCCTCAACCCCACAGACAGAGCATCTTCCCTGTGAATGACAGAGCTTTTCCCCCATCTCTTTATCCCTTGGGTAACTAGCACAGTTGATGTTCAGCAAGTATTTATTGCATTAAACTGAGAAGTGGCAATGGCCTCCAGAGTGACCGCCTTCAGAGACAGTCTTGAAGTGATCACCTGTGCGAAGCTGTTTAAGCCCATCTTTGTCTGCATCATCAGTACCAACACTGCACTCACTGTCACTAATACCAGCCCATTTGTCTGAAGGATGCGTTGTCTTTGTTTGTTTGTGAAACAGGGTCTCACTATGTACCCCTGGTTGGCTTGGAACTCACAACATAGACCAGGCTGGCTTCAAACTCTGAGATCCTCCTGTTTCTGCCTCCCGAGTGCCCCTCGGGCACGGAGGACCCTTCAGTTGTGCAGCTGATTCTGGCCAAACCACCCTAGGCTTGCTCTGGCAGAGAGGAGAGACTTCTACCCTCCCTGCCACTGTCCTTCACGCTTGGCTCTGGGGTAAGGTCTTGAGAGGGAGGAAAGGAGGAGCAGGAGGACAGGAAGTTCTGAGGGAGGCTGGTAGCTCCAAGGGACCTCCGCCTGCTCAGAGCTGACGTCACTGTGAGAGCCGCCTGCGAACCACATCAAGGCCAGTTCCCTAGGGCGTCTTTGGTGACTGTGTGTGCTCATTAAACCATGGAGATGGTTTTCCTCTTGGTACAGAGACAGTCACCCACTAAACCTTAGAAAGTTTATGTAACCTCTGAGAAAGAAAGGGGAAAGGCACTTAGCCCTTGATTCCGATTCTCTCCCTTGCCGTTTCTTCCCAAACCTATGTGCCCAAGAACCCAATTTTTATTTCACAAAACTGACTCCCTCAAGGAAAAAGGGGATGGAGAGAAGATTTCAATATTCAAAGTCTTTTCTAGGAGGAAACTCTCCAACAAACCTTCTCTGACAATCTCAGCCACAGTTGACCACTAGCATCCTCAAAGCCCTCTGGGTTTGTTCTGTCTGTTCTCACTTGTATGGGGCCTGTCCTGGCCCTGGTCTAGTCCCTTATTGGTACAGCACAGTTGTCCCTGGCTACATAAACGTGGGATGTATTGCCACCTACTAAGCTGTTGCAATCACTTCCCTGTGACCAAGTCTTAGCACCTAAGACATCTTGACCTCTGGGCCTGGGATTTTCCTGTTGCCATACACGCAGTGTTCACAGCTTACATTCGTGTCCTGCCTCCCCTCTTTCCTTGCAGGGTTCTGGAGCACTTAGGCTTCCTCTGACTCTTGCATGAGTTCCAGTCACAAAGGGATCTATACTGACCACGTACGCTGAGGTTTCGGTGACTTGGGACCTCAGTGGGCCCCATTCCCCCAATACAGGGCAAAAGTAGCCATCCCTAAATCTCTGTTTCTGCTTTCTTCAGATATAGGAAAAAATTTAAAACAAGGCCAGAATCAGGTGGGCATCTGGGCAAGATCACCAGGGTCAAAAGTAAGCAGGACACAGAACATCACTGAGATGGATGTAAATCACAGCACTGCCGACAGAAGCTACCATGTACATCTTCACACAGAGCTGGTGACACGCAGGCTGGATTTTTCTCAGTGAAGGCTGATGTGGCCTGAGAAGGAAACACTTCAAAGCAGCCTTTTCCCAGACCACTTTGACCTCCAAGAATGTTGAGAAGAATGTATGACAAAGGCAGCGAGTTGAAGTAGGATATTGTGCCGGATCCTGAAAACAAGGAATGTGTACGAAGTGTAAACATCCAGTCACTCCCTGTGACTCCCAACGTGAGCTGCAGTTCAAAAGAAATCTGAGGGCTCAGCCTGATGACTCACATCAGTAAACCCAGCACTTGGGTGGCTGAGGCAGGAAGGCTACGATGAGGATTTGAGGCCAACCTGGGCTACAGAGTGCGACTCTGTTTCCAAAAACCCCACTTTTTTACAAAAAGATGGAAAGAAGGAAGGGATGAAAGGATGGAGGGAGGGAGGAAAAAAGGTGAATCTGAACACCTGGGGATACAATTCAGTTGGCAGAATGCTTGCCTAGCATACAGGAAGCCCTGGATTCCACCCCAACACCGCATACACTGGGCAGGGTGGTGCACACCTGTGACCCCAGCACTTAGAGAGTGAGGGCAAGAAGGTGAGCAGTGTAAAGCTATCCTCAGCTACAAAGAGAGGCCAGCTTGGGCTACATGAGACCTTGTCTCACAAAGAATAAGACAAAGAAGTGTGGGAGAGAATCTGAGAACAAATGACCAGAGATATAGAAAATGTCTTGCCAACTGTTTAGAGAGTTGAGGCTCCTTCATTCAGTAAAGGTTGATTGATGAAACTAATGAATTTCTACATGTTTCCTAAGGCAAATCAGTTTCTTCCTGGCTCCTTAATAATGTGTATCATGATTATTAAACAGGTCAGACTCTCAAATTACATCCCCAGCTGGGTTCTTAGTATACTTCACCCAGCCCATAACTATGGACAGGACTGTACACATAGGCCAGCTGCAAGCGCCTTGGATGGCCACTGAGCTCAGCCATGATCTGTGACTTTGTCCTGCTGCCTACTGATGGCCCATGCACCTACTGTGTTGGCATCCTGCTGTGATGCAGTCACTCGCCTCCTGGCACCTCAGGACATCCGCTGTAGTTGCCTTGTGCTCATCTGCCAACTTATGTGTCTCTAGGAGTTACAATTCTCTGAGTGTGTGCACGTGTGTGTGCATGTGTTTGTGAAGGCCAGGGGTCGATACTGAGTGTCCTCCTTAATTGCTCTCCACCTTATTTTCTGAAACAAGGTCTCTCACTTTCCCTGTAGCTCGCCAGTTTGGCCAGAGTGCTTGGGCAGCAAGTTGTAGTTATCTTCCTGCCTCTGCCTCCCCAGCACTGGGATTCCAGGTACTTGCTGCTGTGCCAGAGTTTTGTGGGTTTTTATTTAACATAGGTTTTGAGGGATTGAACTCATGTAAGCTCCTCATGCTTACACAGAAAGCCCTTTAATTTCTCCAGGCCCTGATTTTCCTTAATGCTCTGCAAAGCTATCTCAAAGCCAAAGTCACAGTCCACGCTGCTCACAGTGGCTGTGTGGCTGTTGAGTGGGTGTGAGTAGTTTAACTAAGCTGAGCTGAGCCTCTGCCCACCCTTGGAAATTTCTCAGATGTGCCGGTCTCTAGCTGGCCTCACCGCACAGCTGCTCATACCCTGGGTAATCATGCAAGCTTCAATCGGGGGAGGGGTGGAGTTAGAACGGGGGACTCAAGGTCGGAAAGGAAGAGGGCTTGAACAGGAGAACCTTTCAGAGGTCCTGATACGATTTCTTGATACACACCATTCTGTCTCCTGGAATGAATTTCTATGTGTTCCCATTACCTTCATCACGATAAGAAAGAGAGAGACAAGACAGAGAGAGACAGATGGCTCAGCAGTTAAGAACACTGGCTGCTCTTGCAGAGGAACCAGGTTCAGTTCTCAGCATCCACATGGCGGCTAAGGATGACTGTGACTTCAGTTCCAGGGGAATCCATCACCCTCTTCTGACCTCCACAGGGATGACCCAAACACAGATGCACTTACACACACGCAGGCAATACACTCATACACACAAAATAAAAATAACAAAATATTTTTAAAAGAAAAAGAAAAGCTAAAAATAAATAAGCAGTAAAGCACCATGGGCTTTTAAAAGCTCCCAGGCTTTTATCGAAGGACAGGTCTTTCAAAGCCTTTGCTGATGATCCCAGTCAAACCCTGACGAAGCTCCTTCCTCCCCTGACCCTGCTGAGCAGCTTTCCTAAACTCTGGAGTAGAGTGCTTTTATGGGCTTCCTCTGGGGCCCATGCTGGGTGTGTTCTTGCCTCAACCCCACAGACAGAGCATCTTCCCTGTGAATGACAGAGCTTTTCCCCCATCTCTTTATCCCTTGGGTAACTAGCACAGTTGATGTTCAGCAAGTATTTATTGCATTAAACTGAGAAGTGGCAATGGCCTCCAGAGTGACCGCCTTCAGAGACAGTCTTGAAGTGATCACCTGTGCGAAGCTGTTTAAGCCCATCTTTGTCTGCATCATCAGTACCAACACTGCACTCACTGTCACTAATACCAGCCCATTTGTCTGAAGGATGCGTTGTCTTTGTTTGTTTGTGAAACAGGGTCTCACTATGTACCCCTGGTTGGCTTGGAACTCACAACATAGACCAGGCTGGCTTCAAACTCTGAGATCCTCCTGTTTCTGCCTCCCGAGTGTGGGGATCAAAATTGTGCGCCACCATATTCTGCTTTTTTTTCCTTTTTGAGACAAGATCTTATGCAGCCTAGGCTAGCCTTGAAGTCATTTTGTAGCTGAGGATGACCTTGAACTTTTGGTCCTCCTGCATTCACCTCTCAAGGGCTGGGATGATAAGTTTATGTGATGGTGGATATTGAACGTAGACCTTCATGAATACTAGGTAAGCACTCTACCAGGAGAGCTACATCCCCAGCCCTGAGTCTTAATGATTTTGCATTATTAGCCTAGATTTACAGAGAAAATGACTTCCTTTAAAATGCATAAAACAAGTGGCTGGCAGAAGGGGGAGCACTGGACCCTCCGTGGTTTCCCAGCTCCCCCCACGGAGCCCAGTGGCCTCTGACAACACAGCTGTGGCTGTCACAGGATCATCCTCCGTTTGGGTGGCACCTTTCCCCATAGGCTGTTCAGAGAGTTCCATAAACAGCAATTAATACAGTGTAGAGGTTGGACTGCACTGTTTACCCTGGCTCTCAATTAATTAGTTAATTGCCTAGCTAGGAAGTGAAGGTTTGTATATCCTGTTATCAGAGCCTGCACACAGGGTGACTCATTTGCAGATCTATTCTGGAGCAAAACACAAGGTATACACAAGCCAAGGCAAGACAAACAGGGTGGCTGCGGGAGAAGCTTCCAGGCCTTCAGAGGCAGGGGAGGGCTGTTGTTTCAGCTTTCCTGATTTCCAGTGGGAGGGGTGAATCATCAAAGGGTGAGCACTTTTCCAGGGTGTGCGCACAGGTCTCTGCTCTGTTTGTTCTGATGCCTTCCAAAGAGCCCAGTGGAAAGGGCTTGTTCCTAGTACAAACCTAAACTGTAAAGTGCTCCTGGGGCTTGGCAGTGTTCAGGGAGAATTGTGGGGGTGGAGGAATTTAAGAGGCTGACCATTGTTCCCATGTCCTAGCTGAACAGTAGGTCTGGGAAAGTCTTTCTCTGATTTAAAAGAAAAAACTCTAGCCTCTCAATAGGCAAATAGAAATTGGTTATACTCCTGATGTGGCTGTGATGTTCTAATAGGTGCACACGCTGTGGGATGGTTTCCACAGACAAGCTGACTGAGATGACCACCTTCTCACCAATTCTTCTTGCCTTCTGTTTGGGGTGTGAAACTCTTTTTTGATATTTTATTTATTATTTTTATTTTAGGTGTATGAGTATATTGTCTACATGAATGTACCTGTGTCCTACAATGCCTGCAGAGGTCAGAAGAGGGCATCAGATGCCCTGGAACTGGAGTTACAGATGGTTGTTAGCTGCCATATGGGTGCTGGGGACCCGACCAGAGCCCTCTGGAAGAAAAGCCAGTGCTTTTAACTACCGAGTCATCGCTCTAGCCCCATGAGAACTCATTATTCTCTTAACAAATTTCAAGTCAAAGCTGATGGTGTAGCTCAGTTTATAGAGTGCTTGCCTAGCATTCACAAGGCCCTGGGTTCAATACATAGCACCACAGAAACAAAGTGGGGTGGTGCACACCTGCAATCCAGCCCTTGGGAGGAAGACACAGGAGAATCAAGAATTTGAGGCCAGCCTGGACCGCATGAAAACCGACTCAAAACATTTTCAAAGTCAGGTCCAGCATGAAGTGTCTTTACCATATGGGCACTAGGCTACACCTCAGATCACCAGAGTCCAGCCAAGCGAAAACCAAAACTCGTGCCTTTGACCAGCCCCTTCCCTCCCTGCGCCCTCCATCAGCTTGGCAAGCTGCCCTCTGCTTCTGCTCTCTGCAGATTATGTAGTGTTTGTTTTTCTGTGCTTGATTTATCATTTACTGTCTGTCCTCCAGATTTATCCATTTTGTGACAAATGAGGAGATTCCCTTTATTGTTATGGCCGAATAATATTCCATTATATATACACACCACAATTATATATTTTATTTTCTCTTATTTTATTTTATGGTAAGACAGGATCTCATACAGCTAAGGTTGACTTCCAACTCAATATGTGGTTGAGGATGACCTTGAACTCCTGTCCTCTTGTCTCTACTTCCCAAGTGCTGGGATTACAAGCACAGGCTGCCACATTCAATTTATGAAATGCTGGGTATCGAACCCAGGGTCTTGTGTGTGCTGGGCAAGCACTATACCAGCTGAGCCATAATCTCAGCTCCATTTTCATGTTTATACATCTCCGGTCAGCAGGCACACGGCCTGTTTCCCTGTGGTAACTATGGGGAATGCTGCAGTGTACACATCTCTGTGAGATGCTGGCTTAATTTCCTTTGGCTATGCAACCAGAAGTGGGGTTAATTAGCAGAAAAAAGACCTGTCTTTTAGAGTGGACATATCTCTAAAGAAAACATAAAAATGGCTGACAGGTGCTCAAACTCACTGACCAGCAGGGAAATGTAAATCAAAACTGCAAGGAGATATTGCTCATACCTGGCAAGCTGCTGCCATCCAAGACTGCGAGTGTTGTTGAGGATGTGGAGACATAGGAGCCCTGCTGTGCTGAGTGGAGAAGTGCAATGGTCCCGCATTGTGGAAACGGTATTGAGGCGCCTTAAAAAACTGAAAATGGAATCGCCACAGGATCCTATTCTGCTCTTAGCAAAATGCAAAGCAGGACAACTTAGCAAGGCCCAGAGGCAAAGCTCTGCCAACAGGGAAGAAGAAAGCCAAGTTCAATGAACACGGTGACAAGGCTGTGGCCAGGCGCGCAGTGCGAAGCGGGGCCTCTGCAGTGGAAACCATCAGCGGGAGAGGTGGTCATCTCAGAAAGTCATTTGTGCACATTGAGGTGTTAGTCCAGCACTGGGATTCTAAGTGTGTGGCACCACACTTGGCTTTTTAAAAAATGGCTTATTTTCTTTTTAGTTATGTATGTGTGGGAGTGGTGTGTGCATAGCCATGCAGGTACCTACAGCGCCCACAGGCATTGGATCCCCTAGAGCTGGAGTTACTGACTGTGTGAGCCACCTGACATGGGTGATTAGAAGCAAACACTGGTCCTCTGCAAGAGCAGTGCTCACTCTTAACTGCAGAGCTATCTCTCCAGCCCCCACATGTGGCTTTTGACATGGGTGCTGGGGATCCACCTCAGGTATTCATGCTTACAAAGCAAGCACTCTCCCCACTGAGCCATCCCCTCAGTCCTTCCGTTCTTTTTTGACCAAGCTCTTTCCTATCTCGGGTCTTCCGTCAGAGCTGACGGGACGTGTCACAGTGACGAGAGCTGACGGAACATGTCACAGTGATGAGAGCTGGGTTCCCCCCTCCCACGCCGCACATGCTATTTCCTTATGTTAAGACTTTTTAGTTTTGGGGTACTGGGGATGGAACCCAGGGCCTGGTGCTTTCTAGGCGAGCATTCTACCACTGAAACAAGGCCCCAACTCCTGTGCTGATATCTTTTGACAGTGATGCGTAGGAAGTGTGTACTAACTAGATAGCTTTACTTGTTATCTTAACAAACCTAGGTTGAGGGAACCTCAGTGGGGAATTTTCTCCATTGGACTGGCCTGTGGCCATGTCTGTGGGGTATTTTCTTAATTGTTGAGTGATGTGGGTGGTGCCACCCTGGGCAGGTTGTTCTGTGTTATATAAGAAATCAGGCTGAGCATGGGCCAGGGGAGCAAGCCAGTAAGCAACAGTCCTCCATGACCGTGCTTCAGCTCCTGCCTCCAGTTCCTGCCCTGAGTCCCTACCTTGGGCTCCCTTAGTAATGAACTATGACTGGGAAATGTAAGCCAAATAAATCCTTTCTTCCAAGGTTGGTATGGTCAGAGTGTCCTGACATAGCAACTGAAGGTAACTAGAACATGGTGTCAGACTCAAAGCCAGCAGTGGCCACATTCACCACTTCCAACTAGAACAAGGTGGCAGACTAGAACCTGGCAGCAGCCACGCTGACCACTTCCACCATCTCTCCATGATATGAAGAGCTCAGCCTGCTCTCCCTTGCACCAGCCATCAATTGCCCATAGTTCCTTGGGTTATGTCAGGATTTCTTACCCACTTTCCTATTTATAGACTGGAATTTTGTCTGGTTTGAGCTTTCATAGGACTTGTGCATGCTGTCACCATTGCTGTGAGTTCATATGAGTAACTGACCAGCTGTCTGGAAGACACTATTTCCTTATGGTCATCACCCCTCTGCCTCTTAAAATCTTTCTGCCTCCACTTCTGCAATGATCCCTGAGCTAGGGAGGTAAAGGTTTGAAATGAGTGTCCTATTCATTGGTAAGCAGTCTGTAGTCTCTTATTCTCTGCACACTGGCCAGTTGTGGGTTTCTGTGTTAATCAGCATCTGCTACATAAGGAAACTTCTCTGATGAGGGGAGGAAAGTACACTTGACAGTGTACTATATGAGAATGCATATTTTGAATAAAGTAAATAGTTACACTGGTTTAGGGATGTGGAAAAAGTAAGTCTTTTTTTGCCCCCTAGGATCTAAAACCTCTCCAACCATGTATATTCGGCTATGTTTACAGTACCACACATGAGTTCCCTCCGATTGAGTGGTCCTTAATCCAATCTGATAGTCAATCAGACAGCTGTTGACTACACCCAAGATAAAAGTGCCAGTACTTCGCCAATAGCTATAGTTTTCTGGGCCAATCGTTGTTGTTTATTAGG
Source organism: Eospalax fontanierii (assembly GCA_035773235.1). Classification (NCBI taxonomy): domain Eukaryota; kingdom Metazoa; phylum Chordata; class Mammalia; order Rodentia; family Spalacidae; genus Eospalax; species Eospalax fontanierii. The sequence goes on along the minus strand of CM069524.1, from coordinate 2,719,966 downwards.
CTTTACAGTTGGGTACATCCATTGACTGGTTTTCTCCCTTGACAGCTTGTATAGTATCCTCTGATACCATGAGAGCTAGCCTTCATGGAAGAGAGTTTCAGGTCCATTCTAATTCATTTGCTCAAAGTCCTGTGTCCTAAGTGTTCTGTCTTCAGCAATAGCATTTACCTTCAAGTTCTGGGAGGCAATCAAGGGCTGTGACGTAGCCTGTATAAACCTGTTATTTTATAAGCTTTGATAAGTCATCTGCCTAGTAACCATTGCATCACTTTCTAAGGCATGTCCGTTTGTAGCTGGGGGAAGCTTTGCAGGGCTTTGGGGCAGGACCTCAGAGCCCTGAGCAGGTGAGACCAGACTACAGCAGGATAGAGCAGGATAGATGACACAACTTGGCTGGGGGCCGGCTCTGGATTGGTCCAGTGGCGTGCTTGAGAGGCATGGAGACAGGGAGGCCTGGCGTGCGTGAGCCCCTCAGCTAAGGCAGCAGTTGATGAATGGTTCACAACACAGAGAAGGATGCCTTTATCCCTCCACTGAGTGCAGAGTCTCAGCTGTGGCCACGGCTTCCAAGAACTGGAGTGGACTGAGAGAAGCAGGCATGAGGCAGGCTAGCCATGGAGGTGTCAGCCATGCAGTTTCAAGGGCAGAGATGGACTCCACAGCACCAGGAAACTGAGGTTTCTCACCTAGGGACCTGGGGCAGAAAGCAAAGAGGCAAAGGGCAGAGCCAGAAGTTTGTGTAGATGGCAGTGTGTATTACTGGGCAGGTGGCCCTGTCTGTAAATTGCTTGCTTCATAAGCAAGAGGACCTGACTTGAATCCTCAGAACCCACATAAACCTGGACAGAGTGGTGCACATGAGTAATCCCAGTATTCCTGTGACAAAATGGAGACAGAATTCCCAGGAACTTGCAGGCCAGGAAGCCTGCATACGCAGCCGTGAACAGGAGACCCTGCTTCAAACAAGCTAGAAGGTAATTATTGACTCCTGAGGTTGTCCTCTGACCTTCTCGTGTGTGCCATGGTGCATACATGCCCATACTCACACATATGAACACACACATACACACATCACACGTTAAAAAAAAGTCAGGCGTGGTGATGGCAATGTATACCTGCAATCCCAGTGCTGGGGAGGCAGAGACAAGAGGATCCTGGGGCTTGATGCCCTGCTAGATTAACTTATTTGTTAGCTCCAGGCTCAGTGAGAGACCCTGTTGCAAAACTTAAGGTGGAAGATGTTCTATTGATCTCTGATCTCCAAGTGCACCCACTCAAATGCACACAAATACATACAGTAAAATAAAAATAAATTGCACTATGGGCCCAGGCTCCTCTTCCATGCAGCAGATACAGGGCCCCAATCTCAGGGGCTTAATTCAGTTACTTCTGACGTCTGGGTCAGAAGGATGTGCAGTGGTATGTCCAAGTAGTCAGCCTGGTGACCAAAGCTGAGCTGCCTGGGGGAACAGCAGCCAACAGTGATTCCTATCAAGTTAGAGATGCCTTGTCTTTCCATGCTTGGAAAGTAAACCAGTATTTACCTTGCTAGGCTCTTATCCTAAGCTGTGTGTTTCTTTAAGGGCTGTTAGTTTAACAAAGAGCAATTAGTGCTTGGTTAAAGTTATGCTGTGATCTTGATGGTTCTAAGGAGATGCTAATAGAGTTGAACGGGACTTGCTTATCTCAGTGAACTGTGGGTGAAGAGACTGCATTTCTCTGTCTGTGCATCCTTTACACTCCACACTTGCTGCTCACCTGGGGAGGCCTTCACTCCGGGAGACCCAGGGTAATAATAAATAAGGCCTCAGTAGCAGAAGTGAACTTGCTTAAAGGCAGTGTGCTTGAAAGCTTTAGTGTCAACTTGACACACCTGGGTTAGGGAGCCTCAGTTGGGGATTGTCTCCATTGAACTGGCCTGTGGCCATGTCTGTCGGGTATTTTCTTGATTGCTGAGTGATATGGGAGGGTCCAGCCCACTGGGGGTGGTGCCACCCCTGGGCAGGTCGTTCTGTATTGTATACGAAAGCAGGCAGAGGATGGGCCTGAGGAGCAAGCCAGTAAGCAGAGTTCCTTGATGACGTGTGCTTCAGCTCCTCCCTCCAGGTTCCTTTCCTGAGTTCCTACCTTGGGCTTCCTCAGTCATGAACTGTGACCCGGGAGATGTAAGCAAAATAAACCCTTTCTTCCCCACGTTGGTATTGGTCAGTGTTTTGTGACAGCAACTGAAGGCAGACTAGGACAGGTAGCACGCCTCCCGCTCTTCCTCCCTCCCTGCCTTACAGCTGGCCTCTCTCTTCAGATGCTTTCTCTTCTTCCCCCCAGTCACCCCTCCAGCCCTCTTGTCTTCCTTCCTCCACTCATTTTCCACTTTGTGTATATGATCACGTATGTGTATGTTCTAGTGTACATATGCATGTATGGAGGCCAGAGATCAGCGTAGAGTATCTTCCTTCAACATCCTCCATCTAATTTTTTTGGAGACGTGGTCTCTCACTGAACCTGGAGCTCACCAATTCTGCTGGGCAGGCTGGCTGATCAGGGAACCACAGGTACCATCCTCTGTCTCTGATTCCTGAGTCCTGGGATTGCAGGCACGTGTCAGTCATGCCCAGTTATTTTCATCGGTTCTAGAGATCTGAAGTCAATCCTCACGCTTGCTCTACAGGAATTTTGCTGACTAAGCCATTTCCTCAGTCCCCTCATTTTACTTGTCCATCCTTAGGTGGTTCCCAGGTGCCAGGTTACTAGGACATAGAGGTAATGACCTATCTAACAGCAGACAGAACAGCCGCTCACTGAGACCCTGGGATACAGAATAGGCATGCCTAATGCAGGCTGCATGCCACAAGAGGACCTCCCAGGGAGCAGGGTCCTTGGGGAATCTGAGCTTTAAGCAGGTAAAGGATGGTCTAGATAGAGTTCATCATGCACGTGTAAGTCTTGAGGTGCAAAGGACTCAGACTGCCTTTCTCGGTCTCCTAGGTTCTGTCTACTAGTGCATTTTCTTTAATATTGGTGGAGAAATAAAAAAATGCAAGAAGAACAACACAAGATAATACAATTTGGGATAAGCTCTTGTCCTAGTCAGCGTTAACTGTCAACTTGAGGCAGCCAAGAATCACCTGAAACAAATGACTTCTGTTTCGTAATTGTCTTGACCAGGTTTGTGGGGAATTGTCTTGACTGTTCATTGATGTAAGAGGTCCCATCCCACTGTGGGCAACACCATTCCCTGGACAGGTGGTCCTGGGTGGCAAAATGAAGCCAGCTGAATATGAGCAAGGGTCAGCCAGGGATTAAGCCTTCAAGTAGCATTCCTCCATGGTTTCTGCCTTTGACTTTCTTCAGTGATGGACTATGACCTGGAAGTGTAAGACAAGTAAACCCTCCTCCCAAAGTTGCTTTCAGTGAGAGTGATTTATCACAGCCATAGAAAGGAAACTAGAGCGCTGCCATCTCTTTGGCTCTGACACCAGAAGAGGCATCATTTCTCATGCTAATCCACATCTAGTGGCCTAAGTTATGCCCCCTTCTATTTTATGTCCTTTTGAAGAATATTGATCTGAATTTAGATGAACCAGATGTGTATGTCAATGTTATAGAGAAGAAGCAATATCATGCCATGTGCCCAAAGAAACCAGGGCAATTTCAAAAGGTAGATTCTAGGAACAGATGTGCTCATAAGGATGGCTGGACACAAACCGTTCTTTGTAGCAGTCATTCCCCAGAGAGGGCCAGCAGGCTCTGTTCCTAATTGAGGTGGAAAGACCCACCCTAAATGAGGTTGGTACCATTCTGTGGGGCTCGGGTCCTGGAAGGAATAAAATAAGAAAATGAACAGAGACACCAGGAAGAGGGAGAGCAAAACCCCAGATCTCAGAATGAGTCCTGTGTGCCCGGTTTGGCAGGGACTTTAAGGCAACTTCGTTGCTGAGAGGAAGGGTCAATATTGTGAAGTTTCTGCACAGGAGCCACAGCTAAGGAGTTAGTCACTCGTGGTGGTAGAACTCTCGGTTGTAGATGAGACACCCAGGACAGGGCAGGAAAGGACATATAACTTGCAGTGTCCGCTATGAAGTCAAAAGTCACGTCTGAAAGAGGAATTTCAAGATGGCTGCAGCAGACTTTGATCTGGAGCGAACCCTTTGCATTTGCTCAGATGCATACACAGGAAGCAGGTAGATGGATGACAGGTTATGGTATTCCAGAGAAACCATCCTTTAAAAGAAGGGTGAAGATCAGAGACAAGGCAGGAAAAGCACTGAGAGGGAGAGGCCAGAAGGTGGGAAAGAAGTGCTGAGACAAGACAGACTGACAAAGAACCCAGGCAGATTTTTGTGGGCATCCTTGCATTTCCCGTGTACCAGCAGGGAGCAAGGGTCCAGCTGCCTCCTCGCCTCAGGTCACTAAGGACCACGGAATGCCAGGACTCAAGAGTGTCCTTATGTTTCCTAGATAAGAGGTCATCAGTGACCAGACCATAAACTGGAAGAGCCAGATGCCTCACTGAATTGTGGACAAAGTAAGCAGGGTGGGGGTGGGTGAGCCGGGATGCGCGCGGATCCCAGGGAGGTGGGAGTGCTGTGCTGTTTTCTGTGGGGTTTTGGGGGTAGGAGAGTGTAGAGAAAAGGTCTCATGTTGTGGTAGGACCCCCTAGAACAAAGAAAAGAGAACACAGTGTGGTCTGTGCCAGAGTACACTACACAGTTCTGCCTGTCATGACCCTGTAGCACAGAACATCCAATCAGAGTGTGTGTTACCATATATGGCAGACAAACTGACCGTAAAGGGGAACTGAGAGTGTGAAAGGCTGGGTGGTTCTTTGTTCAGGGCTCTGGCTTGGAGAAGCATCTCTCTGGGTAGCTGCTGGCACATTAAACTGCCTCTTTCATAAAAGACTTGGGGTCCCATTTTCTGTTCAGAGTACCCATCTCAGTGTAGCCCAGATTGGTCTCAAGCACACTACACAGCTGAGGATGACTTTTGAACTCCTGACCCTTCTTTCTCCACTTCCCAATGCTGAGATTGCAGGAGTGTACCTCAAACAGGTTTTCTGAGTTTCCTTGCTTACCTGTGTGTTTGTTTTTAAGATGGGAGGACTTAAGCATGTGTACATCCAGGAAAAATAGAAGTCAGTTGTAGAAAGCAGAAAAATTGAATGGAAAGAACAGAAAAGAAAGAGTGGAGTGAGGAGCTGAGAGAGGAAATTCCCAGGTGACTGAAAGCAGAATCTAGTAGATTAACCCACAAACCACGAAGCTCTTAGACAGGGAGAGCCAAATAACTATATGCTGGTAAGCTGGTGACCTGTAAATCAGGTTAAACTTCAAGGAAGTTATCCTACCACTCAGGTCATAGTTTTAAAAAAAAAAAAAAGAGAGACCAGATGTGACTCTACGGTAGGTTATTTACTTGATTCTTACATTGAAATTTGGAGGAACAACCAGAAATACTCATTTTTTTAAATTTTTTACTTTTTTTCATATTCTGTGTACGAGCATTTTGCCTGTGTCCCACATGTGTGCATGCAATACCCATGGAGGCCAGAAGGAGGTGTCAGATTCCCTGGAACTAGAGTTATGGATGGGTGTTAGTGACCGTGTGAGTGCTGAGACCTGAACCCGGGTCCTCTGCAAGAGCAGCCAGTGCTCTCGACCAATAAGCCGGCTCTCCTGCCTGACGGTCACTGTTGATTGAATACTGCTACTGGTGCAGCAGTTTGTTTTGGAAGAGAGAGCGTGCGCTCAAAATGAAAGGAAAAGAGCACATGGTGGTGGAAGAGACTTTGTGTTTAGGTGTGGACCGAGATGTAGGCACACCCACCTGATCTGTTCCACCTTGACCACTAACGGCCAAGTGGGCAAACAGGAAGCTGGGCAGAGGTCCAAGAGGATCAGCTTGGAACCACACTAGGCTTTGAACTGATAAAGGTAGGTTATTCAAAATGGCTTTCTGGTGTCATTACTGTTGTTCCCCTCTTACAGAGGTAGAAACTGAAGCTCAAAGAAGTGAAGTTGCCCAAAGTCAGGGTGCAGAGGTAAGTTTGGATTCAGCAAACACTTCCAAATTAGACCTCTCCCCCAAACTGAGAATTAGTCATGAGGCAGTTTGCGTGTGAAACGTTCCCATAGGCTCACATGTTTGAATACTTGGTCTCCAGCTGGTGGTGCTGTTTGGGAAGATGATGGAGGTGCAGCCTCACTGGAGGAAGCAGGTCACTGGGTAGCTTTGAGCTTTGACAGTGTAGCTCCACTTCATGTCTATGGCCTGTTTCTTCTCCTTTTTAGTTACATGTATTTGTGGGGACAGGGTAGGTATGTGTATGCTGCAGAGGCCAGAATGGGTATCAGATCTCCTGGCACTGGAGTCACAGATGGTTGTGAGCCACCGAGTGTGGGTGCTGGAGACTGAACTCAGGTCATTGTCAGAGTAGTAAGAGCTCTTAATAATGGAGCCATCGCTCCAGCAACGTCTCCCTGCTTCTTGATTGCGGACACACTGCAGCCAGCCTCCCTAGGCTCTCACAGCCATGCTCTCTCCACTGTGAAGAGCTTATTCCCTCCAACTGTGAACCAAAATAAACATTTTCTCTCTTAAGTTGCTTCTGGGTATTTGGTAACTAATACAGTCAATGAGGTGTTTTGTACTAGTCAAAGATCAAATTAAGTTGCATTTCACCTTTAAAAAGGAAAAAAAAAAAATATATATATATATATATATGTATATATATATATATATATATACACACATATATGGAGAACATATGCCTGCAATTGTCATTAGGAACTCCAACCTGGGAACCAAATCCATTTCCAATCTGGCAAGACTTCTGGCTCTCTCAGAGAGCTGATACCTTGTCTGAGCTCTGGGAAACCATACAGATATAATTCAAAAATTATGAGCAATTGAAAAATAATTTCTAGATACAACATTTAAAAAAGTCTGAGGCAACTTTCATTTCCTCTCCATCCATCCAAGGTCATTCCTCCTGGCTGAGGAAGGAGTTCCAAATCTTATTATCTCTTTAATTCCTTGCTCTCAGTAGTGACTCACACAAAGTCATCTCCCATGGAGTGTGAGGAGCAGAGGGCATGAGTGGGCAGATACTCTAAGTCCTGCTCCTGTTCACTTTCTTATTCATTTCTTTCTCTTTTTTTTTTCCCCCATTTTCAGGCTTTATTTATAAATCACCAAAACATCTGGTCAATTTACTTACACTCCAGATGTTTGAGCCTACTTTACATTGCTATTTATTTATTTATTTAGCTTTATAGGTAAATATAGTCTAAGTGAAAGGGAGTGAGGTTGCCAGCTGCTGAAAATGGAGCTAACTAGCAATCAACAGTCAGCATCTGCTCCTCCTTTCCCTGTGGTTTCCCGGCTCAATCAAAAAGAATATGCGAAATCTTTGAAGAAATTCCTCAGAAGGTAAAAATCAGTGGCGAATCTTCACCTTATCGTTATCACAGAGAGAAGCTCCCGGCCAGAAGCGAAAACATGATCCACATCGAAGAAAGAGTCAGAGGAGATTCTTGTGTTCAGTGTGGGGATTGAATTAGGAAGAGAACTGAGAAGCAAGGTTGTCAAAAGCATTTGTCTCACATCTCTAGAATCTGTGTCTCTATTCCAGCTGCACCCCAGCATGTGTCTGCTAAACATGGCTAATTTTCTTGGTTCAGTGCCATTCTGGAGGGGCCACAGTCAAATGACTCACCATCCTATTACACTATAAATCAAAGCTGCAGTCCAGCCTTCAGGGCCGTGTGACAAGGCGGCCTCTGTCCCATGGTGATTTGAGTCCTTGGTCACATAGCCCTGAGCCAGACAACATGGCAGCTGGGCTAGTAAGAGAAAGGTCCAAACTGAATCACACTTCCATTCCTCCTTACAGCTTGAAAGTGATAAGCTCGGCACAATACGTGCAACTGTGTTTCAGGTCAGTGGGTCACAAGTCAAAGCACTCTTCCCACCGTGTAGTGATTTTTGTAATTCCAGTCTTTCTTTGGCTTTGTCTGATCCAGTCTTTCATTCCGTTCATGAACCAAGTGTAGTGACGACCACTATACCACAGAAACCAGCCACTTAGTTGATTAAAAAAACAGGGGGGGGTCTCACGAAGCCCAGCCTGGTCTTGGATGTAATATGCAGCTGAGGCTGGCCTCAAATTACCGATTCTTCTGCCTCTACCTCCTAAATACCAGGATAACATATATGTGCCATCACACCCAGCATAATTCCAGGGTCAGAACCACATTTGTTAGCACAAAAATCCCCAGCATAACCACAAAAGTCACACAGAGAAAATACAAACACATGGTTTTACAAGTGCTTGCCAATAACAGAAGAGGTGTTTTTTTTTTTTTAAATATTTTATGTGTCTGAGTGTATTGCCTGCATGTATGTAAGTGCATCCATGTCATGCAATGCTGGTGGAGGTCACAAGAGGGTGTCAGATTCCCCAGAATTGGAGTTACAGGTGGTTGTTAGCAGCCGTGTGGTGTTGGGAATCAAGCCCTGGTCCTCTGCAGGAGCAGTCAGTGCTCTTAACCTCTGGAGACAGCCCCAAAGAGCTTTTTTAAACCTCTTCAAATATCACCTATATTTAACCATTCCTGAACTACAGTAATAACAAATTTCTCATGGAAGTCAATACTTATTTATTTGGGACCACCATATAGATCACTCTATTTAATTTCTATAAACTTTGGGTACAAATGTAACCAAAAATTGCCCAAATCATAGCATCTGGAGCTGCAGACATCACAATTTAACAGAAGCAGACCACAGTCAGCCTCTTTCAGACCCATCCAGTGTCTGGCATATCTCTCTGTTCGCCCTTCTTAAATGGCTTCTGTATCTTCTTTGTATTTATGACTATTTGATAGGTTTTATGCTAGTAGAAGTGGTCTCATTTTAAATGGCATTTGCCATTCTTTGTTGGTGTCAGAGAAACCACTTTTAATATTGAATTTAAGGGCTGGGGAGATGGCTCAGTTGGTAAAGTGCTTGCCACACAAGCATGGAAGACCTGAGATTGGATTCCTAGCAACCACATAAGAAGCTTGGTGTGGCAGTATGAGCCTGCAATCCCAGGAATACAGAGGCAGAGACACCCGGGCCTGGCTGGTCAGGTTCTACGTTCAATGAGATACCTTGTCTAAGAAAACAAGGTAGAGTGTGGTAGGGGAAGACACCTGACACCCGGCCTCCACAAGCATACAGATACATGTACAAATACACATATGCATGTACAAACAGAAAAATGAATTTATGACCCTTGATAAGTTCACTAGTTAATTCTAATTCTTTTTCTAACAGTCTTTTGGGATTGTCTGCCCACTGGTCTTGCTATCCATGAATGACAAGTTTTGTTTTTTCTCTTCCATGTCCTGACTGATTTTCTTTGGCTGGCTTTGCTGGGTAAAATCTTTTGCAAAACATTGGCTCCAAAGCGAGATGAAGGGTGATTGGCCTCCTTCATCTCTGTGGAAAGCTTCTGATACTGGGTCATTCAGTTGGATATTTTCTCTGGGCTTCTCGTTAATGTGCTCCCTGCTGGACTGACCTTGGGAGAAATCTCTCTCTCTCTCTCTCTCTCTCTCTCTCTCTCTCTCTGAAGATCTGCATATGATATGTGACAGGGGTTCCTTTTTCTTTGAATGTTTAGAATACTTATTAATGAAGTCCTTTACTCCCGCAGTTTTGTTTTGTAAAGGTTCACTCACTATACACTTGCTGTGTGTGTGTGTGTGTGTGTGTGTGTGTGTGTGTGCCCATTGATACACGTTGTGAAGTAGTTATTCAGTTTAAACTGATACATTCAGTATATCCTCTTAGGAGTCTACAGACTATGAAGTGTGGACTAGTTATTTGTGTCCTCGTTATACTTTCTTCTGTCCTTTGCCTGGGATTCAGAACATTTTATTGTTCTTTTCAAAGATTTAGACTTTGCCAGGCATGGTGGTGCACATCCATGATCACAGTGATTCCAGCACTCAGGAAGCTGAGGCAGAGGATTGAGAACTGAAGGTTGGCCTGGGCTCCCTAGTGAGTTCTCAGACAGATAAACACACAGAGACTCTTCCTTAGAACAAAATAAAACAAAACAAAAACAAACCCCAAGTGTAGCTTGCTGATTCTCTTTATTGTATGTTTATTCTGAGTTTTGACTCTGTCTTGTCTACTTCCTAACACTTTGAGCTGTTCTAACCTCTTGAGACAAACAGGCTGTGGGGCTCTCTCCTATTTTCTCTGATATACATTGTAAGTTCCCCTTTATTTGGCCATTGCCCCTCCCACAATTTCTGTCCTGTAGTCATTTTCATATCTTAACATTATAATCTCTTCCTAATTTGCAATGTGATTTTCATCTGGCCAATACGCTGTTTAGAAGTTATTGCCTAATTTTCATACATACATAGATTACCTAATTTGTTACTGATAGTCCATGATGGTCAAAGGGCTTTGTCTGTAGGACAGTCCACTATAATCTGTTGTGATTACTGTGTGCCTCATCACATAAAGTTAGTGGAGTGTAAATTTCCCTATCAGTGTGGGCAGTCTTCCACATATACCAAGGGATCAAATGCTTATCACCTTTTAACATTTTTTTAATTTAAAAACTTGAGGGGGACTGGAGAGATGACTCAGTAGTTAAGAGCACTGGCTGACCATGCAGAGGACCCAGGTTTGGTTCCCAGCACCTATATGTATGTATGTATGTGTGTATATATATATATATATACCCAGTTCCAGGGGATTAGGGGATCCAGCACCCTATTCTGGCCTCTGCAAGCACTGAACACATGCACTTAAATGCATCCAGGCAAAACACACACATAAAATAAAAATAAATTTTTAAATTTTTCATTGACATTTATTTGTGTGTGTGTGTGTGTGTGTGTGTGTGTGTGTGTGTGTTGCAGGAGTTGATTCTCTCCTTTTACCAAGCTGGTCCCTGGGATCAAACTCAGTTTGTCAGGCTTCGCAGCAAGTACCTTCACCCAGTGAGCCATCTTACCAGCCCTTCATTGCCTTTTAAAACATAATTATCAGTGCATATTAACTGTGCAGAATTACGGGCTTCATTCTGACCTTTTCATAGATTTATATAGTGTATCCTGATCCTGTTCACCCTCTCCTCCCCCAACACTGTGCTGGCTAGTTTTTGTCTATTTGACATAAACTATAGTCACCTGGGAAGAGGGAGCCTTAACTGAAGAATTCCCTCCTTGGGAATTTCCTGTAACCAGGCTTATGAGGCCTAATTGCTAATTGATAGGCGGGCCAGGGAAGGAAACCAGTCGCCAGCATTCCTCTGCAGTCTCTGCTTTAGTTCCTGACTCCAGGTACCTGCCCTGGAGTTCCTGCCCGGGCTTCTCTCGGTCATGGACTGTGACCTGGAAGCCGAATAAACCCTTGACTCCCCAAGTTGCTTTTGGTCATGGTGTTTATCACAGAAACAGAGAAGCAACTAGAATATGTGCTTCTCACTGGCCCCCTTCTTCTTGCCAAATAGTTCTGCAAAAAACTTTTCATGTCTTTAAAAAGAAATCCAGTCTAGATTCTTCACGTTCATCTCTGCTTCAGAATTCTCTGGATCCTTGTGGATCTTTATGTATTTCATCAGTTATTGTGTGAGAACTGTGGAAATGTTTTAAAGTCACTGTAATTTTATATTTTTCGAGTTCTCTTTTAAGCTCTGTGGTGCTGGCTTCCTGTATGTGGAGACTTATTGTCAGGTTGAAGTGAATGTCATTTTTTAATGTTGTCCATTGTGAGGTGAGTGTTAAGTGTAAAGGTGGCAGAATGTAGACTCACTTGAAGCCTGTGGGGCGTTAAACTTATTATCTTAACTGATGTGTGAACCCACCCCACCCCCACTGCGGGCAGCACCATTCCCTGGATGAGATCCTGGACTGCAAGGTGGAGAAAGGGAGCCGAACAGCAGCATGCATCCATCTCTCCGCCTCCTGATTGTGGATATGATGTGACCAGCTGCTTCAAGCTTTCTGACTGCTTGATTCCCTATCTTGATGGACTGTACACCTGAATATGAGCAAGAACAAATACTCTCTTCCTTAAGTTGCTTTTGTCAGAGTATTCTATCATAGTGAGAGGAAGAGACACCCGTCTTCCTCTTTTCCTCTAGTGATGTCCCTGCCTTCAAGGTTATACCGGACACAAACATCCCCCTGCTTTCTTTAGTGTGTAGTCGTTCATCTCTCTTCACCAACTTTCAACCACTCAGATCCTTATATTTATGAGGATCTTGTGAGCAGAATCTAATCTATCTTTTCTGAATATTTTGCCTTTGAATTGAAGTATGCAGTCTATTTGCGTTTTATACAATTACCTTTTGTTTCTGTCTCTACAGCTGTTTTTCTGTTGGATTTTCTACTTTCTTGCTACTGGGTTGAGTAGGTCTGGCTACATGCTGGGTCCTTAGCTATCTCATTTTATTTCTCCTCCTGATAGCTGCCTGGAGTTTAGAATAGTGTTCTAGGACTTGGTAAAGTCCATCTTGAGCCAGCATTTTCCCACTTTCAGGGAAATCCAAGGGACCTGGGGTGGGGGGTTTAATACCTTCTCCCCACATACCGCTGCTTTCAAATTCCATATACATATGTATATATGAAGTTATAGCCGACATTATTATTATTGATCTGTATTGTCAATATTCATTTTGGTTCCCCATATTGACTCCTTTTCGCCAGCTGGAGAGATGGCTCAGCAATTAAGAGCATGTTCTGCTCTTGAAGAGGACCTGAGTTGTGTTCCCAGCACATACAACTGCCTGTAATTTCAGCTCCATGAGTTCGTATGTCTCTGGCCTCCCTGGTTACTTCACTCACATGCATACACCTGTACATGGGCAAATAAGCTTGATTTTTAAAAATAAAATAAAGCTATTTTCCTTTTTCTGGATCTCTAAATTGCCATATAAAATTGTTTACCTCATTCCAGACCTAGTTTCTTTAATATTTATTTCATTATGGATTTACTGGGGATGCATTCCTTTAATTTTTTCAACAAGTTATTTTTTTAGAAGACCTTTTCACTAAGAAGTTTCTTTTGATGCTTTCAAAACATAATCATTTTCTTAACTGAATGCCTGAAAGTTTTGAATGAATGAATACAAAGTACAAAGGCAGATAGTTACACTAGTAATAGTGAGTGACCCCAAGAGAGAAGGAAGTCAGTACAAACTGAAATTCCCTGGGTGGGTACATGGAGACATGGTCAACACACAGGACACCTTCACTGAAGATTCTAAAGACTGAGTGACTGATTAGAGCTTTGGGACTCTGAGACCTGAACTGTTGCGGAGCTAAATTATCTTCTGCTCTCCTTAGCTTCTTTGATAACCATTCATAGCTTACCTCTGTCTAACTTATATCCTTGTGATCATCTGGTGGAACTTTAGGGGTGTATTAACTCTGTGAACCACTGGCTTCCATCAACGAAAAGTCCAAGATGCCAGCAGGTAGTCTACAACACACAGTAGCAATTTCTCCACCTTGTTGTGGCTACCTACCCAATGTTTCCACCAAGGAATTGAAAAGTGCCTTGATTCATGACTTTCTTTTGTTCTTGGTGAGACTGTTACCTTGTTAGAACATGGTTTTGGAAATAAGCTGAATCTGTGTTCCAGGGCCACCATTCCTCATATGTGGCAGCAAAATAAACTGACTCTCATCCCCTTTGAGGTGAGAACTGTGTGCACTGTACGTATGCATGCACAAACACACACACACACATACATACACATGCATGAACACACAAACATAGAGATATGTATTCAGTGAGTTCATGTACACATTGGTTGATTTATCAAATAATACTGATTTCAATTTAGAACCTTAATATGCTAGAGTCTCCAATATGAAATATATAAACACCTTCTTTTCATTATTCTCAGGGAACTTAAAATCTAAGCCTAAAAAGTGCTTAAATTTCCTTATTTAGAAGTAATTTGGTATTGTTTCTATGTTTACTAAGGGCCTACCATACATTAATGACTGTTGAAGGGAAGCTACCATATATAATCATTAGGCCAAACAGAGAGTCTATACTGTAAAGCAGAATAGTCATTTAATTATAGAAGGAAAGAAGAAGAAAGGCATTTAGCTCATGGTGTACAGTTTGAAAATCTTTGTACTTTGAAAATCTGACAAATGTTTTACAAGTAAGGGAAATAAGACAATAAAATGAAATATTTTTAAGATTAAAAACTAAGCAAGGTACTGGGTTTTCCAATGCTCTGATTTAGAACAATCATTTTTTACAAATATTTGTCTTTGAATAAAGATGCCACACTGTAGGCAGGAATCTGAGTGGCTCCACTAAAGTCTCTTCTTCTGTGACATAGCAGGTTCTAACCTATGCTGGCTCAGACAGGTTCTTGAACAAGACAGAAATGTAAGTGGTGTTCACCAGCTACATTCATGACTTGAGAGACACAGAATAAGCGGCCGGGTTGAGTGGGGGTCGGGGAGGGGCGGGGTGAATAGAGTGCTTCTGAAGAGAGGACTGAGAGCACATTTCTTAGAGTTGTCCTGGAAGCCCAGAGGGAACTAGCTCTTGAGGTGGGTGATTCCCGGCCCTGCTGCCCTGGATCCTGACACGAGGCCACCGTGTGATGCCTGATGCCAAGTGCATTAACGGACAGCCCGGGCACACCGTGCTTGTACTCTCCACCCCTGGTGGTTTCATTCACAGGGCCTCTGAGGTCCTCCAGGCATCTCCAGCCCTTCTGTCTGTGTGCAACCTCCCCACCCATCTACTTATGCACCTCTGTTTTATATTTGAGGGCTCCCCTCCAAGACCCACTGTGCTGTTCTCCCTAGGGCACCATGATCCCAGCTTGCCCTCTGGCTCACTGCCCTGGGGTGATGGCTGGAGACACACCCCACTTTCCCTGCTAGTACTGGGAGATGGGTGGACACTCCGTGTTGTAGAGAAGATTTGTCATAAATCTCCAGCTTGGTTATGGGAAGATGGAAACCATTTCCTTTCACTTCCTGATTTTTGTCCTGCTTTGTGAACTGAATGCTCTTTTTCCCAGGCCCTAATTCTAAAATCATATACGCATTACTTAAACTATTATTGCACAACTGTCAAAGACAATAAAAACTGAATACAGAAGGTCCATGAGGCTAAGGTTGGAGCTGGATTTCTTTTGTAAGTAAAAATTCACAGGAAGAAGACAGACCTTTAAAATGGCTGGATATTGTTTTCTTCTACCCTCAGAAATAAAGGATAAAAGTCTCTGAGTCCTACCTTGTGTTCTTAATAGCCTGGATTCTCTGCTTCCTCTTTTCCATGGTTTATGGCTCTCTTCAGGGCCATAAATAACGTGGCAGTAACAGGCACTTCCAGAAGAGAGGGACAAAACAAGATAATTGACGTCCCCTTCGATCTTAGAGCACTTGGGCTCAGTTATTCTTGTCCTTAATGGGCCTGACCCCGTCTCCACGCCCCAGCATAAATCAGGCACTGCCACTAGGTGGGAGAGTGGGAGAGAGCACCAGCAGAGCCAGCTCCTGGTTGAGAGCCTCACAGGCTTTCCACACCTATCGGAGTAGCCTACTCTGTGTCACTCTCAGGTTGGCTACCTTTTGTCCTGTATGTGAGCTGGAGGATGGTCATCTCAGCACACAGCACACACAGCGCAATGATGTCTTTGGTACAGTCCTGCTTCTGTGGTCAGGCACTAGGGCAATGGCCCACAGACAGGCAAAGGAATGTTCATTCCAGAGGACTCCAGCCAGCTGTGTTGGGTGAAATACCCCATAACAACCATTCTCTAAGCGACTTGCTGTGTGACACAGGACTGTGTCAGAGCTTGGGTTTCTCCCTCAGGGCCTTGTTTCCTGTTAATATTGGTACGATGGGATAACTGGCAGGAGCCTCCTTAGGAAAGGCTATGAGATGACTCAATGAAGAGATTGCCTTACAAGCCTAAGTACTTGATGTGGGAGCCCCAGAAGACACTGTAGTGTGTGTGTGTGTATGTAACCCCAGTGCTGGCCGGGTGGAGATGGGTGGACCCCTAAATCTCACTGGCCAGTCACCTAAATCAATAGCTCCAGGTTCAGTGAAAGGTACTGTCTTAAAAAAATAAGGTGGCAAGGAATTGAGGGTGATACCCAAAGTGGACAACTTGCCTCTACATGTACACACATGTACACCCCTCCACACACACAGGAACAAGTACAGACATAACACACATATATACATACACAAAATAAATTTATGCATTTAATTTTATTATTAGTGTGTATGTGTGTTCACACACAAAGGCGTGCATACCATGGAACACATGTGAAGGTCAGAGGGTAAGCTTTGGGAGCCAGTCTCTCCTTCTACTCTGGGTCCTAGAGACTCAACTCAGGTCCTCAGTCTTGTTCTTCAAGCCCTTTTATCTGCTGTGCCATCTTCTTAGTTTAAACTAATACTTATTTTCAAAATAAAAGGCAAGTAGAATCTCTAGCTTGTTCAAATTTACTTTTTTGCTGTGTAGCCATTTCCTCCAAATTGAAACAGGGAGCCAGGAGCAAGGCTCTTAAACTCAGGGAGGACAGGAGACATGCAAGGCTCAGGAAGCTCATGAAACATAGCAAGCCCAGACGGTGGCAAAATTCCGAAGACCCCTCCCCACGGGTATAAGTGAAACGTGAATAGTGGGAGAGGCGGCTGCCAGCAGAGCCGTCCCCAGGCCGTTCAGGGACCGTGAGGGAGGCGGCTTCCAGGGTTCTCATCCTCGGTGAAGAAGGCTTTGGGGTGAGGCAGCTTCCCTTTGAAGTTATCCATACTCCTGTAATAACCCTAATAAATTACTCGTTCCTCAAAGTAGACTTGAGTGAATCGTTTCTTCCGCCCGTCACTGGTACCTTATCTGGGGTAAAGAGATATTTGTTCATGTCTTCCCCCAACACAGCACCATTATGATGAGTGATAGCTGTTGGCTACGCAGCAGTTTGGCTATTAAGAATATCCTTAAATTTACTAGTAGCAGCCCACAGAAGCCCCTTAGGGAATTTCAGGGAAGACTTAGCCAGCAGACCACTCCATCATGTCCACATTCTGGTAAGTTCCTTCAGTACATGGTTGAGGGCAGAAGCTCCACTATCCAAGGTTTTGCTGGCCTACTTGGATAGGTGTTGACATCTCTGAGATGTCAGGCTGATCGATCCCACCTGCTCTAGTTTGCTTTCTGTTGCTGCTAACAAACCACACCATGCTCAAAGTGACTGAGGAGGGAAATGGTTTGTTTCAGCTCGCATAACCCATCTCTGAGGGAAGTCAGGGCCAGGCCTCACAGTAGGAACCTGAAGCAGAAACCACAGATGCTGCTTACTGGCTTTCTCTATGGCTCCTGCTCAGCCAGCTTTCTTATAACAACCCAACCCAGGCCAAAATGCCTAGGGATGGTATTGCCAACAGCCAGCTGAGCCCTCCCACATCAATGAGCAGTCAGAACAATCTCTCACAGACATGGTCAATCTATTGGAGACGATTCTTTAATAGAGGTTTCTTTTTTCCCAGGTGGCTCAAGGTTGTGTCAAGTTGACACTAAGGCTAGCCAGCCAGAAGGCCATCGTAGAAGCTTGGAACTTCTCCAGAGGAGGTAACATGGCATAGTCTGAGAGTAACATTTAAAGCCCTAAGATGGGCCAGTGAGATGGTTCTGCAGATAAAGGTACCTGCTGAGATAGCTGGTGACCTGAGTTCAACATGCAGGACCCACATGGTAGAGGGAGAGAACCAACTCCCACAAGTTGTCTTCTGCCTCCACATGAACACTGTGGCACTTTTCATGTGCACTCAAAAACATAATAAATAAATATAATAAAAAAAACTTTACAAGATGACTATGGAGAATAGAGACCCCAATTTCATAGTAACAAGCCCTGGAGACTCAGAGTGGTGAAAACGGGCAGTTCTTTTTACAATTTTGCAAGGTTGGGGGCCAAGCCAGGTAAAATGGCAGGTGTGCCTATTGAGTAGAAAATATTCTTTTTACAGCCCTAAGCATAAGTTCCTTCTCCCTCTTCTTTATTGGCTGGCTACTGAGGGTTCAATCTTTCCTGTATGTGGCTTAGGTTTTATTGTTTTCTTACAGGTGGTAGGTTACGGGCCTGTTGCTTTAAGATGAGAGGCTTACTGCCTGAAGAATCAAGCCATGCCCCTTCCTGCAGCAGACTGGCCCCTACTGGGATGATCAGTTGGCTAGACTTGCTGGTTTAGAAAAACCAAACTCAAAACAAAAGCAATCTAGCCACACCTCCCTTACAATACAGGTCTCTCACTGACTGAAAGAAAGACAAGGAAGGATAAACCCCTTTTCTCTGCAGTCCCTGACTGTCGGTTTTCCAGTCCCCTCAAAATAACTTATCCTCTAGGGAGACCATATATTACACTGGAGCGTCCAATCCTGGGCGGGGAGTGGTCTAAAAGTTAGGTCTTTTCTGTGTTCCTCAATATTCTATTAAAGCCCTTCTTTAAAAAACTATTTATTTATTATGTGTATGAGTGTATTGCCTGCATATAGGTAAGTGTACCTGTGTCATGAAATGCTTACATAGGTGAGAAAAGGGTGTCAGATCCCATGGAACTGGAGTTACTGACAGTTGTTGGCCACCATGTGGGTCCTAGGAATTGAACCCAGCTCCTCTGCAAGAGCAACCAGTGCTCTTAACAGCTTGAGACCCCTCTCTCCTACTCTGAGTCCTGGTTCTTTTAAATCTAACTTGAATGGTGACCCTGAACTTCAGGGTAGAGAACCAAATTCTCCCTCTTCATTTCAAAGCGTGAGGTCTAAAGCCTGGCCCCTAGAAGGACCTTCGCTCTTCAGGAGTCCTCGGTGACTGCAGTCGCCCTTGCTGCTGTGATGGTCAGGTTGATTCAAGCCCTGCAGAGGCAGAGGTGATTCTGTGGAGGACTGGCTCACCGCCCCGGACCTCCTGCCGCAATTCCTGGATGTTTTCAATCATAACATGTGACTAGAACTAAAAGAAGACTTGAGTGTGCTTTTCTCTGTTCATGAGTCCTTGAAAAGAAATTGTCTCCATAGGCTCCTCCCTCCAGGGCAGAGATTGAGGTGTGTGAGTAGGAAAGCAGACCTCAGATTTAGGGATGTGTTGGGGGCTGTAGTCTTAGGGAATCTTCTTTCTTTCCTCCTCTTTTTCTCTGGCATCTTTTCCTAAATCAATTGCTCTCCCCACCCACGGAGGACATTTGGGAGTGAGATACATCATCCTGTCTTCATCTTCTCAACTTGTTCTCTGTCTAAAATTTTAAAATGCAGGTTCTATCTCTTTGTAACACAGAGAAGCTGAACCTGGCACCTCTTCCTCTATGGCACAAGATTGTGCAAATGCCACCATATCCTACTTCATCATAGAGCAAGTGTCATAGGAAACTGCAATAGATATTTTTTTTGAGACAGGGTCTCCCCTGTAGCCCCAGCTGGCTCACTATGTAGACCAGGTTGGCCTCTATCTCCCAGAGATCCACCTGCCTCTGCCTCCAGAGTGCTGGGATTCAAGGGGTGCAACAATGGGCCTCTTTTGAAGAAAGCTTGGTGTGATGGTTTACATTGATTGTGAACTTGACAGGATCTAGAATCGCCTAGGAAATTAGCCTGGGGTGTGCCTGTAAGGGATTGTCTAGGTTAGGTTGAGATGGGAAGATTCATCCTCACTGCATGACTGAATAAAAAGGAGAAAGCAAGCTGAGTACCAGCATCCGTCTCTCTCTGTTTCCTGACTATGGATGCCATGTGAGCAGCTGCCTCTCGGTCCTACTGTCAGGCCTTCCCACCATGATGGACTGAGCCCTAAAACTGTGAGCCACAATAACATCATGATGGACTGAGCCCTAAACTGTGAGCCACAATAACACCATGATGGACTGAGCCCTAAACTGTGAGCCACAATAACACCATGATGGACTGAGCCCTAAACTGTGAGCCACAATAACACCATGATGGACTGAGCCCTAAACTGTGAGCCACAATAACACCATGATGCACTGAGCCCTAAACTGTGAGCCACAATAACACCATTATGCACTGAGCCCTAAACTGTGAGCCACAATAAACCCTTCTTTCCTAAGTGGCCTTTGTCAGGCGTTTTGTGACAGCAGTAAGTATAACTAACATATTCAGCTTAAAAAAAGAAGGTGTTTGCTTTCTGTAGCAAGAACAGTAGAAAGTAGAGCACAGGCTCTCACATTCCTCTACGCGTTATTTGATGGCCATCTCTTGGACCAGCCATGCGTGGAGGAACTGATTTCCAGGAACAACTTTCCTTTTCAAACATTCTGATCCAGATATTGTAAATGAGCACCAGGTCCCTCTCTGATGCTATGTATTATATTATTTCTGTAGATATAGACTTTCCAGAGCACTGGTTGTCTCCCTGCCTGCCTTGCTGTCTGGGGTCCCCAGTCTGCACCCCTGAAACAGCCCTGTGAATGCTAACCCTTCTGGATACTGCTCCTGCCCCTCCCTTGCAGCCGTCTCCATTAAGTATTTTCTCCAAGGACCATTCCTTGTGCAGCATTTGGATGCAGCCTTCAGTAAGTACACAGTTCCCCGTATTTAGAAATCGACTTGCCTTAATACGATACACACTACAAATGGAAGTTTATTGGGGAAAAAATGACAAGTCATTCTTTTCTGGGATTTCCTCCAACGCTGAGAATCTAAGAAGCTTCATAGACTTTTTTTTTTCTGGAACAGAAATTAGAAATGAATTGACTATCTTCTCCCCTCCAAAAAAAGACTGTCATCTTACCTTTAGTTTTCTTCCATGAGATCATGGATCTCTCTTACAAATGCCACAGTTGGTTTGCACGGTGGAATCTGGTTCAATAACACCATTATATATTTATGTGGTTTTTGTGGGGAAACAAAGATCAATAGCGGTCTTTCCAGCTTCGTGTCCAGAATGATGGCTTTCCTTTCTTGCTTTATTTATTATTTATTAAGTACCTCTTTGTGAACAAATATTGTCCTAGATCTTCAGTGTGATTGAACAGGAGGAACGACAAGGCCAACTCTGGGTGGTGATCATCCTAAAACTTTGGATTTTATTGAAATGTGTTTAAGATAATGATGATAAGTCTATGAGAATCAATTGATCAGTCACTATCATGTTTCAAGATAACATTCAGCCACAAGCCCAGCACAATCCGTAACTTGTTCTCATTTGGCTATTTTAATTAGAAACATTCACAATTTTCTGAAGGTCTTATAAAACAACCCTCAGGCAAAGACATAATAAATGCAAAATGGCCAAGACTCAGCTGAAGCACCAGCCACTTCCTGAGTCCATCCTTTAATATAAGTCTCCTATGGTATTCCCCCAGAAACAGAAGAGAGAGAATTGCATGCTGGGAAAGGAAGTACACAGTGGTGAGTCTCACTCATGAAGGTAAGAAAACCTAGAGTCTCATCCTAAAAGGGCAGATTGGTATCTTGCAAAAATTTCTGGCTGGGTCTGTGGGCGCTCTGCACACGGAAGTTCTCAGAAAAAGCTGTGCTTGCTGCGGAACACTCTTATGAGGCTGATTGATTAAACTTGTGTGACTATGGACAGATGGAATGTTATGCGTTGGAAGCCAAATTATCTTGGGCTATGTTTATTCCCCTTAATAACCATTTGTGGCCCACCTCTGTGTGTGACCTAATATCCTTGTGACTATTAGGTAAATCTCTTTGGAATTTACAACCAGACCCCCAGGCTAAGAAGGTCATCAGAGAGCATTGGATGTCTGTAGCAGACACTTATAACCCGCCTACCTGATGTTCCCAACAATGTATCTTCTAAGTGCCTTGATTTATGACTTTCTTTGTTCCATTACTATAAAAAAAACTTCATGAAACTGTTAACACCTTGAAACATGGCATTTGGGGAAACCTGAATCTGTGTTCCCAGGCTATGGTCACTCATATTTAGCTCTAGAATAAATTGTCTCTTATTCCCTTTGAGGTGAGAGTTGTAGTTTTGCTTTACAGCTCAGACAATTTTGATGGAGAAATCTGCGAGCTAGAAAGTTTACTAAGTTGGCTCGGGCCCTTGATCACCAGTCTCTGTCCCTTCCCACCTTGGGCCTAAGGTACACTGGACCTGAACTCTAGTGTTGGCAAATGCTGTGGGTCTTCTGCAGACAGCCGTAGCCTGGCCATGTCCTGGGAGGAAGCATCACACCTTTAGCCACCCTTGTACTGGTTCTTTGACAGGAAGTTGGAAACCTTTGATATTGACCTTGCGCTGATAAGAAAGCCTGAAGCACACCTGTGAAGCCTTTCTCAAGGCCTAGGTGGTCCTCAGGGCTGAAGAGATGGCTCTGTGGTTAAAGCACTGGCTGCTCCTGCAGAGGACTGGGATTCTGTTTCTGGGCACTCATACGGTGGATAGGAACCATCTGTAACTCCAGTTCCAGGGGATTTGATGCCGTGTTCTGGCCACCACAGGCACTGCATGACATGAGCATACTTATATACAGACAAGCAAAACACTCATACATATGAAATAAATTAATTAATTAAAACTTTTTAAAAAACTAAGGTGGTTCTGAGTTCACATCCTTTCTCGGGGTAGGTACTCTTGCAGTTTTATGAAGGACTGTGACCAATAAAATAAAACATGACCTGTGGTTCTGGGGACATGGCTTTGTCAGTCAAGTGCTTGTCATGCAAACATGAAGACCTGAGCTCAGTCCCCAGAACCTATGGAAAAAAAGCCAAGGGTGGTGGCGCCCACTTTAGCATAGCACACACAGACACACACGACGGGAGCAGACCTCAGAGTAGGGGGCAGATTGTTCAGTCTGACTTACATGTTGCACTGACATGGAAGAAGGAGGGTGTTTGACAGCAGGGATGACGGGTCTCCACGGACGAGCTGATCCCGCATTTACCATGCAGCAGAACAGGCCCTGCTGACCCATTCCTCGTGGTGTGTGTTCCGAGTGACCGGGCCATGTCTAGCTTTCTATCTTCCCCATGGAGACAAGCGTTTGTCCCTGGGCCCACCCCACAGGTATTCCTAGGTGCCTTTATATCTACAGATGCTCTTTAGTGAACACAGATATGAAAAATATTTTTCCAAGTCTTACTTTCCAGCTGCCTGAAAATCCCAAAGTTTTCTGTGCTTCTGTTCAACTGGCCTCCAGTAGATACACCCTGAGTAGCTGGGTCTACACAGAAACCATGCCCAGAAAGTAGCAGATGGGCTGGAGGTGAAGAGACAGACTTCCCAGGAGAGCCTACAGCCAGTGCTCTGTGACCTTGGCCAGCTGTGCCTTTGAAGAAATTCTGTCATGTCACAGGGTCTCTGTTTCTTTACCTGAAAACTGAAAAGAGCATCAAAGATGTACTCCCATTTTAACAGCGTGAGTACAGTTTGAGTTCCACTTTAAAACGTGTGTGTGTGTGTGTGTGTGTGTGTATGTGTGTGTGTTGGACGTAACTCCTATAGTCAACTGTATAAACTTGGATTCATGTGACAAAAATTATGCAAAAGCATAGGCCCTACGCTTACATGTATTTATTCAGTCACTCTTTCCTCCTCCTTCTTCTCTTCCTCCTCCTCCTCCTCCTCCTCCTCCTCCTCCTTCTTCCTTCTCCTTTTCTTCTCCTCACTCCACCTTTTATTTACAGTACTGAGAATCTAGCCCAGAGCTTCACACATGCTAAACAAGCACTACACTCAACCACCTAGCTATAGTCTTTTTTCAAATTTGAGGGGAGGGGTTGGCTGCTGGAGAGATGGCACAGTGGTTAAAAACACTGGCTGCTTTTGCAGAAGACCTGGGTTCAATTCCCAGCACCCACATAGCAGATAACAACCATTCATAACTCCAGTTCCAGGGGATCCAGTGCCTTCTTCTGACCTACTTGGGCATTGCACAACACATTTGCAGTTATACACAAGTAGGCAATACACTCATATACATTAAATAAAAAATAATAAATAAAATTTTTTTTTAAATTCGAGACAGGGTCTAACCAAGTTACTTAGGCTGTCCTTAAACTCACTCTGTAGTCCAAATGGGTTTGAACTTTTGATCCTCCTACCTCAGCATCTGAATTCCTGAGATTACAGGCCTGCACTACCAGGCTGGGCTGAGGCATCAGATTTTTGTACAGCAGGCTCTGAGAAGGAAAGTAAGTCCTGGAGGGTCTTTAGTATCAAGTTAGAAGAGTACAGATTTAGAAATGGACTAATATTAATATGATAGGCATAAAATAATATATTCATGTTTCTGATTGTCAAAAATGCCTATGTTAAACCTAGGGAGATGGCTCAGTGGGTAAAGTACCTGCTGTGTGAGCATGAGGTCCTGAGATCATATCCTAGCACCCACATTAAAATTCGAGCAAGGCAACACACGCCTCTATAACCCTGCACTGGCAGGGAAAGTAGAGCTGTGTGGGTCCCTGGTACTCACTGGCCAGTCAGCATAGTCAATTGCTGAGCAATGGGTTCCGTAGAGACCCTGTCTCAAAGAAATAGGGTAAGGGCTAGTGAGATGGCTCCGTGGTTAAGAGCACTGACTGCTCTTGCTGAAGACACAGGTTCAAATCCCAGCACCCAAATGGCAGTTAACAGCCATTTGTAACTCCAGTTCCAGGGGATCTGACGCCCTCTTCTCTCCTTTACTGGCACTACATGACACAGGTGCACTTACATACATGCAAGCATAACACACACACACATTAAAAAAAAGAAAATGGAGTAAAAGCTGGGTGTGGTGGTAGATGCTTTTAATCCTAGCACTTGGGAGGCAGAGGCAGGTGGATTGCTGTGACCCGGAGGCTAGCCTGGTGCTTCTAAGGCTAGCCTGATGCTACAGGGGAGACCCTGTTTCAAAAAACAAAAATAAAATAAAGTAAGACAAAGGGCAAAGTGCCAGGTGTGGTGGCACATGCCTTTAATCCCAGTACTCTGTAGAATCAAGAAAAACACCCAGATCTGAAGAGGGATGGAGCTGGATGACCTCATGCACTTAGAATGTTACAGGAATTAACTACAGACTGACTTAGCCTGGCCAGGAGACTCAAATCAAAATCAGCATATAGAGTGTTGGATAAATCTAGTTTACTCTCTGCTTCAAGGGACAGGCCTCTAAATGTGATTGACAGCCAACTAACCAATGACTTAACAGGGGAGGTCTAGTGGAAACTCAGGGAAAGCTGGGAAGGGGGGGCAGATGCTGGGGTCTCCATGGGTGCGTGTGCCAGAGGTTCGGGGAACTGATGATCAAAATGCAGCCTCCGCAATATGAAATCTCGGTCTGTCTCCCAAGGGATGAATTCTTTGTAAGTAACCCAGAATAAATTAATTTCTCTAAGAGAGCATTCTCTGTCCATTCAATCAGTTCAAACCTAGGGGTTGGGGATGGGGCTGAATGCTGGGCCTCACTGTGAGAGAATTCTTAAGACAGGAGGAAGTTAATATTTACTATACAAGGACCCCAGACTGGGCAAAATCTGCTCCAAAGAAACTAAGGCCCCAACCAGAAATGATTACATGTTTTTGTAGAATTTTCATGTTACCCCTTACAGTAATAAGGTTGATAGATTTGAGATTCCCAGCACAGAAGTATATGTGCCATTTGGGTTATTATAGGAAATTTAAGCAGTCAATGTTTTACAGAGGCATGTATTGGGGAAAGTTTGGGTTGTGACACTTTCCAGCAATACGCTGATGCTAAGACAATTTGAACTTTTTGAACGCATAAGACACATTGTCAGCAGAGGTTTCCCTAAGACCAGTACAAGAGGCAGCATTTGCCAAGGCACTCACAGGCTGTGATTTTTGTGGTTGTTTGCCTTGTCTTGTCTTAGCCTGAGACTGAGTTCAGAGTGGCCTTTATGATTTGAGTACAAGTAGAAGCTTCCAAAGTCATGTTACTTTCATATCTATCAACAAGCACGCTTACTATTGGGAGTAGATGAGGTTCTTGTCAGATACATTTGTTAGTACTTATCATCCACCACAGAGAACAAAGCTATACTGAGATGGTAGCTCATCAGTTCCCCCATCAGAAGCTCAATTAGAAATAGAAGATTGCTTATCAACTCTGAAAGACATTCAAAGATTCAAAGAGAGGGCTGTGCCTTCAAGCAGAGAGAAATGGGTCATTTCTGTCCAGTGCTGATTAGCCATGTACTGTAGCTCATTACCAAACAGGCCCAAGTCTGAGTTTCCTCCTTCCACTGACGAAGCAAAAGAATGAACATGTTTGTAAACTTTTCCTGGGAAGACACAAACGTATACCTACCTTGTTGTGGGACACTGTTCGTACAGAGACATGAACAAACATCACCTCAGACAGGAAATCAGCAACTTACCAAAGTAAGGACGCCACCAAAACCCAACTTGGTAAATCAATGAGTTTTAGTAGGGTTGTTTATAGGGGTGTGGGGTGAGGAGTTTCGTACAGGAGCAGAGGTGACTCAAAGACAGCTGCACCACCAAAGCCCTCCCAGCAGGAGTGTTGCTGACTGTACACCTGCAGTCAGCGCAGGAAGGTGCAGTGTCCCTTCTGGGTGGCTCACAGATCTCTGCTTCTTCCAGGCAGTGTGGCTGGTCTGAGAAGTCTTTCATCAGTCCTTAGGGCTGATGCCTGAGGAAGGACAGGAACCTGGTCAATTTCAGAAACTTCTGAAGTTATTGAGTTGTTTACATCCAAGCTTAAGAAGCTTCCCAGCAGGATGGAATGTTTCACATCCCCTTAGAAAATCCTATTCTCCACCCTTTCAGCATCCTGCATCCTAGATCTTCCCTCTAAAATGGAATATCTTATCTTAGAGAAAATAGCTATACAGCACACCCCAGACAGAACACCAATGAAGTAAGTTTACCCAAGTCCAACTTGGGGAACCAAAGAGTTTATTTTGGCTTTCTTACGGAGCATGGGTGAGGGTTACCTGCAGGAGCATGCGTGACCACAAAGCAGCCACATCACCACGTGATTGACTTCCCCACAGCTGCACAGATGGAGTTCCCCCTTGAGTTAACTTTCCACAGTCTGTTTTCTCCAGCACTGCTGAGTCCATGTGAAATTAAGACAGAATTACATACAAATGGAGGTGAGTGTAGAAGAGAAATCTCAGGGGAGGGTTTGATGGCCTTCTCCAGCCCTTCCTTCCATGAGGAAGTTTCAACAGGCCCAGTCTGGATGGTCTGTGGGGAGTAGTCACAGGTCTCTGACGAAAGTGGCGATTTATGCTCCCAGGACAGTGCCGCACAACAAAGTAGAACTGCCACATCACCAGGCCATCCTGGGAAATTGCCACATCACCAGGCCATACTGGGAAATTTCATTTTTGGTTTTGTTTTTTAATATACAAGATCACGTCAGAATTTCCATGTTTCTGCCATCAGAATCCTGAGAGGTTTTCCCTGATAAGATTTAAGCTGCCTTCCACATTATGCATCTGTGAAGATGAAAGTTGAACCATCCTTTTACCCTTGGGGCCCTGGCCCAAGACGCTTCTCTAGTAAATGGTGGGTTTAGTCACAAAAGGGCAGACAACACTGCTGGAGAAACCACTCCTAGAGCCCACAGGATCTTCCTAGGAAAGCACAAGACAGCATCAAGCCTTATAAAAGTGGTTCCTAATATCCCAACCGAGAACAGAATGGATTAGACTGAAATGAGAAAGATGAAAAGGCCAGACAAGGGAGGAGGCTCAGAGTTCCAGACTGGCTCAGGGCAGGTGAACCAGCAAGGAGCCTAGAGGCCAGAAGCCTGTGGAGGCAAAGCAAAGAGGTCTGGAGGCAGAGAGCTGAGAGCCAGCTGAAGCGGGGACAGGAAGGTACTGGAGAAAGAAGACTGGCAGTTGGCCAAAGTGGGGACAGAGGGGCCCAGGCTTAG
This sequence comes from Eospalax fontanierii, assembly GCA_035773235.1. Taxonomy (NCBI): domain Eukaryota; kingdom Metazoa; phylum Chordata; class Mammalia; order Rodentia; family Spalacidae; genus Eospalax; species Eospalax fontanierii. The sequence goes on along the minus strand of CM069524.1, from coordinate 2,692,063 downwards.
GGCTCAGGCCAGTGTTAGATCACTCTGGAGGAGATCACCCATGACTTGTATCCTGTTTGGAACGTTCCCTGTGCTGCTAAACTCCAGGCAGATAGCAGCCCCAAAGTAGGTGGGATAATAGGATTAGCTTCCTAAATTATAAACTGTAGAGCCTATTTGTGCCTTCACTAATCTATCAAGCCCTGAGACCCGGCCCTGCTAAAGTCTAATGTCAGGGATCTCCTTCGTTATGAGGACTGCTGGACCTCCTACCTCAGGCCCCCCTCCCCGCCCCACTTACATAGCTGGTCCAAGTAAGGATATATCACCTGAAATCTAAGAGCATCTCTCTGTTGAACCCGAAAATCATCTTTATTATTTAAAATGACAAGGTCTCTTCCTTGTATGTGTGTGATAGGGGAACTGTCCAATCGACACTGTGAATTCAAGGAGGAGCGCAGCGGAGGGAATTTGGGGGTAAGACTTCAAACTTGGAGACTAGGAGGAAGCACACCCATTAGCTCTATGAGCATGTGGTGTGTACCAGCTTTGGAAATACCTCACAACGAATTCTACCTTGCATTTGTACTTACTTGGTAAGGTTGGTCTCGCCTCTTCCCATCGCTGTTGGCTTTCTAGTCACTGCTGCTCACTCAAAGCTGCCTCCTCCAAGTGGGGTGCTGGCCGTTGCAATATCCTGAGTTAAGTAAGACCTGTGTGTCTTCTGCGGAGCCTGACCCATCCCCTTCCTCCCTATCCTTGGTCATGGCCAGTGTCAGGGCCTCTACTGGTTGTTCCTGCTTCCTACCAGCCAGAAGTGCACCTGGGAGCAGACACCAAGAGCACTCTGGGAGAGGCTTCAAGACTCGGCCTCTGACGGAATACGGCCTGGAAACAAAGGGGCTGGCCTGTCACTCTGAGAAAGCAACATCAGGAAGGGCCTAGAGAAGTGCAGAGGCAATGCTGCTCTAGACAAAAGCCTGAGGCCCATGCCAGCAATCTTCTGTCTCTTCCCATCAAGCACTAACCAGGCCAGACCTTGCTTAGCTTTTGAGATCACATGTAATCGGGCATGGTCAGGGCATTATGGCTACAGACCACCTTTCTGTCTTGTGTGAGTGAAATAAAATTTGCAATGTGCTCTAAGTCAGGTCTTTATGACTCCTTGTCAACACATTCCTAATTCCTGCACTCTGCTTCCTTGGGGTTGACCAAAGCATGTGTTCCAGTCTCCTACTGTTGTGTAATAAAACCATCTCAAAATATTGCAACCTAGAGCGACAACAGCTTGTTTTGCTCACAGGTCTGAATTTGGACAGGACTAAGAGTAAGTGTAAGATGAGCAGGGGCACATTCAAGGCACTTTCTAGATCCAGACTTAGATACTAGAGGAGAGGAAATGGCATATCCTGGCTGGATGTAAGTTTGGCTGGATGGCTTTATCTTCCTTAGAAGCAAATTGGAGATTCCAGGTAGGAGTGTCTGAATGGTGGTAGGACCTGCCTTACCCAAATGAGAAGTGTTTCTATCAGGAAATTCCACATGAGATGGATGGCTTCCTTGATCATGGTGAGTCACTGAGATGCAGCCAAGATGAATAACATTGTCCTGTTCTCAGAAACCAGCTTGCCACCCTTTCCTCAGTGTACCCCATTGTCCTTTGATTTTAATTTTGACAGGTCAGGGTCTCATGTAGTCTTGAACTTGCCATGTAGTTGAGGCTTGAACTTCTAATCTTCCTGCCTCTCTATCTCCTAAGTGCTGAGATTATAGGCATCTGCCACATATCTGGTTTCCTGGGGTGCTTCCTAAGGCTTCCTGCATGTTAGGAAAATACCAACTGAGCTGTGTCCTTAGTTCAGCAATCCTCTTAGTAGCTTTAACTACTGTCCTACTTACCAGCAGGTGAGCTTTGTCTACAGAAGCACTATAACATTTAGCAGCTCACATTGATACAGTGTCACGTTTCCTTTGGAAAGTACCTAAAAGGCTGAGAGGGCTAAGTTCTAGGGAGGAAGGAGCATTAGGAAGCTGGTTAAAGAAGTTCTGTAGCATAAATCAGTCAAAGAACTTGAACACAAAAATAGAAATACAGTCTATATTCTCTCAAGCTAAAATGGAATTTCCATATAAAATTCAATAACTCTCAAGTTAGTACAAATGCTGACTTAGGAGAACAGAAGGTTAGGTGAAGGTGAGACGAACACACACATACACACACACACACACACACATACACATATATTCACATCATTCAGATAGAAACCACAGATGAGTATCTGCTATTTAAGAATTTCAGGAGGACTGTAATTTATGGCCATGCTAGGAAGATAGGCTTAGCTAGTGTACTCAGACACTTCCTCTTCTCACGTTTACCTTCTCTCTGTCAATTAAACTTGATTTTCCTTGCTTACTCTTGCAGGCTAAATATAAAAATGTATTAAATGATAACAAAAAGAAGTTACCTTCACAAAGCAACAATTTCAGTTTCAAAAGGAAAACATGAAATCTTCAGGGAGTGAATATATGTTTAAGTTCAGGAGATTTTTGCCTTCAGAGGAAAAGAATCCTTTAGGTGTTATCTAAAAACTGGAAGATAGGTCACCAGATTTGGTTCAAAGATAATCTTGGCCCACAAAAACCTAGAGCAGAGACCTCGGGAAAGTGAGATGCAGGGAAGTTTTGCTCATCCTGTGCTAGAAGGAGGGACTGAGGAAAATGAGAGAGGAAGGAAGGCATGGGAGACCCAAGAAGCCTCCTTCCCTTCCCCCTGGGACAAGACCCAGCATTCCTTGGGGGCTGACTTAGGGGTTGTATCCCCTCTGAGAGGATATAAGTGCTAGCGACCATCTTTTATCTTCTTAAAATGACTCATTTACTTAGCTCTTCCACTAGAAATGGAGTTCAAATTCATCTTTACCACTATGGTGCCTAAGATAATACACACAAAGTAAAGTATAACACACAAAGAATATATATGGTTGAATGATGGGTGGATGGATGGATGACGGATGGGTGGATGATGGATGGATGATTAATGGATGATGGCTGGCTGGATGGATAGATGGATGGATGGGTGGGTGGATGATGGGTGGATGATTGATAGATGATGGATAAATGGATAGATAATGTGGGTGATGGATGTATAGATGAATGATGGATAGATGTATGGATGGATGAAAAAGCAAATTAATGCCAAATAAGGAGACGCATACCTGCAATTAAAGCATTTGGGAGGTAGAGGCAGAAGACTAGCCTGGACTACATGAGACCCTTCATCAAAAGAAATGAATAAATTAAATACATGAAAGAGGATGGCAAGTATTTGTTCTTTATTTCTTACTATCTTCACCTGCCCTATACTCTTTTGGGTTTTTCAACCTCAAACTGGATATGAGCCTGTTTCATTTATAATTTGGGCTGATCTATGTGGTGCCCAGAATAAGGGGAAATTCAAAAAGCGTGTTTGTTAAATGGCAACACCAGAGGGAGATTCTCTGATTTCCAAATCACTTGCAACAAGATGAGATAACTGAAATCCTTCCACAGGACAGAGTGAGGCTGGAGTATGGTGGGGACTGGTGGAGGAGGACAGGGAAGGAAAACTGGTAAGTACCCGTCTTCACCTGTGTTTACAGTGTATGAAAGTACCCCTTCCCGAGGCTCAGTGGTTAAAAGCACTGGCTGTTCTTGCAAGAGGACCTGGATTTGATTCCCAGCATCCACAAGACAACCATTCATAACTCCAGTTCCAGTGGGATTCAGTGCTCTCTTCTGACCTCCGTGGGCGTTGCATGACAAGGGTGTATTTACAACCGTTCAGACAATACACTCATACACATAAAATAAAAATAATAAATAAAAGATTTTTTTAAAAGAAAATACCCTCTCCCAACAACCTTGCCAGGTCTTGTCGTGTACCCAGGAAGTGGGAGTAAGGTCCCAGGGACTTGATTTTACTGTTTCTCATGAATACCAGTGACTGCTGGGGGTGATAAGTATTGTTGGTGCTGTCCTGTCTAGCTGGTTCCTGAAGGGAAGCCATCAGAAGCGTGAAAGGATCTGAGCAGGAGTGAATGATGTCAGATGGGAGGAGGGCGCTTTTGCACTTACAGGTCCTCTATGTGAAGAGCATCACTGGTTTGCACAAGGATGGGTGGCAGAGACATAGCATTCAATTTTTATTTCCCCTTCCTCCCTTTCTTTCTCCTTCCTTCCTTCCTTCCTTCCTTCCTTCCTTCCTTCCTTCCTTCCTTCCTTCCTTCCTTCCTTTTTTCCGGAGACAGGGTCTTCTATAGCCCAGACTAGTTTCACACTTGCTGTGCAGCTGAGGATAACCTTGACTTCCTGATATTCCTGTGTCTAGTCTACCTCTGAGTGCTGGGTTGCTTGGTCTTACACAGACTTCCCTCAGGGTGGAATGAAAGGAGGACAGTCAATGGAGGCTATGATGTTCTTGGCCCAGCTTCACAGTTGGAGTCCTAGGCTGATCTGCTGTAAACATGGACCTTGCAGGATATCTGGGCTTATGCTGCAAAGTTTTAAGGCCCACAAGTCACCTGAGCAGACCCTTGATAGTCAGAAACAGCCTAGAACAGCACAGTAACACCCTGCAAGTCTCCATATTTTATTTCAAACATCTTGCCTTTTGGGAAGAAGTGATTGGGGGGAAGCTTCTGATGGACATGAGAGGTGACCCCAAAACAACTGTCTTATACTATGAGAATGAGATTGGAGAGATTTCATGATAACCAACTTGCCCACATACACCTCTGATGATCAATTTTTTCATCCTTCCTCAATTTCCTTTAGGAAGCATTGGGGTTCATTATGGGTCAGGAGAAGACATGGGGTGACCTAGCCCAGTGTGGGATGAACAAGGGCTCCAAGAGGACCTGTCGTCCCAGACTGGAAGAACAGGAGCTGGCTAGGTGGGGGTGGAAGGAAAGGAGATAGTGACTCAGAGAAAAGTGCATGGTACTGCAATGAACAGGACCCAGTGGCTGAGATGTGATCGGCTTTGAGAGGAGGGAGGACAGGGCCCAGGCAGGAGACTAGGTATCAAGATGAGCCCCACCAAGAAGTGGGACTTCCCTTGGGACTGTGGGGAACTTCTGAGGGACCTGAAGCAAGGAAGAAGTGATTGATCCTATGGGGGAAGGTATGCAGGAGCACAGTGGGGCACAGGGATTGGAAGAGGGCCAGAGAAGAGACAGTGAGAAAGACAGGCCATCGGGAGGTTTTGGATGCTATCCAGGCCATGAATGGTAAGGCATGAAAAGGTGTGGGGTCAGGATAAGACCAGACCAGAGGCACAGGTGGGCCTAAGAAAGAGCAGAGGGCCTGGCAGAGGGCTGGAGGAGACAAGAGGGAGGGGTGGAGTAGAGAAGTCTTGGGGACTTGGCAGATACAAATGAGTGGGCGGCTACTGAAATGAGGATCACAGGAAGCAAAGGATGGAGAAGTCTCAGGGTAGCAGACTTTGGGATACAGTGGATTTGAGGCATCTTGAGACCAAACAGGTTTTGAGATGTTCATCGAGAGCCACTGGCAGAAAATTCCATGCTGGATCACAGAGGCCAGAGGAAGAAAGCACTCCAAGGAGACCCTGGGACCTAGAGTTTAGCAATGTGAGTTTTTCTCCAAGTGCCCCAGATAGCAAAGGTAGTCAGCCTTTGAGGAAAGTTGATAGACTGGTTGTATACACCATTGAACTGTAGGCAAAAATGCTGATTCATTGTTGCAAGGGGGAGCGGTGTTGGATGAACATGGTGGCTGCCACAGGCCCTTTGTTTAGTCATTTCTCAGCATTTTGGGAAATGAGGAAGTAAAATTTCATCACTGTTAGAGTGCATTTCACAGCTTCTCTGAGTTTACAGTTTCTGGAAAGCCCTTGAGTCAGAAGGATTATCAAGCTGTGGGGTTGTTTTATGGTTCCTTTTTGGATTTTGGTTTGTTTTTTTATTTTGTTTTGAGATATGGTCTCACTATATTTCACTGGTTGGCCTCAAACTCACAGAGATCTTCTGTCTGCCTCTGCCTCTTGAATGCAGAGATTAAGACATGCACCACCATGCCCAGCCTCCTTTTTGTGTTTTGAGACAAGGTCTCACATTGTTGCCCAGACTGTCCTTGAACTCATGGCAGTCCTCCTGCCTCAGCCTCTCTAATTACTCTTTTGGCTTTACAATGTGGACTTATTCTCTCAATAACAAACAAAGGCATTTCCAAATATTTATTCTTCAGATTTGTGGCTAGAATTTGTACAGCTTGTCCTTGGACACATTTTGATTCTTTCTGGGTGCCTTTTGCTCTTTTCACTTTCCCATTCCTCCTGCCCCACTCCCACCTAGATGTCTCTAGAAGGAACCCCAAGTGCAGTTACAAGGCAGACAAGTGGATGTCATACTGAAGAGATTTGGATTTTCATGTGAGACCTGGCTGGAGAGTGGGAACTAACTGGTCTTGATAGAACATCTCACATCTATCTTAATGGGCTTTGTGAAGATTGGATCTCGAGGGCTCTGTGCTCATCAGTAGATTGATTCACTGATAGGTTCACAATTGGTGGGCTATTGGGGGTAGGTGGTGGTGGAAATTAGGATGTGGGATCATTGAAGTAGGCACTTCCGAATGGACCCTTGAGGACTTGTCCTTCTTCCCTCTTTCTATCCCTCTTCTTCTGTCCCCGTCTCCCTTCCTCCCCACCCCCACTTCCTCCCACAGTAAGGTAAGCAGCTCAGCTCCAGTTCATGGCCCCACCTTGCTGTTCTGCCTCACCACACGCCCAGAAGCAAAGTACCAAGTGAGGGTGAACCAAAGACTTTGAAATTGCTACTTCAAATAAACCTTTCTCCCTTTCAATTGATTTCCTCAAGAATTTTATCACAGTGGTGGAAAGCTGACTGGTGCAAGTAGCAAGCACTTCCCTCAATGAATTTAGTACGAGATGCCCAGTCCTTGTTTGTTGAATAAATGAAGATGAAGGAAGGCAGAATAGTGTTTCTGTGTCATTTTCTTCGCATTGCTTGCAACTTTTCCTTAAAAGAAAATTGCCACCTAGAATTTCAGAATGACCTGGGAGTTGTCACCAAGTACTGTGAGTGTTAGTTCAGAGTGAAATTTCAAGATATCGCATGATGAAACTGTGCAAAGTTTGCTTTATATTTTATTTATTTATTTTGTGTGTATATACTGTGTGTGTGTGAGGATGGGCATGTGGAGGTCATAGGACAACTTTGGGAAGTTAGTTCTCTCCTTCCACTGTGAGTTCAGGGGAATCTTGGGTCCTGAGGCTTACACAGCAAGCACTTTTACCTGGTTCTGAAGCTGCTTAGAGTTTAATTAACAACTTTAAAAAGTTGTTATTGGAGACCTTGGTGGTTTGCCAAAAGCCAGGCAGCTGTAGATTCATAGCCAATATTAAAAAGACATCACACGTAAGAACTGAATATATACACGTGGAAGTGGATATAAATCTTTTTCTGTATTGATTTCTTAAGAATTATTACCGGGCAGAATGTGTATGGTGCCTTCCAACCTCCCTGTTGATAGACGCCATCTAGTGGTAAAGAATCACAGCTGCTCACAGATCCACCCAACTTAAGATGTTTTTGCTCTTATTACTTGTTTTGTAAAAAGCAAACCAAAAATGCTGGTTAAAGAACAGTGTGTCCCAAATAGGAATAAAATGTGGAGTCTTAAGACATGGACTTCAAATCTTCTATGACATAAATAGGAAAACCGATCCTGGTTTGCACCTCTCAGGGCAGTGTTTCCACCTGTTCTTTCAACTAATCATCAACCTCTTATCAAGTTCAGCCGCAGACAAGGCACTGGAAATGGTGGACACTGGTGATCTGCTGTGCTGTCTACACTCACAGGGTGCCAGCCACCACAGCCCTGGGAGGTTTATGATCTCTCTTCCCCTTTTAGATGAGGAAATGGAATTTTACGGTGTGATTTGTGTACAGCTACTGTCCTGGTTTGCTTTCTGTTGCTGTGATAAAACACTGACCAAGACCAACTCAGGGAAGAAAGGGTTTATTTCAGTTTATAAATTACAGTCCATCAGTGAGGAGAGCCAATGCAGGAAATCAAAGCAGAAACCTGGAGACAGGAACTGAAGCAGAGGCCACAGAGGAATGCTGCTTACTGGCTTGCTTCCCCTGGCTTACCTTTCTTACACAGAACAGGCTCACCTGCCCAGGGATGGCACCAACATACTGGGCTCTCCTGTATCAGTTAGCACCAGCCCCCAAATGCCTACAGACATGCCAACAAGCAAATCCGATAGAGGAAATTCCTCAGTTGAGGTTCCCTTTTCCAAGATGACTGTAATTTGTGTCAAGGTGGCAAAAATTAACCAGCACAGCTGGTTTCTAAACCAGACTTAATCTTTCGAGACCAATGTCTACCAGCTTCTAAACCCTCTGCTATTTAGACTCAAGAGGTAGTGTGATGAAGATGCTCCTAGGCGACAGGTGATTTCTGCTCTTCCTCCTATTCTCCCTCCTATGGAGAAGCAATGGCCCTAAAATAGCTATCAGGGCAGTAAAGTTGGCCCTCCTTGTTTGGCTGCAGGCCTGGCCTGGAGACATAGGAGTACAAAGTGTGAGTTACTATGGCCAAGAGTCTGAATCATCAGAAAATAAATTATCTACTCATCCTGGAAGATTCTTGGAGGTACATAAGGTTGGGCACAGTAGGCCAACACATAGGACTTCTTATTTGTGAAACAGGAAATTAAAGGAGAAAACTTCCTGGCAAAGGGCCTCTGCTAATGAGTTGCTGTTGTTGTTCTGTTATTTGGTTTTTGAGAGAGGGTCTTACCTAGTAGCCTAGGCTTGCCTAGCACTCTGTGTAGTCCAGGCTGGCATAGAATTTGCAGCAATCCTGTTAGCTCAGCCTCCCAAGTGCCAGGATTATAAGTTGGGCATCTATCATGCCCAATTTATTGCTGATTCTTGACCACTCCACCCAATGCATCTTTTAGATCGCCCTGGTTATCTCACCGAGCCTTACTTATTTTATGTGTAGAGTGTTTTGCTTGCATATATGTAAGTATACCATGTGCATGCAGTACCTGTGGAGACCAGAAGAGGGGGTCAGATCCCCTGGAACTGGAGTTAAGAATGGATGTTAGCCACCATGTGGGGTCTGGGAACTGAACCCAGGTCCTCTGCAAAAGCCACTTCTGAGCCATTTCTCCAGCCCCCAAAGTAACATTTTAAATGTCTTTGCATGGCCCTTGGAACTGTGTAGAAATCTAGCCATGCTTGCTCTTCCTGAGTATGGTGGCATCCTTATTTATATGCAGTTTTCTTCTATAGTTCCCAGAGTGGTCCTGACGGAGCAAGCCTCCATGTGTGCTTAGGGAGCTGAAGTATTTTTAGCACATGGCATTTTAGGTTCCTGGGATAGTACTTGCAAGGCATTTAGCACATGATCCTATAATACATTACTCTCTTGGTTTCCACTTCGAGGGAACACAGGCTTTGTTTGGGTCAGGACTAATGGTATACCAGAAGTCCAGGCCAGTAGGCAGCTTTCCTAGCTGTGGCTGAGCTTGCCATCTTCATTCTATTTATTTTTAAATTATTATATGAGCATGTGTGTGAGGGTGTGTGCATGCCACTGTGTACTTGTGGAGGTCAGAAGACAACTTTGTGGAATAGGTTCTCTCTTTCCACCTTTATGTGGGTTCTGGGGATAGAACTCAGGTTATCAGGCCTGCCCAGCAAAGGCTTTACACACTGAGCCATACTGCCAACTCTCAAAACTACTTCTTAAAACTTTGTAGCAGGACTGAGCACTTACTGTTTTATTTATAAGACCACAGTAGACATCCAAACACGCTGCTGTGAGAAGTTTCTACTCTAGAAGAAAGCTGAAGTATAGTCATAGGCTTGACACATGTGAGGACTTTCTCCACTGGTGCCCCCTAAGGAGCAAACAGAACCAGCAGAAGTGAGAGCTGTGCTAAAGTGCAGACCAGAGGGCAGGCTGTGTTCCAGGCAGCTTCCCTGTGGACCGTCTCCAAGTCTCCAGCACTGGGCTTCTCAGAATTGGCACTGTTTCCTTTGCTCCTCCTGTTTCGATTTTTTTTTTCTGGAGCTGTGGGGCCTTGTATGCATTCTATCACTGAGCTATACCCCTAGTCCTCCTCCCTTCTTTGCCTTGCCCATCTGATAGCTTTGGCAAAGCTGTTCCTGACTTCCCAGGCTCTGTAAACACCAGCTCTCCTGTTCTCCATGGGTGCCAGAGCACCTACCTGTTCTCAATTTCCTTGTCATACAAGTCTCATCCAGTAGCCAACAGTCTTTTGGGTCGAATGTCAGGCCCCAACTTTGTACATAACCACTACCTATTTGTTGAAAATTATGAATATCCAGTTGACATAAAAAGAAAAGCTTTAATAAGAGGGTTTGTGTTAGAAAAGGGAAGGAGGAAATAACCACAGGCTCTAAACCTTTATTAACTTAACCACTAAAGTTTACTGCCTTATATACAGGCCCTGTAGGTTGAATCTTGTGGTTTTTAAGGAAATAAAACTCATTTTGCTAAATTCAAAGGTAAATAGATACAAGCAGCAGGCAAGATCAGCTGACAATCTCAACTCTCTGGAATAGGATAGGCAGCCAGTCTGAACTCTTCCTTTCATTTTTTTTTAAACTACCATAGGAGGAATGGGTTCAGCAGAAGTCAGTGTGCAGAATTGGGTAGGGGTGGGCATGGATCCCTAGAGCCTGCTTCTTTAAACACCGGGAGCACTAAGAATCTCCAGAGGAAGGAGGCCTTTGAGGGGCAAAGGGGGGCTTGAGGACCAGGGGAGAGACAGCCTTAGCTTGGGAAAAGGGAAGGGAAGATAAATGCTTGTTCACTCACACTGGCTTCTAGACAAGCTCAGTTTCACACTTCATCGTTGATATTTTTCTTTGAAACATCAGCAATCTCTACAGCTTTGCTAGAGAATGCATTTTATTTATTTATTTATTTTTTCAGTCAGGTGCACCGAGCACAAAGCCATGCACTAGCCTTCCCATGTGTGCTGGATCCTGCCGTCTTTGCTCTGGCTTTAACTAGCACACCCTCCCCTCAAAATCAACAGACTAGAGGCTGCTGGGAAGACGACTTGTCAGGAAGGACAGCAATATATGCTCCACAAATGTTTGTCAATGCATTCATGACAACCTTGAGAATGCTGAGTATGGGGCGACCATTTGGAAGGACCGCAAAAGCTGGAGACCTCAAGAGTATCATTACGTCATACACAGACTCCCGGACACGTTTTACTATGTCCATTCCCATGCACTTACACAGGTATCATAAAACGATCTATATATCTACATAGGATCTCACAGATGTGTACATAGAGAAATACGACGTGGGCGGGATTAGCTCTGTTTAAACTTCCCCAAGGGGTGTGTGTGTGTGTGTGTGTGTGTGTGTGTATATATGGGGGGATTGTGTTGCGACAGGGAAGGAGAGATAACATTATCTCTTTCAGGGAGGCGCTGAAAGCCCTAATCAAACCTGGTAAGATTCAGGGGACACTCTGTGAAGCCGTTTCGGAAAATCCTACCACCTGCATCTGTCTTATTTACGCTTCCTCTTGCAAGTGAGTTTCTGGGTACGGCCCCGGCGCAGTCAGCTCCTCTTTGCCCTAGCTTCCTCGGGGACCCTCAGTTCTCCAGCAGCCAGCCACAGCATTACGCGAATGGCTCCAGGCGAGGTTTCCTTGCCAGGGACCAGCATTTCCTGCCGGTAGACACGGTGGGCATACAAAGTCCAAGTCTGCCTGGGCGAGGCGAAGACCGGCCCTCTGAAGCATCGGTCCCGGATCTTCGCCCGGACAGGTCCCTTTCACGCTGCGTCCCCGCGCTGGCGCCGCCGTCCGCACCGCGGTGCACCGCGCGTCTCTGTGCGCCCTGGTGGCGACCCCAACCGCGCACAAACTGACTTCTGCACTGAGTGCGTCTCTGGGCTTTGCGGGGCCCCAGAGACCCTAAGGGGTCCCAGGGTGGGAGCGAAGCAGGGCCGGGGTTCCCGGGGGCAGAATGAGAGTGGGCCGCGAGTTGTTCGTCCCCACCCGGGCGAGCGCAGGGCTCGAGAGTTAGCTGCACCGTCCCGAGGGCGTACGGAGCCGGGTGCGGTCGCGGCCCGCAGGGCGAGGTCTCGCTCTCGCAGCGTCTTGGGAACCGTGCTCCACCGACGCACGCGCGCGCGCGCGCCCGAGAGAGGGGCGGGGCCAGCCCGGGCCACGGGCTAATGGGCGGCAGCAGAGCGGGCGGGGCGGGGCCTATCTTGGCATCAGCCAATGGACGTGGGCGGAGCGCGCGGGGGCGGTGCCGGGGCGGGCGGCGTCGGCGGGAGCCGGCTGCAGACCGGAGCCGGGCAGCCGAGGACGCAGTGCCTGGCGACAGCTCGCAGCCGCGGGCGGAGCGGCCGCGCAGGGTGCGCGCCGATGGGCAGCCCGGGACGGCGGCGACGCGGCGGCCCGGGTTTGCGCCGGGTCCCGGAGGACCGCGGCTCCGAGGTGCGTGTCTGGGGGACACCGGGGCGCGGGGACCGGCCGGGGCTGTGTGCGCTCGGAGCCCGCTGCAGGCGCGTCTCCAAGTTCCCCTCCGTGGGCAGGCGCGCCGCGCTGGACCTCCCCGCGGCGGGGTGACGCGCCCAACTTGGGGGCCAGCTCCCCGAGGGGCGCGCCCGGGCTCGCCGCGCCCGCGGCTCCTTTGTACGCGCGAACCCGCGACCTCTCCGCGCTGCGCCCCGGGCACACGGGGCCCGAGTCTACAACGGGTCGGTGACCACCGTCTGGGGACGTCCCCATGAGCGCCCGCATATTCATTTCAGCGTCGCCGCAAAACCCAGAGAATCAATTTCGGCTCCTTATCGGAGAGTCAGAGCCGAGAACAACTTGGCCTCACTCCTCCAGGAGACGTTTGTCGTCATTAACCTGCTTCGGCTAAATTGATTCAGCCCTAGCCTGCTACAGCCGCGGTAATGGGGACTTCGAGTGCGCCGGCATGAAATTGGGCTGAGCGATACCTGATTTTGGTCAGAACAGAATTGTAGGCAGTTTGAATTCTGCTTAGTCTTTGGCTTGGTTTGGACTAGGATGGCTTTAAAAACAAAAATAGAGAAACAAAACAAAAACAACCCCAAATCCAACTGGACAACAGAAAACAAAGATTCTTGGTGATTCTCGGTGGTTTGCTCAGTAAGTTCAAAATAGTCTCACAAATTTTTCTTTTGTCTGCAGTTTTCACTTCTACACTTTAACACTAGATGGCTTTCTTATGACAGGCATTTAGTCCTCTGGCCCTTTGAGTTTGCCTGCTGCAGTCTAGGCAGTGATTTTTTTTTTCTTTTTCTTTTCTTTTCTTTTCTTTCTTTCTTTTTTTTTCTTTACTTCTTAAATAGCAATGGAAGGACGAAAGTATCTAAAACTGTTGCTTTGTTTGAAATGCAGTACTTCCCTGTAAAACTTAAACAAATCACTTATTTTTGCAGATATGGAAAAGTGGGCTTTGATCTAACACCTAAAGGTGAATTTCAGCAAGCGATCTGCTTATACTCTGCAGTCTTTCGTGTATTTAAGGATGTCTGTTTAATGTTTTGACTTGTGTGAGGGGAATCAAGAGTTCTAGGGTGAGTTTTGAGATTGTGTTTAGATAAGATTTCCACTTGGGCGATATTTATTTACCCCGGGTTATTATCGAGGCTTAAATTCACAGTGATGAAACTGGCACAGATGTGATCATTCATGGGAAAGCAGTCTTTCTTGAGTTTGGGGATCTGCCTGTTCTAAGGGTTGAACTGCTTTATTTGGGGACAATCTGTAGTCAAGAGAGAGTCTGCCTGAGTCACACTGAGGGTTGTGTGAAAGACCTCTTCATTTCTTTCTCCTGGATGATACTTGTTTCATTTCTGAGTTCAGCCCTATAATGACTAGTACAATTGCCTCTAGTTAACTGATCCAGCATTTGGGTAGTCTGTGTTGTTATGTGTATGTGTTAAACTCAGAGCCTTGGGTTTACTAGACAAACACTCTACCACTGAACTATAGTTTCAACTCCAACTATTATTATTGATATTGTTGTTATTTTTATTAAGTTGCCTCGACTGACTTTGGGCTTACTCAGCCCAGACAGGCTTTGAATGTGTAATCCTCCTGCCTCAGTCCTCCGAGTAGCCTCAGTGACAAGCATGCACCACCACACCCCACTTTTACTGTCCAACACAACCATGACAGCTAGTCCAACTTCTGCCCAGGTAGTCAGACTTAACTAGCTGGAGAAATGTCTTGAATTTGTCTTTATAGTTGTCATTTCTTATGTGTCTTGCTCAGCTTAAAATATGACATGTTAAATTTAGGTGTTCTAAATTAGACTGTAATCATAAATAGCTGAAAGGAAAGTGGGGGAAAAAAAAAAAAGCTGTACCGGCAGACATCTAGGATGTAGAGAATGTAATGAACAGGAATGACGGGAATGACTTGTAGTTCCCATATTACCTATTGATGGAGTAGAGTGAACTTGGATAAGAAGCCAATAGACATTTGGTCAGAGGTTGGAGAGAGCAATGCAGGATCAAGTGCAGGTGTAGGGGTGGAGCTTCTGCTTCTGCTTACTGCCTGGCATTCGCACTTTCTGGCTTCAGTGTGTATTTTCCCTACCATGATTTTGATGTCTTAAAATAATAGGCTTTCTCAGCACTTTCATTTTGCGAGCTGTAACTTTTAGCCTCAGAGGGGAGTTATCAGGGCATCTTGGTATGGCATTTGTGATGCTGTATACTACACGCTTGGAAGGATTCTGTTTATTTTTCTTTTTTTCTCCCATTGAAGGCTGGAAGGACGTTTGGAAAGGTTCCTTGATATCTGAGCTTAGTCAGCACCTGTCTCCACCTGGGGGATCTTTTTCAAAATTTGAAACAAAGGGATGGTTGATAACTGAAAATCTGTTTCTGAAACTGAGGAAGTATTGACCTAATTCCCTGAATGGCAATCATTTGGTAAGTGGAACTGGTTTGAAAATGTCTGGAGACAGCTGAGAAGCTGGGCTTGCGGTGGACTTTGCACAAGCTGTGTGTTTACAGGGATCGCCTGGCCCCTTCCCCCCAGCTGGAGTTGTTAAACTCCAGGATTATTTTCGGAGATGGAGGAAGCATTGGCTGTTGGAACTTCTGATCTGCCCTGGTGGTGGTTTCGTATTACAAATCTTTACAAAGACATGCTGAATTTTTAGATTAATAACTTAAACTGTTCTTGTTGATAACTTGAAGAGCCAAGTCTGTTTTCTGTTTTGAACTTGACTGGAATATGAAGTCAAGCTCTAAAGAACAGAGAATTGTTTTACAGATTTTCTATTTGTTCATTTGAACAGGTTCCCTTTCTAGGCAAGTAGAAAGAATGCCAGGAAAGGGGTGGGAACCTCAAGGTGCTTGCTCTGTTCATAGATAAGTTTGGATAAAGTTTGCATAGACCCTTTTGACTCCAAAATTCTAGGATTCTTTCTCTCATTAAAAATTAACTTGTGTGGCATGTGTGTGCGTGCTTGTGCACGCATACCATGCCGCATGTGGAGATCGGAGGACAACTTATGCGAGTCAGTTCTCTCCACCAAGTGGGTTCTGGAATTGAACTCAGGCTTGGAAGCAAGTAGCCTTTACCTGCTGAGTCATCTCTCTCGCCTGCTTGGTTTCTTTATTTAAAATAAATGTATTATAGCAATAAAAGTATCAGTCCGCCCGGGATGGTTTATATTTTTCATGATTATGAGCTCTGCTGGATTCTGTGTATTGTAAACCTCCTTGTATAGGTTTATAGCTTCTAGGTTTACCTTGAAATCAGTGACTCAGAAATTGCTTTTCTCTACCAATTGCATTTAGCTGTGACCCCTTTTAAGGAGAGGTAACTGTGTGCTAGGAATTTAAATACCTCCTAACTTTAAGGGTAAATTATTTTGACCTTCTCTGACTCTGACTCAAACTTTCCCCCAAGAGCAGCATGTGTTGAAGGGGTTTCCGATCTGACCTGCTACAGGGGCTTCTCTGAGAGATCTCCTATTTAGTGTGTGCCGCTCTTTGAGACCTGTTTCCTTTGCAGTACTGTGTACAAAGCTGAGTGGTAGAAGGAAGGCAGACAGCTCGCTGAGTGTGCTGAGTGTGATTGTCCTGGCATCTCTTCACCACAAAGGACCATAAGGGCTATGTCTGCATGCTTAAACACTGTTTCCATCCACCTGTAAAATACGAAAAACAAAACCAGGCCAAGTTAGGTAGTGCACTCCTGTGACTCCAACACTGGGCAGTGGAGGCAAGAGGATCAGGATCAAAGCCATCCTCAGCCACATAATGAGTTCAAGGGCAACAGAAGACCCTCTTCAAGAAACCAAAACCAAAACAAAAGCAAACTTTAAGACTGCTTAGACTTACAGGTATTTAGCATTGCTGCTTAAAGCAGCCTATTATGTAAATATGAATAAGTATATTAATTAAATGATCTATTATTATAACCATTATTATCTATTATGAGTGCATTTAATTAAGATAACATTGAACTGGGTGGCTGGGTGACTGGGTGTGGTAGCTCACATTTGTTTTCCCAGCACTAGGGAGGCTGAGGCAGGAGGATTGTTGGGAGTTTGAGGGCAGCCTGGACTACAGAGTTGAGACCCTGTCTCTAAAACCAAAAGAAAAGAAGAAAGAAACACCCACCAAAAAAAGATGTGTATTGGGGCAAGATATGTCTCTCAGTGTGTATGCTTATGTATGTGCCCCACCCCCGTGTATGCGCATATGTGCCTGTGTTCTCTGAGACTAAAGGAAAGTGATCCCTAATAAGAGAGGGCCTTGAGTGAAGTTAGCCCACACCTGCTCGTGGGCTCTCCTACCAGTAAACACTGTCCTTTTGCAGGGATAGTGAGAATGTCACTGAGAGGGGGGTTTGGAGAGCAAAGCATGGCCTTGCTCACCCATCCTTTTCCTGTGCTTAGATTCTCCCACATAGCTTCTGACTATACTGAGGATTGATCCCAGGGCCTTTGCACAAACCAGGCAAGTGTTCTACTGAGCTGCATTCTCTGCCAGCCTTCTATGATTTCTTGTTCCTGACACAGGGTATCCCTGTAGTTTCATTTGGCCTGGAACTTGCTATGAGGCTAGCCTCAGTCTCACAGAGATCCTCCTGCCTTTGCCTCTGAGTACTGGGTTTAAAGCATGTAGCACCATGCCTGGCTCCTCCCTATGATTTCTGAAGGAGATCTTCTAGTAGTAGCCCAGCAGGATCCTTGGAAGGGGGAAGTGGGTAGTAAACAACTTTGTGGTTTCAGTAATAGAAGGTTTTTATTATTATTTATCTGGGCATTGGACTCTGGGTCTTACACATGCTAGGCAAGTGCTCTACTACTGAATCATGTGCCAGCCAGCTTTAATATTTTTGAGACAAGACTAAATTACCCAGCCTTGCCTTTAACTTGAGATCTTCCTGCCTCAGCCTCCCGAGTAACTGGGAAGACAGACCTCTACCATCAGACCTGGTATTAGAAAGGCTTTTGAGCTGTGGAATGGAAGAGAGGCTTTTATACCCCCTGTTTCTTGGAATATTGCTCGCTCTGTACTTCCAGAGCGATCCTCTAGAGAGGCGTTTTATCTCTACAAGCTCGTCAGATGGGGCTCAGTACCTAGAGCGCCTCCTGCCTGCCACTGACATGGCGAGCAGGACTGAGGTGCCCTTCTGAGACTGTGGGTCCTGCTTGCTCTAAGTCTGCCTTCATGGCTGGCCCTGCTCCTGGCTCAGTGCCTGTCCTGTAGTTCCAGAGCCCTGCTCTGTCTTGTTCCTCTGTGACATCTGATACGCTGTGCCTTACTTCCTTGTAGTTGATTCTTCCCGTGGCATGTTTTGGAATTTGGTTCTGTTACCACAGCCAGTCATGTCAAATAAGTGCTGCCTGGGGCTGGCAAGATGGCTCAGTGGGTAAAGGTGTTGCTGCTGTGCCTGACCACCTTCCTTTGAACCTCAGGAACCACGTGGTAGACTGAGAGAATGACTCTTGCAAGTCGTCCTCTGACCTCACACCCTCAACATGGCATGAGTGCTCCCATCCCAACAAAATGAAAGCGTAATACCAAAAAGATATGCCATCTGTACCTTTGATCTTTTTGATTCTGAAAAGAAAAACATGATTTTAAGTATGCCTGTCTTACCTGTTTATAAACATCAGAGTTGTTAGACTTGAATACGCTTTAAAGAAGTCCTTGGCAGTCTCTAAATTATTCCTGGAGACCTCGAGAATGCTCCTTAGTCTTTAGATCACCTCTGTACCTCTTCCTGAGTCACTGATGGGATCCGTAAGCCTCCTGAGTACCCAGTGTGTGTCCCTTAGCCATAGGGGCTTCCTTTGGGGACCATGTGGAGCAAGCACTGGTTGCCAAGCACTAGTACAAGTGCAAGTACTTAGCTTCCTGTGACTGGCTGTGGCTCTCCGCCTTCCCACTGATTATTGTGAAAGACCATGCCTAACCTGCTTCGTGGGTTATTCTAAGTGAGAAATGAGTCCGTTTTTCAGTGTGTCTCTGGTTAGACCGGCGTTGTATATACTTAGGGTTAGGAATGCATGCTTAATGAATGACTGAATGGCTGAGAAGCTAGGGGACCCTGTGGCTTTCTAAGGTATCTTCCAGAAAATGTAGGAAAAGCCTGACTCCTAAGAGCTGGACCTCATTAAGCTTAGTTTGCACTTGTGCCGTGGTGGTCTTTTTATGTGTTGCTTTCAGGGCAAAAGCTGCCATGTTTTCCTTACTTGGTATATGTGTTGCTTCTGCTGCCATGACAGAAAAACCTGACAAAAGCAGCTTAAAGCAGGAAGGGTTCACTCTGACTCACAGTGTGAAGGCGCAGTTCATCATGGTGAGACTGCAGGCACGGTGGCAGGAGAGTGAGGCGGCTGCTCACACTGTATCCACAGTCGGTCAGGAAGCAGAGAGATGAATGCTAGTGCTCAGCTTGCTTTCTTCTTTGTAGTCAGTCCAGAAGCCCAGCCCATGGAATGGTGCTGCCTATATTTGGGGTGAGTCTTCCTACCTCAGTTAACACAAATGTAGAAACTTCTTCACAAACATGCCTAGAGGTTTGTCTGATTCTAGATTCTGTTAGGTTGACAGTATTAGATATTTGGCATGCATCTCTTCCTCATTCGCTAAAATCCTTAGCCATAAGGGGAGTCTTGAGCTCTGCCTGTGTTTCTCATTTTGCACACTTGCCCCCGCCACTGAGAAACACTGCCTTTTAGTTGTGCTGTTCATTTGTCCAGTGTGTTCATTAGCTTTCATTGCTGTGGCCAGGGTACTTTACCTGCAGCAGAGAGGGTTCATTTTGTTCATGGTTTCAGAGGTATCAATCATCATGGCAGGGAAGGCATGGCAGAGCTCACATCACAGTGGACAGGAAGCAGAGCGCGAGAGTGAGAAGAGAGAGTGCTGGTGCTGAGCTGGCTTCCTCCTGTTACCCTTTCACTCCATCCAGGCCCCAGCTCATGGGATGGTGCCACCCACATTCTCCTCAGCCATGTTCTGTGGACACGCGCCCACAAGCGTGCCTTACCTGTCAAGGTGATAGTAACCCTCACTACAAGTTATTACTCAGTTAACTCAGTTATTCCTTTTCTGTGTTTTTGGTTTTGTTTTGCAGACAGGGTTTCTCTGTGTAGTTCAGGCCAGCCTTGAATTCATAATCCTCCTGCCTCAGTCTCTAGAGTGCTGGGATTGCAGGCATGTATCATGATAGCTGACTATTCTTAAATTAAAAAGAGCAGAGCAAAGAGGCAGTGCTTGAGATTGTTATTGCGGAAAGTAAGAACTGTAGGGTGTATGAAGCATTGTGTGTGCTGAGTGATCTATTATGTGGGATTTCCACAGATTTCTGAGTGGTGCGGAAAGCCTGGAGCCCTGTCTTAGTACAATGCCTGCCTTCACTGCTCTGGGGTGTTTTTGAGTTTGGTTCCTGTGGAACCATGGGATTCATACGGTTTCTGAATAGCTCTGGGCTGTGTTCCTCTTTGTATTGAAATTTCTAATAAGGGATTTTAGGAATTATAGTTTTGGTCATTCATCCAGGGGAAATGCTACTGTTTTGAGTGTTTAATGCCTTAATCCAGTGAACAATGGCTGCTTTGTAGAAGGGTCTGGAAACTCTTTTTACTGTGCAGTTAACTCTCTAAATGTCCATGTATACACACACATGTCCATACATATGTACATATATGTCTGTATGTGCGTGCTCATGTACACCATGTCTGTGTGCATTCCCATGCATACATGTGCCTGTATGTGTGCACGTTCATAAATATGTATATGTACACATGTGCTTTACCATATTAAGATGTTTCTTAATATCTTAAAACAGAATCAAAAGTTATTATTTTAAGAAAAATGTTCTTACATCTCTCATGTATCATCCTTTGAAATTGTGACCCCAGTATGGCCTGGCTCTACATTCTGCCTCTTTGGAAACATTTCCAAGGGTCCAGGGCAAAGCCACTCTTTGTGGGCCCTGCGTTCCTATACCTGCTGCCTTTCCTCAGGTCCCTTCCCCCTTCTCCTATGTTCCTTGAACTGTACATCATGGGTGACATGATGAGGATTCTGGCCTCCTCATGTTTCTGATTAGCTCTGCTGTGGAAAAAGCCTCACACTGTCATAGTCGCCTCTGTCCTAGGATATCAAGTCACTCTCCTATCCATAAGCTTGTAAGAAAAAGCACAGTAAGAGTGCCTCACAGTCCATTCTTAGTGTGTGGTGGGATGGGCCTGTGGTGTGTGATACAAGGAGGGCCTGCACTTCCCTGCTGTGGTGGTTTGACTGTGAAATGTCCCCACAGGCTCCTATATTTGAACACTCTGTCCCCAGATGGTGGTGCTGTTTTGAGAGGTTGCAGAACCCTTAAGAGGTGGGACGTGGTCACTGTGGGGCAGGGCTTATGGGTTATAACTTGGCTCTGGTTCCAGCCCAAGTTCTCCATTTCCTGATCCACAGAGATGTAAGCCACTTTCTGTCCCTGCTTCCGCAGTGGACTGTATCCCCTGTAACTGTGAGCCAGAATAAACTCTTCCTCCTTTAAGTTGCTTCTTATCAGGCATTTGGTTACAAAGAACCAGCATACTGACCTTCAGATACAGGGGGCCTGGAAGTGGGTGGAGAGTGGACAGCCGGCTTGTGGCTTCCAGCTAATGGTGCTGCCCTCCCAGACCACCCCTCATGGTGTTTTGGATGTCCAGCCTGCACGTCCCTGGCATCATACTCTTCTCTATGCTTGCCTCCTGCATCAGCTCAGTAGAACATCTTTGTCTTGTGGACAGGGGCCTCATTGCCATATTACTATGCATTTGTGGTTTATGCCACACTCTTGGCTCCCGGCCAGCATAGCTGTTAAAGAAGTGACTGGAGTTGTGGGCTTGAACATGAAAGTTTGTGTGTCTTAGATTTGTTGAACTAAGTTATGTTCCCCTGAGCTGCTGATGGTTCCCACTGAGACTCATCTAAACAGCCTTTCACTGCCTCCTGCAGCTTTCCCAGGTTCACATGAAATGGCAGGTCTTTGAGCTCTGAGATGGAGCTAGAGAACAAGGGAGCTCTGCAGAGGAATCGGCAGTCTCCACAGGCCCAGTGAGAGTACCCATGCTGTGCCCAGAGAGCCAAGGTTTGGGAGAGTTGGCACACTTGCCAACTTCATCTTTGACTTCCTGGGTTAGTCTGGTTCCCTCTGTTGGGCCCAGCCTTCTTGGAGGCCACTGAGGCTACAGTTGTTTTGGAAGCCTTGGTTTGGGCTCTTTAATAAAAATGTCTGGAAGGAACGGACTTCTGAGTTGCCTGCACTCCATCATCCTTTACCTGTCAGTCCTTTAGTGAATTCCTACAGGAAATGGAGACTTTGGAAAATGTATTTAAATTTGAGAGTGGAGAAGTTCATTGGAATGTTAATGCCTTAAATATGGCAGGCACTCTGTAAATATAGTTTTTGTTTTTATTTGAGACAGGGTCTCATGTATCCTAGGCTGGCTTTAAACTCACTTGGTAGCCTTGAATTTCTGGTCCTCCTGCCTCTATCTCCAGAGTGAGATATACAGAATATCTGCAGTTACTGATGTGCACCATCATACTTGGTGTATGTGGTGTTTGGGCTTGAACCCAGGGCTTCCCGCAGGCACTTCTAACACCTGAGTTATGTGCCCAGCCCTGTAACTGTGGTTAATAACTTACATGGTAGAAGCCTTTTATCTTCATTATCTTCGTGTTCTGACGTAGTAGTGATTCCTTGTTCTTGTGGATCTGAGATATGGTCCTAATTCTGTGCTAGGCTGAGAACTGTCTGCAAGGCAGAGGGATCCCATCTACTATCATAAAAAAAGAATAGTAAAAGCATCCCAGTTGGTCATGAGATTTTATTTGATGATCATTCTAAGTCATTCACTTGCAATCAACCCGTCTGTTTTCCATTGAAAAGATTTTGTAAATGGTAAACCTGCAGGAGACTGGTGCATTTGACATGTGAATGAAGAGTTGAGTCAGCTTTCAGTTGTGTGTGAATTCTCATGGGTAGTCTCCCTGTTCCCACCCTATACTGGAGCTTTAAAATGTGTGTGTGCATGTATGCACATGTGTGCAGTTGTGTATGCACGTGTGTGCACATGAGTATTGAAGACAGAGGACAGCCTTGGGTGGTGTTTGTTCCTGGGACACTGTCTACTTTGTGTTTTGAGCCAGGGTCTCTCATTGGTCTGGAACCTGCTATATCAGCTAGGCTACCTGGCCAGGGAGCCCCCAGGGAGCCACCTGTCTCTACCCCTCCAGCACAGGGATTGTAAGCATGTACCGTCATATGGGTTTATGTGGGTTCTGGGCATCAAACTCGGGTTCTCATGCTTTGTGGCAAGCACTTTATCCACTGAGCCATCTCCTTAGACCCTACACTGAAGCTTGGTGAGGCTGGAGGAATTTTTTTTCGCTGTTACAGATGCAGACACTGTCTTAAGGAGAGAGGTGTGTGTTTTCGGGGAGGAGAGGAGGTTATGAGTTCTTACGTTTCTAACCTGAGTCTCTTGAGCCCTAGTGTAGTGCTTTGTCCTATTCTGGGTGCTGTAGCTGCCTTGGGGCAAGGTAGAGCTCAGTGAGTCGCGGGAAGAGGAGTGAGTGGAAGGAAGGAAGGGGGAAGGGGTAGCAGAGAAAGGTGGGGGGGTGCAGAGGAGGTGCGGAGGCTGCGGCGGGGGGGGCGCTGCCTCACCGTCCCAGTGAAGGTGGGGTGGAGGCCCAGGGCTGGGCCGTGTCCCTCAGCCTGTGGATCTTGGGATCTGTATGAGGTAGCAGCCCAGCCAGTGAGTCAGGCTGTGTCATCTTTGTTGGTCCTTCTGAGGACATTTCTGCAGCTCCTGAGAATCTCTGCCAAGATTAAAAGAAGTAAAAGAGGAGAACAGGTTTTTTTTTGTTTTGTTTTGTTTCTCTTTTCTACTTTGCTAGATTTACATAATCTTTGCCGAAGCCAATTGAATGTGAATCGCTAAATAAATCTCAGGCATTTAAATATTTAAAAGGATTCATCCACAGTATTTTACTCACCCAAAGAATAACCACTTTCAACAAAGAAAATAACACCCTCGCAGATACAGTGGAATAGACTGTGTTCACCTTGTCACTGAATTAGAAAACATTAATAGGGAAGCTAGCGTCTGAACAGTCTGAAACTGGCCTTGTGCCAAAATATTGTTTCCCTGGTGGAGAAAACGGGTGGGTGTGTTTCAGGCTGGCAGCCGGCCAGCCAGGGTCTCTGACGCAATCATCCCTGTAACTGCTTTGCGACTAATTTTAGGGCAGTTAAATCTGGGTAATGTCTGGTGGCTGCTCTCGCTATGTGTCTGGTTCTGTGGTGTTTTCTAAATCTATCCTCTTAGCTTGGCACCACAGCTCCAGGTTCTTTCTAGAACAAGCCTAGGGGAGAGGGGATGCTGAATCAGTGAAGGATGTCTTGGAAGAAGAGGAAGGAGTGAGGCTGGCGGTGCAGGTGAGGGGCTGGCCTCAGGTCTCACCATGCAGCAGATGTTAGGTTACTTCATCTGTGTCCCCTTCTCACACCTGGGGGGCGACTGCCGAGGCTCCCCCTTCTTGAAGCAGTCCTCAGCTCCCTTGTTTTCCTTGCAGTCTCTGGTCTCTGTCAGCCTCAATATACTTAAAACTGAACTTGATCTTATTTTCTGGTAAATGAAAAACTAGAAAGACGGTAACTAAAACAAACAAACAAACAAAACATCCTTTTAAAAAGTAGCAGCTATTTGGAGCATTATAGAGAAGAGAGAACTAGACTTTGCCTCTCTTTCTCTCTCTCTCTCTCTCTCTCTCTCTCTCTCTCTCTCTCTCTCTCTCTCTCTCTTTTCCTTCTATGTGTATGTTTATGTGTGCCTACACATGTACGCTTGTGGAGGCCAGAGGTCAACATGGGCTGTCTCCTTCAGTCTCTGTCCATCTTATTTTTGACCACTCTGGCTAGCCAGAGAGCCCCAGGGGCCATCCTGTCTCCACTTCTCCAGTGCTGGGATTAAAAGTACATGCCACCATGCCCAGCTTTTTTACATGGGTTCTGGGTGTCGAGCTCAGGTTTTCATGCTTGCACAGTAAGCACTTTACCAAGTAAGCCATCTCTCCAACCACTATAGTTAACTTTAATAATGATATGGGGCTGTTTTGAGATCCTCTTAAACTCTAGACTATGATTAATTGATTGATTGAGTGCCAGGTTACCTGGGTTCCCTTGGCATGGTATAAGACCCCTGCAGGTGGAGTCCTTCACTCCAGCCTCATCCTTCAACCCTTCATTGTGGTTCATACAGATTTAGAGACTTCAGGGCTTCCTTCCAGCAGAACTTCCCTGTGTCACCACTTCAAAGTAGCGTTGTGGTTTGAATCTGAAGATGTCCCCTGACCGCCTGGGAGGCTTGATCTCCTGCTAGTGGGCTTTGGAGTAGTTAGATCATTAATATCATCATCATTGATGAGTTCATCACTGAATGGGTTGCTAGGAGGTGGGGCCTGGTTGAAAGCAGTACATCATTGGTCAAAGGTTATATCTTGTTGCTGGCCCTTTCATGCCACCATGAGGTGAGCAACTTCCTGGATTACCTGCTCCCACCACCTTGATGATCTGTCTTGCCCCAGGCCCAAACTGTAGAGCCAGCCAGCCAGCCAGAGATTGAAACCCTTGGGTCTTTGAGCCAAAGTAAGTGCACCTTTCTTTAAGCTACTTTCTCTTAGGCCTTTGTCACTGAGTGTGGTCTGAGCACTAAGCCCATCATTTGATGGAATGATGAACTGATGGGGTGTTCTGGCAGGGCCAATGACCCTGTGTCAAGGGGATTAGCAACAGATTCCCATGCAGATGAGACTAGAGTTCAGGTAGTTCAGTATAGGTGAATTGTTTGTCATGCAAGGCAGTCTGAGTTTTTTCTCAGTATAACTTGCATAAGGTTGTACAACATGGTGTGAGCTGGAAGCAGAAACTATTTTAGCTCTGTCTGTGTTGTAAGAGTTGAGTCTCCATTGCTTGTGCAGGGAAGGTACCCCTAGAATTGTAGTTGGGATTTAGGGTCATGTGGTGTTTTGAGATTTCATATTTAGGAACTCAATAATTGATTGACCAGTTTATTTGCGTGTGTGTGTGTGTGTGTGTGTGTGTTCTGTCTGTCTGCGTCTCTGTCTCTGTGTGGTGTATACACTCCCTTGTGTGGTCTGTCTGTCTGTCTGTGTCTCTGTCTCTGTGTGGTGTATACACTCCCTTGTGTGGTATATATACATCTGTGTGTAGAGGCCAGGAGATGTCTGGATCCCTGATCTCACAGTCTCACTGAACCTGGAGCTAGGCTGGCAGCCAGCAAACCCTAGTGGTCCTCTTGTCTTCTCTCCCTACAACACTGGGGTTACACTTCACTGTTTACAGGGTTCTGAGGATTCATACACAGATCTTCATGCTTGCTCAGCAAGGTTCTCTCTCATTGAGCCATCTCCTTATATTTATCTAATTTATCTAATAATTAATCTAAGTTTAAATTGGGCAGTGCTGGGAAGGATTGTGTGTGGAACTTCTGGTACCTGCAGAAGTTCCCATGTGTTATTATGTCATTGTTGCTGCAGTCCATATCTACTTTTGTGTTTCATGGAGTGACAGGAAATTTTGGATGAAGTATGTATTTTCCTTTGAATGTTGAATTTTAACATATAGAAAAATTGACAGTACTGTGTTGGGAAGTGGATGTCCATGTATTTACTATGTAACTCTTAGAATTTCTGACATGCCATTTCTTATGCTTCCACAGGCCTGTCCATCTTTCATTCATCCTCCAGTCTGTTTTGGATTTTTGTTGTTGTTTTGGATTTTTGTTGTTGTTTTGGTTTGCTTTTGGTTTTTTGAGGTAGGATCTTGCTAGGTAGCCCATGCTGGCCTTGAGCTTATGACTGTCCTATCTCAGCCTTCTGAGTATTTGGATTATAAATGTACATTACTATTCCAGCCCCATCTCGGTTTTTAAAAAATGTATATTTTTTTAATACATTTTATATTAGTGTTTTGTATGTATGTATGTAAGTATATCTGTGTATGCAGTGCCCATGAAGGCCAGAAGAGGTGTCAGGTCCCTGGAACTAGAGTTACAGATGGTTGTTAGCCACCATGTGGGTGCTGGGTACTGAACCTGAGTTCTCTGCAAGAACAGCCAGTGCTCTTGACCACTGGGCCATCTCTCCAGCCTCTTTATCTCAATCTTTAACTGTATTTCAAAGTCAGCTGTAAGTGCTGAGTACATATTCTTCATCATGTATTCTTCATCACTGACCATTTCAGCTATCCATTTGCAAATGAGTTCAGAACTTTTACCTTGTTTGAGGTGAAATTTGCAGAATGAAAACTGCAGAGATTTTAAGTGATTGTTGTGAGAGTTTTAACAAGTGTTTTCTCACAATCAGGATGTAAGGTGTACCTACCACTCCAAACTTCTCTCCTGCCCTGTAGAGAGCTGCGGACTGCCGCGCCTTAAAGATGGCGTCCGCTTCCGCCTTCCACCATCCCGAGGGTGAGTGCTCTTTAGGAGTAAACAACTCCTTATTGGCTATGGCTGAGGTCTAAGCATGCTTCCGTACATGTGTGCCTATCTACTGTTGCCACGTGACAGTTCGGGATTGGCTAGCAGGAGAGTACTTAAATTGTGGGCGGGCTTTCCCCGGGGTCAGAAGTCCAAAGTCAGAAGTCAGAGGATTGTTCAAGGTTCCTGAATAAACTGCACAAAGAAGAGTCTGGTGTTGCGTCTTCCTTGCTGGACGAGGTGGTCATGACACTGCCCTTTTCTAGACAGGCTCATCCATCCCCATTCTAGGAAACTAATTTCTGTTTTTTTTGTTGTTGTAAATGTTTTGCCTATTCTTGAGTGAATATGATAAATGTGAGTAGAGTTGCAGGGTTGCCGCTCTTTCATAAAGCTTCTTTACCCAGCATATATGAGAATACATTAGTATATTCATTTTGTCATGTGCTTTTAAATAAGCTTCTCCAGTTCGCATGACCCTCTCAGTAGCCATCCTCAAGGTCACTGGATTTCGGAACACTTTTCTCTCTGTTGGTGTGTTAGTGGCGTCTCTGTTCCCCTTTCCATGCAGAGATGTGGCTTCCTGCCTCTTCTAGCTGTCCTCCTCTGAGCTCCACTGTGTACGCTGACGGTCAGTTGTGGCTGGCCTCTGCCGGCTGAGATCCATGTAGGGCTGGCAGGCAGTAGCTGGTGCTTGATGAGTTGCTTTTCTCTTGAAGATGGATCAGTATACGTCAGCTGTCCATCAGTGGGTGCTCTTTTGGAAATTAGGTGAGAGAAGGTGCAGCTATCTCCTTGGGAAGCTGAGCTGGAGACACCTTTCCAGTTCAGAGGAAAAAGTTACCTAGACTACCTGAGTGCAGTTTGATGATGTCATCTGTGGAGGAAACTGTCTAAACCGGGAAGACCAGATTTTCAAATCTCCTGTGCTGAGGTGATACTGGCTAACGAAATAAAATCCTTATGGTTTAAAAATAACTTTCTAGACCTAATGAGTCACCGCTTTATCATTGCCTTTGGTCATTGAAGCTCTGGGTGGCAGAGCGGCAGCTGAGCAACGTCCAAGCAGTCCAGACAGGTGCCTCTCTGGACCATGGCTCCTTCCGTTGCCTTTCTCCTACCTAGGATCTGTGTATTCCACACTCAGGCTTGCTGAGAAAGAAATGAGCGTCCGGGAGGTGTGTCAGCTAAGGGTCTGGCCCAGAAAGGTCCGGCTCACTTTGTCCTCATTCTCCTGAGAACCTCCCCTGACCTCAGGAGAAGCCGGGGCTGTTGTGATTGCCACTGTGGATTCTTTTTGGTCCTGTGGAGTTGACATTGGGTTTCAGGATGCCTTGTCTGATGCTGCTGCTAGTGCCTGGGGTTTTGCTGACTCCTGGCTCCTGGGTGGGATACAGTCCCTCTGACCTTGGGCACCTGGTTGCTGTGCCCTCATCCCCAGCTTTAGGATGCATGTGCCTGGTGGCTGTGATGTCTAAGGCCAGCTATTTTCTCACCAGAGCCTCAGGTTCTGCACCTGTGAGTGAGGCACAGTAATCCACTGTGTGGTATGACAGGAAGGAATCCACAAGTATGAAAGTGCACCCCTTCCTTTGACTAGTATTTACTGTGGGCTCCTTTGGACCAGGCTCAGTTCTTTAGACTCAGCCTGCGGTGGTAGAAGGCAGATGGGATGTTGCCATTGTGGTTCCTTCATCACGGGAATAGATTTTCTACTAATATGCTTTCAAGTTTGTTTTTTAAATCTTTTGCTGTTGAAGGCATTACGTCCCTCAACTACAAAATGTTGTTTAGTTCTAGTAGAGGAAGAGGGTGGGAGGGTGGTAAAATCCAATAATAATGTGAATGAAGGCAGATTCTTAACTTGGAAAGCAGTGTTACTGGAGTCGTGGATTAGGGAATGTAAGAAAAACCCTGGTACCTGTTTAAAATTCAGATCATAATAGAAGGCTTAAGAGATACTCCATGAATGGAATAATGGTGATCTTTACTCAGGGGCCAGAGGACCTCCTGGGAGCAGAGACCTTTTGAGGGACAGCAGGGTCCTGGGCTTGCATGGCATTCAGTCGTGTTCCTTTTGTACTTGGGGCCTTGTTCTGACCTGAGAAGCTGCAGCCACTTGTGTGAATCCTAAGGAATGACTGAGCCTGTGATTTCTTCTCCTTTGATGGGCCCATGGCCAGCACCTTGAAATACCTTCTCCCAGCGCCAGTTCAGACCCATTGTGTGGCTGCTGTGGAGATTCTTTGCTGGGCTTCAAGGGAACAAGGCTTTGGTCAGTGCACAAGGACTGTGAGAGTATGTGCTCAGCATTCCTGGGCCTGCGTCAGGATTTCTATGTGTGTCTCAAGGATGTGGAGAGTCACCCATGAGCTTATTTCTGAGGCTGTTAGACATAAAAGACTTTATTTTGAGACAGTCTCATTTAGCCCAGGCTGGCTTCGAACTCACCGTGTAGCCGAAGATGATGTTGAACTTCTACCTCTACCTCTCCTTCTGGAATGCTAGGATTATAGCTGTGAGCCACATGTCTGATTTTAAGTAGTGAAAGGGATCGAACCCAGAGTTTTGTGCATATTAGGCAAGCACTCTACCAACTAAGCTACAAATTCTAGCCTGACAAAGATGCCTTATGCTCATCTGCTCCAAGTTGAAGACTGCATCCAAGTTGGACTGGAGTTGTCCTTCTTCCTGAAGACAGAAACATTTATGTTTCTGTTCCTGAATGAAACAACAACGGGAATGCATTGGTCGCTTTACACTAGCCAGTTAGAAGGGTTTGGCCCATTGAGTTTAATTGCTTTTTTAAAAAAAAACAGTCTTTTTGAGATAAGTTCTCACTGTGTAGCTTTGTTGGCCCTGAGCTCGTTATGTTGACTGTGTTTTGCCTCCATTCAGTGACCCTTCTCTCAGGTTCCAGAGGGTTGGGGTCCCAGGGCTGCATACCACGTCCACTCACTCATTGCTGTTGCTGCTGCTGTCTGCTCAAGATGTGTTACAACCAGCCCTGCTGATTTTGCTACTTTTTTCCTATGGTTAAGCCTGGGAGGACATGGGGAAACTCCCAATTGATTGCAGCACAGCTGCTCAGGGTAGCTGAGTGCAGAGGACTGAGTGGAGAGAGATTTTCTTGAGTCTTTCCTTTGACCCTGGACAGTGGCTCTGGCTAAGCAGCTGCAGATGGCATGTTTTCTGTTAATGCTGCTATAGTTTGGAAGGGTTTTTGTATGTATATATGTGCGAGTACATATGTATGTGTGGACGCGTAGGGGTGTGTGTGTTTGTGTGATATTCCTCCGGTTCTGTCCATCTTGTTTTTTGAGACAGGATCTCTTTGTCCTAGACCTACCTAGTTAAAGTAGACTGGCTGGTGAGTGAGCCCCAGGTTCTGTCTATCTGTCTCCCCAACTCTAGATTATAAATGTGTCCCCATGCTGGGCTTTTTAACATGGGTTCTGGGGATCTGAATTCAGGTCCTCATGCTTGTGAGGCAGGCACAGCCGTTACTGGCTAAGCCCGTTTGGGGGTTTTCCATGTTGTTTTGTTTGTAATTGTGGAACCTGGTGCTGGATGTGGATTCTGAAGACCATGTCCCTGTCTTAAATATATCATTTGTGTGTAAGTAAGAAAACTGGCCTGGGAACTCTGGGTGTCTGATTAGACCCCTGAATGGTGTGCGTTCACTGCTCACTCATGGGCAGACACATCCATACTGGCTTATGCCCTTGTGACTTCTGATTCTGTCAGTCAGACTCCTTTATCTTTTTCTGCTTCTGCTGTTAGGGTAAGGGCCCACAGAGCCTTCTGTGTACTTCGTTGGTATGGCTTGTTGGCCAGTGTGACAGTAGTTTAAGGGGACTGTCAGCAGCAGGATGAAGGTTTCTGAGTTCCTGTCTTGGTAGAGGAGTAGGAAGAGATGCCAGAGAAATTGCGAATATACTGGCAACCCATGGAAGAGTGGTTTTTTACCCAGCGCCTCCCACTGAGTGTTCTTTCTGTTATTGTTGGACTCAGAAGAAAGGCCTGCTGGGCTGGCCTCTGATCCTGGGGGCGATTCCTACATTTCTGTGTACAGAAGCTTCCTGGCTGCCTGAGGCTCAGATGAGGGGTGTGTCTCATGGGTTTGAAAAGGATTCTACACCTGAAAGAACATAATTTGTGCTCCCTAAATTGAGATGAGTTAATTTAGCTGAATTAAAACACTTTTTGGCAGTGATTTTTTTTTTTTTTTTTAAAGACGGAGTCTTCCTGTAGCCCCAGTTGGCCTTGAACTCACTGTATAAACTGGGCTGGCCTCAATCTCATAGAGATTCTTCTACCTCTGCCTCTTGAGTTCTGGGATTAAATATGCGTTCCACCACATTAGCCCTCTTTTTTTTTTTTCCTTGAATACTTACTTTAGTTAGTTATTTGAGGGATTATCTCATGTAACCCAGGCTAATCTCAAACTCACTATGTAGCCAGTGACCTTGAACTCCTGATCCTCCTGCCTCTGCCTCACAAATGCTAAGATTACAGTGCCATTTTACCCAGTTTATACTGTGCTGGGAAAAGAACCCAGGACTCTGTCATGCTAACTAAGCACTCTACCAACTGAGGCACATTCCTAGCCCTTGAATCATGGCTTATTAGAAGTTTCCCAAACCTGAACTTGCCTTTATAGTAATGTTTCTGTTTTGCTTATAGTTTTTAATCTTCTCTCTGTCAAATTCCTAGTAATTTGTAGGACTGTCACAAGGTAGGCTCGTGTTTGACTCCTTTAGAGGACATATGGGGTCTCTTGGCACCCCAGGGTGTGGTCCCTTCACAAAATAAAAGTGGGTACCTTGCTGGGGACCTCCTAAAACCTTGTTCCCACTCTTCCCTGCTCCGCAGCTTCACCAGGATGCTTCATGTGGTCATTTACATGGCAGAGGTCATGTAAAATGCCCACTCAGTAGTGTGCTGCTTAAGTCCCTTCCAGGGCTTCCACTGTCCCTCTGACTGGATACAGAGTTAATCTGTGAGCCCAGGACCCAATATCAGTGGTTTCAAGTCTCAGGCCTGTTGTTAGCATGTGCAAATTTCTTCTGAGTTCCTTTGGAAATGCAGGGCATGGCTGCTGCCCATGGGAAACGTTCCCTCCACTTTAGCCCTGGGTTCTCATGAGATGGATCAAGGAGAGGAAACGCATGCAGGTGGGTGGGGTGCTTCCTGCCTGCTCTAAGGGCTGAGTCCAGCTGCCCAGCTTGCTTTGGATTGGTTAATGGCTGAAGGAGCTGTGTGTGTGCCTGCTGGTTTACTTACTTTAAAGAGATGGAGGGATCCTGGAAAGCAGACAAGTATTTTGCTGTTTATCAAATTTTCTCTGAATTTCTGCTCTAGTTCATCTTTAAAAACTGAAGAAATAAGTGAAGTGTTTCCCTCCACACATCGTCCGTTACAACTGCTGCATGGAATCTTTGCTCCCCATTTAGACTCCAGGAACCTGCTGCGTCCAGCCCAGCTCTGGCTCTGCACCTGCCTGGGATACTAGGACTTCCTCCAGGTTAGTCTCATCCAGTCATACAACATAGCACCCTTCTGTGGTAAAGGGCTGACAGAACTCAAGTTTCTTGAATTTCTAACCCCTCACAGATTGGTACTCCTGAGAATAGAGTTAATATTACTTATCAAAAGTAGAGGACTGGCAAGATCACACAAGCCTGATGACCTGAACTTGATCCCTGGAACTCATGTAAAGGTGGAAGGAGAGAACCAAGCCCATGGGGTTACTCTGTGACCTCCACACATGGGCCATGGCACACATGTGCCATCCTCCATACATATACCACATCCACACACACGCACAATAATAATAATAATAATAATATATAATAATAATAAGTAATTTAAAAAGCAAGCCCTAGAAATATGTAAAATTATTGAATTTAACAGCCACATTCCAGTTTATAGAATCAAAAGGAAACCATTTACAGCTGTGTATATTGTTCCTGAGGGCAATGTATTGGAGATTAACACAGGATGACTCTGATAATTTTGGTACTTTGTAGTTATAACCAAACAAATGAGTAGGAAGTGGTGTCATGTCATTCCCCGCTCCCCTCCATGGTAAATGCTAATCACACATTTCAAACAAGCACCATGCATGTAGGTAAAGATTGTGCTGTGATAAGCCAGCTTGCTTCTTGCTTGGTGATTAATCAGGATTGTATCTGTGTACACTATTGGCAAGGGATAGTATGTATCTGAATAGTTTACTGTTTTCTTTAATGATACTTGTAACAGATTCTCCTAGTTGCATGTTGATGGAAATTAAAGAGACTGAGTAATGTTTTGATAGGGTCCTGCTATGTAGTAGACCTGGCTGGCCTCAAACATGTAGTCCTCCCTGCCTCTTCTAACAAGTATGACTAGAATTTAGGTGTGCCCAGCTTGGAAAGGAGATTTTTTGAAGTCACTACGGAAAGTCCCCAAGTAGTCATTTTAAATTTTCATCCAAAAAGTAAAGGCATTTTGTTGGGTTCCAGAGTTTATCTTTAATCTGTCTTCAGTGGGTAGGTTCTTTTTATTGTTCTGTATAGTAACTGTAGATTTGTCCTTTGAACGTGGTGGATTTCTGGGTTCTGAATGCTTTTGTATCTAGTCTCCAACTATAAAATCTCTCATTCACCCTGTCCTCACCCTGCTCTTGGCCAGTGACTCACCTTTCCAGTTCTGCAACATGCAGAAGGGTCTGTGGGAGGTTTAATGTGAGTGGTTATCTGGGATTACCTCTCAGAGAACCCTGTAAAATAGTGGAGTACTATTAGAAAAGAGATTCCTTCTTTTAAACAGCTGCCACTGACTTTAAAGAGAGGGATGTGGGTTAGCATCAGATACCACACCTGACTTTATGAAAGGTGGTTTGTCCCAAGCAGCTAGTGTGGATGTCACAGAAGATTTATTCCAGGGTTGTGAATTTAGGATGGAGCACTCCCCTTGCTCAGGTGAGTCTGTTTTGTTGGCCATGTGTCTGCACTCATTTAGGGTGGAATTTTGGCTCCGTACCTTGGCTGTGAGTGGTGGCCAAGCCACCCCACCCTCGACCCCCACTGTGGAATGCTGTAGAATGTGTGGTGTGAGTCTGCACCTATATGAACACAAGTCACCTACTAAGGTCAGGATGCTATGTAGTCAGTTTTCTTGAAGGACCATGTTGGGGCAGAGCCTGTTCTAAGAGACCTTTTGAAAAGAGGGTACAGGTCTGTGAATTTCAGTGCATCCATTTGTATTCTGTTATTTTGGAGTCCTCACTGTATTTATAGGCCTGTCCTTTGTAGCTCGTCCTGCTGGACTTTTGTCCCCCATGAGAAGCTGAACTAGAGATATCTGTGCGTTTCCAACAGGAAGTGAGAGATGGGATACAGGCAATGGTCTGTAACAAGCACTTAGAAACAGCTTTTGTTAGAAAACAGGGACTCCTCCAGTGGGCCCCCAAGATTAATAAAAGGCTGGAAGCTCAGCCTTCTGTCTATCTCCTTGACTTTGGGTCAGCCACTTGCCAAACTATGCATATGAGCCTGTTGATTGATTATTCAAGGAGTGTCTATCTAAATCCTGGGGGTCTTAACTTACCTCTTTGAAGGCTGAATGTACAAAGGTAAGAACAGCTAAGGTTGTTTATTGTACAGCTTTTACAGCTTCCTATTTGAGACCCCAAGAGAAACCCAAAGGTCTCCAGTTATTGTCTTAAACCTATAGTGACTGTGGATTCTGGGAACAGTGAAGTCTCAAGGACAGATAATTCCCTGGTGGGAACCAAAGCTGCACCCCTCCCCCCAGCAAGAACAATTCTCTCCTGGGAGCCAGCTCAGCCTTAGACATTTCTCTTCATTGTTGAGATAAGAACCCATCAGACCACAGTTTCTTTAAGAAAAAAAGAGACATCAATGTAGGAGCAGGTTGTTGGCAAGGTTTCAGCAAGAGAGAGGGAGAGTTGAGAGAGGGCAGTGGGGTGAAAACACCCAGGACTCAGTATATACATGTGTGAAAGTGTTAAAGAATTAAAAACAAAAAAGCGATAGTGTAGTATATTTAGGGTTAGTGAACTTGAAATTAGATGAACTTTTTGTTCACATGTGTGAAGCACAGGTATGTGGTTGACGTGGCGGAGTCTAGCATGACAGTCAGGTCAGCAGGCAGCAGCTGCACACACAGGCGGTACCTGAGGTGCATGTAGAAAGCCCCATGATACTGACAGAGAACCAGAAATCTTGTTTTGTTAAGCCATCTCCAGCCTTTCTGACCTGTTACTTTTCTTGTTTAAAAGCTGTATTTCACAAGTCAGTTTAGTTTCAATAGAGGGAGTATTAGTTTTGAAGTCCCTACCCTACGATGGTTGGGATACTCTGGTCACTCTAGAGTTTGAGTCTGAGGACTGCAGCTCTGGAACTGTGGACCCCCAGGGATGACTGTAGTGAAAGCTTGTGAGGCTCTGGTACTGTCGACAGGGCTTTGCCTGGTGGTCAGTCACACTTAGGTATTTGTGCCTTGAGCATCCGTGCATACACATGCTGGAAGAGCCTGCTTGCCTACGGGTATGAGTGGAAATTTGTGATCGCTACCCAGGAAAGCCAACTGAATGTTTTTGTTTATGTGGATGTGTATATGCATGTGTGTGCCAGGTGCTCACAGAGGCCAAGAAGAGGGCCTCAGATCTCTTGGAGCTGGAGTTGTAGACAGTTGTGAGGTTCTGGGCTATGTAAGAACGCTAGCCCAGCATGAGCTCAGGAGTGAGCCAGCAAGCAGTGCTCTTCCACGCTTTCTGTTTAGGTTCCTGCTTTAACATTCCAGCCTTGATTTCCCTCAATGATAGACTGTGATCTGGAGTTCTGGTGCAGACCTCTCACAAACCTTTCTTTCCATACTGCCTGGGTCTGGCCTTGCTAGTCCTGAGACTGGATCTGGGCCCATCCTCCTGGCTTCCTGTTCTTCCCACCATTCTGAATGCCTCCTGCCCTGTGGTGTAAGCACCATTCTGACTTAGCTTTCTCCCTGCCCTGCTCTGCACTCTGGTTCCCCCTCCCCCGAACAGCTTCTTTCCTGACTTCACCATTTGTTTTGCCTCTGAGTGCACTTTAATACTGAGTTCTTCTGCTCCTCTCTCAGCTTCCTTGTGGCTCTTGGACGGCCTCTGATTCTGCAAATCTTCACTCATGTGCTGTCCAGCCTCCTCCTGCTTTTTTCCTTAGCAGCGCTCGCATTGCTCCGTGGCCTCCCCACAGTTCTCTGTTCTTCATTTTAGAGTTGTGATGACACCACCAGCCTGGTGTGGCCATGTAGTCAGTGTGGAGTCCCTTCTAGCCTGGTCTTTTCAGTTCTGCTATGGTCCCCTTGTCTTCAGCCTCCGTATCTCTCCCTTCCCTGAACTCTGAAGGTAGCTTTCTAAACTGGTCATCTGGTGGGGCAGCCTTTGCAGTTGGCCATTTTCAGTTAATGCAGTGTCAATTAATGAAAATGGTACTTTAAAATGCAACCCACCCATCTTGCTAGCCCCAGCTCACGTGCTCAATGGTCACACGCAGCTGGTGGCTGCTGAATCAGACAGCATGATGAGATGGGATGTTTTCATGACTGCACAAGGCTCCCTTGTGTGCATGCAGCTCTCCAGCCAGTCTCCCCGCCTTGGGCTTCTAAATGGACTCCTTCCTTTATTCTTCATGGGGAACACATTAGGGATGGTTCTCCCCTGCTTAAAACTTGAGGGTACAGGAGTAAAGACACCCATGGAGTGCTGGAGTTCCTCAACACCCCTCCCTGTCACTGCACTGCTTCCCAGTCGTGCCGTCTTGTCAGATACACCTGCCCTTGACTGTCCTGCAGGTGAGCTGTCACCGCCGCCTTGCTGCCCTGCTGTCCGACCGGCCTTCCTGCCTGTCAGAACCCCAGGGGTTTGTGAATGTTTCCATATTTGTTTCCTCTGAAAGAATTTTCATAAAATCTTGTATGCCACATGGTTTTGGAGTGACATACAACACTTCTGTCACATCTTGAAATGCTGTATTTGTCCACAGGAAGTAGGAAAACATCAAATTTGAGATGAAAGTAATTTGAGGATTGATAATATTTAGTTGGGATCAGATTTCACAATGTAATTTTGGGGGAAATTGATCAGAGCTGTGCGACTGAAAACGTGTATAGGGAATATCAGTAAATGTCACTGATGCTGTCATCTGTGTGGTGTCTGGCCTGGCTTGAACATTTTAACATCCTGAGAAAATCCCAGGTGTATTGAAAGTGCTCAGTCTTCAGCCTGCTTGTCTCTGGTCTTTCTTAGTCCAGAGCATCCCTACATAGCCTACCATTTTCCAGAAACATGCCTGAAACAAGCAGGAATGGCATCTTTGAACTCGAGGTCACACTGATCATTAAAGGCTTCTGGTGGTCAGGTTCTGAAGTATCCTTCATGAAGCCCTGCAAGTTTGTAACCATGCCGCCATGCACTGTGGAAACATCTCAGTGAGAGGAAGTGGTGGAAGGCCAGGATACCCACCTGTTCTTAGGAAGTCTTGTGTGGAAGGTGATCATCTAGATGCTTATTACACTCTGCAAAGAGTGCTGGGGTCCTTGGTCCTTCAGGTCATTTTTTCATATGAGAGACCCCCACTCTAAGAAGGTTTTTCTCTGTCCCCACACCCTCCTGGAGGCATCTGAATTTCCTGTGAGTGTCCTGTCTCTAACTTAGGAAATTATGTAAGTAGAGCATCTTAGGCAAAAAATAGAATAAAAAAGTAAAACAAGAAGCAAAGTGTGTTTCTGATAACAGTTTGAGTCTGTTACCTCAGCAGCACAGGTCCTGAATCACCTGCCACTGGAAGCACCTTCTTTGGCTGTGTTTCTGTGTGTGTATGAGGTGTTTCTGTGTGTGTATGAGGCGGGGTACCCACATGAAGCTTGGCATTCTGAAGCAAGCAGTCTGAGTGCTGTAGAGCCCCATTCTCTGAGCATAACAGCCATTGTCTTCATCAGAGCAGCTGTGGCTGCTTACAAGAGATCTTGGAGTTCAGGCTTGCTGACTGCTGAATTTGCCTTAACTGGGGGGGAGAGTCATTGGACCTGTGGTCACCCACTCAGGATTCCAGTCACCCACCCAAGATTCCGAGTTCCTGGATGCACCTCCTGTTCATTTGTATGTAAATCTGCCCTAATTCTACATGGGCTTGTAGTCTTAGGAAGTGCTGGAGTATATAGACTGTGGAAGGTTAGCTGAAGGGAGAACTTCATCTGTGCTTCAGTGAGGAAGTTGTCATCCGTCCTGGGGTGAGACTTGCCAGTAATGCATCTGCTTTGAGGTCACCCAAGCTCTGTAAGTAAGCCCAATAAACATTGGTTCTCCAAGTTGGATTTTGGTAGATTTGAACTTTGTCTTTGGAATCCTAGAAGACTGGGAGATGGGAGTGTAGACTGCTTGTTTACCACTCCCCAAAGAACAGATCCCCACACCAATGAGGTTGAAACACTTGTTTAAAAATAAGCAGTGTTCACTTGTCTTTAATCCTAGCATTCAACCCTTAATCCCAGCACCTGGGAGGCAGAGGTAAGTGGATCTCTGTGAGTTGGAGCCAGCCTGGTCTACATAGAGAGGTCCAGGCCAGCCAGGACTACCTGATGAGACCTGGTCTCAGAAGAAAGAAAAAAGAAAGAATGTTGACTTGAACTTTATTAGGGGAGGTTAGCTTGGAAAAATGATTTCATAATTGTTTTCAAATTCTGTGTAATATATCACAGAGATGCAGAGAAAATTTTTATTTATAACTTGATTTGGTGACTGTAGCCCTGCTAATGTGGCTGTCCTTGTAGCTCCTCTTCCCCAAGTCTGCTTGGGGAACCTGATGTCATGGGTACAAACTTGGGTCTAGATCTGGCCAACCCTGTGTATGTGCAAGCAGGACCCAAGAATTTGCTTTCTGATTCCTGGTGCATTAACTGTGTGACTTAGCATTTGATAAGTCTGAAGGGCACTTTGGGGAAGATGTTTCATATCTGATACTGGAGATGCCCAGGAAGATACACAATAGTGAGTGTTTTGTTGAATGCTTTAGGATATGCAGTAATGAAAAGCAGATGAAGATTGTCTAGTAGTGGGCCTCCAGCCTGTCACTTGTGATCAAAGTGGGAAGCCCAGGCCTTGCTAAGGAGAAGTATATTTGCCACATTTCTGCCCAGAGCTAGAGTCTGCAGAGACCTGAAGCAAGACTAATCTCCAGTCTCAGGGGAGCTCTGCCTTGTTGCTGCCACTTGCTAAAATGCACCAGCTGCTTCTTCTAGTGACCACGCGAGGGTTGCACACTATGGATTGTATCTATCCCCAAATCTGGTGACATGTTGGTAACAGAGTACATACAGAACCTAATGCAACTTCCTGTGTGGGAAAACTTTTCCACAGCCATGGTTCTTCCTGGCAGAGCTTGTCTGGCCAGTGTCAGCACTTTGTGGCCTGGGCTAAGTGATTCACTTGGGTTGGGTAGGATATAGGTGCTGGAGGTAAACTGGTAGGTTAGGCTGAGGTAGACTCAGCCACTAATGTCACAGGGAGAGGGGAGGGTATTTACATAGTCTGCCGTGTGTCCCCAGCTGTCCTAGTGGGATGGTCAGCTCGCTAAGGGCTACGGGACGTAGTAACCACTGTGCTATGAACTTTCAGAGTGCGTAATCTTGAATCAGGAACCCTGTTCTGCTATACTCCAGGGTTCAAAGTGCATGCCTGGGTGCCACTTCCCAGTGGACTTGGACTTTCATTTTTCCTAGGGGAAGCAGCGTGATAAGAACTAGTGGATTTGGGTCATCAAGGAAATCTCTCGATAAAGCAGCTATGTAATTAAATTTAAATGAATGGGCTAAAAATTGCAGTGTTTGGAAGTCTTTCTTAGAGGTGGCTATTCTCTAGTCAGATAACAGGCTGATTTTGCAGAAGGTCTTCCCTGATTGCTGAACTCCCAGGCCAGGCTAACTCCGAGTTGAGCTGTACTGTAGCCTCTGTCTTGGCCATCTCAGTCTGGCTCACTAGTCTTTCCATGCTATGGGCTAGATGAGCCTTCCTTCCCTTTCATTTGTTAAACCCTTCACTCCCAAGGTGCTGGTAGGAGGTGGCTTCCTGGAGATAGGGATGGGTCATGGGTCTAATCGTCATGCATGGGATTAGAGCCCCCTGAAGGAGATCTCTTCCATTTTGTGATTTGGAAACAGCATGTGCCTTCTACAAGCCAGAAGGTGGGTACACCCCCACCCCCAATACCAAGCCTGCCTGTCTAAGGCCTTCTACCCTCTAGAACAGCCGGAAGTAAACTGTTTACAAGGGATCAACCAGTGCATGGCGCTGTTATAGCAACCAGAGTAGACTGAGAAGCTGCATGCTACACCTGTGCATTTCTTACTCAGGATATGTACAGCAAAGGACAGCAGGTGTCTCTTGAGTTGGCTGCAAACTGTACTTTATTTATTTTTTATTTTATACATATGAGTGATTTGCCTGCACATATGTAAGTGCACCATATGCCTGTAGTGCCCGAGGAGAACAGAAGAGGATGTTGGATCCCCTGGAACTGTAGTTATGGGTGGTTGTTAATTGCCATGTGAATGCTGGGAACTGACCTGAGTCCTCTACAGGAGCAGCCGGTGCTCTTAACTGCTGAGCCATCTCTCTAGCCCTCAAAGACTGTGCTTTAAAGGACCATGCAGTGCTTGGCCTTGGTAGCCAGTTGCTGGAACTTGAGGTCAGTGCCTTGCCTGAAGGCACAATGGCTGGCAAGCATTGTGAGGTTGGGGCGTAGTCTTGAGTTCCGTGTGGGTGGGCCTTGTCTTAAGTAAACTGATATGAGATGCTGATGGAGAAAACAGACTTGAAGATAGGTGCTCTTTGCATTGTGAACCTGCTCTTTCTAAAGCCTTGGATCCAGCCTGTCCACAGGGAATTCCTAATTGTGTCTGATTCTGCCTCTGACTCTGCTCAAGGCTCCACTGTCCCTACAAGACTGGCAGTAACCTCTCTGCTGGACCATAGCAGCAGGGCCTGGCACTTGTTTCAACTGCTGGCTCAAGTCTTATGATTTCTTTAGGTTGTAGTCCAGGCCTCTAGGTGTCACCATCATGGCTGCTGATCCCTCACTCCTGTCCCTCCACTCTGTCCCTCCACTCTCACCGCCTCATACCTCTTCTTCCTACCCTCAGATTGCTTCTCCTGGGGCCCTCCATGCTGGCCCTGTGCTCTCGTCCCAGCCCTTCTTGCCCTATTCCTGCTTGGCCAGCTCTGTTCCTCCCTCACTTGTCAGTTCTGGAACTGCCCCCCTCACCTGCCAATCACCATCTCAGTCTGCCCCTGCGACACCTTGTTGTACCCATTCTGTCACCCATGCTGGAGGCAGGGAACAGGTTAGCATCTCACTCTGACACACGACAGCCCTGGTTGCGAGCTCAGTTCCTGTGTATTGCAGTCAGCACATTGTGTGGAATGAATGAGTGTGCTATTCTGGAAGCCTTCCTCACATATTTCAATAACCAGTTTTCCTGTGAGATCTGTAAGCTCAGGTATTCGTATACCTGAGCTTGTGTGTGTGTTGTGGGGGGGGTGTTGCTGCATTTTAACATGAGTCACCTTCATAGGCTTGATATGTCCTGGGAAGTGAGATTGATACTGTTACCCACTCACAGCTATTAGGGTGTCTGGGATAACTTGGTAAGTTTCAGTTGCTTTCCCTGCCCTGGCCATGACAGAATTGGAGTTATATACAGGGGATAGGTAGAGGCTCCATGCCCATTGTCATTGGTTGCTGACAGAGGGAGCTGGAGGTCACAGCTTGTCTCTGCTCACAGTCTCAGAAGGAAGCTGTGTACCTAGTAGTTCCAGGAGTAGGACCTATGCTTGAGGGGGTGGGGCCTGTGCTAGAGGGCATAGGGGCCTCTGTTGGAGTGGGTGGAACCTGTGCTTGAGGAGGTGGAGCCTGTTCTGGAGGGGGTGGGTCTGGACATCTAACCAGATAAGGGTGTGAAGGAACCTGAGTTAACACTTAGAGCCACTTGAAGGAGGGAAGAGCACTTCTCAGTAATAGCTGCTTGCTTAAAACCTCTCCTTCCCTCGGCCACTCAGTGTGTGTAATGAACAGCTACTGCTATAACCCAAGGTGCTCTGGAAAACATAACAGGTGTGTTGAACTTGGCCTTCCTCTATACATTTTCTGTTTTTTTGTTGTTGTTGTTTTGTTTTGTTTTGAGGCAGGGTCTCCCTGTAGCCCAGCTGGCCTGGAACTTCTTATGTAGACCAGGCTGGCCTGGAACTCACAGAGGTCCTCTGCCTCTGCCTTCTGAGTGCTGGGATCAAAGGTGTTCACCACCACGCCCAGCAAGAGTCTTAAGTTTAGAATGTATTCATTGACATTCGGTGGTTGTGATTGTCCTATGACTTCCTAGGGCCAGGTAAAGAAACATGTATTCATCCCAGAGAGAGCACAGACAGGGCCAAAGAAAGGATTGTATTCAAGCTCAGCTTGCAAACCCGTTAATTGACTCGGGCAACTCAGTCTTGGAACGTAAGGGGTGAGGATCTTGTAAACCTCCATGGACCTCCTCCAGGAGGGAATGTTAGTGAGCCTGACCTCCTGAAGGTCTCCTGTAGGTCATTACAGCTGCTGTCCTCTGAGACAACCAGAGTCATGTGTAACCTGCAAGAAACACCTAGCTGCATGATGGTTCTGCTTCTGTAGGGTTTATCTTTCTGTAGCTGTTTCCAAGCTTCTTCCTTGTATGTACCTGCACCCCATCCTACTGGCTTAAGTTAGGGTCCTTCCTTGTGTGTGACCTGGGCCTGCCCTGCTATGTGTGAGCTCTTACGTGGAGCCAGTCTTGGCAAAGATGAACTGGGGCTGTGTTCTGTGGAGATCTCTCACACATAGGAAACATAGACGATTTTCTTTTTGGAAATGTGGGTGTCGGAGGACTATTCTAACTGCAGTGTTCTTGAAGGAGCTCAGGACAAGTAGCATGT
The DNA here is from genome assembly GCA_035773235.1 of Eospalax fontanierii. Lineage (NCBI taxonomy): Eukaryota > Metazoa > Chordata > Mammalia > Rodentia > Spalacidae > Eospalax > Eospalax fontanierii. The sequence continues at coordinate 2,648,968 of CM069524.1, read as the reverse complement.
TCAGGGCTTGCACAGACCCTCCGCCGCTAGCTGGAGTTGTGGTCGGCTTTGGGACCAGCCTTGCTTTCTGCTCCTTCAGCGTCCAGCCACCACACTCAGCTTCTTAGCTGTGGCCGAGCGATCTTTGTACAAACAGCATCCAGGGTTCCTAAGGGAAGTCCTTCTCTTTGTTTCTTCTGTTCCTAACAGTGGAGCTCAGGAAACGGTCAGCCATTGCAAAACACTGTTTTGATTTGGATATTTATTTTTGTTAGTGTTTTTAAATGTTCTTGTTTTGTTTTGTTTTGAGACAGGGTCTCACCGTATAGCCATCACTAGCCTGGAGCTCAATTATGTAGACCAAGCTGTCCTTGAACTTAAGGTGATCTTCCGGCCTCTGCCTACTCCTGAGGGCTGGGATTATAGGTGTAGGCAATCATGCTGGGCTCCATGTATCCCAATATGTCTTTAATAAAATTATATTTTTTCTTTTGAGGTTTTTTTAAAGGAACAAAAGCTCAAATTTCAAATATCTGTAAAAACCAGGTGGTCATTTTCTTAAGAGCAAGGAAGAAAATGGCCACTTACCACTTATTCCGGGAGTCCCGTATCTGAATGCCCACTGTGAGAAGTTAGTATGACAGGCAGGGCTTGAGCACAGAGAGGCCCCGGCAGACTGTGAGCTCAGGAATGAGAGGAGTGCTGTGGGATGGCTCAGACCCTGTTCTGAGGAAGGTGACAGCTGAAGAGAGTCAGGAGCTGCCTGGCAGCAGAGACAGTGGGCCCCAGGGGTGAGTGCTTCTGACCTTCACTTGTCCTTGCTCTCCCTTCTGGTGGGGCGATTGAGAGAGGCTATTTCTTCAAGCTTTATCTTCAGATATAGTCAGGAGCACAGAGCTTATGCTCTTTTTTTACAGTTTAATTTTCGGCCAGTGTGTCAGAGAGGCCAACTCTGTGGACTGTGCCCTCTGCACTGGACATCAGATGAGATGGGGTAAGTGTTGGTATGGAAAGAGCTACTTCTGGGACTCTGGACTCTGTGCTTGCCTTTCACCCAGTAGGGTTGGTCAGGCTAAGCCAAGGGCCCCTGGGAAGCAGGGAGTAAGGTGGCACCTGGGAGGTAGAGTGTCCACGGGTTTATTGGGCACCAGCTGCTGTGTCTGGTCCTCCTTAAGCTGAACCCTTTGCTTAGAGCTGCAGGAATCTTCTCATGCCGGGCTGCCCATTCGCATCATCTTGCATTTAGCTGGGTATGGTGGCCTTTAATCCTGGCACAGGGGAGGCAGAGACAGGTAGGTCTCTGAGTTCAAGGCCAGCTTAGCCAAAAAAAATCATGGAGCGTTTGAGAGAGTGGGCTTGCGGTCTGCTTTCTGGGAACTGTGGCCCCACAGTCATCCTTGTGGGGAGGGAGGGGCATCAGGTGCTAGGATGCCAGTGTCTCAGGATGCAGGAGTGTGTATGGCCTTGGCTAAGAACGTGAAGACACCCCTGGCTGGGGTTCACTTGCTCCATCCTACTCTGCCCCTGTTGAACTGCCTGTAGTATGTAGTATTGGTAATTCCTGTGCAGTCTCAGGGCCTGGAAGTTAAAGGCAGTTCTTTGGTGTTAGATTATTTCAGGAGAGACTCTGACTAGCTCCAAGATGGCTCATGTTAAATTTAGGAGTCTTAGACTGTTTGGAGTTGGGAAGACTTTATGGAAAGATGAGTGCTGGAGGTTTTCCCAAAGCTTCAAAGGACAGGGTGAGGCTAAGATGGGGTGAAAGAGCATTGAACTTGACTCCAGTTAGTGCTGGTCCAAGGTCTTTTCCCCAGTTGGAGTGAGGAAGGATTTCAAAAGTGATGGTTTGGGGGACAGCCACAAAGCAGAGAGAGAGGCCCACATGGTCAGTAGTGGAAGGAAAATGACATCAGGCAGGGACATGCCTGGCACCTGGTGTCAGCCTGTGAATCCTTCTGGGATGCCAGCTCCTCTGCTCAGTTTCCCTGTTCATGCCTCAGTCACATGTTTATTTTCACTCAGCCACTTTATTGGCTGGCATGGGCTTAGTACCTTCTTCTTCTCCCTCTGTTCACATCAAGTGTTTGACTTCTCTGCTTGCTGTCAGCTATGTGGCATCTGTTAGAGTCACCCTCAGAAAGCCCATTCTGCTTGACAGAGGCCAAGACAGGCTACCAGAAGGCTGGAGGGGAGCGGAGTGTGGCCCTGATAGATTGTGAGAAATCCTGGGAGACTAGGGTTGGATAGCACATGGTAGGATGGACTGATGGAGGTCCTGTGCCCTGAGCAGGAGACAGGAGCTGGAGTGCAGCCAGGGTCAGATGGCACAGGGCAGGATGGAGGTCTTGTATCCTGAGCAGGAGGCAAGAGCTGGCCCGGAGGGTCTGATTGAAGGGCCTGTGCTTGCCCTCCCAAGTTGGAGAGACTGTTGGTAGTGTGTTGAGTAGTAGAATGGATTGTAGACTTCCAGGTGTCGTGCCTGCCTTTTCTGGGTCTGCCTTGCCGTAGGGTGAGCTCAAACGAACTTGAAATCTCAGCTTCTCCAAAGACTGACTCTTACTTTTTGAATCTGGCTCTTTAGACAGGGTCTTCTAAATGTGACAGCTTCTATCGCAGTGTACTGCTGAGATTTTCTCTTTTCATTTCATGTTGACAACTTGTTAGGCAATTGGCCTAACTTTGGAGATGCCTTGAAATGCTTTGTGGTTTGGACAGTTTCTAATCACTTTAATGAAAGCATAATAGATCACTTTATGAAGCACACCCTGGGGACAGTAACTCTAAGCTTGGTTTCGAATTCCTCATGCTGAGAGCTCTGCTTTTTAATGAAATGCAGTCTCAGATGAATCTTGCCAGGAGCTGCTTAAGGAGTGTCCTGCTGAGGTCCAGCATACCTGGAGCAGGGTGGGTGGTGCAGCAGGAGCCCAGAAGCCCAGCCTGTGTGCTGCCTGGCTCTTCCCAGACCAAGGACTCAGAAACTTGGCTGTCTTCCTTACTCTGTGTTAGGGACAGGCGTGGGGAAGACCAGTGGCCTTGTTTTATCTTGTGAAGATGTAGAATGGGATATTTGACCAGAACTGGAGGGAATTAGAGCCCCAGCTTTCTTACTATTGCTTTGGTGCTTGTCTGTGACATAAAATGTGATAACTCACCCATGGTCCTTGGAGCCTCTGTGGGCTGCTGCTGGAGTTCTCTGAGCAGTTGGGTGGGTGTGGCCAGTTCAGCAACAGTCTGCATTTCCCCAGGTGGGCGCAGCAAAGGCCTGGACACTGTTAGCACAGGATTTCCTGAGGTTAGAAACCAAATCCCAAGGAACTGGTTTTCCAAATTCCCATCATGTGGGACCAATTTGTTTCCATTTTCTAGTTAACACCACAGGAAAGATGATTTTTACCCCTTTCCTTTCCTCTACAGATACACTAAACCTTGAATTGTTACTGCTCGTTTTTCTTTCATATTATTTTTCTGAAGTTCTCAAAGAAATGATTGGAGAGTTTGGATTTCCTTTCCTTTTCAAAAATAGAATGTCTTCTATTTATTCTTGCACAGTTTCATACGTGTAAACAGTGTATTGTGAATATAGCCACTTCTTACTCCCCCCAGGCACCATCCTCTCCCTTTGTGTCCTCTCCTTTTTCTTAGAAAAAATTGTTTTATTTTTAAAGATTTCTTTTTGTTTTATTTGTATGACTGTTTCACTTGCATGTATGTAAGTGTACCACATGTATTCAGTGCCCAAGGATACAAGAAGAGGCATCAGATCCTCTGGAACTGGAGTTACAGGTAATTGTTGGCTGCCATATGGGTGCTGGGAACCAAACCTGGGTCCTCTGAAAGAGCAGTAACCATTGGGCTAGCTTTCCAGTATTTATTTTTTAAAAAGATTTGTTTTTAATTACGTGTGTGTTCGTGGGTGTATTTGTAGGTATGTGCACGTGAGTACAGGAGCCTGCAGAGGCCTGCAGAGGGCACCAAATATCTAGGAGCTAGAGTTACAGGTGGGTGTGAGCTGCCAGACATGGGTGCTGAGGACTGAATGTGGTCTTCTGCAACAATATACATACTCTTAACTGCTGAGCCATCTCTCTAGCCCACAGAATTAAATTAGTGTTGCCTGTTCGAATGTTTACTAATCTTATCGACATGATCTTGTGCAGTAACCACGGCTATAATGAGTTCACGAGCACGGCAGCCATGTCATGTCCTGAAGACAGCATTTCATAGCTGTCCTCCTCATCATCTGGCTCTTACATTCCTTCCTCCTCCTCTTCCATCATGTTCTCTAAGCCTTGAAATACGTCCCATTTAGGCTGAGCACTCAGTAGTCATTTATTCTCAGCACTTTGACCAGTTCTGAGTATCTTCATTGCCTGCTGCCCAGTGCAGAGAAGCTTCTCCGGCCAAGATTGAGAACAGCACTGATGTGTAGAAATACAAGTGTTCAGAAGGCAGTTTGACAGCATGTCCGCTTAGCAAGATAACAGTAGTAGGTTCTCCCCTAGGGTCTATGACTTCATGAGCCATTGACTTTTGACCAGGTTTATAGTATCAGGTATGAAGTCCCTCCTGTGGAGCAGTCCACAGAAATTTGGTCAGAGTGGTTGGTTACCTTCACAACCTTTGTGCCACTATTGTACCAGTGGGCAAATCTTGCCTGGCAGGTTGGTATTTATTGTAGCATTAGGGTTCACCACTGGAAAAGACCATTGATGTCTTTCCTCCCTCAGTGGCCTACACCTTCTAGTACTAAGGCTAGCCAGCAGAGGGAAAGTTCCCTGGTCTGTTCCAGCCTGATTTCTTTATCTCCTGCAACCAAAGTATGTTGTGTCTTCAACAGTAGCATGTTACTTTCTAGTTCTGGTGGGTAACCAAGAGCAATGGCAGTAGCCTATGTTGTTCCTTTTTGGTGGGGGAGTTGGTACTCCCTGACCTACAGGGGAGTCTCTGGTATACTGCACTGAAATGAAACTTTAATAACTCTTTTCTTTTGGGAGAAACCTTTCCTTATTTTTAAGTTTCAGAGAACTTCCCAGTTATCTAAGCACAGGATTTCCTGAGGTTAGAAACCAAATCCCAAACTGGTTTGCTAATTCCCATCACGTGGGACCAATTTGTTTCCATTTTCTAGACACACGTGCGCACACACACACACACACACATACACGGCCAGAGATTGACACTGGGTTGTGTTAGGTGTCCTCCTTCGTGCACTCCAGATTTCCTTTATTAAGTGTGGACCTCACTGTCTCAGCGGGAACCCCAGTCTGCCTGTGCCCCACCTACCAGTGCTGGCATCACAGGCACACTCCACCACACCTGGCTTTTATGTGGGTTCTGGGGATCCATACTTAGATCCTCATGCGTACACAGCAAGCTTTTAACCTGCTGAACTAGCTCCCCAACCCAACATTCCTTTTTCAAATTTGTAGGTGTTTTCCTTGTTCTCTGGTGTTTAAAGGCCAGGAGTGTATAGACTGACTGAGAAATCGCCTAGTGTTTTATTCTCCTTATGTAAACCCAAACTCTTTGTGAAGCCTGCAGACTTAATGTATAATAGAACACATTGTTTTCTTAGATGTGAGTGTTTTAGATGATCAAAGTCTTATCCCCAAATCAGAACCTTGGAAAAGCCAGCGGCAGGTGGCCTACTCCGCTGTACCAGTTTAGAACGTTCACCTCTGGAGACGCGGCTGCTACTGTTACCAGCAGAGAGAGCACAGAGCAGACGTGTCTTGGCTGCTCATTCCTCAGTGACTTCGATCTGCACAGCTTCCCATTTTAATTCTGGCAGTAAACGTCTGTGAATGTCTGCTAAATATTCCTCCTGCTATCTGGTCTCCAGTCAGGCTGTGTGCGTGTGTGAGAACCGATCATTTCATATTCCCTCCCTCCTTTCTCCCTGGCGGTTTATTTTCAGTAGTCAATTTGTAGGAGTAGTCTTTCAGCAACGATAGAGGGAAAGGGACAGGGCTCAGTCCCAGGAGCAGCACTGGAGAGTGGCCTTCTACGCCAGGCTGTGTTTGGAGGCTGGGGCTGTTGCCATTTCAACTATGTTTTCATTTCTTTGAGTGAAAGTCTGAACACACTTTAGGAAATCAAAAGTGTGATTGTGAAGAGCCTTGGGAGACAGTTGGAACTGTTAAGTGCTTGCTGGGCAAGCATGAGGCCTTTAGTTTGATCCCCAGAACCTACATAAAAAGCCATGCTTGGTGGTGCATGCTTGTAGTCCCGGAGCTGGCAAGGTAGAAATGTGGATCCCTGGGCCTTACTGGCCTAATGAGTAAGTTCCAGGTTCAGTGAGAGACTCTGTTTCAAAAAAGCAAGGTGAGTGACCCCTTAGGAACAGTACTTCAGGTTGACCTCTGGCCTCCAAGTGCATATGCACATGTACATGTGACTAGGTACACACACACACACACACACACACACACACACACACGGAGTCTGAGAAGTGCCTTGTTCACCAGCAGGTGGGACTGTGGCATGGTATGACATCCTTTCTCCAGCGGGTTAACTGGCGTAAGGATCCTGCCATGTTTTTTTTCTTTTGCTTAGACTTCGTCCTGCTGTGGCCTTACTGGGGCCCAGTGAGCTAAGAGAAAGCTTTGTCAGTCAGTAGAAGGTCTAGTGAAAAGGCTCAGACACAAAAGTACTATAGCTGCAGGCAAATGCTCCTGGGACTAGGCCACCAGGGGTGTGGGGAGAGGTGGGGGGATGGTGGTGGAGATGGTGGTATTAGAGGTCAAGCGTGGTGCTCCCTATGGAGGACGCCTGTGGACCCAACCAGAGGCCGTGACTGCATCCCTGGACTGATGGAAGCAGCTGGTCCAGGGAACCCCACTGTATATCAGGCAGTCCTGGACAGAGTTGGCCACCTGGTGCCCTGCTGTGCAAATACAGCAGCCTGGGGCTGGCTAGTGCAAAGCCCACAGGGGCGGCTCCAGTCTCCAGCCTACCCAAGTGGGAGACTTCACTGGTGGTGTACAGCTTTCTTAAGACCTCGGCACTGACATGCAGACAGCTGGATTATTTGACACTTTGGTCTTGGAACTAGGGAGAGTCACACAGGAAATTGGTGCTTCGGGCAGTTGCTAACTTTGTTTCAAGTTTCTCTGTTGATGTTCTTAACTGTTCTTCCAATCTCCCTCTGGCCAGTGCTTGCTCACACAAAGCAGGGGCCCTTCTGCTGTCCAACCCTCTGTTGTCTGAAGTACAAAATGCAGAAGCCAGACACACACATTAAAAGTAGTTGTGTTCTAAGTCAACAGTGGGGACAAGATTCTATACCTTCTGTGCTTTGTAAGCCACATGGAGAGGACTTCCAGAGCCCAGACCGTCCTGTTTGTCTGTGGCACTTGGGTTGTAAGTTGGGGATTTCAGTTCCCTTCTATTTACTCCTGTAACTGGTCTAGCACTTGCTTGTCATGTTGCTGTTGGACAGAGTGTCCAGCTTGGGTTTGCAGGACAATAATTTCTCATATACGCGCTCAGTGAAGGACCATGTTTTCCTGTCTGGGCTGGAATGGATCATGGGAGGAACTGAGGAGGAACTGTTCCTATGTGGCTGCTTCTACAGTCTGGGCCCTGACCATACACAGCTTTAGGTCAGGTTTCTCTTTGGGAGGTAGTTAAGTTCACATGGGAGGTGTCGTCTACTGTGTCTTTCCACCGTGTCCTCCTCTAGGAGAGCGTGGCTCGCAGTTTGAGGGCACAGTCTAACATGGGGGGTGGGGGACGGCATGGCAGCAGGAGTAGGAGGCTGTGTGCTCACCTCTCAGTAGACCAGGAAGTAGGTATAGGACAGGAAGCAGAGCTGGGCTCTAAACCTCAGGGCGCACCTCCTAGAAATCCTCTTCTTCCACCAGGTCCCACAACCTTCCCAAACAGTGTCAGCAGCTGGAGACCTAATGTTTGAACACACAAACCTTGGGGGCAGGGAGTCGTAACGGGAGGTCAGTTGGTCTGTGTTATTGCATGTCCTCTGAAGCCTGGGGTTCTTGATTCCCATATGGAGAGGACGGGAGAGAGGGGCCTCCATATAGGCAAGGTAGACATGGATTACACGTGCCCTCGTGTGCACTCAGGAGACCCTTTGGAGGAAGCCTTTGCTGGAGATAGACTGCACGTCCTGTTGTGGGGCCTCTGTCACCTTTGTCATGGTCCCCTGTAACTGTGCGAGTGTTGCTTCAGGTAGTAGAATCGCTTTATCCTCTCACAAACACACACGCACGACAGTAGATAATGAGAATTTATTTCTTTTTCTTATACTTGTACCTCGGGCATCTCCCTTTATGAACAAGCGCACATACAAGGAAGGCACTTATCAGTCCCGTGGGCTCAGGAAAACTCATTTATTCTGAGATTCACATCGTAAAGTTGTTGGCAGGATTGAGCAAGGATCTCCATGGAAAACATCCAAGCCAGGGACCGAGAGGAAAACAAGTATGTGCCCACTTGAGTGTCTGGTGACAACAGAGCTATTTGCAGGTTGCACTGAAGATGTTTTTAGGACTAGTGTCTCATCCTCAGGGTTCCAATTATTTTGATTTCCTCCTCCCCCAGACTCCAGACATACCAGAAAAATGAGACTGGGGGAAAAAAAATCCTACAAAGATAAGCCCAGATGACTCTTGCTATGGTAATTAATTGGCAGAAAAATCAATAATTGAGTGAGAAGTCTCTCAGTGGTGACAAAAAGACAACACAGTGAAGTGCTGTGAACTTGGGAGAATGCATCAGAATCAGGGGGCTAATTGGATGAATTTACATACTGTGGGCTTCTGTCGGGTTGTACACTGCTAGTCATTTGGGAAATTGATAGGAGACTCACAGAGACCCACATGTTTAACTCTTAAACCATTTGACCCTCTAGAGAAGCCTTAGTGAATATATTTCTGACTTGATTAAAATGGGACTGCTTTTTGTGTTGCCAATCTGATACTTAGAGAGTGTTAGCTTATCTTTCTTGCTTACTCAAATTCTTTCCCACTTATTTCTTTGTTCTTGTGAGAGTTGCCATTTTAATGGTTTTTGTTTGTTTTAAATAGTGACTCTAAGTCAGTTATTGAGGACTCCAAAGACACTTTGTTGGTTGGGTTCTATGAAATGCTATAATACTGGAAATAAAAAGCCACTTTAGAAATCACTGTTTAGATATAAGGAAAGTCATGGATGTCTTTCTGATTGAATTCCCTGGGGTACAGAAGGACCTGCCATCCCCATTGAGACACTGAGTACAGCTGCTGATGGGGTCAAAGTCCCCTGGCTAGACTACCCCAGCAGTCAATCCCTGGGCTCTGGAAGGCAGTGAGCCTAGCTCTCTCCTTTCATGTGGGATTTCTCTCAGCTGCCTGGTGAAGGCACACTGAATCATCCTTACCTCCTTTTGGTGTTGGCCTTGTGTTTTGAAATATTCCTACTCTGTTGCCCTACCCAGTCTCTGTGCGTTGCTATTATTTTTGCAGATGAGAGGCACCACCTTTTTCAGTCGTGCTCATCACATGCTTCCTACTTCAAGCTGTGCGAGATTTAAATCGGTTCTGTAGGCGTTTATGGAGTGTTTGCAAGTCTGTGCTGCCTTATTACAAACCTGCCTCCTTGTTTTCCATGTTGCCTGATTTGCATCTCAGTGCCCGCACTCAGCATGCTCCTCTCCCAGCCCTCCCCCTTGGTGGCTTGTTAAGACTGAGAGCCTTGTCTTGGGGATGAGTGGTCCAGGTTGACTCTCTTCCTTCGTTCTTGCTTTGTTCCACTGCTGTATCTTACTGTCTGGGTTGTGCACAGAACTTCTCTTCAGCCTTCAAACTATTGGCTCCCATTTTTGAGTGGGGGGTTATGCAGGTGAAAGAAGAGAGAAGATATTAGAAGAGAAAATTACTCCTTTTCCATTGCCTTCTCTGAAGCTTCAAGGTACCCCAGCTACTGTTCACAGAACTGCCATCTGAAGATCTGATATATTGGCCATGAGAAAATAGATAAAAGTTGTGTATTACTGAATACAGCGAGTTACCAAAATGGTTACAAAAAGATGATTCTTTTTCATTACATCACCAAATGTTTCTTGTCTTTTTTTCCTCTCAGGTTCCATATTGGCTGCAGGAGTTAGCCTTGTGTTTCTACTTTCTTGTATAGAAAATGAAGATCTACACCCATGTGTATAAACATAACTTTAAATCTGAGCAATATGAATTTTGGAAGGATCCGTTTCCTTCTGAGTAAATATTTGGTATTTATCAGCTGAAGTACTTTTCTCTCCTCACGTACCAAAATAGTTGTATAATTTTCCATGGGTATATTTGTCTAATCTCTTGTTAGATGTGGTGTGGACTATGGGAGGTACATTTGTACCAATTTATTTTCTCTTTCCTGCCTTTCTTTTGTTCGTGCAGCTCACCGTGGATTTTTGTGTTTTGTATGACTGATAAGTTAAACATGAGTCATTAAATTCATATGACAGTGAGTTCTTCCTCTCAGTGTATAGCTGTAGAATGTGTACCAGTTCCAGAGGATACCAACAATGATTTGTTTGAGTTTGTCTTTTCTTAGTTTGTTATGATTGCTATTAATACTCCTCCTTAAAATGGAGACTATACTTGAATTTCACAACTGTGTTTCATCTTCTCCTTTCTACATTGATTTAATGAACTCCACTTCAGGTTTACACTCTTAAGAATTCCCCAGGCTAGAAATGTTCAGTGGGAACTCTGATCAACTACGAGAGTATAGCACAGCGAGAGTCTCAATTTACCGCTCTTGACCCTGGGTGCCCTGAGGGTTGGATCAGTGCTCAGCTCTAAAGATAATGAATATAAGTGATATTTTCTCACTTTGATTGTTTTGCCTGTGTACACACAGGGGTTAAATCACACTAGCAGATGATAATGGAGAGTCTGAATTAGCTATGTATGCCAAATTCAAGAGCCTTTTTTTTTTTTTTGTCTGAATGGGGATGCTTGTGATACATCTTACTTTATAACACAGATCTTCCTGCCAGTGAACATGTCACTGATTTCCGTTACTAGATGATATCCATTTGTAAGGTGTTACAGATGGGGTGAGGAGAGGATGGTTCATTGGGCACTCTGATGACTGTTTCCCACCTCACCCTGTACCTAGGCAAATTGGAAGAGATGCTGTCTGGGTGTGAGAACCAGTGTGGCAGGACAGGGAGCTGGGTACAGAGATAGGGAGGGTGCCAGGACAGGACTGCCTTGCCTACAAGTTTGGACTTTGTGGTCCTTGTGGGATAGAGTATTTTAGCATTAGTGTAACAGGAATGTATTGTTCTGAAGGAGTTTTCCTTATTCATCTTGTTTGTGATAAATACTAAAAGAGGCAGAGAATTTCTTGTAACACATCAGGGCTTGCCCAGTAGTGATACTAATTTATTATTAACTCCTAAAAGTTCACATAAAAATTACTGTAATATTCACTGCAGCAGCAGCAAATTTTTGTGAGTGTAAGACGCTTTCCTGCTTATGGTTATTCATTTATCAGCTGTTTATTGCTTGTTATGCCTATAGTGTCTGCTGTTAAGAACTCACAGTTGAACCTGACAGATATGTCTAAGATATCATGTAGGAGACTAAAAGTCTTAGAGCTGAAGACACAGTGTCCTAGAGGAGCAGAAGGGGAATGAGACAGCTGCTGTCTAGGAAGATCTTCTTTACTAGAGAGAGTAGAAAGGTTTGGTGGATAATGAAAGCCCTTGAAGCCATAAAGGATACTATGTGGGGCTGAGCGAGTGCTGTGAGGTGAGATTGTTAAGCTGAGCCAGTACTTCGTGAAGTGAGTTTAAAGCTGAGAGCCCTCTGTGAGTTGAGGTGCTGTAGGCCTGAGAGGGTGCTGTGTGAGTTAGAAGATGGGGATCCAGCTCTAAGCTGTTTCTTTAACCCTAGGTTGAGCTGAGGGACAGATGTGACTGAAGGTTTACTGGGTAGGTGTATTCTTTCCTAACAGTCTTAGAGTGAAGGGATGCAGGGCCTCTCTCATACTTGCTGTCTGATGTTCCGTGCTCTGCTAGCCTTTCCTTTTCCCAGTGGCTTTCCCCAGTCAATTTGACTTCCTCCTCTCTGGTGCCCAAAGTGTCCTACCAAAGATTTCTTCCAGTGCCATCTAAGGACACTTGGATCTATTCCATGGGAAAGCCTGGCTTCCTGTATTAGGCAGTAAATTTCTGGTACCAAGAATTGTGTCTTACTATAGATAGCCTATAGTGCTGGGTTTGGATTCTAGAGGTGTTACATAAATATTGATTGAATATAAAATTGCTTCAAAGGAACTCTGTCTAGTTTCTTTCTCCTACTTTCCTGAGTAACTTCAAAGGAACCAGAGTAATAGTAAATACGATTTGCCATCCGAGATTCAGTGCTGTTCATGTTGAGAAATTCACAGGGTCCTGACCTACTTCACCATAGAAACAAACTCTCAAGTCCTACCATTTGTTTGCTTGTGTGTATAATATTACTTACAATTGGGCTTACATCTTATCTGTATTTCAGACACCCATGAGAAAACACTGCAGAGACGTGTGTGTGTGTGTGTGTATGTGTGTCTGTCTGTCTGTCCAGCTGTTAAGGCACTAAAGCCAGGCCACTGGCCAGAGTCATCAGTCAGCATAACAGTGACAGGAACACTGCTGTTCAAAGCCTGTTCGAGGCAGGAATGGTCTAATCTGTTCTTATACTGAATTCCCCCTTGTCAATGTGATTTAAATCCAGCACTGACTGCTCATGTTCTCAAGGAACTCCTGAGGTGGATTGGGCTTCGGGGGCTCACGGGGACTGGGCTGGCATCTACCTATTCTGGGCAAGCTGAGCTAGACCCAAACCGGTGTCTGGGCTTTGTGTCTGGTTCATATCATCATATCTCAGATTGATGAAGGAAAAGCGGTTGCTGTGCCTGGCTGGATGGGACGGTGAGGGGAGACTGAGGGCCCAGTGCAGACTGCTGGAGTTCTCAGGCTGTGGGCAGAGGGATGGGGCATGGACTGACATGCCTAACTTTGTCTCTTGGTGAGATCTCAGTATTTTAACAGAAATTCATTTATTTTTATCTTTGTGTGTATGTATGTGTATTGTTGTGCAGCTATGTGCTTGCATATACATGTGTGTCCACTTTTGAGTGGAGACAGAGGTCAAGCTTGAGAGCCTTTCCTTAGGTGATACCCATCTTGTTTTTTAGACTGGGTCTCCTACTGGCCTGGGGCTCAATAATTCAGGTAGGCTGTCTAGACCAAGGGCCTTAAATGATCTACCTATACCCAGTGCTGGGATTACAGGTACCTGCCACCACACTTGTTATTTGTTGCCTTTTCATTTTTAACTTTGTTTTGTTTTTCATGGGTTTTGGGGATCTAACTCTTACGCTCATGCTTATATGGCAAGCATTTTTACCATCTGAGCCATCTCCCCAGTTCCAGGAATTTTTATTGCTTAAAAAAAAAAACAAAAGCAAACCTAATCTCCCTTAGGTGCAGGCTGTCCCTGCATATCACTAAGGCTGTCTTTCTGTCAGTTGGAGAAGGAGCCATATGGAATGATTGTGTTCTTTTCCGTGGAACCATGCTGGCTGCACTTTCACTGGGAAATCTACAGGTAGGAATAAAGGGCCAGCCATGTTTGTCTTGTCTGTATAGTTGGTTTTTTGCAAAGCTTCTTGTGAGATGTGTAAAACCATGTCTCAGCACAGACCAAGGACCTGGGGCTCTTCTTGTCCCTCTCTGTCATGTCCCAGATAATGGCTTTTGTGCCAGAAGACTGCTCTGATGAGCACCCCCCCCCCACACACACACAAAGCAAACATAGCCATCGCCTCATTTAGGCCACCTGTGCAGAAGGAAGTGACGCTAGGCCGGGAGCCCCTGTTGCTACTTGGAGAATTTGTGGCTTCCTTTCCTGCCCATAAACAAAAGCAGCCAGCTGAAAGAGTGGGGGGCATTGATTGTCACAGGACGTGTGCTGTATCAGAGGAAGGAAAAGGCGCTTTTCCAGAATGTTTATTGTATAGGGGATCTTACCATAAGTCTCCAGAAAATGAATTAACACAAGAGTGCAGGCATGAAACAAGCTGTAAGCAGCTGGACTTTGAAAACTTGCTTTGCATGTCATTGAGGGTTTCATAGTATATCAACACGGGAAGGGGAGAACAGAGACCTCCTCAAAGGGAAAATTGAATTTTAATCTTTGGGAAATGGTGATGCTTCCAGTATGGATTTTTTTTTTTTTAATTCTAGAAGATCAAGCCATGTTTGCAGTGGACACTTCTTTTGAAGTACAGAACATCTCCTATACAGGTCTTTCAGGTTGCTGTTCAGTTGAGTTCCCTGTAGCATTCTTCTTGTACATTCCCAGTGGCACACAGTACCATCTTCCCATTGCAGTGGCTGAAAGCTAGGAGGTGGTGGGTAGGTACTTGCCATCGGCAGCTCTGGTGAAGGCAGGGATAGGTGAACATTCGTTGGGACTTGATACAGGAGTGATGATTGAAGCTGCGCTCTAAGAAGTCCACTGACCTGATCCTACCTAAACTTAATGGCTTCTTTTGTTTGTTTATATTGTGGTAAAACACACAGTTCAGTAATGTCAAGTAAATTCACTTTTGTGCAGCTGTCACCTCTGTTCATTTGTGGTTATCATGTAAGACAGAAACTCTGAACCTGTTAAAGTACCCCCGCCCCCCAATCTTTCCTTCCCTAAACCTGCTCTGCTTCCTTCTGGTCTCTGAATTTGATTGCTCTAGGAACCTTATATCCATGAAACTCTAGCAGTCTTTATCCTTTGTGATTCCTGTATTGTTCTTAGCATGTCTTCAAGGTTCATCCATATGTAACAGACTCCAGAATCTCCTTCTTCCTTAAGGCTGAATGATACTCCATTGTATGAATGGGCTACATTTTGTTCATCTACCAGAGGGTACTTGGGTTGGTTCCACCTTCTGGCTGTTGGAAACAGAGCTCCTGTGAATGTGGGTGGAGAGATACGCCTAGAGCCTGCTTTCAGTTCTTTGGGGGGTGAATAATCACAAGAGACATTTCTGGATCCCATGGTGAGGCTGATTGTAATTTTTTGAGGCACCCACTATACTGTGCTTTTGATTTTGAGCCTCGGAGCTGGACATGTTGGTTAATATGCAGTGAGATTTATTTCCTTGAACATATTCAGAAGTTCAGCTGAGGGTGTGTGGGTGACTAGTAACTTCTCATTAGCTGTTTCAGGGCTTCCTAAACATGGAGTCAGATTGAGAAAGGACTTCCTGGTTTCCTGAAACTGAGGTTGTAACCTTCTAGGTAAATGACCCTGTAATTTATTTGAAATTGAAATGGGCTGTGTTAATACCTGGCTGGGACAGCAGCAGGTATAGGTGGGGACTGTTTTGCCTGTTTTAGGAAGCAGAACAGGATTTCAGAGCTGTACTGTCTTTAAGCTATGTCCCCTAATCCTTGCATCTTCAGTCTCCATAATAGCACATAGATGTCAGCTCAAAGAGCTTTAGTCTGCAGAAATTCTTTAACCACTGCTTTGAAAAAATGAGGTGTGGAGAAGTTTAGAATTGAAGGAGTTCAGGCTGGCTTCAGACTCACCAAGAATAACTTTGAACTCCTCATCCTTCTGTCTTTTATCTTCTGAGTGCTAAGATCTCAGCTGTGCACCACAGTGCTCAGTTTGGATGGAACTGGGAATTGAACCCAGGGCTGCATCCATTTTATGCAGGCACTCTGCCAACTGAGCTACATTCCCAGCCAGGTACCTGATTTCCTAGAGCACCAATTTCCTCATTCTGGAACGTGTAATGTCTGGTTAATTCATTTCCTTTTCCTTTTCTTTTTTTTTTCTTTTTCTTTTTTTTTTTAAATAGGGTCTCCCTAGAGCCCCAGCTGGCCTGGAACTCACAATGTAGACCAAGCTGGCCTTGAATGCACAGAGATCCGCCTGCCTGTGCCTCCCAAGACCCCTGGAGTTAAAGGCGGGTGCTACCACTCTAGGCAACCCTTTTTCTTTTGACACTGGTTGTAAGTTTGGAAATGACAGATGTATAGATGTATTTACTGGAGTGTCTGGAACATAGAGAGCACTGCACCCTCAGTTCTGACTGCTGCAGCTATAGCTGGAAGTAGATATCATTTTATAGGGTTTAGAACCAGAACAGGTACCTGGAGCATAGCTCTCTTTTTGGTCTTGGTGTCACTGTGACCCTAGAAATGACTGGAGCTCAGAGGGCACTGGGTAATGTGGCTGATCTCTGTTGATATTTCCTGTAGTAGAATCAGAACTGAGGTGTTTTAAAAGTATTTGTTAAAATGACAGTAAACAGTAGGGGTGGATGTTAGAAAACCAACAGTAAATCCTTTACCTTCTGTTACAAATAACATTAAACAAAACCAGCTTTTCTGAGAAGAGCAGTACTGGGTGGCGAGTTTCCTGCATTCCCAGTCTCTGCTGTCTGGATTGGGAGCAGGCAGCTGGCTTCTCTTGCTGTTTCTGCGGTCAGCCTTTGGCACCATCACGTGTTACTCCACCTCTGGCAAGCTCCGTTGCACTGTGAGAGGAGAGCAGAAAAGATAACGAATGCCTTGGTAGTGTTGATGAACCCAGTTCTGACCCGGGGCCCTGGAGGTGACTTGGGACACCCAGGGACTCTGTTCACACTTCAAGCTGCAGCTGATTTTCCTCAGGAGTCTGACCAGACCTCTTTCTTCTGCAGGTTCTTGCTGCAGGCCCTGGGAGCTCCAGACACTGCCACACGATGTTGCAGTTCTTGTAGGTTGTAAGTAAGCTGCCTGCCATGGAGACCCAACCTCTCTCCACGACTGTTTAATGTTTTAATTGTACTCCTGTGACCTGTAAATGTGGGGGTGGGGCTTATACATGTGCATTTGAACTTTGGAGTTGCCTAAAACAAGTTGCTGATGAGTCCTGCGAGTGTTTTGGAAAGTAAGCTTTTTAAAGTTGGCTTGTGCATATCTACATGGGGTGTCCTTTAGCTTACAGGGACGTGTGAGCATGTTGGTGAGCAAGGAACAGCAGGAAATGACCTGGTTCTGTGAACTAAGCTAAGGGTCTCAAGTGACCACCTGCTACCCCAGACCTCTTGCCATGGAGATCAAAATTGGTTCCCACATTCCTCTCTCCTTTCTACATAAATACACATGTGCATGCCCCAGGCACACCTGCACATTCACACAGGTACATAACTCAAGTATATGTGCACACCCACACACATGCATCACTTTATCCAGTGCCCCTAAGGATTTCGGTGTTTATTTTCTAGGAGTGTAAGTGTGCCTGTGCCTGGGTCACAGTGGTGCAGTTATCAACCTTGGTTTTTAATATCCACTGATTTATGCTCAGTCCATTACTGGTATCCTAGTCCAGTTGGTCATTTGATCCAGAGTGCCCTTTATGGCACAGTGTCAGTCCAGTGCTGGGTGCTGCTTGTAACTGCTCTGTCTGTTGCTCGTATTTGTTTTTGCAGCTGTTGGCTTCCATGAGTGTGGCTGTGATTTGTAGCTGTCGCTGTACTGGGTGAACATTTGGATGGGGTGAAATGTCCCCCGATGCTTCCTTGGTGCACAGGGTCAGTGCAGGAGGCTCCTGCGTGCTGAGTGATGAGACTGTGGAAGTCTGTGGGAATCTGTGAGAGTGAGTGCAGTGAGAACCAAGGAGGGGAGGAGTGGAGGTGGAAGACGGCCCTTTGACGCAGCTGTGTTCTCTCCTGATGGGAACCTGAGGACGGGGCCCATTTCTTGTGCTATGTAAACAGTTGAACCTGAGTATATTCTGATGGGGAAATAGAGCCACAGAGAGGAACATTCCAGAAATGGAAACAGGCAGGACCACCTGGCTTTTGCTTTAAGTATGCCTTACCTGGTGAGGCTGCCCTTGTCCCCCTAGTGCTGTGGACCCTGCTGCAGCTAGGTGACAGATTGTGCTATCATGGCTGGCTAGAGACATAGCTGAAGACTCTCTGGTCTTTCCTCACCTTGGAGAGCTGTGGAGCAGCTGCTGGGCTTGGATTTCTCCAGGTTGTGTGCACAGAGCCTGGAGGGTGTGCTTCTAGGTAACTGAAGAGAGCAAGCCTGTGGGCTGATCATATACTTGCATGGACCAGAAGTTCTGGTTAGCAAAATCTGCTAAGGATTTTAGGCATTTATAGCTTTGTCAAAAATCATAGTTTATAACGTTATAAGGGTATTAAGTAAATAAAACACAGAAACATAAAATACAACATAAGTCCCCATGTGGCTTGCCTCTAAAGTCAGTTATTGCCCAGACTGCCTTTTAGCCTATAGCACATTTATAAAATGGAATGAATTGCTCAGTGGAATTAACAGTGCTTGCCCTGCAAGCCAGATGACCTGAGTTTGATTCTTGGAACCCACATGGTAGAAGGAGAGAACTGACTTCCACAAGTTGTCCCCTGACCTCATTCACATGCATACTGTGGCCTCCAGGGAGACTGGCGTATTATAGACACTCAGGCCCTGTGTTGAAAGAGTGAATTGATCTATCTAGATAGGAACATTCTGGGGTGTTTCAGGCAGAGTGAGAGACTGTAGAAAGAGGTAGAGGGATGGAGGGATGGGCAGGCTGAGCAGAAACCCGGCTCCATGGCCATATTCTGTCTTCTGACCCCAGGCAGGCCTCCTGCCTCCCCAGCAGCCTTGTCCCAGCCTCCGGAGCACATGATCTGTTCCTAAGCCCCAGTTATTTCCTGATCAGATGGAAGCTGACCCTTTGCTTGAAGGAGCAGGATAGATAGATCTTTCCTGATGACTAGGAATTCTTTTTTTTTCTTTTCCCCTAGGGTCTAACTGAATGACAGAGGACAAAAGGCCTTCATTTTCTTATATTGTAGATAAGTTTTCCCCCAAACATGGTGGCCCAGATCAGCTCCACCACATGGGACGCTTCATAATGGAATGTGACTGACTGAGTGTACGGTGTCCTTGCTGGCCTTTCCCTTATGTCTCTTTGCATTTTTACTGGTTTGCTCTTCACTCTGTGTAGAAATCATTATGGTATTTCACCTATCTTATTTAACCTCACAATGTGATTTGAAGTAGGGTTCACTGGCCCTAAAGTGTTTGTTTGAGTGCCCACCTCAATCTGTGTGGTTTTTATTTGTGAGTTCATTATAATAAAGGCAATTTAATTAAAAAATTAATTTGAGTTTTTTTTGGGGGGGTTGAGAAGAGGTGGACAGTGTCTTGCTGTGTAGTCCTGGTTAGGCTAGAACTCACTGTATAGATCAGGCTGGTTTGAAACTTGTGACTTGAGGAGATTCTTTTATCTCTGTTTCCCAAGGGGAGATGGCAGGCATCACTACCACATTCAGCCTATCCCTTTTTTAAAAATAAGGAAGTGGGGACAGTTTAATGGGGAAGGCATGGAGGAAGGGTTAGACAGGGAAAAAACAATAAGAAAAGGACGTGGAGGTCTGGGGAGGCAAAAGACTTTGGCCAGAACGTCATAGCTCATCATACAAGAGGACAGGTTACAGACCTTCCTGAGCCAGAGCCCCATGGACAGTGACTCTAGAAGGTCAAGTCTTCCATTTAACCTTACTTTCCTGGTACTTTAGGATGTGATAATTTCTTCTTATGGTTATATTCCCACTATTTGTGTATTGCTCCTGTGGACAGATAAGCACACTGATATTAAGACCAGTAGAAGCCTCATAAAACTTCAGGACTGTGTATGCCTAAATTACGAGCTAACTGTGGTATGTTCAGTGCAGGAGCAATCTATCCACGGCCCAGACCTTCTTGAAGCACCTGGCTTCCCCCCCTTCACTAGCTCCCAGGGATGGTGAGTGCCTGCCTTTCCCGCTTGGTTGAAGCTCAAGCTTCAGTCACAGTGGTAATTCTGCGTGATTGCTGCCAGTAAGGATAACCGGGAAGCCAGCATGCTAGAGTTCTCACTGCACATGTTTGAAACGTGATGCCAGCTGGCACAAGCATGTGGACCTGAGTTCTGTCCCCAACGCTCTCAAGAAAAGCCGGAAGTGGTGGCAGCAGACTCGTAATCCTGGTGCTGAGGAGGCGGAGACAGTGGGTCTCTGAGGAGGCGGAGACAGTGGGTCTCTGAGGAGGCGGAGACAGTGGGTCTCTGAGGAGGCGGAGACGGTGGGTCTCTGAGGAGGCGGAGACAGTGGGTCTCTGAGGAGGCAGACAGGTGGGTCTCTGAGGAGGCGGAGACAGTGGGTCTCTGAGGAGGCGGAGACAGTGGGTCTCTGAGGAGGCGGAGACAGTGGGTCTCTGAGGAGGCGGAGACAGTGGGTCTCTGAGGAGGCGGAGACAGGTGGGTCTCTGAGGAGGCGGAGACAGTGGGTCTCTGAGGAGGCAGACAGGTGGGTCTCTGAGGAGGCGGAGACAGTGGGTCTCTGAGGAGGCGGACAGGTGGGTCTCTGAGGAGGCGGAGACAGTGGGTCTCTGAGGAGGCGGACAGGTGGGTCTCTGAGGAGGCGGAGACAGTGGGTCTCTGAGGAGGCGGAGACAGGTGGGTCTCTGAGGAGGCGGAGACAGTGGGTCTCTGAGGAGGCAGACAGGTGGGTCTCTGAGGAGGCAGAGACAGTGGGTCTCTGAGGAGGCGGACAGGTGGGTCTCTGAGGAGGCGGAGACAGTGGGTCTCTGAGGAGGCAGAGACAGGTGGGTCTCTGGCCGTTCAGTTTGGCCTAAATAGTCAAGTTCCCTGCCAGAGAGACCCTGTCAAGAGAACAAGGTGAGTAACTCCTCAAGAACACCTGAGTTTGACCTCTGGCCTCTACATGCGTGTGCGCACATGTGCACACAGGTGCAGCTGCACATGTATGTGTATGATTATGTACATACTGGATTCTTTCCCTGCCGTGAATGCCTCTGTTTGGAAAGTGTTTATAGTCCTGCATCATAAAGACATGCTTCTGTGTACTCTTTTAGTGAAAAGCTGCTGAGTCAGCTCTTAGTTTACGCATCCAAAAGGCTGGGCTTTGTCACAGAACACATTGTAATTTCATAAGTTGTTTCCTTTCTTTGATTTGTTTGTTTACACAGTGTTTTGGGCGGCAGTGTCAGTGGAAGGTTTCGTGAAGGAGGCATTCACTGAGGAACAATGGGTAGCGTTCAGACTTTAATTCGTTGGGGAAATAACTGTTTTTGCTCCATGAAAGCTCGTCCCGTGTTAATTAGTGATGTGTCTGAGAGCAGCTGAGAGAATACACCCTATCTTGAGTCATTCCAAAACCTAGCTCTCCTACCTTCTACCTTCTGTGGGCCCAGCCCTTACAGACCTTGGGTCATTTAGTCCCCTGTGTACCTGGAAGCAAGTGAAATCCAGGCCTGGCTGTCACCCACTTTGAGAGAAGTGAACAAAATGTGTGAACTGTGGAATTGAAACTGCTGATGAGATTATTTGACTGTGTTTAGCTCAGAGCGATTAGCAGCCAGCATCAAGTGTCCCAAGTCTCCCAGTAAGTACGCCACACTGTGCCTTCACTCTCAAGCGTCTCTTCTGGCTGTTCTGTGACAGTGGAGGATGCTGAGTCCGGAGACCTACCAAGGCCACAGTGTGGGGGAAGTAGAGCCTAGTGCCAGGCTCTTAGCTTGGAACCTGTGTTGGCTCTGTACATATGTAGAAAACATGCTGGTGTGTGGGCTGGTGGCCAGTGGTGGCATGTGACTGCCATTGCAGAGCTTAGGAGACTGAGGCAGAAGATTGTGAATTCAGGGGCAAGGCTGGGCTATATATGAAGATCCTGTCTCTAAAAGAATCCCAGTACACACACACACACACACACACACACACACATGCAGAGAGAGAGAGAGAGAGAGAGAGAGCACCTTAAAATGACTTGGTGGAAATAGTATGATTTAGTGAAGCAAACCTCACAGTGTTTGACAGTAGCCTTCTTTGCATTCAGATTATCAGTGTTAACATTTCACCCTGGGCAATTACCTGAATAATAATATTATGATTATTTTGGTGCTGGAAATTGAGCCTAGGGCCCTGTGTTTATTAAACTGAAACTATATGTGTCTCAGTTTTGATGTTAGCAAAATGGAGACAGTCTGTGTCATCTGACTTATCCTGGGGACACTTAAGACGCTTCTGTTCACCCGCAGACTAAAGAGGATTCTTCCAAGTCCAACTTGGCAAAACTGTGAGTTAGTTTATTGGAGTGTCTTTCAGGAGCCTGGGGCAGGCAACTCATACCTCAGGGAATTCCTGAGTAACTTCTGGGAGGGGTGAGGCCTGGTGAAAGCTCCTGAACCCCTTGGTGGTTTCTCAGGAGCATCTCTGTGGGTAATCACAGCTGCTGGGCTTTAAGACTGGGACTGTGTGTCCCACTTGGAGGAAATGGCAGTAAGCAGTCTGTCAACATGGCTTTGGTCAGGAGTTACTGATAGAGTACTTGCTACTACATATTTAGATATTTTACCTATTTTATCTGAAAATTTCAACTAAATTGTGGGTAAGACAATTAATTACCTGTTATGCCTATATAATGAGTTTACTCTGAGCCAAATCAAAGTGTTGTTGGTCTGGCAGCACAGACTCAAGTGATACTGAATGGCGTCTGTCTTATTGAAAGGGGGTGACATAGACTTGCATAGCCCAGAGCAAAAGAGGAGGTCATGAATGAATGCATTTGCCAGTTACACTGGAAGTAGTGGATGGTCAGTTACAGCCCAGCAGGGAGGTCT
This sequence comes from Eospalax fontanierii, assembly GCA_035773235.1. Taxonomy (NCBI): domain Eukaryota; kingdom Metazoa; phylum Chordata; class Mammalia; order Rodentia; family Spalacidae; genus Eospalax; species Eospalax fontanierii. The sequence continues at coordinate 2,626,308 of CM069524.1, read as the reverse complement.
CCACAAGCTCCCATGTTGCCTCTGGTATAGAAGTTAAGCTAATCGGTTCTTAAAAGGCCTAAGATAATTTTGTCTCTGGACTTGCAATGGGAGTAAAGGGTTTGGGGAGGGGGTGTTACTGGAGCTGTTAGGGTCAGAGCCTGGGCCCTGGCAGCTCTAATGAGGACACCTGTCCTCAGTAAGCCAGCTAAAGGAACATATCATAGTAAAAAGCAGAGCAAGGAGATTTATTCACTGTGGCCACACTGGGAAGAGGAGCAGAGGGGCTTCCAGTGCCTCCCAGACTCCATTCCGTGTTCTGACAGGAACTTAAGGTTTAAGTTGAGAGCTTGAGGTATGCATAGCTGAGGAGTCATGGTCAAGCTGTGGTCCTGCCCATCACTATGTCAGCGCTGTTCACTTCTGCAAGGTGATCTGATGCCTTGTCAGACTGTGTGAGATCTCTTCCTGATGACAAGTTCTCTGGATGTACCAGACTTCAGCTTTCCTTCTCCTAGCTAGAGATTCCTGGGGAAATGCTAATTCCTTGGGGCCCACTGTTTCAGCAGTTTGATAGTGAAGGGAGGGACCCAGGCGTCTCTGTAGATACCGTCCTTCCCTCGGTGGTGGTCATGGGCTCAGGATATCCTTCCGGGTGCAGGCTGAGGCACTTGCAGCTTCTCACTGCACTGTCGTAGTTACTTTCCCATCTAGGACTTGTGCTGTCTCTACTGTGGAAATGATAAAGGTCTCCTTAACAGGTGTCCTGAAAAAAGACTAAACAGAAACGTTCCTGTCGGAGTAGAGGAGTGTTAAAATTCAGCTCTTAAAATCTAGATTGTGTTGGGGGTCTTCTGTTTGTAGTGACTGCCTCTTGCAGTGCGTTTCCTGTTCTGTCCAGCTGCGTGCTCTGGAAAGGCCGTGCTCCGGAAGGGCAGTGCTCTTTCCCTGTTGGTGGCCTGCACTCGCAGGCTTCAGGCCTGATGATGGCTCTGTTGTGTATGTTTGTGTGTGCATGTGAATACAAATATATGTTTGTGTGTGTACAGTACATATCTGTATGCAGGTGTGCATGTGGAAGGCAGAGGCCAACCTTGAGTGTTATTCTTAGGGCACTGGTTTTTTGAGTTGGAGGCTCTCACTGGGATGGATTCACCTGACTGCAACATTGGCTGGTCAGCCCTAGAGCCTGTTTCTACCTTTTCAGAGCTGGGATTAAAGTGCACACCACCAGTCTGGGCTTTTTTATATGGGTTCTGGGGTTGGAACTCAGGTCCTCATGCTTATACAGAAAGCACTTTAAACAACTGAGCTCTCTCAAGACCCAGATTAGTTTTAGTTGCCTAGGTCAGTGGAACTGGATTGTTCTGAAGGCCTCTGTTATTTTAAGTTGTTCTCAGCTGCTCATCTAAGAAACTTTTATATATTTATTATTATAGTGCTCTCATGCATGTGTGTGTGCATGCGTATGTGGAAAGGTGTCAGAGGGCAACTTAGAGAGTTGATTCTGTTTTCCACCATTACATGAGTTCCAGGGGATTGAACTGTAGTCACCAGACTTGTGCAGCAAGTGCCTTTATCTGCTGAGCAATCTTTCTAGTCCCCCTGCCCCCCCAAAACCTTGAAAATTCCTGTGCCTGGTACTTGAAGAACAGGCACTGAGTTCCCGATGTCTGTTTTTTCTCTGGCTTTTCCAGGGTGTCTGATTCTCGGTGAAAGTTGAGAAAGTGCTTTAGCAGAAGGGGTAAGACAAAGCAGCAGGGATTGTTCCAGTGCAGGCGTCACTTTCAAGGGTGGCCCTAGTGTGTAACCGCATGTGGTCTGGCTTCTCTGGTGGTGCTTGGTTGTCTTTTCATCTAGGGTGGGGATGTAAGGGCTGATGGGGTTCACCCTGTGGTCCCTGACCAGAATGGGGCATGTCCAGGTAGGGAGGCAGCCACAAGAGCCTGCTGCAAAGGGAGTACATCATGGCCTCTTTTCCTTTCCTTTGTCTATTGTATGAAGCTTAGTGCACAGGCATTACTCCTCTGATCTGCCTGCCTGGGAACCACTCTATTTTCAGACTCTATACCACACAATAGGTTTATAAAAAGGCTATTGAACCTTTGTGTTCTGTCTGACAAGGCTGAGTTACAAGCAGTCTTTCCCGCCTCACAGTTGAGGTGTGTAGGATTTTCTTTTCGTTTTGGCTTCTTTGGAAAGCACCTGAGCGGTTTGGCGTGTCGGTCTGACAGGCTCTGGCAGATGCCTGCAGAGCGCTCCTGTGCTCCTTCTCCAGCTCCCTTTCCTGTGTGTGGGTTAAGTTGCAGTTTTTAGATTTCTTCTTTTCCTTTTAAAATGTGCTAAGATACGCACAGATGTTGCTAGGGGGTGAACTTGGGAGATGAACATGGGAGGAGGCACTTTCTCCTTTTCGAGTTTTTTATGTCAGTGTTTCCCTTCGTGGGGAATCCCCATGTCTGGACCTGATGACCAGTCAGAAAAGTCAGCACTGTTCATTTTACTTTTTGAAAGATTTACTATTTTTTTTTTAATTGGGTATATGTGTGTGTGTGTGTGTGTGTGTGTGTGTGTGTGTTGGATCTGGAGTTACCAGAAGTTCTGAAAAGCCTCACAGGGGTGCTGGGAACCAAACTTGGGTTTTTTGGAAGAGCAGTATGAGCTTTTAATTATTGAGCCATCTCTCCAGCCCCTCACTTTTTTTTTTTTTTTTTTTGGAAGAGCAGTTGGGGACTGGAGATGTAGTTCAGTTGGTAGAGTGCTTGCCTAGCATGACTGAAGCCCTGAGTTCTGTTCCCACTACCATGTGTCAGTGTGGTAACTCATTCCTATAATCCCAGCACTTGGAAGGTAGAGGCAAGAGGATCAGAAATTCATGGTCACCCTTGGCTACACAGCGAGTTCGAGGTCAGCCTGGGTTACATGAGATCCTCTTTCAAATACAAAAACAAAAATGAACAAACCCAAAACAAAAAATAAATAACATCAAAAAAAGAAGAAAAGATGTATTGGATTTTGGTACTTTTTTAATCTGTTTTCTGAACTCTGCATCTGTCCACCAGGTAATGCTATCGAGTGGCCCAGTACTGCCTCTGAGAGCCCCTCTGCTGTCTGCTGCTGGCTTTATGCCGTCGCCTATAGAAGCTGTTTAGTGATTTCCAAACCTGCATATCAAGAATCCTGTGGCTCCTACCTGTAGATCTGCTCTGTTCCCAGGGTCACTGCACACAGCGTCCTGTGTCCTCCCCTCCTGCCTCTGTGTTGTTTTGGTAACCATAAGGTAGTCTCTAGAAGAAATTTCCCCAGGCTCTCTTGAGGGAGTTGTTCATGTAGACCATCCGGCAGTTGGTCCATCAAAGCCTAGAGATGCTAAGTAACTCACTGTAGAGGGCCTGCCTGGCCAATAGTTCTCTGCCTATAGACTGTGCAGAAGTACTCACAGACTTCTCAGCTTATCTACCTAGAATCAGCCAGGAACATGATTATTCATCTATCTTTCCTGTTAATAGAGAAGATGGTGATAGAGGGTGTGCGTGTCCACTATCCAGCTCCATAATAAGGTTGAGCATGGTGTCTGGTGGAGTCTGTTTCTATGTTGGTTACTGATACTGTCTCATTTTTGGCTGCCATCTCAATCTGTTTATGTCTCATGGTACTCTGGTTGGCTTTGCACAGTGTTGGGTGTGTGAGCCTTATTAGAAAAATACAGGTTCACTTCTGAGGTGAGTCAGAATCTGGAAGAGACATGTCTTAACGGCTGAATTTGGATCACTTCTTTATAAAACAAAACAAAGCAAACCTCATTTTCTTTTTTTTTTTTTTTTTTTTTTTTTTGTATATTTGTTGACACATGGTCTTACCTGTGTCCTAAACTGGCTTCCAACACAGCAGTCCTCCTGCCTCAACCTCTTGAGTGCTGGAATTACAGATGTAAGCCACCTTGCCTGGCTTGTAAATCCATTTAAATAACTGAAGACTGATTGACCTGAAACCTTCCTCTCTCTTACCACTTAGATGAGGTTAAGGAGAACAGAATAAAAGATGTGATAGTCCTTTGTGTCATTCATCTGAAATTCACAGTCTGTTATTTACCTTTCTGTCTGAGCATCATCCCTGACACTTTATGTGGGGAACTTTGGTAATCTTCCTGGGAACAGGAGGTTGAAATGCTGCACAAATCAAATGACTCCTCATATAAGAGAGCATGGATGGGGAAGGTCTTGTATGTATGTCAGGTGTATGTATGTATGGTGGGTGCTTAATGCCTTTTTTGTCAGTAGTTGCCTGGAACCTCACATGCATGCTAGAGAAGCATCCTCACCTTGAGCCACATCTCCGCTCTTTATTTTGAGTCAGAGTTTCTCACTGCATTGCTCACACTGGCCTTGAAGCTTTGGTCCTACTGCCTCAGCCTTCAGAGTAGTTGAGATGGCAGTTGAGGCCTGCACACTAGGCCTGGCTCTTAATACTATTTCATAAATAAAAGCTTCATGCTTTAAGGAAGGCTCCTTCGATGTCTGTTAAAATTCTGTTTCAGACTAGTGTCGTGTTTTTCTTTACTTCTTTCTTCATAAAAATCAAGACTCTAAAGTCCAGTGTTCCTAGTGGATAGTTTACATTTCTTCGTTATTAAGTTTTACATCTGGATGTTTTCTCCAGTGGGGCTGATACGTCCCATTATTCTGTGAGAAATTTAATACTTATCGGAGCTTCCATTTCTAGCTAACTTACAACTTGTTACTGACATGGCTGAGGATCTATAACCATTTAGCCTCATGAAGCTGAGGTCTCTGGCTTTGCCTGATCCTGACTCTTTTAGTGCCAACCCCCTGCCTATGTGCAGTGCTCAAGGAGGAAGCAGGCAACTGGGCATTCTCCTTCAGATGGAGGGGACTGCGGGCAGCACTGTCTTTCTCGTGAGTGCTAGAGCTGAAGCCCAGTGGAAGCTGTGATGAACTCTAGCCTGGCGGGCAGTTGCACGAAAGATGACTGGATGAGATCTCACATTCACAAGATTCTGTTCAAGGCCAGCGACGTGGATGGTCCATGGAAGGGCATGGTGGAGAAACTTCTTTAGAAGTTTGGCTGAGTAAGTCACTATCTAACAATGAGGCCATGGGCTTCTTCCTGACTTTCTGCTGTCATGCTGGTAGGCCAGGGGTCTGTGGTGGGAGGGTGAAACAGTCTGTCTTCATCATTTGTTTGTTCTCGTGTGTGTATGTGTGGGACTAAATACATGCTCATGTGGGGTATTTGCATGTGTGTGTGTGTAGAAGCCAGAAGTAGATGTCTTTTGTCTTCTTTGATTTCTTTCCACCTTATGTTTTGAGTCAGAGCCTCTCACTGAATCTGGAGCTCATTGATTGGCTAAGGCAGCAGGCCAATAAACTCCTGGCATGGATCTACTTAGCCCTATCGCCTCAGTGCTAGAATCACAAATGTATATGTGTATGACTACACCCAGCCCTTTATGTGGGTGCTGTGGATCCAAACTCAGATCCTCATGTTTGTACAACAGGTACTTTACTCACTGAACCATCTCCCCAGCCTTTGAGTTTGTTTTTAAATGCAAACTGTTTCTTTGTACCCAAATAACAGGCCCAAAGGGTCTTGTGTTCTGAGTTATTCTTTGAGGGACCTGGAAGTCTGGCTGCTAATAATAGGCTGTGATGGGCTGAAAACCAGAAATTGGCTGGGTGGCTTTCCAGACTGATTTCTGTCAGGTGATGTGCTGGATAGCGTCAGTTGTCAACCTGTTACACTTGGGAAGAGGGACCTTCCTCTTTGGGATTGGCCTGTGGCATTTTCTTGATTGTTGAGTGATGTGGAAGGGCCCAGCCCACTGTGGGCGGTATCACCCACCGGTGGCTTGTATAAGAAAGGTGGTCCTGGGTTTATAAGAAAGCAGACTGAGCATAGGCCAGATGGAGCAAACCAGTAAGCAGCATCCCTCTGTGGTCTGTGCTTCAGTTCCACCCTCCAGGTTCCTGCATGACTTCAAAGACTGTCACTTGGAAGTGTAAGATTCAGTAAACCCTTCCTCTCCAAGTTGTTTTTGGTCAGAGTGTTTATCACAGCTACAGAAACCAAACTAGAAACCAAACCATAGGAACTTTCATGTACCTGATAAGTCAGTTAATAAGTTGCCTTCCACCTGTCCTGATGGGGCTGTAGTGGAGACCTGTAGCCATGTTGCAAGAGAGCCAGGCTTCTGACTTCAAATGCCACACAAAGATCCTTTGTTTGCCCATGAGCTAACCTTGCTGACAGTCATTAGCAGTGGCTTCTTTCCTTCATGGGGGTGGGTATCTCATGCATAGTATTTAAATGTAGACAAGAAAGTAAAGTTAATCCAGATGCCAATACCCAATAACAAGTAAAGCATTTTGGAGTCTGAGTAACTTAGCAAGACCTTGGAAACCTGGGGGCTGGGGAGAGCAGTAGAAGAGTGCTTGTGGTTATTTATCATGAATGAGGCCTTGGGTTTAACTACAGCATTCTTCTGCTGCCCTCCCCAACCTCTAGGTTTCCTAGGTCTTGCTAAGTTACTCAGACTGTTTTTGAACTCACGCTGTGGGCCAGGCAGTTAGCCCTTGAACCTCTCTGATCCTCCTGCCTTAACTTCCCACCACTCAGGTAATGACAATAACAGGCCTGCACCACTGGGCTCTGATTTTAAACATGGCTCTCTGTGTTTGAACAGTTCACTTACTTTGCAGAAGCCCATACTGTCCTCAAGCACAGGCCTGGGTATGGAGGGCTGTTCTGGCTGCCTGGCATCTCATGCAATAGTGCCCTTGACTGTGGGACCCAGAGCTCTCCAGATGCCCCGGCTCTAGCTGGGGAAGACCTGGTCTCATTAGTGTTTGTCCAATTGGACGTGTCCCTTCAGTGGGAAAAGCTGAATGACAAAGTTGGGAAGCTGGTGTCTGGTGATTGAGCTCCAGAGAGGGGGACATACTAGCTCAGCCTGGCTCGTTCCTGGCATTACCCTGGGGGTCCCAGGGGCTGGCAGCTGAGTAGTTGGGTTCTAGCCCCCTGCTGGGCAGGGAAGGCTACTGTCTGGGGTCGCTTGGGTAAGTTCAGACACTCTGCTACTTTATATAATTGCTACTACCCCCCACCCCCATGGGATGAAGACTCTAGAGTGTGAAATTAACACATCAAGTGAATTTGATATCACAGTAGCCTTGGGCTGGTTTCTGCAAATTAAATTTTGCAGAAATTAGCGTCAGCCTTGCAAAGGCAGCATTAATTTAGTGCCGGTGACACCAAACTGTTTCTGCAACATTTCTACTCTGAAAGAGAGAGAGGATAGTTTTGTGCTAGGATAAATCTCAGACTGTGTACATTTTCTGTTTGATAAAAACTGCCATTGCCCGAAAGTGATTGCACAAGTAAATTGTGACCCACACGGTCTGTATGTTAAGAAAAGGGACGGAAATACGAAGTTGAAGGCAGTGCAGCGACCAGCAGAGACAGACTTCCGGGAGATTATGTATCAGAAAAAGATGATTTTTTCTTTTAGTGCCTTGAGGATGGATCCATATCTCACTTATCACCTGAACCAGGCTCCCACCCCCACTGTGAGGAGAGGGCCTGCTTAGGAATTCGCAGCAGTAAAAGGGGCTGGCAGAGCACCTGTAGGCGAAGTCCCTGTGACCTCTCCCTGCGGGGTAGAGTAGGTACGCTTTCCTTCACAGCAGGAGAGGCAAGTGAGTGTGCAGTGACTGACAGAACTGCCCACCCAGTGGCTCAGGAGCCCTCCCGTCTGGTCGCCAAAACGCAGAGCATGTTCTTCGTCTGTGTCCCAAACCTTTATGTCGTCTTGTCCTATGTATATGTGTATGTGTACGTGTATACATGAATATGGAAGGCTGCATACTGTCCACCTTATCTTTGTTAGATTTTTATGTATGTGTGTATGCCTGATTGGCTGTATGTGTGCTATGTTTGTGCTGATGCCCACCAGGGCCAGAAGAGGGCATTTCATTCCCTGGAACTAGCATTACAATTACTGGAGCCTGCCCATTTGGATAGGCTAGCTGGCCATTGGGTCCTGAGGAGCCACTCGTCACTGCCTCCCCATAAGATTACAGATATGCCCTGACCATCCCTGGGTTTTTGTGGGGAGAATCTGAACTCAGGTCCTCATGCTTGAATGGCAAGTACTTTACTGACTGAGCCCTTTCCCTCACCCCCAACCCTTTTCTGTCATTATGTTTTTATCATTAATTAGGATGTAGTCATAACTTATAGGCATTTGCTCCTTACAGTTTAAATCCCAGTGTTGGCTGGGTTCCCTTTGCCCAGTGTGGCTGTGGCCTATGGCTGTTGCCAAGGATCTAGCTGCTTTGTTTAGGCGGTCTGTGCCAGTACAGTTCTATTGATGTGGGGTGATTCATATAAAAATACTGTAGCTAGTTATTTAATTAATGATTTATCTGTGGACTGTATAACTGTGGTCAAGAAGGTATGGGGTGACTTTGGTCACTCCTGAGCAGTTCCTGGCAATAATTCGTCTGGCTAACCATTTTTTTTTGTGCCAGGCAGATAAGAAAATACAGCTTAGAGTTCTCAGATTTCTCAGTCCTTGGTTCATTTAGACAAAAGGCATGTCAGTCTGTCAGGTTAACATTGGATTGGGTCTTCTGAAGCACACAAGAGCATGAGAACTGTGGATTCCTGAGACCCTGGGACACACCAAAGACAGCAGCTGAGAAGCAGGATTCTTGGGGGAACAGGGGAAAGTTAGTGGCAGCTGGTATTGTGTGACAAGGGAGCCCACTGATGGGGAATAAAATGGTAGTGCCTGGGCTACTGTGGGGCTCGGGGAGTGAGGCCTGAGGAGATGGCCAAGGGAGATTTGTAGATCCTGTATTTGTTTTATGTAACTGTGATCATAATGCCTGACATAAACAACTGAAGGGAGGAAGGATTTCTCGTGGCTCATGTTTCAAGAGGGTTTAATCCATAGTTGCACTGCCCCATTTATGGGTAGACATGATGGTGGCAAGAATGTGTGGAAGGAGATTCTTCACCTTGTCATGACAGGAGACAGATAACAAGGCAGTTACATGGGAGCAAGTCCAACCATCAAAGGCACAACTCTGGTGACCTATGTCTTCCAACTAACCTTCAACTCCTAAAGTTTCTAGAGTCTTCCAGAGATGCCCTCCCAACTGGGGACCAAGTGTTTAACACATGAACCTATGGGGACATTTTCTCATGCTCAAATTGTATGATTTCAGCAGCAACTCAGAACTCCCCATATGCCATGGGGAGAAGTAGATGAGGGAACTGGAGGGGCTCCTGTGCCCACTGGGGGTGTCACGTGGCCCAGGCCCCCTGTCTCTGGTACAGGGCAGGCCACTGTGGGAACTCCAGTCACCGTCATCTGTCCATGCCATCTTTGGCAGTCTCCAGGATTCCTCCGTTCACTGTTCTTGCTGAGCCCAATAACTCCTGGAAACATCTGTGATCTTCTCTGAATTGGACTACTCATTACTGCAGGGGCCCTTTGACGACTTTGTGGCCACATCCAGATGGCTGAGTGTCAGCTTGCTGGCTCATGACTTGTGATGGGCAGATCTTTGATTCTCCTGCGATGGAGGAGTCATGGTGTAGTTTTGATTGGAAGTGCTTTTGTACTTTTCGAGAACTATGGCTCAGTATGAATGAGTTCTCCTCGTTCTAGAGTACTTGGGGCCTTTTTTATTTATATAAATATATTATATTAATGTATAATATATAAATATATAAATAAATATATTTATTTTATTTATTTTTAAGCCTTTTAGCCTTTCCTTTTCTTGAGATTTCTGAAGATGGAATCTCAGGCTAATGGTTCTCATTTTCTCCCTCTCTCTCCCTCTCCCTTTTCCCCTCTCTTTCTCTCCCTCTGTCCCTTCCTCCTGCTTCCTCCCATTACATCAGGTTGATGTGGAACACTATATAGTTTAGGCTGGCCTTGAACTGGTGATGATTCTCCTGCCCCAGCCTCCCGAGTCCTAGGATTACAAACATGCACCATCTCACCTGACTTGGAATGAACCATGTTTCCGCCATCTCCTTTGTGTAGGACCAGTTTTGGATGCTGGTTGCTTGGTCAGAGTCTGTCTTTGACAGTTCTGAGGTACCTCAAGTAGGGGATGTGGGAGTTGAGCTGACCCACTCCAGACAGTGTAGAGTCTCATGTAGAACCTGCTTTTCTTTTCTGGCTAGGAAGTGGGGGACTGAGCCTGAGATGGTCTTCTGTTTTGTATTGCTCGTTGGAGTAATGTAATTGAAAGGTAAAAACACCTTGGTATGGTCTCATCTGCTCTTTGGAAGTATCTTCCTGGTGCTGGGAAGATTAGCAGTATAACTTGGAGTCCATGCATAATTCAAATGTTGGGGTTGTAACTGCTTTAAAGTAAAGGCTTCTGCCCAAACTGGTAATGTGCTGACATCTGTAAACTCAGCTTCTGTCTTGACACACTGCTTTTATTCCATTAATAGTTACTGTAAAGAAGAAAGACAGGTGAACAGCAAAGAGGGTCATCTGGTTTTGCTAATTAAAGACACGGAACACATGGTATGTATTCTAGTTTGCTTTCTGTTGCTGTGATAAACACTCTGATCATAAACAACTTAGGGGAGGAAAGGATTTATTTCAGCTTACAGGTCACAGTGCATCACTGAGGGAAGTCGGGCAGGAACTTGTAGGCAGGCTTACTTGCTGTTCCACAGCATTATCGCTAACCAGGGGACTCACTCACAGTCACAGAGGAGTGAGAAGCATGGAGGAACCCTGCTTGCATATTTGCTGTCAGCCTGTGCTCAGCTAGTTTTTTACACTGCCCAGGGAATGGTGTTGCCCACAATGAGCTGGACCCACTCCACATCAGTTAGTAATCAAGATATAGCCCCTCACAGGCAAGCCCACAGGCCAATCTGATCTAGGCAGTTCCTCTTAGACATTTCTAGGCTGTGTCAAGTTGATAGTTAAAGCTAATTAGGGCAGTGTACTGACCCCTTCCCTTAGACTTTTGCCCTGAAAATTACTTCCTATTGTTACTTTAATGAAAACAATTGATATTTAAAAGCTGGATGTGGTGATGCATACTTTTTATCCTAATCCTGAATATCTGTGAGATCAGGGCCAACCTAGTCTACATAGTGAGTTCCAGGCCAGCTGAGGCTGTCTCAGAAACATACCCACCCCCCAAAAAAGACCCTTTTTGAACCCATTTGATAAAATTCAACTGTCTAACTCCAGGGAAAGCCTAAGTTCTCAGTGTCCACAGCTACGAGGCCAGGGTGCACACCAAATGGGGGCTGCTGATAACCTCACTTCTAGAAGGAACACATGGCCATGTATGTGAGAGTGTCAGCTATGTGTGTGGCAGAAATAGCACACCCTCATGAAAATATAGAGTGTTTCCTTCTTCCCAGGCACAGCATCGAGGCAGAAGCAGACGGGAGGAGAATTAAGCAGAGTCCTGCGCAAGAATAAAGAATCACTATCTTTAGGAGAATGTGGTGGAAAGGCTTTTCCTGCCAAAGACTTTGCTATTGGAGAGGCTAAATAAAGCAAGTTTGTTAAAAATGGGAGATTAAGTGTAAACATTTTGTTTTTTTTCTCCCTTCTTTTAGCTCAGCTACTGAACAGCATTTTTGGTGAGTGAGCTCATGTACATGTGGGTATCTCTGAGCAGTTGGGGGGTTTCAGATGACCTGGTGGCTGGTGGGTTCTAGCTAGCTAACTTTCAGATTTCTGACCCTCTGATCTGACTGTATCACTCTGATGTTCAGGCTGCTCCAGTGCTTTGTGACAGACAGCATCTCTCACAGGGTGTTATTAAAATTTCTCTTTGGGAGAGGCAGACCCAACTTTCCTGCCTCTCTCTCCCTGCTTGCAGCCCAAAAAAGTCTCCCCAGGCCTCGCAACAAACACACAAACTTCTCCACTCACGGTTAAACAGATTCTAGCTAGTTTACTTGGGCTTACTAACAGAGCAATGGGTAAGGGGTTACTTACAGAACACGGGCGCCCACCCTCCCCTCCGCAAGTTACATTAGTAAATCCACGTGGCTGGGATCTTGCAACTTCCGGGTGAACAGATCCAAATGGCTCATGAGGGAGGGGAGAAAAGGACCGGCCTCCTGGTGCCCCCAGTTTAAATACTTTTAGCCCCTCCTCACATCCAAGGCCAATAGACAGGGTGGGTGGGACATAGGACTTTCCCAGTTCCTTGTCTTTCTGCTCAAGGTGGTCCTGGGTGATACCACTCTGGGAGGGGTGTTTGTCCACCTTTTCCCTCGGAGAATCAATCCATTCTACACAGGGACAGACAGGGTGTCGGGATAGAGATTTAAATTGAAATGTATCAACTTTGTTCTTATTTCTGGTGAGTAGAATGTTAGGGATGAGATGACAGCAGTGTTGAAGGATTTGGGTGTTGCCCTTGCCCTGGACAGTGGGTCATAAGCTCTTTGAAGCCAGGGCTTGTGTCCTGTGTGTCTTCTGTCATCCCCTGTAAGGCTCTGCCAGTTGGAAGATTGTCTTACCTCTACCTGATTGAAAAAGTGAACATATGTTAGCAGAATGTGTATACGTGTGTGTGTGTGTGTGTGTGTGTGTGTGTGTGTGTGTGTGTGTGTGTCTGTTGGGATGCACACAGATGTCAGGTGTCCTGTTCTATTACTTTCTAGCTTATTCTCCTGAGAGAGGAGTTCTCAGTGAATATGGAGCTGAGCTGGTGACCCAGGAACCCCAACAATCCTCCTGTCTTCCTGCTCCTGAATAGCACAGGGGTTACAGGCACACATGTGACTATGCCTAGCTGTTATGTGGGTGCTGGGATCTGAATTCAGGTCTTCATGCTTGTGCAGCAAGTGCTCTTACCCACTGAGGCACCTATCCCATCCAATAATTTTGAGTTTGTTGATGTCTTCCCATTTACGGTATTCTGTGTGTATATGTGCATGTGCGTGTGCGTGTGCGTGCGCATGTGTGCGTGCGTGTGCATGTGTGTGCGTGTGCACATGTGTGTGCATGTGCGTGTGCATGTGTGTGTCATGTATCTCTATTTGTGCCAGTGCATGTACTGGGTAGAAGTCACCTCAGGGGTGTTCTTCAGGACATTGTCCACCATGTATTTAAAAATCTGTTTATGTGTGTATGTATGTGTGTGTTTTGCCTGCATCGCACTGTATTTGATATGCCTGTAGAGGCCAGAATTAGGTGTGAGATCCTCAGGAACTAGAGTTATGGGCAGTTGATATCCACCATGTGGGTGTAGGGAACTTAACCTGCCCTCTGCAAGAGCAGCCAGTGCTCTTAACTGCTGAGTCATCTCTCTAGATCCTATCTTGATTTTTTGGAGACAGGTTCATTCTCTGGCCTGGATCTCACCAATCTGCCAGTCTGGCTGGCTGATGAGCCCCTGGGATCCTCCTGTGTCTGCTTCTATAGCCCTGGGATTACAAGCATGTGCCACTGTGTCCAGCTTTTTTATGTGGGGTCTAGGAACCAATCTTAGATCCTTGTTGCTTGCAGAGCAAGCACTTTGCTGACTGAGCTGGCTCCCTGGTACCTATTTGTTATACTCTTAAATGTCTTGATAGTTCTTGAGTATCTTAAACAAATTATGAAGCATTAGTACTTGTGTCTTGGCCACACGCAGTGGCTCTTCCTGTGTTGCCACCTCCCCTGGTAGAAGACCACTCATCCTGAATCTGCCATCTGCACATTGATTGAGACATGGGCAGAGTTGACAGAGACGTTGGTGATGCCTTTGAGATTGACATGCCACTTCTGCTGACGTTGATTGTGACAACAACAGCCTCCATTATTAAGACTCAGAAAGGCAGAATCAGCTGTTTTTCCAGATCTTTCTCTGAGTTGTGCTGTTCTGGTTGATGGGTACTGCTGCTGTCAGGGTTATTTCTTGTGCAAATGAAGGTGGCTGTGAGGCTCCCAAGGCTGGCAGGCCTGTTTGTCTAAGCTAAGCTGCATTGGCATTGAAATTTCTCTATTGGTTTGGAAAATATAGAAGAAAAAAAAAATAACCCCAAAGGCACCGTGATGAAGTGTGGCTCACGGGTGACTAAATAAGAATGCTCACATTTAGAACCCTGAGAACTGTAAATATTTGACTTGCCCTCACACAGCCTTCGTCCTGCACTGTCCTGGTTATTTCAACCTTCTGTCAGGCTCCCAGACAGCTGGTCCTTTGAGTAATGAACGCTCTCCTTTGAATGCATCAACATGCCACTTGGTTAACTGATTAAGTGGCATTATTAATAAGTCTTTCACCCAGCAGCAACAAAAATGTCTACCATGACAGAGGAGAGTTGCAGTTTATGAAGATTCTGAATCTTGGATATCTCAATATGATCCCTTTCACGGCTCCACAAACTGGCCTCCATTCCTGCTCAGGAGCTAGGAAGAAATTCCCTGTCAGTTTCTTCATCAAATTCTCCTTATCAGGAGCCTCTGTCTCTCTGTGGCTAGCTTCAGAAAGACCCAGAATTCTGTCCTTCCTGATGTCAACTCTGACAACAGGGGTATAGAGACTTATCGAAGTAGAGAATCAAAGTAGGGGCCAGAGAGTCGGCTCAGTGAGTCAGAGCACTCACTGACTGCAACCATGATGACCTGAGTTCAGATTCCCAGAGCTCAGGTAAAAACGCTAGTGTGGCTGCGCATAACTGTAACCCCGGTGATGTACAGGGCTGGGGAGACTGTGGGACAGGAGGATCACTGGGGCTTGCTGAAGCCAGCCTAATTCCAGGTTCAATGAAAGACCCTGTCTCAGGATTAAAGCAGAGAGTGATTGAGCAGGACACTCAAGGCCCTTCTCTGGTCTCTTTGCGTTCAGGGGTATGTACAACCCCTGCTCCAGACAGACATATGTCCATATATCATGCACACATTCATACACATGCACACACACAAACACAGAGTCAAGGTTAAAAACGCTGAAAGAGCAAAGTGAAGCATATCATTTTTTGTATGTTCATACTCCCAAGTTCAAGTTGGACTAGCTGGGAATTGGTTCATAAAAGACTTAGTTTTTCCTTCTGAGGTATCAGCTCCTGGGAATATTAGGCCGATAGTGAACCTCACTCATTTGTGATCTTGCAGAAAGCAGCTTCAAGCTTCGTAACGCAACTGCCTTCAGCACCAGATGCTGCTCCATTGTCATCACTTGGCATGCTAAGCAGTTTCTGAGACCTTAGTGCCTGCTCCTTTGTGTAGTAAGCAGTAATCCTCAGGCCACCCCCAGCATCCTGTGGTGGGTGCCTTTCACTCAGGATACTTCGCAGCTTCCAAGTGTGGAGAGGGAGAAGGCAAACCTCAGAGAGAAAGGCTAGAACCATCTGGGGGGCGGAAGGGGCATGTGTTGCTGGGCAACCAGAAGCAGCAACACTGGGTGGGGCCTTTTAGGCTGCCTCTGTACCTCTGGTAGGGCCCAGTGCCAGCCAGGATCCTGCAAGCCTTCCGTGGTCAGAGCCAGCATCTTTAATCTTTGGGAAGCCCCCTTTGTCAGTTTTCTTCAGGCCTCTGGCTGTGCAGGACCTGTTGGTCTCTGGAGGTGTATGCACCCTGCTGCTGTCCAGCTGGCCTTCCCCTAGGCCCTCCTGGTAACCCTGCTTACTGTCTCTGGTCTTTAGTGTTTAGAATGCCTCCTCCCTCTTGATGTGTGCTATCCCTTGTGACGTGTCCCACCCTGCCAGTTTGCTCTCTCCTTCTGTACACAGGCACTATGATCCAGGTGGAATTTGACCTTGACAGGGTCCTCAGCCAGCCTTCTCCTGTAGCACTATTACAGGGCTGGTTTGCCACCTGCCCAAGCAGGGGCTTAGTTCATGTTTGTTGCAAGAGTGAATGAATGGAGTATCTTTATTGAACATGTCCTTGTTTCTGTGTTTGTGAATCTTTACACTGTGGGAAAGTTCCTGCCACATGGTGTAGTGATTCTGATCCTCACTAATTAGGAATTGAGCAGAGTGGGAAGTACAGTGATGAAGCCTGTTGTTTGTGGTCATGGCACCCAGGAAGGCTACATGGCACTCATGGAGGCTGCTCAGCTGTGTTTGCTTATGCTGTAAGCCCATTGCAGCTCTAGAACAGAGGCCTCACACAAACTGTGTCTCACAGAATTCATTAGAGGCGGGGGAGGTTGGGACTCTGCCTTCAGCATCTCCATGATTACTGCACTAATACTCATCTGAGTATTTATTTTCCTTTTGCTCAAGTAATTATGCTGTAGCAAAGCTTGACTGTAAAAAGTGGATTATGTAATTACCTCTCTAGAAAATTGGCTTTTGCCTTGCACTTGAGATTAGTGTCTGAGCAGACCAGGGTCCTGTTGTGGGGTGCGTGCAGGGCATTTCTGGGGCTTTAACCTGTCTGTTGTGTGTCTGGAGTTTATCTCCCCACAGCACAGGTGTGGGGCAGACACCCTGGGAACAGTTGCCTGAATCTCTGTCAGCCTGTTCACAGTCAACCTTGCCTGACAGGTTAGGGACCTTTTCTAGATGGTCTTGAGAAAACGGAAGACGTAGAGGGTTTGAACATGGAAGATAGGCTGTGTCAGGTAACTTTGACCCATCCCTTGTCAGAGGAATTGTTTTATTAACACCATAGTGGGGCTTATACCACCTCTGAAGAACATAGGACCGAGGTGCTGTTTTCTTTATTTTGACACAGGGTCTCGTGTAGCTCAGGCTGACTTCAGACTCACTGTGTAGCCAAAGTTGGCCTTGAACTTTGATCCTCCTGCCTCTGCCCCCTGAGTACTGGGATCATACATGTACAGCCCACACCTGGCTTCCATGGTGCATTTTGGGGATGGGTACTGCTGTTTTCTTAGTCTCTCTTTTCACTCTACTTCCCACCCAAAGTAATTGAAATTAAAAAACCTTCTTTATAGCAAAGGAAAAAATGGGCAGAGTGTGCAGCCTACAGAATGGGAGGAAAACCTTTGCTGTACATTTAACAGGGGATTAACATCTAGGATATGTCAAGAATTTAACACCAAAAAATGTCATCCACTCACAGTAAGCAAAGGACTTGAACAAACAGTTCTCAAAAGAAATGCAAATGACCAGTAAAATGTGAAGTAATATTCAATGTCTTTACACAGAACACACCTTAAAAGACAGGGACCTGCAGATAACTGAGCAGGAGACAGCCTGAAGTGCATTCCTAGGGATTCCCTGGCCATCAGAGAGAGAGAGAGAGGTCATCTTGCCCTGAAGGGCTTTTGCCTTTTGAGGGTTCCCTGTGTCCTTGGGCTATAGCTTGGAAGTGGCCTATCTCCTGGGAGTTGATGTGCTAGAGACTGCGTCTTCATTCTGGACATGGAAGTGGGGCTGGAGTGGCTACTGGATGCTTCCTTCAAAGGGTTTAAGGTATTCCTCTAGGACTCTTGAGAGGTAGTTCTTCTAAGAAGAACTAGTTCAATCCTGAACTTCTGGTTTCCTGTCTGCACTGGCCCCATGCTCTGAAATTTCCAGAACCAGAAACAAAATAAATTTCCTTCCCTTATAAAGTACCTAGCTGCAGGTATTTTGTTATTGTAGTGACAGAAAGAAGACATATATGGGGTCACCCAGACATGGTCTGGAGAAATCAGGTTCTTGCTTACTGTAGACTTCGGTGGATACTAGCCTCCTGCTTATTGTTTGCTTGTTTGTTTTTGTTTTTGAGATAGGGTCTTACTATGTAGTAAGGCCCTAGCTGGCCTGGAATGTGCTGTGTGGACCAGGCTGGCCTTGAACTCACAGAGATCCCACCTGCCCCTGTATCCTGAGTGCTGGGATTAAAGTCATGTGCCACCACACCTGGCTACTCCTGGCTGTTATTTCAGTTATATGTTCTGTGTAGAAAATCCTGGTTTATTTTTTATGTATATGTATTTTCCTATGTATGTATGAGCATGCATACATGTGCACATGCTTGTGTGGGCCAGAGGACAGCCTCCTCAGGTATGGTTCCTCATGCAGTGCCCATCTTGTTTTTCAAGACAGGTCTTTCACTCATCAGTCTAGGCTCAGTGCCTAGGAACCTCCAGAGATCCATCTGTCTTCCCCTCTCCAGTGCTGAAATTCCAAGTGTGCACCAAACATGCCCTGCTCTTTATGTGGGTTCTGGGGATCCAAACCCAACTCCTCATGGGAGGGACTCTGGTGCATGATTTATGTTCTCAAATGTCAACTCTGGCTCTTAGAAGGTGAGCTATGGCTTATTTAAAGGAGTGAGACAGAGACTAGATTACTGGGGTATGCTTGCTAGTCAAGTTTAGCTGAATCATCGAGCTCCAGGCTCAGTGAGAGACCCCGTGGTGAAAGAAGAGAACCAGTTCTTGCAAGTTGTCCTCTGGCCTTCACATGCATGCTGTGGCACATGCATATGTATGTACACACACACAATAAATATAAAAATTAAGGTGAACAGTGACTGAACATGATGCCCAACATTAACATGTAAACTTAATACCCATGCACAACTACACACATGCACACACACAAACAGAAGCTTTGCCAAGGAGCCCAATCATTGATATAGTACTTGAAAAGCCTAGGGTTTTAGAACAGTAGTGCATAATTCCATTGCTGTTGAATTGTCAGCACTGAGCAATTACATGTGAATTATACATAGGAAACTGGAGGACTAGGTATGTCACATTACTATTAATTGTTAAGAAAACTTCTTTCTGGGATAGATGGCTCAGTGGTTAAGAGCACTGGCTGCTCTTGTAGAGGACCTGAGTTCCATTCACAGCACTCACATGGCAGATAACTGTCTATAACTCTAGTTCCAGGGGATCCAGCTCCCTTTTCTGGCCTCCTTGGGCATTTCATGACATGGCTGCACTTACACACACGTAGGCAAAGCACTTATACACATAAATAAAAATAAATACATTAAAAATGTTTTAAAAAGAAAAGGTTTTCTGTTCTGGATTGTTTGAGCTCTTTTTGAGGCAAGGTCTTACTCTAGCTCAGGTTGACCTCAGACTTGCATCAGTCCTCCTGCCTTCACGTCTCAGGTGCTGGGATTGCAAGTGTGAACCACCA
The DNA here is from genome assembly GCA_035773235.1 of Eospalax fontanierii. Classification (NCBI taxonomy): domain Eukaryota; kingdom Metazoa; phylum Chordata; class Mammalia; order Rodentia; family Spalacidae; genus Eospalax; species Eospalax fontanierii. The sequence goes on along the minus strand of CM069524.1, from coordinate 2,607,255 downwards.
TACCCTGTATCTTTTTGGATTTGTTTTCTTTAGACATGATTTTAGCAGAATAAAAAGCTTTGTCCTTTCAGTTGTTTAGCAAGGAACACAGTCCAAGAGGAGAAATCAGGAAACATGGATTCCACCTCAGCTTCTGTGCATGGTGACTCTTGTATAATTATGGGTTTCCTGTTGATCAGTTATAACTAAACACAAACAAAGCCAACTGTAGCTCTCGTGTGGGACTTGGGCTCCTACATGACGCCCCTTGAGCATTCCCCTTAAGTGCTTTACTCCAATTTTTTTTGTTGTTTAAGAAAATTTGTTCGTATGTTTATGTGTGACTGTTTTGCTTGCATGTGTATAAGTTCTCCATATTCATGCAGTGCCTGTGGTAGTCAGAAGATGGCACATCCCCTGGAACTGGAGTTTTGGGTGGTTGTTAGCAGCTATGTAGATGCTGAGAACCAAACCCAGGTCATTTGCAAGAGTAGCCAGTTCTCTTTAAACTGCTGAGCTCTCTCTCCAGCCCTTCAGTCCAAAATTTTAAGCCATGTTGATGGCACATGATGGCATGTCTTCTAAAATCCCAGTACTTGGGAGGCTTAGGCAGAAGGATTGCTATGAGTTGGAGGTCAGCCTTGGCTGTATAGTGAATCTCAGGCCAGTCAGAGCTATATAACAAGACTCTATCTCAAAAAGAATTTTTAAAAAATCAAGATCATAAAATCAACCAACCAAAGGAAAAAAAATGGATGTTAAAAGTAAATATAAAAACCAGCTGTGGTGGCACATATCTTTAATCCTAGCACTCGCAGGAGGCAGAGGCAGGCAGATCTCTTGTGAGGTCTAGGCCAGCCTGGTCTACATAGCAGACAAGTTCCAGGCCAGTTGGGACTTCAGGGAGACTCTAAAGAAAGAAAGAAACAACAACAAAAAGGAACAGATATGAGTTGTTTGTGCAGTAGGAAACTGACAGTTGGAGGAATATGAGCTGTCTATGGCTAGACTTGAGTCCCTGTGGAAGGTGCCTGCCCTCCCCACAGAACACTTCTGCAGGGACTGAGCAGGGCCATGCTGGCCTATTCCAGTGTTTCCACCCTGCTCCATGCACTTCCAAGAAGGAAGTCCTTTGCTTTATTCGAGGTGTTTTTGGTGCCTGGATGACAATCCACCTGTGTTGCTGACTGTTTTTCTGGGAAGGAAAGAGGCAAAATGAAGAATATGGAGCCCACTAGGTGGGTGGTGCTGCTGGCCTGCTCTGTGTACAGATGTGTAGAGCCTGCTGAATGCCCTCAGGACCTCCTTTGCTCATCTCTCACACCCCTCTGCAAGGAATCCCTGCCTTAGAGAAAGGCTATCTGGTGTTGCAGCCTTTTTGGAACGGATAGAACCCAGTAGTGATGTCATACCAGTTTTAGGCATCTGGGTCTTGTTTTCCATTTTGTGTCTCAAGACTCTGCTGTGCTAGGCCTCAGGATCTTGTGATTGCTGGTAAAGTTGAAGGTCTTGGTGCCTGGATTTTCCATATGGCCCTTTGCACTATTTTCTTCTACCCAATGTGTTTAATTACTTTGACCAAACCTGTGCTGTGCTTGTTGGGAACCAGGGTCTTTGAGAGAGGTCAGGATCGTGATTGACAGTCCAGCCCCTTTATAAAACTAAGTCTTTATAATCATTTCCTGTGTCCCAGACCTCCCAGAACATGGAAGTAATTCACTTTTCCATGTGATAAGAGGACAAAAATGTCATGGGGAGATGGCTCAGGCAGCAATGTACTTGCTGTATAAGGCATGAGGACCTGACTTCCATCCTCATCCATGTTAAAAAAAAAAACAAAAAAACAGGTTTGATGAGTCCTGTTTATAATCCTAGTCCCTGGGGAGGTGGTAACACTGATCCTTGGGCTCACTGGCCAGTCAGCCTAGTCAAATCAGCATGTTCCAGATGTGAGAGACCCTGTCCCAAAAAACAAAGTGAATGGCACCTGAGGATTGACACTGAGGTTGACCTCTGGGACACACACGCACACACACACACACACACACACACACACACACACACAGAAAAAAATAGATTTTTATATTAGAAAAGAGAAAGATTGTGTTGGGGGTTATGTGAGGACTTGGGTATGCGTTTAAGCACACCTGTGTGCATGTTTGAAGCATAGTAACTGTAGAATTCCATTCTTTTGGAGTATTGATTTCTGGTTTTTGTTCAGGTCACCTGGACTCACTTGTATAACATACACTCCTATTTCTGATGACATAGAACTGGGTGGAGGCACTGAGGGGTGGGGAACTGGAGCTTCCTTGCTCTCCTCTGCTCATGGTACTTCATGGCCTTCCTTTGGGCAGCAGGCACACTCTGGGCTAGACAGAGACACTGCACAGTGCAGCTTCTAATAGCACAGTCCGAGGAGCACAAGTGCGTGAAGCTTCCCTAAACTCGCTTCTTCTTGCAACTTGGCTGTTTCTTGTGTCCAGGGGAAATAGTAGATGGTGGTGCCTGTTTTTTTGTCATGCACAACTTTCAGTGTGTACAAACAAGGTATGCTCACTCACCGTCTTGTGCTGTAGAGTCTCGAGTTTTATGTCTGTCTGTTTTCTTTTTTTATGATTTGTTCTGTATCTCCGGCGCATGCCTCCAACTCATTGTGTAGACAAGGGTGACTTTGAAGTTACTGCAAGATTCCAGGTGCACACCACCATGCCCAGTGTATGTAGTGCCAAGGCTCAAACTTAGGGCTTCATGCCTGTGGGGAAATTACTCTTCCGACTCAGCATAATTACCTAGCCCCGAGAAGGGCATCTGAGCAGGAGAGCTGTGCACTGTTTCATGGGGCTCAGCCTGGCCTAGGGGCAAAGTGGCAGGCCTAGGCTTTCTGGATTAGTTGAGGTGGTGCCAGTCTCCATGCCTTGTCAGCCAGTCACTACCTATCTTTCACTGTAGGGGCTTTGGTCTTGTGGAGAAAGGGCAGTGGGTTGGCACAGGTACTGAAATTTAAATACACTATCTAAAAATTCAAAGCTAGCATCCACATATGAGAGACCGTGTGACATTTTTATTTCTGGGTCTGAGTTACCTCACTTAGAACCAGCTCCATCTGTTTATCTGTGGATTTCATATTTTCATTTTTCTTTACAGCCTAATAATTCATTTATAAATATAGCACATTTTTGTTATCCATTTGTTAGTTTGTTATCCAACGTCAGTTGATGAATGTCTACGTTGTTTCCATTTCCTGGCTGTTGTGGATAGAGCATCAAAGAACAGGTAGGTATCTCTGTAGGAGGATACAGAGCCCTTTTGGTATGTGCCCAGAAATGGTATGCATGGCAGATCTAGTTCTAGCTCTTTGAGGCACCGCCACACTGATTTCCACAGTGGCTGTACCAGTTTGCACTCCCATCGGCAGTGAATAAACAGCTCCTCTTCCCCACATCCATGCCAGCATTTGTTGTCTTTTTTTTTTTTAATCTTAGCCATTCTGACTGGGAAAAGATGGAATCTTAAAATCTTAAAGTAGTTTTAATTTGCATTTCCTTGATAGCTAAGGATAATGAACCTTTTAAAATATTCCACAGTCATTTGTATTTCATCTTCTGAAAACTTTGTTTAGTTCCATGCTCCACTTTTTAGTTGGATTGTTTGTTTTCTTGGTGTTCAGTGTAAGTTCTTTGTGTATTCTGGATGTCAGATGTCTAGGTGTCAAGGATTTTTTCCCATTCTTTAGGCTGCCTCTTCGCTCAGATGATGGAGTCCTTTGCTGTACCAAGTCTCATTTATCAGTTGTTACCAACAGGACTTTTTGAACAGGACCTTGGTAGTGCAGATATTGAGATCCTCAACTGAAGAATCTGTGTTCTGTTATGTGACAGAGGCAAACAGAAGGGCTTGGAATGCTTGGCAGGATCAGTGTGACGAGGTGTGTGTTTATGAAGGCGTTCTTATGACCGAACACCAGAGTGAATGTGTGTTAGAGCTTAGAACAAAGTAGGTATCTGCTGCAGATGGGAGGACTTCTCAAAGACGAAGCTTTGTGTACAGCCAGCCATCATACAATGGAATATTCTAGCAACGTCTTTAAACACGGCTTAGATAATTCTGTCTATGTGGCAGATTGAGTAGGTGAAGTCCATATCTCTCTGTGCACTGGCCAGAGTTCTGTTACTACAGCAAGTGCTTAGTAACCAGAGACAATCGTTATTTATTTTGGCTCCTAGCTTTGGAGGTTCCTGACTATATTTTCCTGAGTCTGAGAAGATTCGTAGATGACAAAGCCTTGTGTTTGCCTGCGTGCACATACATCCCTGTTCTGTTCATAAGAAGGCCCCATGTATGATACAATGATCCTAAATTAAAAGGCACTTGTTGAGTGGAAACATTTTGAGCTTTAGACTGCTCAGGTATTGGGGCACCAAGGGAGACTGGCTTTTGACCTTGCCTCTGTTACCTCACCCCTTTCCTCCTGCCACTTGTTATGCGTCCCTTATGCAGAGATTAAGAATTCTTTGCTTCTAAAGTGAAATCATTGTAGCTTAGAAGCACAAAGACAAGGCCCCCAGCCCCAGGACTGTGTGTTTGGATTCTTGAAAACTGTTTTACCAGTCTTTGCAGATTTATAGTGATGGTGTGGGCAGTCTGTTACTTCTGCTAAAAGCTTATTTATTTTGTGGCCAGCTTTCTTCTCATCCCAGGACTGTGAGTGATGGCATCAGGTACCATGTGAAGCTGGGGAGGCTGAGATTCATATACATCGAGTTGAGAAGTCAGGAGAGCTGTGATTTCATCTTCAAAGCCAAAGTGTAGGCTTGAGTGTCCCCAAACTCTCAGGATTCAGTCAGGTTCCCTCTGGTTCTCCTTACAGACATTTTTCGTATGTGTCAATGCCTGTGTGCCTAAAACACTGAGGGGATATTCTGTGTGGTGACTGAGCCAGAGCTGTGTGGCCACTGGAGACTAGTTTGAGGGGGAGAGGAAGGATGTCTCATGGTTGATAAAGGAGTAGTGTGACCTTTCATATAGATGGTGATGGCTGGTGTCTGGTCCCCTCCTTCCTTGGGCTCCCACTTTCTGGGCACTCAGGTCTGCCTTGTTCTGTGCCCCCGTTGACTCTCTCTCACCCAGAGCTCTTCTTGCTGAAGAAGATGCAGCAGTCTGGCCTGAGGCTTCTGCTGGAACCTGTGTTGTATATAGCACCTTCCCTCCTGTTCTGGCTACAGAGCCTGTCCCTGGGGGAAAGCTGCTTGACCTCATTGGTTATAGTTCTGAACATCAGATCTCTTACCTAGAGGGTTTCGCTGTGTGTCTATTTAGCATTTATCAAAACCTATCAGAAGTCATTTCTTTTCAGAACCTGGGATAGAAAATTTATCACTGAAAGATTTCTTAGAGAATTTAATTTTCTATCTTTTCAGACTTGTTTCTAGGTATTCGGCTTACAGAAAACAGTAATTTTTGGTTTTGTAGGGGGAGGAAAACCCAACAATTTTGCCAATGACATGCATTAAAATGAAGGCTTCTGCCGTGTCAGATTTCATACAAAAGACATTTTACAGTCAAACCCGAGAAACGTGAAAATAGGGATTGATAATGGAAATACTGGTTCAGTTTGAGCTGAAGCCAGACATTCATGAGGGAAAATTAGATTAAACAGTGGATGCTTAGAGAGACTGGATTGTGACAGCCTCAAGAAAACATATGCTCTGCATACCCAGGCATTTTGATGCTTTCTATGGCAGGCAGGATCTGGCTCCTTGATGTTTGAGGCTTTTATTAAACTCTCTTTTATCTGTCTTTATACTCTTGGACCTCAAAAGTTATGGCTTGGTGTCTGGTGATTGGAACTGTATTTTGCACATTACTGTGGGATCCAAACCTGATGTTGGTGGAAGCAATTCAGTCCTGTCACAGCACATTATCTTTATGAGTTTAAATTGCCATTTTAGATGGTGAACGCAAAGCTACCAGTTACCACTGATTCATTCCCTTTGTCCAAGGCTGACACACTCCATGCAACTCCTTTATTTTCATAAATTGTTCAGATGCCGGGGGTAGGGAGCTCCAGTGGAGAAGCAGTGGGATCTGTTGTCCAAGAGTGTGTGGCAAAGGGAAGCTGGGAGCTGGGGCTGCAGTGGATACTGAAGTTGTGAGCCTTCCTAGACATCCCTGAGGCCATCCCCGTGGGGACCTGTCTGGCCTCACCATGGTCATATCCAAACCTGACCTAAGTGTCCAGCTCATAGTCTCCTGCAGCAGCACCATTCACACATATATCCTTCCAGCCACAGATGCCTGTCCACTTTGCTTTACTCATAGTGTCCTTAAGTGCACAAAAGCTTTTAATTTGATAAAGTTCAAGTTATCAGTCATTTTCTTCAACTGTCAGTATCGTTGATAACCTACCTAGGAAACCATTGCCAATTCCTGGTCATGTTATTTTTCTAGTGTGTGTAAATGCAGGTAAGGTTATTGTATGTAGGTGTGTGTACATGTGAGTGTGGGTGTGTGAGTGTGCATGCGCGTGCCTGTAGAGGTCAAAGGTTGACATCACATGTCTTTCTTAATCACTCTCCACCTTATGTTTTGAGAGCGTGTTTCTTTTCTTTTTTATTGAATCATTGTGATTTTCATACAGAATATCTCAGTCAGTCTTAATCATTTTTATACCCTCCTTCCCCACCGGCACCCTCCAGTGCCCCCTCAATGGAGACTATACATTCTTCCATCTGTGTCAAATTAGTGTCCATAAATATTCCTCAGTGCAGGTTCATCTGTTGAGGTCCAGTCCACATATCTGGAGTCCCTCACTTTAGGAAGATTAGCTTATCCTCACTAAACAGTAATCTGTTGCCAGCATTTCTTTAGCAAAGATTGGGGTCTGCTACCCATTTCTACAGTTCCATGCTGGGTCTTTTTTGCTTGAGTTTGCATAGGTCTTGAGCATGCTGAAATCATTGCTGTGGGTTCATATGAGCAGAGTCCAGGAGCTTGTAGGATTCTGATTTTCCATATGGTCATGCACTGGCTCTTACAATCTTTCCTCCCTCTCTTCCACAATAGCCTGAGCCTTGGGTGAGTGAAACTTAATATAGGAGTCCTGTCCAGGGACCCACACTCTGCAGACTCCTAATCTCCATTCTTTGGCCATTTGTGACCTTTTGTGCTATTGCATGAGGGAGCCCCATTAATGGGAGTTTAGAAATTCATTAGTGTCCTCTTTACCCCATGTCTATGTTACGTGAGCCTTGGGTGTAGAGGTTGCATTGTAGGTGTGCTTCTTAGGTATGGGTAACTCATGGAGAATGTTGGTGTGTGACCAGTTGTAGTACTCTGCAGTAGTCTCTATCTGGTGCAGCAGAAGCTTCTTTGATGAGTGGTGACTGGATACTTGACTGTATAAATATATATATATATATATATATATATATATATATGCATATTTTGCACTTAGTGAGACGTTAAATTAGCCTAGGGATGTGACAGCCTTGGGGATTTTTCTAAGATCTATGACCTCTCAGTCATATATTTTTGGCTATGATTACAGTACCACACATGGGTTTCCTCCCATTGAGTGGGCTCTAAGACCAATTAGGTAGCTGCTGATTGCCCCCAAGGTAAAAGTGCCACTACTGCACCAGTGTTGAGTACTGTGCTTGTCACTGATGTGGTCTTTTGGTCATGAAGCTAGTGTTGGGCCATCCATTGATGTTTTCCCTTAGCTGCTTGCATAATGCTCTCCAGAGCTATGAGAACTAGCCTTCAGGGAAAGTGACTTCCAGCTCAGTTCCAGCTCCATTGCTCCAAATTCAGTCCCTGAAGTATGTCCTGTCTTCAGCAGTAGGGTCTTACTTTTAAGTTCTTGGTGGCAATCAAGGGCTGTGGCAATAGCCCCAGGGAGTCTCTTGGACCACCCTGGCCAACAATTCAAAGGAAGGTTTCTCCTGTCTGGCACTCTTTTTTGCTATGTAACCTTCAGCTATACACATGGACTCATGTAGAGATACTGTGTGTGGAATTTGTCATTAGGTTGCTAGACTAATATGGTTCTCCCTGGTGTTTTACACAGCTAGGCATTATTTTTCTCTTCTCCCCTCACCCCAACCCACCCTCCTCCACATTTTCTCCATTTCTTCTTGATAATAGCGGTCTCCTATGACCCACCTCTTTTGAGCTTCTTCTTTCTGTTTATTCCCATAGGTTTTGTATAACCCTCCCTGCCCCTCCCATTGAGACGCCCCCTTTTATCTATTTCTCCCTGAGTAACACCGAGTGAGACAGTTTCTTACTAACCTGGAGTTCTTCAGTTCATTTTGGCTGGCTGGACAGTGAGCCCCAGGGTTCCTCATCTCTGCACCCTCACATGTATGTGCCACCACCACATGGCTTTTATGTGGGTGCTAGGGATCTGAACTCGAGTAAGCATGCTTGCGTGGCAAGCACCATGCTGGCCATCTCTCCAGATGCATCTAGTTATTTTTTTCTTTTCTTCTGTGAGTTTTGTGGGGATTACATGCATGTGCCACCACACATGATTTATGTGATGCTGGGGATGGAATGCTAGGCAGGCACTCTACCAGATGAGCTATATCCTTGGCTCCCTCTATAAGGGTTTTAAGATTGAATATTTTTCTATTTTCATAAAATAATCCTTAAGATTTTGAGAGAGTGCATTGGATTTTCTGTTTTTGATCTCATTATATATTAATAATTAATGCTTCCATTCTACAAACATGGAATATCTTTTGTGGCTGATACTGTTTCTTTATACAACTTCCCCAACAGCAAGTGTGCAAACTTGAATGTTGCCAGGCGCACTTGACTGCTGAGTTCTTGGTCTGATGTCCTTACTCATCATGTGATTTAAGACAGCTGTTGTAGTTGTTTCTAAGGCAAGCTGCTTATCCTGCGTACCTGCTAGATGTGGATCTAGAACTGTAGCCTTCAGTGCACAGAGTCATAGGGCAACAGGGAGGGGCGTGTAGTGGGGAACGGGGTTGGTGACTTCGCAGGTGACTCACAGCTAGCGCTGCTTTGAATCAGTGCCCTGTCATGTCCTTTGTATGCTTTCCCTTCCAAATTCTGTTCCTGTTTTGTGGATCTCAAAGGTGCATCCACCCCAGACACCCCTGAGGGACTGTTGAGGATGCTGCAGAGTCCCATACTCAGCTCATGTGATAGCCTCACGAAACACAGTGGGGATGTGGATCCTTAGTAGAATGACTGAGGGCTGGTATCCCCAGCGGGCCTGATCTTGGTCCACAGTAGGCCTTCAGGAGTCCCTGGCCCATGGCCTCTGCCAGTTCTGGAGTCTTATGTGCAGAGCCAGTAGGACTTTTTATATTGTGAATGAACAAGGCTCCTGACAAAACAACATTGTCCCCCAAAGGCCTGCTACTCTCTTGTTTTCTGTCCTAGAACTCTGCACTTGAATCCCTCTTAGCTAGATGCAGGAATCCTACATGCCTGGCCACTGGGTCATTAACATGGACAGGCATCTAAACCTTTTCCTGCTGGGTCAGATGGTAGCTAAGCCTGCAATACTTTTCCCTCAGTACAGATTCCCAGTGCTATAGACCATGAGTTCCTTTGTACAATGTGAGACATACTTTATTGTCCTTAAAAGTGTAAGCCATTCTGGAAGATACATTTACTTCACCACAATTGAAAACTACACAGAAACATAAGGCAAGTCAGTTGAATGGAGCCAGTGACCAACTATGTAGTGAGGCTTGTTCTTGTGCTGGAGAGTTCAGACTTTGCCCTGCATGACGAAGGCAACAGGGGCCGCTGTTAGTGCTCAGTAGGCTCCTTTAACGTGCCAAGCATTTACAACATCTGATGGTTCACTATGATCCTCTGGCCTTCTCCATCTCTGTGGAGGTCAGCTCTCTCTCCCATCCACCTTGGCAGACCTGGAGCCACACTTGGTTGCTCTTGACCTCCCACCTAGCCTGCTTATCAACAGGAGCTGCCATTGAATCTCCTCTGCTGCCAGTGCCTGCACTGTGCATCTGATCTCCCTGACCCCTTTACGACACGCAGTCACGGTCTCCAATTTGGACTTCTGTGTCCACTCTCCTCCTCTACCCATGTGTCCGCATCAGGACAGACAGGGAGGCTGACCTTGTTGCTTTTCCCAGAAGCATCTGGAATGAAAGCCATAGTCTTACCTAACACGGCTCATGGGCCCTCTGTGAGCTTGAAGTTTTGCTGTAGACCGACATGAGAGTTCTTTTCACATGAAGTTGCCAGCTTAAAAAATGAACTCTGCTCTTGGAAAGCACTCACTAAATTCTGCAGCGTAGTTTGATGTGGCGTAAACCTAGGCTTCTTTCACCAGAGTTAGAGCCTGCTTGTGTTTGGGATTTATGCCAGTAGTTTGTTGAACAATTCCAATTTCAGATGTCATTTGTTAAAAATGAACGACCACTGTGAATGCATATACTGCCTGGCGTCAGTTATTTAAACTGAATGGGTAATGGTTCAACCGTGAGAAAAGAGAATAGGAAGGCCTTAGAACTGTGCCTTTATTTCCCATCGTTTGGAATGGCACTTAATCCAGTAGCTTCCAGACTCCCAGTGCCTCAGCATTATCTTTGCTGGAGACCTGAGACCTCCCATAGCCCAGTGGAGTATAACTTCTGGTGCAAGAACCCCAGAATGAGGGAATGAAAACTCAGACCAGACCTGGCAATGCATGGCCTCTGATCCCAGCACTCAGGAGATCCAGGCAGGATGACCACAATTTTGAGCCAGCCTGAGCTACACAATGAGACTCTACCTCAAAATAAGCAAATAATTAGCTGGGCATGGTAGAGCACACCTGTAATTCCAACACTTGGGAGGCTAATGCAGGAGGATCATAACTTTAAAGCCAGCTACATAGCAAGTTCCAGACCACCCTGCATTATAGAGAGCCTATATAAAACAGCAGTGAGCAATCATGTTGTAAAAGTGACAGTCGAGGAACCTGATGGGTAGTTTGAAATGTATAGCTAGGTTTGGGAACCATGATCAAAACCACCCCAAAGTAGGAAGCATTTATCCTCAGAGAATAGGAAACTACCTTTTTTCTGGGAGGCCTGCTCTGCAGTCTTAGAGGTCTTTCTGCTGGTACCCCACACTTATGGAATACTAAAGACCTCCAGGCTATATCAAGAGGAGGGAGGAAGGATATAGGTGGAATACCCAGTGAGAGACCTTCCTGGTGGACACCTGCCTCTGTAGGAAGGATGCAGGAGAAACAGGTCAGGCCATCTCCAGTGATAGGTGAAGGAGTCAGAACTGATCACCAGCTGCTGTGGTGCTGGAAGTTATGAACCCGAGCTTCTCCCAGTCTCTAAGCTCTGGGGAAGCCAGGCTTAGGTGTTCTTGAGCTCAGGAGGCATCACCCTGTGGGAGGAAGGGCTCTGTGGGCATGTGCCCCAGCCTCCAGGGCTCACGCTTGTCTTCTATTGTCCAGAGCCAGCAGCACCTTATCTTCTCCTAGAGACACAAAGCAGAAACCACAGCCTTTCCCTCTTGTTGGGTGGTGCCTCACTCTCACTCTGATGTTGTGGCCCACTCATCACCAGGTTTGCAAGTGTGTGAAGATCTCATTTGTAATCAGATGCGAATGGAAAGATGCAGTGTTCTGGACACAGTTCACCCATAGGAGCTTGGAGTGGCAGCAGGAATAGGCTCCTGGTGGGCTAGGTCATGGGATGAGAGGTCATGCCGTCGGAGGGAAGGAGTGTTAAAACTTTGGTGCTTTTTCCCCTCTCTGTACCCCAAGCTTCAGTCTGGCACACCGACCTCTTGCTGAGCAATTTTGTTTCACCCATAAGCCTTTGTTGGCCTCCTCAAGCTCAGACCATGTCCTCTGTTCTCTGCCCCTCTGCCGTCTTTCCAGTCCAGCCCTGCAAAGGTAGATTGGCAAACATAATGTATATATAATGTGTGTGATGGCTTAAAAGTATAGAAAGCCGTTAATTCCAGAACTGTGAGAAAGGATAGCCTGCAATAGCCAGTGGCCAGGAATAAACATGTTCTACCCATTTTTCTAAGAATATCCACAATACTGGAATTTTTATGGTACAATATTATCAAAACAGACACATATGAAACAGATACTTTTAAGCCACATCTCCTGTTTTTGGGGGGTAGATTTATCAGCTGTAGAATGTTGAGTCAAGGGATTTGGGTAATTTTATGGCACTGCAACCTTATGGGTTGTGTATGTGTTTTCCAGTTCCCAGCAACCCAGAGTATGTGACACAACCTTTTGTGCAGAAGTAGTGTCACATAGTCCTAATTCATGTCTTCTAGGATGTGGTGCTCACATATGTGTGTTGGCCAGCAAAGCTTCCTAAGGACTAGAATGTTCCTGGATGTAACACAGTGTTCCCAGCCCAGCATCTGTGAGAGCTACATATGTTACTTTCAAATGCATGTCATAGCATGTACTGAAAGGATAAGTGGGTTTCTGTGTCAGATAATAAACCTCCTGGGACTGTCGGAGAAGACTCTGTCTCCTGTAATTCAAGTAAACAGAACAGTGCAGTGAATGAGCTTTGCTGTGAATTTGCTACTCAAAAGTGCTACTTTAAAAAAGTCAAACACTAATTTGTTGTATGACTAGACAGGGCTGTCTTCTGTTCTCTGTGCTAAGAGGAAAGAAAGCCATTGGGCTGGTTGACTTCATGCCTCACTTGTGGCTATTTCACCAAGGATACTTTGAGGTAGCTACTCTGGGATCTTGTGGCTCATTTTGCAACTGGATTGATCGTTTGTGGTTCCAAGTTGGGGAGGATGTGAGTTCTTGCTGAACTCAGGTTTTCCCTGCAGTTTTAATGCAGAATGGTGTTAATGAGGATGACTTGAGTGAGGTATGGCTGGGAAGGCCCCATACCTGCATCTTAAGACTGTCTGCCCCATTTTATTAGGAAATACATTTTCTTCTTAGCCATGGGGCCTAGGGTGAGCTCATTCAGAACCAAGCTTGAGATTTGAGGCAACTTCTAGAAGCCTTTTATGAAATGGGATACTTTTTTTCAGAGTAGGGAAGGTCTTGGTGAGTATTTGTGCAGAGAATCTGTTCAAAGTCCTCTGGATAGTAACATGAAGTGCCATGTGTGAACATAGAAGGAGGAGAGACCCTGGGCTAATCAGGGCTGGACAGGTATTCATGGGCTGGCGTATAATGGCCCTTAGTGCTTTGTTCTGAGGGCGTATGCTACTGGGGTTGCATGGGGACCATGGCTTGGTAGAATTTTGGATGGTGCACTTGGCAGGCCGTGGGTTGTGTGTGGAATGTGAGGAGAGCTTCATGAGAGTTCTGTGTGGCAAGGTAGAGTGAGGGTTGGCGAAGCAGAAACTTAAGTGTCAGCTATGACCATGCAGTTGGAAGCTTTGTGTGAAGTGGCTTTGGGCAGGTCATCAATGTAGAAAGGGTATGTGGAACCTAAGGATTGTCCTGGGACATGTTGAGATTTAAGAGAAGGCAGCCTGGAATGCCCTGGAAGAATGCAGCTACCTGCAGGAGACCCAGGAGGAGCCAGCAGGAGACCCAAAGGTACAAACAGGAAACCGCTATGCCTGACCCATGGACTGTGATGGTGGTGGTACCTCCGTAATGCTCTGGGGGATGTGGTCTGCAACTACATGAGTTTAAGGCAACAGATGCAAGCGAATCAAGAATGCCAGCACAGGGTTATTAGAAAAGCAGTCTGTGAACAGCCAAGGGCCCTATGTAGGTAGAGCTGGCCACTGCTTCATCTGTAGTTACCCTAAAGCCCATCTGACACATCTGTAGTTCAGGCTCTCTTGCTTTCTATGGAAGACATGCCAGTATATCATGGATTTATCAGACAGGGACCATATCCTCCAAGGTTCTTTACTGAGGCCCTGCTGTGCTCTGATGGCTCAGGAATCAGCTTTCCTAAACACCCCACTTGGGAAATTTTCCTAAATAGCTGATGGTGTTAACACTATCATGCACTTGCTACTTAGGAAATACTTTCTTCCCCTTCAGCACCATGGGTTTCCCCCGGACTGTAAAATCCCAGAGAGGAGAATTCTATTTTCTGTATTCACATGCCCCCAAGTATTTATTTACCTTAGGTGCCAGTCCAGTGTTTTGTTCAAGATGCATGTCTGAGAACTAATTTTTCTGACCAGATTTCCCAAAAACTTAACCAGCTATATATTACTGAACTTCCCTACCAATGGATGATCATTGCTGTTTAATACTAACTATGTTAGTTGCTTTTCTCCTTGTTTAGACAAGATATACCCTACCAAAACAACTTTAGGAAGGAAGAGTTTATTGTGGCCCGCAGCTTGAGAGTACAGTCCTTCATTGTTTGGAAGGCAGGGCAGCAGGAGTGTGAGGTGACTGGTCACATTGCACCTGCAGTCATGATGCAGAAAGATAATACTGGTGCTCAGCTCTTCTATATTCAGTGCAGGACTCCAGCCCATGGAATGGAGTCTCCCACATTCAGGGTGGGTCTTCCCTCTTCTGCTAGACCTCTCTTGACCCACCCTCACACACATGCACAGTGATATATCTCCTAGGTGAATACACATTCAGTCACGTTGAGAGTGAACATGAACTACAACCGCCCATTTCTCAGATTGCTGCTCATCCTTGATTTTAGTGGTCTGCCATGATCTGCATGTGCATTAATGGGCTGTTTTGGTTATAGCTTCTTGTGGTACAGGCTGAACACACCTGATTTAAGTGATTCTCTTACACCTTCAGGGAGGGCTACAGCTCAGCTCTTCGGGGCCTCTTGGCCACAGGGAGGGTCAAAACTGGGACACTTTGTTGCTCTACATGATCTCCTGTGTGATTGGATTGGACACTGATGTGAAGAATAAGCATTTTCCCTGTAGTTACCCTGGTGTTATCAATCTGCTATATAATTTTAACCACTTTTTTTTCTATGAATGAGACTTGTAATTTGTGCATTTTGTGGGTTTCAAGCCATTCGAGACAGCTGCAGATCTGATAAGAGGCTCAATTATAAGCACAATATTAGTCTTTAAGACTCATGGTGTCTCATGGGAAACTTAGAAGTGGATCCTATTTACTGACAATTGTGTTTCGGCAGTGCAGCTTTCCCATTCTGTCCTGTTCTTTTCTAGTGATTTCCTTGGGTGCTGGCCTGTGGGCTGACCCTTCTTCTCTTGAGTTTCCCCTTTAGTTGCCCCCACTGCCCGCTCTAGGTCCTTATTCTGTGGGTTCCTTCCTTGTTCATGCCCCATGGAACCCCTATGGCTGCCCCCCCCCGCCCCCGAGCCAGGGGCTCACAGAAAGCTGGTAACAAATTGTTTAGTTTTGCTGGGCAGCAAAAGCCATAGAACTTGACAGTGTGCAGGAGTAATTGCAGCTGGGGTGTAACTGAGTTGGTAGAGTGTATTTTAGTTTGTAGGTTTTTGTTTATTTTCAGGGAAAGCATCACAGATTTATCGTCTCTGAACCCTGCATTTGCCAGTGTCAATACCAATTTTTGTTGTTTACAACCCAGAGAAGAGCAAGCATGTGGGTGCTGAAGCAAGCAGTTAGATGTTTCACGGGGTTTTGCCACCAGACCCCATGTGAAGTTGAGTGCCCCAAGTACCAGCCAAAGTTGCCTGAGCATTGTTTTCTCTGACCTCTTCATTTGGAGTGGAACTGTTGACAGTGTGCATCTGGGGCTTCTCCCAGTAAGCCATCTAAGAGAATAGGCTCTTGCAATCCAGAAGAAACAGAACCCCCCAGCCCCAGCAGATGGGGGTGGGGCCTGCTTATTGCTTTCTTGTGTAGGACTGGACCCTGCCTCAGGGGAGCTGCTGGGATGCAGAGAGGGTGACGGGTGACAGTCTCTTGCCATCTACCCAGTTGGAAGGTGCATCTGCAGCTCATTTGGCACTAGTACTTGAGTGGGGTGGAATGTCCTCCTTACAGAGTGAAGGAGCTGTTGAGTGTTAAGTTCATAGCCACCAGCATTGCAAGGGCCTGGGGGAGAGGTTTTTGGCATGTCCCATGTTCCCAGCTGTCTATGCTCGTCCACCTTTGCACATGAACATGCGTCAGCAAAGTTATGTTGTAGCCCAGACTGATCTCAAACTCATTATGTAGTTGAAGATGACCTTGACCTACAGCCTATCCTCCCAAGTGTTGGATTGCAGGTGTGTACCACCATGCTAATTTTATGCAGCATTAAGGATCAGACCCAGAGCTTTCATGTACACTAGGCAAACACTCTACCAATTGAACTACATCCCCAGCCCTTAAACTCTTATGATTAAAGCATATTCAATAGGTACATGGTTGGGCCATGTGTGGTGGTACATGCCTTTAATCCCAACAGAGGTAAGTGGATCTCTGTGAATTCAAGGCCAGCCTGGTCTACATAGTGAGTTCCAAGTAGCTGCAGCTGGGCTGCTAGAAGGCCCAAAAAGGTCTCAAAAAGATTAAAAAAAAAGAATAGGTACATGGCTATGCCACTTAAATGTATTGTATTATAAAGCATTACTACCTAATGCATTCATTTAGGTATTTGTTGATTTACTTAGTGTATTTTGTACATCTGCCACATACTGAAACCTATTGTAGGCCCTGTAAACAAAATGATGAAAAGTTATACAGCCCTGGACCCACAGGACTTTCTGCGAGGGAAGATGTATACAGAGATTAACTGTGGTCAGCTCTGCCCAGTGGCTGGTGCTCAATGTACAGGAGCAGCATGCATAACAGCCTTGAGAATAGAGTGCCAGAAAACCAGGAAGATAAGTGGTGTAACATGGTTGGAACACAGTGTAGAAAGTGGGGATGGAGAGAAGACAGAGAGAGAGACACACAGATGGGCGTAGAGAAGAAGAAGAGAAGGAGAGAGAGCTTAAGTCACCAACACCACAGTGGAGTGCTCTCTTAGAGATGGTGCTGCGGACCAAGGCTGGAGTGTGGCACTCTGAGTATTCCAACCCAAGTAATGTGGAGGTGGAGGTTAGCCCCACAGAGATTAAAAGATGCCCCAGTGTCATCACTCAAAAGAAGAACAAATCCTAGACCAAAAAACCCTCAATATTTGCCCAGTAGAGCTGGTGTTCTCACTACCAAATGCTTCAGAATTCACCACTGAAGGAACGTTTTCAGATTTCTTTGGGAAAGAGTTTTGTGCAAGTTTATCAGAGTTTTGGCCTTTGAAATAATCTCAATGCAGTTTAACACAAAATTCATTTATTTTTAATTGTGTTTAAACATAATCCTGATTGCTTAGTTGTATATTGGTATCATACTTTTTTCAGGAAATATATGGAATAAACATTATATATTATTAACCTGTTGAGCAGTGGTACAGTTAGCATGAAGAAGATTTTATTTTATTTAAGTATGTATGCATGTATGCATGTATGTATGTATGTCTATATGTAGTAGTTGCCGAGCCGGGGATTGAACTCAGGACTTCCTGCATGCTAGCCAAGTGCTCTTCCATTAAACTGCATTCTCAGCTGAGAAGATTTTAAGGTAAGACTCAGGGCCACTTAATTCCTGTAGCTTCATGCTTAGTTTTGCAACACATGTCTTGTCCTGGTTGTAATGTTAATAGCTTTCCAGACTTCTGTAGGTCTGTTGATTGGTGGCTGAACTCCAGCTCCCCCTGCAGCCTGGTGAGATGGCCTTTGACTCAGCTCTGAGGTGGCAGGCTGGGCCTGGTGTAGCCAGTCTTTCCTGTGCCTCTGATCCTGAGTGTTTTCCTGCTTTATGGCCCTTTGGTGAATGCCATGCTTTTCAGAAAGCACTGACTCCATAAGTAGGAAGGTAAGCACTTCAGAGCAGTTGTTGGGGCGATTCTTGACATTTCCTGTATGTTTTGTTACATTTTTATCAGGAATAATTGTTTCTGTTCCCATCAATGGTAATGCATCTATTCAGAATTTCTATTCTTGGGTCAGTTTGGGGAACTGGTGTTTTACTGATTATTAGTTTCCTTTGAGTCTTCAGATTTATTGCCACATGGATTGCTTTGGATACACTTACATATATTTTTGTGTTGTACTGTGTCTTCTTGTTTTAAACCCGTATGCTGTTTTGTCTCTTTTTATTTGGTAGGCTTGAGAAGAAGTGTGTCTTCTCCTTTTAAAGCCAGCCTTTTGGCTTACCCATCCTTTCCACTTTTCTTCTATCCCTTTGATTTCTGGCTCCTTTGGTATATCTTGTCTTTGTTTTTTGCTCAAGAAATGAGCACTCAGTTCCTGTTTACAATTCCATAAATTACTTAGTTCAGTGAGTTGGAACTTGGTGCCCAGTGGGGCAGATTGCTGTACACAGAATATCTTCAAGTTCATACTAGGAACTTAAACACAAGCTCCTTAATATTAACTGTTGAGAATTCTATAGCTCTGTACCAACCATTGTAATTTGTATGTATGCAAGGGCGGAGGAATATACGCACATGTGTGCGTGTGAGTAAATGAACCTGTGAACGTGCGTGCACCCTTGAACATGCATGTAGAGGCCAGAGAAATATGTCAGGTATCTTCCTCTATTGCTCTCCACCTTATTTTTTGAGAAGGTCTCTCACTGAAACTGGTTGTTGCCATGTTGGCTGGATTGGCTGGCCAGGGAGTTCTTGGGATCCATGCTAATGCTGTAACTATAGACACTCATGGCCATGCTTGGCTTTTTACATGAGTGTTTGGAATTTCAACTCCAGTCCTACTTTCACTAGTGAGTCATCTCCCTAGCCCAAACCATTGTACTCTTTATGTTTAAAAAGTCATATCTGTAAAAAGCAATTATCCATAGAACTAATAGATTCTGTGGGAAGTCTAGTTCACTGAATCAAATATGTTTCAGTAGATGATAGAAAAGCGTTTGCTTTTGTACCTCTGTTGTCACTCCGTTGGTTTCCATGGACCGATTTGATAAAAGCCTAGATTGTGTCGGAAATAACGGCAATTCGCAGTCATCTGTGATCCCTTTTAAATAGTAATTCTAGGTAGGGCAGAGAAGGGTCAGTCATCTGCTTGTCTCGCTGAGAACATGGGTCAGAATGTCTGTGCATCTGCTTGTATTTTCTCCCCTTGTTTGTTACCTCTTAAAAGATCCCATTTCCTCAATTGTGGAGTGACTCTGGGCTGAACAGCATGCTGCCATGCCCAGACTGACTTTTTTTTAACAGTGGGGTCAAGGCAGCTGCTACCCTAGGAGGATACCTGCTCTTCCTAAGGATGCCCCTGTGCTTGTCTCATCTTGGCCTCCGGGAGCCTGCCAGAAAGAGTTCTTCTGCTGCTTGGTTAGCTGGCATTTCAACACCATCCAGCTGAATCTGGGTTCGACACTGTGCTTCAGTGAAGAGTGAGGAGAACCCATGAGAGGCGGCCCTCTCTTGTCATACTTTCCAAAGGGACCGAATTAGTCTTTTTTTCTCAGGTCCATGAATAAGATAGTCAGCCAATCATGAGCTGGGAAAATGTGTAGTGCCTGAGAATATTTCTGGGTGGTTAAAGATAGAATAAAGGAGAAAAACATTGTAGCTGAAGTCAAGAGCTGACCTGATCAAGTTTCCACCAGCAGACGGTTTCATGTCCCTGGTGCCTTGAGTTAATCCTGCATACTTTGATGAGTTGTTTGTGATGTAGGAAGATTGGACAAGGAATGGTACTATGTCTGACATGGATTTTCAAGAGCCCCTTCCCTTCTTTCTCTCTGAGGGGAATTGCTGTGGGCTGCATTTTGGTCAGGGACCATCTTGTGAAAACACACTTGATGCCTGGCATTACCCTTTCTGTTGGAAGACTTTTTAGCTACTTTGACAGTATGGTGACATCCAGTGCTTATTTATGTGACAGTAGCGTCATTCCGGCAGCTGACTTATTTAAGCTTCGTGGCAGCCTCATTTAAGCCAGACCGTGTGCAGTTCACGTCGGCACACCACTGGAAGGCAAGCGTCCTGGCTTCCGGGAGATTGAGGTCGGCTCCTGGGAGAGATGCATCAGCACACAGCATGGTGGTGGGGAGATGCTGGATGAAGACGGACCCAGTGCGTTGTGACCTCTCCCCAAGAAACACTCTGCGCTCAGATGGGGTGTAAGGGGCGGGAGACGTTCTAGGAAAGTTTCTCCAAGAGTGTTCTTGTTCTGTGTGAGTTTCAGCAAGCCTTGTGCAGCAGGATACCCGAGCCATGTGAACAGTGCAGCCTACATTGACAGAGGAAGGAGTGAGAAACAAACTAGCTTGTAGAACTGTATTGTCCTGAACTGTTCTAATCATTAATGACTGTTTTCTGTCTTCTAATTCAGGTGAAGGAAATGCTTGTGGCCAGATATCTTCAAGAATGCCGCTGAAAAGAACAGGTGTTACTGAGAAACGGGCCAACTTTGGAGAAGCCCTGTTCTGAAGATATTTGCTTTTGGTGGGAAAGGAAGAAACACCTTGTAGACAGACGTTTTGTGTCTGCATCTGTTGTGGGGTTGTACAGGATCATGGAGGTGGGCCCATACCAGTGTTGCTGGTGAGCCTTGGCTTCCCACCTCCATGGACATGAGTGACTCAAGGCCATCACAGGCAGAGAAGCACAAGCTTGGCAGAGCCTCTTCAAAATTCAAAGACCTTCCCAGAACCATGCAGTCAGATGACTATTTTGCCCGGAAATTTAAAGCCATCAATGGCAACATGGGGCCTGCTACTTCTTTAACAGCCTCCAATCCAAGTGAGGGTGGTGGTGGAGGTGGTGGTGGGCCAGCCAATGGTACCCCAGCAGTGCCCAAGATGGGCGTGAGGGCCAGAGTGTCCGAGTGGCCTCCTAAGAAGGACTGCTCAAAGGACCTGGCCTGTAAGACTCTGTGGGAGAGCCGATCTCAGTCCAGCTATGAGAGTGTCACCTCCATCATCCAGAATGGCCAGGGTGACCAGTGTGATGGGCAGCAGGAGGAGCAGCTGGACCTGGACTTCGTGGAAGCCAAGTACACCATTGGAGACATCTTTGTTCATTCTCCCCAGAGAGGACTCCACCCTATACGGCAGAGGAGCAACAGTGATGTCACCATCAGTGACATCGATGCTGAGGATGTTCTGGACCAGCATGCTGTCAACCCCAACACGGGGGCCGCCCTGCACAGGGAGTATGGGAGCACCTCCTCCATCGACAGGCAGGGACTTTCTGGAGAGAATGTTTTCGCCATGCTCCGTGGGTACCGAGTGGAAAATTACAACCCAAAAGCAACAGGCTCCTTCGGGTTCCCTGATTTCTTCCCCTGTGAGGCTGGCATCTCCCCCAGCCTCCACGCCGCAACCCAGATTTCTAGAGGAGAGTTTGTCCGCATCTCAGGACTGGACTACATGGACGGCGCCCTTTTGATGGGAAGGGACAGAGACAAACCCTTTAAACGCAGATTAAAATCAGAGTCAGTGGAAACGTCACTCTTCCGGAAACTTCGGACAGTTAAGAGTGAGCACGAGACTTTTAAGTTTACCTCTGACCTGGAGGAGGGCCGCCTGGACCGGGGAGTTCGCCCTTGGAGTTGCCCACGATGTTTTGCCCATTATGATGTCCAGAGTGTCCTCTTCAACATCAATGAGGCTATGGCCACGAGGGCCAGCATGGGGAAGAGAAAGAACATCACAACAGGGGCCTCAGCTGCATCACAGACCCCAGTGCCCACAGGCTCGGCGGGAGGCTGTGAGTCCCCACTGGGCAGCAAAGAGGACCTCAACTCAAAGGAGAACCCAGATGCTGATGAGGGTGATGGGAAGAGCAACGACCTGGTCCTCAGCTGCCCTTACTTCCGAAATGAGACTGGTGGGGAAGGTGATCGGCGCATCGCACTTTCTCGGGCCAACTCAGCCTCCTTCAGCTCTGTTGAGAGCTGCTCCTTTGAGTCATCCCTCAGCTCGCATTGTACCAATGCCGGAGTCTCTGTCCTAGAGGTGCCTCGTGAGAACCAGCCCATCCACAGGGAGAAGGTCAAGCGCTATATCATTGAGCACATTGACCTTGGGGCCTATTACTACCGCAAATTCTTCTATGGGAAAGGTAGGACACGTGACCACCTGCAGGGGCTCAGGGAAGGTCTCACCTCCATGCTTCAGTGATCAGGATTCCTGAGAGAGAGGGACCTTAGGAGGAGGAATGGTTATTTTGTTCATGGTTTCAGAGGGTTTGTCTTAATCGTGTTCCCAGGCTCTTGTGGTAGACTTTTATGGTGCTGGGAGCTTGTGGCCTGGGTGTAGGGTGTTGTCACCACATGGTGGACAGAAAGTAGTCAGGGAAAAGACTGGAGACCAGGTATCACCTCAGAGTCACAACCCCAGTGACCTGTTCCTCCAGCAAGGCTCTACTGTCTCAGATTTCTCCCAAAGAAGCACCTCCAGCTCCAGTCCCACTACTTAACACATGCACTGTTGGAGACGTTGCTTGTTGCAATCAGGCCACCATGTCTCCAGAGCCTGCTATGGTGCTTCACTGTGCTGGCAAGTTCCTTGGGGTTGTGTTGGTCATGGGTCTCCTACTGCTGCCTGTTCAAATTCAGAACTTCTGCTTGTACTGGGTCCTAGTTTCCATCAGGAATACTGCTTTTCTCTTTATCTGTGGAATTTGTGAACATGACAACATTGCTTCGTTTGATTTGACCCTCTAGGAAGAGTGTCCATGATTCTCTCGGCCCCTGTGCTTCTTCTGGGCTGGTTCCCAGCACTGGGTAGAATGGATGAGTCTACCAGGCTTTCTGTCCATTCTTCACACTCACCTTTTTGAAAGCATGCATGGATTAGTGAGATGTGGCTCTCTAGTGGGATTACATGGAAGGCTATGAATAGTTCCCTAGAAGTTTACCAAAGAACTCTTTAATCTCATGTAAAATAGATGACTTTCTCTTTTGTTTGTGTCTTCAAGCTAGAAGCATGCTTTCTCAGAGGTCATGTAATTGAGTTCTTGGCCCTTTAGTAAGTGTCCTCAGTTCTTCCTGGGATACAAGAATCACTCTTGTTTCAGAAGCCTGCAGAGAAACCTGTTGATATATGTGTCAGGAGCACGTGCCACTGACAGTGGTGCCTCTCTGGCTGCAGTTCTGCTTGGTGTGGCTGACCCCTTAGCCATTTCCTTAAGGAGCAGCTTTTCTGTGTGCAGTCCCACTTGCCACCCTTCTGTCAACTCTCAGGGACGGCCCGGTGGATCATCTGGTTGGCAGAGGGGCCCTTCCCATCCCTAAGTGAACGAACTGTTCTGCCCTCCTATTTGTTGAATGTTTGCATGTGATTTTGGATAATCTTTCTTTGAGTGGATCCGGGCAAGTCAGATGTAGGGAGTTGATTGTGGCCACTTGGGTCCTTTGTAACAATACAGTAACCACAGAGTTTTGTTTAACTAATTTCTATTTTTAAACCGTATTTTCTGATTTGTGTGTGCGTGTGTGCATTTGAAAGTGCACTCATGTCTTGGTGTATGTATGAAGGTCAGCGAGCAACTTGCAGAAGTCAGGAAGTCATTTCCCTCCTTCCACTATATGGGTCCCAGGGGTTGAACTCAGATTTCTTGGGTTGGATAGCGAGTACTTTTAGCCATCTTACCAGCCCATTACAAAGCATTTTTGCTGCCTTTTCCATAGATGATGTGAAAGAATTCAGTTGCCAAATCAATTGCAGTATTAAATCAGTAATTTTATTTTCCCGCTGATCCAGGTTTAACCCATCACCCATAACTGTAATATGGAATCATGCCAATTAAGGAAGGGATCACGATGCTGAGTATACTAGTTACTTGTCTCATTGTTGCAACCAAATACCTGACGAAACAACCTAAGAAAGGGGTTATTTTGCTCACATTTTGAGAGTACAGTCCATCATGTCAGGAGCATGAGGCAACTACTCACACTTTGTCTGCAGTCAGGAAGCAGAGAGATGAATGCCCGTCTCAGCTCGAGTCTCCTTTCTCCTCAGTCGGAGACCCTGGCCTGTGGGATGGAACCACCAGTGGTTAGAGCAGGTCTTCCTGCCTCATTTGATCTAATGTAGAAAAACCTCACACACATGCCAAGAGGTTTGTTTCCGTGGTGATTCTAAATCCTGTTAAGTTCATGATCAAGATTAATCCCCGCCCCCCAGGTGAGCTGGAAAGCTGGGCATGTAGGTACTTGCATCATGGCCACTTAGGTTAGTTTGTGTCTCCAGACAGATGTCAGTGGCTAAACTAGTTTTAGCAGGTTTTAGTTACCAGAGTGTCCCTTTTGCAGTTTCCAGGCCCCTGTCAGATCTATCTGCAGCCTCCTGAGACAGCGTAGTCAGAGAGCAGTAACATCCCCCCCGCCGCCTCACTGGTGATGACGTAAAGAAAGGTTGGGGCCATTAGATGCTACAGTGGTGCCTGTGGAGCTCTCAGGGAACACACTAAACCCTCGCCTTGGTGGGACAGGCTCCTACTGAGAGTCCGTAGATAGTGACTCTCAGGGCACCCTAAGCAGCAGCCAGGTACTGTGTGACAAATGGAATAAAGCTGATGACAGCCATGGCTCCTTCCGTTCTCCTCCTCAGCCCTGCTCACACACTCCCCGGTCTTAGTTTCTTTTCCTGTTACTATGATAAGATACTCTGACAAAAGCAACTTAAGGGAGAAATTCCATCGTGGAGGGGAGGTCAAGGCAGCCAGAGCTTGAAGCAGCTGGTCCCATCACACCCACAATCAGAAAACAGAGAAGAATGACTGCAACCAGTACTCAGCTTGCCCTCTCTGTTTAAGCCTAGCCAGGATTCCCTCCCCCAGGGAATGGTCCTGCCCACAATTAAGGATCTTCGTACTCTATGGATATAATCAAGATAGTCCCCTGTTGGCACACCAGGGCCATCTCTTCAGTGATTCTGGATTATTTCAAATTAGCAGTGCTGACTACACACTCTCTCCCTTCGTGCTTCCCTCACTCCTTCCCTTCCTCATTTCTGCCTTCTCTCCTTTATAGAAGTGTGCCTAAGAAAACATGTCTGCTCTCTCCTTGCCACATTAGCTTATGCTGGGGTGGAAGCAACTTGGAAGTCCCAGGAACTTTCAAAAAGAGTTCAGAGTAGCCTGAGACCCCCACAAAAGCTGTTTGTCCCTTCTGCGGGTTCAGGCTCAGCTGTGGCATTGGTAGCATCCAAATAAAGCTACAGCAGAAGGGCCTGATGCAGCCAGGACTCTGTCTAGCACCTTCTTCCTGTTCACTGTGTCCAGAGACTGCTTCTGCTCTAGTAGCAGCACTATGAATGAGGGGTGGTCTGCCAAGTGAGTCGGGTCGCGAAGAGGGTTTTACACAGTATATGTAGGGCTAGAGACGGAGCTCAGTGGCATAGCACTGGCCTAAAGTGTACAAGATTCCAAGTTAAGTCTCCAGCACTAAGTAAAAACTGTGCTAGCCCTCTCTCCGGCCACACCATTTTACTATTTTGTGTCTGAAAAACCATGTTTTTGCTGTAAGACTCAACTGCTCATCTGGTGCAATTACAGCTGGAGTTATGCACTTTATGACCAAGGACTATGGATGGGCCAGTGGGGAACACACCCCAACTCTGTTTGGCACAAATCCTTGAGCTTCTTTGTACCTAGTTAGACTATCTTTAAAATGGGTTAATGGCCCAGAGATGTCCCTAATTAGCATGTGAACAGTGCTGTCACATGGCACATTCTCATGCATTTCTTACATAAGTGTGTAAGACCTTTCTCTCTTGATAGAGGCCATTGTCCCCGCCTCAGGCCAGCACAGCATCTAAAAGGTGGTACTTTGTCTTGATGGTTAAAAGATGAGGAGAGAAGCAGAGCGGAGCCATGTGTCAGGACCGGGCTGGGAGGGTGCCTGTTGAAGACCCCTGCCTAATTCCAAACACACTCAGCCCAGTGTCACTAATGTGGGGCAGTGGATGGGGTACGCCCTAAGTATCCACTGAGCTTGCTGCAGAGTGACTCCCAGGCTGCATTCCCTTTGAATTTCATGCCCATTGCCTTTTCTTCTTCCTGTTTTATACAGTCACTGACGAAAATTAATAGGGAGTTGGACACTATTAAATTCACACGGATGAGCGGAGTGCCACCTAACAATGGTGCTTTTCTGAGATGCATGTTCCTCCCTGAGAGGACACTGTTGGTCACAGTGCAGCCTTTCTCCTTGGCCAGCATTGCCACCACAGACAGAGGTTCCATTGAGTCCAGGGACCTCCTAGCAAGAGGAACTCCCCAGCTGCATATGGGACTTGATACCAGGGGACAGTGCCGTGAGTCTGCTCTCCTGCAGAAGGCAGCGAGCAGGCAGGGGATCAATTTAGGAACCTGAAAAGGCCGTAGACCTGTTCACACTGGCCCCAGCAGGCCTTGGGTCCATGATGGAGAAGGAGGAGGAGGAAGAGGGAGAGGAGGAGGAGCTGTGTTCCTTCTTGTCCCTGAGGAAGGAAGTGTGCTGCTGTTTCTGAGTAGTTTGGCTCATGGCTGAAGCAGGAACTCACAGTCCTTTTGCTCTGGGACAGGAAGTGGAAAGTGAAGGTCTCAGAGGTCCTGGAGGCCTAGTAAAGCCTTCTTTGCATCTGCTTAGGTCCAAGAGTAACTTCCTCTCCCACTGAGAACACAGGGAGCTGGGCAGCTGTCCCTTAGGTAGCCTGTTTCTACTCCAGCTCTCTCTCAGACTCAGAGCCGCCTTCTTCCTCTTGAAAAAAAATGGTGCTGAATGATGGCTGCCTCAGTTCTTCCTTTAAAATGGACCTTGTAAAATACTGTTATGTTCAAGGTAGTCCTGTTGTCCATTTCTACACCCTGCTGGCTTCCCTACATGATTTTTTAAATTTTTTTCAAGCATGTATATGTGTATTGGTGTGGGAGGAGGGCCCATGTTCAAGCCAGTGCATGCGTGTGGAAGCCTGAGTTGACTCTTTGAGACAGGGTCTCTTAGCTGAACCCAGAGATGCCTTGTGTGACTTGTGTCTGGCTAGTCAGTTTGCCCTTGGGGTCCTCTCTCTGCCTTCTGTGCACTGGAATGGCATGGAGGCGCCCACGTCCACATGGCATTCATATGGGTCTTAGGAAGTCCCAACTTAATTCTTCATCTTGTGTGGCAAGCATTTCACTCACTGAGCTGTCTTCCTAGCTGGTGGCATGGTTTTTTACAACCTGAGCTCTTACGTAAGCATCATTCCCTTCAGTTATTCATGGGAGCGCTACGGCCAGGCTCTCTGTTTACATCCTAAGTGTGCCAGAGGATCCTTGTGTGACTCAGGTGGCCTAACCCCTCAGCTTCAGCCATGTCAAAAACCTGTTGTTCTGGCCTTTGGCTTTAGCCCCCTCTGAAACCTGGGGCCCTGTCCATGCCTCCTGGTGAGTTTTATGTGAACAATGCTTAACATTTTAAATACTGTATTTTTCTTTCTAGTGCCTCAAGCTTCTCAGGCTAAGCTAATATTTGGTTAAATTTGGGTCAGAAAAACAGCAACAGTGCCTGTTTGAATTTGCTCACAGTGCAGAACGCATTTGCAGGTGCACAGGCTTCCGGAAGCTGAGGGTGGCTCTGACACGGTTACCTGCTGAGAGGCAGGAGCCCTCACTTAACACATCCCTTGACCCTGCTTTTATTTTATTGTATTTTGTTCATAACCCCTGAGTGAAGTGATGGAAAGTGATTTGAAATGAGGCACATAGTCATGTGGAGGGAAAGGTGATTTGAGATCATCTTAGGGAGGGATTTAGAGAGTCAGCACCATGCAAAGACAGAGTGACCAGCCAGTGATTGAAAGGGCAGAGAACTGTTAAGCTGTATTTTCCCAGACAGTGACCCCAGGCCTCTACTCAGCATAGGAATGAGAGCAGGTTGATTCCTTGGCTGTGATTCTGTGATCTCCAGTGCACTTCTGCAGGGCATGGGCGATGACCAGGCGGAGCTTCCCTGGCTCTTCACTGGTGGCCCAGGTGTACAAAGGGCTGTGTTTTCCCACTCAGCTCACTGGATCAGTCTCCCTGAAGATACTGTGGCATCTAGAAACAGCCTTGGGCCAGAGCCCCTCTTTGGACCTAGAGGAGTTTTTCCCCTCTTCGTGGAGCAGCCATGTACCACGGAAATGCGGCGAATCTCATTTCCCACACTACAGTCTTGTTAACTGATTTTTTTTTTTATCATGTCCTATTATATCTGTGTGATATGTGAATTTTCATTCAACTTCTACAGCCTTCTCCCAGTTTCTAACCCGCGGGAAAGGATTTCATTTGATTCACCCTTGAAACAATTTTATGGAAATCATCAACTCATTGGCTTGGAAATAAGGCCAGGCTGGTGGGGGGGCGGGTCCTGAATGCACAGGACTATGTGGCTTGCTCAGAGTGGCAGGGCTAGTGGGGACGAGATTAACAGACAAATCTTTCCTGAAAGGGGTGCAGGATTCCTTTGTTTCCTTGGGGGGGGGGTGGGGGTGGGGGAGGGGTCACAGGCTCTGTTCACATCTTCATGGTCTGTGGGCTTGCTCTGTATAGGAGCTAGACAGCACGTTCTCAAATCCAGGGGAAAATTTAAATTTCTTTAGGAACACATGCAGGCATCCTGCAGGCTTCTTTGCTGAAACCAAAGGCACTGCATGGTCCCTTTGCAAAGAGTGGTGAGGCGGAAACACTGTCAGCCTACAGGCATGGTTAGTGTGGACCATGGGAACCTCCCTTATGCATTTGCATTTAGATGCACAGGGGTGTGAGAGACACAGAGCCAGAAATGGAAGTGAGGTGTGACTGGGTCAGGGGTGGGAAAGAGTGAGATGGCGTGCCTGTTTTGTGGTTCACTGGTTTGTGTTAACCTTATCATCTTTAGTGAAGGACTAATAATATGCAAGTTTTGGTGCTCTGCAAGTTTTACACATATTATTTCCAATTCAGTGAAATATTGCATATCTGCCACCTGCTTACAAAGACAGCCATGAGCACAATTGCCCAGGCTGTTATTAGGTCAGTGTTTCAGGACTGAGAGTGGGAAAGCACAATGGCCCCAGGACTTCTTTGATGCACACTCCATTGTAATTTGAATTTAGCTTTTCTGGCAGGAATGACCTGCTTTCACCTGTGATGCAGATCCTTCAGAGCCCACCAAGGATAACTGTGGTTCATGTGTGTTTTCGGAGGAGGAATGCTGGGGTAAGAAAAGTTGGGAACCTAAGCCAGAGTCACGTGGGACAGTGAAGTCCAGGTTCAGACACCAGTGGCAACCCTCTTGACACCGTATGTGTCTCGGAGTCTGTAGGCTTGGGACTGCTAGTTAAACACAGGGACTTGAAGAGAGGTGCTCAGTTGGCAGAGTGCCTGCCTCGTACGCACGAGACCCTGGCTTCCATTCCCACCACACAAACCAGGCTTGGTGGCTCATTCCTGTCATCCCAGCCTTTGGGAGGTAGACGCAGGGGGATCAAAAGTTCAAGGTCATCCTTGGCCTCATAAAACCCTGTCTCAAAAAAATAAGTGAACAAAGACAGGCTTTCTTTCTCCCCTGTCCAAAATACCACGAAGGGTAGAAGTGAAGAAGTAAAATGAGCGTGTCGTGCTTCGGGAGTGCTGGAGTGGGGGAGCCACAGAGGGCCAGCTGTGTCAGAGTAGAGGGTGGGAGGGTTGAGCACCTGGAGTGGGGGAGCCACAGAGGGCAGCCTGTCAGAGTAGAGGGTGGGAGGGTTGAGCACCTGGAGTGGGGGAGCCACAGAGGGCAGCCTGTCAGAGTAGAGGGTGGGAGGGTTGAGCACCTGGAGTGGGGAAGGCGGAGGCAAGTCAGGCTGTTGGTGCTACGGAGCCAGACACGGAATGGAAGCAGGTCAGCTCCTGTCGCGAGGCTTCGTCTCCTCTCCCACCTCTCAGCCAGTTTCTACCTGCCCTGCACTCTGGGAGGACACTGGATTTTTTTCTGGGGAAGTTGAATCTGAGGCAGGGAACATCACTGAAAAGGGAGACCGGGAAGTTAATGGTGTGCGGTCCCTCTGCATTCTTTACTTTGGGCCAAATACCTCCAGACAGGAGGCTGGCTGGAAGGCCCTTCCTAGGACAGACCCACCCACAGACCCTTGCTAATGGTGGCCAGACTCTGACTTCTCCGCAGGATACAAAGTAGGCTGCTGAACACTGTGGGTCCTTGAGGTAGACTCAGAGAGGTAGAAGGGTCAGCTTCCGACTCTGTCATTTGGAAACAGCCACAGAAAACCCAGATTGAAAATCTTTAATCACTGTCAGAATATAGAAATTTGTGACTATGGATAAAGAGAGCATATGATTTATGAAGCATTGAGAACCCTAGGGCCAAATCTAAAAGATGAATGATCACCATGGAGAACTACAGAACATTATTGAGCACAGTTAAAGCCCCAAGTATGTGGAGGAATAGTTAGCTGCAGCTTGGAAAGTTCTAGGCTGATGTAGTGTTTGATTCAAAGACGCTTTCTGTGTAGGTTTTGTGGAATACTCTGGGTCACCTGTCACTAATGCATCTTCAGAAGCAGCAAAATGACCCCAAGGTAAACAACCTTTAGCTGATGTATTGTTGAATGTTTGCAAACTGTTGATTAAAGTCACAAATAGCTGCTCAGCTCCCTCAGACGCATCTGACGTGTTTGGTGACACTAGAGTTCTGTCTGTGACTGTCATGTTGGCTACTGTCAGCACACACTGTATGTATGGGGCTTTCTCTATTCTGAAATGGGATTGGTCAGTAATTCACTTCAGCCTCTAATACAGACTCCTTGGTGCCCTTCACCCTGATCAGCTCCTGAGAAAGCACCAAAGAAATGAATGTTTGTATTTTGGAACCAATCTGGGCAGTGCTGACTTGTGTGAAGCTGGGGGCTGCATTCTGCTGGAGGATGGCTCTTGCTCTTAGGGACGTTCTCAGAGTTGGACAAGATTAGCTGAAGCCTAATAGAAAGTGGCATTTAAAGGAGGTAAATATGGTATTTTGCATAATGGTGAAGAAATCAGTATTTATAAGCACAGCCCTCAGGGGACTGACCTGGCTGCAGTTCATTAGGAAATGAATGAACAGCTACTGGGTTTCACAAGTACCACCAGTTCTGCACATGTTGCTGATGTAGTGTGATTGCTAAAGACACACATTCTTAAGCTATATTAATGGGCATGTGGGTAAAAGCTCCCTTTGTTTTACATGGTCCGGCTGCCTCTGGGGTGTTGTGGTAAGACGGGGTCTGGCTGGTCATGGGGCATTATACCCAGTTGCCCTTGGGGTGTTGTGGTGAGATGGGGTCCAGTTGCCTCTGGGGTGTTTGATGAAATGGACTGTTCTGAGAAGACACCGAATGTGGAAGGTGCAGTGGGATGTTTTGAACAGTCGAAGCAGAGCTTGATGACAAGAAGCTGTTACATGGTCCATCAAGATCTTCCCACAAAGCAGGGAACATTCTGTCATTGGAAGTGTTCTAACCATTATTTGCACAATGAGTGGAGATTGCTTTCTGGAATGTTCTCCCTGTGTACATTGCCTGACATGTTGCTATGATACAGACCGGTGAAGGCTCAAGGATGCCCCTTACTTGTGTCCTACATTATCCTGTGCCTGTTGGACAGGACACTCCAAGGACCATTTCTGTTATGGGGTTGTGTGACTCCAGGTCTCTTTTAAGGGCTAATGATTTATACAAAGAATGATTAGCTGGCAGATTGATAGAGTGAGTGGCTGGATGTATAGGCCCAGTGAGCTTCCCAACCCAGTGACTTTCGTGTTTCCTGTGGTTAGATCTCTCCTTAGATACTAGGTCTTTCAGGGACAGTGTAATGACAAGGTGACCTTTGCAAGTCCACAGATAACCAAGATCAGTCTGGATAGTCTGCGTGGCCTTGTCAGGTACCCTCAGGAGTCTCACTCCAGTCTGAGAAGGTCACCTTCCAGATGGAAGGAGCAGGTCTCACTTTTGAGGATAGTGACCCACCATCCTCCGAGGGTGCTGTCCATCGAACTGCAGCTTTGGGTGAGGAGCC
Source organism: Eospalax fontanierii (assembly GCA_035773235.1). Classification (NCBI taxonomy): domain Eukaryota; kingdom Metazoa; phylum Chordata; class Mammalia; order Rodentia; family Spalacidae; genus Eospalax; species Eospalax fontanierii. Next base: position 2,575,351 of record CM069524.1, on the reverse strand, counting down.
TCCTGCTGCTCTGATAGATAACTCAAGGGTGGCCAGGCAGCAAATGAGACAAAACATAGAAAACCCACATCCCTGGGGATTGTGGTGTGCCGACTTGGTGGAGCTCTCCAGACGCGCTGCACACACTAACGCTGCTGTGTCGCTTTCTCTCCTCTACCACTCCTTGCATCGCAGAGCACCAGAACTACTTTGGAATAGATGAAAACCTCGGCCCCGTGGCAGTCAGCATCCGGAGGGAGAAGGTAGAAGACCCCAAGGAGAAAGAAGGATCCCAGTTCAACTACAGGGTGGCCTTCCGAACAAGTGAGGTAAGAGGCTGCTGTGCTTCCAGATGCCCAAGGAGGAAATCTGACTCATCTGAGCTGTTGCTTTAGCTCTAGAAAGATCTATTTTTATTTACTTTTAATTAAAAAAAATTACGTGTAATTGTTTTGTCTGCATGCACTTGCATTCGATGCCTGTAGAGGCCAGAAAAGGGTGTTGGATCCCCTGAAACTGGAGTTACTGATGGCTGTTAGCTGTCTTGTGAGTTCTGGGAACTGAACCTGTGTTTTCTATTAGAGCAGCTAGTGCTCTCAACTGCTGAGCTAACTCTCCAGCCCCTCAAATCTGTTTTTTAAAAAATCTTTTACTACTTTTATTTTATGTGTATGAATGTATTGCCTGCATGTGTGAAAGTGCACCCATGTTGTGCAGTGCCCACGGAGATCAGGAGAAGGCATTAGATTCCCCTGGAAATGGAATTACAAATGGTTGTTAGCTACCATGTGGGTGCTGAGAATCAAACCCAGGTCCTTTGCAAGAGCAGCCAGTGCTCTTCACCACTGAGCCACCTCTCTAGCCCTCAACAGTCTATTCTTCATGTCAGTCATCCAATGTTTAAGTACATTGGAAAGGGGTTTTGTAATTTTTTTTTTTCTAAGTGAAAAAACTTGGAAACCTGTCATGGATTGACAGGCCTTACCTCCATTTTTCATGATAATATACCATGATAAAGACAGAAGGTTCTAGAGCTGAGGCCCGAGGACAGAAATGAGCTATGCAGTTCACATTCAAGTGCAGAAGACGAGGCAGCCTGCAGTGGGTCGGCATCTGACAGGCATCTAGTGGCACTGTCCATCCGGCCTGCCTCCATGGAGAGCAGCTTGTTCCCTGCTAGCCTCCACTGAAAAGTGATATCACTCCATGTGGTGCAGCAGGGCTGCTGAGCAGCAGAGGTGCCTACTGATCAGCTTTCCCCATCTGCCCCTGTAATCAGAGCAGGATGTATTTGGCAGATATACCAGGATATCTTGGCTGACTGCTTCCAGGTGAGACAGAGAAAAGAGACCTTTGCAGTTTAGCACCAGGTCATTTGGGCCAGGCTACCGCTTTGGCCCATCCCACCAGTTTAGAATATTGACCTCGGGCAAAACCTGAGCCCAGATCTTATGGCCATCTCAGCCACTCACATGCAGCCCTGAGAACGTTCAGCCTGGAAATTAAACAGAAGATAAGAAAGGAGTAGAAGAAAGTAAACAGAAATGGGAAGACGAGAAGGAAGCGGTAGGTCGGCTGTCCCTCTTTGTCCCTCAGTGGTCCCTCTGAAACCACTGTCCCACGTGGTTTCAGAGCTCGTGGATGGGTGGTTTTTGACCTTCGTCTGCTGCCCTGTTCTTAGGTGCCGTGTGTTAGTTCCTGCCCATTCCGGTGCCTCCCGTATTCCCCTGTAGTGCTGTTGGTGAACAGAACATTGATTTTGTGTTTTCAGATGGAGCACCTTTTGCCCTACTCAGGAACTGAATGAATTATATACCCCTTGTGAGTACAGCAAGTACTGAGTCTTGTGTTTGCCCCCAGCTCACTACCCTGAGAGGAGCAATCCTGGAAGATGCTGTCCCTTCCACTGCGAGGCACGGCACTGCCCGGGGGCTGCCCCTCAAGGAGGTCCTGGAATATGTCATCCCAGAGCTGAGCATCCAGTGCCTGCGGCAGGCAGCCAACTCCCCCAAGGTTCCTGAGCAGCTGCTCAAGCTGGATGAACAGGGGGTATGTATGGTGTGTGGCCAGACAGCACATGAGAACCTGGGTCTGTGCTGCTAAAAATGGGAGTTTCCTTTATCCCCTCTCTTCCCTTCTCCTGAACTTCCTCCCCCATCCCTATCACCTTTGAGGCAAGGTCTTGCTGTATGCCTTAGGCTGGTCTTGAACTCAGAATTCTCCTGCTTAGGTCTCAGGTAGCCAGAATTACAAGCATGAGCTTTCACACCTGGCTTTCATGATCTTTCTTTTCAGACCATTTATGCCTCCCAGTGAAGTGTATGGCCCCAGAGACTGCTTTGGAAAATTCCTTAGAGGGTCCATTTTCTCTAAACTCATGTGCCTCAACTTTGTGGGAGCTGCCACCAACCTGAGTTTCCCCATGGAGCTGTGAGGCCACAGAACTTCAAAGCCACGTGGCAGTTGTGATGTGCTGTTATATTGCAGAATAAGGCAGGCACTTCATAAGATTATGAGCAGAGCAGGTCAGGAAGCTGTACCCAACATTTTGAGTTCTTTGGTGGTCACCTACTTAGAATGTGATGCCAAGGAACTGATTTTGAAGATTGTATTCCTTGTATTGCCAGATTTTCAGGCTTTGTGATGTTAGACTTCACTATATTGGTGGTTGGACTTCACTATATTTGTGAGCATGGGCCGATATTTCAGGAGGGAGGGCCAAGTACCGTTTTGACAATTTTCGTGTTTTCTAAAAGAGGGCAGGTAACATAAGTCACTTCCTTAATATCATCAAATTGTTCCCAAGTTGTAGTAAGCAACCAAGGTTCTTGGTCCCTGAAGGAGTCTTTTTCTGTGTCATGTTCCATCTTGCTGGCAATTCACCAGAGAACAGATAAGGAACAGATAAGTATGGCAGTGAGGACCCATGCTTGTAGCCCTGAGTCTGGCCAGGCTCTGTGTATATTTCAGTGTTATGTGTGTATGTGTGTGTAGGAGCCAGAATCTAGCTGTTGTCATTACATTCCCAAGGGCTTTGAAAATGGTGTTGGCTTTGGGTCCTGTGATCCAGGTCCAGTTTTGAGAAATACCAGTCTTATTCACAGATGGACCTACTCATAATTTGGTTTTTTTGGATGCTTAGAAGAGAGTGTATGAAATGGCCTAGTACTGAGTAGAGACTCTCCCAGGATGTCAGGTCTCCAGTTATCCAGCCTTTCCTGGAATAGATTACCAAGAAATGCCACTCTACCAGATTTGGGGAACCAGGGAAAACATGCCAGCCAGCCCAGACTTGCTCTGATCAGCCAGCTTGAAACCATACTATATGCGGTTTCTAGGACCAAATACTTATTTTAATTCCTCCTTCAAAGAGCTGGCCCCTGGAGAGGAGGGTTTCCTACCGGAGACACCAGGGCAGTCTGGACAAGCTGCCCCTGAGGTTCAGTAGCACCAGAAGCCATGGTGGTACCCAGATGAGGTGACACAGAAAACTGACGGTGCTCTAAGTTGAGCAGCAGTCAAGGAACAGAGGCTAGGCATGCAGAGATGCCGGCACTGGGGCAGTGAGCTCTGGAAAGTAGGTGACTGAGGCAGTTTCTCCGGTACTGAAGATGCAGAGGCATGGGAGACAGGATCTGTGGTGGCCTTAATGTGCCACAGTGTTAATGGACACATGTTAAAATGAGGCCAAATTGCTACTGAGATTCTCATCTAACAGAGAGATGTCTGGGATGTGTGAAATACACATGTGGGGTCTCGTGGTGGTAATCCAAATTCCACCAGTCACTTGTCATCCACCAGTGTGCAGTCGTTGCCAGTCTTGAGTGTCCCTAAAGCTCCAAAGATCCTGAACCATCTCCCAAGTGACTCAGGACCAATAGCTGCTCATAAGGAAACAATAAGGGTTTGTTTGGGGTTTTTTTGTACTTAGTATTGTTTTGAAGAGAATTTTCTTATCTTGATCCCAGTAAAGAATAAAACCTTGTAACACCAGGAGTTCAGTACTCTTGCACATTATTTTATAACCCACCGTCAAAGTCAGCATCATCATCTTCCCTGAGTGATGAACTTGTGGCTGATGGAACCCAGAGTCCATCCACTCTGGCATCCATCAACAGAGAAGGCTGGTTCCATCTGGCTGTGGCAGGTGATGGTCACTTTCATAGCACCCCAGGGTACCCATCAGAGGGACAGCAGAACTTCTTGTAGCCTGCTGAGGTCACCCCAGGAAGCATTGGCCTTGCCTTCTCATCGTGGATAATGAGGTGGCTGAAGGAGGCGAATGAAACTGTTCACAAGTGTTCCTGCTCAAAGGACTGGCTGTCATTCTGCTTTGCGGTACTGCTGGAATCAGCCTTAGGGGTCTTTAGAGACTGAGTTTCATATCTCAGTCATGAAAGCAAATACATTTAGGGTTCGGAGTCTACAGGAAGTCAGTGACATCTGATGATCTGTCAGTTCTTTGGACTTATCTACTGGTAGGAGGATTAAGGTCTCTGATAGTGTGAGTGAGAAGTAGATGTTTTCAGAAAACAAGCCATTGGTAAAGATGGATCCAGTTTCTCTCTGGCTCTGGGAGGAAGTCTGTGGCTTCCACCACACCACAGCATTGACCGTGAGGTAAGATTACAGCAGGAACTGTTCAATTGCTGCTACAATGCTTGATGGGATATCATATCTTTAACCAATGTTTTCCTTTCAAGATAGTCAAAAAATGTGAGAAATGATTGTAATTGTAGAGCCAAACTTACTTTGGTGGAAACAAAACATTTTTCTATTTATGTACATATATCACAGTTCCCACTGAGGTTCTTTCTTTCCAAGACCTTAATTTAATTTGAATTTTTTCCCCTTACAGACTTACATATTTCCATGAATGTTCAAATAAATTACAGAAGAAAAGGCACTTGAACCAGTGAGGGAAAACTTTTAAAGTTCACGGCCTTTTCCTCTTCTGAACTTGGAAGATAAGTCTAATTACCATAGGCAGTATATAGGATGAAGTATTTGCCCAGTTGTGTTTTTAGTGAGATACCAGAACAGCACTGCCTGTTCTTCTGTCAAAGCCCATGTGGTCTGCTCATAGATGATATTTCTTAAGGCTTTTGGCCCTTCTCCATTTGTATTCTGGGGTTTCTGGGCTTGGTCTTCATTTCTAACTGCTTGCACAATGAGAGCTGCGTACCTTTCTGCTTGTGAGAATTTTCTGGTGTACTTTCCTGGGAACTGGATCCTGAGCTTCCACAGTTTTAACTTGGCTGGATATGAGCAAGCCCAGAGGCCTCTGCCAAGTCAGTCGTGTTTCCTTCCATTTCAGCTGAGCTTTCAGCACAAGATCGGGATCCTGTACTGCAAAGCTGGCCAGAGCACTGAGGAAGAGATGTATAATAATGAGACTGCAGGGCCTGCCTTTGAGGAGTTCCTGGACCTCCTGGGTCAGAGAGTGCGACTGAAAGGCTTCAGTAAATACCGCGCACAGCTGGACAACAAGAGTAAGCTCCTTGTGCTGGCTGTGTGTGTGTATGTATGTGTATGTGTGTGTTTTCCTATGCGAGTGTGTGACTGTTTTATGTGTGCATCTATCTATATGTTTCTATGTATGTGTTTATATATGTAGCCTATGCGTTTATGTGCATGTGTTGGTGTGTGTAGCCTGTGTTGTGTGTATGTGTGTTTGTGTACACACATTGTGTTATAACTTGTGTTTATGTACATCTCAAAAAACAACAAAGCAAGCTACATGACTAGCTTTGTAATCAGTGGTATCCAGACTTCATTTCTTTTTATATGTTTATGTGTGTGTACATGTCTGTGTAAGCTGTGTGGATGTGTGCACATGTGTGCTGAGTATCTTTCCTATATTGTTCTCCACCTTATGTTTTAAAATTTTTATTGTTGTATGTGAGTGTGTACCCTGATATGCATGTGGAGGTCAGGAGTCCATTCCTCCTTCTGCCTTGCTGGGACAAGGTGTCTCTTGTTTCTGGCACTGCACAGTACACTCTGAACTAGCTGACCCCCGAGCATCAGGGCAATTCTCCTGCTTCCCTCTCATTTCTCCATGGGAGTACTAGATTTGCAGATGCACAGCCCCACATCTGGCTCTTTTACATAAGTCCAGAGATCTTTCTCAGCTTGTCAGGCTTGTGTGGCAACAGTTTTTACCTGCTGAGCCATCTCACTTGTCCATCCACCCTTATGTTTTGAGATAGGGTCTCTCTCACTGAACCAGGATTTTACTAATGTGGCTAGACTGACTTGGCTAGGAAGCTCCATCTGCCAGTCTTCCCTCCATCCCCAAGTTCAGACATTCACCTCTCTGTCTGGCTTTTTGTTTGGGTGCTGCAGGTTCTAACTCTGGTCCTCATGCTTGCATGGTAAACACTTTAACCAACCGAGCCACCTCCACAGCCCCACTCCATTGGTTCTCAGCATTTCCATCTGTGAAGGAGGGAGATATTGTGAGAGACCACATGATAGTGAACCACATTCCCCCTCATTTTTAATGTATGTGATGTGTCATTGCTGTGTTCTTGTGAAAGAATAAAAAACTATATCCTTTAAGGGAAGAAATTGTTAGACATTGTTCCAATTCTCATGTTCAATCTTGTTTCACTTTATTTTTTTAAGACTGGGTAACCAAGGATGACCTTAACTCTCGATCTTCCAGCTTCTATCTCCTGAGTGCTGGAGTGACAGGTGTGAGTCACTAGTCCTGGTTTTTTGTATTTTCACTTTTCTGTGTTCTGGAAGATTAAGTGTTCCTCTCTCCCCCAGTGACTAAGAATTAACTCTGAATTCATGCACAGCGTTCAACCAGGCTGTCTGTCACGAGTCAGACCCTTCAAATACTTGTGCGTAGATTCACTGGCCTCGTCCTCTGCTTGTTTGCCTGTGTGTGCCAAGGCAAGGCCCCTTTGTCCTCCTTGGGTCCCTGAATCTACCCTGTGAGGTCACTTCAGTAGAAAGTGCCTGGGGGCCAAGCCCCCGGGGGAAAGCTGGTAACAGCCAAGTAGGGAGGGCAGAAGAGGCTGTATCCAAGGTGGTTGACAACCCAGACACCTTTCGCAGAAATCACCTTCCAAGTGTTAGAATCCAAATTCTTTAATTACCTAACTTGAAATGAATTTTCATTTTCAGCGGATTCCACAGGCACCCACTCCCTCTATACCACGTACAAAGACTATGAACTCATGTTCCACGTGTCAACGTTGCTTCCCTATATGCCCAACAACAGGCAGCAGGTGAGTCCTCCAGCATGCAGCGTGGCATGTTCCCCAGACCTCCTGTTGAGCCTTGGGTGAGACTGGTAACTTGCATTTAAGCTATAGAATTTTTTGTTGAGCTGACAGTCTATGACCATTACCTTTGGGGTATGTGAGCCTTTATAGGAATGTTACTGTACTTTTTTATTTATCAAGAAACTTAGAAGCTGGCAATTTAGACTCTTAGGAGAACCCATGCCAACTATGTTTACCATGATTAGAACACCTGTGTTAGGCAGCCAGGTTTCTACATAAATACCTTATTTAAGAAAACATTGCCTGTGGTCACAGCTGATGCAATTTCCAGTGGCTACTCCTTGGGTTTTTTGTTTTAATGACACGATGTCTTGACTCCTTTTAGAGGGGGTGAAATTCCACTGTGCATAATACTGTACATGAAAATCATTCCTTAAACTTAGGAACATTTGAGAACCTCATGATGCATTAGATATCATAACATGACTTATAAAACATTTGGTGCAGCTATAAAATGTGTTGACAAGTTCTTTTACTAAAATTGCTAGAAATGATGGCCCATTTGACAATGCTGTGGCTGCTCAGGAACTCCGAGGCTTTTGTTTGGGGTAGAAAGTGACCTGTGCCTGGGATAAGGAGGATCTGTGGGTTGGGAAGCTCTACCCCCAGGTCCTTCAGAACCCAGACTCTACTGATGTCAAAACTGGAGACTCTGAAAAAGGAAGACTGCCAGGTTTCTGAAAATTACTCCCAGGAAAGTCTGTGTTCCGTGGGATGTGATTTGTGCCACAACTTATAATTCTGGGGGCATGTCTTTACTTGGGTTTAAAGCTAGGGCTAAGATAGGTTTCTCTATCTGGGAGGCTAAAGTTTCAGGTGTCCCTCACCTGCCTTCCTTGCTGTTGAATAGCAAAGCGTAGAGTGTAGAAGACAGCCTGAGAGTCTCTTGACCAACGAATGAAACATAATTATTGCAGAGAATTTTCTCATTTCATAAACACTACCGAAATGTATGGATTGAGTTAAAAATCTACATTTTTTTTTTCCCCAAAAAAGAACCACCACCAGTTCTAAGCAGCACCTAGACCTTGAGGGCTCTGCACCTGAGGAATAAGCCCTTTTTGGTGGGGAACAGGTCAGGGTGACCTTGTACCCCCATCTAGCCTGGAACTCGCTTGCTTTTAGACAAGACTGGCCTCAGACTTTCAGAGCTCTGTCGTGTCGTCTTGTCCGTCCCCCGGCCCCAGAAGCAGAAATCAGCACTTTTGAACTTGACCTCCCCCCCTTGTAACCACTAGCTGGCCACGCCTTCCATTTTCTCTCTGACTCTTACTTCAGCCCTTGTCTCTCCTGAGCAGTCTACAGCATTTTCTCATATTCATTTTTTCTTCCCCTCTGGGAGTTCTAGCTGTAGATTTCTGGGATTACAAGCCTACACCATTAGTTCCACTGTGAGCTCCTAAACCAGTGCTGCGCACAGTATATGTATGCCCTGAGTGTTATTGTTAACTGTTTTATAGTTCCACAGCTGTCTTCACTGGTATTCTGAGATGACTAAACTTGTATGCTGGTTTTGTGTCCCTGTTCTACTGTTGTGTAAAGGTAATGCCTGGATGGTTAGTGAGGGAAGAGACTAAATGCAGTAATAATTATGGAAATTTTCTTCACCCTGACATTTAATAGACTTGCTGATGATGGACTGTTGGCAGAATGTCCTGTATGTAGTTAAACAGGTGGCACTTGTTCAGGTTTAGTGTCTGTTGCTTGTGATAAACACTGACAAAATCAGCTTTGGGGGAAAGGGCTTCTTTCATTTTACAACTCCCCGGTTATAGTCCATCACTGACGAAAGTCAGGGCAGGAACCTGGCAAAGGAACTGAATCAGAGGCTGTGGAGGAATGATGTTTACTGATTTGCTGCTCAGCTACCTTTCCTGCCTAGGGTTGGCACTTCCACAGTGGGCTGGGCACTCCTGTATCAGTTAGAAATCAGGCGCAGCCCTAGCCAACTGGATGGATGCAGTTTCTCAGTGAGATTTCCTCTTCTCTGGCCACTCCAGTTTGTGTCAAGTTGGCAAAGTCTAAGGACACAATACTCTCTGATCTTGGACATGGGTGTTGTTGTCATGGGTTGTGCCAACCTCCTTATTTCTCTCACCCCAAAAACGATGCTCACAAACTTTAATACCAAGAGCGAACAGGTCTGAAGGACCAGCTGGGGTGGTGACTGCTGTTTTGAGGGCTGTAGGACTCAGCCTAGCTGATGGCTGGTGCCCAAGTCCTGCCCTGCCTGTGCCCTCAGTCTCATTAGCACCAGAGTTTTTTAACTGGCGTCCTAACTGGCCCAGACTTGTCCTCGGTACATCTGATTTCTTGTGTTTATTCTTGTAACCATTCAGTCTGGGAGCTGGTTGTGAAAAGCAGAAAAGTCTCCAGAGAGTTTACCACCATGGTTGTAAATGAGCCTGAGCCCTTCTCACAGGCCTTGTAGACCATAGACCTGCTTCTGGAGCCTTATAGCTCTGCATAGGTTAGGCCCACACCGCTCTGGCTAGCTGTCCTCTTTCCCCAGGGCTGTGTCTTCCTGCATTTCCCTTCTTGCTCTGTGGACAAACTTCAGCTCAGCTCATAGGGTGTCATCCCCAAGAATTTCACAGACAAACCTTAAACTTCACCTTGGCAGAGATGCCCTTTCTTTAGACCAGGCTCCTAGAGAGGGAAGTGCCATGGAGCCTGACACACTGGAACTTTTTCTTTTTTACTACATATATTGGAGTGCAAGTGGCCCTGCCTAGAAGGGGTGTCAGGCCCCACAAATTACCTCAGGAGTGACCAGGCCTTTGGGGTTGTGACATTTCTCTCATGGTGGACTCAGGCTGCTGTGCTTAGGTCAGGCCTGGACCTTATTAGACTGTCTACAAACCCTGCTGTGCAGGGCCTTGAGCTTCAGGTCCTGGTTGCTATTATTGGTAAGCCATGTGGGTCCTGGAGCAACTCCATGTGTTGCACTCTCTGAGAGGGTGGCATTTGTATCAGTATCCTCTGTGACTAATGCTCTTCTGCCAGGATAAAGCCCTTATTTGGTTTTCTGTGGTTTGCTTTGTTCCCAACCCCCAGGTAAGAATGTGTGCTAACACCAGCTCCCGAGGATTGCTCTGGGTGAGGGCTGGTCTGGCCCTGTGCCAGAAAACTTCACCATCAGAAGGCTGTTTTCCTCTTCATTTTGTCAGGAAGGTGCTAGAAACCCACATTCTGGCTTTCAGTGTCTTCATTTGCAAAATAGCATTGCTTCTCTGGTTTGTGCATTTTACTCTTGCAGTTGATCAAATGTGGTTCTGTGAGATCAGTGAGTGATGAAAGTTTGAGACCTCAGTTAAGCTTGAGGAGGTCTTACTGATGGGAAACAAGAACTACTGGGTAGCTTTGTATTTCTGCCGGGAGCTGACAGGGGCTTTCCTCAGGAAATACAGTCCACATTAGCTGTGTGGAGGCTATTTGCCTCCCTTAGTTTTTGGTTCTTTGAGATGTGGTTTTGCCGTGTGCCATAAATTATGCAGTATCTGCCAAGTGCCAAGGGACACCGTGCACAGTGATGGCCCTTGTCTGACCTCTTAGTTCTGTCTCTGCTTTCACACTGAGAAGTTGTGTGTTTCAGGAACTCTGTTTGTGTAGGGCAGTGCTCTACATTCTACAGATACTTCAAATAGCAGCATTAGGCGGATTTCTATTTTAACTGTCTGCCTGCTGTGATTGTCTCTTGTCTGGTCATAGTACACACATGTAAATAAGCATTCAGGTTTAGGGGAGAGAGAGGGAACAATCATTTCGACTAGTACAACTTGATTTTTTTAAACATGAATTTGAAATGCATTTTATTTTTAAGGTCTATCAAACTTAGTTAAAACTGCAGATTTAAACAAGGAGGCTCAGGGGATCTGTGACTGTATATTAATACATTTTAAAACTTCTCTCAGACAGTAGAGTGATTTCCATGTACTTAGAACTTTAACCACAGGGATGTAATTAGAACTTTGCCAGGCTGTGAATCAGGGGTTTCACTGGCCTGTAGATGACCATGAAGGGATGAACCTTTCATTCTAGCTTCTCTGGGCCTTTTACTGTGTTCTGTCATAGGCCAGAGAGCCAGCTACGAAATCCTTTTTATATCTGAGTTTAAAAGGTTCTAAAAGTTGAACTTGGTGCTCTCGCCGGTGAAATATGCTCTGTAGGTGCCAAATAAACTCAAGGGTAAGGTCGTTACCTTTGTTGTTGCCAGTGAAGGAAGATTTACTGCCTGAGATTGACCCAGCCCTGCAGTGACATCACCGACTCTTATGAGGGTGACGGACTGCATCAGAAGTGTTTGGAGCATGATTCTGAGCCTTCATTTGCCTGCACTTTCAGGGATCTTCATGCGGGGGTAACTGGCATATAGTCACAGGAGGGTGAGCAGGAAGCCAGTCAGTAGGCCATTTCTCTGTCATTGAGAAGGCTGGGACCAGAAACAGAAGAAGAAAACCAGCCAGTGGGAGAGTGACACCTGGGTGACAGAGGCAAGCCTAGGTTTGAGGGTGGAGCACCGACCCAGCCTTACCAGATTCTCACTGACAAAACACCTGAGAAAAATCCATTTAAAGGAGGAGAGATTTCTGTGGCTCATGGTATCTCATGTTTCAGTCCATGGTCACTTGACTTCATGTTTCTTGTCCCTGTGATGAGGCAGGACATGTCCAAGGCAAACCTCCCCCAGCCCCATGGCAGTTAGAGAGCTGCTTACTTCCTCACAGACAGGACACGTAAGACAGCCCCCTCCAGGAACTCCTGAGGGACTCACGTCCTGATTCTGTCTTCCAGTCTCCAGCCCCTCAGAGTAGTGTTGTTGCATTATGAGTCCGTCCTTGGTTCTTCCACTGGCGGTCAGAGCCCTCAGGACCCATTCACCTTCCACAGCCCCACTGAACACTGCTGGTAGAAACCTAACCCTCCACCCGTGAGCTTTTGAGAGTCATTTCAAATGAAATCACATAGCAGGGAGGTTTCTTCTGGTGAAGTGCACTGTCCATCAACACTGAGCTGTTTGGGAAGAGCCTGGAGTAAGCCCAGTTCTTGACAGGAACCATGTAGGGAGCAAAGGAGTTCTTAGAACACTCCAGCTCCAGATTCCTCCTCCCCGTGCCGACCCCAGCCTTGATGTGTTTAAGATTACAAAAGATTGGGTTTTCTGGCTACTGGTATACTGGAATTCCAGTCATTAATTACTTTGGATTGCATTAAAAGGCCAACTTTCAGTTAATTAGTTTGAAGATCTGGGCTATCCAAGGAGACGGCTTCCTGCTTTTCCTGCAGAGATGCATGCCAGCAGGGGAACAGGTGGTACAAGCCAGGACCCTGTGTTCAGTCACACAGAGCTATCAGCAGGTCACCCCTCCTAGACACTCTTCTCCTCTTCTAAGTTGGAGTGCTTAAACTATAAAATACCATTATCGTAGTGTTTTGAGGTCTGAGGTGCTGTTTTAGGGTATGAAATAAGTAGCTAAAGGTGAAAAGAGTGAGAACACAAACTGAATTCCTGTAAAAGGCAGAGCTGGGGCTGCAGCCCAGAGTAGTGCACTCCCTCCCAAGTGCCAGGCTCTGGGTTCCATCCCTGTTACTGGGTAAGCTTCAACGTTTGAACGTTCATGTAGGTCCTGGCATGTGATTATCTCTGTGCCATGTTGGGGAGCACTCGCTTGCCAGAAAGGCTCTGCTCCTCCTCATCCCTCCCAGAAAGGCTCTGCTCCTCCTCATGCCTCCCAGAAAGCCTCTGCTCCTCTTCATCCCTCCCAGAAAGCCTCTGCTCCTCCTCATCCCTCCCAGAAAGCCTCTGCTCCTCCTCATCCCTCCCAGAAAGGCTCTGCTCCTCCTCATCCCTCCCAGAAAGCCTCTGCTCCTCCTCATCCCTCCCAGAAAGCCTCTGCTCCTTCTCATCCCTCCCTTACATGCTGCTCATGTACTTTGTATTCTGGAGACCTCAGTTGTGACACTGTGTTCCCTCCCTTGCCTGCAGCTCCTGAGGAAGAGGCACATTGGGAACGACATTGTCACCATCGTCTTCCAAGAGCCTGGAGCACTACCCTTCACTCCCAAGAACATCCGCTCTCACTTCCAGCATGTCTTTGTCATTGTGAAGGCACACAACCCATGCACCGAAAATGTCTGCTACAGGTAAGCTCCACCTCCCTCACCACTGGGTGTTTCCTGTTTCCTCTCCTTGGGCTTCCAGTTCTTCTCACAGCCCCAAAACTAATCCCTACACACACACACACACACACACACACACACACACACGCCCATGTAGCCCAGATTGGTCATGAACTCAGCCTCACAAGTGCTGGGATTGTAACCTGGCTGATTTTTTTTTTTTTTAATTTTTGATGGCAGATTGAACCTAGGCCCTTTTGTATGCTAGGCATGTGTTCTACCACTGAGCTTAATTCCCCAGTCAACCCCATAACATCCTAATTATATTTCCACTTAACACTCGGCTGCTTTTTGCAAGAAATAATTGCTTTCCTCCCTTGAGAAAGGGAGTGCCTCACAGCTCAGTGGGGTGTTTCCTCTGCTTTTCTGAGAGACCCAACTCCACACTGCTGAGACCCATGGTTGACACCAACTTCACTGCTGAATGGTGTGGCCTGTCAAGTTCTCGCTCAGGAAAGTGGGTAGTAGACCAAGTCCTGGAAACGCCACGGCAGGGCCACTAAGACCTGAAGGCCACACTTTCCTTGATGACTGTAAAAGGCCAGTGTGTGCTACAGTGTCCCAAGACTGTCTTGACCAGTTCTGTTTGGGTGCTCACCCCTGTCTGGGGCTCTGTCTTAGGAGATAACTGGTGGGTGAGCGAGCACTCTGTGTTCTTAGAATGTGCTAAGAACACACCTTCCACCACATTTGTTTCCAGACTTCCTGATTGGGTATGTGGGAGTTTCTTTTTATTTTTCTCTATTTTCATGTGTGTCGGGGGGGGTGCATATGTTTATGTACGTATGTTTTGTATGCATGGACACGTGTGTGTGGGAGAGGACACTTAAGGCCCAAGATTGATGCTGGGAATCATCCTCTACACTCCCACCTTACTCATTGAGGCAGCTCCCTCTATCAATCTCAGAGCTCATTGATGACTGGTATAGTTAGCTGACTTGCTCTGGGAATTCCATCTCCACTTTCAGAAGCTGGAATTACAGATGAGCCACCACACCCACCTGATATTTATATAGGTGTTAGAGATCTAAATCTGGTCCTCACACTTGAGCAAGTACCTTAACCACTGAAACATCTCCCCAGATTGAGTTTCTTAATATTCTTCCCTTCAATTCCTTGTCTTAAAGTTGAGGATTCTCAGACCTGCTGTGTAAATTTGTTGCATAGTGTGAATAACTTAAACAGAGCAGACATGTGTGAGGGTTCCAGGCTGTTCTCCTTCATGGTCTTCATGCAGTTTTCACCATCTCAGCAGCCTGTGTCCCAGGCTACTGATGCCACTGTCCTCATGGACGTTAAGGCCCTGAAAGATGCATAGCATGCCCCATGGGCAGGAGGACAGCAGTCTGCTTGGCGGATATTAACACTGTGGCCCTGCCTGATATGCAACCCATTTTAAAAAAACATTCTGGAAACTGCTAGTTTCTAGCTGGCTTTGCCTCCTGGTCAACTTGCAGATGGTTGTGAGTCTCTGGCCCACTAAGAAAGGTCTGCTACAGGCCTGGAGTCAATTGTGAGGTGCAAGCTTTCCTCCCATGATGACTCTTACACATCTCTAGGTGAGGCCACTATCCTATATTAATTAAGAAAAGAAAATTCACCAGGCATGGTGATGTAATGTCTTTAATCCCAGCAGTTGGGAGGCAGATGCCAGTGGATCTCTGTGAGATTGAGGCCAGCCACAGATGGTCTACCTAGTCAGTTCCAGTTCCAGGGTACCTGGGTCTGCATATTGAGACCCTGTCTCAAAAACAATAAAAACCCCTACGGAAAAAAAAGAAAGGAATATTTGAGAAAATAAATGTCTGCTATACAAACAGTATGCTTAAAACAGGTAAAATTGGTGTGAACACATTGAGTTAACTTCCTCTGGGATTTTATCCAGTGAGCAGTAATTATGAAAAACACTCCAAAATGAACCTTTCTAACTGATTAGCAAGCTAGGCCTCTAGGTTTATTGTATTTGTTACTATTTCATTGGCTGCTCTTTTTAGGTCAAAAAGTGTATTAGTTACTTTTCTTGTTGTTATGACAAAGTAGCTGACAACCCAAAGAAGGAAGGACTTATTTTAGCCCAGAATTTTAGTCTGTCTGGTGGGAAGTTATATCAGGGTTCAGGGCAGAAGGAGCATGTAGTAGAGATTCCTCACATTTGATGGACCAGGACACAGTGCTCTGGCCACAGCCAGAAGTCGGTATTACCTTTACATCAGTCCCCAGTGGCAGCCATCTGCCAGCCATGCTCCATATCCAGAAGGTTCCATAATTTCCCCAAATCATGTGAGCCCATGAGGGACTTTTCATACCAAAACCATAGACAATATTTTAATTAGTTCCCATTTTCATTGTATCAAGATTTGTCTTAACAGTGAGATGATTTGTTAGCACAAAACACCCTTCTATAAAATATTATTTATTTTTTGTTATTTTTTTTATGTGTATGAGTGTATTGACTGCTTGTTTGTAAATGCACCCATGTCATGCAGTGCTCACGCAGGTCAGAAAAGGGCATGTTCCCCAGAACTGGAGTTACAGGCAGTTGTTAGCCACCATGTGAGTGCTGGGAATTGAACCCTGGTCCTTTGCAAGAGCAGCTAGTCCCCTTAACTACTAAGCCATCTGTCCAGCCCCAGCACAAAATATCTTAAAGACAAATACTCATTTTTATTTATTTTCAAAGTTTTTTCAGTATTAATTAAATTACTCTGGGAGGATTGTTTTTGAAACCAGCATACATGTTTTATAGAACAAAGCACACCTTGTTATTTTTCTGTGATAGAAGATAGTATGTTTCCACCCTTCTGAGAATAGTTGTTGATTTTTAAGAAATCAGAGTCTAGTCACACATTTTATATTTACTTCTGAGATTCAAATCAAAATCAGAGTATCTCAAATATTTGGAGGTGCCCTGGCTTCTCTGAGCCCTTAAAATTAAAATTAGAATAGGCAACTGTGGCAATAGATGGGCTGACCAAGGGTTAAGGAAGGGAATTAAGAGGAACCTTTTGTCACCTAATGTCATTTCATTGTTTCCCTTCTCCTTCAGTGTTGGAGTTTCCAGGTCAAAGGATGTGCCGCCCTTTGGCCCCCCAATTCCCAAAGGTGTAACTTTTCCAAAGTCAGCTGTGTTCCGGGACTTCCTTTTAGCCAAAGTAATCAATGCAGAAAATGCAGCCCATAAGTCTGAAAAATTCCGAGCCATGGCCACTCGAACAAGGCAGGAATACTTGAAGGACTTGGCCGAAAACTTTGTAACGACTGCCACAGTGGACACCTCTGCAAAATTCAGCTTCATCACCCTGGGCGCAAAGAAGAAGGAGCGAGTGAAGCCAAGGAAGGACGCCCACCTGTTCAGCATCGGGGCCATCATGTGGCATGTAGTGGCACGGGACTTTGGCCAGTCGGCGGACATTGAATGTCTCCTTGGAATCTCCAACGAGTTTATCATGCTGATTGAGAAGGATTCCAAGAATGTGGTGTTTAACTGTTCCTGCAGGGATGTTATTGGCTGGACATCTGGGTTAGTGAGCATCAAAGTCTTCTATGAAAGGGGAGAGTGTATCCTCCTATCCTCGGTGGATAGCTGTGCTGACGACATCCGGGAAATCGTGCAGCGACTTGTAGTAAGTACTGGGTTACATCTCCTACTGTCTGGTGCTTCAGCCTCAGGTTCTCAGCAGGTTTGCAGGGAGAACTCCACCTGTGACTGCTGGGCATGGGCAGTCAACTGCTAATCCCATGATTCACAGCTTAACATAGTTGTGGGCCATGTTAAAAAATCAGGTGTGAAGGTGTGCTCTTAATCCCAGCACTGAAGAGGCGGAGACAGGAGATTCCTTGGGAGTCTCTGGCCACCCAGCCTTGCTCGGTCTGCAAGTCCCAGGTCCCAGTGAGAAGAAACCCTTATCTCAAAATCAAAGTAAACCTTTCCTGTGGAGTGACACCTAACAAGACTGACCTCTGCCCTCCACATACATACCCTTGCACATACAAACACATGCACCCATATACATGCACCCGCTTACCAAAACTAAAAGATGGGGTCTTGCTTTATATATAACCTATGCTTTCTGAAGCTCACAGTATACCCCAAACTGGCCTCAAACTTGCCTTAGCCTCCTGTCTAATATTACAAGCATGTTGCCACCATGCCTAGGCTTAATGTGATATTTTTTTAAAGTCCAGAATCCATGCATCATGTCCATAATGAACCATCAAATTTGTTAACAAAGCAGAATTCAGATTTTCATTTGAGTGCATGCAATAGAGCAATAGCAATAAATTAGACTGATCCCAGTTTTATTGCTTGGCATAATATAAGAAGAAAGCATGCTTTGGCCATAAAATGTCTGATTGGTAAGTCTTCTCCCAGGGAGAATGTATTACTTAGTCAACTGAGAATCGTTTAAAAAGAAATGGTATACATTCCTTGTCCTTTCCTCCCGTGAGGTATAAATCTCCTTTGTTATTAGAAGGCCTGTGTAAGAGTAACTTCAGTTAGCATCTGTTTGTGTTGGAGTAGTTTGCATACACTATCTATTCAGTGGTGTGCATAGGCCGAAAGAGGAATCAGCATGTGGACTGGTCTCGGTTCCTGGAGCAGGGACTCTGGGTTAGCTGTGAACCTCTGCCTGCATCATACTTCTTTCTGCAAATACTTCTTTTTACTGGATCTGTGGAGCTTTCACAGTCTGTGCCCCTGAGAAGATGCTGCTCCAGCAGCCATCCTAGGCACCTCCCAAAGATCCTTGTGCACTACTGTGTATCATTTCCGTAGAAGGGTGACTTTTCTGGTGGGAATTAGGAGACATGTTCCTTGGGTCAGGGACTACTTGTAACTTGAGATACTGGGGCTTAAAAAACAATGCTTGTGATTGTGAAAGGACTGGAATGGAGGGATGGATCAGTTACTGTGAGGATAACAGAAATGAGTGGGGACTGGAGTAGGGATGGATCAGGATGCCATCCATCATAGCAGAAGTGGTAGGGACACCTCTTGCAGATGGTGAACTCATTGTTGCCCGTAGTGCAAACTGAAGCCAGGTGTCCATTGTGATGGGGGCGGAGCTTACTCCCAGGGACCCTTCTCAAAAGAGCCATGCTTGGACAGAGGTTCCTCTGGGAGCCCATGGCCCTTCAGACTTTAGAGATGTTTGAAAGCAAGGAAAGGGAGAAAATAATAACAAAAGACCCAAATAGGGGAGGTGACACACCAGTGGAGGAAGTCAGAGATGGAGCCTGTGAAATTCCAGAACAGCCTGATGCCCTTCAGTCTCACGTGGATATTACGTCTCAGTGATACTTGCATTCACATCTGAAAGAAAGCAGAGCACATCTCAGATGTCATCTAAGGTACGGCTGCTTAGAACAAAGCGATGTGAAGGCAGTATTAGATATCACATATTACAAAATTGTGTTATCAAGATTTAAATCAGTTCATGTCTTTGAAAACTTGAACCTTTCAGAACTTGGCTCCTGACTGACACTAACATCCCCTTTCTGCTGAGTCCCCAACATCACATATTTGTCTGGGAGAATCTCAGGGGCAATATGTGCACTTTTGTAACCCTGGAAACCTAGGCCAGTTGCTGATTGGGGAGCAAGCCGAAGTTCCCCAGCTGCGATCACAACCACAGGGCTCGTTAAATAGGTATCTGTGTGTTCAGAGCCTGATTCGTGGAAGCAGAACATTTATTAAACTGAAACTTCGTACATTGCCCCCAGGGCTTCAGGGATAGGGGATCATACCTCCCAACTTGAAATTTCCCATGAAAAAATGATGTCATCCTCCTCAAATGATGTTTAATGGGCCGTGTTTCCCTTTCATGGCATTGCAAGCTCCACTCCGTCAGCACCTCTGAGGGGTACAGTGACTAATTACCTCACTTGTAGCACTGAGAGCTACGGAACCGGCTCTCTCCTTTCACGTTCTTCTCGGGGTGCTGCAGAGTTCCCACTGTTTCAGAAGGGCTGTCACCAGAGCTGTCTGAGTTGGTCCTTCAGCCCCAGGAGAAGAGTACGAGGGTAAGGACAGCTCAGTGCCACCCTGCACTGTACCCTGTAAATAGATGGCAGAGGGGTCTGCAAGCCCCACAGATGAACCCTAAGTACCAGATAAATGTGGGTGGTCACTCACTCCCAGGAGAGGGATGGAGAGAACAGAGCAGGACATCTGCAGACGGTATATAAAGAGCTGCTAAGGACTTCCTCACAGTCCACCCACTTCTGGCCCCTTCCTGAACCAGGGACAACCATTGAGTGTGAGATCAGAAGTGCTTTGGGCAACTTTTTCTTTCCTTTTGAGTTGGATGAGTGTCCAGGAGGCCTTAGAGTTTGATGGTTGAGATTTGTAACTGTTTCATAGGTCTTTTTGTTCTTTCTACTGCTATAATCATCTAAAAGAGTGGAATTCAACCGCTAAAGACCCAGTCAATTTACAGGGGAGGGATTGGCACAGCCCATGCAAAGCTCGAGAGCTCCAGGTCAGTAGCCTCTAAGAAAAGACAGACCACCTGCCACAGGAACCCAGGGTCTCTGAAAAATGAAACTGTGGGGCTGTGTACTTTATCAGGGTCACCTGTGGCAAACTCTGGATTTAAATGTTCTCTCGTGTCACTTGGAGGGACAGAGAGGTGGCCAGGGATGGGGCCAAGGGAGGAAGGACTGGTCTAAACACCTGTATGTGTGTCCCCAGTAAAGACTTGTGGTGGCAGGGTGAAAAACCAAAGTGCATGTCTAACAGCCTTTCCCCCCTCAGATAGTGACCAGAGGCTGTGAGACAGTGGAAATGACCCTGAGGAGGAACGGGCTGGGCCAGCTTGGCTTCCATGTGAACTTTGAAGGAATTGTTGCTGACGTGGAACCTTTTGGCTTTGCCTGGAAGGCCGGCCTTCGTCAGGGGAGCCGATTAGTGGAGATCTGCAAGGTGGCCGTGGCCACCCTGACCCACGAGCAAATGATCGACCTGCTTCGAACATCCGTGACCGTGAAGGTGGTTATCATCCAGCCCCATGATGATGGCTCTCCCCGCAGGTAAGACCAGTTTGCTGGCAGTGTGCACCGCTGCCAGAGGCGGCCCTGACTGCCTGCAGGATCCTCAGAAAGCTAGTCAGATGCCTCTGGCCCATGTAAACCAGGAGAGCAAAGA
The DNA here is from genome assembly GCA_035773235.1 of Eospalax fontanierii. Taxonomy (NCBI): domain Eukaryota; kingdom Metazoa; phylum Chordata; class Mammalia; order Rodentia; family Spalacidae; genus Eospalax; species Eospalax fontanierii. The sequence goes on along the minus strand of CM069524.1, from coordinate 2,554,744 downwards.
AGAGCTTTAGGTGGAAGGATGATATGCATCGATGGAAGGTTGTGACTTTCTAAGGGGTGTCATGACTGACTGACTCCATGATACTGAGTCACCATAGTCCAAGGGGGTGGGCCCAACTGGCTCACCTGGCTCGTGAGACGCATATGTGCAAGGAGTCAGCCTGCAGCACTGTGCAGCCTTCACAGCTTGCATACTTCTTGAACACAAGTCTCCGTTCCATAACGTGCAGTCTGGAATGAGACATAACAGGGATAGGTCTCTGGAATGAGACATAACAGGGATAGGACTATTTGGCGGAAAGACTGTGGGGCGGTAGATAAGGTGTGGAGTGAGTCCAGGGCATCAGCATCCTCATAACCTGCCCTGAGAAACGGGAGGGGACAGAGATGACAGGTGGAGGACAGGACAGACGTGGAAATAGGAAGTGATTCTGTCTGCTGGTAACAGAAAGTCATGGTGCTCAACCTCAAGAAAACACTACTAGGCCTGTCCACCCTGCAGCCCACCAACTGCGTGTTACTTTGGCCAAGGATGGGTATAAATGCAGACTGACACAAAATCATTCACTTACTCAAAACATTGAGGGTTTTATTTCCCCCCTATTTATTTTAATTTTTTGTAGCTTGATTGCACAGTTCTCAGTGTGAACTTTGTAGATGGAAAGGTAATGTTTCAAAGTAAAAATTTGTACTAGGGGCTGGAGAGATGCTCAGTGGTTAGGAGTGCTGACTATTCTTGCTGAAGACTTGGGTCCTGTTCCTAGCATCCACATGATGGCTAACAACTGTCTGTAACTATAGTTCCAGGGAATCTGACCCCCTCTCCTGACCTCTGTGGGCACTGCATGGCATGGGTGCATGTAAACACATGCAGGCAATACATTCATACATACAAAATAAAAATAATAAAATATTTTTAAAAGAATGATTAAAAAAAGAACCTTTGTACTCAACTGTCTGCAAGACCAGAGCTCAGAAAGCACTGATGAAGACTGTGCCCACTGTAGGCCCTGGCCCATGTTGGGAGCAGGTCTTGTGGCTGTCTCTCTAGTGCAGGGAATCCTGAGGCAGGCTCCAGAGCTCTGACTTTGGGAGGATGGAGGACTCCAGGGTCTAGCCCTCCACTGCCCAATCATGGGGATGGGGAGGAAACACCATGTACAAGATAAGGACCCTGTGATACCGAACTCATGTGAAGGTTAAAGTTATCTCTTAAAAGATTAAGATGTTTCTATCATAATTAGTGTTTCTCTTATATTTTAGTTTAGAAAACTGAATTCCCTCAAGTTTCCATCATAATAAAAGAGACAGCAGGCTGCCTGTGTCCACCCTCAGGAGTCATGACCCAGGCGTGTTCTTCCTCCCAGTGGCACAGGCTCTGGTGACATGTTCAGAATCTGTGCTGTGCCCAAGCCACATGTGGCTGTCACATACTTGAAGTGTGGCTGAGTTTTCTCATTTTAATTAATTTAGATTTCATTAACCACATGTGGCTATAGTGGCTGCCCTTATAGAGAGATCAGCCCTAAATGGGGATCTTTTACAAAACAAATCAAGCTGTCTTCATCTCTGCAGTTAATGTGCCAGCATTTGTTTTTGTTTGGGGTTCTTTATTTATTTTATTTTATTTTATTTTATTTTATTTTATTTTGAGATAGGGGTCACCCTGTATTTGGCCAATGTTTATAAAATAAAGATTTAAAAGAACTGCAGTCTCTCTTAGCAGCTCATGCAGCATCCTGTGAAAGCCCTGCTAGATGGTTCTCAGTGCTTCGCCTGATACTCGCCCTTTAGACTCATCTGCTCTGTAGGAATCACAGAACCCACACTTACTGGTAGAAATACAAAGAGAGAGAAGTTGGAAAAATTACTAAGAGTGAGAGACTTGGAATGACCAAGAGCTTATCTTTTGGGTCTTAGAAGCTAAGGTATTGTGTAAGTAAGTGAGCATCATTTACAGTACATTTTAAGCCAGTTCTTTGATGGAAATAAGAATGTATGTACGAGGAGAATCCTCTCTTCAGTCTGTCTTAAGGACTGAATGCTACAGAACTGAATGAAAGGTTCTGGGTTGTTTTGTAGGTCCCATCTGCTGCTGTTCAATAGGAGATGCTTTAAGCATCCAAGCGATCTAGGTAACAGAAACAGTGATGTTCTCCCCATGCCTCATGTTTAGATCATAGAATTTCAAAGAATTGAATTTTCTAAGAAATATTGAGTTGTTTTTCAGCTAAAACAAATAAAACACAGTATGAATGTTCCAGCTGTTATCTGTTTCCCAAGAACATGTTTTTCTTCTAAAGGGACCCTCTTATCTGCTGGATCTGTCTATAATTAATTCTTTGTTTTAAGTGCAATTGAAAATAGCCAGGATATTTATTTAGCGACTTTGCCTTTGCTTCTGAAAAGCCTTGTTATTGTACTTCCTTGAACGTAGCATTTTTTTCCTCCTAACTGGTTCCCAGTCGCCTGTCTTCTCTATTTCCCCCTTTGGGAGAAGGATCTGGACAACTCCGTAAACCATGAAGAAGTCAGTAGTTCATTTATTCCTGATTCATTTCTGTCTCTCAGTATATAGGGGCTATAATAACAATACTTGCTGTGGTCAGGCAGCCTCTGTGGCCTGCAGGCACTTACAGAGCCAACCGTGTCCCCAGCATGGTCAGCCCCTGTCCTGTTTGTAATAACGAAATGTGCGCACACGCGCGTGTGTGTGTGTGTGTCTACCTACCTGTGTTGCTGGAGATCAGACCCAGGAATGCTATATAGGTTTTGTTTATGTGCTTTAGCTGAAATGCTAGACCTCCCAGGCCCTATTGTTACACCTTGTTTTGAGATAGGCAAGTCTTGAACTTGGGTGACCAGCTGCTTCTTCCTCCTACCAGTGCCATCACTCCAGTCTCCATTATTAGACTTTTAAAGAACCATAGAAGGGCTGGAGAGATGGCTCAGCGGTTAAGAGCATTGACTGCTCCTGCAGAGGAACCTCATTTAGTTCCCAGCACCCACATGGTGGCTAACAAGCTTCCATAACTCCAGTTCCGGAGGATCTGATGCTTTCTTATGATCTCTACAGGCAATGCACAACATGGGTACATTTACACACATTCAGGTAATACACCCATACACACAAAATAAAAAATAAATAAAATATTTAAAAGGAACCATAAAAGAGGTGTCAAAGGGAGAATTGGTAGCAACTAACTCATTTATCGTTGTGTTTTTTTGTGTTTGGCTTGGGTTGTGTTGTTTGAGGCAGAGTCTCCTACTGCATAGTAACCTAGGCTGTCCTCAAACTCTCAATCTCTTTACCTCAGCCTCTCAAGTTCTAGAATTACATCCATACCTTGACTTGTTTTAAAGACAGATAAACCTGGGACTGCAGAGATGGCTTGGTGGTTCAGAACATTCTCTGCTCTTCTAGAAGACCTGAGTTCAGTTCCCAGCACCCACATCGGGCAGCTCACAACCCCCTATAACTCCAGCTCCAGAGGATCCAACACCCTCGTCTGGCCTCTGCAGGCACCTGCATACAAGTGTATGTATGTACATACAGACACATAGATACATACACATAAATAAATAATAATTTTTTTTTTAAAGCCTCACTAAAGGGCAGCTGTTTTTAGTTCCATAGCCCCTGTAGTGAAGTGCACAAGGACTTCCCTGGAGCACTAACATCACATTAGATTTGTGGTGTGGAAAATTACCTTCATCTTCTTTTGTAAATTGGCTCTTGGCATCTGTCAAGGAGGAAAAAATTAATTTAAATGAACTGTCTAGAGCATGCATGCATCTGTTCAGTTTTTCCTGTGAAGTTGTCCTTAATCTGAGAGCCATGAGCACAACAGAAATGGCCAAATAAGTTAATTGCAAGGAATTTTAACCTTCAGAAACAATGCGGACAAAGCTTCAGTTTGGTTTTTGAATCAACTTGATAATTGTCTTATGAGGTATCAGTGAGAAAATAATTTGACCGTCTGCCTCCACCTCAACTGAGGCCTACAGCTTAAGGTCTGGCTTCTGGTTGTGCTCAGGTCAGAGGTGCCTAGTAATGACTCCCCACCACTGTGTTAACTGAAGTCTTCTGTGGGAAGACATTTATGTTGCATCAAAAGCCAAAGGGCATTTTGAAGTCCCTCTCTTCAGCTGTGGGTATGGATAGTCCAGCTGTCCCTTAGCTTGAAAGGAAGGCATAGCTGTTTTTAGCTTTCATGGTGGGATTCCAGGGGGGCTTGTTAAGTGACCTCCTGCTGGGGCTGGGATCCTGGAATAAATTCTTGTACTTTGGGAATGAGTGGCCTGGGGCAGCTGGGCATGGGCTCTTCAAATGGAAATAGCCTGAAGTAGAAGGAGCTGCCAGAGCTACCATATAAAAATACTGCTGATGCCCAACATCCCTAATCAAGGTCTTTCTGGTTAGGGAGATGGATGAATCAATGAGGAAGAAATGGCTTACCATGCAATTGTGAGTACCTAGACTGGAGTTAAGATCCCTGGAATGCACATAAAGCCATGTATGGTAGTGAGACAGAATTTCCAGAGCTCCTCCTATGCAAGGTTGGAAGGACAGATAGTAGGGCTCCCAGGAGCAACCAGGCCAGCTAGCCTGATGTGCACGTCGGCCAAGAAACCCTGTCTCAAGCAAGATACTAGGTGAACAGTAACACCCAAGATTGTCGCATGACTACTATGTGTTGTTCATCGTGTTTATACATGAACACACACACATATATACATGCAAAGATTTTTTCAGATCTTTCTGTTTTTTTAAAGTATTTTGTTTATTTTATGTGTATGGGTACATTGCCTGCATGTATGTAAGTGTCCCTGTCTTGTGCAGGGCCCACAGAGGTCAGAAAAAGTGTCAGATCTGGAACTGGAGTTACATATAGTTGTTAGCTGTCATGTGGGTGCTAGGAACTGAATTGGGTTCCTCTGCAAAAGAAGCCAGTGCTCATAACTGCTGAGCTATCTTATCTCTCCAGCCTCCATCTCTCTGTTTTACAAGGGGGTGACTTATAGCCACTGGGGTAGCCCAGCCCTGGCCTTCAGAGGTCTGTCAAGATTGTTTTAAGGAAAGGGCATCATCAAAAGGCTGGGCCTCCTATCTGAAGGAAGTAATGACTCATCACACTCCTGCATGAGCACCACACCTTGCTAGCATTTTTAGTAAATATGCCCAATAAAAATGGAAATAGAGCTTCACTTGTGCATCCATCCCTGGGATTCTTCATGCTCTGTTGATACAGGGTCACAGATACATTTCTTTCTGATGCAGAACAGCGGAGACTAGTCATCCTGAGTCAGCATGATTGCTGTCTCATCGTTCGATAAAATTAAAACTTCATGCTTTTGTCTTGTGTTGTCTGACGGCTCTGCTCCCTAAAGTACAGAGAGACGGATAGGAGAGTAGAATAAGAAGGACACTCGGTTTTGTCAGTGTCGTACTGTGTGTGTGTGTGTGCACTTCTGATGTGTGTGTGATTGTTGAAATCTGAGGATTTTATATATCTAAATCATCTGTATAGAAAATAAAATGTGTGCTATGTCAGCTGTTGTCACATGGACCCTCTTAGGAGTTTTGATGTGAAACACAGACATGCACAGGACTTGTGGCTGCTTTAGCCGCCTGGCCACCTGACGTATTCCCCCAGCTCAGTCATCCCAAACCCTGTCTCTGAAGAAAGAGTGTGGGCGTTCAGAGCCTCTGGTGTAGCACGCAGTCATTCACTTATTCACAAGTTCATTCATTCTCATCTGTTCATTCATTTCCCTCATTTGTTCATTCACTCATTCATTTGTTCATTCTCATTCATTTAGTCACTCATTCATTTGTTCATTCTCATGCATTTGTTTATTCATTCATTTGTTCATTCTCATTCATTTGTTCACTCATTCATTTGCTCATCCACTTGTTTGTTCACACCTCACTTGTTGCTCACTCATCACCTCACTTCTCTGGAGCACACACCTACCTGTTCAGCTCCAGACTTTTAGAGTGTTTTGTTAAGTGAATTTGTGGTCTGAATGCCTTTCTTGATACCTGTCCCCAGGGTAGGGAGGGTATTTCTCTCTGCAGGGAGGAAGTTTGTTGAAAGCACAGCTGCTGGTTCCCAGAGCTCTCCCTGGGTCTGCCACTGTGTTAGCCACTGCAGCCTCTGCAGCTTTGAGTTCCATTTTGTGGTTATCCGCCAATAGGAAGTTTTGATCCTTGTGCTCAGCTGAAGGAGCATCAATTAGCCAGCCCTGTCACCTTGTTGTATGATTTGAAAAGATGTTTTTAGCTATTTGTAGGCTATTAGCATAATAGACATTAAAGATTAAGTATCAGTGATTACCTTAATCCCCTGGGCTATGAAGGGATCTTTTACAAAATGTATAATGTAAAAGATGCAGGTAATTTCTTTAAGGGAGTCTGATTTGTTTCCCAAGACTCTTAGTAGCTCTTAGAGGATGACACACTAAGGTTTTGGTGGGTGTCTGAAAAGAATGGTCATATGTTTTGCAAAGAGTGCTGGTCTTGGAGTCAGAGGGCTTGGAGTCCTAGTGGGTCACCATCTTATCAGCTTCACTGGCCCTCCTCCTGAGCAATGGTGATTTCCTTGGTTCCTGCCTTGGTACGTGGAAGATTATGTCAGGTGCACAGCACAAGGTGAGGTGCTAGGTTCCTTGGAGCATGCATGAGACTTGCTGAAGAATTCTCTATGAAAAGTAAGCCAAGTAGTACCAGGGTGTGGTCAGTAGGTCACCATCAGGTAACTGACTGCAGTCTGAGGTATCTGTGTGCAGCTCATTTGTTCAAATACCATGTTTTAAATTTATATTTGTGTGTGTGTGTGAGAGTGAGAGAGAGAGAGAGATCTGTGTGTGTACATCCCACAGTGTCCTCTAAGGGTCAAAAAACAACACGAGGAATCGATTCTCTCCTTCTGCCTTTACATTGGTTCTGGGTACTGAACTCAGGTCGCCAAGCTTGCACAGCAAGCGCCTTTACCCACTGAGCCATCTTGCCAGGCCCTTGATCAACATTTTTCTTTTGTGGTAGGAATATGATCTCGTCCTTTGAACAGTCTCAGTCCTCTAGGTTTGGGTTTTGTTTTGCCACCTCCCCCTGGGACTTTCCCTCTTAGTTTTGAAGAATCATAATATGAAGCCATAGCTTGATAACATATAGTTCTGTGGGTGAACACAGAAGAGGAGGAACATTTTGCAGCTCTGAAGGTTGCTTTGTTGTTGTTTTAATTTTCAAGTTAACATTATAAAAATTGGTTAAGAGCACCTATTACTCCTTGCAGGACCCAAGTTGGGTTCCCAGCACCAACATATGGCAGCTCACAGCCATCTGTAACTCCAGCTCCAGAAGATCTGATGCTCTCTGCTGGCCTCCTCAGGCACCTGCACACACATTTACAAACACACTGCACAGTTTTTTGAAATCTTTTTAAGAAATTTCAGAGCTCTGTACTGTTCATGATCTCGAACTCCGTGAGAGTTTATGTGATGCTTGTGGTTTCCTTTTTTTTGTAGAAGCCAAAGGTAAAATTCTTGTTTGTGATGAACTGGCTTCATCCTGCGCCGGTGACTCTTCTTAATTGACTCTGGGTTCTCTTTGCTTCTTGCTGCCTGATGCATGCAGGGTTCCCTTTGAAGTCTTGTTTACAGCAGCCTGGCTGTCATGTCAGGAGTCTTTGTGTTTTGTATAGTTTAGTCTTGACTCAACCTTCTGCTACCGCCTTCTGTTTTTAGAGTCTGTAAAGTCATGGTCACAAATCCATGTCATCCAATGGCAGATCTGAGTTTTGAGCACAAGCCCAAAGTGTTCAGTGGAAAAGTTTGATGATGTTAAAGTGTTCTGGATGAGAAAGCAGAGAGGAGGCCATAAGTGACTCTAGTTTGAATGTTTAAATTATGGATGTTAAGTAGAGTCTCTGCCAGGAAGCAAGAGGTGCCATTGGACAGGAGCAGCAGGTGCTGTCACCTTCCTGGGTGTCTGTGAAGTTGTGGGGTATAGACACTGCCTTGCTTAGCAGATAGGACAAGTGTCTATTACCTATGATTTGGAGTGGACATCACCTGTTTGCTAGACATGGTCCCAAGCCAGGAAATGGGTCCACTGTAGACCAAAAAGTCTTCTGAGAGGTGATAGTTGATACTGTGAACTTAACACCTAGGAGACAAACCTCTGGGCATGTCTGTGAAGAAGCTTCCAGACTGAGTTAAGGTAGCAAGACCCGCCCTAAATATAGGTGGTTCCATCCCTTGGGCTGGGGTCTCAGACTGAATAAAAAAGAGAAAATGATTTAAGGGCATCCATTTCTCCCTGGCCCCTGACTGTGGGTGCAGTGTGTCCTGCCGCTGTGCCTTTCCCTCGATGATGGACGGTGCTCTTAAACTGGAGCCAGAGTCAACACTTGCTTCCTCAAGGTTGATTTGTTGAGGTATTTTGCCACAGCCGTGAGAAGAGCAAGTGCTACAGATGGGAACCCTGTGTTAGGAAGGAGGGAGCAGGAGGCAGAGCCTTTGACAGTGGGTTGGTGGGTGCAGGCAGGTCAGTAAGAAGCACTCCTTGTACAGAGTGAGACCATTCCAGGAAGCCTGCCATAGTGAGTGCAGGAAGACTAGTATTGTTTCTCTGAGTTCAGGTGCTCTGAGCAGTTCACAGAACTCTCTCTCAGCCCTGCAGACCTCTAGTACCACTGTCCTCACCAGCACATCATCAGTGACCTGGATTCTACAAAATATTTGCCCTCCAGTGTATGTAATAAAGAGAGTAGACTCAGATAAGTGACTTTAGAAAGAAATAATGTTAAAATCATCTTTACTTTTAATCTGGAAGCAGAATTTCTGTCAATCTTTCCCTAGCCTAGTAATTAGATACACATTCAGTGGTATGTGTATTTGTTGTGGAGCAACATGATTTGTTGAGTCAGTGTGCTGACATGCAAGTGATCACACCCACAGCCTAATCCAACATTATTTTGTGCCTGAAGCTGGCAGTGCATTCCTCTGTTGACTTGATTCCGTACGTGGAAAGGGAGCTGTGTATTGGTGTGATCTGAACATTTTTACCACGCCAGGAAAACAAAAGACTGAATGAAGTCTTTTCTTGGAAGATGTTTCACTTAAAAACAAGAATATTGGTGTCCCTCTCCCCCAAATGTCCTAAAGGTCCTGTCTTTCAGCTGGCCTTTCTCTTCTGGTTACTTGTAGAATGCCAGCCTCAGCCATACAGAAGTAGATATCCAGAGGACGATGTCCCTGGAGTGCTGTGTGAGAGCCGGTGTTCCTTATTTCTTGTCACTATGTGATAGAATGCCTGATAGTGCAACTTCCAGAAGGAAGGAATTTTTTTCTCTCTCTTTTTTTCTTTCTTTTGGCTCATATCCAGTACATCGTGTGGAGAAGGCATGGCAACAGAAGCACACAGCTAGAGCTCCTCACATCTCAGGATAAGAAGTGGAGTCAGGCTATAAACTTCAGGCTCACTCTCCCCCTCACTCCCAAGAAATCCACCTCCTCCAACTAGGCCCCATTGCCTCAAAGGTTACATGACCTCCCAAAATACCACCACCAATTGGAAACCAGCTATTCAAACCACATGAACCTGTGGGGGACATTTCACATTCACACCACTCAGGGAGAGTGAGCGTGAGAGACTGGAAGATCCCGCTCTGTAGGCTCAGCCAAGGGGCCTCTGTACTCTGGCATGTTATTCTTTTTTAAATATATTTTTATTTTTTGTGTATGATTGTCTATATATAGGTGCACCCATGTGGTGCAGTGTCTGCAGAGGTTAGAAGAGGTGTTGGATTTCTCTGGAACTGGAGTTATGAACAGTTGTTAGTTGTCATGTGGGTGTTGAGAATTGAACCCAGGTCCTCTGCAAAAGCAGCCAGTGCTTTTAACCGCTGAACTATCTCACCAGCCCAAATGTTGTTTTGCCTATTACCCAAAAATATTGGCTGAGTGTTCCATATGTATGTTTTGAGGATTTCCCCAAACCTGTGTAGCAGAGTTAAAGTTAAAGTGGTTCTAGTAGGTTCCATTATAGTCTGTGATATTTTACACGTTGGCCTCCGGGTATCAAGCAAAATTTTGTTCTGAGAGTGATGCTATGAAAGTGTCACTTAATAACAATTATGTGTGTGTGCACATGTGTGTATTCGTGTGTGTGCAGGTACATATGTATACGGGGTACACATGTGCACATGTGTGTGGAAGCCAGAGGTGAATGACAGGTGTCTTTGACGGCTCTTCACCTTAGTTTTGAGACAGGGTCTCTCGGTGCACCTGTGTTGATTCAACTAGACTAGGCTGGTCAGTGAAAGGTCCACTCCACCTACCCAGCACTGAGGTTACAAGTGTGTGCCACATCCATCACTTTATGCAGCTTTGGGGGATTGAATTCAGGTCCTGGTGCTTACACAGTAAGCATTTTGCAAACTGAGCTTCCTCTGTCCAGCTCCAGAGAATAGGTAACTTCTATTGTGGCAAAAGATTAATAATTTTCATTGTTTAAAAGACCTTTTACAGTAGGACATGGTGGTGCATGCCTTTAATCCCAGAACTTGGGAGTAGAGGCAGGCAGGCAGCTCTCTGTGAGTTCGAGGCTAGCCTGGTCTACACAGTGAGCTCCAGGCCAGCTGGGGCTACAAGGGAGACCTTGTCTCAAAAAGACCAAACAACAACCTTTATATACAACTTTGTATAAGATATTTGAAGAGGAATAATTCCACAGATTCTTTCCTCTGTCTTATGCATGGCACATTCTCAAACACTAGTCATGTTTATGCATTTATGCAAAGTTTTTTCTTCCAAGACTGAAGTAAAATTATAGTGTCTTATTTACAGTTACAGTCTAAAGGCATGAATTAAGTCATCTGTCTTCTCTTTTCCCTATTACTCTTAAAACCCAGTTAAAGAACCAGAAGTCCAAGTAAACCCCGGAAATGCTAGTTACCCTGTGGTCCACAAGAGCCAAGGTTCATGTTCCTCTTATTTAGAATGAATTACAGACTCCCTGGTGTCCACCACTCACGCAAGAACAGTTGTAGAGATGCACAGCCCAGGGTCACCTGCACATGGGTGACTGCTGGCAGCCCAGAGGAGGATGGAGATGGGCATGAGCCTTCTCCATGCTTTGGGGTCCCTTACTGTAATGCCCCTTGTTCTGATTGCCAGTTAGGTCATTGGCCATGTGGAGGAGGAATCACAGTCCCAAGTGGTGTTGACTCCAAAGGAATAGAAAAGCACTCATAAATAATACAAGTCCTTGAGTAAAATTTGCAGTATTTCCTCAGATTTCACTCAAAACACTGCAGTTTAGTGTAAATCTGAACTTAAATATTTGACCAATAAACTGTCAACCTCAGCAAATGTGGAGAAATGTAAACTAGACAGAAGAAGGAAATAGAGTTAAAAGATCGGGATTAAAGTTTGCTGACTCACCCAGCGTCTTCCTGTCAACTGAAGATGACATGTATAAGTCTTGGAGGGTTTTTTTTTTCTTCTATCTATGCTACCCCAGTCCTCCAGGGCACCACAGCCTACTCAGTTTCCCAGGATACAGCCCAGAACCTTGTGGTTGCTCCTATCTCGGTCTAAAGCACCAAACACTATTGAGTGATTAGAAGTGATTCTCACCCCGTATTTTAAATGTAAGCTTTGATTAATTACTGTTATTTGTACTTTCCAGCACAGCTGCAGAGAACAGTCCCTCACACAAGTCTTTTCCACCTCCAGGTCTTTGACCCAGCTCTCTGTGTTCCGCAGGCTTTGGTCTTTTCATGGTTTACGTATCTTTTAGTTCTGGACATTCTGGGGTTTTTTGGTAACATTTCTTACTACTTTTCTACCTTCCTCTCCCCTTTTTAATACCCCTGTTCGGTGAAAAGTGGACATTTTGAGTCACCTTGCATTTTCTTATGTTTTACCTTCTTACGCCTTTTGGGAGAGTCTCTCAGTTTACCATTCCACTGTCTAGTAAACTTTTTTTTTTAACTTTTTAAGTCTAGGGAACATGTTTGTCAGTATCAGATGTTCTCAGGGTTGGCTGATTGGTGAGCTTTTCTGTACAGTTAGGGGGGTGGCATCTGCTTGTCTTCCTGGTGAGTGATAGACCCACCCACTATGTTCTGCACCTGAGCCTCTGCCCACCCAGGGCGTTTGTATAGAGCACACACTTCTCTTCATGTCAGCAGAGCTCAGTGCACATAGGTTGAGTAACCTAACCCCTGAGGGATTGTAGGAAGGGGCTTTCAGACAAGGGTCTAATGAGATGGGCTGTGGTTTGTGAGGAAACACTGCAGATGGCGTGGGATGCTGGGATCCGGTGGAGTCCCAGAGCGTCTCTCCCTGCTCGTCTTTCTTCTCCCTGAGTAAATGTTCTCCATCATACTGTACAGTCTGGAGACAGCAAGCATCCACACGGGAGGCTTTTCTGTCATCCCCTCAACTTTTCTCACCCCTTGATACCCGTGTGGTGGATGTGTAGTAACTTGCATGCATGCAGAGTTACAGCCTAATGATTTGAGCACATGAGAGAGATTGTCACCACAGACTAGATAGGGAGACTCTGTGTCACTCTGTATGGGCCTCCCCAGCCAGTGGTGTTCCTTGTCTGTCTGGCTCTATGGTCAGAAATCAGCATTGTGACACCTGCTGTGTGATTCTGAACAGTTGTTCATCATCTCTGGGCTTTGATGTTCCATGAGAGTGGGCAGCACTTGGAGAAATCCAGAAGGGCATAGAAAACACCTAACAACCAACAAGCCTGAGCTCTGAGAGGCCTCTAGTCCTGCCAGGTACAAATTCTTTAATTCCCTGAGGTCTGGGAGCTGGAGCTTCTCCCGCTTCCCTGTCCCTTCTCACCAGCTTAGTGGTGTGATGGTGTGAAGGGAGCCACAAGAGGACCTTCTGGTGTCTTAGTCTTTGACTGTTGGTAGAACAGTAGCCTAACAGTTGGGACATCTGGGGGATGTTATCATAGGTGGATGCTTCCTAGGGCCGACACTTGGTGTCATCCAGTTTAAGACCCAGTTGGCACCCATGAGGCTGTGAGCATCCATGGACTGAGCTGAGCCTGAGATACTTCCTTCTCATCACCTCTCATTGGCCACACAGGGGCTGTTCAGAACTCTGCCGGATCCCCATGGTGGAGTACAAACTGGACAGTGAGGGCACGCCCTGTGAGTACAAGACACCCTTCAGGAGGAACACCACATGGCACCGTGTGCCCACCCCTGCCCTGCAGCCAGTCTCCAGAGCCTCACCTGTGCCCGGCACACCTGACCGCCTGCAGTGCCAGCCACTGCTCCAGCAGGCCCAGGCTGCCATCCCCCGCAGCACATCCTTCGACAGGAAGCTGCCTGATGGCACCAGGTAACACCCACAACCTTCCTCAAACACTGAGATTCAGGTCAGAGATCAAAAGAACAGAGACAGGCTCTGTGCTCAACCTGACCACTGCCAGGATGGCTTGTTCTGAGCCATAGGCAGGCAGGGCGATGGGGTGGCCTCAGGCACAGTGGTACTCAGAGTTCAGCCTCTCCTTGGTGTCATATGATAAGATGCCACCTGCCCTCCATGGCATCTGACCCTCTAAAGTATTATGGGGAAGATACCTAGAACTGTTCCCCATGAACGTCTAGAAACACTGCATATTTTAGGTCAAACAGAACCAACAGCATGAACTGCTCATTCCCATCTTGGCAGTACAAGCAGTGTCCTAAAAGGAACTACAGGCTGCACCATTCTGCTTTTGCTTTTCTCTCTTACCCTGAGCAAAGTGAGTTGAATCTAAATTAGGTAATGTCTTACTAAGTTGCCCAGGCCAACCTTGAAATTCATTCTGTTTCCTGGGCAATCTTTGACCTTGTAATCCTCCTGCCTCAGCCTCCTGAGTAGCTAGGGTAACAGGCCTACTGCCAGGCCTGACTTCTTACTGGCTTTTTCAGTGAAAGAATGAACATTTTAAAATTCAATCTAGGAGCGTTAGAAGCTGATGGGAGTTCCTAACTTGTATTGATTGTGTTAAGAGAGTAACGTAGTGAAGTTGCCCTGTTATGTTTGTTAATTCCAGTCTTTTAACTTCCACATGACTTATGGCTATAGAGACATGTGAAATCCCGTGGGGCTTTGGTCTGTAGACCTATCTGCGTACATTGGGAGCCAGTGTCTAACTTACTGGATATGCTGTCCCCTCGGCCTCTCTGATTCTCCGCTTTCCTCATCTGGAAGATAACAATAAAGATGCAAACCCCATCAGGACAGCCTAAGGATGTATCGTGTATGTTGCATCTGTGAAATGCTGAGGACCAGGCCCAGCACAGTGTGAGGCTAGAGAAGAAGTGCTTACCAGAGTTAATAATATGTGTGACCCCCTCTGCTTGGTAGTCCTCCTCTGCTTATTCATTATCACAGAGCAGGATGCAGAAATCTTTTCACTTGACCCTGGTGAAATCATCTAGGCAACAGACACTACCTTAGTTGAAGGTCACAGGGTTCATGACCCCCACCTACACACACACACTCTGAATGTGCACAGGCAGGTGCAGTGCAAAGGGAGGGTGGCAGCAAGTAGTCCCTGGAGACAGGAGTCAACAGGGCCTCCCTTAATTAAGCAGAATTCCAGGAATTACAGGGAATACCAGAAAGACTCCAGCAGACAGAGAGAAGTTTAGCAAGCAAGTCTGCTCTATCAACTTGAAACCTCCATCAGGTTTTCACAAATACCTATACCTGAAAAATGATAGGTTTACATTCAGTAGCTATGTGAAAATCCAGCAGTTTTGCCAAATTTTAGCTTTCTTCTCTGCTGGTTTTATAGAGAGCCAAGACATGGAGTGCGTTGAGCTCTACAAAACATGCGCTGTTCTCAGGATCTTGTGTTCCCTGGCTTTGGTTTTCTCTATTTCACCAGAGCCATTGTCTGTGCCTCAGTTTTCAGACAGCAGATGCCCACCTATCACATCACCTTCTTGTGATGGACCACGCCATAAACCACCTGAAATCTTGGATTATTTATCCATGGCTGGTTCCATTTCACATTGCAAAGTGTTTTGCTCTTTGTCATCATTAAAGTGAATTTGTTTGTTAACAGTTCAAGCCTGACAGTGACAGGAAACATCAGTAACCCCACTGTTCTTTGCAGAAGTTCTCCCAGCAACCAGTCATCATCCAGCGACCCAGGACCTGTTGGGAGCGGACCCTGGAGACCACAAGTGGGCTATGACGGGTATGACTCTTTGCTGCTTTTTTTCTCTGGGGGTAGAGGGAAGGAGGGTCTATACCTCTATCTGGGAATCATTCAAAGTATTCCTCATACATAGGTTACATGCAAGGTGACCCAAGCCAGATAGATGTAAGAGTGATAGACTGCTTGTAGTAAGCACTGGTCCAGGCAAGGAAGCACCATTTCTTTTTGCTGGTTTTTGGTTAAAATAGTCTTATGTAGTAGCCCATTGTCTTAGCTACCTTCTCTGTTTACTACGACAAAACACTATGACCAATACCAACTTGGGCAGGAACAGGGTTTATTTCACTCACCTCTCCTAGGTTACAGTTCATCACTAAGGGAGCCTAAGGTACAAACTCAGGGTAAAAACTGGGCAGAAACCTGGAGCGCAGACCATGGAGGATAGCTGCTTACTGGCTTGGTCTTCAAGTCTGTGCTCAGCCTGCTTTCTTATACAATACAGGAACTCCTGCCCAGGAGTCGCACTGCCTGCAGTGTGCTGGGCCACGCCCCCACCCCCCATTACTCAGCAGTCAAGAAAATGTCCCACAGACATGGCCAATGTAGAAAATTCCTCAATTGAGGCTCCCTCTAACCAGGTGTGCCAAGTTGACAGCTAAGGCTATCCAGCACACCCATGCTGTCTCTTAACTCATGGCGATCTATTCGTATCAGCTTCCCGAGTATTGGAATGAAGGTGTACGCCTCCACACCTGGCTAGGGTGCTGCGATTCCGCAGAGACAGTGCTCGCTGTGCGTTCTGAACCAGTGCTTTCCATGTGACACAGAAAAGACTTCCAAACAAGAGTGAGCTTGAGAGCGCTTGACAGAAAGTCTCCCCTTAAGTCCAGTGAGGGACAGCTTCTTCAGAACTGGAGAAATGGGGTTTGCCTTGAAGCATCTTTGCTTCCTATTGGAGAAGCATGGTGCCAGTCGCCTTGGAACTCTTGGCACCTTGGCAACTGGCAACATCTCTGTGGTGTGTACTGTGTCCCAGGAGCCAGTAGTATGAGCACAACCAGGGACTCTGACACACTGACCTTATATGGAACTCCTGAGGTAACATATATGCAGCAGTGTGACCTAGCCGAGCATTGTGGAGGCACAACCCTAGTCCATGGTGGTCAGAGCAGAGCTCGGCCCGGGTATGAACAGTGCATGGCTGCCCACGGGCGGTCTCACGCTGGTGTGGACAGAACATGGCTGTCCTTAGCTGCCTCAGCACCATTCACTCTGCTGTTCAGCTGAGAAGTGAACACTTGTATGCTGGGCGACACACTCCATCCTCACCTTAGGTGATAGACTGAGCTCTTTGCAGTGGTATGTAAATTCTAAATGAAGTCATGATTAAACATGGAAGATGGTGTTTTATTTTGTTTTTATATAAATGGAAAAACCTCATCTGGCTTTTTCTGTAAACCAAGATCTGTAACTTGGATTCTTTCAGAGTCATATTATAATATGAACACATTTTCTCCAATTAATTTTTTTCTAAGATTGTCTTTTGGGGGTTTCCATGAAGCAAAGCCCGTTTGGGTGGGGTCTAGACAATTGTGTTTTCTGTAAAAAAAAACATTTAATATACAGATTTTCCCATGCTATATGCATTAGTCAGGAGAAAAATAGAAAGAACTGTGTGTCCCACCTTAGCTGGACAGTCCTGTAGACGCCTGCATGAGCAGCCTGTCCTTATCTGTTACAGCCTGCCATGTAGGTGCCTGGCAGAACCACTGGTGGAACAGAACAGGGTCCTGATTGCCAGTGTCGTGCCTAATCTGGAGGGTTAGCTAGGATACTGCATTTCTGTTGTCTGAGGAGGGCTTCAGCCCTGCAGGCCCATCATAGGGGCTGGGAGTCATGGTCTCTGTAGGAACGACAGCCCTGTCCTGTGCCCAGCTCTTGTAGCATCCAACCCGTCCCCGATGTGGTCCCTGTAGGAGTCAGAAGCCCTGTGCTCTGCTAGAAGGTAGTGTGGGGAGAGGATAGCTAGACGCTTCCTTCTTTCCAGGTGCCCATCCCCTCTGCTGCTCGAGCACCAGGGCCAAGGCTCTGTGGAGTGTGACGGAGCTAGGGAACGTGAGGACATCATGGAAGGTGGCAGGATCCCAGGTAACATGGGACCTCTGCGCATGCAACCTCTCAGACTCCCCTTGACTCTCGCTGCCTCTCCTATCCTCACTAATTTCATTTGATCAACCATATTTGATGAACACCTCTGTGTGTGAGGCCAGAGGGCTTGGCTGGGTTTCCCTGCATAAGGAGAGTACCCATGGGTGGGTGGTTGGTTATGGTGTGACTGTGTGGCTACAGTTGGTGATGGGATGACTGCAGGTGGCTGCGGATGGTTATAGTATGGCTGTGGTAGTGATGGTATGACTGTGGTTGATTTCAAGGTGACTGGTTGGTGACGGGTGGTTGTGGGTGGTGGTGATGAATGACTGTAGGTGGTGATGGTGACTGTGGTTGATTTCAGGGTGGCAGTGTGGCAGTGAGTGGTGATGGGGTGGCTGTGGTTGGTTACAGGGTAGTTGTGGAAGTGATGGGGTGGCTGTAGGTGCCTGTGCTTACAATGGCCATGGAGATCATTTTCTGTGGTGGTGGTTCTATTGGCTCTTGGGTTTTGTATCTATTGACAAGAACTGCAGGTTCTAAAATCATAGTCCTGCTCATTTGTTCAAACCACTGGTTAGACTCCTGTTTCTCTTACTCTTGCTAATGTTGGGAATTGGGGATTTAACTCTCCTCTTTATGTGTCAGAAACCAAATGGCATGGCCCACCTTCCAAAGTCTTGAGCTCCTATAAGGAAAGAGCCCTGCAGAAAGATGGAAGCTGCAAAGACTCCCCCAACAAGCTTTCCCACGTGAGTCCTTCAAGTATTGCAATCACACCCTTTAGCCAGGACTGATGTGTGTCAACACTTAGTGAATGATACAGAATGCCTGTCTGCAATGCTCAAGAACACAGGATGCATCCCAGCATGCAACAGGACACCAGATGATGCTGCTGCACTTGGGAGCATGGGGCTTATCCCAGTATATAGTGGGGCATAATATATGCTCGTGATGCTCAAGAACATGGGTTGCATCCTCTCAGCACAAAGTAGGAAGACAAGCTTGCTGGCAGTGCTTGGGAACTTGGGGCATGCCCCAGCACACACCTGGTCAGCATATAGCTTTGGTGCTCAGTAGTGTGAGGTATATCTCAGCACACAGTGGGGAAGGTAGTGCTCACAACAGTGATTGAGTATGGACACATTTGGCTTATAGTAGGTGGCATGCCTGGCACAGTGATCCAGAGCATGCTGTTTACCACATGAGGCTCTTACAAAGAGTTTTTAAATTTTAAAAAGAAGTGAGAGGGGGGGTTTCTGTTTGTTTGGGGTTTTCATTCCTCTGATTTATGAAGGATTTCACAGAAAGGCCTTTCAATAGATTACTGGCAAAGCCAGCATGGCACCTCAGCCCTCTGAGCCTTGACGTTCAGGGTGGGTTCCTGTCCCTAGGTTTAGTCTTTTGACCAAGTACCAACTTTTAATGCACAGTGCAGTAGTGGAAACTGAGGCAGGCTTGGGTCAAAGGAACTGCAGTGGGGTCCATTTGCTACCGTTTGAGATGTGTATAAGCCATGACAGCAGCCCACTGACAGCACGTTCCCCACTGTTCCTACAAACTGTCTTGTCCCGTTGTGAAGTCTCTGTGAGCCGAGTCCTGTTGGAGACTGCTTTGATGAAAAGATTTCTGTGAAACCTGGTGAGGAGAACCCACCTGCTAAGCCGTTAGGAAATACGTAGGTGCAGATAACATGCAGGTTTCAGGGTAAAGTGTTCCTTCCCTCAGCGTGTCAGTAGCAAGCTTTGCCATGCCCCTTAACTGCATGCAGCGCTCCTTGCAGCTGCAGCATGACCTGGTCTTGAGTGGCTTGCTGGTCCCCTGGCACTCACTTCTGTGCTTCTCATGTGGTAGTTCTCTCAAAGGGAGGCAGGGTGTGCAGGTGTCAGCAAGAAACCTAAAGGTTGGGATTTGCTGTGTTCCCACCAGTGAACACTGCAGGCAGGTGCTGGCCAGCTGTGTGCTGGGGTATGCCCCATATTCACTAGCACTGCCAGCAAGTGTGTCACCCTACTGTGTCCTTGCACTGGGCTGCGATCCATGTTCTTGTGTATAATAGGATGCAGAAAAAGGAGAGGTGGCCAAGACCTTTGGAAATTATCTAGGTAGGACACATTGTGGCTCCAAATCGGGTACTCCTGGTTCCCCGGGACATGAACAGAGCCCATTAAGCCTGAGCACAGTGAACAGATGGGCATCTTTCTTTTGTTATGTTTGTCATTAGTCTTCCAGGGACCCTCAAGCATTGGGTGTTTTTCATGGAGACTATTCTCAAGTCCCCATCTTTGGGACACCATTTGGCTTTAACGCCCTGGGAGACTGCCACAAGTTTGTACTTCACAGCTGCAGAGCATGCTCAGGACTCTGCACAGGAGCCATATGGCACTGTAAGCTTAGAAAGTGTCCTGGGACTGACCAGATGTCTTACCATCGTGACTCAAACCTGGGTCTCCTTTCCCACCACCACTTTTCAGAGAATCTTTTTCTTGATAAATGGCTGCCTTCCTCCTCTGGTAACTCATGACAGACCTTCCCATTGTACATAACCCTTGTCAGTGACCACGTAACCCTGGTTCTGTCATATGCACCAACAATTGACCAAAGACTTAAAGGATTCTAAGCTTGGGTCAGTGACAGGAGGATCAGGAGGCAGGGAGCTCTGTGAAGCCAGGCTGGAGGGCTGGGGAGACGGCTCAGGTGGTAAAGTGCCATGCATGCATGCATGGAGACTTGAGTTTAATCGCAAGCATCCAAGTAGAGCCAGATGTGTTAGTGTGTGCTTGTAATCCCAGCACTGAGGCGGAGACTGGCAGATCCCTGGGGCTCACCAGCCAGCCATCATAGCTCAAGCAAAAGTGAGCGACCTTGTCTCAAAAAATAAAATGGACTGATATCCTGATGAACAGCACCTGAGGGTGACCTCTGGTTTCTACAACACCCATGCACACATACAAATGCATGTGTATGTACATACACACACACTAAATAAAAATGAGATGAGGCTATTGTAGATAAAAGTAAAGTTTTTGTGAGCCCCAGGAAGAGGGCATAGAGGGCTCAGCAAAGGATAGCCCCATGTTAGGAGAGAGCAGTTGAGTGGGTGTTTTCTCTAAGGCCATCCGTCTGTCTTCTTCCTTTTCCAGATTGGAGATAAGAGCTGCTCCAGTCACTCCAGCAGCAACACGCTATCCAGCAACACATCTAGCAACAGTGATGAGAAGCACTTTGGATCAGGGGACCTCGTGGACCCTGAGTTGCTGGGGCTGACCTACATCAAAGGGGCCTCCACTGACAGTGGTATCGACACAGCCCCGTGCATGCCAGCCACCATCCTAGGCCCCGTGCATTTGACAGGCAGCAGGTCCCTGATCCACAGCCGGTCTGACCAGTGGGCTGATGCCACTGATGTCCCAGGACCTGATGATGAGCCGGCTAAAATGTACGCCCTGCATGGCTATGCCTCTGCTCTCTCCACCAGCGGGGCTGCCGAAGGCAGCATGGGCGACCTCAGTGAGGTCTCGTCTCATTCTAGGTGAGTGTCGGTAGGTCACACTGTACCCGCTCCTTTCTGAAGTGAGTAGGAACTCTTCAGGACTTTTCAGGAAGCACTCATCTCTGAAGCCTTGTTGTCAGGTGTGCATAATTTTTTTTGAGGTATCTTAATTGCTATAGCAATTAGCCAGGCCAGTGGCCTCTCCCAGGCCGGCCTGTGACTCTAACATCTCTTAGAGAAGAGGTCCAAGTAGTGTAGACTTCAGTATGTACCGAGTGTGTCCATTTTGCAGGCCACATATATCTCAGGATAGCTGTGGACGCAGCGCAGGGCAGGTGTAGATGATGTCATATCACAATTTCAGATGGCTGGCTACCCCTGGTAAAGGAAGGCATGAAGTATGCTGTGCACTGGGTGCCCCTGTGCACACACCCTAACCCCAACCCCCACTCCCCATCCTGAGGCCTGATGGCAAACTAAGGTTTCCTGTGCATCCATGAATGTGGCACTTGGCAACTGGGATTTTTCCTCAAAGATTTATTTTTATTTTTATTTATGTGTGTGTGGGTGTGTCTGTACACATTTGTGCTGGTGCCCGGTGGAGCCCAGAAGAGGGCATCAAATCCCCTGAAACAGGAGTTGCAGGTAGTTGTGAGCCACCTAATACGGGTGCTGGGAACGGAACTCAGGTCCTCTTCAAGGACAGCAAGTATTCTTAATTGCTGGGCCTGGTAGTGTAAGCCTGTAATCCCAGCTACTTGGAGGCTGATCAAGCCCGTCCTTGTTTATAGAATTATGTTCAAGGTCAGCTTAGATGTTTTAGTGAGACCCTATGTCAATTAGACATTGGTTTGTTTGCAACGTAGCTCAAGGCTCTGGATTCAGTACCCACCACTATAAAAAAACATAAGAGCTAAATATGAGTTATCTCCTAAACATAAATATTTGATATATAGTTACATACATGTGATTTTACACTCCTGTTTGACACACATCTGTATGTTGGTTTTAAAACTCGTGATTTGTGATTTATGAACTCACTTTGAAAGACTCAGAGAAGAAATATGTGTCTGTGGACCATATTTCATCGGGTACATGGCTTCTGCTGACCTTCGTATCTTACTGGGCTCTAGGTCACTCTGATTTCTCAGACCTTCCAACCAAAGAGCAGGGCTAGACAAACCATACTGGGACAGTCCTCCAAGACACAAGGATTCTGAGGGTCATGTCTCCAGGGGATGGTGCCTCTAGGTCCTAGAATTTCTAGAGGCAGATTCCTCATCAGTGGCCACCAGAGCCTATCCAGGACCTTATCCTGTCTTGTCTGAGACACCACTGTAGGACACTGGTCACTGTGTATGTCATGTATGTAACCAGTCAAGTAAAACTATGCCTTGATTGGTTCATCCAATTAAGCCTCTCTTTATGGCATGTAACCCAAACACTGTGAACTATCAAGGCTCACCCACCCTTAGGTTCCATCACAGCCCTTCAGACTGTCAGCATTTTCCTCAGGACTAAAACCGACTACCACCTGCAGGCTCCTGTGTCCATGCCCAATACCGGTGAGGGGCTCTTCCCTGTCTGCAGAGACACAAGTCTCCTCGCAGAAGGCCCGGTATTAGTTACGCCTCGTCGCTGTGTTAAAATACCAGACATAAGCAACTTAAGGAAGGAAGGGTTTATTTGGGTTGCAGGTTAGGTAGGAAGGCACGGCAGCAGGAAAATGAGGCAGCTGGTCACATGGCATCCACAGTCAGGAAGCAGAGAGACGTGAATGTTGGTGCTCAGCTTGCTTTCTCCTTCATTTAGTCCAGAACCCCAGCCCATGGCCTGATGACATTCATGGTGCTCTTTCACCACCCTCATGTCTTATCAAGTGTCCTTAGCTTCACAGCTCGGTAGCTGAGGGTGGTATTGCTGAGGACAGCGGGGCCTCTGCTGGTAACAGATCTGCACCAGCAAGCCATGTGGCTAAGCAATGGAGATGTAGCCACTGCCCTGGCAGAAGCAAGGAGAGCTTGACTGGAAGGGGAGTAATTTCCAGAGTGTTTCTCTGTGTCTCTCAAAACCAACTCCTGTCTGTCAAGGCCAATGGTCAGAGGACATGGAGGTCATGTCCAAAGTAGACAGACATTCCTCCTGCTTCTCACCAGTTCTGTTTAATAAAGTAAGTTCATTATAAAATAAATCACATTTTAGGATCGCAGTAAATTCTATTTCCTCATGATTCCTGCTCTTATTTCAGAATCAATTACAAGCTGACCATTCTATAAATGCCACCCAGGGACTCTGTAGCCTGTGGCATGCTTCTCATAGTTCAGGCCATGTGTAAGACAGCTGATGTCAGGAAACCCCCATGGCCTCAGGGAATTGGGAGTTTTGTGGTACTGCTGAGTGAGCTTTTCTTGGAAACTGTTTTCAGAGCACTTTCGTCCGTAGGTCGAGGAACGGGTATTTGAAGAGATCTTTTCAAACACTGTAGCCCTTACTAATTGATGGGTTAGATGATTGAAAAGCCCATGGAGGAGTTGGGTTGAACTTCTGATTAACCTTTAGGTTTCCTACCTCTAAGGAGACTGGAGGCACAGGCAGCTGACGTGGCAGGTTAGGCACTGAATGGGCGGCCCGCTGGCCCTGCCTGCCTTTTGCCGTGGTGGTCCTGCGGCTGTGTTTCTAACATCCTTCCTGACACAGGTGCAGAACTCGTGCTTGCATGTGCGGAGCCTCTGTGCCTGGAGGGTTTCCAGCCCACAAGCTGTGTGGTAGGAGGAAGGCTGCCCTGCCCCCCAGCCCGTGCACACTGCTGAATCTCATGGTGTTACTGCCTTTCTCTGGCTCTCTCCACAGTGGCTCTCTCCATTCAGGAAGCCCCTCAGCTCACTGTTCCAAAAGCACTGGGTCTCTGGACACCTCCAAAGTCTACATCGTGTCTCACAGTGGGGGTCAGCAGGTACCTGGGGCCATGGTGAAGCCCTACCACAGACAAGGGGCAGCAAACAACTATGTCATTGGCTGGAAAAAGGCAGAAGGCAGCCCACCACCTGAGGAGCCTGAAGTGACGTGTCCTCAGTAAGTTGCACTTTCAGGATTGACTATTTCCTTCCTCTCAGAGGAAATATAGCTTCTTAAAAAGGGCAGTCTAGAAATGCCTGTTTTAAACGTGTGTGCGTTACAAAGGCATGTGAAGCCAGAGGACAACCTCAGATGAGGATCTTCAGGCACTAGACACTTTTTCAAGACAAGGCCTCTCATTGGCCTGGAACTCACCAAGTAGGCTAGGCTGGCTGGCGGCCAGCAAGCCCCAGGGACCCTCCTGTCCCCATTTCCCCAGTGTCAGTGTTTGCCACTCTGCTCAGCTTTTTCACACGGGTGCTGGGGACTGAACTCAGGCGAGCGTTTTGCTGCAATGTCAGGTAACACGTGGGTCGGGCATTTTTCCCTCGGTGTGCTTCACAGACGTTCATCCCAAACCGTTTGTAAGCTCCAGAGAGTATTACTAGAACTCCTGCAGGCACAGCACAGGCTGAGTGTCCACACTGCGCCTCCTCCCCACTGGCGTCTGGAGACGGGAAGTGCAGGAGTGTCAGGAGTGGGGGCTGGAGTCCCCGGGAAACAACTCCACACACACCAGCTGGAACTCCGCTTGTCCCTACTGCAGCCCCTTACCTCAGGACGCCTCATATTTAGTGGGAGAGGGCATTCTCCCATGTGTGTGCTCAGGTATGTGTTGTGTAGAAGGGCTGTGACCATCCTTCAGCCTGTCCTTCAGCCTGTCCTTGCTTCCTAGTGAGGACTGGAACTCAGAGCAGAAATGTCAGTGTGGGATTTGAAGCCAGAGCTCCAACCCACTGTCTTCTCACATGTCAGGCATGGGAGATGTTGAAGACATGTCAGACACACAGGACTGCAGGACAGGGCTTGGAGTCCTCTCAGGGTACTGTCTGCTAGCTCTGTGAGACCTGCCCAGGAACCAGCAGGGAGCCCTGCTGTGAGCACCACTGGGAATTAAGCACAGGTAGTTTCCCCGTGGTACACACCAAACCTCTGTTTACGTTCTTTGGGAGAAGTTCCTACCTCTGAAATCACCGGTGGGCCTGGAGAGATGGCTCAATCTTGCTGCACAAGCACAGGGACCTGAGTTTGGGTCCCCAACACCTGTGTAAAAACGAGGTGTAGTGGTATGCACCTGCAACCCCACTGTGAGGGGTGAAGACAGAGATCCCAAGGGCAGCCAGTCTAGCCAAAATCTGAGCTTCAGCTCCATGAGAGACCTCAGAAACTAAGGTGGAGAGCTGGAGAAGAAAACATCTCACACAATAAAAAAACACTTCTTTAACATCATGTTGGGGAGCCCTTAGGTTTTGTTTTTGTTTTCCTGATACTAGCCCATGTTTTAGTATAAGCACAGGAGCAGTTCTGCCTCACACCTGTGTGTCTGTACTTGCTGCTTAAACATCTTCCCGAGTCTCTGAGCCTGGCTAGCCCCTCCTGGCTGGAGGTGTTTTACACCTGAATGATCATCTACCCTTGCCGTACATACCTGTGTGCAGACACACACGTCCCTCCAGGGGCCACCCAGGCCCCCCTGTTTTGTTCACCTATGTAGTCACAGTGACCAGAAGAGAGTAAACCCTTGGAGCATATTTATGACACATCATTATATAAGTTTTTCCAGAATCAGTGTGTCAGAGAAGGCTAGGTTTTAGTCTGACATGAGTGGTAGCTGGACAAGCACGCTGCGATTGTAACCACAGCTGTATCAGTTTTTTTCACTTACCCAGTAGCTGTTGACAGACCTGAGTTTTTTCTGCATCACCGGCAAAGCAGATAGGCCCTAGAGCGCCTAAGTACCCCAGGCCAAGTGTCAGGACCCAGAATCAAGCACTTCTTGGTTGTGCACTTCATAAAAGCCATCTGTGACTCTTTCATTGTAAGACTTTTGTTTTGAGGTTCTGTGGCTCCTCGTCTCATGTTATACGGTGCCTCTAACCAGTGCTCTATTTAGTCATGTCCAGACGGCCTGGAGAGCATTACCATCAAGCCCCTGTCTGTCTCCATTGCCAGCTTCACCTGTGCTATAGGTCAGGAAGGATGAGCAGAAAGTCACAGTTTCCCGTAGGCCTCCATCGTTGTCATGTGTGTCTTATCACTCCCCCTTGAGCTGTCATGCTGTGACAAGGGGGCCTTGCTTTTGAAACAGCCATCTCAGTGGCATCCATAGCGACACGCCGGGCCTCTGTAGCTCGGTACTCTCAGCAGTGAATTCCTGACCTTGCGTTTCTGGTCCCGTGGCACATACTGCTCACCTCCACTGATAGAGGGTCCAGCCTGATTATCCTGGTCCCCAAGAGTGTCTGGATGCTCAGGTTGTGTTTTCACGGTAAATCTTTTCAGAGCAACTCCCCACTCTCTCCCTGGAAAGGAACAAGGCTCCGTAATTCAACATGGCAGGCTTTTGTAGTCTATAAATTCATTTTTATATTCTGATAATTAAGGGAGACAGCTGCTTTATTTATCCAAACAGCTTCGTGAAGTCATTGATAATAAAACATACTTACTGCATGCCTCAACCAATTACTCTCAAATTCCAGGCTGCCTGGGCAATCTTCTCCCGTCTGGAAGCTCCAGAGCCCCACTGTCCAGCCTCAGGAGAGGGGTGGCCAGATCTCTTCAGGGTGCAGGGTGCTCCAGAGATAACTGATAAATTAAGAAAGCTGTTTTCTGACAGTTTAAGGAAAGCAAAATGTGGCTTTCTTTAAAAGTTGGAAGTATTTTTTCATCCTGGGCTTTGGGGATCTGGTTTATCTCTGAATTATTCAACAGTCTGACTGCATTCAAGCTCACTTTACACATGTGAGAAGGCATGGTGTGGTGCATATTAGCCACAGTGAGTTGACCTAGCAACCAAGAGCTGTGGGCCTGTGCACTGAGTTCATTTGCTTCCTTTGTTTCTGTATATGAGTGTATGTGTGAGTTCTTGTGTATGCAGGTGCACATGTGTGTGTATGCATGTGTGAAGGCTAGAAAACAACTCCAGCTGTTGTTTTGGGGGACAGAGTCTGTCACTGGCCTGGAGCTCACTGATTGGGATAGACTGGCTGACCAATGATCCCCAGGGATCTGGCTGCCCAGGGTTAAGTACATCATCAGGCCTGACTTTTCTAACTTGGGTTCTGGGAGATGAAAATCAAGTCCTGTCAATGGAGCTGTCTGCTCAGCCTCAAATGTTTCTTGGACTTTTGACCCCCAAGAAATGTCTTACAGGTGGGCCACTGCTGCTCTGAGCTACTATCTGGTTTATTCCATCAGGATTTACGGCGAGATGGATGTCATGTCCACGGCTGCTCAGCATCCAGCAGTGGTGGGAGATGCCGTTTCAGAAACCCAACATGTCCTGTCCAAAGACGACTTTCTAAAGTTGATGCTTCCTGACAGCCCCTTAGTAGAGGAAGGGAGAAGGAAGGTGAGCGACTCTGAGGGTTTTGAAATTACCACGAACACTGAGAACTGGTCTGAAACAACCCTAGTGTGGTCCCTAGGGTTCCCACCCACACACAGCCTCTGTGATCCTGCCATAGCCCAGTGCAGGGTAGCCATTGCCTGTTTATATTTTGCAGTGCTGGGGATGGAGTCCCAGGGCCTCACACATGCTAAGAAAGTACTTTTTGTCTCAGCTATAGCCAAGCCCTGCCCTAGTGAGGTAGCTTGAGGAGGCCAGCAGTAGGAAGATCAGGTAATGCGTTCTGGTGGATGCATGGAAAGCCAGGCAGGCTCCCCTCAAGTCCTGGCTCTAGCCATGACCTTCCATATGACTTTATGCAAGTTATGCAAGTAACATTGGCTCTGGGTCTGACGTGGTAAAAGATGATGGCAGTGACTATCTTCCAGAGTCAAGGTTGTATTAGGAAGTGACATGCAGGAACACAGCGTGGTGCCTAGACATAGCTGACACTCAAACTGCAGCCAGTGAAGTACTGCTTGACATGGGCCCAGCCTCCAGGCCTTCCTGAACTGCTCCCTGTTCCGGAAGTGGATGGAGTTAGTTGCAACCCTGCTTGCCAGGTTTTGTGCAAAAGCCAAACTTGCATTCCATCACACAGAATTGCAGATATCAGAGAGCAAGTGCTGTGTCATAACTGCTCATGCTCAGTCAGGGCCATCTTCTCTACTCACCTTGAGGAAGTCATTCAGGGCTGTTTGCTTCATTATCCTCATGTTCTCTCCCATTAGCCACTTCTGTAAATAATGCTAAGTAAGGGCCAGCTAGATGGCTCACTAGGAAAAGATAATTGCTGCCAAGCCTGATGGACCCAGATTTGACCCACATAGTGGAAAGAGAGAACCAACTCTAGCAAATTGTCCCCTGACCTCCATACATGCAGAATGGCATGTGTGTGCCCACACATAACGATAATTAAATAAATCCTATAAAACAATTTTTAAAACTGATGCAAAGTATGAATAGAGCCAAAAAAACTGAATCACTTGTTTCTGCAAGTAACTAGGATTCAGATGGCAGAATGTGATATGTCCACTAATAGTTACTTGGTGCCAGAGCCTAGGCCAGACCCCCTCTCCCACTTGTAGTCTAAGTTCCTCTGGTTCAAGTGGAAAACAAGTTTTTCCCATGGCCTGGGAGTGTACCAAACAGCCAGTCTCCACACTTGTAACTCCCAGTTGTAAACCACAACAATTTAGCTGCCTTATATCCCCAGAGCAACACTCTTATTAGGGCCTGTGCTGGATGGCTTCAGTTGTCAACTTGGTACACCTGGGAACCTCAGTAGAGGAATGCATACAGTTGATTGTCCTGTGGCCATATCTGTGAGGCATTTTCCTAATTGCTCATTGATGTGGGATGGGGAGGGCCCAGCCCACTGTGGGCAGTGCCATCCCTGATCAGGGGGAATTGGGCTGTACAAGAAAGGTAGCTGAGGAGCTGAAGAGATGTCTTTGTGGTTAAGAACACTGACTGCTCTTACAGAGGACCCAGATTCCGTTCCCAGCACCCGTATCGCAGCTCACAACCATCCACAACTCCAGTTCCAGGGATGCCCCTGTCTGGCTTCCGTGGGCCTTGCATGCATGAATGTGTCTATGTGCAGGCAAAACACTCATACACATAAAGGGAAAATAATTTTTTAATAAAGAAAGAAAACTGAGCAAGTAAGGGGGAGCCATCCAGGAAGCAGCACTATGCTTCAGTTCTGACTTCCTGCTTAAATTTGTGCCCTAACTTCCCTCAAAGATGGACTGTGATTGA
This sequence comes from Eospalax fontanierii, assembly GCA_035773235.1. Classification (NCBI taxonomy): domain Eukaryota; kingdom Metazoa; phylum Chordata; class Mammalia; order Rodentia; family Spalacidae; genus Eospalax; species Eospalax fontanierii. The sequence goes on along the minus strand of CM069524.1, from coordinate 2,525,639 downwards.
AATGTGTGAACCAGATAAACACTTTCCTTCCTCGAGTTGGTTTTGGTCAGTGTATCACAGCAACAGAAGACAAACTAGAACAGGCACTGCCCCCAGTCTGCTTTCATCTAAACACCTGCCATCAACTCTGAAGAACTTGCTGGGGAGTGAGGAGGGAGTCCCACAGGAACACTCACAGTGAGTCTTTCTCTTCGGTTCATACCAGATCACAGCTATGGAACTATGGAAGCTTTGGTTTAAGGGCAGATGACTAAACAGCAGTTCTTTCAGAATGGGTGAACTTGTGCTTGATGTGTGGTTTTTCTTCAAAGACAAATTGCCTCCTTTTCCCACAGCCAGTTTAACTTTGAAGTTCACACACATCCCCATTACATTAATCACTGGAAAGCCAGACAGGTGGACAATAGAAAGATGTTTGGCTTCTTTGCTGCATCCAGAAATGTAAATAGCTATTTCTGTCTGCATTAGAAATTAGCATTCTGAGTTTGCTATTAATGTGAGAGGAACAAGATTCAGTGTGCAAAGGAAGTATTGGCGATTCAGAACAAGTCTGACTTTTCTTCAGCCCTTGCTTCTTCAGCCCAAATTTTCCTTACTGTATCTGAGATTTAGCATACAGTGATGTTGATGATTTCCTTACAGCTAGTTGCTCCAGTTTCATTTCTGTTGCTGTCATTAAAAAAGGAGCATAAAAAAGGGGACAAAGGGATTTATTTCAGCCTGCAATTGCAGGTTACAATCCTTCATTGTGGGGCAATCAAGGAAGCTGGTCACATCACACCCACAGACAATAGCACTAAGAAATGAACAGACACATGCTCACTCACTTGTGCTCAGCTCCATTTCTCCACTCTGCCTGAGGAATGGTGCTGACCACAGTAGGCTGGGTCTTCCCAGATCGGTGCACTAAGATGTTCTATCACAGACATGCCCACCGGCCAATCCAGTATACTCAGTCCCTCACTGAGATTCTCTTCTCCAGTGATTCTAGGTTGTGTCAAGTTGGAGACTAAAGCTGGCCATCACATGGGTTTTGTTCCATGAGTGTAATTCAATTTCCAATAATTATAATACAGATTTTTTTCAAATAGTAACTTTTGAGTGGACAGTAGGATGTACTAGACTTAAGCTGCTTTTTCTTAAGCTTGTTTGACTCAGTAAATGTCAGTGTTCAGAATTAATTTGGTTAGACTCAATTGAACCTCCTTGCTATTGATTGAGAGATAAATCACCCAATATTAAGATGAAGTCATTTCTAATTACCATCAAACCATCAGTGTGTGCTTTTATGAATAAACAATTGCCTGAAATGGCACCTAGTGTATTTTTGAGAGCTCTCCCTTCTCTGGAGTTGTGGAGCCTCCATTTAACATTTCAGAATTAATAAAGCCATGCATGTCTAATTCATGGTAATTTTTCACAGACTGTCAAAGAAGGGAACACCAAAATCCAGTAGCAGCTTGGGAGCCCTTAGACGACAACATGGATGCTTGGCTTTGCAGAGCTAATAGAAAACTTAAAAGAAGGTGCTCCCGTGGCATAGTCAAAGAACTCTAGGATTGATCGATTGATTCATCTGGGGTGTTTTATTTGTTTGGAGACAAGTTCTTGCTGTGATAGCCTGGATTTGCTGGGATTCACCATATTACCCAAACTGGCCTTCAGTTCTCAGTTATGCCCCTGCCTCAGTCTTCCCCGTACTGGGATTATAGGTGTGACTCCCAACACCTTCAGATTTCTAAAGTCTGCCACTGTCCCTGCCTTGCTTCCCTAGTTTTCATTCTACGGGAACCTGTCTCCAAGGAGGTCACTGTATCGCACGCTGTCTGACGAGAGTGTGTGCAGCAATCGGAGGGGCTCCTCCTTCGCCAGTTCAAGAAGCTCCATCCTCGACCAGGCTCTGCCCAATGACATTCTGTTCAGCACCACACCACCCTACCACAGCACTCTGCCACCGAGAACCCACCCTGCACCAAGCATGGGGAGCCTGCGGAGTAAGTGAAGGCCAGGCTGCCCTGGCTTCCTGGGGTATGGGCATGGGATACCTTGTGCTCTTCAGGTTGGGAATCCCCAGGACAGGTGTGGGACTTGAGTTGGATTCTAGATATTGATCATTCAGTATTGTTTGCTTTCTGTTTTAAGTAGTTTTCAAACAAATTCACTGGGCAGACATTTTGAAAAATCAGCATATCTGGGTGTCTAAAAGGGAGCTGCAAAACCTATGTTAGACATTTTTTATCGAGTTATCAAATAATGATTTGGACTCACTTTATTTTCAAAGGAGGTAGTGTGTAAAGTCTGACTTTTTCAAATGGAAATGGGAACATGGGATGGGTTTGGAGGTTCAGTGGGCTGGAGAAAGGGGGATTCATTCCAGTACTGTCTTTTCTTCAGGTATGGTCCTGGTAACAGGGGGTATCAGGTGTAAGTAAGGAAACCCAGTTTCAGCTCTAGCTTTATGAGCCACTGCCTGTCACATGTGTTTTCCTATGTTCACCTCACACTGTGCACTCACAGCAGGTCATGTTGATAATTGCCAAATGATTTCCCTTCAGTTCTTCGTGTAGGTTCTTCATTGATGTGTTGGATAGTGTGTGTGTCTGTGTGTATATCTGTGTGTGTGTGCACACATGTATACACCAGACATTAACTTCCAGTTTTCTTCTATCATTCTCTGCCTTTTTGTTCACTGAACCTGGACTTCCCATTTCAGGTAAGCTAGCTAGTCAGCAAGACCCTGGAGTCCACCTATCTTCCCTCTAGCATTGGGATTACAGGCATATACCAACATGCCTGGAAATGAATCTCATCTCACGCAGTTCCCGATCACTTTCTTCAAGTAACATAGTACCCTGCCTGCTATGAAGTTCACTCACGTAATGGAGCTGGGCGTGGCGGCACACCTTTAATCCCAGAGGCAGGCAGATCTCTGTGAGACTGAGGCTGACCTGGTCTCCATAGTGAATTCAGGTCGACTGAGGCTGTGGGAACCCTGTCTCCAAAAAATGTCCACCTATCTACATTGAAACCTAAGTTGCTCAGTAGCAAGACAAAAGGTTAGAAGGACACATTTTAGTTCCCCCATGTTCATTTAAGTTCACCCCACTATTTCTCTGAGTTAGGGTCTCATATAGCCAAGGATGGCTTGAACTAGCTGAGACTAGTCTAGAACTCCTGATCCAAATGCCTGTGCCTCCCAAGTGCTGAAATTTAAAAAATATAAAAGCCTAGTAGGCAGTTTGTGAAACGCCTGATGTTTTGTTTTTGTGCCCCTGTTGGCTTTCCCATTTACAGTCCTCTGATGTGACCAAGCTCCTGGAGTGTATGTCACCAGCAGCCTTGGCCGAAGCTCTTACTTTGGGCTTCATTCTTGTGTGCATCCTGTACGGATGGGTGGTAACACGTGTCTGTCACTGTAGCATCGTACGGATCAATTTCACCACCCTGAAAATCCGAGTTTCTCCTGTTTCCTTTCTGGCCTCTTACCTGAAGCGGCAGTGACCTTTGTCACAGCATTCAGTTTTGTCACTCCCACAATGCCCCGTTGCTGGACTGGAGCGTGCGTCCTTCCACCAGCCTCTTTGTCTTAGTAACTGCAGTAGCACTTCCTCTGTGCTCTTACACAGCTCCGAGGGGCACTCAGTTCTTCAGAGATGCCACACTTCGTTTGCGTTTCTTTTTTTAAAAAGTATAAAAGCATGATTAGGGAAGAAGCAGGATACACTGAGCTTACTGCTTCTTCAAAGACCCTCACTATTAGCTGTAATTTTTGGTAACCTTTTTTAGTAATGTGTCTCCCTTAGCCTTAAACTACTCAGAAAATCTGCTCTGGACTGGATATGTGAACTGACCCAATGTGAATAGGAGACCTTGAAAAACCGATAGTGATGTGTCTTCTTCCCAAAACCTCTGAACCCCCTCACACCCATTTACACACATACTCACACTCTCCCCATCACCCATGGACCTTAAGAATCTAGGTACAGAAGTTGGAGGTCTTCCTGTCTCTGGTCTCTGATGACTTTGGGAACCTGTTGACAGTTTCCTTCCTCCCTCTCAGAGTCTAGTCACCCTGTTCCTTCCATGGTCTCTGCTTGTTCCACAGACCCTCTAAGAGAACATGGTCCTTGGACAGTGGGTCTGAATTACTACAGTGTGAACCCTGATTTCCAGCAACCAAATTAACAACAGCAAAAATCACACACACACACACACACACACACACACACACACACACACACAATCTCATAACGTTTAAGGTAGTATGTGACTTTGTGTTGTGTCACGTTCATAACTGTTCTGAGGCCACACATGGCTCCTGGACCATGGGTTGGGCACACTGCAGAGTTAGGCAAAAGCTCACGGGCATCCCAGCTAGAAGAGCCCTAGACTCAGCTGCCTCTCAGAGAGAGAACCTTCCACTACAGTGCCTCTGCCCATCTTGCTCAGAATCTGCAGTGATCATCTCGGGGTGATGCTAGGACAGGTGGCAGCTGTCTGCTCCTGGTGAACAGGCCTTGTCTGTGTAGACCTAGAACTGTCACGGGTTGCTCCTTTGAATAATTTAGCTTTAAAAAGTCTCAGATCTGAGCCTGCCTTAGCATCTTCTTTTGAGAAGACCTTAATCCAGCCCTGTGAGAGCAGGCTCCTTGTAGACTTGACTCATAATGTGATTCATCTATCCTTCTTGGGAAGTCACCTAAATGTGTTGCATCCCTGGGTTCTACCTGGGGGTGCACGACCTCACCTAATACAGCCACTGGAAGTGCTTCAGAAAGGTGCCTTGGTATTCACCATTGAAGGATGGCAGAAGAAAGTCTTTCCAAAGGCTCAGAGAGGAAAAGAGGATGGGGAGTGACCATCTGGACACAGCTCATGAGCCAAGTAACTGGTGGAAAAGTAGGTCATCTGGGCGTCCCCAGTACTACTCCCATTTGAATACCTGGGTACCTCCAGTACAGCCCCCAGCTTTGGCAAGGGCACAAGGTTGAAAAGAATTTGTGGTATTTTTATGGGACAGAAATACAGAATAGTGAAAGCTTCCTTCAGATGGCTATAGAGAGTTGGTAATTTTCAAAAAGTAAAAACAGTTAGCCTATATCTGTGCTCAGATTTGTACAGCACTCACCTAGGCATCCCTTAGAGCATGCCCCTTAATGTGAACAAACCAGCAGAAGGGCTGGGGATGTAGCTCAGTGGTAAAGGGGTAATGGATTGTGTTTTGGTATCTGAGTCTGATGGCTCACTCCTTTTATCCCAGCACTTAGAAGGCTAAGGTGGATTATCTAGATTTGATGCCAGCCTAGGCTATATAATTTGAGACCAGCCTGGTCTATGGTGAAACCCTGTCTTAAACAAAACAACAAAATTTCAGGGTATATAATAAACTATTTTTTTCTCCTGTAATTCAGTACTCATAGAAGTTGCTACAGACTTCAAATGTATACTTATAGGAGTTTTTTTCTTTTTTACTTTGTTCTGTTTGGGATGTGTGTGTGTGTGTGTGTGTGTTTGTGGTGCATGCAGGTGAGTATGTGAGTGCACAGCCTGTAGAGGCCAGAACAGGATGCCAGGTGTCTTCTTCTGTCACTCTCTACCTTGTTGTCTGGAGACAGGGTCTTTCAGTGACTGGAAGCTCACTGTTTTACCTAGCCTCCTGGCCATTGAGCTTGCAGGATCTGTCTTATCTCTGCCCCCTACCCCAGTGCTGGGGTTACAAGCATGCAGAGCCGTGCTCAAGCTTTGAATGCAGATGCAAGGATTCAAACTCTGATCCTTTGCTTGCAGAACAAGTGGTCTTACTCACTGAGTCATCTCCCCATGAGAGTAATAGGTGATAGTGACCTGCCACAACAGAACAGTTCCCACCAAGCTGGCACTGCAGAAGGCGTCCTAGGACCGTCAGAGGCCAGCATAGTTGCATGTGACCCACAAGTCCTCAGACTTCCTGCGGTAAACGCCCACTGGTTTCTAGAGAGCGATGTAGAAACCTCAGAAACCTACCATGAAATGTTGCCAGGATGGCTCTCGGCATTTATAATGCCAGTGAAGTCAGGCACATTGGAGGTGGTAGAGTCCCCTCGGGAATGCACAAGACTGACAGCCAGGGATGGAGAGCAGGCTGCGTAAGAGCAGGACTGGATGCTAGCCTCCATCAGAGTCCAGGTCCTTGTGTAGTGTGGGCTGGGAGAGTCAGGGAGATGCGGTGTGGTCCTGTCTCAGGGAAGACACTGGTGTGTAGTGTGGGCTGGGAGAGTCAGGGAGATGCGGGGTGGTCCTGTCTCAGGGAAGACACTCGTGTGCCCCTTGTACGTGGAGATGCATCGTGCAGCAATGCCCGTTGTTTACCTCCTCAGAACCCCCAGAGTGCTCCTGTTGTAATTTGTATTCCTCACTTCTCCAAATGTGTCCTTTTACCTGACCAGCTGAGTAGCATGGCCCCCTTGACTCTTGGTTCTGGTCCGAAGAGCTCGGAGGAGCCAGATGCTTTTCTGTGAGCCACAACTGTGCCCTGGGAGCTAGAGACTGTCCCCTCCCTCCCCTTCCCCAGGCTTCTAGCAAACTAGTCATTGCTGTTCCCAGCTGGCTGGTCACCTTTTCTGAATCTTCTGAGGCATATCAAGCTTTGGAGAGTTGGATTTGAAAGGATAGCTTTGTGTACCCTGGCAGGGGGTCTTTTTTAGAAGCCACTGAACCTGGAGAAAGAACAGGTGCAGCATGTAAACCTGCATGTGAACCTGGAGAATGAACAGGTGCAGCATGTGATGTTGCAAGCACAGTGGTGGCTCCTCCTTCCTGCATTGGTGCTCTGCATCCAAACCCAACACGAACAGTCCGTCTCCGTCAGCTGATAGGCTTCTTCTTCGGTCCCCGACATGGTGTCTGCACTTGTGTTGACTTACAGTGTGCTGCACCCAGTAACGCTGACAGAGGCACCTGTGTCTGTTAAAAATATGTAACAGATTGTGGCTGCCTTGAGTCGCTGGACAAAATAATAATAATAATAATAATAAACAAGAAGGAACAAAGACAGATCTTTTTTTCCTAATTATCACATTTCCACCCATTGAAAGGAAAAGCATAAGTACATCTTATTTTGAGTATTGAAAGGGGCACAAAGGGCTCCTGTGGGTCTGGGGAACAGCCATAGATGAGGCTTCTGCATAGGTCAGGCCTTGGGCTGAAGTTCAACCCACCGGTGGTTATTCCAAGCTTGTATGTCATTGGTGTGTCAGGTGTCAGCCAGCTCCCCTTGTCATTCAGATCTCAGCCAAGCATTGTCGCCCGGGACAGGCCTCCCGCCCACAGCACATCATCTGGCCTGCTTTATGCAAAAGGTTCAGTTAACACAGCCTGTTTTCTTGTTTGCCGCCTTCTCCCATGTAACAAAGCCTATGAGACCTGAGTCGTAGCTCTCTAAGCTCCCCAACTCCCATTTCATGATAGGATGGTCACTTGCTAAGGACATCACAGACAGGCTGCTGAGTAGACTGTACTCACGCAAACTCTAGCCAGACAGAGACTTCTCGCTCGACTCCCCTTCACAGTTCAAGGAGCATTGATACTGAAGAGACATCACAGCCTCATTCGAGCTTTGGCTCCCCGAATCTCTGAAAGCTGAAAGAGCTGAGAGGGGGTCTGCATTTGCCTCTGGCTGTGCAGGGCACATCTTGAGACTTCCGAGCTCTCACAGTCCCCACAGTGACTGCTCGCTTATGCATTGTCCATTGAGCACAGTCTTATGGGACTGACTGAGATGTACTCATCTACACACCCAGTTACCATAGGGTGTCTGCTCCACTACACCAGGATTATCTGTGCCTTGCCTTAGAGATAGACAAACCTTTTATGTTTACTCCAAGACTGCCAAGTGGTTAGTTGCACTGAGTATTTGGGGGACAGGGCTTTTCAACAGGAGAATGTCACCCTCATACCCCATCTTCTAATTTAGTACCAGCTGCTGTCCTCTCCATTCTACCCCAAAGAAAGCAGGAGGGACCCACAGATCCGAGCACTCTCTCTCGTCTCCCACACCAGCCCTGCTGCTGGCTTACTGCATGGCAAGGCATAGCCCATCCTACCTTCAGCAAGTGGCATGAACCACTGTCACTATAAAGACAGACAGGATGATGCCCCCAGAGTGTCCCCTCAGAGTGAGGCTGAGAGCACGTTGACAGACTCGCCATATCTCACGTCGCTGCACAGAGACAGCACTGGCTGATTGGTGTCACCGTCTCCATGAGCGTCTGCTCAGACTGCGTCTGTGGAGAGGAAACAGACTGTGGGTGTCCTTCAAGGCCACAAACACAGTCCCTGTGTCCCATCTCAGATGCCAGCATTTCACAGCTTCCGGAAGGATGGAGGCACAGAAATCACAGGTGCATTTGGTTAATTACGCCCCTGAACTTAATTGCAGGTTCAGCCAGCCAGGTGGTCATTACTTTGATTGGTCTCATTAGATACAGCAACAAGCAGCTGCATGCAATGCTCTGGGCGGGTTCAGAAAAGGCACATTGAAAACGTCCGGTCAGCCCCTTTCAGAATTTATTCTCAAATGCATAATGAGCTCTTAATAATGAGCGTTATTAATGACCTGAGCACTTAAGGAGCCATGGTGAGCTGCAGGAGAAAGAAATGGTGGAAAACCAATATGTACTGCTGAAGAGCCGTCAGATGTGTCGACACGTGAAGGAGAGGCTTCTGGATGGCTGTGATGGGACTGTTCTGTTACATAAGAAAAGTGGGCCAGCAGCTACTTTTGCACATAGTATATGAAAAATCCTTTCTCTTTCTGGCCTGTTAATTGAAATACCTCACTGTGTTTGGATGAGAAAGTGGCACTTGTGACATCTTGAATTTTTTAAAATATTCTATTATTTTTATGTTATACATATGAGTGTATTGCCAGCAAATGTGTAAGTGCCCCCATGTCATGCAATGGCCACAGAGGTCAGAAGAGAGCATCCAGTCTCCTTGAACTGAAGTTACAGATGGTTATTAGCTGCCATGTGGGAATTGAACCCAGGTGCCTTGCAAGAGCAACCAGTGTGCTCAACCACTAAGCGATCTCTCTAGCCCCAACATCTTGAATTTAGCTCTGATAACTTTGTTCTTCAGACTTTGTAAATCATCAGGAAAGAGGTACTGCAAGCCTTCTCAAGGCAGGGTGAAGGCTGAGGCACTTTTTAAAGGGACAGCCAACCTGAGATGGCTTATCTCAGATCGCGTCTCAGAAAGCTTCTGGAAGTGAAAATTCTCTACACAGGCTGCATTCTGAGGACCCTGCGTGCTTGCCACTGTCTAGTTAGCTTCACATTGGCTGAATATGCAAGCCTCTGTTTCTCCAGCTCTCTTTTAGGTGATTGCAGCTTAATGCTTCCTGTTTTCGAAACAATTCGCTAGCCCCTTTTGGGGAGAGGATTCTAGTACTTGGGCTGTAACTGACTGTGCGGACTGCTGAAGCCGTGGCTGAGTGGGAGCAGTGGCTCCCGTGCTCACTAAATCTAGGTTGAAACTAGAGAACACACACTGCGACTGATTCAGGGTTAGGGCAGTGGTACCTCTCCTTTGCCTGCCTGACTGACCGACCTACTTACCCTGTGAGGATGGTGGTACCCACATTGTGACCCTGATGGACCGGCTGACTCTACATGAGGACAGTGGCATCTGTGTTGTCACTGACTAAGCTAACGGACTGACAGACTGTGTGGGAACTGTGGAACCTATGCTATTACTGACTCAGTCTGTGGTGACAGTGGTGTTCATGCTGTGACTCACTAATCTGGGGTGAAGGATGGCAGTGATTGTTCTGTGGCTGGGTGTCGGGGAGGGGATGATTCTGCCTGACCCTATATGGGGATGGCGGTCCCATACCATCGTTAACTGTTGGCTACAGGGTTTGTTATTGTTGGCCAACTGACTCTGGGAAGAGACGGTTGAATCTGTGCTATGACTTACATACACTATGAAGACAGCAGTGACCCTGCTGTAAAGTAACTGATAAGGAAACAGGGTATCTGGTGGGATGGACTCTTTGACCCTGGGGAAGGCAGGAGTCCTGCTGTGTGGAGGCAGTGAGAACGTTTGTGCTGTGACTGATTCTGGGTGGGAACAGTGGTACCCGTGCTATAACTGACACCATGTGGGGACAGTGGTGACTGCTGAGACTGACTGACTTGTCGCTGTGGTTTTGTTTCTGTTTAGATGAGTTCTGGTTCTCCGATGGGTCCTTATCCGATAAGTCCAAGTGTGCGGATCCTGGCCTGATGCCCCTCCCAGACACGGCCACAGGGTTAGATTGGTCCCACCTCGTGGATGCTGCACGGGCATTTGAAGGTAAAGACTCAGCTGCACCCTGGGCCTCTGCAGGGTCTGTACTCCAGCTTTAGGGACACAATGTCAGTGTGCTGGCTCATCTGGCAAATATTAAATGCTTTGCCCATCTTCCAAGATGAAAACAAGGTAAGACAGGATCTAAAGAAGCACTTGATGAAATAAACACTAAGCAAAAAATTCCAAACCCAGTTCTAATCTGGGTATCAACTGCTACCTGAGTGGGAAAAGCACCTTTTCCTCTTTGACTCTGTCCCCCTGTGTGAAAAGTAGGGGTTCACAGACTGTCTGTCCATGAGGCATGTTGCAGTGAGGTGGGAGGGGGACCTCAGGAGGCCAAAGCTACAAAGTTTGTTAGGACAAGCAGCCTGCTGACTTGGTGCAAACACAGACTGTTACGGCAGGATTGTTTGTCCCATACAAGTCCCACTACCCATATGGCCTTGGCCTCCTCTAAGTTTGTGGGTCAGTGGGCTGTGGTGGGTCAGCTGTACTCTGGAGTCTATATGACTACTTTTAATCACTTGGTGTTGTGACTGAGGAGCACTCTTTCCAGCTTCCAGGCAACTGTACACAAAGTAGACACAAGGTAGAAGCCTGCTTCTCACTCCTCAGACTCCTCAGAGCCTTGTGTGTGATACGGTCTGAACTAGCTGCCCAGGACCACAACTCTTAGCAGTTTTTCCCATGTACTCTATTATTTTTCTCATTGCTGTGACAGAATGCCTGACCAGCTGCAGCTTGGACACTTTGGCTCATGGTTTGAGGAATGCTGTCCATCATGGTGTGAAAGGCATCGCAAGGGGCAGCCATAGCTGCTAGAGGAGCTGTAGGTGCTTATTCACATCTCAGCAGATCAGAAAGCAGAGGTGGGATAGGAAGCAGGACCGGGCTGTAATCTTTAAGGCCTACCTCCACTTCCTCCAGTGTGGTTCCACATCCTCAGATTTCTCTAACTTCCCAAAATATCACCATCAGCTGGGGACAAAACACTCAAGCACACTAGTCTGTAGAGGACATTGCACACCCAACTGTGACACCCCAGCATTCTTTCTCTTCTCACATGTTCCCCGTAGGTGAATTAGCATAGGAGGCAAGGCTGTTTCTTGGGACTGCCTTGGTCTCTGCCTACTGCAAGACAGCTGGGGCCTTGAAGTCCTAAAAGGATACAGAGTCTCCTGACTCCTCATACCTGTGGTATCAGGCCTCTAAAAACAAATTGGGTCTCCTCCCAGGAGCCTCAGGCTGCACAAAGCTGGAGTCTGCTATTGCATTCCCTCCTCACCTCTCATGCTCTGGTGGCTAGAGAGACCCTGTCTAGCCTAGCCTCCTCAGCTACAGGCTGGGGGAAGTATACTCTCAGGTGATACACAGCCCTGGGAAGTGGGCAGCAGTATAACAGAGGGGATGCTAGCAGTGTGGACATGCCCTTACTGACCCCTCCCCCCACCAAAGCCTGCACTCGCTTCTGGATATAGTCTGAATAATGTCCATTTGTTTATTTCATTTTCATGAGCTGCTGAAGGTGGGGCAAACTTTCTAGCTGTACTCAGATCTCTGTACCCATATCTTGACGTAAGTAACAGTTGGCACATCTGAGAACAGGCTTTAAAAGTGGAATATCTTGGCCTTCAGGGATGAGATACTAGTGAAGCTGTTTCTTCCAGGTTGCACATACCATCACCGTCTTAAATCAGTACTTGTGGTAACTTGCAGGAGACCCTTGCCAGATTTGAGCTGCTAGCATTCCCCTATGGAGAAGAGTGCTCTGAGACCCTCTTCTGAAATTCCAGTCACCAAGCCTCTTTCCCAACAGCCTGTGGCTTTGGGGGTGCTAGAGCGTACGGGAGGTAGAAGGTTGGACGGGTCTCTCGGTGATGCTGTGCCTCCAGCTTGCCCGTGCCTCACCCCAGTAAACCCATTTGTTCACAAAGCTTCACTTGATCAGAGTTTTTCTTTGGTCTGTCAGTGACATCTTTATCTGAGGTAAATACACATTTCTTTATGTCTTTCCAGGAAAGGTCACATAAAAAACACTATAATTCCTACTCACAAAATCAAAAAAAATCTTCCCAACAGATCCTTGTCTTCCATTGGTCTGCCTCATCCATGCACTGGGAGGTGTCGTTCATTGTACTTAAGCTAAAGTTAATATGTGAGTTTAAGGTCTTAACTTTATTATTCAAGATTAGAACAGAGGCACCAAGTTAATTTACACCATTATGGCTTGAATATGTTTAAATAGTGAGATTGAAGAATGGGGCAGGTGCTGCTGTGACTGGGGGAGGGGGTGTGACTGTGGAGGGAAGGGTGCTACTGTGACTGCAGGGAGCCCACAGGCATTCTGCCCACAGGTATTTCACAGGCACCCTCAGAAGACCAAGAACCCTTGCTGATCATAGGCAGTGAGGAAAACTAGAAACAAATCTCAAGCAAGCTTTGGAGAAATTTTAAGGTGTCGCTCTGGTAATAATTGAGGGGGTAAAAATAAGGCATATAGTAGTTTTTTTGACGAAAAAGTGTTTATACTATAACCATGAAAAGTAATTCTTAAAGAAAAATATAGTGTTCCAGAAACATTTGTTTAAATGAGAAGAAATGTGAAAATTGGTTAACTTCAAAGAGTCCACAAAATCTGAAAGAGGTGCTGAGGAGAATGCTCAGTGGTGAGAGTACTTCCAATGCAAACTATGAAGACTTGCGTCTGGATCCCTAGCCACCATGTCAAAATCTGGACATGACCGTGTAGAGGAAAGGCAGATTCCAGGAGCTTGCTAGCCAGCCTAGCCCAAAACACAAGCCTTCCAGAGAGAGCCTGTCTCAAGGCAGTAAGATGGAGAATGATAAAGGAAAACATTCACCTCTGACTTCATGTATGTCCATGAGCATACACACCTTCATACTCATGTGCATGCACTGCACGCACACACACACCTGAAAGAAAATTTATAGGTGAGAAAAGAGATAAAATCTGTTTTATGCAACAGCAAATAACAGTGTGTCTTATAAATAAGGTCAATAATCACTTTTTCTTTGTATGTTGATAAACTATAATCAAATGTGATCCAAAACAGTGAGAGAGGACGTGAGCAAAGTCAGAAACAGGGTTTGATGGACACAACAGAGAAGGATGCTGGGCTGTAGGAGACTGTGCCATCCCCTTGGAGAAGATGCTGTTTCTGCCTTCTTTCCATACTCCAGACTAAGTGCAGTGACTAGTCATGACCCCCAGCAGTGAGACTTCCCCCTCACATGCTCTCACCCACAGAATGCAGACCTGGCCATCCTGAGCCATCAACCCAGCAAATCATTCCAAGGCAGGCCTTATGCTCAGGTCCATCACCCCAGCTACCTGGTAGATTGAGGCAGGAAGACTGCATGTTCAGAGCCTGTCTGGGCTACAGAATGAGTTCAAAGCCAGCCTGGACAACTGAAGAAGAGCCTGTCTCAAAACACAACATAAAAAGAGGTCTGAGGATATAACTCAGCCTTAGAGGCTTGGAAACCTTGTACAAGGTCAAGGATTAAGTATCTAGTACCACAGAAGACAGAACTTGATTTCTGTGAAACTTGGTACACAGTTCCCCAGTACCAGGAATTAGCTTCGGGAACCTGTCACCAGACATTCAAGAGATGGCAGCTCAGAACACCCCTCAGCTCTCTGTCCCTCACCTTGATTGACAGCTGATGGGACTCTTACTCAGCCAGCAGTAGCTTTTCTGCCTTCAGCCAGTAGTGGGAGACTGTGTACCTGACACTTATTATGCAGCTTCTGGGCTGGTTTCATCTGCACTGAATATGGGGTGCCACCTTGCCCTACCTCTGGCCCCACACATGTCAACCCTCTGTTTTCTCATTCTCTGTGTTCTGAGTGAGACTAAAGAAAGACAGAGATTGAAAGAAATTATCAGGGAATGTCCAGCAGCTACATAGAAATGAATTTCATGGATGAGGTAATTAGAGTATTTATTACAAGAAAAGGCGGGGGCTATGGAACAATCAAAAGCCAGTGTGTAGAGGGCATTGAAAAGTCATTTGAGGATATTCCAGAATTCCAAATATCACTCAAAACTACCAAGTTAACAGTTAATTGTTTTCTACTTCAAAGAATAATGATGCCTTTGTGCAAGCTTCTCCTGAAATCTAGACATGGCTTTCTTGTATAATAGAATTCTTTTCTGGTTAAATCAGTGCAAAGGAGAGCCATCAGACAATCTCGGTCTCTAAGTCTGGAGTGAGAAAGCTTACATAAAATTTAGTAGTAGATTGAAAAGATTATTCATTATTTCTGGCAAGAGTTTAATAAAAAGAAAAACTTTAATTGTAATAAATTATAGTCAGTGAGGTAATTAAGAGTGATTATACTAATTTCCTAAAAATTTATCTAATAGAATTAGGACCTGTTTCTAATATAAATTAAGATTTAAGAAATACTTCCAAAGCCTCACAGAGGATATCTCCTTGATTCCAAGTATACATGGGAATGTGTTTATAAGCAGAGCCTTCAAGTACAAAAATTAAACAAAGGAACTATTGTAGTTGCTTCCTCAGTGCTGTGACAAAGTACCCTGACACAGCAACTTCAGGAGAAAGGATTTATTTTGGCCAGTAGTTCCACAGGGATATAGTCCATCATGGCAAGGAAGACATGACATGGTGACCCGCAGCGCTGAAGGCTGGCTGGTCATATTGCATCCATACTCAGGAAACAAGAGTGGGGAAAGGGACCAGTCTATGCAGCCTCTGTAGGAACCCTAGACACCTAGGCTTGAAACCCAGCTGGAACTGTTCTCGGAACTGTTCTCCTGTGTCTGTCTGGAACAGCCACACCCAGACGAAACTCTATGCCCAGGGGAGCAAAAGCAGCTCTGTGACTGTTTGATGTCTAGTCTGAGAACCCCAAGTTGTGATAATCTACCGTCTGTGTGCGTCAAAGCAAGTCTCAGGGCCAGTCTAATACTAGAGTAGGAAGGGGCCTCCACCTTTATGTGGGGTGGCATGTTCACACAGTGGGGGAGGTCTTGTTGGCAGTGACTCCCCATACAATCACTGTAACATCCTTGAAAGACTCCTTAGACAAATCAGCAGGATCCAACTATATGTTCTTTGGAAATTAAGCCATTGTTGGAATTACAATGAGAGAAATTCAAGAAGCTCTTAAGTGACTGAAAAGTCTTAAAATATACAAGGACAGGGATAGATAGAATGCTCTATAGTAAAAATGACAGTTCTTTTTGAATTAATTTGTAGATAAGTGCAATTTCAACTCAGCTATCCAAAGGTATGTTAAGAACTTAATTGCACCATTTAGAAAAATGATGAACAATGTTCAACAGAAAACCTATTATAAAGCAATAATAATTAAAATAGCATAATAAGGATTCAAAAATAGAATAAGTCAGGAAAAAAAAAAAGAACGTAGGATCCTGAATATAGGACCCTGAATGTATTTAATACTTAAATGAGAAAGTAATTTATACACACCATTTAAATTTAGAAACTAGAAAAGTCAAATTCATAAAAAGTAAGAAAAATAAATATTACTTTTGGAAGTACAGTATTCTTTAATTATAGAGTAATGAAAGAACATGTGAAATGTAATATGGCCAAATATGCGCAACTACTGAGACCTTTTATGAGCCTGAAAGAGCAAATTTTAAAAGGGACATGGTAGACTGTAGGGAAATGTTTATAATAAATGTGATTGATAAAACCAAGATGTGTACAGTACATAAAGGAATAGCAGGAGACTTTGGCTTCCTGTAAACAAATGAGGCATGTGGACATAGTCCACACAGAAGGTGGCCAGCAGTAAATAAGTGTGCCAACAATGTTCATGTAAATTTAAGCAATAATGAGCTACCAGCACTCACAATTGCATATGAAAAATGACTTGGCCACTCTGGGAAGCCATAAAGAATGCTCACAAGCTGGTGTCCTTCTGAAGATCATAAATCCATCTTCTTGTTCAAACACAGTGACAATTCATAGCCAGGGCTAGAAAAATGTACCGTCCCCTCCTCCCCCCTTTGACTGAAAATCTCATTCCTGAGACTTAACTGGGGAGCAAACTATTTGGTACAAAAATCATGTGACACTACTAAAATTAATTACAAATAATAGACAACCAAACTCTACCTAGAACGCACGCATGTCAAAAGAGTGGAGAAGTTGCATTGATCCAGTAGAGTGGGGATGATCTGGGCACCAGAGTTGTCAGCCCAGGCCTGACAGTCAAATTAAGACCTGACTGGACCATATGCCAGAGTTGTTTACACCCAATTCCTCTGTTTGGTGGGGTGTGATAATGCCCTTTGCCTGTCAGAGATCCTGAGCAAAATTTCCAATCTATCTAATACAGCAAGGTCCTTTAGCCGCCCGCTGTGCAGTGCTTAGCTTAGCCTTTGCTACTTAGGATAATGTATGTGTAAACAGTCCTCAGCTTACTCGAATTCGTAACAATGTTTTGACTTTCTGATGATGTGAAAGTGATACATCTTCCATAGGGAACTGCACTTGGAATTTGGAATGCAGTGTGACCTCCCAAGGTACAGCTCACAGTTCCGTCAATCCCCAGATCATTAGGAAATAGCAGACACTCCAAGCATGCTGTGTGCTTAGTGGTGGGGCTGAGCTGGGATATCCTATAGGTGGTGTGTTAAATGTATTTCTGATTATCTGTTAATTGTGTGTTCACTTAATCTTAGGTTTCTCAGGATGTACCTTCATGAACAGGAGCAATACCAGCTAGAAATCTGACTGTGGGTCAGACTGAGGCTGGGAAGGGAAGTGGAGTTTCTCAAAATTCCTAGGATTTATGGGCGAGGGAGATGGTGCAGTCAATAAAGCATTTGCCATACAAGCACGAGGATCTGCATTTGATCTCCTGGACCCATGTCCAGGCACGGTAGCTCATACTTAAAGCCAGAATTGGAGAGTCAGAAACAGTGGATGGATCCCTGGATTTCACTGCCCGCCAGCCTAACCAGATTGCTAAGTTCCAGGGCAGTGAGAAACCTGACTCAAAAAACAAGGTGAAGCCTGGTGTGGTGGTACACCCCTTAATCCCAACACTTGGGAGGCAGAGGCAGGTAGATCCCTGTGAGATCCTGTACAGCCTGGTCTACGTAGCAAATTCCAGGCTAGCTGTGGCTATAAGGAGAGCCTGTCTCAAAAAGACCGAAGCAGGGGAAAAACAAAAAGGTAGACATCAGCATCCTGAGGAATGACAGCTGAGGTGGATCAGAAGTGGTGTATGTACAATTCCATAACCTCTCAGGATCCTAGCATCACACACACCTGCAGGTGCACACACCAGGTTCAGGGATTTAAAGCAGCTCTCATTTATAAGACCATCAGGAGCCAGTTGGTGTATCTAGGGTTTGCCCCAAGGCTGTTTGGGAGTGGGATATGTGTGCTCAGGAACAGATATCCACAAGTAGCACATATGTGTTTAATGCCTATGCTGGATACTACTGTGGGAACAAGATGACCACGTGAGCTTATGTTCTACAAAGGAATTAAATCTGTACCCTTAACTTATGCCCCAGATATCATTGGTTTCTTAAATGACTTAATCATAAATTTTGAGGATAAAAACTTCCAGTTTTAAATATTCAGCACAAGGTGAATACAGGTCTTTAAGTTACTGATGTTTGATATACAAGTGTAAAGCATAAACAGAATGCTTCATTCTAGACACCTCCTAATGATCACATTAGCAAAATCATTTTTTAAAAGTGAAGGCTGCAGAAAGGAAAACTGCAAGGTTAAGTTTAACCTAGTAAATCTGCTTCATCATGAATGAAAACTGTTTTAGACCAAGGCAGTGTTGTGTCTTGAGTGGAGGCTCGTTCTGTAGGTCTTTCCTTCCGTCACTAGGGCAAACACGATAGAATTGTTTCCTTGCAATCCTCAGGGGACTGCCAAAGTCCTGAACCAGGGTGTGGTGTGTGTAAAGTGTGGTATGTCCTCTGATTTCCTTTTCTGGCAGTCAGTTAAGTCAACTTCCAATAAGCATGGGTGACAAACCAGAGCCTCTGATTTCTTCACCGCAGTTACAGAGCCCCAGCAAGTCTTTCCTTTGTGGTTTTTAACAGGCATCTCAGAGCAACTTTGTGGAAGAGTGTAATATAGCCTCTTGCTGACATGTGCCATTCAGCAAGCTTCTGGCACATTCAGTGTGCTCATCCTCAAAGCCTCTGCTCACACTACTCTCCATGTGCAGGTGTGGCCTGGGAGGCTCAGGCTGATTTATAGTCACATGTTGCTGTGACAGTACTAAATTTACATTGAACGGCGTGTAGATTCTTCTTGTATAGCATTAAGTGCATTACAATCTTTTAAAATGACATTGAGCACTAGGAAGATGGCACAGTTTGTAAAGTGCTTGCCTTACAAGCATGAGGACTTGAGTTTGATCCCCAAAACCCATGTAAAGCAGCCTGGAGAGGCGGTGCACCTTTGTAACCCTAGCTCTGGAGGCCAGCTAGTCTATCAGAAGAAAACATGTGAAATAGCACCTTCAGTGGACCTCTGACCTTCACATGTGTGCACACACGTGTACACACACATAAACACATGCACAAAATGACATTGAAATGAGTGCAAGGTTATTTAAAGGAGTGTGTTATCTGTCTCTCAAGCCACATCCATTCTCACAAGCCCATCTTTCTCTGTAGTTTTATTTGTGCTGTATGGTTCCAGGTCAGTGGTCACTTGATTGCAGAGTATTTGTCATCACAGAAATAAGTTGTAGAGGCAAAAGGCTTCCCTGGAAAGTGTCAGGAAGATGAGCTGTGTTATAAAGCCATTCTGTGTCTGCTCAGAAGCACAGCATTGGCATTTGCAGAGTCTCCAGCCCTGCTGCTCCCATGTGAGTCCCTGAGGACCATCCAGTGGCTGCCAGGAGCAAGTCCTGTTCCTGTCACGTGTGGGTTTATATCGATTAAGGCAGAAATAGCTAGGGCAGGCTACAACATTTCATCTAAGTGTTTAGACTTAACCCCCAGACCAAGGACACCAAGAACAAAGGAAAAGCAACCAGTTTGTCACCAGGCTGCACACGGTGAAGATGTCAGTGGAACTCGTCACAGAGTGAGAAAATAAATTCTTTATACCTTTTTTAAAGCATTTCCTTTTTGTCAGCAGTGCACTGTGAGATAAAAACACATCTCTTGGTTTGCGTGTGTATATGTGTGTGTACATTTGCTTGTGTTTGTCCATGTGGGCACGTGTGGAGGCCAGAGGTTGGTGATGGGATGTCTTCAATAGCTTCCTTTTTATATTATTTTGCAGAAGGATCCCACACTGGACTATTTTATCTAGACTGGCTGGCCAGTGAACCTCTGGGATCTACCTTTCTCCCCCAGCCATCCCTGGGGTTACAAGTGCACACCCACCATGCCTGGCTTTTACATGGGGTGCTGGGGATCTGAGCTCAGGTCTTCATGGGTATGCAGCAAGCACTCCACCCAGCCCAGATTTTTTTTTTTTTGAGTGATGTGATGTCTGCTTTGGGGCCCTCGCAGAACAGAGTCATGTAGAATTCTACACTTGATCTTAGCCAGAAGGCTAAGAAGTGGTGTATGTACAATTCCATAACCTCTCAGGCTTCCCATTGCCCCACAGCCAGGGTTCCCCGTCATGGTACTCTACCACCTCTACACACATAGACCAACATGTGGGCAGTGTTCATCTTTAAAGTACAGGTGATTTCATCATGAGCCAGCACCTGAATGTCAAGCACTAAATTGGTCTTTTAGGACTGAATAGTCACAGAATTTTTGTCATTCTGTAGAACAGACTTGGGCTTTATAGAAATGTCAGTTGAAGGGCGTCAGTGTGCCTGTGGTAGGTGTTAAACAAGGGCCATGTGCCTGGAAAAACCCTATGTGATGGGTCACTGGGTGGGCTCAGCAGGACTTCTGGGAGAACCCAGCTCACTGAAAAGGCTGTGCCTTCAGCCCTGTGCTTGTGAGAGCTTCCCTTCATGTGTCCCCAGCAGCCTCAGCAGCACTATCATTTTTAATTAACTGGTAGTATGTGACCCTGCATCAACCAAACAGGCAGGTCACCTCATTAGGAGGCCCTAAGCAGCAGCCAGCAGGAAACAAAGCTCCCAGGGAGCCCGGATACAGCTCAAGCCCTGTGAGAAGGGCTCCATGGCACTCACTGGCCACTGCAGCTCTCCCACTCCAGCTGCAAGTGCAGATGTGCCAGGTCCAGGAGCAAGGCGCCAGGGGACCAGAGGGGATCCCAGAATGGCTTCCTGAGTCTGTTCCCATGTGCCATGAAGACAGGATGTTCCCTGCCCACCTCACAGTATTGCTGGCCCATGTTCTTGGTCAGAGTTCAACCCTGAGAGACTGAGCTGGCTCCTGTTCTCCTTCCTGCCTGGCTCTCTCAAAACACTGAATGCCAAGTTCACAGTGCCAGAATAGCATAGCCTCATGAGAGAAGGCTGTGTTCAGCTGGTCCTGGGCCTTAGGGCTGGTGTGGCTGGGCCCTCTGCATCCTTGTGCGTTTCTAGTGAGGGCTCAAGTTCTTCTCACTACTGTCATTCTTAAATTTGCAGAGTGGATCATTTAAATCAACCCAAAATGATGGTGTCTACGGTCAAATCTGTGAGGAGGGGAGGGAGAGAGAGAGAATAGCTTTGTTCTTTGTTTTACCATCCTACTCTGTTCTAACCAGGATGCTTAAAACATAAGCCAAGGTGTTTGGCACCGCAGAATACTATCTCTGAGGGCTTCTTTCTCCCAGTGTCTGTCTCTCAAACACATACATAGACATGAGCCTGCACACCCACAAACGCATGAGAACACATTGCTGAGTACTCTACTTCACATTACCCTGTCTGCTAACCTCCTGAGGGCCCCTGAGATGCTCAGGGTCAGAGAGGTCTTCCTGTTCATGGGAGAATTCTAAATCTTATTTCAGGTCTTGACTCAGATGAAGAACTCGGGCTTCTCTGTCACCACGCCTCCTACCTAGGTGATTGTCCAGGCCGACTCTGGGCTCTTGATATTCCATAGCCTGTTACTCCATAGCCTGTTCTGTTTATTCCGTGTGTCTGCACGCCTGCATGGTGATCCACACGCCGAGGGTGGAGGGTGCACCTGGGACATGGGCCCTGGCTGTCCTATCTCAGGAATGTTCTCGGGTCCATCTCCATGGTTTGTCCACCAGTCACATCATCCAGCTTTGCCAGTCCATGCACAGCCAGTGGCTTTGGATTTCTTGGGATGTGAACGGACGAAAGCAGATTGGTGCTAGCAGATATGCTGGCTACCTCTGTGGCTTTGCGCTGTGCGCCATGCAGCCTGCAGGGGACAGCCAGTCTCATGCTTTCTGGTCAGCAGCTTGCCTGAGTTTCTTTGTTTTGTTTGGAGCAGGGCATTGTGACTCGGAGGGTCCTCAGGTTTCATCTAGCACATTCATCTCTACAAAGTCACGGTGCCTCCTGCGCCTCACTAACCCTGCTTTCTGTGTCCCCCTCCCCCAGACCAGAGGGTTGCATCTTTCTGCACCCTGACTGACCTGCAGCATGGGCAAGACCTGGAAGGGGCCCCAGAGCTGCCCCTGTGTGTGGATCCCAACAGCAAGGAGTTCATGGACACACCTGGGTATGTAGATCCTGTGCCCAGGACTTAACACAGTGGAACCTAGCTGACTTCTGTCATGTGGGGAATGACAACACTGGGCTGCATCATCGCTCCACTATAGGAACAGGTCCTTCCTGCCGAGATGGGTGACCGGTGTCCGTGGTGACCAGTCTCACTGTCAGAGAAGGGCAGGTAGGGCCTCTGGATCAGGGTCTGCTGCCTGGTAGTGATGCTGTCTGTCAGCTGTCCCCTCTCCAGGCCATTTATGCCATGGGACCTGCCCAGAGCACAGTTCTTGCCAGACCTTGGTCCTTGATCCAACCTCCTAGCTTTCTATCCTCTGTTGACGTAGGAACATACCCACTCTTCATGTGTGTATCCTTTATTCCTGTCTGCCCATCCCAGTTCTGACTTCTCTGAGAATCAAATTACAGTTAACTACATGTTCTTGCTGTTGAGCCTAATGTTTTCATGACAGAGAAAGGCAAATTGGAAAGTAAGCCCACCCACCTTGTGTTTCCTTTCCTTACCAGCCTCGGCGCCTTGCAGATTCTGATCCCTTTTTAAAACAGCGGAGCACACCAGAACAGCAGCTATAGAGGACACTTTCCCAATCGGCAGCCTACACACAAAATAATACTTTTAGCGAAAAGTTTACCAGCAAAAACAGCAAGTATCATGTCCCAGCCTCAGGTCTCTTAAGTTCTCTTGACTGTTCTGTTCCCTAGGGAGCGATCACCCTCCACATTGACTGGGAAAGTCAACCAGCTGGAACTGATTCTCCGACAACTACAGACCGATCTTCGGAAGGTGCGTGGTCTACTGGAGTACCCCAGCAGAGCTCTTTGCCCACACAGCGGCCCCTTTTAACTCGTGCACATAAGTTGAGAAGACCCAGGGAAGATAAGTACCCTAAGCAACACCTTCAGGCGGAATGAGTCCAGCACCTGCCCTGGATACCAGAAGCCAGAGTCTTTGATTCTATGAGTTGTTGCTTGCCACAGCTCCATGTGAGCCAACCCACGGGGAGGCAGTTGCTCCTTAAAAGCCAGATCTCCAAGAGCCTTGCTAGCTCATCCAGTCAGCTTCCTAGCTCAGAACAGATTCCCCATATGTGCCCCTGGGCCTGCCTCCTCAGAGTAACAAGATCTTGCTTTGCGAGTTCCCCTGGCTCCCGCCGCAGCGTCCACACTGCTCTAGGTACCCTTTGCTGCCGGCGGAGGTGGGGTGGAGTGTCACAGGAGGCGTTCCAGGATGTTCCTGGGATGGCGGCTCGCTTTAGTTTAGGAAAGGAGATCTGTAGTTGGTGTTCATGTTGACGGAAAGGTGTGAAGGGCGAGTGAAGGGGGTAAAGAGTGAAGGGTCAGGTTTGAGTCTAGTGTGAGCTGCCCTTGGGCGGTCAATGAAGCAGCTTTTGCAATAACAGAGCAGGGGTGCACGTGTATGCAGACCTGTGTCTATATGTATGCACACACGTGTATATGTATATTTACTGTATGTAGCCACACTCACGTGTTGGCAAACTTTCCTCTGTCTCCCATCAGCAGCTAAGAGGCTTGAGGCTGAGACTGAGGGCAGAGAGAAATTGCCCAGGTTTGTTCAGCAGAGTTTCCCTTTGAGCCTCAACATGAGTCACTGTGGTCCTGTCCACAGAGAGGTCTGTGTTTCCAGGTCTAGGAGCCTCCTACCCCATTTTCCTTGGCCAGAGAAGTTCCCCAGACCATAGAACTTAGTGCTAACCCCAGGGAACTCCCAGTTGCGTTATCTCCCTCTGCAGGAGTGGATACTTAGGCAGTTCATTTTAACCAGTATTTGGGCTTAGACAGGAAATCTATTCAGGGGGAGTGAGAGAAGGAGACCCAGAATGTGAGCTTTGTGGGGAGACAGATTGTCACTGGGGGAGCTAGGAATGCTGATGAGCAGTGATGAGCAATGAGACATGATTAGATGACATTAGAGGAGTGGATTCCAGAAGTTTCCTTTGAAAGTAAGTGACTATGGGAGAGTAAGTGGGGGTTTAAAATTGCTCTAGGAGGGGTTGTGGGATCACAGTGACCAAATGTGACCTGCTCTGAGTGGAGAGGGGAAGAAAGGGAACTGGGCTGCACAGTCCTCTGTTGATGTTGGGAAGGACTTGGGGTCAGAGGACATGTGGGTAGGTTGGGGTGGGGTGGCGTATCTCATCCCCTAATGGAAGGCTGTTCAGAGGAAGTAGGATTTCAAGGAGTGACAAACCAGATGGATCATTAGCTGCACCATTCACTGGCCCATCCTCCCTGTGAGCACTGGGGACCATTGCCATCCAAGAGCCAGTTTTTAAGAGCAGGAAGATGAAGGGGTATCAAAGGAGAAGTAGGGAGCATGAATCTTGTGACATATTGCGAGTTCCAAGGGTCCCATGAACAGGAGTGTGGAGTCTCAGGAAGATGGCAGCCAAGTAACAGAGGGTGATCAGAGCCAGGGTTGGGAGTGACCAGATAGAAGAGAGTTCCGGGTGGACTGGGCTGGCTTTACAGTGAGGCTGGCCCTCCTCCCAGCCCAACTTGAGCCAGACCTTTGGGGCAGGGACAGGGCAGTAGGCTTAGGGCAAGCCCAGAAGATTTAGGGAAATGGGAAGCCACTGGAAGGTGGGGCTGGACATCCAAGGAGGTGAGGGACTCCTGACAGGGCACTCCCCACACACCCCATCAGTGGTCCACGACAGGTCAAGTCAACCACTAGAAACGCCAGCTGCTGTGATCTGATCGAGCCCCTCTCTTGGGCCAGCATCCCTCAGTGCTAGAGAGCTGTATATTACACATAACTTGTGGCTGTGTGTTAGAAATTATGCTAGATGTGACTATTTTAAAAGTTGTATTTTGTAGTTTTGAGTGGCAAACTTTGAAGGTCATGATAGAAATATGGCTTCACCAGAAGACTGAGGGTCGGTGAGGGGACCATGGAGAAAAGCTAGAGACTGCATGGCTCCCTGTCCCTGAGTCAGCGGGAGACCCCAGACATACGAGCCCCAGGCCTGTCAGAATCTGAGGCCCTGAGTCCAGCTCTGCGTGAGCAGTGGACCAGCAGCCCTGTGACATGGTCTGTCTCTCCCCACAGGAGAAGCAGGACAAGGCAGTGTTGCAGGCCGAGGTCCAGCACCTGAGGCAGGACAACATGAGGCTGCAGGAGGAGTCTCAGACCGCCACGGCCCAACTTCGCAAGTTCACTGAGTGGTTCTTCAGCACCATTGACAAGAAGGCCTGACCAGCTGCTCCTTACCGGGACCACAGGCTGGCTCTGCCTGCCTGCCATCCCTTCCAAGTCCTAAAATTGTGTTTATGTGTGCTTTCACCACCCATAGATAGATGCCTCGCTGTTCCATTCTGTGTTGCGCTATTCACCCCAGCAGGACAGGAAGGACAGGACAGCAGGCCTAGACTCCTTCTGGATAGCCGCAGCGGAAGATGAATGTAACTCCTGGTGAAGGCAGGTGTAGCCCGCTGTTGGCTTAGAGGCACTCCAGACAGTACTCCAACCCCGACTTCCCTGGGGACCTGGGGACGAGAATGCAAGTGTTACTTCCTGAAGCAGGTAACCTGCAGAGTTGCTAAACCAGTGTACCATAGCAGAGCTGTAGTATTGTAAAATAAATATGGAGGCAAATAATCAGACCTGTACTTTAATGTTAAAGGTGCTCTATTTTTTTGGATGTACAGTAGTTTTATTTCCACAACCACATTACCATAGCAATAAGAAGGGGCACAGTAGGTAGTCAGCAAAGCTTTGTTGGGGAGAAGCACTGAGGGCCAACACTAACGCGAATGCTGTTACTGTAGACACTTATTTATTTGCAGGAACAAATGGTGCCTGAATATTAACAGTGTTCTGATTCTTGTTTTCATTTTTAAAAAGATACGTATGCCTTGTAAATGGCTCAACCTATCAGTAGTCTCTTCATCGCGTAGTTCACTTCCATACTGTAACTTTGCTGAAGACTGGAGCACTCTGCCCACTAGAGTCCCCAGATGCTGAGCGCCAGCAGTGACCCGTGTACAATGCCAGATTTGTTTATCTTTGTACAGAAGCTCTGATGAAGTGTCTTGTATTTAACACCCTTATTTAAGCTTATTTAACCGTGTTAATTTTATAAGAGTTGGTTTCACCTGCGCTAGCTTTGAGGAGTAATGGAGGGAGGGAGGGAAGGGAGGCAGGCAGCGGCCAGCTCGGTGCCAGCCGAGCTCACCCTGACAGCCTGAAGCAGGTGGCCGAGCTGAGGGCCTGAGCCGTTAGTTATAATGGTGTTTGTATTGCTTTACCATTTTTAACTGTTATATTTGAGATGAACATACATTTTGCTTTTTTAATAAATGTTTAAAAGAAGCCCATATAAGTAGCCATGTTTTGTCTGTTGTGTGTAGACTGAGCTGCTGGCTATCTGTGTGCATGTATCCTGGTCCATAGTAAGGACTGTTAAGCTGCCCTCTTAGAAAACCCCATACTCATTAAGAGTGCTGAGGATTCATCTTTGTGCCCTGTGCAATGTTTTATGAGTTTCTTTTCTCTTTGATCCCAAAGATATCCTTGGGAGGGCCTGGGGTCCCCATTTTATAACCAGATAAACTGAGACTCAGTAACCTCAACGTTCCTTCTTTTGGGAGTGGGGAACTATTTAGTTGGTTGGGTTTTGTTTTGTTTTGTTTTGTTTACTGATTGTTTTGTGATTGAATACAATATAGTTTGGTGGTGTTTATATCTTCCTATACATACAGGGCTCACTATGCAACCCAGGTGGACCTCAAACTTAACCTCCTGCCTCGCCTCCTAAGACCTCAGCTCACAGGTTTATGCTACCACCCTTTTTTAGGGTCTTACTCAGAAATTTGGAGTTGTTTGCAAAGCGTTACACACAATCTTAACAAGACGAAAAACTTAGCCACAGGAGCCATGTGTTTGGCCAGGACCTGGAGCACAGCTCTTCTGAGCTGTTGTTCCAGGACAGATGTATGTACAGAGCATCGAATGGAATGGTTAGCACATCTTGGAGAAAATAAAGGAATTGGACCAAAAATAGCCAAGTGAAGAGCCATCCCAACCAACCTCTTCAGGCATCCCAGTGGTTAAAATCAGCCCTGCTTTATTATTGTCTACAGGAACAAATCCATCTGTCTGAGGCCACACAGGGGAGTCAAGGTGATTTTGGCCTCTTAAAATCTTTTTCAAAAGGATGTTTCCAATTGGCCATGCCCTCTGAACACCACTTTCCGCCCCCACAAAGTGCATATAGCTCTGAGTGGCTTTGCATGATGCTAAACACACTTGGTTCTGACACCGTCTAGCTAAGCATGTTGACTTACTATGAGAATATACCTGTACAAACTGAATACTGGAATAGATTCTCTAAAAGTAACTGAGTTTATTTTAGAATAATTGTGTATTTTTTTTCTCACCTTATGGAGTGAACTAAATATATTGAGGCCATTCCAGTGTGTGGCATTTGAAGCTAGCTTTTTTTTTTCTTTAGCACTCAGAGGACTTATTAAAAATGAGGGGGACATGCCACGTGTGATTGTACACCCCTTTACTCAGCACTCCAGAAGCAGAGGCAGACGGATCTCTGTGTGATTGAGGCCAGCCTGCTCTACATAGAGAGTTTCAGGCCAACTGGGGCTACAGGGAGACCCTGTCTCAAAAAGAGAAAAAGGAAGGGGAACAATATAGTCCCATCTTGCTTAGCATCTCACAGTCACCTTTTGAAGTGCCAGAAGCTCCTGGTCCCACCAGTCCATTAAAAATGCAAGATTTGGCTGTGTGTCATTCATCAGGATTGGACATCAGTCCGGGAAACCTTCAGTCACACTTGATGCCTGCAGAGCAGAGGCTGAAGATTTGATGCCTGCAGAGCAGAGGCTGAAGATTTGATGTCTGCAGAGCAGAGGCTGAAGAGATGCTATAAATGCTTAGAGTAAGGACGGTGGGCTGGGGAGAGGGCTCAACAGGCGGCTCAGAACGGACAGCCCTGGTCTATCCCTGGAACACACGTAAAACGCCGGTATAGCGGTGTGCATCCGAAGCCCCAGCACCACTGTGGTCAGATGGGATGTGGAGACAGCAGAATCATCTGGAAGCTTTCAGGCCCGCTAGTCTGACACACACAGTCGAGCATCAGGAACAAGAGAGACCGTGTCTCAACGAAGTGGGTGAGAACCCACTCCTAAAAGTTTTTCCTGACCTCCATATGTGTGCCGTGGCTCATGTGCACCCGCACTCACAGTAAATAAAAATTAAAGAACCAAGAAGTAACTGATCACGGCAGAGCACTTGCATAGTGGAGTCTCGTGTGTTTGTGAAACTCTGATCTGAGAAACCTGAAGCCAGCTCAGAGAGTGCAGACCCAAACTTCCTTGAGCCGCCAATGGCTTCTCTGGTCTGGAGAAGTTGTATACTTCCAGCCAAATAGAGTGCTCCCTGCTCCATATCCCTGGAGCAAAGCCATCTATCTGGCCAAGCCTCCTGTTCCAGTTTGCCTTCTGTTCCTGTGCTAAAGCACTGACCAAAAGCATCTTGAGGAAGGAAAGGTTCATTTGACTTACAGGTCACAGAGCCATCATCAAGGAAAGTCTGGGCAGGAACCTGGAGGTGGCAGCTGAAGCAGAAACCTTGGAAGAACAGGCTCCCTGGCTTGTTTCCCCTGACTTGCTCAGCTACCTTTCCTACCAGCCCTGGCCTTCCTGCCCAGGGATGGCATTGCCCATGGTGGCCTGGGCCTTCCCATATCAGCCCAGTCCAATCTGGGAAATTGTTCAGTTGAGGCTCCCTCTTCCCAGATTACTCTAGTTTGTGTCAGGTTGGAAAAAACAAAAACAAAAACAGCACACCCACCTTCCTGCTTTACCACAGCTATCACTGTGCCACTTTGTATGTCTGTATGGGAAATCTGTGAGGCCCACTGCCACCGCCAGGCCTAGCCGCTGGAGACCCTTACGTAGCCCCAGTTCCTTGGCAACCAGCCCCATGTGCTCCTTAGCATCTCCAGATGAAGCTGAGGCAGGAGGAAGCCGTGAAGACTTAGAAACCTGCTGTGCCTGCAGGTTACACCTTAGGAAACAAGGTCAGTTCTTTTAAGTGGCTGTACATTTTGTGCTTAGGAACTTAAAGCCACAACCCTGGTTCTAGTGGTAAGCGGTTCGAGCATGCTGTCTGCTCCAAGAAAAAAAACTGGGGCTTTGACTGGGTTTCATTCAATACCTGTTTGGAGACAGGAAGTACCTTTTATTATTACCACACACAGGAGGGAATACATTAAGAGATGTACTAAAACCCAAGAAATGTGTTAGCTTTCTAACCTGTGGTCTCCAGATTAATCGAAATACTGAGATTCCTGGTTTTCTTTCCTAGGAACTGGACAGAAACTTACACATAGAAACAGTTTCAACAGGCATCACCCCAAATATCACATCTTGTGTATGTATAGGTCCAAATGCATGGGTGTGCACATGGAGGCCAGAGGACGACCTTGGCTGTCATACCTCAGATGCCATCCACCTTGGTTTTCATTTGAAGCAGGATCCCTCACTAGCCTGGCCTGGCACTCTCCAGTGTGGCTAGGTTGACTGACCAGCAAACCCAGAGATCCAACTCTCCATCTCCCCAGCCCTGGGATTTCAAGCCCATGCCGTCACACCCAGCTCAGTTTACACAGGTTCTGGGGATCAAAGTCAGGCCCTCCCACTTGCACTACAAGCATTTTAGTGACTGAGCCATCTCCGCAAGTCCAAACATCACATTCTTGCTCAACTAAATCCCGTGAGCCTCTCCCTGACCCAGTTCATCCTAACACCAGATTTGCTGGGCCCTGAAATTGTTGCTGTCTCATGCACCTGTTAGCATACTGACTGAAAACACCGATCTTTTCTGCCCCTGATGTCAGGGACCTGCCTGAGGCTGGCAGACCTCATGTTTCAAAAGAGCAAATGAGAAATAAGGAGCCCCTCCGAACATGCAAATGTCCTCTGACTTCTGAGCTGCCATCAAGTCATTAAAGAACAAAATAAAGGTCAGACTGAGACGTCCTGGCCATCAACCCATCCATCAAGCTGTGAGCACTAGAGTGGGACTCTTTCCCCTAAATCTGAGAGCCAGGAGGAGGGCTGCCCAGGAGGATTCAGAGTAGGGACCGAGCCAGTGCTGGCTCCACACATGTCTGCAGGAGACATCAGACACCCGCCAAATCACCACTGTGTATGTTATGAATCAAACCTGGGTGTCTGGGTCCTTGACCTTCAACTGGCCATGCTCATCAGTGGCGAATACGATGACTCTAGCTGAAAGCTTCATTAGGTTTGGAAAACTAAACAGCAGTCGCATGCTCCTCGAAGGTCCGAAAACTTCGTGGAGCCCGGCTGGGCCTGTGACATCATGCGTCATTTAGCCCATTGCCCCTCTTCCACGCAGGTGGAATTCCAAGGGTGGCCATCCTCTGTCCCTTTATGTACTTATGTATTACATTTATTTTGGGAAAAATATTTCATTAAGTATACTTCAAGGGAGCAGTAGGCTGCAGAGTAAATTAAGTACTGCCTCCTATTTATTTTTGTGGCATAGAGTCTTGCTGTGTAGCCCAGGCTGCCCTTAAACAACCAGTGACCCTCTTGCCTCAGCCTTCCAAGTGTGCACACCGCCATACCCAGCTCTGTGTCTTGTGAGATGAAGTACTGGAGTCCCCAGCTAGCATGCTCCTGAAAGGAAGCAAACCGTCCCCTAATCACCCACAGAAAGCAGATCCCCTCAGACCCTGCTTCATTCGTTACCATCACTGTGAACCACCTGAAGACCACGTGCAGTCAGCCAGCCGAACATCTTTTCATTTTCCACTCCTCTGCTGACAAGGTCTCCTTTGTAAGCTCCTACTCATCCTGCCTCGGCCTCCTGAGTGCAGAGATTACCGGTGTGCTCCACCAGGCCTGCCTGGCACTACTTCCTTTCTGGTGGTTGGGAGGAGGGCAGGAGTTAGCCACAGTCCCCATTCCCACCATGTTTGGGAGCTAGCTGGCTTAGACACACTTCACTCCTGATCCTAATTCCCCATTGAAATGACCTCTGGAACTGAGCTTACTCCCTAATCGAACAGGTTCCTTAAGCGTCTGAAGTGGTTTGCCCTACAGTGCAGCACTCAGCTGGACCTGAATTGTTTTCTGTCACAATGTACCAGGGTTCTTCCTGCCAGTGAAACCAACTCCCAAGTGTCACTTAAACATTGCCCAACACTGAGGCCATAGAAGGACCAATTTGGAAGAATCCCACTTTGGGAGAGCTGTAGCTAAGCTTCATGAAGGTATTTCTGCCATGTCAATGCATTAAGTCACTGGACTTGAACTTCAAAGCTGTGTTTATACATGCATTTTATTTATTTATTATTTACTACTCTGAATGGCCATTGTCGGTATGTCTGTATTTATTCATTTTGTACGCATGTGCACATGCGTGTGTGGATGCACATGTCAAGGCACACGTGAAAGTCAGAGGACAACTCCAGATGTCAGGTCTCTCCTTCCACGTGGGTTCAGACATTTGAGTACTCTGACTTGAACAACTGAACCCACCCAGCCCTGCTGGAATAACTCAGTCTCTATTCTTCTCTGAGACCCTTACCCCATCATGTGCAGCTTGTTTGCTCCTGAGTTATGGCTTGGGTGAACTGTATTTAGACGGAACACCTTGCTGAGCACATGGAGAACTGGCAACCAGAAGCACCGCTGGGAATGTGAACTGGAGCAGGGCTGTGGGAGACAGCATGGAGTTTGCTTGAAAAATTAAACAGAACACCCCTGGGACCCTGCATACCCAGCTGCCGTCATGCTCCTGCCATCATGCTTGCCCACCACGAGGGACTGCATCCCCAAACTGTGAGCCAAACCGAACCCTTCTTTAAGTTGCTTTTGCCAAGTGTTTCGTCATAACAATGAGAAAAGTAACCAAGACTTCAGTCAACAGAATATTCTGAGGCCTTAAAAAGGAAGAAAACATTAGTATGTGCTATAATGTGAAAACTTTGAGGACACTGTGTAAAGGGAGATGAATCCAGCCTCCCAGGACCAGCCCCAGGGAGATTCGGCTTAAATGAGGTGCAGGTGTTAGGGTGATCCGACTCAAGTTTGGAAAGGAGGCTGGGGAAGAGGGAGGAAACGAAATACCACTGCAGGCTCCCTGGGTGCCAAGCTTCGATTCACTGCCATCCGTTCATAGAAGCCAAGGCTCTCAGGAGCTTAGCCCTGGGCCCGCAGGAGGAGCGACAGAAGAGAGGGCTGCCCTCTGAAGAGTGATTAATTTGGTAATTAATGTGGGGAAGAGGAAGAATGATTCTGAAATCTTTGCTCCAGGCCCTAAATTTTAACATTTAGCTCTGCGGTGGTAGCATTTGATAGGACAAGAAGGTTGGGTGAGATATGGCAATCAGCAGGAAGAAGATTAAAGATGCAGAGCTTTGCAGAAGCCTGTAAAGAGAGAGAGAACACTTCAGACAAGACACACAGGCTGTCGTGAGAGGCTCTGGCATTGACTGGAAGGAGAACTACTGAGCTAGAAGGATAGGTTCTGATTCACTCCTGTGAGGACTGCA
Source organism: Eospalax fontanierii (assembly GCA_035773235.1). Lineage (NCBI taxonomy): Eukaryota > Metazoa > Chordata > Mammalia > Rodentia > Spalacidae > Eospalax > Eospalax fontanierii. The sequence continues at coordinate 2,493,107 of CM069524.1, read as the reverse complement.
CCTTAGACAGTATGGAGATCCTCATTACAGCAGGTGCAGGGTTAGTGAGTAGAGGACTCTAGAGGATTGCATTCTGGATAAGATATCTGTACTTAGGATATGATTAACCCCTATAAAGTTAGGACAGCCCAGACCCTGTAAGTCAAAATAAGATGAGGTGTGCATACACGTGTTTATATGTGCACGTATGTGTATACAGATACCACAGGTCAATGTTGGCTGCCTCCCTCACTCTCCACTTTATTTTTTTGAGATGGAGTCTACTACTGATCTGGAGCTCATGAATCTGGATAGACTGGCTGGCCATTGACCCTCAGGGTTCTCCTGTCTTCACCTCCTCAGTGCTGGTATTACAGATGTGCCCCCATGACTGGCTTTTTATTGTAAATGTAGATTCTGAGGATAGAACTCAGGTCTTCATACTTGGAAGCAAAAAGCTTTTCCACTTGAACCATGTCCCAGTCTAGAAAAGGAGGATTGATTTGAAAGAAATGTGTTTTCCAGTACTACCTGAACTCATTAACCCAGGCTTATAAAACCTGCCTACAGACTGAATCCCAAGTTAATCCCACCCCTGTCCCATTGTTGAGGACCTGAGTGTAATCACAACACAGAAGTGGGACAGGTTTCAAGACTCCCAGAGGCTGAATCACCATCTCAGGGTACTGGCGTGCTGGGGGCATCACCCACCTGCCTGACCCTCAGAAAGGGGAAGTATGGCCTCTGGGGGACTTCCCATGGACTTGATGGACTTGCTGGGCCTGTGCTTGAACCTGCAAAGTCCCAGTAGCCAGTATTTTGTGCAGACTCAGAAGGCATAACTAGTAGTCTGGAACATCCCTGCAGAGCGTCTGGGCTCCTGAGTCTGCACTCACATGAGAGGACTGGGGACTGTCCGTGGGAGCCTCGTAGTCCTTGTGCATCCCTACAGAGCCTCTGGGCACCTATGAGTCGGGGCTTGCCCCTGGTGACTGGGAAAATGTCACAGGAGCTTTGAGTGACCAGAACTCAGGAGGAATTAAACATCTTCGTTTCACCGGGCTTCCTTGGGTGGAAGGGAGCATAGACTGGGTGCTCCGGTGACCCTGACTGCTCGCTCGCTGTGTGGTTGATCTTCAGGCCCGAGTCCCCAGATGGCTTCCCCTTGCTGACCTTTGCCTGGCTGAAGAGAGACTCAGGGCAGAGCCTCATCAGAGAGAGGGCAGATTGTGCTCATCACAGGGGCTCTCTGCCTTTTGCCAGCTGGGTGGCCTCTGTGAGGAGCAGCATGGCCACAGCAGGGGCTTTGAAGCGTGGTGGTGAGGCATGCAACTTATGACTCAGTGTCAACAGAACGGGCCAAAGCTCTGCGCATGCTTTCTGTCTTGTGTAGAGAAATAACTTGGAATTGCGTTTCCAGGTGCGACTTGGGCAGTTAGGAAGTTGTGTCCTGTGTCCTGAATTGATTATATTCACTGCAGTGGACCTAGAAACCACATCTTAGTTCCCACTTCCCCTCTTCCTCAGCACACTCCTGACTGTTTCACCCAGAGGCCTGTGTGATTCCTTCTTTGGAGCAGACACTTTGCCAGGAGTTGGGGGCACCATGCCGTGGGTCTCTCAGGAGATGGCAGTGCCAAAGTACTACGTTGTCAGTGGAGAGACTAGATGTGTATGCCAGGGAGTACACAGGAGTAGGACAGGCTATGCGGGAAGGCTGTGCAGAACTGGGTCCTGCTGTCACCACATCTCTGGTCTTCGGGCTGGATCCTGCTTCCTGCCCTGTGGCTGGGAGAAGCAGAAGAGCCAGGACCCCTCTCCAGGTGTTCTAGTTGGATTTTCTGCTGCTACGATGAAACATGACCAAGTTGCAGTCCACCACTGAGGGACGCCAAGGCTGGACCCTGGAGGCAGGAGCTAAAGCAGAGGCCTTGGAGGAATTCTGCCTACTGACTTGTTTCCCTGGCTTGCTTAGTTACCTTTCTTATACAGTCCAGGCCCACCTGCCCAGGGATGCACCACCCACAGAAGAATAGGGAGTCCTATATTAATTAATAATTTCCTCACAGACAGGACCACAGGCCAATCTGTTGGAGGGAATTCCTCAACTAAGAGTCCCTCTTAGTTAAGTCTAGGTTTGTGTCATGTTGACAAAGACTAACCAGTATCGCAGGTAAGCCAGGAAGAAGAAACTCCTGGAGCTAGGGGCCACAAGAGCAGAAATTAGGGTCATGGGACCAGAGCTTGGTATTAACTGTAGAAGCACATTTGAGTTTTGTGCCTTAGGGCACCAAGACCACGACTTCTCTTCTGAAACCTATAAGACCTGTATTTACACAGTGCTCCTTGGGCTATACAGCTGGGCAGACTGCTTGGGATCAGCCCTGCACACAACGATGGGGCATGGTGAGTGGCCCAGCACCCTTGGGATCGGGCTGGGCACTTATGTGGGTGTCTCGGTTACTTTTCTTGTTACTGTGAACAATACTTGACAAGAAGTAACTTAAGGGAGGGAGGATCTATTTTGGCTTAGGGATTACGAAGAGATGGGTTCTGTCATGGAGGGCAAGGCACTGGGCCAGAGCATTGAGGCAGCTGGTCACATGGTATCTGCAGTCTGGAAGCAGACAGCAGACAGGAAGTGAGGCTGGGCTGTCAATCTTCTCAAGGCCAACTCCCAGGGACACATTCCCTCCATGACAATCCCTTTCTCAAATGTTCCACGGTCTTCCAAATCAGCACTACTAACTGGAAACCAGGTATTCAAATGCATGGACCTGTGGGAGAAGTTCATATTCATACTGGTACAGTCAGGGAGGCCCAAGGCACTGCTGAGCACTCCTGGGCACTCTGAGAGCCACAGCCTCTGCTCTCCTTGACTAACACAGGGCCGGGTAGGAGGAGAGGAGGTTGGATAGCCCTGTTTGCCATCTTCCCTTAGAAAGCCAGGTGGGGATCTGGGTGCACACACTGCTGGCCCCGCCTGGACAGAAGGAAGGTCTTTCCACCTCCAGCCTGCTCAGTTGGTTGGAGAAATTCATTCAACCCTCTGTCTCTTGACAGGAGCTGGTGTGTCTGGGCCTGTGTGAGGAGCCCTTGATGGCTATCTCCCAGTGTATGTCAGCATCCCACTTCAGAGTCGGGAGTCCTCTTCTGGGTCATTGTTATAGCTATAGTAAGCAGACACTAAGTTTAAACAGACTGACTCTGGGAGTATTGCTGCCCACAGGATAGGTCAGCAGACCTTAGAGCTGGTTTCCTCGGGAAAGGCATTCACATCCCCAGGCCCTGGCTCCTCCCATGGTCTGCCTCGTCTCTGAGAGAATGCCCAACCTGCTTCCAAGATGGTTAGCCAAACTTCCAGAACAGCACAATTTTCCCTTCATCTCTGGGAAAAAAGGCAAGGAAGGGAAAGAGAAAGAGCGTGAGCAATGTGGTGGTGCGCTGTGCTTCAGCAGCAAGGCCAGGAGGACGTCAGAGCTCCAGGAGGTGGACTAACCCCTCCTCCCAACTCCCAGGCGCAGGTTCCTCCCGTGAGAGCCATCCACATCAGTATGCTGACCTTCAAGGGTTGTGTGGCATTGGCTGAGCTACTTAGCCTCCCAATGTCTCGCTTCCCCAGACTGATAGTAGTGCATCGGGAGTGACTAAGCGCTCACATTGGGCGCACGCAGAAACATACCTACCCGTAAAGATCAACTGCTGAATGCCAGATAGCCCTGCTGGACCAGGTACTCCCTGTGTTCTGTTTTGCTGTGTTCCAGTCACTAGAAATACCAAGGAGCTCCACAAATGTTCACTGACCATGCCGTGACCTGGTATGATGGTTTGAGTAGGTGTGGATGTCCCCAGCAGCCCACCTGTGCAAGGGTTTGTCCTTGGTGTGAGGCTGATGGGATGGGCGTGGCGCTGGGGAGGTGGAGCTGTGCATGAGGTCATTGGGGGTATGTCCTTGAAAAGGGTTTTGGGAATGCAGCCACTTCTTCTGTGGCTTCCTACTGTGCTCAGTCGTAGGCTTCTGCTCTGATGTGTTATCTCCTCAGAGGCTGATGACATTGGGCCTCCCAATCTTAGACTGGAATCACCAAAATTGTGAGCCAAAGTAAACCTTCTCTCTCTTTATAAATTCATTATCTCAGGTGTTGCAGTGGCAGGAAGCTGCCCAAGGCACTTGGCCCTCACACCACCCTGGGCACTTTCATTAACAGCCTCTCCAGTAGGCCTGTGGGGTTCCTCGCTAATACCTATTCAGCACTGGCCATTTCCTCAGCATACCACCACCAAGCAGCAGGCACTGTGGATCCTCGTGTTTGGAAAGGAAAGAGTCAGACAGTCGGCATCCCATTCAGGTCTGGGAATATACATAGCATCCTAGCCAGGCCACCTGAGGCCACATTAGCTCAGCTCTCTGCTGATAGCTTTCCCTATTGCTCACTCAAGGGGACAAGTGGCACAGCCGGAGGAGAGCTGTGTTGTCAGCGTCACCATCAATAATGCAACAGCCCCTCGCACCTCACTGGGCCTCTCATCTCCATGGCGCCGAGCAAATAAGATGAGGTGCAGCAGCCGGTGCCCAGCAAAGGAGCAGAGCTCCAGCTGGGTCTGAAGCCAAGTCCTTGGAGCCAGAAGGACAGAGTGAAAAGTGGCCACCAGCTGAGCCCCAGTGGAGCAGCACTGAGATCATAATCAAGAGGTGCATGCCTGAGCACACATGTGAATGCACATGTGTGTCTGTGAATGTGTGCACATGCATATGTGTGTCTCTGTTTGTACATGTATGTTGTGAATGTATGTGGGGGGAGTGTAAGCATGTATGTGTATGCATGTGTGTGCACGTGTGTCTGTGAGTGTATGTGTGTCTGTGTGTATAGGTGTGTGAACATGCATGTCTGTCTATATATGTATATGTGTGTCTGTAAGCATATGTATGCCTGTGTCTATGTCTGCATATGCGCGCTTGTGCGTATGTGTGCATCTGTGTAGAGGCATACAAATGCAAGTGTGCAAATGCAAGTGTGTCCACATGGATGTGTGTGTATATATATATATATATACGTGTGTGTGTCTATATGTGTACATGTACAGCTGTGTGCATTATGTGTATACAGGAATTTACCCATGTGTGTGCCTCTATGCCTGTGTATATATAGAAAATACTTCACACAGTTCAAGTTTTTCAACCAGGATGTGGTGGTTCATGTCTATAACCCCAGAACTCGGAAGGCTGAGTGAGGCGGGAGGATGGCTCAAAGTCAAAAACCAGACTGGGCTGCACAGTGCATTCTAAGTCAGCCTGGGCTACAGAGTGAGACCCAATGTCAACTCTTCTACTGCCCAAAGTTTTTTAGATTTCAGATTCATTAGCAACCTAACCAAGTGACTCTTCCCTCTGCAACAAGTCCCTTCTGAGGTCTTCTCATCTGCCTGCAGGCAAGAGTACCTGCTGGCCCTTGGAACAGACACTCAGGGCCAAGTCTGAGCACCGGAGCAATCTTTCAACATCTGGCTTAACATAACAAAGGTGCAAAGCTTCAGACTCCCAGCCCCCACCCCTGCCTCCAGGAGCATTTTGCCCCCCAGAAGCCTCCCACATGCAGTCAGCCTGAGAATCTCAGCCAGTGGCTGCAGAGAGCACTGAGCAGTGACTGTCCCTGTGCAGACAGCCAGACCTGCCTCCCTGCGTTCACCGTCTGCCTCCAGCCCCTCCCCTGCCACATTCCCAGGCTAGCCGGCTGACCTGCTGGTTGTCAAGGTCACCCAGGCCTGAGGGGTCATGGGAATGGCTCTCTGAAAGAAGAGGAGGTGGAGGAGGAGGGGCCAAGCTCCCTGTGACTGGCAGCTTAGCAACTGTAGTGTCTAGCCATAAAAATGGCTTGACAACAGCCTGGAAGCTCCTTCTGGTTCCTTCTGGTTTGTTCTGTGGGCTGAGATCCTGGTTCCCACTCCTTTTCAACTGCTGCCCCACCCTCTCCCCAACAGGACCAGTTGCTATTTGTTTTGGAAACGGATGCAGTGGTAAAGTTTTAAATCATGAGAAATGCCTAAGGGAAAGGCAAATGAGAAACGTCACCCTCCCGGCCCATCCCTGGCTCAGGGCACATACTCTGCGCAGTGCCCAGGTGGGCTGCTTTCTGGGGAAGAGGGGAACCAGGAAGTACCTGAAGATGTTGGGTCTCACCCTTGTGGCCTGGAGCCTGGCAAAAGAACCCCGGATAGCCAGCTATTCCTCTGAGCAACAGGAGGGGACCATCTTTACTCAGTGCACTTTGATATTGCAGCCTGGGTCTCAGGTGTCAGGCAGGCCAAGTATGCACCAGCCAAAATAACAGAATCAATGGACTCCAGTTAGGCCTTGACTCCCTAACATGGTCCTCTCCTACCTGAGGCTAGCCGTGTGCTTGACAGAGCAGAAGGCTGGTAGGAAGAAGGCATTCTATTTCATTTCTGTTGCTGTGATAAAGTATCCTACGGAGAATGATGTTTGTCTCACAGTTCCAGGTTATGCTCCATCACTGCAGCAGATTGAAGCAACTCAGTCACACCACGTACCCAGTCAGGAGCAGAGAGAAAAGAACACATACATACTTGCTTGTGCTCAGCTCAGTTTCTCCACTCGTAATATAGTTTAGGACCCTGTCTAGAGAATGGTGCTGCCATTGGCTGGGTCTTCCCACATCCATTAACAATCCAGACTGGCCCAACTTGATCTACATAATTCCTTAATTAAGATTCTTTTCCCCAAGTGATTCTAGGTTGTACCGAGTTAATATTTAAAGCTAATCATCCAAAAGGGGTAACCTGGTACACGGCTTCCTTCTACCAGCCAGCCCTAACCAGAGGCAGTGCCCAAACATCTGTCCGAGGAACTATATGAACCACATCAGTGGCTCACCGGCCTTCACAATCAAGCGCGTAAACCCGCCTCCGTGCTGGGGGCGGGGTCTCATCCCTCCCGCCCCAGCACTGCAGTCTGCCTGCCTGTTCTCACCGGGGACTGTGAACCCTTTATAGCAGACGTGGAAGTCATCATGTTCTGTCCTGAGTGGACCCACATTCGTCAAAGCACACAGCACCCACTCAGGCTACCCCTTCACAACTGAACCCATAAGTAGAATTATTTTAAGCACAAGGACCACATCTGGTTTATCACTGTACCCACATTGCCTACCAAATACTGAACTCTCAGTAAAGGTTTGCTGGGAACTGAAATAATACTACAGAATTCAAGCACGGGAACCAAGTGTGAGGACCTTCTGTCAAAATGACAGTTACCTTCCTTCCTCTCAGACTGTATCCTCCTTCCATCTCAGGGGGATGCCTGAAGCCCCAGATGATACCAACCTGCAGTGGAACACAGATACACAACCTTCACCCTGAATGGAGCCCATCAGAACTTCAAGCCAGTTCTCTCTCAAGGAGGCAGTGCTGTCCTCCTGGGTGTAGTGTTGACGCTGTACAGAAGAGTCATCGAAGGCGTCAAGGACAGGGTGGTCCCTGTGAAAAGAGCCGTGTAACTTTCAAGACTGGCCCTCGCCCCAGCTCAGCAGCCATACCTCAGCCCCACTGCCTCTCCTCATCCCTGCACTGACAGCTTCCATGTGAAACCGCCTGGGTCCAGCCCTCTGAGGTGGCACCCAAGTATACAGAGCATGGAGAGGCCGCACGTGACACCTTTGGGCACTGAATGAAGATGAATCAGGGACTTCCTTGGGCCTAGACCTTCCAAAAGGACCAAATCAAAAGGATCAATCAGATGGGGAGTAGAGACTTGAGAGAGCTGGATGACCCGTTTAAACCCCAGAGTCAATCAAGACCAGCATCACAAGGACTTAGAAGGATGCTGAGGTCAAGACCAATCAGCAGAATTGCTTGCATTACCTCTTGGTGCTGGAAGGGCCTGGTCCTGCATGCATGGATCCCTGTGACTAACATAGCATCTCAGGGGTGATCAACAGCTCCAGGGGGTTTGAGACCTTCACGATCAGCCACTGTTGGCCTGTTGCCTCTGTGGGCCATGGTGAGAACAGAGGTGCCAGGCAGTGCAAGGTAGTGATCGTGAAGGCCTGAAAGCCGGACACATGTCTCTGCTGTGTCCTTTCTGCTCTGCCTCCAGGCCTCACAACATTTCAACCCAGTCTCTGAGGATGGCCTCTTATCTCTGGCTCTGCCTCAGAAACTGCTCTGAGAAGATGGCTGCTGACCATTTGTGTTTCAAGGCGTCACTTATTGTTTATTGTTCAAACAATGCTCACATGAATAACTCCTAGACAAGCCCCATTAGATCATTAGACACCCACACTGCTGGGCCTGTCACAAAAGAGCCCTGAATACCTCCTGCAGTGGGCTCAGACCACCACTCAACCCCATTCCTGTCAACAGCTTACAGTTAAGGCTAACTGCACCAGACACACACACACTGTTTTCTCCATGTATATGGGCATTCAAGTGGGATTGGCCCCATGCTTAGGATTTTGACACTTTGTATTTCTTAGGAAAATATCTCAGGGGTCTTTTTCTGCCAGTATATGTTATTTTAACAACTGCATACTCTTCCATGATGGGAACATACTGTGGTGGTCCATGTAAAGCCCCCAGCAGCACACTCTTGGAGCATCTCCAGATTTTCACTGACACAAACGGGACTTCATTAGACCCTGTTTACGTGCACACTGGCACTGTGAAGACATTTATTGAGGCTGAATTCTGAATTTGTAACTGTACAGATAATACAATTATAGAGTTATAAAGACATTGGCACGCGTTGAGGTCAGATGATATACTGATGGATTATCTACCCGCAGGACATAAGCATGTGTCTTCTCCCATCAACATCAGATATTTTCTGTTTTCTAAATTTTTCTTAAGAATTGTGTCATTTGTACTGAATTTCTATGATTATATTTTCAAATATTCACTGCCAATATGAGTTTCCTTACCCCTTCATTATCTCTTCATATCTTTAAAAAAGAATGATTTGTGTGTATTTGTGTGTTGGGGCGGGGTATTTATGTGTGTTCATGTGTATGGAGTCAGAGGACTACCGTAGGAGTCATTCCTCAGGAACCACTCTCCTTTCATTTTAAGGCAGGGTCTCTCCCTGGCCTGAAACTTGCCAAGTAGGCGAGGCTGGCTGGCCAGCAAGCTCCAGATATCCTCCTCTCTGCCTCCCAGCCCCGGGATTACAGGCATGTATCACCATGCTTGACCTTTTTCACATGGGTCCTGGGAGAGCAAACTCAAGTCCTCCTGCTTGTGCAGCAAACTCTTTACCATCGAAACCAACACTCCAGTCCCAAGTGTTTGTTCTTCTGGACTTCGAAGAATTTCTGTATTCTGTTCACTATTTTCTACAGCAATATTCTTGTCTTCTTGCTTATTTTTAAACATCATCATTTTTGTCATAAATTCTTTTGATTCTCAGGTAAATAAAATCACCCTTCATTTGTTCTCGAACATTTAAGTCTTTTTAATGTTGCCCATGGACATCTTAGTCCATCAGGAATATTTTATACGTACTGTGAACACAATATCTGAATTGAGTCTTCTTTGTAGTGAGGTAGTCAAGATGTCTGTCACAACTTATTGAACCAATGAAATTCTTTCATTTCCCTACCAATTTGAAATTCAAATGTCATTGCTTGAAAATTCTTGCCTCTCTTGCAACCCACTAAGTCACCGCCCTGTTTGTCTAATGTGGGTTATGAATCTGTGGATTTCTCTGAGTTAGTTCTTTTTCTTATGAAACAGTTTTATTGGTAATATCTATATTATCCACATATCCTAATAGTTACTAATCTAGAATATAAAACTCAATGGCTTTTAGTATCTTTACAGACTTCTGCAACCTTCAATCTAATCTTAGAATATTCCCTTAAAAAAAAGAACCTTGTGCACATCAGCTGTCCTTCTACATGTCCTCCTAACCCCCACCCCTAGTCCTGGGCAGTGACTGTCCTCCAGAGCCCTCTGTCCCCCCATCCTGGGCAGTGACTCTTCTACCTTTGGCTCTGAGGGGTATCTGTTCTGGATATTCACATCCACAGGATTCCACAGAACGAGGTGTTTCATACGTGCCCTGTCCACTTCGAAGATACATTCAAGGCTCTCCCGTGCTACAGCACCTATTAGTATTTTGTTTCTTTTTTCTGCTTACTTTATGCACTGTATTTCTTTTCATTGCCAAGTAAAATTGCTCCATATGAATATAAAACATTTATTGAGCCATACGTCAGTTGACAGACATTTGGGCTGCTTCCAGTATCAGGCTACTAGGAGTCAGGCTTCCTGAAGCACTCCTGCACTCATCAATCTGCATTTCCACATCTCTTCGCTGTTTTCGAGAGTGGAATCGCCCAGTCCCAAGACAACTCTCTAGCTAACCTTTGGAGGAGCTGCTCACCATGTTACAATCATAGCTGCACAAGGGTTCCAGGTTCTTCACATCCTTACCAGCATCTGTTACTACTTTTTAAAATCATAGCCATCCTTGAGGGTGCGAGTGGTTTGGAGCTGAGGAAGCTAATGATTCAAGCATCTTTTTAAAAGATGTACTTATATTTTAAGCCTATAAATGTTTTGCTTACGTGTAAGTGCACCATATTATGCAATGCCCAGAAGAGGGTGTTGGGTCCCCAGGGACTCTAGTTAAGGGTACTGAACCTGGATCCTCTGCAAGAGCAGCCAGTGCTCTTAACCGCTTAACACCCATCCTTAATGCCAGTTCTAGGGAATCTGACACCATCTTCTGCCCTCTGTGGGTACTGTATGCATATGATACACATAAATACATGCAGGCAAAACACTCATATGCAGTCAATAAAAATAAATTAATTAAAAAAAAATTCAAGCCAGGTGCTGTAGCACTAGCCTGTAATCCCAGTGCTGGGAGGCAGAGACAGCTGGATTAAAAAAAAAAAAAAAAAAAAAAAAAAACTAAAGGCAGAGAAACAAAGCCTGTGCATGAAGAACAGATATAAATGCATACTTCATTAGTATAGACCAGGAACTTCATTTTAGAGACTCATGCCTCCTTTATTAAGTTATTTCTAGTGTGTATCCTAAAAGCATTAGCTTGGACCTATTTAAATTATTCAACCAAGGTTCACTTGATTGAACAAATTTAATGATCTTATGAAATAACCCAGGACCACAAGACATTAAAATGCCAAAAACAAAAAGAGGTAAAGATTTTAACATGTGAATGTCTTTCATCCTAGAAACCCAATATCTTCAGCGAGTCATAGGATCTCTCTCTCCCCTCCATGTTATCCTGGGAAGGGCGTGTGTGCACATGCACACGCATGTTTTCAGGGGCCAGAGGTTGAAGATGATGTCAAGTGTGTTCCTCAGTCACTCTCTACCTTATTTTTTAAAGATTTATTATTATTTATGAGTACATGTATGTCTGTGTGATTTTATAACGTGTGTGCAGCGCTTGAAGAGGGCGTTGGATTCCCTCTTCTGAGTTACAGGCAGCTGTGAGTTACCCAACATGGAAGTTGGAAACTGAGCTCAGGACCTCTGTAAGAGCAGCAAGTGCTCTTAACCGCCGAGCCATCTCTTCAGCCCTCACCTTATTCTTTTGAGATGGCAACTCTCACTAACCTAGAGCTTGCTTCTTTGGCCGGACTGGCTGGCCAGTACATCCCAGAGATCGGTCTTGTCTCCACTTCTGCAGTGCTGGGATTACAGGTGCACACCACTGCACTCGGGTTTTCATGTGGGTGCTGGGATCAAACCCAGGTCCTGCTTTCACAGAAAGCATCTTATTGTGTCTTCTCCCTTGTCCCCTCTTTTCTCTTGCAATGCAAAGAACAGGGACAGTGACTGTTACTTCCCCTTCACCCTTCTCTGGTTCTCCTTAATAAATATCTGTGCCCTGGGCCAAGAGCTTGCCTGAGCCCTAAAAGTGCCAAGCGTGGGAGGCTTGGCGAGCACTCAGGCGGTCTTGTCCCAGGATTTTAATGAAGGTTATTTCTTCACCTATAGAAGGAGATTCCCCAGGCTAGTTGGTACCCAGGCGCCTCGTGAACACAATGATGAATTTCTCCTGCCTCAGATTGCTGAGTTTAGCAAATCTCTTCACAGCAGTGAAAGTTGCTATGCGTCCCACCCAGCTGTGGCTTTTTTCCCTCCCAAAGCAATACAGTAGGAGATTACTCATCTCTTAGAAAAGGCTGCTAAAGCATCCCACAGGATGGTAAATTACACGAAGCAGGTGTCCACACGAGAGGACTAGACATGCCGCAGCCAAGTGTGTGATCTGCTACTAACCCAGCTTCTGCAAAGCCTAATTTAGTTCTTGTTTCTCAATTAAAATGGGACTCTAGGCAAACATGCTATTGTAGGGATGGGGCCTAATGAGCCAACACAAAGGATGTTAGTTGTACTCTATCTGCTGAGTTTGATTGTGATAGTGTTAGTAATTAAGCATCAGATTCCTCATACAGCCTTAACCTGGGGCAGATTACTTGTAGTTGTTACTTTTTTTTTAAAGTATATTCTAAGATTTAGAAACACAGAGACCAAGAGAGGCTGGGAGAAATCTCAAGGTCATATGGTAGAAAGGTGTGCTGAACAGAATAAACCAGAATTGAGGGCTGGGGAGATGGGCCAGTTGATAAAGTGCTTGCCATGCAAGCATGAGGCCCTGAGTTTGATTCCAGCACTAGCATTAAAAGCCAAGTGGTGCTATGCACGAAGGTGGAGATAGGCAGGGCCCCAAGGGGAACCTGTGCCTATCACAACAGAGAGAGAACGAAAGGCCCCTCATCACATGATTGAATGAGCCGTCTCAGAGTTTCAACTCTAAATTATAATACTCCAAAGTCTATGCTTTTGTAGATTTAAGGAGTATGCAGTTATATTTGAGAGAGAGAGAGAGAGAGAGAGAGAGAGAGAGAGAGAGAGAGAGAGAAGTCCTCCCATAATTCTTGACTATATCACTCAAGCTTCCTGGTTTCTGTGCAGCCCTGGTTGAGCAATGCCACACTGAAGTGGCAGCCCTGGGAGAGCAAGATGGTGAAGCAGTTAAGAACCACCAACTCCAAACCCAGGCCTGGCTGGGCCTCAGCCACTGCTGCATGTGGAGCAGGCTGTGTAACATGTCTGTGCTTCTTCCTTGTCTGTGAATACACCTGGTGATAGAACACACCTTCGAGTTGCTATGATGACAAGATGAGTGCTTTCAACTAAAAACCCACAGCACGGGAGCTAGGGTGTCCTCAGCAGCAGAAGGCCAGCCGAGCATACCCTGGGCTCAATCAAAGCCAGCACTGAATGTGAATGAACGAATAAATAAATATACAGAATGGAACCTGGTATAGAGTCAACTAAACTAGGATCTAGGGTTGGTGTATGAACTGAACCAAATGCAAATACAGAGCCAGTGGAGTTCTGAGTTAATGGTTTGAGTATGTGTGTTTATATGTGTACATGTGTGTGTAAATTTTTATGGTATCAACAAAATAGTATATAGAGTTTTGCTTTTACAAAAAAAAAAAATACTCTGGGCGTTGTGGCACATGCCTTTAATCCTGGCAGTTGGGAATCAGAGGCAGGTGTATCTCGGTGAGTTCAAGGCCAGCCTGGTATACATAGCAAGTTCCAGGCCAGCTGGGGCTACAGGGAGAGCCTGTCTCAAAAAGGCCCCCTACCCCGCAAAAAGCAATGCATTCCCTTGTCTTCAGACCCACAGAACAGAACATGTTTGTAAGAATGTAATGTTAGGGAGCTTAGAGAGATGGCCCAGAGGTTAAGAGCACTGGATGTTCTTACAGAGGACCTGGGTTTGGTTCCCAGCACCTAATGGCAGCTAACTGTAACTCCAGTTCCAGGGCATCCAATGCCCTCTTCTGACCCCCGTGGGCATTGCATACATGCATGCAGGCAAGACACTCATACATAGAAAATAAACATAAATAAATAAATGGATGGAATGCTAGAATCCAGCCTCTGCTCAGGCCACCCATACCTGCAACAACCCGTCTGCCTCTTTCACAGGTCCCCACAGGCACTTACTCAGACACTGAGTCCCTCACCAGCAGACTTCCCCAGGCCAACATCTCTTACCTGGGAAGCGTTTACATCAAAGCCACACTTCCTGTTCCGAAGTCCCTTCCCTGATCTCTGCCTAGGAGTCAGAGAACCAGGCTGCAGCTCTTGCTGTGAACCTCTCTCATCCCCCCCACACCCCATCCTCAGAAGGCCATAAGAAGAGGCTCCCTCCTCTTCCTCCTGGGGTCTGAGTCCTCTCTTCTGTTTCTGGTGCTGGGACTTTGAACTCTCCTCAGAGTCCTCACCATGCTATTTCCTTTCTGTCTGTCTGTCTGTCTGTCTGTGGCATTATTAATTCTTTTAATAAATTGATTCCCCAGTAATTCACAGTAGTGTCCTCTTGAGCCCCCCTCCACATTCTAACAGTAGCATCCTGGGTAAATTGAGATATACCATACAACACTTCCTGTAAAAAACTGTGGTCTGTTAGTAAATGAACCCTGGCCCTTACTATTAATAGTGAGAGTAGAACACTTCACATTCTGCCTTTTTAGGACGGTGAATAAATTCTAAAGAGACGTAGGTCAGCTGAGGAAGATAGTCTAGCACACAATAGACAAACGTGTAACTCTAATTAGCGAATCGATTATAAACTGTTGCCTATTTGCAGATGTGAGATCAGGCTCAGCCTTCACATAAATTCACAGACCAAGGGATGCCGTAGCCATGTCCTAGTCATCAAAGTGAAGGTTGTGCCAAGTTCCTTGCTTCTCACTACAGTCTTGGGTTCTGGATTCTTTCCTAGGCAAACTTTTAATGCCATAGTCAATAAAGAGATACAGGCGTGTGTGTATATATGTATGTGGGGTGCATAGATGTATGTGGGTGTACCACATACATGTGCAAGCCCCAGAGCAATGAAAGACCCTGTACACACATACACACACACACACACACACACACACACGCATGCACACACAGAGACAGAGACAGACACAGACACACAGAGAGAGAGAGAGAGAGAGAAACAATGTGGATGGCTCTGAGGAACAACACTGGGAGGTCTCTACATGCTGCAGATATTGTGTCCTGAGCAGAGACTGGAATCTAACATTACATTCTTACAGGTACATTCTCAGGGGTCTGAAGGCATGAGAATGCATTTGAGATAGGGTCTTTCATTGGTCTGGGGCTTGCCAATGAGGCAAGGATGGCAGGCCAGTGAGCCTCAGGGACCAATCTGTCTTTGCCTCCCCAACACTCAAATTACAAATGTGTACCTCTGTGGCTGACAGTTTTTAGAATGTGGGCTCATTAGGGATCGAACTCAGGTCCTCATGCTTGCACGACAAACATTTTACTACCCGAGCTTAGGGTAGAAGAACTCTTTATCCACCCCGGCCTTGCCGTACAGATCGGAAGCAAAAGTATTTTATCCCACCTTGGAACAATTGATGCTTATAGATCAAAGGGAAAGTTTTAACTGTGTCACACAGCCTAGTGTCACCTGAGAAGGGAGTCTCATTTAAGCAGCTTCCCAGATGACTGTGGGCATGTCTATGGGGAACTGCCATGACTGCTAATTGATGAAGAAGGGTTCACTGTGGGCAGCACCATCCCCTGGCTGGTGGTCCTAGGCTGTATAAGAAAGCTGGGTGGGCACGAGCCTGTGAGTGAGCCAGCAAGCAGCATCTTCCATGGCTTCTGTTTCAAATTGCTGCTTTAGTTCCTGACCTGACTTCTCTCAGTGATGACCTATAAGCCAACAAGACTTTTCCTTTGCTAAGTTGCTTTTGGTCATGATGTTTGTCACACTAACAGAAAGCAAGCTAGAACATGGTTGGAGAGCAGATGTTCCCTTACCCAGCATGCAGCAGGCTTTGATTCCTGCCTGGCAATCAGCTTCCTGGTTTGGACCTCTGGTACCTACGTGCTCTTGCATCTAGAAGGCAGCCAGAGAAATGGGAATTTTCTCAGGAAGAGTGGCTTTTTGATAAAAGAGGGCAAAGTTGGAGAAAATGCTAGAAAGACAGTGGAGAGTCAAAATCAGGGAATGGGAAGGAAAACCTCCTTTCATTTCCTGTTGGTCAGCTCAGAGGTCAAGAGTATAAAGAAACCCAGCAACACAAACACCACACAATAAGATGTCACTCAGGAGGCTGGAAGATACCATTCACAAAGCTTGAAACTTCCCCAGAGGCTGAAGCCAGAGTACTTGTTGAAACACCCAGGAAGGAAGGTGGTTGGTTTTGGGCCATCTTTATCCACCCCTTCTCCCTGCCCTGTGAGGGCTCATGTTAAAAATTCCAAAGAATGCCAGCTCCCAAAGTAGACGGATCTGGAATCGATGACAAATAAAGCCATCTAGCCCCGTTATTAACCACACGAGCATGGCTCCCAGGCTATTTTCTACCTTGTTTTTGATGTATCATCCTGATCTCAAGCAGGAAAATGCATTCTTACGTCTGCAGTGGCCCCCACAGTCTGCAAAGAATGGGGTTCCTCTGACAAAGCAATCAGCTTCCCACAGTTGGCAGGTGGGTACACTGGATTTTACTCGGTGCAGTTAAAGAGGGCTTGGGGCTGACTTACTGCCTGCTGGCTTTGCAGGGAAGTGGAGTCTATGAACATGCCAGAAGACATATTCATCTCATTCTTATTTCATTGCTGTTCACTGGGACCGGGCAGCAGCAGTG
Organism: Eospalax fontanierii; assembly: GCA_035773235.1. Classification (NCBI taxonomy): domain Eukaryota; kingdom Metazoa; phylum Chordata; class Mammalia; order Rodentia; family Spalacidae; genus Eospalax; species Eospalax fontanierii. Next base: position 2,476,437 of record CM069524.1, on the reverse strand, counting down.
CAGTGAGTCAGGCTCAGCATGGACAGGAACATTTGGGGGTGTAAGGTAGGGCACCCCATTTCCTGGGCTTGAAGCAGCCTGTCTTGCCTCTTTCCACATAGGTCAATGTGACCCTGGCAGGAACTCTGGAATCTTCTGGCAGCTCCGGGACCTTGCCCAGCATTGGCCTTGGCCTTTGCCTCCCTGTCTCCATTCAGCCTCTGCTGCATGGAGGAGCTAGCACACTGTATTATCAACCAGGGGTCTTGACTCGGTTCATTTTCTCTGCCAGTTAAAGAATTAAGAGGCATGAAAAATCTCAGACATGGTAGAAAGTAACAGATAAGAAATTTTATTAGAAGAAACAGACACACACTCTCACACAGAGAAAACTCTTCATGAATGGAGAGGGAGCCAAGAAACAAAAGTCCAAAGCACCCAGGTAGGCACTGTCCTTTTCAGTATTTTTGGTGTATGGGGCAGGTAGCCCTCCATTAATTTTGCATTGGTCAGCTTAAGCAAAGAAGAGATAGCCCATGGGTGACAAGCTGAGTGAGGTAAGTCCAGATAAGCCTTGGTCTTATTTAAACAGATCTAGAGGCTGGAGAGATGGTCCAGTGGTTAAGAGCACTGTCTGCTCTTCTAGAGGACCCTGGTTAGGTTCCCAGCACCCACCTGGTGGCTAACAACTGTCTGTAACTCCAGTTCCATGGGATCTAACACCCTCTCCTGACCTCTGCTTTGCACAACACAGATACGTTTATATACATGCAGGTAAAATGCGCATATATATATGTATATATAAATTTTTAAATAAATTGGTTTGACCCATCAGCCAGAAAAGGAGTCCTGCTAGCTGGGAGGGGAGTCAGTAGGAGGGGAGTCTTCATGCCTTTGTCTCATGTAGAGAGCTGCGGATTGCCGCGTCTTAAAGATGGCACCTGCTCCCGCCTCCCACCATCCCGAGGTGGGCGCTCTCTGGAGCAAACAGCTCCATAATTGGCTGTGGCTGAGGTCTGGCCCTGCTTCCGCCTGTGTGCGCCTATCTGCTTTCACCACGTGGTAGTTTGGGGTTGGCTGGCAGGAGAGGATTTAACTCGGTGGGGGGCTTTTCCCCCGGGAGAAGAAGTTAGAAAGTTAAGAAGCCAAAAGGTTGTTCAAGGTTCCTGAATAAACTGCATTTAAGAAGAGTTCCTTGCTGGACGAGAGACAGACGCGACAGTCTCAGACCAAGTAGCAGCAGAAAGCATTATTATTACTTACTAGTGGCCCTGGCTGCTTGTAGACTTTGTCCCTCACACCCCCACAGAGGTCCACATGGCCACCCCAGTGAAGCCGTGCTTCTTCCTGCCCTCTCTGTACCCCTGCCATCCCCAGGTGTCTCTTCTCCACCTCTGTGAAGAGACCAGCGCCTAGAAGGAGGGTAGAGCTACATCTAGTGTATTTCTATGGGAACTGCTACAAACAGCACCTGGAGCCTGGATCTGGAGGACCACCAGGGCCATTCAGCTGCCATATGCCGTTTGCCACAGTCCCCACAGGAAGTTTGGCTGAGATTCACCCATCCCTCCTTCTGACTCAGGTTCCCAGCCTTCTGATACCCCCGCCCTGTGCTCTACAAATCACATCAGTCGTGGGCATCTGTGATGATTAATATCAACTTGACAGCATCTAGAATCCCCTAGGAGACAAATCTCTGGGCATACCCATGAGGAAGTTTCTGGATTGGATTAACTGAGGTGGGAAGACCCACCCTAAGTGTAGGCAGCACCATCCCATGAGCTGGGGTAGTAGACTGAAGAAATAAGAAAACGTGAGTGAGCACCAGCATCCACCTGTCAGCTTCCTGTGGCTGCAGTGCGTGCTGCGGCCGCCACCGCCATGATTTCCTCTCTCTGATAGGTTGTGCCCCCTCGGACGGCAAGCCAGATTAAGCTTTCCATTCCTTAAGTTGGTTTTCTCAGGTATTTTGTCACCAAAATGAGAAAAGTAACTACTACATCACCTTACTTCAACTTCAGCTCCTTAAGTGTCCCTCCATCCATGGCGAGGCAGTCCTGGCCACGCCAGGCACCTACGTCTTTCCGGGGGATGGTCCTCAGGAGGCTGAGAACCTGGTACCTGCTCAGTCCATGAGGCTAAGTATCTCAGCAGTCCTACCCTTGTCTGAAAGCCTGGTGGATTCCTGGAGAGCTGCTGGCCTTCACTTCATTTTGGAAGTCTGATGAAGCTGTGGTTCTGATGTCAGTGATGAACGGCGGCAGCCTCGATCACAGGGTAGATGCACTTACCAGCAGGACGGGAAAACAAGCAAACAAGCAGTACCATTTCTTCCTTGGACCTCTTGTATCTGGGCCATCACTGGAAGGTCTACCCACTCTGGGGGAGGGAAGATCTTCCCCTCCCAGTTAATCCTTCCTGGAAATGCCATCCCAGACTTGCTCATAAGAGTGTTTCTTGGTTGATACCAGATCCAAACAAGGGACACTCCTGGTTACCATCTCTCTTTCCTTTAGCTCAGCTTACACTCAGATAGAGCCTACCACCTTGAGAACACCTGTACCTCACACCAGCGCAGACCCTCAGTGATCCTGTATGTCTTTCTGATGCAGAATCCTTGGTGGAAACTAGTTGAAGCCATGTGCAGACTGTATAACTGAGCCACCAACAGAAACAGGCAAATTGCATCTACCAGGTAGATGCAAGTGGGTCCTTCAGCATCCTGCCATTGTTTCCCCCCTTGGGGTCTTCTGCTTCCTCCTTGACCTCTAACCTCTTTTCTTCATCTTTATCCGCAATGATCTTCTTTCCCATTTCGCTGCACACATAAAGGTCACAGGAAGCAAACATCCTCTCTGCAGCCACCCACTTCTGATGTAACCACCTCCAACCATGACCCTTGAGTGTGTCCTGTGTTCCAGGTGATGCGCTCTGCCCACCCCTTCACAAAGTCCAGCATCAGGATGTGCTATGGGATTAGGACGTGCTATGGGATCCCATGTCATTGTACAGCAATGTCCTCCAAACTGAAGCATGCTCTCCAGGAGGGAGAAGGAAGACTAGTGAGACTTGGGAAGTTCCTGGAAGGAACAAGGAGCATGAAGTCCCTCCCCAAGGTTATTAAAGCAGTAAACAACTCTGTGGGGAGGAGACTCCCTGACCTGTAGGAAATCCTGCAGATAAGCTCCCTGGTTGCAGCTTCCGTAAATGCTCACCCAGGCTGAGGGGCGTTTTTCAGTGACACAGTTGCCTGTGAGTTACCCGTGCTCCTGTGAGTAACCGTTCACTTAAATTCTTGTAAGCACTGTTGTTAAAGGTATTCACCACCATGTCTAGCTTGTGGTGGACTCATTAAGAGCATACCATGGGGAAGTGGCTCAGTGGGTAAAGCATAAGCTCGAATCCCCCATAGACATAAGAATCTGGGTGTGGTAGCATGTTTTCACCCTGGCAGTAGGGGTTGTAGATAGGCAGATCCTAGGGGCTTATTGTCTAGCTAATCTAGCCAACCAATGAGCTCTCGGTGCAGTGAGAGACCCTGTCTCAGAAAATAAGGTGCAGAGTAATTGAGGAAGACACCGGAAGTCAACCTCTGCCCTCTACACATGCAGGTATGGACAAGAACGTGCTTTCGTGTGCCAACTCCCCACCCTCCCTCCACTCTCCGTTTATTATAAAACAAACTTTGGAAAGTGGAGAGAAGGACTTTTTGAGTTCTGGGAGAGAAAAGATTGTTTGGGGGAAGAAAGAAAATGCTGGAAGAGCTCTGGAGAGACGGAATGCATCTGGATGTGCCATAGATCACGGAGGGGCTATTTCTACCTTCATCGTCCGTTATTTTGTATTCCTGGCACCAAATAATTCATCACTCCCGTTTCAGGCTAAGAGAAGCAAAAATAGCACTTGGCCCAAAATTTGAATGGGAGAGAGCAGCTTAGAAATCATAGACAAGCGTGGCCTCCTGCATTGTCCACAGCGTCCTCGTACTCCACACCCTCAGCTGGGCGCTTCTTTGTCCAGCACAGATGCAAAAGGCAAGGATGATGGATCTGAAGGGAAGGGGGTCTTTCCGGATACTCCATGCTGAGGCGCCCCAGGCTCTGCCTTGCACCAGCCTCTGGCTTCACTGCAGATGTCTCGGGAAGGGTCAGCCTCTGCTCTCTGTACCCATCACCCGGATACATCACATCTTTAAAATTGTTTTAATTGTTTAACGTGTGTGTGTTGTATGGACACGTTATGGTGTACACGTGGAGGTAAGAAGACAACTTCTTGATGTCTGTTCTCCCATTCCACTTTTACCTGAGTTCTGGAGAGTGAACTCAGCTCACCTGACTTGCAGAGTAAACATCGTTACCCACAGAGCCATTTTGCCGCCCCTCCCCCCACTTCTGTGCTTCCATCATGTTAACAGCAAATATGCTTAGACCATGGGACCTTTTCCAGCTGAGCCCTCTGCCAGAGAACTGATGTCTGGACCCAGGACCAACCCTCCCCACCCCCCACCATCCCAGCACTAGAATGCCCGCATGCCCTGTTTGGAGATGTGTGGAGATGTCCCCCTGAACAGGCTGTAGTTTGTGTGTTTATCTTCAGGTCTGAGGGGGTCCTTGGGATGGTTGCACGTGGCATGTAGACAGAGCCTGGTCACATGGTCCTGGTGATCACCTGGTTTGTGGAAGGTTGCTTACAGTGCAGTAAGAGCCAATCGAGCAAGAGAAATGGGCCTGACCCACAGAGTCTCAGATTCAAAATGTGAAACCAAGCTCTTAGGACACTTGGAGTTGAGTCTTAACTCGATGCCATAGAATTTAGAAGTTGGAGAGATGCCTCAGTGAGGACCTGAGCTCAGATTTCCAGCACCCATGTTTTTTGGTTTTTGGTTTTTTAAACGCACAGTGCCGTGACAAGTACTTGCCATCCCGGCACTGGGGAGGCAGAGGCAGGAGGATTCTTGAGGCCTGAAAGGAAGCCAGCACATGTGCTTTCTTCTCACTCCATGTCACTTTTGATTTTTCTGAGACTGAGAATCACCATGTAGCTCAGGGTGGCTTTGAACTCTAGAGCCTCAGATGTACCACCATGCCTGGCTTCCAGATCATTTTTGAAAGATAATTACGAGGATATTTTGTCAATGTGTTGGCCTAGTTTAAAATCATGGATATTGGGACTGGAAAGACGGCTCAGTGGTTACGAGCACTGGCTGCTCTTGAAGGGAACCTGAGTTTGATTCCCAGCACCCACATGGCAGCTAACAACCATCCGTAACTCCAGTTCCAGGGGATCTGATAGCAGGTATACTTACACATATGCAGGTAATGCACTCATACACATAAAATAAAAATAATAAGTAATTATTTTTTAATTAAAAAAATAAGATTGGTGATTTTTTTTTCAGTGTAGCACAAGGCCTTCTATTTGTTCTGTTCCCACAGTGGATCTTGGTGTCTTCACAGTCTCAACCTTGACGTTCTGAAGCAATGGGTTGGATGACTTGGCTTCTGGCTGACTAACTTGCACTCTGTCTAGGAAATTCTTCATCCACGTGTGTTTGAACTTGAATTTGCTGTTCCTCAGTGTCATGTCTTCCACACCCTTGATACCCACTTAAATCTTGAAGACAAAAATGTACTTGCATCCCACTTTACCATTTGTATTTTGGTATAGATCATCTGGTTCTGAAATGTGCTCATAGAATTTATCTATCTCCTGAGTGTTTGGTGTGTGTGTATGTGTTTGTATATGCATGCTCATATGTGTGCATTGTATGTAGGGGCCAGAGGACAACCTTAGGTGTTCTCTTCAGATATGCTTGCCACCTCTTTTTGAGACAGGTTTTCTCATTAATTTGAGGCTCACCAATCAGGCTAGGCCAGCAGACCAGCAATCCCCAGGAACCCATCCCTCTCTGCCTCCCCCGTGCTGGGACTGCAGGCACACTTCGATATGCCCAGCATTCTGTGCAAACTCGAGCTCAAATGCAGGTCTTCATGCTTGTAAGACAAGCACTTTACCAACTGAGGTATCTTCCCAGCACCCGGGGATTCTTTGTTATATTATCTGTATTTTATTATTCCTTTGGGTGTCTACCAAGAGAAAATGCAAAGAAGTCACAGTTCGAGGCCCTCCAGGTTCCTGCAGCCTGAACAGTTTGGGGACCTCAGTTCAAGGTCCAGAGAAGTCATGAGGCTCAGTTGCAGAGGCGCACCAAGTCCTGGCATAGAAACGTGACTTCAGTTCAAGGTCCAGAGAACTCATGAAGCTCAGCTGCAGAGGCGCTCCAAGTCCTGGCGTAGAAACGTGACCGAGGGCTCAAGAGACAGCACGTCATTAAAGAAAGGCTTGGGCTCGCAAAAGGAAAGTAGCTATCCGGGAAGGAAGCAGGAGGCAGCAGACTTAGATCTGACAGGGTCAGAGCAACCAACCATTGACTGAACCCCTGAACTCGACAGAGCTGTCCCATGCCATGAGCCTTTTACCACCCAGTACGGTGGCCACTCCACATTCCATCCCAGGCCCTGTGCCCTCCCTGTGGGCCCACTGTCTCTTGGGTTAGCTGAGCCTGACTGCCACTAAGTTTCTGGCTGCTCCTTTCTGAGTCTTCCTTTCTGTCACATGTCCCCTTCTCTCCTGTTTCGTGGTCAAAAGAACAGAGGGTCCAGATGGTCTTCAGTGGACAGCTTCTGGTCCAGGTAGGGGAGGTAGTGTAAAGACAGGTACCTGAAACTCTCAATCCCTGCTTCAGGCCATATCCTATTGGACAGGTATCAAAGACTGCCTCGCTCTCTCTAGGCATGTGTCCCATTTCCTGCTGTCTATCAAGGCTGAAAAGGCAGGAATCTGGTGGGCATATGTATGGTAAATTCAGGATTCTCTCTGAGGTATTCTTTTTCCTATTGCTTCATTCCATGGCAAGTTCCGCCCTCTGATCAATAAGGGGGCAGGAAGGTGGGGAGAAAGAAGGAACAACGTGGCAGTGAGTCCTGGGGAGGCACAGATTGAATCCATGTGGCAAGAAAAATGCCCCAGCCCCAGGCCCACACAGAAGGCCAGAACCCAGGAGGCAGCTTTCCAAGTCCCTGCAGTCCTAAGGATCATATGAGTGGAAGTGAAATGCTGGCTGGGAATGGACTGAGCCCTGCGACCGGCCGCGGCGGTTGGCAGGTAACCAGTAGCTTTGTAAATGGCCCTAAATAAATAAATCTCTCTAAATGGAAGATCAGTTTCCGTTTTATCCAGCTGGATTAACCAGATCCCTCCCGCTAAGGCGTGGAGAATAAATTTCATGAGACAGCATATTAGAGAGCTGAGCACTGAGAGCTTCCAAAGACCTCTGTAGGAATTGAGGCATTGAAAGTCACCTGTTCATTCTCAACTAAGTCTTTAAGATACATATTGTTTGTGCAGACACTGTATGTGTATGAGTATGACTGTGTGTATGTATGTTGTGTACATGTGTACACATATATTCCTGTAAATAGAGGCCAGTGGTCAACCTTGGATTTTGCTCTGCAATTGATCTCTACCTTGTTTTATGGCACAGAGTTTCTCAATTTTACTTGGAGCTTGCTGATTCAGCAAGGCTGGTTGACCAGTAAGCCCCAGGGATCCCAGTTTCCACCTCTCTGGGGTTGGGATTACAGGCATGCGCTACCATGCTCCATTTTTTTATGTGGCTTCTGGGGATTGAACTCAGGTCCTCATGCTTGCGTGGCAAGCGCTTTACACACTGAACCATCTTCCCAACTTTGCATAGTGCTTGTATGGATTTAAATGAGTAAGAGGTCCGTACAGTCATGGATTTTAATTCAGCGACTTCTAGAATCTGGATGCAGTTTTCCACTTCAGTATCTAAGCTGTCTGATAAAGAAGGAGGGACGGGCATTTTAAAAGCTGGACCCTAACCTTGCCCAGTTCCAGCACTGGAGAATGTCAGGCATAAGCTGGTATGTTATAGTTTAAATGTGAAATGTCTCCCACAGGCTTGTGTGTTTGAACTCTTGGTCCCTAGTTGGTGATCCTGTCTTGGGAAGTTGTGGAAAATTTAGGGAAGGGGCTTTGTGTTGAAAGAAGTGGTCCTTGGGGGCAGGTCTTGAGGTTTATAGCCCAGCCCTGTTTCCTGATCTGCAGAGATGTGAACATGCAGCTTCCTGGTCCTTCAGCCTCAGGCACAAGCCCTTCCTGCCCCATATTTCTCTACCATGTTGGACTGTATCCTCTTTAACCAAGAGAAATCTTTCCTTCCTCAAGACACTTCAGCCAGATAATCTATCACAGAGGTGACTAACTAACAGGGGAAATAAAGATGAATGCGTATGTGACCTGGGTAGTGTCCCTTAGAGCTGAGACTCAGAAGCTGACTTAGAGGCCGAAGGATCCACACCCTCTGGAGATGACAGGAAGGAACAAGTCAAATGCCAGGCTGCTATGCAGGGAGTGATCTCAGCATCCTGAAGCCAACAGTAAAACGCAACAGGTCCTTCCCCAGCCCTATCCCCAAGTTCTATCCTCTTGCAAAGCACTATTTCCTGGTAGATAACACCATTGGAAGAGCACTGACCACAGCAATTATTACCAGGGGAGTGGAGTTCCTGGTGCTTGCTGGCTCAGACTTGAGACCCTTCCTGATCAAGCCTCTGTGTGGTACAGTCTATCAAGAAGTTAAATGTCTTCTCACTGTAGCACAAACCTCTAATCTTTGATTATTACTGAGAGCAATGTTTCTGCCCAAATTGTAATTGACCTTTGGAGTATAGATTTCTTCCTGGTTCTTTCTTGGACATTGGTCCATTAAACAGATATGGAGTTCAACTCAGAAGGGTAGCAGTGCTTCAAGGCAGGAGTCCAGAAAAGCAGGGACTGCATATCTCTCCCTTAGGACCAGAAAATGGGTCCTGTTGCAGAGCACAGGAGACTCCATACCAAAAATGCTGGCCTAATGACCATAACTGGGACTTCACATCCAAATCTTCTCCCATAATTCACAGAACCCTCAGCAGAATACAACGTCTGTCTGCCCTCCACCTTCTAGAGCCATCACCTACCTTCTGGGACATCTCTCAGTTCTGCCAGGTACTTCCTGCAAGACTACTACTGTGTGACACAACTCCTAGGGAAGGCTAGACAAACATCTACTCACCCCAGAAAGACAGCCAGCAACAGACCAAAGTAAGAATAATTACCAAAGTCCAACTGGATGAACCAGTGAGTTCTATTGGAATTACAGGAATATAAGTGAGAGGTTACTTACAGGAGCAGAAATGATTCAAAGGCAGGTGCCTCACAAAGCCCAGCCCAGCATGGGTAATGCTCACAGAAGCTGGAAAGCTGAAGCTCACTGCACAGGTTGTAGGCAGTTCTACAGGTTAGAGAGTATTTCCGGCATTCTGAGCCTCTTCTGGGCAGCTTAGCTTGTCTGAGTCTTCTAGGCCTCCTGGCTGGTCCAAGAGTAACTCTCAACAGTCCTTATTGCTTATATGTGCTTGAAGAAGGAGAGGCCTAGTGCACCTGGCCAATTTCAGGGACTTGACCTGAGGCTGTTGAGCTATTTCCTGAGATTAAGCAGTTTTCCTGCAGGATGGACTGTTTCACCTCCCTCCTCTTTGAGCATGCTAAGTCTTAGCTAGTTGCCAAAATAGAAGGCTTTATCTAGAGGAAATTGATACATAACAGGAACTTGATTGGGTGAGGGCTGGTCACCTGACCAGGATGAGCCAGTCAGATGCCTTCCCTGAAACCTATGGGTAGGAGGGGAAGAATCTTGTCCCATCAGCTCACCTAAGGATGGTTAGGGAAGTTGTGGATTGTTCTTGGCTCCAAAAACCCACTTGTGGCAGAAGTTAGTCTCTAGAGAAAGACGAAACCTGAAGCAGAGTGGTAAGAAACGGGAGAAACTCCAGGCAGCTTTCAAGACCCTGCCGCAGGGGCTCTTGAGACTAGTCAGCTTTAGTTCATATCACTGTTGCACAGGGCAGGTATGACTAAGCTCTACACGACCATCACTGTCCCACTCCCATCCTGCCTAAGATGGAAGCCTGGCTGTTTTAAATAAAAGTTAACTGACGGTTTTCACACAGTGTATCTTACGTTAATATCCCAACCATCCAGTCATCTTTTAAACTTTTCTTGAGAATTCATATACAAGTGTTCTATTTGCATCATTTTGACCCTTTCCACTCCCCCTCCACTTCTCCCAAGGCCCCATTCCCTCTCAGTTTCCTGTTACTGTTACATGTTACATGGCACTGAATTCCTTTAATAGTGGTTGTCTATTCCTATGTTTAGTGCTGACCACTTGGGATTAGATATTTTGTCCGGGAGCTAGTCACAGGAGGAAACTGATTCTCCCTCCCTCAGCTCCACTGATTGGAGTTCATAATCTGGAGATGGGACCTGTGGAATTTTCCTCATTAACACTGGCATGTTAACCGGTGTTGTCATTAGGCAGGTTCTGCTAGGCAACCATACTGCAGAGTTCATGGGCGCAGCTTCCCTATCGTGTGGAGAACGTATCGCCTGGCAGCAGGCGTCCTGTTCCTCTAGTTCTTGCTGTCTTTCTGTCTTCACCCCACCTCTTTCCAGGATGTTCCTTGAGTCCTAGGTATAGGGGTTGCATTGGGTTGGGCATCATACATCGATTATTGTCTGTATTTTGATCTGTCATGGAACTCTGCAATTAATAGCCTTCATTGGTTTCCAAAGAAGCTTCTTCGATGAGTGGGGAGAACTACACTTACCTCTTAATATAAGGATAAGGATTTGGAATATAGTAGGAACTAACATTGGTCTAAAAAAGTAGAGGTAGTTAAGTTCTTCTCTAGGACCTATGAGCTCTCCAACCATGTACTTCCCTCCTATTAAGCAGAGCTTAAGTGTGATCAGACAGCTGTTGATTACCCCCAAGGTAAGAGTGCTACTACAGCAACAGATAGGTTTCCTGGCCAATCATTGTTGTAGTTCATAGGCTTTACAACTGGATAGGACCATTGATTGGTCTTCTCTCTTGGCAGCTTGCATAGCATCTTCTGATACTATGAGAGCTGGTCTTCAGGGAGGAGGCTCCCAGGTCATTTCTATCTCTGAATAATCTTGATGGACAGACATTACTGTCTCAGTTTTGGGGGAAAAAAAGAATGTCCAGAAACATTAGCAAAATCTCTTCCAAAGTCACATAGCTTTGCCATTTCAGGCTAATATGATAGAGATTCCCATGCTCCCAGGCCTGCACTACTCTCTCCTCACATTCTAACCCTGCTGCAGCCTAGCCGAGAACTCTGGAATGAAATGCCTTTGAAATTGCTGCAGTTAAAGCAAGGAAGGCCTATTCCCTTCATGCATGTGGTCCCCATCGGCCTCATTTCCAGAATGTTCTCTCCAGCTCCTGCCACTTCTTCTTAGACTTTAATTCTTGTCAGCTCAGCTGCAGATGGTGTCATCCGCTGGGATCTTGCTAGTCATTAACTATCGTCAGCACCCTCACTCAGGGAATGTTTTCCAGCGGATACCCCATCCATCCAGTGCTGTCTCCCTAGGCTGCATCCTCTCCGAGACTCAGGAGATGCAGTCCTTTCTTCTAGTGTCTAGATGCTTTGATCTGGGGTCCAGTTCAAACCAGAAGTCCTTGGTACCATATCCCAGGGCGAGGATGCTGGATGCTTCGGGAGTTTGCCAAAGGGGGGCCTAAGCTACATCAGCCTCAGTACAGCTCCCTTCCTTGTGTCCTGTCCCTCCCCACCCCGTAGGAAGCAGCAATGGTGGCCTCTTCAGTGACTGCCACAGAGTGGCACAGATTTGCTGTTGTTGTCAGTGCAGCCTCTCAGTAATTAGAGAGAGACACCGGAGACAGGCGGCTGACCCTACGGGCAGCGAGGCCATGAGGCAGAGCTTGGCCGTTCCTGGGTCTTCTATCTCTTTCCTCCTGTTTTCTCCCCAGGAATCTGGCTCCAGGCCCAGGCAGGGGCTGGCAGACTTGCTATTTCAAGTCCTTCCTAGCTAGTAATTAGTACTAGGATGACTGAGCCCAGGATGAGGAAAACCAGGATCTTTACATGAATTTTCCTTTTACTAAATTCTATGTATGTGAAAGAAATAGAATTAACAAAAAATATTCAAGCAATGGTATTTTGTTAAAAGAAAATAAACAGGATCTGGTGAGATGGCCCAGTGGGCAAAGGCACCTGCCACGAACCTGATGACCTGGGTTTAGTCCCTGGACCATGGTAGAAGGATAGAACTGACTCCCTCAAGTTGTCCTCAGACCTCCATCTAAGTCCAGCCTAAGGAACCAATGAGTCTGTTGGGCTTACGGGAACATGGGTGACCTCCAAACAGCTGAATCACTGAAAAGTCTTACCCAGCCTGAACGACAGCTTTCCCATTGCTACATAGATGGAGTCCCCTCCTTCGGGTAACCGTCCACACTCTGTATACTCTGGCACAGCCTGTGATCATGTGCCACCAGGCCAGAATTGCAGCTGGGAGGGGACACAGGAGGGACTGGCTGAAATCTCAGGGTCTAATGACTCTTCCTATCCTTCCTTCAGTGAGGAAAGGTCAACAGAATCTCTCTCTCTCTTTCTTTAGTCGAGGTTTCACTATGTACCCCTGACTGGCTAGAACTCACTATATAAACCATGCTGGCTTCCAACTCATAGAGACTGGCCTGCCTCTGTCTCTTGAGAGCAGGGATTAAAGGCGAGCACCACCATGTCCAGCCCAGGAGGTCTCTTGTGAGTTGTTACTGCTGCTCTGATGAAGATGGCAATGACTGTTATGTTTGGAGGACAGCATTTCACAACAGTTCTGTCTTCTAGCATTCCCAGAGGAATGATGGTACAGGCTGGTTGTTTCTTGGATTCATGTGGCCCTCACTCAAATCTCTGCTGCATTCAGCTATGATATTGGAGACCCAACAGGTAACTTCTTGCAAGAAGGCTGTTGGGGATTGGAAAGAATAATTACGATGCATGATACAGTAAGGCACACTGGATGCCCCCTTTGTACCACGTCCCACATTTTGTCACAAATTTTACTCGTGGAATCCATGTAATCGATTCTGTAACTCCGAGGTCAACCTATCATCATGTCTACATTTCAGGTGCAGCCCAAGGTGAAGAAGCTGCAGTCACTGTACTATAGCAGAGGCCACTCTCAAGGCTGACTTCCAGTGACACATTGGCATGGGTGGCTTTAGTTGTCAACTTGATACACACACATGGGAAGAGAGAACCTCAATTGTAGGATTTCCTCTATGGGACTGGTCTGTGGGGCATTTTCATGATTGTTGAATGATGTGGAAGGGCCCAATCCCTTGTGGGTGGTGCCATCCCTGGGCAGGCGTTACTGGATTGTATAAGAAAGTAGGTTGAGTACAGGCCAGAGGAGCAAGCCAGTGAGCAGCGTTCTTCCATGGTCTCTGTTTCGGTTCCTGCCTTTAGGTTCCTGTCCTGAGTTCATGCCCGTCTTCTCTCAGTGATGGACTTGGTAGTGTAGGATGAAATAATCCCTTTCCTCCCCAAGTTGTGTTTGGTCAGAGTGTTTTATCACAGCAATAGAATGAAAACTAGGACACACATGGACATCCAGGATGCTGAGTACCCAGGTCTGTGTATAGTCAGTTGAATCTTGAGACTTGACACTTGGGAGCTTCAAAGGCAGAGCAGACAGGGACTTCCCTGCCAGAATGGACCACTTAGGACTGACTCTGCCTCCCAGTTCTCTGGCTCTATCTGAAAGGAATGAGGATTCTAACTGGTGTCAAAACAGCTTCAAATGACAAAATTACTGTCTGTGGCAGGAAGCCCAAGAGGTAGGACTATCTGTTACAATCTCACTCAAAGCAAGGAGTCCATTCACAACTGGAGGAAAAGCAGAGCCAAGTCCCACATTAATGACAGTTAATGTAAAAATTCCAGGCCTCTCTGCTACTTCTCAGTTGTGAGTGTTCACATGCACACAAGCCAAGCCAAAGGTCATCTGTCATTCCGGGCGAGAGTGAGCAGTCAGACCACAGGTAAGCCTGGAGTTAAGAGCAATGGAGGCAGGACAGAGACGTTTAGAAAGATCTGGAGAAGGCTAGGCTTGCTTTACACCGAGGTGAAGGACAGACATGCAGGAGTAGGAAACAGAAGTACCACAAGATATGAGAGATGATGTAAGACCAAGTGGAACATAGACATGAGTTTGAGGGAGGCTGAGTATAATCCAGCTCAGCTTTAGATTCTTCTAGAAGCAAGTCCACAAGAAGAAAGGCCATTGAAGAGCAGTGAGCAATAAGGCTCTTAAAGCAATGTCCTTTATGTTTTACATTTATTTACTGATGTGTGTGTACACGTGTGGGAGTGCATGTCTGTGTGTGCGTGCGCGCACATGTGCGTTGACCAGAGGACAATCTCAGCTGTCATTTCCAGGCACTATCCACCTTTTATTTTTTGAGAGGATTTTTCACTGGCCTGGGATTCTCCAAGTAGGCTAGACGGACTGGCCAGCGGGCCTCAGGGATCTGCCCATCTCTGCCTCTCCTGTGCTGAGATTATAGACACAAGCCACTAGGACTGACTCTTCCGTGTGGGTTCTGGGAACTGAACTTGGGTCCTTTTGTGCTTTCAAGGCAAGCATTGTACATGAATTTGGATTTATCTTTTTCTTACCCACAGTAAGTTGCCACACGGATGGCTTGTTCTCCAGTGCATCCTTCCTGCTTCAGAGCTCCCGTACACTTCTGACATTGGGCAGGCCCCGCTCCCTAACTGAAGCAGGCCCCAGGCTCTAACATGCAGTAGCCAGATGTGTGAGACTGGTCCAAATGCCATGGACCATTTTCTCTGACACTTGGCTGCTGTGCCCACCATGGCTCATGCTGGAACACAGTTCTCCTGCCCTGTGCTGCATTCCAGGAGGGGCTACTGTCAGAGGACGTGGTGTCCTGGCAGTGAGGTAACCATCTTCAGGTCAGAAGAAGGAGAAAGTCCAAGTGCGGCAGCTGTGCGCCATTCCACGGGAGAGAGAGGGTCAGCCATGGGGCAGCGGGGAGCAAGGAGGTGTTAGAACACTGCAGTCACAAATGTTAGTCACAAAATGACTGACAGTGCTCTTACAAGGCTGGAATTCCTCACACACAGTCACAAGAGTGACATCATAAGAGACAGTGTCTCAGCAGAATCCCAAAGATCGAATATCCAGCCGCAAGGCACCTAGAAAATATCAATCACATGTGGGTCTGGTGAGCTCATAGTGTCCTGAGAATATATCATCAATAAATACATATATTTGTTTAGGAGGAATTTGAAAAATTCACAGACTTTCACTCAGAGGATGGTTCACAACCTGTATCAGAAACATCTATCTGTACCAGCCAAATTTTACAGTGAGAGATACTGGGGCTTGAAGTTAAGAGGGAATTTGAAACAAACTGGGGAGAAAAGCTCACATTTCCTGTCCTTCTGGATAGTGCAAATATGTAGACCATTATTTTTATGTGTTTTGAATGCCTTAAACATATTCTCTGTTATGTACAAACATATGTACCTGAGTCAAGTGGCATATATCTGTAAGCATAGCTGCTCAGGATGAGGCAGGAACAAGCAATCGCAAGTTCAAGGTCACTTAGGCAACTTAGTGGAAATTTGTCTCAAAGGAAAAAAAAAAACTGGGGATATTATAGTAGAGTGCTTGTCTAGAATAAATGAGGTTCTGGGTTCAATCCCCACTATACCCCTGTGGTAGTTTGAATGAAAATGTCCCTCATAGGCTTCAAGTATTTGAGCACTTGACCCCAGTTGGATGGTGGTGTTTGTGGAGATTTAAGGGTGCGGCCTTGCTGAACGAAGCAGGTCACTGAGGCTAGGCTTTGAGGGTTCATAGCCTTGCCTAACTTCCAGTTTCTCTCTGTGCTTCTTATACCTGCTTGAAGATGTGAGCGCTCAGCTTTCCACTCTGACTTTCTCCTGCCATGCCTTCCCACCAGGATGGACTTATCCCTATGGAACCATAAGACAAATGAACCCTTCCTTCTTCAAGTAGCCTTGGTCATGGTGTTCATCACAGAAAAGCAGATAATGTAACTGTCAACATTAAAATCGTGTGTTTGTGTATGTGTATGTGTGTGTGTGAATAAGACAATACACATACACATATATACATGCATATATGACATACATACATCACACACATATACATTACGTACACACACATTCACCCACATACACCCACATGCACACCTACACCACACACACATGTTATATACATGCACACTTGTATATAGATACATCACACACATTACATACACAGACAGCATACACACCACATACACATACATGACACACACATATATATTATACACATGAATACACAGAGCACACATACATGACACACACACATACACCACACACTCATATATCACACATATGCACACAATACACCGTACACACATGCACACACATATCACACATACACCACACACATACATTACATACACGCACACACACATGCCAGTATTCAAGTACAGCTTTTACAAAATCAGATCCTATTTTCAACTAACTAGAGTTATCTGCTTCTGATTCCTTTTCTAATATCTGCACAGCACCGTCCCTTGGTAACCAGCAGGCTGAGCTCTCATCTCCTGAGGTTGGAATAACGGACAAGGGAGATCATTTCCCCCAGAGCCCGCCCACCACTGCTTACCCACATCTCGTTTTCCTCTCCCTGGGCACATAGCTGTGAAGGATGGACAAGCTGGAGCACAGAAGGCTGATGCACAGCATGAGCCCTTCCTCAGGGCGGGCAGGCTCTCTGGTGAGCAGCTGCTAACTGGCTGCAGAGTTGGGATCCTGGGGTCTGTTTTACTAATTTCTCTTCCTTCTTCCCCCACCAGGCAGGTCCCAGATCCCTTGGGACTGGGGAGGTGGGGAGTGTTCTCTACACTTACCATCGTACCAAATCTTTGTCTGCACAGTGGGGACTCTGAGGGTCTGGCTCAAGGACAAGGGACACTGACAGACAGGCTACTGTGAAGCAATACTTTTCTAGGATCAGTTCCTACTTCACATTCCTGGATCCATAGCATGAGAAATCATTACAGGCTCTATGACACGAATGGTGGTTAATCTTCTTTGTCAACTTGATTGGTTTGAGAATCTGTACTCTTGGATGTGTCTGTGATGGAGTTTTCAGGAAGGTTTTAAAGAGGAGGAAGACCATCCCTGAATGTGGGCAGCACCATTCCATGAGTTTGGGTTCTAGACAAATTAAAAAGAGAAAACAAATTAAGTACCAGCATTTTTCTCTCTTTGCTTCCTTTAAGGAAAGAAAAATTTATTTATTTATGCATGTGTGCCTGATGTATGTGCACACGCATTCAGGTGCCTACAGAGGCCAGAAGAGGGCATCAGATCCCCTGGAGTTGAAGTTACAGATGATTGTGAGCTGGCGACACGTTGGTGTTAGGAACTGAACTTGAGTCCTCTGCAAGAGCGGCAAGTATTCCTAACCACTAAGCTATCTCTCCAGCTCTTTTCTCTGCTTCTCAGCTATAGACACAGTGTGACCAGCTGCCTCACCTGCAGCCAAGTCTTCCCCACCATGATGGACAGTACCCTCAAATTGTGAGCCGGAAGAAACCCTTCCTAACTTAAGTTGTTTTCCTTGGGAATTTTCTAATGTCCATGAGAAATAGTTAATGCAGCATGCCTGGGTTCTTTTTGCTACTGACATATGTTTATGTCTTGCCCCTTTCAAAGCAATAGAAGTCATACTTCCACAGCCTGGGTGATCATGTGGATAGCCAATGCCATATTTAGAGAACCTTGTGCAGATCCTGCCAGTAGCTCACTGCAAAGGCAATCGCCCCCTCTCCTGTCTAGGAGCTTTTCTACCAGTCCTTAAAAATGAGCTACTTAACATCCCCAGCAGGAAGTCCTTTACTATCCCACAGTGTCAACCCTCTGGTCTCTCTGTCTCTCTGTCTCTCTGTCTCTCTGTTTTTCTCTCTCTCCCTCTCTCCCTCCTACCCTCTCTCTCTGTCTCTGTCTCTGTCTCTCTCTCTCTCTCTCTCTCTCTCTCTGTACTCCCTCCCAATTTCAGCCCCTCCTGGATTCTCCATGGAGCTCTAGCTTCATTTGTTGTGTTATGCACAATCTGTTTCTTGGAGGAACCTCCTGATAGTCTGCCTCTATGGTTGCATTGAAGACTCTGCTAGACATGGGACTCTCTCAGTCATGCTTTCATGATCCCAGCCTCTGCTGAGCTGAAGTGCTTATACTCCAGATAAGAAGAGAACTCCTCTTTGGGAGTTCTCTGTGCCCCCTCCCAAAGAAATCCAGGCTGCATATTTACTTGTTTAGGAGTTTATAATGTAATGTAGCACTTCTAATTAGTTCTTGAATGGTCTGATTGTTCCCAGCAACATGAACATCTTGGTAAATATTATTGCCAAGGTAGAAAACAAATGGCACAGCGTGCATACCTGGGGACACTATGAGGTTGGCAAAGGTCGGCTTTGGTTCAAGGAGCCTGGATAAGCCATATGTTCTGACAAAATCTGAGAGGCAGTGGCCGGGGGACCCAGACCTTCTCCCCCTGGTCTTTGGAGCAAGCAAAATGCCTTTCTGTGGAGCTGCTTCAATCCTTTGCCTGTGGGTGGAGGTGTCAATCATGCCCCTCCCACCCCTGCCTGCTGGAGAGCAGGGGCCTCCCACAGCATCTGCTGAACATTTGGTCAAAACAGCCACTTCTCTCAGCCCCTCCCTCTGCCACGGCTGGCTGGGCCAGGGCTTTACCCCAAGTGAGCCCCCATAATGTGTGCGCTGACGTAGAGAGGCAGTCTCTAGGAAGCAGCCAGGAAAGAGCGAGGGTGAAGCTGTCTGCCTTGGAGCTAACACCGGGAGTTGAGAAATACAGAAGGACACGGGAGAGCAGGGAGCATCATATGCCAGGTGGCTGTGGGTACAATGGTGCCTGTAGTGTGAGGGCAGAAAGAGCAGGCGGGAGTCGAGGGGAGGGGCTTCCACACGGAGAGGGAGTCAATGACCATAGCAAAGAATCCACACGAAGTGTTAGACAGTGCCACGCACCCACCTCACCCCAACACTGCAGGAGCAGCGCCTCAGGCCTGCTCTCACAGCGAGCCACACACAGGGGAACGGAAGTCCAAGTACCACCATGGCCTGATACCTAGTGAGCACTGAGAGCTCTAGGCAAGCTGTGGTGGTTTTCAGGGACCGGCTGAAGAGCCGGAGACTCGGCAGAGATGTGGAGAAGGAAAGCCAAGGGAGGAGCTGGGGCCTGCCGCCTCAGTCTCCTTAGGGCCAAGTCCTGAGTCCTGGGTAAACAGAAAGCGCATGTGTGTAAGTCCCCAAAAGTCAGACACAGTGCGTCTTCCTACCGGACAGTGCTCAGGACTTCTCAGCTCTGAACATGGAGTGCCATCAGCCACTGATAGGAAGGCATGGGCCTCCTCAGGAGACATGTGTCCTCTGTGCCCATGGCTACCGTGGCAACCTTGGAGCCCAGAGCCTGAGGCTTGCTTATTAGATCATATGGAACCAGCAAGATAGAACCAAAGTATCTTCCACCCAGGACTCCAGCATAACATTCAGGGCCATTTCTCTCCTCATCCAAAGCGACAGAGCAGCTCTGGGAGTTGTGCAGGCTGACAAGGCTACTGGGCGTGTCATCAGCTGCCAGCTGCTAGACAAGAGCAGACCTGCCCTCCTCCCACAGGAGCAGCCTGTCTTTCTTCTTTGCACGAGGCCTGGGTGGGCAGAGCGCAGGGTTCCAGCTGTCCTTTTGGGCACATCAAGCACATTAGAAGTAAAGCTTTTCTCCCCAGTTCATCTCGGCTCAAGGTCAACGTGAAACACTCGTCCTTGTTTTGGCTCCTCCTCCAAGGCCGGAGGCCCCCAAACCACTGCGCATCCCTCCCTGGGTGGGTGGAGTCCAGAGCGTCTGGCACCGAAGCACTGGAGCGAACAGCCCGGGTGCCATGTGAGGCGTGAGGAGCAGAGGCTCTGCAGTCAGGGGCTCTGTCCAGTATGGACTGGACGGAGGACAGGGCAGGGCCATGGGGGAAAGTCACGGAGGAGCGGGGAAGTGAGCAAGGGGTCAGGTTGGATGTCTGGTAGGGGATATTTTGTGGGAATACACCTGTGTCTGTTTCTTTTCCTGTTGCTATGGTAAAATACCTTCCCAAAAGCTACTTTGGGGAGGAAGCGTATCTTTGGGGTCAGAGTTCCAGAAGGACACGATAGCAGGGAGGGAAGGCGTGGTGAGGATCAGGAGACTGACTGCTCACATTGTCTACATACATGCTCAGGAAAAGAGAACAAGCAGGAACTGGGGCCAGGTTAAAGCCTTAAGGCTTGTCCCCAGGGCCACTAACTCCTACGAGGCTTCACCTCTTAAAGGTAACACAACCATCCCAAGCAATGCTACCACCTGAGACCATGCGTGCAAATACACGCGCCTATGCGGGCATTTTACATTCGAACCACAACAGCTTGGGTCTGGCCTCTGATCTTGCGGTGGTTTGAGTAGGAATCATCCCTTAGCCACTCATGTACTGCTGGTTTGGTGTGCAGCTGATGAGCATCTCAGAAGCGATTAGATCCTGAGGGCTCTGATCTAATCACTGGATGAAACTCTCGATGGGTTCCTGGGCTGGTTGGTTTTTGCTATCTTGACACAAACGGGAGCTACCAGGGAAGAAGGAACTGTAATTGAGGAATTACCTCCATCAGATTGGCCTGCCGTCATGTGCGGGGGTCATTTTCTTGATTGTTAATCGATGTAGGAGGGCCCAGACCACTGTGGGCAGTGCCATCCCTGGGCAGGTGGGCCTCGATCATATAAGAAAGATAGCTGAAGGCAGCCAGTGAGCAGTGCTCCTCCACGGTCTCGGCTTCAGTTCCTGCCTCCAGCTTCCTGCCTTGACGTCCCTCAAAGACAAGCTGAGGTGTAATAAACCTTTTTCTCCCCAAGTTGCTTTTGGTCGGTGTTTTATTCGAGTAACACAAAGCAAACTAGGACAAGACCTACCATGGCACTATTGGGAAGCGGTGAAAGCTGGGGCTGTGGGGGTAAGTCAGAAGAAGCAGGACACTAGGGTTGTGTCCTCGGGGACTGTGTCCTGCCTTGGTCCCTTCCTGTACTCCCTCTCTCTGCTTCCTGTCCACCATGAGGTGAGCAGCCTCTGCCATGTGCTCCTATTTGCATCACCAATGGCCCAGAACCAACAGAGCCAAGGACTGTGGACAGAAGCCTCTTAAACCACAGCCATAGCTCCTCCCTTGCTTAAGCTGCTTCTGTCAGGCATTTGGTTAGTGAGGAAAAAGCCAGCTGAAACTAACACAGATACCATTCTTGTCTTTGTTCTTATCTTCATCACAGTCCTTGCTCTGAGAAGGAATTCACCCCTCATCTCCAAGGCAAAGAGGATGACAGGTCCTGAAAGGAGGCCTGTCTTATTTCCACGCCAGCTCTGCCCCACTTGTATCAAGATTTCTGTGGGGAAATCTGAAGAAGCTTGTCAATGTTCCTGTTCCCCCAACTTGCAAAACCCAGAGTCTGTGAGGGTAGCCCCCCTTCACTGTCCTGTCTCCTCCTAAAAACCCCAGGTGATGGTGATTCTTTCTAGAGCTGTGCAAACCTCAGCAGGCGCACATGCAAATACGTCAGGCATCCCCTGTCATTTGCATCTTAATGCTTGGAACCAATAATCATCCAGGCTTGTGTGAAAAAATAGGGAGGATTTGCAGAAATCTGGGCTAATTCTAAATCCTGATGAATTACACCTAACTATAGAAGCTTCCTGATGAGGCTTTAGAGAAAACCTGCTGAAATCTATTTACCTCTGAGAAGGTGCCAGATGGGAATTGAACCAAATACTGACTTTAGTAGTGTTTGAAATTACAAGAAATCTGCCTCACTCACAACCCTGTGTATCTGCTCTGCTTTAGATGGATTTTATACTTCTGTGTTAACTTACCCCTGTTAACCCACTGCATACCTCTATGACACCTCTAGAGCCCTTGGAGCCCACTGCAGTAATGGGACAGTGGGGACTATGATGTGATGGACAGTGGGTCAGTGTGGCTGACAGTGCAATGGACAGTGTGATGGACAGTGGGCCAGTGTGACTGGCAGTGCAATGGATAGTGGGCACTTGATGAACAGTGGGAGAATGTGATGGACAGTGGAGGATTGAGATGGACAGTGGGTGCTGTGACGGACAGTGGACACTGTGATGGACAGTTAGTCAATGTGACTGACAGTGCAATGGACAGTGTGATGGACAGTGGGGGATTGAAATGGACAGTGGGTGCTGTGATGGTCAGTATGATGGACAGCAGGATAGTGTGAGACAGTGTGGCACTGACCTGATAATATGCTTGTCATGACTGTGGTTGTGTTTATAGATTTTTAAATAAGGAGACACATTTGAAGACAAAACCATTAGGAATATCACATCATGTTTGAGACAGTCCCTCTTTACGATATTTTTAATCTATTTATTTTTATTTGAGAGTGTTTTTTTCTTGCATGTAAGTAAGTGCACCACATTCATGAAATGGCCATGGAGGCCAAAAGAGCATTGGATCCCCTGGAACTGGAGTTACAGGTGATTAGTTGGTTGTTAGCTGCCATGTGGATGCTGGGAATCCAAGCTGTGTCCTCTGGAAGAGCAGCCGGTGCTCTTAACTGCTGAGCCCCAAAAGTACCATTTTTTAAAATTTACCAGTCATTTAAAATTTTTATTTCTTCTTTGAAAATTCAAGTGTGTATACATCTATACAATGGACCTTGATCACATTCGCCTCTCGCTCTCCACTCTCCCAGGACCACACCCTCTTCTCCATGACAGCTATATCTATGTCCTCCTTTTATCTACTGCTGTGATTTTATCTACTATTTTTAAAAGTTGTTTGTTTCTAGGGCTGACGTGTCACCCTTTTGATTTTTGTGTCTTTGCCATGTCTTTTTGATGAAGAGGTTTCTCTGAAAACATCTCCGGTCACCGTTGTCCCTCACTACTGAGATGGCCCTGCGCCGCTTGTCGGCTTAGTCCCACTTTAGAGGACAGTGATTGAGTTTCCCCGTCTTTCCTCTGTGCCCCATAGATGGACTCTGCACGGCCGTAGTCAGAGCGGCCACCTCGAGAGTGTACACAAATCCAGAAAGCCCATGTGATGCGCAGCCAATCACAAGCATCTGTGTTCAGTGTGTACTGACTGCCTCAGAAGTTCCTACACTAAGTAGATTCTTTCCCTAAACACACACGGACACACACTCATGCAACATGCATACATGTGCACCTCCTCCCCGACCTCCACAAATAAAAGAAAGCATGGTGTTTATCTTTCTGAGCCTGACTTATTTCACTTAATATAACGATCTTGAATTTTGGCTTCGGCTCTTAGGGGGCATGGGTTATTTCCTAGGAAGAAGTTGCGTGTGGACTCTCGAAGCTCAGCTTACCTGGTGCTCTCCCTCCAAATGCTGCCTGCTGGGCCTCTTCCAGAGGTACTGTCTTGTAAGAGTCCCGTTACTTCCAGGATACACTTGAAGTCTTGTGAACAGAAAGTAAAAACAGAATGTAGAAAATGGACGGAACCAAAGATCATCCAGTCACAGGGGGACTCTGGGAGGTACAGAGCTTGTTGGATTCTGTTCTGCCGTGCAAACATGCAGATGGTGGCCTCATCTGAGATCTGATCAGCTTGGTACCTCAACCACTTGGCAAATCTGTGGAATCCCCCGGGAATGGAAAGAAGCCGCACGCCGAGTCTAGAAGTCACCACCTCCTCCTCCTGCCAGGCAGAGTGCTGAGTGGGAAGGTGACAGGGATTTTGGGTCTACTCTTGGTGACAGACCCCAGCCACACTTCCTTTGTTTGGAGTTTTTTGATCTCTCCTTGAGGACTACTGTGTCTGAAAGTCTTTCTGCTTTCTGTGCTATGTTCAGTATTTAACCCACTGTTTTATTGGTAGAAATTTTTTATTTCTGAAAAGTCTGTCTTATCTTTGCTCTTTGCAGTCACAAGAATCTGAAAGCACCCACCTTGTGCTGGCCACTCTTTGTGTGTTAGAGCAGGACTTTGGTTTCCCTCTCTGGTCTCCTCCAAGCAAATCATTTCTGGAATGTTCCTTGCTCCTCTTGTGAGGATCAGGATGGCATCCACCAGCGTCAGCAGTGCTTCCACACAGGACACTGAGGAGGAACACTTCTAGGTTTTGTAAAGTCCACTGCCCAGAGCAGTATATTAAGTTCCCAGTGTTGGCCAAAGCCCAGCATGGTGCCTACGTGGCCTCAGCACAGCCTGACGTCTTCTTGGTTTCTCTTGAGAGTTGCATTCACCCTAACCCGGAAGCATCTTAGTGTGATGGTGACCCTGGATTTTTCTGGTGAGGTGCAAAGGTCAAATCTCAGCTGGTTCCTCCCTCCCTGCCTCTCTTCCTCCCTCCCTCTCTCTCTCCCTCCTTTCCTTCCTTTTTTCTTTTCTTTATTTATATATTTAGCAATGCTGAGAATTGAACCCAAGGCCTTGTATACACTACATAAGTATTCTACCACTGAGCTACATTTCCAACCTTTTTTTTACTTTTTTAAATTTTGAGACAAAATCTCACTAAACTGCCTAGGCTGGTCCGGAACTCACTCTGCAGATCAGGCGGTGCCCAGATTTATGGTGCTCTTCCTGCCCCATTCCCCCAAGTGCTGGCTTTATAAGATTGTACCACCAAATATTCAGGAAGTGTCTCCCAGGTAGCTCCTTCTGCATGGAGTGAACACTGCCTTCTTTTGTCACCAGCCTCCATGGCTCAGTTTGCAACATGTTTCAACACAGCTTTCGGGTCTGTGTGTGGGTTCTGGCAGCTTTAGGGTTCCTTAACCTGATGGAGATGGAACTTGAAACCCAGCCTTCCACTGGCTGCTCTCTCTCCTTCAGTGAATGCAGAGCCTACAGCATGCTCCAGGGAGCCTGAGTGTCTCTCCTGTGAATGGTGGAGTTAGATTTTTGGCATAGGCCACTAAAAACCGCCCTGTGACCACCCTGTGCTATCCTCAGGCGAGCAGACCTCTGCCGTGTTTGGCGAGGAGGGACCCTGAGATGTCGGTCAGTGTCTGTGTTTATAGACCATCAGTCAAGTAGTGAGCTGAGCACTGCTTATCAAATACCAAGCGGCAGATAAACAAACCCCGGCTCCCTCCCTAGGCCCTGCCTGCATCCCCCCTGCTTGCTCTAAGTCAACAGAGATTTCATTTCACACTCATTCTCTCTCCTCCTTTTTCCCCCCACCTCCCCCCTTTCTCTCCCTGCCCCTCTCTTTAACCAGATTGTTCCAGCAGTCTCTTTGTGAGCCAAAGGATGCTCCCAGGACACTCAAGTGGCGTGAAACAACCCTGAGGCAGATGTGACCTTGTGGCCTTGCAAGCTGAGTGTGAGTCCTGCTGCTCACGTGGCTTTCTGCCACAGCAGTGACAGGCAGGAGCCTGGGGAGGAGACAGGTTTATTTAGCTCATCCTTCTAGAGGTTCGAGACTGTGGTGCCAGATTCTGCTGGGCTCTAGTGAAGGATACGTGCTGGATGTTAGGGGTGTAGCGGGAAGGGGGGGAGGGGCACATCTGCTCTGTTACCACAGTTACCCCAGGACAATTAACCTGTTCCTAGGAGAATTCCGTCAGTGTCTTCCAAAGGTAGCTCCCTCAGTAACCTCCCGCTAAAGAGCCTACCACTTCTCACATGGTCACACTGGGTCTTAGCTTCTCCCACACAAACCCCTTGGGTGAGCTCAGATTATATCCTAACTCCTCTCCCAGGTTCCTCGAAGTAACCACTCTTCAACCACCAATCTGTCCTTGAGTGGAATCATCTTTGGTCTGTCAGACTCTGTTCTATACAAGGTGAACAGAGCAGTCTCCCTAGGAAAGCCCCCTAGCAGCAGCTGCAAGGATAAACTATTAGCAAATGCAGCATTCCCTAGACTACCTACCTGAGGGTCCCTGGTGGGCTTCTAAAAGAGCAGATTCTAGTTTCCAATTTTAGACCTGACAGAAGAGGATTTCTGAGACACAGAAATCTCTGCAGGGGAGGCGGGAGACCACCCCCAGCCCCCACCCCAACCCTCCTGTCATTGTTCCAAACATATATTCTGAGAGCCATCAGAGTAGCTTCTAAGGATGCTAACCAAACAAACATTTTGATAGGTGGACAGTGGGAGCCATTCTTGAGCGACCGAGCCCTGATTGAGGGCTAAGTGGCTTTGGAAACCACATATCGTGGATTTCTTCAGAGTCGACCATTGGATGAGAAAGACAAAGGTGAGGAGTCCTCACTGGGCCACTCGTCGCCCACCACTCACCTTCCACCCTGCAGCTGAGGTGTGGGCTGCTGTTGGATTGGGGGGCTGGAGGAAAGAGCTATGCGAGTGGGTGCCAAGCAGCTGGGTGTGGTCCCAGACAAAACTGTACAATAGGTTTGTAGAACTAGACGCTGAGGCTGGAGAGAGGGACGAGGCTGGGCGCGGTGGCTCAGGTCTGTTATCTCAGCATTCAGGAGGCTGAGGCAGGAGGATCTCAAGTTGAAAGCTAGCTTGAGAGTCTGAAAAAAAGATGGAGACAGAAGGCTGTTTAGAGAACAGATCACAGGTCTGGTCCAGCTGTGGCTCTGAGAGTCTAGGATTATCCAGACCAGGAACTACCGGAACTCAGCTCTTTGACACCAAGGATTGCTTCTATTGCCCCTCCTGAGAATAGGGCCTGATTTACAACTTCATTCCTCTGACCAGCCAAACTCCCTCAGAGGACAAGCAGGGGCAGCACTTTATCTTCTGTCCACCACTGGGCTTGCCCAGGTCCCAGACCCAGGGAAGGACTCCAATAGCCCAGATAATGTATAATGGGCTGAGAGGTTTTGGACAACATGACTGGGAACTAAAGTCTAATGAAGAAGAACAGCTGCTTCAGGTCTGGAGTCCTTTAGGAAGCTAGGACACTGACAGGAGGCTGAGAGAAGCTAGATGCTGAACCTAGAACTGAGCAGGGCTTGTTCAGGAGAATTTTTGTTGGTAGGTTGGCATTACAAAGGGGTCTTAGCTGTGCTTGTCTGTGTCTGCATATGTTGCCTTATGTAGGGAGAGGTATATTGGTTTCCCTGTGCATACACTTATTTGTGTGTATGTATATGTATGCTGCTGTTACTTTGTGTGTGAGTGTGTGTGTGTGTGTGAGAGTGTGTGTAGGTTTGTATGAGTGTGTGTGTAAGTTTTTGTGAGTGTGAGTGTGTGTGAGTGAGTGTGAGTGTGTGTGAGTGTGTGTGTAGGTTTGTGCAGTCTCCTCTTCATGTTGGCACTTTCAGCCTTAATGATTCATGACAGAATAGTTAGGCATTGCCCATCATGGTGCCCAAACAGGCCTCTGAAACAGTAACAAGCCATTGGAGAAGCTGGGAGAAGGTTTGCTGCCATCAGCCTGGCAAGTAAGCCCGGCCCTGATCCCTCTGGGCTTCTAGGCTTCTTTGTGCCCAGTTTCTGAACTGTGGTCCATCTTCCCCAAGGCAATTATAGGTAGGAACTTCCCTTCCCAAGAGACCTACTCCCAACACACTTGAGAAGAAGATCCTTCTCCATCGTCTCACCCCAGGCCTCTGGGCATGGCTGGTATGTGTTGTGTCTACGGAGCTGATGGAAGTCTTGGGAGGATGGAGGGGTCCTTCCTTCTAGGTGGGGTCTCATCCTAATCCTTCTCTCTGGGTGAAGAGTGAGAAGAAAGAGTTGAACTTGGCAGCCCACAACTTTCTGCTGAGGAAGAGGCCCCGTCCCTGCCCCTCCCTTCTCTGTGTCCCAGCAGCAGCGACAGTTGGGTCTTTGGTTCTGAGTCTCCAAAGGTCCTGTGACTCTGTCTCTCATCTCTGTACTCGAAGAAGTACATGACCCTGTGCCCAGTAGTGCCTAATCACCCCACACTCCCCCTCCTGTCACTGTTACCTGGTGAATAGGCTGTAGTTAGCCTGTGCAAGGTTCCTATGAGGACGCCTCCCATGCCATGATCTGTCCAACATCTAAACTCAGGAGCAAACCGAGCTGTGTTGGGGGGCGGGGCAAATTGTGTCTAGAGGTTTGACAGGACTTTCAGTGGAAGGGTGCTCAGAGAAGGCCAGCTTCCCAGGCCTCAGAACATGGGTTTAGAGTGATCCATGCTGAGTAATTACTCTAAGCTCATGGTATGAAGAACTGACAGAAAGGGGAGCCTGGGCTAACACTAGGCTTGCATGGCAGGAATCTCGTGCCTCTTGTTTCCTCGCATTCTTTTCCTCAAAACTTCTTCTGTGACTCTAGAAAAGATTTCACAGATAAGCTGCTGCCAGGATGAAGCCACAATAGGGAAGTGGATTAGCTCCCTGTTTGCCTAACGGGTTCAGGGAGCCTCCGTCCTTGTTTGCTAGTGAATTGCCGTTATGAATAATTTACCAAACACAAAGCCGCAGTCTGGTCTGTTCAGCATTTATAACCAGAGGTTTGAGGTCCTAAGAGAACTTCCTCTCTTTCTCTCTTATCTGACCACTGGCATCTGAATAACACCTGCTAGTCACCTCTGTGAGAGCCCTTCACCTTCTGAGGAATCTTCTTCAACAAGAACCCAGACTGCTTCTTTTTGCTAAAATCCAGGTTATTCACACCACTGACTCTTTTTCAGCTTTTTCCAACTTTCCCTTTTTAACCCAACTACAAAACAGCAAGCTGTGTATGTTTTAAATTTTATATTTAAATCTTAAAATGTATGTGTGTGTGTGTGACTCTGTATGTATATATGAACACATAGGGGTGCAGTTGCCCCCAGAGGTCAGAAGGGGGTATTGGATCCCTTGGAGCTGAAGTTACAGGCATTTGTTAGCTGCCCAGTATGGGTGCTGGGATCCAAACTTGCGAGCAGTAAGCACTTTTAACTGCTGAGCCATCTCTCCAGTCCCAGAAACAACAAGCTGTTATTTGGCCCTTCTGACCACTGTAATTCCCGTTGTTTCTGTTGCTTCTGTAAGGCATTTCTCAGAGAAGTGGTTTGCATGGCTAGCCCCTTCTTACCACCTGCTGACTTCTGGGGCAAGGAGGAATATGCCACAGACCACAGACTTCAGACCTCAGACCTCAGACCTCCCTTCTTGGTCCAAATAACCTCTGGCTACTTCCCCTGATAAGATGCAGCATGACTCTTTCCAGCCTGTGATTCAGGCAGTGTGGCTGGAGTTGCTAAGCAGACCCAGGTAAAGCAGTTTGATGCTAACAGAGCCTCAGACAGCGCTTGCACCATGTGCTCCTCCTTTGTTGCTGGGATCCTTTCTTCCCTCAAGTGAAGAACACCAGGATGAGCAATAAATGAGAAAGGCATGTATCCCAGGCACCCTGAGGTCTCAGCTGACACCCATGAACACTGTGAGACACTGAAACATATCCTCTCTGGAACCCCCCAGGTAGCCTGATGGCCACCTGCTGATCTGCTCAGCGAACCCACAGGCAGGGTAACCATGAAACATGAAGTCCTCACCTTTGGGGGTTTGTTACACAGCAAAAATAATTTGATACATTTTCAGTGGCTTAGTGGTATCAACCCAGGAACTTGTAATCAATCCTTATGTGATGGGTATGAATCAGTCTGCAGGGCACCAACTAAGATTTCTCAGGTCTTGGCCCCAGAAAAAAGAAGTGGACCAGGGACGCATGGATAGTGATGGAAAGACAGTTTATTATGAAAGAGAAAGGCTCTCCCTAGAAGGAAAGTGAGCGAGGGAGCCCCGCCCCGATGCCAGGAATCTTCTCAATGGGCCATTTACATAGGTCTGTTACCCTTCCATGTGTATACACTTTTGCAGGTATGTTATGTCTCTTATAGGTCCTGATAGGGTGGGGTCTCCAGTCATTCTGCCAACTGGCTTCTTTCACATGTCAGTCTCCATGTCTTTCTCCACATCCCACTCTCCAGCCGCAATTACTTGCTTCTGTCCCATCTGAGGTCACCTGCTTGGGAGAGAGTTTTTACAGTGGGTAAAGTAGGGTGTTCAGGATGGCCTTGCTTAAAGCAAGTTTTACCTCAAGGCTCTTCTTGCAGATCTTAACTTATATGTGCACCTCTATGATGAGGGAGCCAAAGAGCTTGTGAGGCAGGGTGGGTGGTTTAGGGAAAGAGGTGTCACAGGGCAGCTAATGACTTAAGGAATAGCAGAACTGCTTTCCAGAAAGGTGTCATGCGATGGCTCAAACTGTGAGAATCAGACCTGGCCAGAACTAGCTGAGCCCAGCTGAGGGGACCCCAAACTGTCCCTTGCTTCATTATAATGGCATGTTTATGCCATTGACATCATGTTAGGCTGTTCCCAATCATGCATCTGACACCATGACCCATCTGAAAACCCCAGATGAAAACAGCTAACAGTGTGTAACGACTCCTGCAAATCCCCCGCCCATTCCTGGGATTCCCCTGCTATGGCTTAGGAATACTCCTTCTTCCATTAAAGTTTGTCCCTACTACGTGATGTGCCAAGCCCTAGTGGGCACGGCCCAGCTGGAGGAAGCCTGTGCCCACCCTCAGTGTGCACCATCCTTTGCTTTGCTTTGTCTTTCTGTGATGTTGACAGGGACCTCTAAACGCTTGGGGGAGGTCTCCCCATCTTTCCCCAAGATCTCCACAGTACCTCACCAACAGCAATATCTGTAACTCAAAGACACTCTCTTAGAAGGGCCTCTTCCACTTGTTCTTCAAGTGCTGGCCAAATCGTAACAAAGCCAGTGTAGACTGTGCCTGATACCTGAGCAGTCAGTGACTGTGAAGCAGCTCCCACTACCTATGTGAATCAGAGTGCTCAAGGGAAACTGTCAGCAGGGTGAGTGTACTTGTGTATGTCACAAAAGATGGTGAAGCATGTATATGCTGTCTGCATGAGTACAGACGTATGCATGTACGCACACATGTATCAACATATAGATACAAATAAATATATGCACATAGAGACATTATACATGTACAGACATACATGCACACACAGACACATACATACAGGCATAGACATATAGACAATGCACACACAGACATATATACATACACACAGACAAACACATACAAATACAAACCAACAAATATATATACACACAGACATACACATATATGATATACCACACACATATACACACAAAAATCACACACACCACATACAACACACAGTTACCACAGACACCATACACACATATACATACATATATGCCACACACCCCATAAACATACAGACACATAGACACACACCACACACACATATACACATATAGCACACACACCACATACACATGCATTGATATACACATATACACCACACTACACACTCTACACACATAACATACACACACACACCACACACACACCACAGACCAGGCTCAAAGCGCTGGCTCACATGGTCCTGGAGGTTGTCAAGTCCAGGTTCTGCAGATGCCCCGCGGACAGGAAGCCTGGGGGGCTGATGCTTTGGCACGACCCACGGTCAGGTGAAGAATTCCTTCCTGTGAG
Source organism: Eospalax fontanierii (assembly GCA_035773235.1). Lineage (NCBI taxonomy): Eukaryota > Metazoa > Chordata > Mammalia > Rodentia > Spalacidae > Eospalax > Eospalax fontanierii. The sequence continues at coordinate 2,444,919 of CM069524.1, read as the reverse complement.
AATTCCTTCTCCCTCTGAAGGTCATTCACTGAGTGGGTAAGGGCTGCATGCATCACAGGGGGAGCCTGCTTCACTTGATTTAATGTTAATCACACCTAAGATACGTCTACTCAAAAACATCTAAATAATGATATCCCAAATATATGGATTCTTAGTCTAACCAAGCTGATATGTAAAATTAACCACACACACTTGGTGCTATCTGTTGCTGACTAGATTTCAGCAAAGTCACTATTCCTGAGAAGTGACTGCTAATCCTGGCTACAGAAAGAACATGGCTGGCCTCGTACCTCCCCAGTAGGTATGGCCTGGAAAGGGATGTTTTATGGTCACCCATGAGTTCTGAAAAACACTCCTTGAATTTTTCTGCCTCTTCATTTCTCATGGATTCAGCTTTTGTGGGCAGGAGTTCTCTATACTGGAGAAGTGAAGTCCATAAAGTTTAGAGTCAGTACAAGCAATGCCAAGTCCCCTTTGACTTGAGGGTATAACAAGCCAGTCTCTGTAAAATAACCAAAATAACGAAGGAACAGGAGTGAGTGACTCTGGAAGGGTCACATGCCAGACAACCTGTGATTGTGTCTCCTTTGTTTATAGTGTTTCAAAGTCTCCCTAAGTTATGCAGAAAGTAGAGGGTACAAACACTGGGGCTGAGGAGGCTAATAAGAGATCCTGTGGGCTCTCAGGGATATTAGCACAAATAAAAACTCATCACAAGACATAATTGCATCCTCCATCCTGGCCCGCCCTCTTATTCTCTTGGGCATGGAGAAACAATGGGAAGGTTAACACAGTCCTCGAATTTCCAAACGTGTTATTATTTCTTGTTTACACAAAAATTATATAAAAGCCGTTGCTTTGGATCTGGGAGTGGATGACATAGACTAGACAGGGATAAAAGCTTAACTGAAACAGGCAAGCAGTCTGGCATTGCTGACAATCTTGTCACAAAAATATTACATCTTATGAAGGGGATTTCTCAGAATTCGATAACAGCATGCAGAGCAGCTAAATGGGGTCATTTGCATATTGTGGAGGAATCAAAGTACAATAATCTCATGTTTGATGCCTAATAGGATTTCCTGGGGCTGTGTTGCTGGGATGCTTAGTCTGATGTTTGCCTTTTGCCAGTCAGCCCCTCCCTGCAGGCTTCTTTTTCTCCATTCACCCTTTCTCTCCCTTTCTTTCCCACCTTCTTAGTCTTTATTCTGCCCCTCCCCCTCCTCTTTCTGGCTCCCCTGCCATCAGTTTCAGATTTACTAAAAAACGACTCCAACTGCTAAGCCATTCCTGAGGCTTAGCAGAGAGGATGGGCCTTTGTTTCTTATCCTTTTTCTTTTAAAAAATCTTTTGTGTGAATGTGTGTGTGTGTGATATGTATGTATGTGCACGTTTGTGCAAATGTGCGTACGCATGTACCACAGGGAGTGTCTGGAGGTCAAGGTGCAACCTCTGGTCCTGGTCCTCACTTTCTACCTTGTTCGTGACAGGGACTATTGTCTGCTGCTGGCTGCATGTACCAGGCTAGCTGGCCAGGGGTGACTGAGGATTCCTTTCTCTCTGCCTTCTGAAGGAGTGCTGGGATTATAGATGCCTGTTGCCATGTCCAGCTTTGTATGGGTTTTAGGGATCCAAATGCAGATCCTCAGGCTTGCATATCAAGTATGTTACCCAATGAGCCGTCTTCTCTGCCCTTCCCCATCCTCTGTCTTCTCAGACTCTTTTTCTCCCAAACCTGGCATTGACTGTTTATTCTTGGTATTGTTGTTGCTATTTTTCTGATGACATCTTTCCCATGTCATGTCAGGAGGATCAACCACTTCTGACATTGTGTTGCGTATGTATTTACGTGTGAGTTATGTGTTTTCCTTGTTATGTCCTCTTATTTTGCCTAAATTATTTGGATAATCACTTTAAGGCAGCAGAACTAGAATGCCATAAGGGGTCAGTCTGATATCAAAGTGCATTAGAATGGTCCATTCAACTAAGGGCTCTGTCACAGCTGACCAGCTTGGGGTTACTCTGACATCAGAGTTCATTAGAGTGGTTGGTTCAATCATGGGCCCTATCACTTATGACCAGCTTAAGTCACTAAACTTTCTTGATTTTCCTGCTCTTCAGTATTCTCACCTGTGCAGTGGGCATAAAAATAGGACTTCATTCAAGGAGGTTCTGGGAAGGAGTAACTAACGTGATTAATGTGAGCAGCAGCACACGACTTTGCACAAGGCAGGCAAGGCTGGAGTGACGGTCCACAGGTATTCAGAAAGGTTGCGTTTACTTTGGGCTGGGAACGCATGAGCCTGCTCTATCTACTTTGCCATCCTATCTCACATATTTGGGACATGGAGTCCCCCAGGGCTTGTTGAAGGTTCTCTGGTCCTCTCAGCCAGTGACTTGGAGGCACTGGTTCACTAGCATCTGCCCCCCACATTCCTGCTGGGAATTGTTCCTTCGAACATGCGCTCTCTGTCAGCTGCCTTTTGGAAATCTTGAGAGAAGTTGGAAACCAGTGTCCCTGTGACCTCACCCAGGGGCAGGGCTAGTCATTTCACTCCTTAGTCATCCACATGCCTTAGCCCCCTCCCCACCTTTGGTTGTGGGCACGCTCTCTCTCTTTCTCTCTCTCTCTCAAAATTAATACCAAGTGGCTCTTTGTCCCTGCTTCTTCTAAGCCTGGTGGTCCTCTTCCCCCACCTCTGTTAATCCATTTTCTTCTCTGAGCTGAGCCTGTGGGAAGCAAGCCCAAGACACCTTGCTGGCACAGTGAGTGTTCCAGTCATCCCGACACCTTGGAGTAATCAGCTTGGGGAGAAAAAGAAAATACGTGGGGGAACCTGTAAGCCAGTTCCCTAGTTATGCAAGTGCTTCCCATGTGTTGCCAGCCTGTTTCCACCTCGACACTGCCCCATCCTCAGCATCTCAGCCTGTGTGTCTTGAAGCTCACTCTATGCCTGTCACTCACCACTGTCTACTGTCCTCTGCATGTCTGTGGGTTCCTCTGTAGTCTCTGTGTCATGGTCTTTGGGGCTCCAGATTCTGCGCCTTCCTAGCCTTTCCAGCGGGCCCATCTCCTTGAAGATGTACTCACTCCACTCCTGACGTCGACGTCTCGGGGCTCCCCTGGACCGATGGCATCTGTATCTCTCCTCAGCTCTGGCTACAAGTGTTCACTGCTGTTCCCTTCATGTGGAGCTGGAGTTGATTTCTCCAGCCTTTGGCTCTGGCTACCTGCAGACTTGCCTTCAGAGCAGAGTGCAGGGGATGGGACAGTGTGCTGCACTGCGCTGGGACCTCCTCCCCGGCTGCCCCAGTTTCCTGATATTGATAAACAGCCCACCTCCCTTTCTGACCCCCAAGCCAACTGCCAACCACTACGTGACAGAGGCCCTCTGAAAACAGCCAGTGCCCTGCATAGTCATCAGCGGACTGAGAGTCTGTGGACCAGCCTGGCAGCGCCAGCAGACCTCCAGCTGGCTTAGTGTTGTGAGCAGACAAAGAGGTGCTGAGTTCCACCACTCAGCCCTGGGGGCAGTCTGCTGAGCAACAAATGTACACTAACACAGACTCAAACACCTCAGAACCCCTGCCACACAAGCCCAGTGGCCTCTGGACATCTATACGTGGACATTCAGAACTGAAAATATCCAGCTTACTTCAGCATGCTCCTCCTCCCGTTCCCAAGCAGCCTGTTCCCGCTCTTATCTTCTTTGTCTTTACAAATTGCTGCCATCTGCTCAGAAAGCCAGGCAGCATCCTGACCCCAAGTCCTTTTCCCTGCATCCAGCTTTCCCTGTGTCTAACCCTTGCTGTGAGTTCCGAATTCCATCCTTCCAGTAGTCCTCAGCCCTCCACTGCCCACATTGCCTCCAAGTTCAGGCCTCCTTTACCTCTGGCATGCTTTCTTGACACCTGCAAGTAGCGAAAGTTGCCTTGACTTCTGTCTAACAGGAATAACAATTTAAAAACATACTTTGGGGGCCAGAGAGATGGCTCAGAGGTTAAAACCACTCGCTACTCTTGCGGAGGACCTGGGTTTGATTCTCAGCACCCACATAGCGGTTAATAACCATTCTAGCTCCAGTTCCAGGGAATCAGATGCCCTCTTCTGACCTCCATGGGCATTGCATGACATTGTACGCTTCTCTACATTCAGGCAATGCACTCAAAACACATAAAATAAAAATGATAAATAAAATATTTTAAAATATATACTTTTGATCATGAGAATGGCTTAATTAGATTCCTGTAACAGCTGAGAATCCTCCATTACATCTCTAAGCTTCCATAGAACTTACAGATTTTTACCTTAATCAGTATTCAATTGGGAGCCATTGAAGATTCTTTAGCAGGAATATGGCAGGACCCAGGCTCTACTTTAAGAGACTTGATCAGGAGTCATGTTTAATTTGGTTTTCAGGGGAAACCTGGATGCAGAGGGAATGAAGGGATTCCCATATGGATGCAGAGAACAAAGGACGAAACAGAAATAGAATATGGTGTCAATGAGAGGCTGTGATCCCTTGAGAGTTTTTTTTGTGGGGGGAGGGCGGGGAGGAACAGAAGCTGTGGGAATCCACAGTGGACTGTCAGGCTCCCTGTCCTGTTCTGGTGAGAAGTTCAAAGTGCCTGGGCTCTCGGGCCTGCTGAGATGGGAGCTGGGACTGCTGTCCTCAGAAGGAGCGAGTGAGTGAAAGGGATCCAGGGAGCAAAGGAATGGGCCAGGGAGCAATGGTCCCAGTGAGTGGGGAGGCTGGGATCCCGTCCTGGGTGGCTCGCCCTGCCCCCCGCTTTGCAGCAGCCCGCCCTGTGTGGCTGACCCTCCCCACCACGAGTGCTCCGTAACAGTGGTATCAAGTTCGCTCTGTAGCAGATCTTTGCTGCATCTCTGGGTATGTTGTTTCTTCCAACGGCATCTTGATCTGTCCATCATCTGCACTGCAGAGATGGTCTCCTGTCATCATGCCTGGATGCCCAGTTAGGTAATAAAAGGTGATTGAGGATGATTGCACAGCAGCACCAGGACTGTGCTATAAAAGCGGCTGTCCTGATGGCACTTGCATCTCTCTCTACCAGTCCTGTCCAACCTGTGACCCATGGGGCCATCTGTATCCCAAGATAGCCGTGGGCGTGGCCCAATATATTTGTAGATTCTGGGAGTGGTGGCACATGCCTTTAATCCCAGCACTAGGGAAACAGAGGTGGGTAGAAACTCTATCTGCAAGTTCAAAGCCAGCCTGGTCTACATGGTGATTTCTAGGCCAGCTAGAGTTACATGGTGAGACCCTGTTCAAAAACAAACAAACAAACAGGAGCTGGAGAAATGACTCATCAGTTAAGAGCACTGCTCTTCCAGAGGACCCAGGTTTGTTTCCCAGCACCCATATGGCAGCTAATAACTGTTTGAATCTCCAGTTAGAGGGGATTTGACACCCTATTCTGGTCTCTGAGGGCTTGCACACACCTGATATACTTACATATATGGCAATTGCTCACTCACACACATTAAAATAAGCAACAAAACCCAAACAAACAAACCACAAACCAATATATTTGCAGATGACACTGTCGTATGATGACGCCAGAAGTAAACAGAACTTAGCATGCCTGCCCCTTGTCATAATTCCTTCACAACTGATAGCAGCAAACCCATGGGAGAAACCTGTTGAAAGATGAAAGGCCTAAAGTCTCCCAATAGGATAGACCTTGTATTCGTTACTTTCCTATGGCTGTGATAAAATACCATGACCTAAAGCAATTTATGGACAAGTTTATTTGGGCTTATGATTGCAGTGGGCTGAGTCTATCATGGTGGGGAGGCTTGGTGGCAGGAGCAGGAAACAGAGAGCTCCCATCTTAAATGGCAAACAGGAAGCAGAGAGAGCAATCTGGAAGTGGGCCAAGGTTACGAACTCTCCAAGCAACATGCTTCCTCCAAATCTACATCTCCTCAAGGTCCCACAACCTCCCCAAACATCATCATTAACCAGGGATCAAGTGTTCAAATACTTGAGCCTATGGGGACATTTCTCATTCAAGCCATCACAAACCTGAAGTTCATTTCTGTGTCTCCCTGTGGGCACAGTAGGTATACAAAAAAAAAAGTGCTTGTAAATGAATGAATACTCAAATAGTGAGAATGCTAAATCTTATTAAAACGCATACTTTACAATAATGCTATTTTATATATTTTTGTTAGCATATAGCAACTGTCCAAAATAATTAGAGACAGTATGACATTTTCAAACATGCACGCCACGTATATTGACCAAATTCCTTCTCCACTGCCCTCCCTTGCCCCAGCTTCCTGATCACTTCCTCTTCCCTGACTGTCCTCTTTCTCCTTTCTTATCTTTATTTTCTAGATTCTTTTACATTTTTCATGTAAGTGTGTACACGTTTTTTGTATATATGTGGGTGTGTGTGGTGAGGTGCACTCCATGAGCATGTGGAGACCTGAGGTTCATCAGGAATTGTCTTCCATCACTCCTCCACCTTTGCTTGAGGGTCTCTCAATCAAACCCAGGGCTTGCCGATTTGCTAGTCTTGTTAGCTCTGGGAATATCCTGGCTCTGTTTCCTGAGGCTGGAATTATAGGCAGGTTGGTTGGAATAGTCACTGGTATTTGCACAGGTTAAGAGGATCCAGACTCTGATCTTTAAGTCTGTGCAATGATCAATTTAACTGCTATGCCTCTCCCTAGTCTCTAAAGGCTAAGTTCTATGTAACAGAGAAGAGACACAATTTTCTTTGATTTGTTTTGCTGGACATGATAATTGTGAGTTTGATCCATTTTCCTATGTGAAATTCTATTGTTGTTTACAGCTGAATAAAACTTATTCATGGACACTTAGGCTGGTTTCACTTCTTAGCGATTGTGACTAGTACAGCAATAACATGACATGTACGCCCCTCTGTGGTGTGCTGGCTTGCAGTGTGTAGCTGGGTCCTATGGCAGATCTATTTTTGTTTTTTTCAACTTTTTCTGTGCATGAGTGTTTTGCCTGCATGTAAGAGCACCACATCCATGCAGTGCCCCTAGAGGCCAGAAGAGGGTGACAAATCCTGGAACTGGAGTTCCAGATGGTTGTTAGCCAGTATGTCGTCCTCTGCAAGAGCAGCTAGTGCTCTTAACTACTGAACCAGCTCTCTACTCCCTATTTTGGGTTTTTATGATGAACTTCCATACTGATTATTTAAAAATATTTTTTATTTATTATTTTTATTATTATTTTTATTTGTCTGAATGTATTGCCTGAATGTATGTAAGTCCACCCTTGTCCAGGCAATACCTACAGGCATGGGATCCCCTGAATCTAGAGTTAGAGATGGTTGTTAACTACCATGTGGGTTCTGGGAACTGAAACCAGTTCCTCTACAAGAGTAGTTAGTGTTCTTAACCACTGAGTCATCTCTCCAGCTCCACCATACTGATTTCTGTTCTGGCTTCACCAGTTTACATTCTGACCAAGAACGAAAACCGGATTTTCAATGTTAATTTAGGGATGAAATATAACTTCAGGTTTCAAGTTGTCTAGCAAATGAAAATAACTAGTCTGAACTTGACTGTAGGAAGCAGGCACGTATAACAGATGTTGCGGTCCTTGCCTTTTTCCTGGCTTTCCTTACGGAAATTTGTGCATGTGTGTTTGGTAGTGAGCGGTCTTGGTGGAAAGGCCAACAGTCTTGCATACAATAGTGGCATGTGACACCATCTGAGGGAGGCATACTGATGGCCCTCAGCTCTTTACCCACTGACTGCTGTTTGCAATTTCAATATTCCAAAGGCCTGCTTACCCTGTGTCTAAGGATTTGATCTAAGATGGCTGAGACCTGCAGGGGAAGTGCTCCTAGTTAGAACAAGGCTTTGGAGTTCACTCTGAAGGGAAAATGCTCAGAAGATTCAAGCTCACAGTTACAACACACTGCCTTTGGAGTCTGAATGAATCTTACGTGTTGAAGGGGATTGGTTGTGAGAATGTCTTCTATTACTGTAAGCTAAACATTTAGCCTTAATCTCTTATGACCCTTCCATGCTCCTGACTCAGAATAACGTGTGTGTGTGAGTGTGTCTGTGTATGTGGTGTGAAAACATCAATGTTGAAAGAGCGAGTGTCATAGGATGCAATGAATTATCCCATATGTGTTGCAGCCCACAGGTGGGATTAGGCTGCTAACATCTGTTTGTGTGCTGTTCTGGGTTGGTCGGAGTCAGAAATGGAAACTCTCTCATAAGACAAGTTCCTCTTTGCCTTTCCCAGTCATGTTGCATGCACTGTTTCAATTAAGGAGGACAAATCCATTGTTCAGGGCCCATTCCAAGGGGAATCAGAAGGAACAAGTTCTCAGAAGAGATTTGGCTCACTCTTGGTTTTAACCAATACCAAGGTCAGGTTGTCTTTGTTCAGGCACTGCTGTAATGTGGCATCTCTCAGCCACAATTGGTCCAGAGGTGGTGAAATATCTTCACAGTGGAAGGATAATTGTGAAAACTGATCCTCTGGTCTAATTTCTCCTTCCTTTTCTGTGTTCTTCCTATTCTTCCAAAACTGCAATGTTCTGAAGAAATCATACAGAACTGTAGTGCTATTTTCCTTTAGAGAGCAGTTCTTAACTGCATAAGAACTCAGAAAAACATGTGCATCTAGATCTTATTTCTTGTTACCTTTCTGTAGTACAGATCTACCCAAATCCCAACAAAGCATGGTTTCGACAGTTCACTTACCAGCAGAGTGGTTTTACTATAAAAAGCATTTCATTGTAATCAGCTTCCTTCCATCAATCTTGTCCAGTAATGCTTGTGGTTGCTGTGCCTCCCTAGTAGATATGAAACACAAATTCTACCAATTTCAGTTTAAGAGAGACTAAATAATAGTAAGGAATCTGCGTATGAATTTTGAAAAGCATGAAAAGCATCCATAAGTAGAATGAAGGGCAGGAATTTCTGCTTGTTTTGATCTCACCTCCGTGTTTTGAGTGATTTCTGACACAGCAAAGGTGTTCTGTCGTTTACTGACGCATGGATGAGTGAGTGTACGGATGGGGTAGAGTTCTGGAGTATAGTCTCATTATGCTCACACCAGTGTGGCACTTACATAGAACTCCGTAATGCGGACATGGACACGCCCTATCACCCAGTTCTCACACTTCACATGGAATAGTACAGTGTCAGAAAAGCTACCCTTCCAGAAGCTTAGAAAATAAAGCAAAGCCTAGATGAGTGTGCAGATTGGCACAATGATCTCTCTGGCCATTGTCTGCCCTTTGAGGGTAACAGTCTCTTTGGTGCGAATGCAAGTTCCCAGAAGGAAACTGTACCCACAATCACTGATTGACTGATTAGAGCTTCAATGATGTGGGGTTGTTGGAATGTTGCAGGTCCAGGGCCAAATGATCTTGGGTCATCTGTAGCCTCTTTAACAGCCATTTATTGCCTACCTCTGTGTGTGACCTAACATATTTGTGACCATTAGGTAAATCCTTTGGAATTTATGAACAGATCTCTAGTTCCACCAATCCAGAGGCTAAGAATGTCATCAGATAGCATCTAGGGCCTATAGCAGAGGCCTGCCCGATTTGCTGCTGCTGCCTACCTGATGTCTTGACTTTTTTACGTGGATGCTCTGTTACTATAAAAACTTCATGTGATAGGTATCCTATTGGAACATGGGATTTGGGATAACCTGAATCTGTGTTTCCAAGCCATGGACACTCATATTCGGCTCCAGAATGAACAGTCTCTTATCCCCTTTGAAGTGAGAATTGGGTTTCTTGCACTCATTGTGGTTTCCTCCACAATGCTTCCTCTGGCCACCACCCTCTCTCATCCCTTGCCGGAGCCTCACATTACTCTGTAATAAGCTGGACCGGTCTTCTACACTAAGTTCTGTATGCCTCATCCAAATTTCTTCAACAGAGACCACAAGGATCGGGTTACTTAGAACTGGTGAGAGCCAGAAGCCAGTAAAAACTCCATCTCATTTAACTGAACTGAAGGTGCTTTTAAAGGGGGGGGTAGGGGCTGGGAGGTGGAGGAGGGACCGGGAGGTGGGGGAGGGAGGGTGCGGTTAGGAGTGTGGCTCAGCTTAGAGCTCTTGTTAACATGAATGAATACCTCAGATTCATCCCAAACACTGCCAAAGAAGAACAACAGAATAAAGTTGTTTCTCAACTTGTGTCCCAGGGACAGTTCTTAAAATGAGAGAGTACTTGAAAAGGCTGTGATCTCCAGATGCTTTTCAATAGTCCCTTCCAGCCCCGTTTCCTGTAGCCACACTGGGTCTGTCTGGTTTGTAAACTCAGGTAGCTCTGCATTTCCACACAAGAGATTTCCACACTGGGATCCTCCTGAGATTCAATACGATTAGGAAAGTTCTAGCACTGCTGTTGTTCTGCCATCCAGGAGCGTGCGGGTAATTGGAAGAAAGCTGTCTAGCTTTCCTTCCCCTGCCCCCGCCCCTGCCTTGACCAGTTTGCTTCTATTTTCTTTCCCATTTATTATTGATACGGTGTTTATTTTCTGAACTTCTTTGAGACTTACAAACCAAACAAACGGCCACCAGGGCTGCTGGCAGGGAGGGAGGCGGGGGCACTGTGTTCCCTTCTGGGCTTCCACGGGCCCTGGGCTTGGCCTGAGGTAGGAATCCCGGAGGCAGAAGGAGGGACCCGGGGCACGATGAGCTGCCAGCCCTGCTGGGACGCAGCTGGGAGACATGCGACTCAGCTGAACACACCAACTAGCAAGCTCCAGCAGGTGAGCAGTTCTCAAGGTCACAGCCTCCCAGGGTTGGCTGGGGATTAAATCGGGTCTCCAGAGAGCCCTCCATTTGCAGGCTCTTTTGTTTAGCAAAAGGAAAAAGACCTGGCAGCTTGCCTTCCCTTGACTTTGGAAGACTGGGAATAAGTTTTTTCCATCTGCCCAGTGGGTAAGGAACAACAGCAAGCTAACCACTAACTGTAAACCACCTAGACATGTCAATCCATGTATGCCTACAGACGTCGGTAATGCCTGCCACCCCACTTCACACTGCTGCCTTAGAAAGGATGCTGTGTGAACCTGTGTAACCCTTGAGCAGGCATGGTGGCCTTGACCCTGGCCTTGATGTTCCATGGAGCAGTCTGGAGCAAATGTGGGCTGTGTGGGCTTTCCCACGGGCTGTGAACCTCTGTAAGTCCCGGACAGTCCTCCTTGCTCCTTTAGAAGCCCCAGGACCTGGTCCCCACCCCACTGGGAGTGTGGGAAGCACTGTCTCACTGCTGCCGAGGGTCAGAACCATGAGCGACCTCTTTTTTGGGGGGTGGGGCATGGCAGCATAGTGTTCTCCCTGGGCAGGCCAGTCTCTGACTTTCTCACAGATACCTGGAGACTTCCTTCCTCAGTCTGATGCCAAGTGGCCTTCTGGAGTAAGCACAGGATGTGAGTTTTGTTCTCAGGGGCCCAGGTCTGCACTGCATGGCCATGCATGGGGGCAGGGACAGAAAGGCCTCTCTGGCATGCAACGTTCCCTGGAGGGAGGCCCAGAGGGCTCCCAGCCCAGCATAAAATGAACTGGTCTGAGGTCCTGGCCTCCTAAGCAGTCCTGAAAGGAGAGAAGGCGGCCCTGGAGGTTTGTCAGACCTCAGCCAAGTGGGAACTGAGGGAAGAGACAGGTTCAGCTTGCCTCAGGCCAGCCCTACCCAAATGCCTGGGGCCAGACAACTCACAACACTACCAACATACAGACCCATAAATAAAGTGCTCCTTGGCAGTAGGCTCAGGTCTGGAAATAGAATCCCCTGGGAGTGACTTTTCCAGACAAATGTTGGAACTGAAGGTCAAGAGAAGTTTCCAAAGTAACACAGAAGTGATGTGATGACAGGCCTGTGTTTGCCCAGTGTTGAACTCTTCCCACCGGTTCATGTGCTTGCACACGTGGACCCCAGGGGCGGCACTGTTCTGGAGGTTGTGGGGACAGGGTGGGCCCTGAAGTGATACCTGCCTCTGTTTCCCGCAGGGGATTCCGGCCTCCTGATTCACGGAAGCAAGGAGCGTTCTGAGACACCCTAGCCACGTGTCACACGTCAGCCACCACGCCTTCCCCGCATTCAGGTGTGAGCAAAGGAAACCTCTCAAGTTTCTGTTACTGGAAGTTTGGGGCATTTTGGGGGTCCCTTCATGGTCGCCAAGTGGTACTGGGGAAGTTCGGGTTCCCTATTGGGGCTCTTCGTCTCATTAGTAAAAGCGTTTAAGAATGGACTTGAATGGAAGCACAAGGACAATTTTATTTGTTTGACAGAAACCCACCCAGGGCAGGCAAGTTGTAACTCCAAGCTGCTGCTGGAGGAGGAGGGTGTGGGGGGAGGGGGATAAGGGGTCGAGGAAGAAAGCTGTGGCACATGGAGGGAGGGGGCTGCACAAAGAGCTGGGGAGCCTGAAGAGTTCAGGAGAGCACACTTAGAAAACGGGTAGAAGAAAAGGGAAAGTTAGGCTTTTCTGAATAATCCAGCAAAGCAGACAGACTCACACCTGCTCTGGTAAGCTGCTGCACTGTGGGCAGGAATGCTGGGACAGTGCATTATCTCATTAAAGGTCTCATTCCACCTGTCCTTTAGTATGGTTTAAAGTGAACCCATTTTCCTGAGGGGTGGTCCATGGGCAAGGTGATTGCCTTGTCCTACTGGACTAACTCTCAATGGAGGAGACAATGGTGTGCCTCCTCCTGGAGGTAGATTGCCTTCTTTTGACCAGAGAATTGATTAAAACTCATTGTATACATTGCATGAAATTCTTAAATGATAAATTAAAAATATATTAAAAAATTAAGCAACCTTTAGCCATTTGCAATCACATTAAGAAGCCATTCCTCTATATCCCATGTGAGGAGTAGCTCTTAATGGAGAGGAAGATGTCAACACTAAAAACCCAAATGGGAAGGGAGGGAGCCCTGCATAAGGATGTACGCTACCTTTTATGGAGCGTCTCTCTAGGACCAGGGCTTTCTTAGTGTCTCACTTAACCCTCAGGATGTCCCCATTCTGGAGGACAAGGCAATCATCCTTCTTAGTAATTTTCACTCTCACAGTTCTGGGCTTCTGCCAAACTCCCAACCACAAAGCTGTCACTGAGGTTAACTTCAGATGCTCATGTGTGGTCTGAGTTACATTTTCATATCCTGAACCGGTTGCCACACAGCCCCATGAACTTGTTTATCAGGCATCAGCATTTAAAGTCATACACAAGGAAAGACCAGCATGAAAGGCTGGGACGTGGAATCAAGGACCACAGTGACGCTGTTTCCCAGCCTCTCTGCCTTCCCTGAAGGATGAGGTTTGCAGTGAACCTGAGATGCTTTCATTTGACTCTGAATGATGCATACAGCAAACTCTGCAGACAGTAGATGGACAGCAGAAGAGGATCTGACTGGAGACACACTGAAGACATGTTTGAATATAGTTATCACTTTACCAAATCAATTTATTTTTAAATTTTTTATATGCATGAGCATTTGCCTACATGTATGTATGTGCATCACGTGCATGCAGTGCCTTTAGAGGCCAGAAGAGGCTATCATATCCCCTGGAACTGAAGCTATAGATAGTTGAGAACAATCACATAGGTTTGGGGATCCAAACCAGGTCCTCTCCAAGAGTAGCAAGTGCTCTTAGCCACTGAGCCATCTCCTCAGTCCCAAACTGATTTCTTCTTGGATGAGACTGACATAATAATAAAATTAGGTCGCATTTCTAAATATGGCAAATGATTGCATCATAGCAATACCTGATGCTAATGGTGTTGAGTACTTCACAGATTATTATGAAGACTGGGTAATGTTGGCTCAGTGGACCATGTAAGACAGTGACTTTGAAGACAGTGACTATGAAGATGGTGATTATGAAGACGATGACTGTGAAGACAGTGATGGCTTATGACAGCCACTTTGCTACATTGTCACTCCTAGTCCACTGGTTGAGGCTCGGTGAGGCTGAAAGTCCCTGCAGGAATGATGTCAGAGCTGCAGCCCAAAGGCACTTAAAGAACAGGGTCTCAGGGTGGTGATGTGACTCAGTTGGCACAGTGCATAACTAACATACATGAAGTCCTGGGTTGAATCCCTAGCAACCCATAAATCAGGCATTACGGTAATTCCCTGTAATCCTAGCACGAGAGAGAGAGAGAGAGAGAGAGAGAGAGAGAGGGAGAAGCCAGAAGATCAGAAGTTCAAGGTCATCTTTGGCTATACAGCCAGTCTGAGGCCAGCCTGTGTTACATGAGACCCTGTCTCAAAAATTTTTTTTACTTTTAGATTTATTTCTATTTCTTTGTATGTATGTGTGCATGCAGGGGCCTGCTGAGGTCAGAAGAGGATATTAGAGCCCCTAGAGCTGGTGTTATAGGTGGTTGTGAATTGCTTGAGATGAGTGAAAACTAGTTTGGTCCTCCTTAAGAGCAACTAGTGCTCCTAACTGCTGAGCTATCTCTCTAGCCCCAGAATCAAGATCTTGAATGGAACATGCAGGATGGAGTTCAAGCCCCATGTCCCTTTGAAGACAAATGCATATTATTGTCCTCCAAACTCTGGGTGGACATTTGGAGTGATTTTGATACATCTACTCTTAGTCAAAACCAAATAATCATAAAACGATTCCATCTGTGGCTTGGCCTCCCCCCTGTTTTTCTCCCCCGCCCCCCGCCTGCCCCGTACTCTTCGGTCCACATGTTGGCCCATCTGTTCTAGGTACGATGTGCCTGTTGTCAGGGAGAATGTTTATTTCAGCTCTCTGGCATAATGCTTGGAACCATCACAAACAGGCAGGCCCAGAACCTATCTCAGGGATCCTAGGTGACAGTGCCCACAAAGGTACCTGACATTGAGCTTCTCAGATCAAGCACCGGCAGGAGGGTTGGTGCGGGCGTGGACATCCTGCCACAGGAGCACCCACAGCCTCTGAAGACTTAAGACCTGAGTTTCCATCCTCATAGCCATAGACTAGCTGTGATTTAGCTCTTTCTTTCCTTGACTTCCAGCACCTCTCCTTCCTCCTCTCTGAGTGATGGAACCAGTCAGCAGAGACTCAAGTTGGTAGACCTGGCAAGTGCCTGGTCTACTTGCACTCCAGGACTGTGTGTCTTCTCTATAGCAACTAGGCGCCTCTGCCCTTGCAAGAACTGTCTCCTCCTCTGTCTTTTCGGGACAGAGATCCCAGGCCCTGGCTCCATCCAGGATTCCAGTGCTTTGCCACCACAGGAGAGAGCAGGTGGCAGGATGGCCCTAGACACTTGTAGCACCTGTATGGCATATGTGGGTTTTGAAGGGGGCCTGGGCCGCTCTCCAACCTTCCTGAAGGTGATGTACATCACAGCCAGGTGTGACAGGCACTGCGGGGATGCCTCATGGTTTGCAGCAGAGAGACGACAGTGCGCTACAATGGGAGGCGAGGGCCGTCCCGTCTCTGCAGCGGCACTCGGACTTTACAGAATGTGAGTGGCATCATTCATGGTTACTGTCTGTCACCTTCGCCAACGTGGTGACGCCAACTTGCTGTGAACGCAGGTTTTGTTTCCATTTTTCACTTTTTAATTTTTTTTCAAGAAGAGGTCCTTTAGGGCTAGAAAGATAAGAGAGCTTGCTGCTCTTATAAAGGACCCAAGTTCAGTTCCCAGCACCCGTGTTGGGTAGTGTTAGAGACCACTGCCTTGTTTGAACTCTGCCAAAAGCATACTTGGCAAATGTGCAAAGTCATAACAGGCCAAGAATGTCTATGATTGCAGAGCTGGATAGACAAGTATGCCGATGCAGGCTCTGGAGTGCCGTCCCTTATGTCTGGATTGGATAAGGAATCCATGCCTTAATCACATCATTCTGTGAACATCTGCTCTACAGCTTGTAACAAACCACATTTTGTTGCAAAAAATTTCCTGAGACCCTGCAGATAAGTGTCCTTTGATCCTTTGATCTGCCTAACTTTTGTTCTTGAATGCCTTCTTAGAGGTCTTTATCCATGCTAATAAAAACTTTGGGAGTTAGAGACTCAATGCTTTTGTCCTGTGGGGCAGAGTACCTCTGGTTTTCTCGCTCTGTGTCTCTGTCTCTCTCTCTTCTTTCCCATAGCCTCCAGCTTGCCTAAAATCGCTATGTAGACCAGGCTGACCTTGATATCACAGAGTTCCACCTACCCACTTATCTCTGCCTCCTGAGTGCTGGGATTAAAGGCGTATACCACGATACCCAGCTCATAGTCTCCTTTCTTAAAGTAAACGTGCCTGTGTTTTGTTGATACCTACTGCACCATTCTTCTTTTGCATCCTCCACCCAACCACGCAGGACATGGGTAGCTCCCAACCACCTGTAACTCTAGCTCCAGGATATCCATCGCCCTCTTCTGGGTTCCATGGGCACTGCACTCACATACATGTACACACACAGATGCACACACACACACATTATATGTATATATATATATATAATTTAAATTTTAAAATAAATCTTAAGAGAAGAAGAGGTTTTTGCTTTATTCCCTCTTGGGCATCCCATTCCTTACGTGCCCCTGAAGGAGTCCTGTCGTTACCTCAGGGCACAGACACCAAGCTCTTTCCCAGTGCTGGAGCCTTCAGACTCTGCCGTGGAGCCAGGAACACAGTGCTGCATGGTCAGGGTATGGGTGAACTGTCCTTGCCTTCTGCTTCCCCTACGTCAGTCCGTTCCTAATACTATGATAAACACTAGACACAGTGACCTTATAAAAAGGGTTATTGCAGCTGATTGTTTGCTGGTCTCTTGGCTGGATGCTTTGGGACTGTGCTGAGGTGACACATGGTGGTAGAAGCATATGGCAGAGCAAAATCAGTAATCTCATGGTCAAGGAGAAAAGGAAACAAAGAAGAACCCAGAGTCCTGTAATCCTCCTCAAGTGCACACCCCTGGTGGCCGGAAAAACTCCCACCAGGCCCTGCCTCCTAACAGCTCCACTCCTTCCCAGTGGCACGAGCCTGAGGACCAGACCTTCAACACATGGGCCTTTGGGGGATGGTTCACATCCAAACCCTAGCACCCTCCCTTCCCAAAGCCTGAGTAGCAAGTTTCCTTGGCACTGGGCAAAACAGGAGTCTAAAAATAAAGTTTCCCAAGAACTTGTCTTCAAAGCAGCCTCTCTCATGCATTTAGAGTCCAGAGTCGTATCACATTTGACCTCTAAACTTCCAAGCTATGGGTTTAGTATAAAATGTTCTAGATGGCAAACCTCTTGATATCTCACAGAACATATACAAATGTCCTTCATAATCTTCTAAAACACAATTTCCTACAAAATTGAGCAACTTATAATAATGAATCAGCATGCTCCACAGGTGAGAACCAACAGAAAATCTTCAACCAACAGAAAATCTTCAGATATTCAAATTATAAACAAACTTTAAACTGTGAAATATTTAACACAAATGAGAGGCCAATGAAATGGCTCAGCAGGTAAAGTGCATGTCACCAAGATCGAGGACCTG
The DNA here is from genome assembly GCA_035773235.1 of Eospalax fontanierii. NCBI lineage: Eukaryota > Metazoa > Chordata > Mammalia > Rodentia > Spalacidae > Eospalax > Eospalax fontanierii. Next base: position 2,427,446 of record CM069524.1, on the reverse strand, counting down.
AGTTCCATTCCAGGGACCTATATAGTAGAAGGAGAGAATCAGTTCCCCCAGGTTGTCCTCTGATTTCTACCTGAGCACCATGTTATGCACACACACACACACAGAGATGCACACACATACTAACAAACACACAAGGAAATATACAACTAATTAATATCACAAATAAAAAACAAGCTTTAAAGAAAAGGAAAAGTGTTCAAAGAGTTTTCAGATCGACAAACAGATCTTTGAGGAAAAATACCCATAGTTAGAATTAAAAATGCACATAAGAAGCTATAAACATAGACAAAGAGACAGTGAGTGTGCTGGGAGATTGAAGAAATGGACCAGAGTTTCACACTCCAAACACAGGTGTAAGAGATGTGTAAAGAGATGGGAAGCTAAGAGGTTGAGGACAGGAGTAAAGTGAGAAAATCCAGCATACCTCACATCAGAGTTTCAGAAGAAAAGGAGAGAGACCGCGGGGTAGACCTACAGAGGATTGTGCAGAACTGCCTGGAAGATTCCAGATTCCAGTCCAGTAGTTAAAGTTGTCCCATTGATTTGGGGTATGATGAAAGGTGAGACAGATCCTTCTAGACTCCTTTTGTTACAATTTCAGAATCTCAATGTACTGAGATCTTAAAGTGGCCAGAGCGTGCGTGCGCGCGCACACACACACACACACACCACACACACACACACACACACACACACATAAAACAAAACCCAGAATTGCTAGACTAACACTTGATTTATCAATGACTTCTTAACAGTTGCAGTGACTGTCTAAGGACAATTCTAATGAAAGCTTCTCTTCTGTCAACCTCCTTTTAATTCCACACAGTAAATAATATTGTTTAGAAATAGATAAAAATGGAAAAAAAATTCTTTTTACCCACAGATACTGAAGAAAGTTCTTACAGCTGCATAACAAATGGGAAAGTGTCCTGAATATGAAAAGGAACAATAGGAAACAAACATGAAGTTGTTCACACAAGGGTGGGAGGGAGAGGCAGGCAGGGAAACAGCTTGTGGAAAAGATGGAGAGTAAATAGTCTTCCTTGGTCCCTGGTCCTAAGGGAGGTGGCTGTGGGAGAAAGTTGGTCAGTGAGCTCAGAGGGAAGACTGCCAGTCCACTGAAATCAACCCTCACAGGTAGGCTCCCGTGCTCTTCCCCCAGTTAATTCTGTCTCACATCTTAGGCTTTCTCTGGCCATTTTTGCTTTGGGAGAGCAGAGCCAAGGTTGGTGGGCGTGGGGTGTGGGAGGAGTTGGCTGAGTTGTCTGTACTGCTGGCTCGGCTTCCACCTTCATTTTGCTAGTAAACACTGTGTCCTTCATTAGGCTGTTCTTCTGGGAGCCACAGCCCACAGCTGGCGGCCTGACAACAAGCTGAAGGCAGCTCCTGAACAGGCTTCACGGGGTGTGGGGAACACGCCACCCAGGTCCCAGCTTTGTGCTGTAGTGATTGTTGGCAGTTTCCTACACTAGGGCCACATTTTGTTTCCGTTCCTCTTGGGAAACCAAAGTAGAACCATAAGGAAGGTGGAAGTGATGTGGATTGAACTGACCTTCTACTTGTTCTTGGCCTTGCTTCCTGTTACTTCTCTGAAGCTGGGGCTGCACCATCCGGTTGCACACAGCTCTGACCCACTGAGTCCTCAGGGAATGAGTACCAATGCCTGACTTCTGTGATGGCCTGAATGGTTCTGTCCCTGACTGACACATTTTTCAAGTCTGCTAATAAAAGCATAGCTCCTGGTGAATGGTTCTAGGGATGATGGAGGATGAGTGGAGGGGGCATTCCAGAGCCTAGCAGTCAGGATTCTCTGGAGGAAGAGAAAATTGTAAAACAGCATGGGTGAGAAAAGCCAGTGTTCTCCAAATGCAGAGAAGGTGGGGCTATGCAAATGACCCATGAAAGATGAGGACTCTCATGGTGCAGGTTTTCTGAGCCTTGAGCCTTCCCCAGCTTGGTTGACCTTATCTTGGGATTGCTTTTCTCTTTCTTTCTTTCTTTTTTTTTTTAAGTATATTGCATTGCCTGAATGTATGTAAGCGTACTTGTGTCGTACAATACCCACAGAGGTCAGAAGAGGGCGCCAGATCTCCTGGAACTGAAGTTACAGATGGTTGTTAGCCACCATGTGGGTGCTGGGAATTGAACCCAGGTCCCTGCAAGAGCAGCCGGAGCTCTTCACTGCTGAGCCCTCCTCAGCCCCTGCCTTTCTTACTAAACCATTTATACCACTACCCATGCGTCCCTGGTCCAAGTTTTTGTTCCCAAACACAAGAACCTATAAATTCCAGCAGGTGCTGTCTGGACTCTGAGTCATGCCCAGGACAGTGACCAGGCTCAGGAAGGTTTATGAAACAAGGGGGAGTTTGGTAGGAGTATTTGAAGGTAGAGGCCTTAGCTCCTCTTGAATGAGATGTTTACCCAGAATCTGCCCCAACCTCTCCAGTCAGAAGAGCTGATTTCCGCTTTGTGCTTGGAGGGTCTGAGTCTCTGCCTGGGCAACTATGCTATAGAGTCTCTGACTATCTTCTGTGACCAGTGTCTGCACTTGCACATGTGGCTGCTGCAAGTCTTCTGGAGGCTCTCAGATGGAGGATGCTCAGAATGTCAGAATCTGCTCAGACGAAACGCTTCAAAATTCTTTTAAATCATGCTGAGTATTTTATGTAAGAGAAAGTGGGGTGGGTGGGTGTCCCTACTTAACATCTCTCCTTCTCCTCCTTCTCCTCATCCTCCTCTTCCTCCTCCTTACCCCTCCTCCTTCTTCCTCAGTTCTTAGAAAAAAAAAGGTGTTTTAAAACATTGGATGACATGACAGGAGATTGACCTCTTTTTCTGAGCACCTTGACTGTAGTCTCAGGTCCATGGACTCTACCATGAAATCAAACATCCTTGTATTTCTGAGGTGATAGGTGAACAACGTTGATGGAACAATAATGTCAGAAAGCTTGTAAAGACATAAGCCTATATACTTCCTTTACTTCCCTCCCATAAAACTCTGCACTCAGTCTGAAGGTCAAGGTTGTAAAGGATAGAGGCAGAAAGGTGGGCCGAGCACCAGGCTGCACCACTGAGCACTGGGCCTCGGGCTTCAAGAATAGTAAAAAGAACTGTGACTTAACTTTAACCTTTAGCCAACGAGTCTCTTACTTGATTTCCTGGTTCAACAGATGTTTTTATACCTGCCCTCCTGTGCATTAGCACAGTGGGCTTTGAATGCCCCAGAAAGGAGGCCTCTTGTAGTATAGCTGATTCCTCTGGGTCTCACATGACCAACACCAACAAGAAGCAGTCTCTGTGTCTGCCTCTGCAGTCACCACAATGAAATAAGCAAAACACTAGATCTATGGTGATGTGACTTTTAACACACCTTCTGAAGGTCAGAAAACCCTCACTGAGATCCTGCTTCCCACTCTATCTGTCCCAGCTGCACACAGTCTTGGGGAGGTGCTAGAATATATAGGATTTGGAAGATTGACCAAAGGCTCCAATAAAGCAGTTTTAGTGAGCTGTTACCCACACTGAGTGGAGTAACCCCAGTAAACTTACTGGTTCACCAAGCTCAGCTTGGATGGAGTCCTTTCTTTAGCCCACCAGTGCCCTAATAGGGTGAATAGATATTTCTTGTATTTCCTCAGGAAAATCACTCAGCAAGGGCTCTCTCGGCATGAGGGTCCTGAAGCCATTTCTAGAATCACTGGAAGGCCATCAGTGCTAAACAGAGAGCTTTATGATCGCAGGTCCTGTACTGCCTAGGAGAACATCACTCCTGCCAGGTACATAAGCACTGTGGCCTCTTCCAACCACGTTTCTCTCAGCTCTGTAGAACTTTCAGTAAGTACATAGCCCACTGCTGCCATTGACACAGTGGACAGTGTCTGATGTGCACAACATCATCTTTACTGATGGCATGTTCCCAGACCGGTTCTCTCTGGCCATGGGTGTCCCATTTATAAGTGGTTGCTGCCCAGCACTGGGGAATTCTGGAGAGGGTAGTCCTAAAGTAAATGTTACTTGCTTTCTAAGGATATGCAGGCATATGTGCTGAACCAGACAATTCCTGAGGGTGCTGGAGTGCCATCTGCAGAAGGGTTCAGAAGCATCCTTGATGCTCTCTATAATGCAAAGACCTCAAGTTATACGGTTACATGCCACTAGACGGCTGGATGAGGACAGTCACACAAACGGGAAGCCTGGCCTTGACCTTTTTCAGATGGAAATGTCCACAGAGTCAGGCCAGACAGAGCTGGGGCAGGGTGAGCATTTGTGCACATACAGGCCTCCTTTGGAAAGAGAGCTTGTCTTCCCAGCAAGAGCTTCTCTGCCTATGTGCCCTGTGCATGAGCCTTTCCCATCCTGCTGGCTTGGCATGGCATCAAAGACCAAAAACCTTGAGAGAGGGTGCCATCCTACTCAGGAGGCATCACTCACACCATTGAGATGCAGAATACCAGGGTTACACAATTATCTTCCAAGTTAACGTTGGGCTTGAAGCTGCCAAGGGCTGCGATCCTCTTCTCTCCTGATTCCCGGTCAGCACCTTGCACAGCCACTCAACGAGCGTGAAGTGTCTCCTGAGGAGAGGAGCTCAGAAAGCCATGCTAGCTCGCACAGATCCTCCCTTCTTTCTTCTCTCTCATTGGTTGCAAATCTAATGCATGTTTGCCCTGGTTGAATTTTTCTGCTTTCTGGCCAGCATTATCAGAGAGTCCATCACAAAGCAGCTTAGCTTGCAAAGCCTTGTTTCTAGTGAAAGGCTGGCAGGGAGTGTTGAGAATCTGTGGTTCAATGACCGTGCTGGCCTACTGGGTCTGCTGTCTCTGAGCCACTGGTTCCTGATTCATAAATAGGATTCAAATTTCCACCTTTCCAAGTCTTTCTTCTCCAGAAAGTTGAAACACTGGTAATCCTGGTCAAAACCCCATGGCTTCGGAGGTCATAGGCCCTAGAGGGAAATCTACTACTTTCTTTTTAATTTTTAAATTCAATTTTTATTTTATGTGCATGAGTGTTTTGCCTGCAGGTATGTAAGTGCATGCAATGCTTGTGGAGGTCAGAAGAGGATGCAAGATCCCCTGAAACTGGAATTATGAGTGGTTGTTAGTGGCCAGGTGGGTGCTGGGAACCAGACTCAGGTCTGGAAGAGCGGCCTGTGCTCTTAATCACTGAGCCATCTCTGCAGCTCAGGAGTTGATTACTGTTGTTTTGCTAAATGACATGTCAAACTGTCTTGTAAATACTTCTAATTACACCCGCAGGTTAGTGCTCTCCTCAGGCTTGGCCACAGAAGCTTCTCTCTGCAGTGGTCAGCAGTTGATGCCGAGACTTGTAACTGGTTAAAGTGCTGGGAGTAAGCGACTATTAAGTGCTCAGCCCTAAATAGGACATCTATATCAACACTACCACCAGAGGCTCAGGGAACATTCTGGAAGAGAGGGAAAAAGATCCAAGTGCTGGAGGACGGGGAGAAGCACTGTGGAACGCTGTCCTCTGGACACGCTGTGGCTGCTGCACTCACGGGCTCCCAGCAGTTGTGGTTACCTGCACAAGGTCTGCACCAGATCAAGCCAAGAAGACCAGTCGACATCTCAACAGGAAGCATGGATCACACTTGAAAACTGAAAAGGACATAAAGTAGAGAGAGGGAGGTGCTGGGGTGTCTGGGGGGTCTCGTACATGCTCCGTCCTCTCTGCCCAGTCTGACTCTTAAGACCTTCATTGAACTGTCTAATTAAAGGCTAAATACAAGTTTACTGTGTATGAAGATGAAGGGAAGTTGGAGGGGGTTTTATCCTGGGATGCATTCACAGACTCTGGGTGGCAGACCCCAAACTTAAACTCAAGGGCACACAAACGGTTACAGGCAGCTCTCAGTCCCGACATGGAACTTCAACGGCCGGACACTTTCTGCTTCCACAGATGGCCTTCTGCACTGATACAAAGTGACACCTGGGCTCTTGACTCTGCTGTGCTACATATGGCACGCCGAGGTGGCCCTTGTCACCTGTTTTTTGACAACAGAGCACAAGAGCGGGGCACAGTTTAGTGTGGGTGTCAGGGCAGTGCAGGGCAGCTCCGTACCAGGTCTGGCCAGGGCTTTGCCCGTCATGGAGACCACACTCTCAAGGGTGTGTTAGCACGGCTGTGAAACCCAAGCACAGTGTGAGCATTTCAGAGCGGCATTCATCGCCAGAGGCTGTGCCCTGCGGCTGAGTGAGCAAGGGGTGTGCGAAGGGGAGATGAGATGCTGGCTTGCTTCTAGCCTTCACCCTGTCCACCAAAACCCTCTCCCACTTGGATCCCATCTCACTTATCAAGCCATACAAGAGTTCAAGATTCACTCAATTCCACCCCCTGGGAACAGAGGCCCATTTTTCCTGGCCCCATGCACTGCTCTGCCCCCTGCACTTGGAGTCTCACCTTCTGTACCCTTTGCACTTTGAGTCTTCTGTTACACATACTTCTTGTAGACTTTTCAAAACCCTGTCCACCGGGCTAGGGAGATGGCTCAGTGCAAGCTGGTGACTGGAGTTGAGATTCCCCAGAACCCACAGAGAAGCTGCAGTAATAATAGCAATCTGCGATCCTGGCATCCTCTTCTGGGAGATAGGGGATGGAGACAGGGCAGTTTGCCTAGTGTATGCACCAGTGACCCACAAGAGACCCTGCCCCCAAAACAGTGGAAGGCAAGGATCAACCCTTGAGATTGACTTAGGACCTCCACACATGTGGTATGGCATGCACAAGGCCCCTCTGACAGAGACTGGGTCACTTGTGTGCTGTGTATGTGTATTCTTGTGTGTACAGGCAGACGTGTATGTGCAGATACTTATGTTTGTGTATGTGGAGGCCAGAGAACAACTTCAGGTTCTTTCCTCAGGTGCAGTTCACCTTTTATTTATTTAACAGGGTCTCTCATTGGCCTGGAACTCACCAAGTAGGTTAGACTGACTGGCCGGCAGGCAGCAGGGATCTGCCTAGTTTCACACCCCCAACTCTGGGCTTATAAGCATGCACCACCATGCCTAGTTGTTTTTATGTGGGTTCTGAGGCTCTGACCTGAGTTCCTCATGTTTGCAGAGGAAGTCCTTTACACTGAGCTGACCCCACAGCCCCATTTCCCCTGCGGCTTTGTCAGTATGCCATGCAGTGGTCCTGAACAGAGGTTTGGGTGACATTGGTGTCCCATCAGCAGCCCATGGTGGCATTGCACTGGTTGGGGGCTGGGGGACACCACTGAGAATCAGGAGGGCAGCTCCTGGAGGAGCATCCCGCATGACACAGAGCAGCTAGAGGTGGTCTGGGGACAAGTTCTCACTCACGGGCCAACAGAACCAACCATTTTCCCTTGTGATAGGATGTGAACACTGAGCCACGGCAAGGCAGTGAGGTCCAGGAACAGCTGCACCCTTCCCTGAGACGGCCAGAGAAGGCGGTGGCACTTGAGCCCAAGATAAAGAGGAGAAGTTTTGACCTGTGGTCCTCGAGGACCAGACGGAGGTTCGGCTCAGCCAGCTGTGGATTCCCAGAGTCATAGTTTCTGATGGGACTGCAGATGTGGGGACTGGGCAGATCCCTGAAATCTGTGCTCTGCTTAGATTGTTGACAGTCCCACAGCCCCTACACCACACAGTCAGCTGTATTCTGGATGAGGACTCAGGATTTTACAATCCCAAGCCAAGGTGGAGAGGTAGCATATAAGTAATGGAAAGGATGTCTTCTGGTCTGTGTGGAGCTTCTGGAAAGTTGTCCAGGAGAAATGAATGTGGGCCAGCTGAGGAAGGAGAATAAGGCAGAGAGTGAAGTCCAGAAGGCCTTACACAGAGGCTGTACGATTAGTAGAGAACCCATCCCCTGGCTCCCACCCACTGCAGGCCTTAGCCAGAACCACGGTACAGGCACAGTCAGTGCTGTGTCTGAAGGGAACCTGTGGCTCCTTCCCTTGGGAAGGAGATTTTAATATCCCTTGGGGGGAGATTTTAAATGCTAATGAGACACAGGACACAAGAAATTATATGAGGAACCTATGTAAGGGAACATTCACTAGAAAACCTATGCTATGCAGATGAGCCAGAAAACCCACACTATTCCTAAAGCTCTGGAAACCATGACATCAAAGCCCCCATCTTCTGTAGCCTGTTTGTTGTTGAGCTTCTGAATTTTGTCCCTGCTCCCTTGGAGGTCTGTGTAATCTTAACGAATGCTCTCACTTTGCTTGCCTCTATCCATCTGTTTCTCTAATCCTTGTTCTAGAACAAGGACCTGTAACCTCTCTGGAGGTGCCCATCAAACCCTGATGTCACGGTCAGATGTATAGTGTATCTCTCTGTAGCTAAGTGATGATGGGGCCAGCGTGTGACTCAGAGCACTTAGACAGGGTGGAATGATGAAGGCAGAGTGGTCCACTGCCAAGAGCTCTCAGGATGCTGTTACTAGAAGTTCCCAGAAAAAATCTGCATCTTGAACTGAACCTTCTGCAAGGCTGATGAACTGATTAGAACTTCAATGACTCTGGAGAGTTCGGAATGTTAAAGATCCAGAACCTAACCACAATTTGTCTTGGGTTGTCTTTAGCCCCTTAAATAGCCATTCCTTGCCCACCTCTGTGCCTGACGTAACATCCTGTAACTAACAGATAAAAACCTTTTAGAATGTATAAACTTAGCAGACTACCAGCACCCACCAACCCAAGGCCTAAGAAGCCCGTCAGACAGCACCTAATGCCCAGAGCAGAATTCTCCCCGCTTTGCTATAATCTACCTCTGTGATGTCTCCACCAATGTGTTTGGAAAGTGTCTCCATGTATGGCTCTCTTTGTTCTGTTATAAAAACTTCATGAGACTTGCCATGCTGGAGCCTGGAATCTGGGGTAACCCAAATCGGTGTTCCCAGGCTATGGTCACTCACATTTGGCTCCAGAATAAATGATCTCTTATCCCCTTTAAGGTGAAAACTGTGCCTTTGTGTTGACAACACTAAGCATGTGGCCAAGATACGCATCAGCAGCCACCAGAAGGGAACCACTACGTGGACCAGCTACAACAGGAGCTGTGTCAGAGTCCTCCCGGTGCTGGGCGAGGGGAGACATGCAGCTGGACAGGAAGCCAGGTGCAGCTTTACAAACCCTCGGGGCCTCTGAGACCTCTGCATCTGGCCCTAGGCGCCGATGTATAATTACCTGTTCCCCGACTGTCTTAGAAGGTCATCACGAGCCTCACACAGGGCTTAGACTAATTAAATTAAAACAAACCTGATGGAGAAGAAAAACGACTTGACCCTCAGGAGGGTAATAAGGTGACCCAGCCTGGAAATGCTGCTTGAATCCTGCCCCAAGTTTGCTTTCAAGTTGTAGCACAGCAGCCCCTGGGTGAATGCCTGCAGTTCCCCCATGAGGCAGTGAACACATCTTGGGCCACAGGGGAGTCTTTGTGTGTCCCAGAAATGAAACACACCTCTTTCTAGTCACTCAGGCAGAACCCTGTTAATTATGATGTTGATCTTAGACATTGTACCCTTGGGTCCATATTGGGCTCCCAGTCAATCCACACAGCCCGTTCTCATGGTGGACACACTGTGCCCAAGTCAGACGGGTCTTTGAAGAATCTGTGTGCTCACGGAGCTAACATTTACCACATCCTCCACCTGGAACACATGGGGAGGATGGTGTGGGGGTCTATGTTTGGCACAACACCCAATCTCGTTTCTTCAGTAGTCACAAATTATTGCAAACTGAGCCACAAGGTCCTGATTGGGGATCATTTTGATCCTCAACACTTTGGCCTTGCTTGCCCTGAGTGACCTGCTCCTTTTATGGTGGCCTCATGTCTTCGTTTCTACAGAAGTCACTGGAGTAACATGTTCTCAGAAATCATTTTCTTTTTCTCCCACATTTAACAAACATGCCCTGGAGATGCGCAGGCTAAGCACTCCCTCAGCATGACTGACGTGGGATGTCAGAACCCAGGAATTCTGTCGATCTCAATTCCATTTCTGCTTTCAACTTTTATGCTACTGTCTGGCACACAGAAGGTTCCCAATAAAAACATATTGAATGAATGAATGATCACATGGGACAGATTCAGGCAGATTCACCCATGAAGCAAAGCATGTTGCCCAAAATTAAGCCTAGGAGGACAGGCTGGGGAGTGGGGGTGTCATTCCTAAAAGCATTGGAAGTCCAGATTTTCTATCACACTGTGGGCAGACTTTACCAGATATCTGCATAAGAGCAGCCCAAGAGTTACTAGGGGCTTTGGGGTGTCTGGTGACATGATGTTATCACAGGTGTCTTCAGTTATCAACTTGACACACTTGGGAAGCGGGAACCTCAGCTGAGGAATTTCTTCCACCAGATTGGCCTATCGGCCTGCCTGTGGGACATTTTCCAATTGCTAATTGATGAAGAAAGGCCCAGTCCACTGTGGACAGTGCCATCCCTGGGCGGTGGGCCTGGGGTGTATAAGAAAGGTACCTGAGCAAGCCAGGGAAGCCAGCCAGTGAGTACCATTCCTCCATGCCCTGTGCTACAGCTCCTGCCTTGAGTTCCTGCCTTAGCTTCCCTCCGTGATGGACTGTAAACTATAAGACAAAATAAGCCCTTTCTTCCTCAAGTTTTTTTTTGGTCAGGGTTTTATCATAGCAAAAGAAAGCAAACTAGGACAGATGTGCAGTTTTTCTGAATTACACAATCAATCAGACGAGACACAGAACAATAATGGTGGACATGTCAATGTCTTCAGGTGAGAACAATGACCGAGCACACATGCCGGGGGAGCATGCAGCTCAAGAGCATCGTCTTCTCCCAGCCTGGGACTTTTCTTGTTAAGAGGGAAAAGGAGAAGTTGGGGAGGGGAGTCCCACTTTAACTAAGTTGTGGAAGGGGCCCCACTTTAACTAAGTTGGGGAGGGGACTCCACTTTAACTAAGTTGGGGAGCGGACCCCACTTTAACTAAGTTGGGGAGGGGACCCCACTTTAGCTGTTGTGGGAAATCGATTTTTCTGGGATTGCTGTGGGAACTGGTATAGGGCAGTCCCTGGGATGGCTTTTCTTGGTTGCTAGTCCCAGAGTTACCTTTCTGACAGTTCACAGCCCCACGTGCCTGACTATCTTCCTGCCTCACACACAGTGCTCTTAGGCCAGCAATGCCTGGGCCAGCCTTGAGGAAACATCAGTCTGAGTTCTAACAGTATGCACTCCTGGATTTTCACTTTTTCCTGCTTTTATTTATTTATTTACTTATTTGTTTTTACATTATGTGTATGAGTGCTTTGCCTGCATGTATGTAAGTGCACCATGTGCATGCAATGTCTGCAGAAGCCAGAAGGAAGGCATTGCATTCCTTATAACTAGAATTATATATAGTTACCATATGGGTGCTGGGAACAGAACCCAAGTCCTCTGCAAGAGCACCCAGGGTTCTTAGCCACTGAGCCAGCTCTCCTGCATACCTGCGTCTCACCCCACATGCACCCTGTATTATAGGGAGTCCACTGTGGGGTTCTGCTGTGTTAGCACAGGCTTCCTAGGGAGCAGTTCATAGAGATGTGGTCTGACATGCTGGTTGAGAAGAAAGCGTTGTCTCAGACTGGTCATCGAACACACATGGAATTACACTGAAAGCTTGAGCAGAAGGCCATCTGTGTAAGAGGACTGAAGGAGTCCAGCCGCTGGCCCCTTCCTTGGCACCTGAGAGCAAGACCCAGGACCAGACACTTGCCTACCTAGAGGAGGCTCTATACAGCCCCACCACGGCCTGGGAGGCCATGCCAACTTCTGAAACAACCCGGGGCCTGGATGTGAGGTTAGCAGTTCCTACCATGGCCAAAGCTGCACCAGAGAGAAGCTGAGAACTAATTCAGAATAATCTGGAGAGGGAGGACGGGAACCAGGGAGGAAGCAGCAGCCTCACTTACTTCAGAGCCTGTGGATGTGTCTGTGAGGTACTGATTGTTGAGTGATGGGGGGCATCACTGTGGGCCTGGTGGGCCTGGTCTATATGAAAAATAGCTAAGCAAGCCAGGGAGAGCAAGCCTGAAAACGGTGCTCCTCTGTGGTCTCACTTCCTGCCTCCAGATTCCTGCCGGAGCCCTGCCCTGCCCTTCTTTCTTGATGGACTATGGTGTGGAAGTCTAAACCAAATAAAGCCTGTGCTCCTCAAGCTGGGTTTGGCCAGTGTTTTATCACAGCAATAGAAGCTAAGAACACCTGCTCCCATTTGTACACACCGTGTCAGGGACCATCTTCCCTGCCTGGGAAGCTCCTCCTCCTCTCTCTTTCTCTCTCTCTCTCTCTCTCTCTCTCTCTCTCTGTCTCTGTCTCTGTCTCTCCCTCCCCCCTCTCTCTTTCTCTTTCTTCCTCTCTCTGTATCTCTCCCTTTCTCTTTCTCTCTCCCTCTCCCTCTCTTGGTGTCTCTCTCTCTTTCTCTCTCTGTCTCTGTCTTCTTCTCTTTCTCTTTCTCTGTGTGTGTGTCTCTCTCCCTTTCTCTGTCTCTGTCTCTCCCCCCTCTCTCTTTCTCTCTCTCCCTCTCTCTGTCTCTCTCTTCTTCTCTTTCTCTCTTTCTCTCTCTCTGTATCTCTGTCTCTCCCTCTCTGTCTCTATCTCTCTGTCTCTCCCCCTCTCTCTTTCTCTCTCTCCCTCTCTCTTCCTCTTTTTATCTCTCTCTGTGTCTCTCTCTGTGTCTCTCTGTCTCTCTGTCTCTCCTGCCTCTCTGCAGCCTGGGCTCCTTGATGTCACTTGCTCTCAGCTCCTGTGGCAGCCTGTCCCTGCCATCTGAGGTTCTGTGGATCCTCAGGAGCTTTCCCTCTGGCTCTGTGTATTCTCCTTCCAGGAGCCTAACTCTGGTCTGGGCTTGCAGAATTTCTTTCTTCTTCCCTCCTCAGGAAGTTATTTCCCAGGCTAATTCCTAAGACCTCTCCCTGTGCTGTGTGTTTGTTCCCATGGCTGTTTCCTTGAGTCTTTTTCTTTCTTTTCAATCTCCCTCTCTGCTGGAGTTCGGAGATTTGTCCTCTTCCTGCTCACCCTGGGGTCTTTAGTCACATGATCACAGATCAATAGACTTTGTTCAGCAAGAAAACATACACCAGTAAAAACAAACATAAACATGCAGACATACACAGCACAGCACAGTGAATTCCCCAAACAGTACAGAGTAATCCCTTGCTAACCCCTTGTGAACTAATTTAAAAGACTTTTCACAAGCTGACACCTTTCACCTCCACGACTCAGAACTGGCTTCCAAAACCTGCTTCAAGTCCCATTAGCTATGGCACTAGCTACAAATAGATTAGGCTCACCAGCCTCTGTTTCCTCATCTGAAATGTGTAGGCTCAGTTTTGTCATACTCCCGGCTGCTTAAAGCATTGTTCCCGTGTTTGTCTCTGTCTCTATTTCTCTCTGCCTGTCTCTGTCTCTCTCTATATATCTCTGCCTCTTTCTCTCTCTGTCTTTCTCTGTGTCTCTCTGTATCTGACTCTGACTGTATCTGTCTCTCTGACTATCCCTGTCTCTCCCTGTATCTGTCTCTCTAACTTTCTGTCTCTCTCTGACTGTCTCTCTCTGTCTCTGCCTCTCTGTATCTCTGTCAGTCTGTCTGTCTGTCTCTCTAGTGTTAGAGACATTGGACTTCATTTCTGTCTTTAGACAGCATGGTGAAGTCAGCTGCTGTCCTGCCTCTCTGTGACGCTCCGCTCCTGCCTTGTCTCTGCTGTCTGCTGCCCTGTCTGTCTTTCTTCCCCTCCTATCCCAGCACACCACATCTGCATTGCCTCTGCCACGCGGAGCAAACAGCACAAGATGCCACCAGGCTCTGCAGTGCTTCCTGTAGCCAAGAGAAAGCACATTCTGTCTGCGTGGATGTGTGCTGGTTCAACTTCTCAAAGCCGGGAGAACATAGACTTTGCCCAGGACCCTTTCCTGCTTTACTGGTCCACAGTCCTGGATGGCATCTGCCGTGAGGCTCATCTCTTGGGCAGTTGTGATGGAAGTTGCTGTGTCTTCTAGGTGCTTAAAGCTCATCCTAGACTTTCCCAAGTTTCTCCCATTTAACCACCATGATAGTTGTGCACTGGACTCTGGCAGGTTAGACCACCCCACCTTACAAATGAAAATGGAGCTCAGGGAGATTTGGGAGCCCGGGTAGACAGAGCAGCTGCAGCAGAACAAATTATTTTTCTAAAGATGCTTATACAGATGTAAACCCAGGCCCAGACTCTCCCCGCAAGCTCAGAGGGACACTGTGGCAGGACAGTCATCTCAGCTGGCCGCCCTCCTCTCTCGACCTAATGTATTACTGCAGTCTCTGTCTCCAGACTGAGGACAGGGCAACCTGCGAGATCCAGCAGGTTCCAGTGGACCTGACCTCGGCTGTTCCCTTGTGAGGTCCCTGGTGGATGCAGTCTGGGGCGGCGTCTGGCTCCACCCAGCAAAGCCACTGTCTATGTGCTCAGGCTCATCTATTGAAGATGCCGAAGCCAGGGCCAGAAGTGTGTGAAGACTACGCTGAGTGAGCAGCCTCTTGCTAGGGGACCGGCTCTCCTACCCAGCATTCCAGAGCTCAAGTCAACAGGCTCTGGGCTCCCAGCCAGGCACCTCTCCTTGGGGATTAACTGGATCTGAGTCAGGCTCCTCTCCTAGGGGATTAGCTTTGCTTTGAATGATTAGCTCCAAGCATTTGCACTGGGGTTAGAGGAAAAAAAAATATGTCTAACTCAGCAACCCTGAGACAGGGTTGTTAACCTCGGGATGACATACATTCTAGCAGAGGGTCCAAAGCTGCTTCTGGGAACCAGAATGTCATCCCCGACCCCTCCGCCTACTCAAACCCTCAATGACTTTGTTTACATTTGCTCTTTATTATGAAGACAGGCAGGATGAAATAACACTGTTACCAACCGCAAAGGAAATGAAACTGTCTTGTGTTCTGTGGAACTTAGGTTCCACGCGTGTGTTATGGCATGAAATGATCCTGAGAAAAATGTTTATGGATGGGCACTTGCAAACCATATCCAGGATATATGAATCAAATCATTATTTCCATTAGAACAAGGGGGATTCCCGCTCAGCGCCTGTGACGCGGGAGACTCGCGGGCTTCCCGTGCTCGCAGGCCCGTTCTGTATTCCCTCTCCATCCCTGGTCTGTGAGACGGTGAAGACACAGAAGGGACGCTAACTTGTCATTGCAACCGAGTATGTATCAGTCTCAAAAAGATCCCAAGACGAGCAGGGCCTCTGCTGTCATTGCTCTCTCCCCACACACATACTGAGCATTTTAAATCCACAGTACTTATAAGACATAACTAGGCACAAACACAAAGGATGGGAGTCCCTGTAGACCAGCAGGGAGAAGTGACTCTAATGACTAAGATGGAAGTTACTCAGCTCTAAGTGGTGTGACTCACATTCCTTCAATAGACCAGATCCACCTAGGCAGGCAAGGTAAGGATGCGTATCCCTGCAGGCACTGGGCTAGCAGGGCTGGGACAGGACTTACCTGACGACCTGGGACTGTGGCCTGGTGGCAGAAGCTGCTGTGTGGCAGGAGTTCTGGTTCCTTGGTGTTGTGGGAATCCAGAACCCTATTCTCACTAGGGCACAGGCTGGAGGCCCAGTGAAGGTGTCCTGTAGAAGTTCTTTTCTTTTCTTAAATATTCAATACCTTTTATTTCTGAAAGCACAACTTTTTGTTTGTTTGTTTTTGGTTTTTACAATTGTTTGAGCATCTGTGTTTATTCATATTCTGTGGTCACTCTAATTCAGTAGGAAGCCTCGTGCTTCTTCTCAGGCATTTGTGACCACATAGTATTCAAGTAACTAAATGGCCTCCGTCAACTCTCAATTTTCACCTCTCTATGATACAAGCATAACTTTATTTTTAAAACTTTTTAGTTGAATTGATGCGTATTTCATACAGAACATCTCAATCGATCTCAATCATCTTTAATCCCCCTCTCCCCCTGGCACCCTCCCATAGCCTCCCCACTGGAATTCATACCTGCTGTCATTTGTGTTAAAGCGTGTGTGAGGAAGGGCCAGCAGCTCAGGAGGCAGCGAGCACCAGGACTCAGTTCATCGTTGAGAAATCTCTTCCCATCCTGGAGGGAAGGAAGGGGAGTGGCCATGAACACAGCACCCGTACCAGAGAGGCAGACGCATCGCAGTGATATCTGCCCAGTGCTGATCTGGGCTTGTTCCAAGAGTGAGTTCACGAGGTGGAGGATCAAAGTGGGAATCTTCCAGAGGGGATCACTGAGAAAAGAGACACACAGGAATAATGAGAGACATGTAGGACTTAGCTAAATTCTGATATTTGTTCAGTGAGCTCCAGAGATTGAAAATATAGACAAGATCCTGAAGGGACAATGTATGAAAATCAAATGTCTAAGAATTTTCCAGATCGAGTTATTAAGAAAAAATAGCACACGCGTGCACACGCGCACGCACACATACACACACACACACAGGCATTGTACATCTCATACTGCTGTCTCAAAGTCAGATCTTTTCAGGAAAAACTTTAGTAATCTCCTCTCTCTCTCTGTCTCTCTGTTTCTGTATCTGTCTCTGTGTCTGTCTGTCTCTGTCTGTCTCTGTCTCTCTGTGTCTGTCTGTCTCTGTCTCTCTGTCTCTCTCTGTGTCTCTCTGTGTCTGTCTGTCTGTCTCTGTCTCTCTGTGTCTGTCTGCCTCTGTCTTTCTCTGTCTCTGTCTGTCTGTCTGTCTGTCTGTCTCTCTCTCTCTCTCATTTGCAGTCTCAGAGGGTGTTGGGAGCCAGAGCTGATCCTTGAACTTAGCCCTCTGTGAGTCACTGTCTCTGGGTCAAAACTCCTTCACGAGTTTCCCACAACTTCAGGAACACGAGCTCACTTTCCACAGTGCCTCAACTTTGAAAGACACCTTGGAAAGGCAACACATTTTAAAAGAATGAATTGCTCTTTCACTAAAATCAGTATTTCCACTCGGAAGTACCATGTATCCTCATAATGTCTGTTCTACCAAAAATAAATTCTTGTGTGTGTTTCCTGGGTTCTTTGTTGTTTATTTGGTTTTGAGATATAGTCTCCCGATATAGTGCAGCCTGGCCTGAAACTCACCCACCCTCCCACCTCTGGGATCACAGATGGACCCTCGGGGAAGTAGTTTCAGCCCAGCATGCCTTTGGCAATGACCTCTGAAGGGCTTCGGCTTCAAACAGCAGCAGACAGTGTGAGAAACCTCACGGGCACAAGTCTTAATCTGTGTCCTTATAAGAGACTGGGGCAGAAGAAAGCTGGAAGGAGGGGCCATGGCTCGCTAGGAGGCAAGATGGCTGAGTACATGCAGACAGGACACTCTGCGGGGGCACCGGACAAGGAAGCACCGGGCAGTGGTGGTGGTCAGGGTCCAGGAACATGAAACTAATTTTTTTTCTAGCTATTTTCCGCATAAAGACTCAGTAGGAGAAATTAGGAGTGTTTAGAATTGTCAGAACTGAAGAGTTCCAGAATATCACCAGCTGCTGCCTTTTGCCAAGGAATACCAATGAAGTGGGGCCCAGAGGCCAGCACCGTCTGTGGAGTTCAAGCACACCTTGCCAGCCTGCTCTCCAAAAGCCCTGCTCTAAAGCTGGTTTGGGGTTCCTGGACCCTGAGTAAGTCTGTAGCCAGCATCGTCAGCCCTGAGCTCAGAGAGCTGCAGAGGGAGCCCCAGGCAGGCAGAGCGTGACCCCACAGTGCCTTTCCGAAACGAACCACCACGACTTGAAAAGACATTCTAAAATTTTCATTTTTGAGGCAGAGTCTCACTGCCTAACCGAGCCGATCTGAAAACTCCTGTCTCCCAAGTGCTGGGCTTATAGGGATGCACCCCCATGCCCAGCTTGAAAGGTTTTTTTGCTTTTTGTTTTGTTTGGTTCATTTTGTTCTTGAAATCTTCATAGCCCTGTAATTTAAGAAGACATATAAACAGTAAAGCAGCCATCAATGCCAACTTACACACAGTGCTGACTTACACACAATATGGGTTAAAAAGTGGCATGGAGGGGCTGGGGTGCTTTCTGGACAGAGAACTTGTCAAGCAAGCATAAGACTGAAGTTCAGATTCTCCAGCACCCAGATAAATGTCAGCAGGCTAGAAGGCAGAGACAGCAGATCCCCAGAGCCAGCTAGCTAGCTAACTGTATGGAAAAGCCCTGGGTTCGACTGAGAGACTCTGCCTCAATGAATAAGATAGAGAATGATTGAAGACTCCCAAGATCAACCTCAGGTTTCCACATGAATGTGCACTCATGTATGCTTACACTCATACAAATAGGTATAGACATACACGTACACATACCACACGCACACACATATGTACATATGCACAAGTGATGGTGCCAGGAAAAGTTCAAGGCCTAACGGGGAAGGAAACAGAAGAAGCTGATTGGTCACGTTAGTGGGGAATTCTTTCCTTCAAGTGTCTCAGTTGAGGGCTGTGCTGTGGGGAAATGGAGATGGTCCTGACGTTACCGGGTCATTTTTAAAGCTAACATACAATAAGCAGAAACCACTTTGTGCTCTGCAAGCTGCCATACACTGATAGCGATTTGGGAGAAGGAAAAACATACCACTGTTCTCTAATGAGTCCGAAATCAGTCCTGATGCTCAGATGACAAGACCCTCTCATGGAGGCCAAGAAGAGGAACATGGAACTTGCTGCTTGTGACCACTCCCTAACATCTGGCCGATGTCAGCGCCTCTACCTGTCGCCATCCCACAAAGATGAACTCACCTTTAGCCACATCTCTGACCCACAGGTCAAACTGCTCTGCCATCTGAGAATCTCACAGTCACCTGTCATGGCCCAGGGCCAGACTCTACGTTCACATCTGTGGAACCCAGTGGAGGCTGTGTCCTGAGTCTCCCCATGAGCCTTGACAGATACCCTTCCGCCACCATGCCCACAGGGCAGCTCCACCTGTAAGGCTGGCACGGCTTCCTCCTGCCAAAAGCTGCTTCCAGGTGTTGACTCCCCTCAGAGAAAAGTAATTAACTAATATGATGGGTCAGGGTATTGGATTTTAGGAAAGCTGTTAGGAGAGATCTGAAAACTGTTTACACTGTGTCCAGGGTGGTCAAAGAAAAGAAAGGGAGGGAGGGAGGGAGGGAGGGAGGAGGGAGGGAGGGAGGGAGGGAGGGAGACAAGGGAAGGAAGGAGAGAGGGGAAAGGAAGAAGGGAGGACCAAAGGGAGGGTGGGAATGAAGACTGGAACTGGGAAAGAGCTCTGTGCGAATTGGATGATTTTTATCATTTAAAGAAAAGCCAGCCCAGAGGAGCAAAACCAGAGCCAGTGTCTGGGCGGATTTTGGCTGGACTCATCTCAGAGCTTTTCCGGACCCTTCTCTCTTCACAGCCCTGGAATTCCCTAAGTCCTGGCTCAGTTTCCCCCTGGTTTCTCTCAGAAAAGCCAATATCCCTGGAGACAACTAAGGCTCCGGCTGCCTAGGACTATCATAACGAGCAGACACACTCCAGACCAAAGTCCATTCCACCACTGCTTCTAGACCTGGGATGGCCAGGCTCCCCCCAGCCCCAGGCAGCACAGCCTACTGCAGGTCTACGTCTGATGATGGGATCTCTCTGGGTTCTTAGGAAAATGAGGACTGACCAGCAAGGAGACACCTCAGAATCTGATCTGTTGGTGTGTGGAGGAGACTCTGGAGGAAGCAGGGCCCACTTCTTCCTCAGTCACTGGCCATGTCCATGGCTTTGAGACAGAGCGGGGATAAAACTGTGCTGGAGGCTTCTGCTCACCAGGTTAGAGACCTTGGGACAGCAATCGGCATCTGCAAAGCACTTAACAGCACACATGGCGCACACACACACACACACACATGTGCACACACACACATCGTGTTCAAATGCACCTGGATGCTCCCCACTGAGTTGCCCCTTTCCTCAATGCAGAGAGTGAATGTTGTGTCCTGTGCCTGCTTCTGAGCAGCCGAGCTGTGCTCAGCATTAGCATTTTAAAGGCAGGTTTAGGTCAAGGCTCAGTGTGTAGCTGGGTTGCTAGGCACACTCTCTCTCCCTCTGATTTTGGAGATGATAAGTGCTATCCACTGAGCAGAGGCTCTGGAGGCAGCCCAGCCGGCCCTGGGGCCAGGGGGCAGACAGGACTCTGATTCCAGCATCTCCAACCTCTGCTCTGACTCTGCAGCAGACCTTTCTGTCTCATTTTCTTTTCTTCTAGAGAGAAACAAAAAGAAAATGAAGCTCAAAAATGAGCAAGGCATTTTCCCGGGCAAATAAAAGATCCAGTTTAAACGTCGTGCAATGCTTTCTATATTTCATACAGTCAAATCTGGCCGCAGAGACCAATTCTGCCACTGGGAAGGGGTCACACTGCCTGATCCCAGAGCGAAGCACAGCGGATTTGTGATCTGTGAGAGTGTGCACGCCTCTGCAGGGTGTGTTGCACACTCCCAGGGAGGGACCCTGATGGAGAACATGGTGGGAGAGGTCCCCTGAAGGCATCCAGAAGGTGGAGAGGCTCTGGGAGCCTGTGAGTTTGGGTCTGATCTGGCTTTAAGGATCAGAGGGTCTTATAGAATTTTCAGCAAATTCTCTAATCCACCACTTAGTTAGATGCCTCTTAATACTGTAAGCACTTCAGGAAGAAGGGAGGGAGGGAGGGAAGAAGAGAGAGAGAGAGAAAGAGAGAGAGAGAGAGAGAGAGAGAGAGAGAGAGAGAGAGAGAGAGAGAGGCATCCTGTGAACAATATTTTTTTACATCATCGCCAGGGCTTTTTCACTACAGTCTCTTCAGAGCCTCTTGGATTAATTGTGCTGTAAAAACAGAACCTGTTTGTATCAGTTACTTGTTGTGGCAAAAGTAACTAAGTAACTTAAGGGAAGAAAGACTCGTTTAGGCTCAGGGTATGAGAGGGTGTAGTCCATCATGGCAGGACGGCGTGTTGGAACTGACAGCTACAGAGGTAGGCAGGTGGGACTCCTCCGGGAAGCCCAGGCATAGAGACCAGCACACGCTGTTTTACCCTCAGTTCAGGTCCCCAGCCAATGGGATGCCGCCACCCACATTCAGGGTGGGTCTTCCTTCCTCAGCTGAGCCTCTCTAGAAATGCCCTCACAGACACAGCCAGAGGTGTGTCTCCTATGTGAGTCTAGATCCAGTCAAGCTGACAGGGAAGATTAATCATCACGCTGGAGGCACGATGAGCAGGGAGGGAATCCATCACCAGTCTCCAGAGTTAGGGTAGTGTTCTCACATCTGGGAGGCCCAGTGGCCCCTGAAATCCAGGATATCTCTGCTTTGTTTCATCCCCGCCCCACCCCACTTGGCCCCAAAATGGCATCTTCCTAGCTCCCGCTCCTGTCTCGAATGACACAATTAACTGTGTGTGCCCTGCAGCAGTACTTAGGGGCCACAGAGGCCAGGAAGGCGTCAGTCATTTTGATCAGAGGGCTAGCTGCCAACTAGAGCTGGCAGTGTCCCAGCGTTGCCCCAATATGGGAAACTATTAACGATTATGGAACCCACAAACAGGCCGTTTCTTTGCTGCCAGGCTCGGGATGCCATTTTTGATTTCTGTCTGGTTGGTGTGTTTATCTTTATTCTCTAGACGGTGCCCCGCAGATTTCTAGATTCACATTTTTCTTCTTTTTATATCATGTGTGTATGCATGTGATGCATATGTGTTTGTGTGTGTGTGTGTGTGTGTGTGTGCATGTCCTGGTGCACATGTGCCTCGGCATACTTGTGGAAGTCAGAGGGCAATCTAACGTGTCAGCCCTCACCTTCTACCTTGCCGAAAGGGTCTCTTGTTTGCCACTGCATACACCAGGCTAGCTGGCCTTTAAACTTCTGGGTATTCTGTTTCTGTCTCCTATTTCACTAGAGGAACTCTCTAGGATTTCAGACATGTTCTACTGCATCCAGTTCTATGTTCCAGTTGCCAAACTCAGTACTTCACACTGGTATGGCACGTGCTGTACCCACTGAGCCATCTCTCTAGCCATAGATTCTCCAAATGTTCTCTAGCTCTTCAGTGACTCCCTGTTGGAAGGCCAATATTGCCAGCAGTGTTAAACATCGAACACTCAGCACCAGTTTGGTCTGTAGGATTAATCTAACCAGCTGGCACCACCTTAAGAAAAGGACGTGGCATAAATACACATATCAGGGTACAGAAAAAGCCCTGGAACGGATGGAAGCCCTGAGAGAGGGGACACAGGCATACAGGCAGTGGAGTGGGCAGACTGTACTAGAGGACAGTAGTCTGTCTGTGAGCATGCCCTTGGCACTGAGACGGGTTCTGGGAATACAGGTGGTTAAGACACTGTCTCTCCTGAGAACTGGAGCCTGGAGGGGTCAACTGAGAACTGACAAGTCACCTAACACTGTCCCCAGCCCTTGCTTGTACCACAGCTCCTTATCAGAACCCTCTCAGAAATCTCTGCCAGATTCACATGACCACAGTGCCACCAGAAGAGGGCGTTGGATCCCTGGAACTGCAGTTACAGACGGTTGTTAGCTGCCACGTGGGTGCTGGGAATCGAACTCGTTCCTCTACAAGATCATTCACTCATTCATTTGTTCGTTCATTCATTCATTTATTCACCTATTCACTCCTTCTTTCTTTTTATTCTTTTATTCATTCAGTCACAAACTCTTCATTCAACAGACTTATCTGCATCACACACTCTACCTGCCAGGATATCCAACCAAGAAGGAGGCTACAGCTGTTTAAAGTCTGTGATGGTTACTGCTCACTGTTAACTTGGCAGGATATAGAGTCTCTTCTCACCAAGTCAGCATCGTTCCTGTGTCCCCAGGATGCTGTGAGGAAACCTCTGGAATTATGTACCTGTGGGATCTACTCTCTAGGAGCCCAGACCTGTGCGGAAGAGGCCATGTGCTTGGCCTCAGCTAAGTCCTCTGGAGCTGGACATCAAGAGATGTAGCAGAAAGTATAGATCACTTGGAGTTAGAAAAAAAAGAGCAGGTTATCTGGATGGGCAAGAAGTGCGAGCTGTTTAGGGTTAGCACCAAGTGTGGGTTATTTGGGGAAGTCTAGACTGTGGAGGGGAAAGGAATGTGGCTTCATTTGTGGGTTACTGCCCCGTTCACTCATAAAAGAGCCCTTTGCCTTATATTCTAGAGGGCATTTCTCCTTTCTCGTTCCTCTTCTTTACTCCCGCCCTGAGCTGGCTCACTTGTGATTTCCACTTTGAGATTCTGTGAGTTTCAAAGACATTTCTTTTCCATTATCGCTCAAAATTCGGAACTTCTGTGGCTTCATTTCCCTTTTTTGCTTCCTAGACTTGAAGTCTTCTAGGCTCAGGATATCTTTAGCTCTTTCTTCACTATCTTTAAACATCTGTTTAGCTGTCTCCCTGTAGACATTTACTAAATAATATTGTTTACTTGGGGTGAGCGATTATAGAAAAAAAAGTCTCATCTATCTACCAAATGACATTTTAAATCACATCTTCTTTCAACTTTAAAGGATCAACTGATTTCCTTATCTTAGACATGATTTATCATCTGAATGCTTGCCAAGGACCTGCAGGGACAGTATCTAGGGTTCCTTCGCTAAAAGTTCTTAACAGGCAAGCAAAATTTACAGTGGCTAGTAGAAGGAAAGCGAATGGCAGGGGCCATTGCTCCTGGAGGGACTTTTCCAAACGATCTTATCTCACAAATCTCTTTCCCCAAAGCCATCAGAGCCTGTGATTTTCCCACTCACTGTAGAGGTGCCGTACATGACTCCTCACATCCTGACCACTTTTCCTTTTCACAGGCCAGCAGCTTCAAAATACCCCTGGGGTTTTCCTTCTCTGGTCCCATGAGGTCTGGGTCTTTATTATTCAACAGCTTTTCTCCTGATGATCATTTGCTCAGAAACTTGAACATTAATGAAAAGTTCCTGTTCTCTTTCCCTGCCTCCCTTGGATTGGCTGCTGTGTTCTCCAGATGGAGGGGGAACCCGGCTCACCTGGCTCTGGCCCTAGCCCCTTCTTCCCTAAGGGTACTGTTATCTGACCTTGGTCCTCCTTCACTTCTGGGACCAGCTGTCCTGGTTTGCACTAGGTCAAGGGTTTCATGAGACTTTGGACTTTGAGTGCTGGGAAAGTCCCAAGCAAATTAAAAATACCAAGTCCTCATTCCCTCTCTTTTTAATTTATCTTTATTTTATGTATATGAGTGTTATGCTGACGTGTATGGAAGTGCACCCATTTTGTGCACCCATGAAGTCAGAAGAGGGCATAGGATCACCTGGAGCTGGAGTTATAGACAATTGTTAGCCGTCATGTAGGTGCTAGGATTGGAACCCAGGTCCTATGCAAAAGCAGACAGTGCTCCTAATCACTGAGCTGTCTCTCCAGCTGCTCTCTGTCTTTCTTAATCTCTCGAAGACACCTCCCCGTGCTGCCCCTGAATCTGAAAACACGCCTCCCCTTTTCTAGAGTATTTTCATTCTTAGCAAATAAGCAAGCTTTATTTCTTATGTTCAAAAAACAGTACTACTAGCCAGGTGTGGTGGTCACATCTGTAATCCAGTCTTTGGGAGGCTGAGGCAGGAGTGTTCCCTGGAGATGCAACTACTTCCAACTGCCTGCAGGGCTCTGAAGACAGCGTGGTACACGGCTGTGCCAGGCTGTATACAGAGGGCTGGTGAGACCTTGACGGCACCTGTGAGGAATGTGGGGTCCCAGGACGCTGCTGCCTCCCCAACCATTCCAAATCCCCAGCTAGGCTACCCAGCAAAACCAGTGGGGACCTGTTAAGGAGAGGGTAAGTCACAGACTTCTCCCCTCATTCTGCCCTGGGTGGCCTCTCTGGGCTTTCTTCGTCCTGGAACGGAGGCTGCCTCCCCCTGCTGCCTGAGACCTGGGGATGACAGTGGTATCTTGCCCCATACGCCTCTTTTTGACTCCAGCTCCCCACATCAGAACAATCAGTTCCTTAGTTATGATCTTCCTTTAAAACATAGAATAGGAATTCTATCTTCTTCCTGGATCTTGGTTGACAATTTTGGCCTCCTGGTGAATAAGAACAGTCCACCTGATGGTGGTGAGCCATACGACAGCAGCCCAGCTCACACACATGGCTCCAGGCTGAGGATAGCCCATGCTTCCTCATGGCCCAGTGTCATCTAGGTAAGACATTGAGCATTAAAACACTCAGTCCTGGTTCAAATGGTCTTACAGTGTATAAACGACACAAGCAATGTGTTTGTGGACTGAGTGAATCACCACAGTACTGGGGAGGGGTATGTTCAGAACATATGCTCACCCAGCATGGTCTCTACAGCTTGTACCATTGTCACTTGGGGTTTCTACCTGGCCACATACAAGTCATTCTGCAATAACAGGAAAATTCTCAGAAAGCCCACGACTAAGCTGGAGGATATTCTCAAATATTATTTCTGATGTGTAAATTCTAGCTCCTCGGCAAGTGAGCACAATGGATTTCTCAGAAGAGTCTGGAACCCGTGCACAAGGTTCCAGTAGGGTCTGTTTTAAGTCACTTGACAGGGGTTCTTTTTTAAAAAAAATTTTCATTTATGTGTTTGCTTGTATACCTGCTTATATATGTGCACCATGTATGTGCAGTAGCTGCCAAGGCCAGAAGAGGGCGTTAGAGTCCCTGGATCTGGAGTTAGAAGCGGTTGTGAGACACCTGATATGGGTGCTGGGAGTTGAACCCTGGTCCTCTAGAAGAGCAACAAGTATCCTTAATTGTTGAAACATCTCTCCAGTCCCCACAGGATGCTCTTTATGTCAGTCACCATGCAAGTGGCTTCAAGCTGGTGCTGTGATACACTGTTCCTGCCGGGAAGAGGATGGGAACCATCCTACTGGTCCTACTGTGCGATGGACGGTTTCTCATTTGTAGGTCTGCAGAGCAGAAGAAAGAAAGCCACAGACCAGTGCTGCATGCTAAAATGGCCTCTGCCTGCCACCTCACAGGGAGGATAGTCTTTCAGGGACTCATAGATACAAGTCAGGACACTGTTATAGTCCATATCATAAGGCATCTGTACTCCATCCTGTAAAAAGGAATCCACACATACACGTTAATGGCTGGCACTTTTGAGTTCACTCTCCAGCCTGATGCTCCTGGAAGACAAAGTTGATGTTGGCAGACACCCACTAGACCTAGTGTTCCAAGAAGTGCCTGAGCCCACACATCCAGAAAAGGAAGGAAGAGCCTAAGCAATGATAGAGAAGTACAGACCCCACAAGTCTCAGAAATGTGGCTGACACCTGACCAGAGAAGCGAGACTGAGTTGAGGGGTGACTGACAGTCTTTGTTTCCTCCCTGTAAGATCTAATGCTTGGAGATGAGAAGAAAGGCAGGTTTTTGTTTGGTTTGTTTTATGTTAATTCACCATCTTTCCAGATTGCCGACTGAATAATTTAGGATTTCATTTCTGTCTCTGCTCCTTGGCCTATGAGAGATGGCATGAACACCCGAGGTTTGGTCACACAATGATGAGTGTCTCTTGAATTCCTCCTTCATGAATACTGTTGAACACCTGGGTATGAGTTACCCGGTGCTGGACAGAGCAGATCAGGCCCTGCCCACTGCTGTGGAACACAGTGTAACATAGCTCCCAGTGGAGACACATTATGGTCCACGAGTACCATAGCAGGATGGGGAAAATAATAAATTCGGCATAATTCAGTGTGATCAACTTACGGCTTCATTGCCAATAATCTAAGGCAGAAATTTAAATTAAATTTCATACTACATTTGAGGAACTTTTAAATTAGACACGACATTTATGCAAAAAGGTGTGCTGTAAATATTTCTCTTTCCTTTGAAGAACAGCTGATCTCTTATTCCAAACTGTCCCCCTCACACCTCCCTGGCCCCCCAACACCCCTCTCATCCTCAGCCTTGCTGTCAGTCACCTGGTATCCCTGAAGCTATTTTCAGATAAAATATATCCAGGCACCTCCTCTGTGTACAAAATAGTCTTCAATTGTACTTGAATAATTTTTGAATCTTTTGAGCTAATCAAAAGATTACTGACACATTTTTATGCTGTCTACTTTTGAATATTAAAACAGATTGAGCTGGATTATAATATAAATAAATCTATGAATGGAACATTGTATTTGTCTGCTTTCAGACATTCTCCATAGAATGAAAAGGATATAAATAAAATTTGAAATGTATGTCAGAAACTAAAAAAGCATTTGAAAGCCACGTTTGCCTAGTCACTCACTACCTCCATGTATCACACGGTTTCCAGGCAGAAGATGAGGGCCACCCTTATTGATTATTAGGATTTTACCGATTCTTAGTTAGCTTACATTTTTTTATGCCTGACAAACACGTGTCCTGAAGATCTTTACCACAGATCAAAGATGATAATCTGACTTGTAAGAACTTGGAGGGCTAGGTTTCTCTTCTCACAGGAGCACCTGAGTATGCGGGGTGTTTTGGGGGGCTGTTTTTCTTTGTAAATATTGCAGTAGGATGCCTTCATTGTGTAGGGACTCTGAGGACTGATGTGTAGGAAAAGGAGGACAAAGACATCTTAAGAATGTTGAAGGAGCAGAAAGCCCAGGGACTCAACCTCCTCGCTACCAAGCTCATCTCCAGGTCCCAAGAGAGAAATAAATGCCAGCCTTCCTTCAGTCCGGAGCCCGGAGACTGTGTTCTGCTACCTCTATTCCAATCAAGCCTCTTCTTCGCTATCCCTGGGCCATCTGTGCATCTGGGCCACAAGGGACAACGGGACAATAGTGGCCAGGCCTGAAGGGCAGAGATAAGACCTCCTCCACAATGTCAGGTGCACTTCCTCCCAGAAACCCTTGCAAACAATGAATCTTTCTGAGACCTTAGCTCTGATGTGGACCTCAGCTTCACATTGGGTGCATTCCCATCTGGCACAAAATGGTGCTGGAAGCTAGCCTTTATATAGGGACTTTCTTCCTAAAACCCTCCTTCAAGACTGCATTGGAGTTGCCACCTGCGACTCAGAGGGGCCCCCACCTCTGGGACAATAAGACCTCTGGTCCCTTCCTTTGCTAACTCAGTGAGAAAAAAGTGAGGATGGGTGAATCAGCTATGGAGTGAACCATCACACACAGATCAGTGTGCTTGTAGCTGAGAACAGTGAAAGAAAAATAACCTGCTGTGTTGCTCTGAGTTTGTGACTAATCCTTCAATAGGAGGCTGCCCCAGGCCACTGAGCTGCCATGGAAACAGCCTTCCCTACAGACAGACCAGACAGACCTTCACTTTCCCCTTAGGAATCCCTTCACCCCATGCCTTTCCAGAACATTCAGTATTTGAACAGGAATATGCATGTATGTGCTCATATCTGCTCACACGGAAGGGTGTGTCTGGGCCTGTGACCAAGCACCTGAGATGGGTAGTCTATATGGAGTAAGGATATGTTTGGTCCTTGGTTCTGGAGATTGGCAAGTCGGAGAGCAGGTGATTGACTGCTCTGCTCAGCGGGCCTCAAGCTTTGTTGTGACCTAGCAGAGGGTGTCCTGTGATAAGACACAGCAAGCCAGCTAGAGGAAATGAGGGTCCCACGTAAGCCAGTCCTATGACAACCCAATGTGTCGTTAGTGCTAGAATTGGCAGACCCTTGCCGATCAGTCACTCCCCAAAGGCTCCACGTCTCAGCACTGTTACACCGATGCCCAAGTTTCCAACATGAGAACTTTGGGGAACACATAAGAAGGTGTGTGTAAATGTACATATATGTGTTTGATATATATGTATATATTGCATATGTAATATATATGAGTGTAATATGGAGACATGTATATACATATTAAGTATGTAACATATGTGTCTATATATGCTACAGTAATATATATTATATGTATGTATATAGGTAATACAATAATAATATACATAATTTTAGTGTAGATGTTTCTGACAGGCTGGGAAGAACCCTCACCATCTTGAAACAGAGTAACTGTGATTACCTACTCAAGACCCTCATGGGATCTGGCCCATCAGCTTTCTCTAGTGGCGGAAAATGGAGGCTCAGGAGGCTCAGTAGACATGAGAGTTCCACAAAATCCTCACAAGATCCATCCTCTTCCCAAGATACCAGTCACAATTGTATATTAAATTATCTATTGCCTGGGCTGGGGCTTGCTGCTGGTGTAGCTGCCTGAGACACAGCCATGATGCTGTAACTAACCTCCCCAGGCTCATAGGTTCACTCACTGGATGGAGTCCCTTCTTTGCTCTGTCGGCGCCTTGTCTCTCTGGGGTAAATAGATGCTTCTTCATGTCTCCCCAGGAGGAGTTCCAACACAGACGTGTCCACACACAAAGTTGATGAATGGGCCCGGGGACCCAGCTGCTCTCAGACTCTATTTTCCAGGTGAATTAACCGCCCTCACCTCCCTGACCACCACAAAAGCTTCGTCAAGCACTCCTTATTAACCCTGGCTCCATGCCCAGGGAACCACAGATGCTGGATCCTCTGACTCAAAATGGAAAGGAATTCAAAAGATGTGGCCTCTCCCTTCTAGATGTACTGGCCTTCAGCCTTGGGAGCAGGAAGAGAAGGACAGCTGCAGTCACAGCCGAGCCCTGGAGTCACCTGTCAGCCACAGAGTTCTGACTAGAGAAGGGGACCGGAACAGGGGATCAGGATGGAAGCCCCCAGTCCCAGGCAGGAGGGTGGTGACTTGCATGAATTTGATTCTCCTTCAAAGGGGATTCCTTTACTTGCCAAGAGAGCGAAAACAGGATTTGAGACTTAAAAGCCGATCCCAAGCAGTCAAGGATTTTGATGGGAGGACACTGGCCTTTCTCCTCACCAAGGCCTTTGTCTATCAAGTCCTTAAGTTGAAAATAATGTGAAATCTTTCCGCAACGCAGCGGTGACCCGAAGCATTGGTTCTGTATTGTCGCGGTGCCCTGAAATGTCTCTGTCTCATCTCGCAGCCTCACTGTAGCCTCTAGCTTACCACAAGCATCAGCCAGGGACCTAGAATCACAGATTTGTAGATTTTACTCTGATTTAGTCAGTGGTCCCCAAACTCAGGAAGATGGCTGTTTGTGTCACAAGGTATTAGCCTAAATCTCACACTGAGGGTTTCTTCAAAGCTCCACTCTAGAGCATTCTGGTCACTAACCTTCACTCAGTCTTCACCAGACATGCACCATTGGACTATGTTCCTCTCAAGTCTTTTTCCTCCTAGATAGGAAATCCCCAGGAACAGGTATAATACCTAACATAGAACTTTCAATGCACCAGGCATGCTCCCTCCTGTCCTGACTACTTGACTGACATTACCTCATTTAACTCTAAGACGTCGCTAAGCAGCTAGCATGCCTTCACAGATGAGAGACTTAAGGCAGAGAGAGAGAGAGAGAGAGAAAAGAACTTGCCCAAGGCTGCACAGCTAGCTAGAGGAGAAAGCATGATTCTATTGCAGTCTTCTGCCTACCATGTATCTCAGAACCCTGAAAGCCACACTGAGCCTGCCAAGAGCCCCACTTCTCCCAGTCATTAGTCAGAGGGGAAATGGGTCAAGGGAACATGGAGAAAAGCTCTGACTAGTGACCACAGAGGGTAACAATACACAGTATGCGCTGTGACGATTGTGACTACAGACCGTTGCTATCTGCAGTCACTTTAGGAAACACTTCTGCTCTACGGAGACGGATCAGTGGGTAAGGTGCTTGCCATGCGAATGTGACAAGCTGCATTCAGACGCTTAGAATCCACACAAAGCCAGGCTTAGTAGTGCACATTTGCAAGTTCAGTGCTCCTAAGTGAGCTGGGAGGCACAGGTAGAATCTGCAGAAGTTCACCTGGCACATGCCTGCACTCATACACGCCACACTCACACATCATGTACACACATGCACACATCATATGCATACAGTAAGAGTTTATTTTAAAGAACTGTTTCCACTGTATTCTCTAAGGAGAACTCAAAGGATTCTGTTATTTTCTAAAATGCATATTCTGTTGGAATCTATGTGACTCACAGAGTTCTGGAATATGGTTCCCAGATAGGGCGGGGCTCGGGAAGCGCACAGATCTGCTGCACACCAGGACTCTTGAATCTAGTACCTGACTTGAGGCATCATACAGACAAGGCTGGCTTGATCCCATGTCTTCACTGTGGCTCTGCAGGCGGTCCAGTTAATCAATTCTACCACCAGCATGCTGAGTGTAGGCCGTGTTCTAGGTCCTAGGCTCTGAAGTAACAGGGGTAACTCTGCCCTCCATGAGCTTACGTTTCCTTAGGACGTAGGTACAGGGGTGTGCGTGAGGGAGATTGCTTCTGGGAGCGTCATGTGTGGGGAACAAGATGATCAGGGCGAGTGCTGGAATGGCAGCGGAGGGTACAGAGAAGCTCCTAAGAGATGACATAAGCAGAGCCAGAGGGAATAGCCAGCAATTCACCACATCTGAGGATGACGTGGTAGAGGTGAGAGGAAGAGCTTTGAGACAGGAGGGCCCAATCTCCCAGCGGGCCGACAGCTAACCTAGCTGAGGTGTGAGGTCTGGCACATGGAGCCCATGACCATGGCCGTGGTGTGGGCCTGCTCTTGGTGCAATCGCCAGTTGTGAAGGGTGTTGGACAGTAGGAAGAAAGATCTCACCTGCTTATAAAGAAACTTTGTTTTCCTGGCTCCCCTCAGCATCTTTGTAAGTCCTGGACACAGAAGCCTCAGTTTTAGCATCAAATCCTGTTCCTTTTCCGTGGTTTATTATGTTGAAAACAAGGAAGTCTTGACTCTTTCAGTTTAAACGCTATGAAGAACCCCCTCCCTCCCTCCAGCCTTTCCTTTCTTTTTATTTTGCACTTTAGAAAACACCTAATATTGCAATTACCCAGGCTTTCTGATCACAGTGTACTTTTTAATTAAGACAATATATCAAACATAAAAAGACATTGGGTCAAAACAGGCAGGCTATCTTCACTTTAACTGATGCAACTGTGGCCATTTAGATATTTTATATTTATCATAACCCCACAGGGAAGGTTGGCACACCATGCTATCAGATCTAACAGAAAGGGAATTGCTGGTCTAATTTAGGTCTAATTTGGACTGAGGTTTGCTGAGAGTTTCATAGGTTAGCTGGTCATTGGGTCATCAAAGGACAGAGGACAAGACAGTGATATTTCATATTTAAACCATTCTCATCCACAGGAGGTAGAGCCCTGTGGGTGTCAAGGATGCTTCACCCTTAAGACTGGGTGAAAAATTGCTGCAATAAGTACCACAGCTCAGTGCTTTGGTTTCATGATGGTCGCCACAGGCAGTTGGGCGAACAGACTCCAGCAGCTGCCTAATTAGACAACCCCAGCCAGGGAAGAGAGGGCCTGTAGAGCTAAGCACTTTCACATTTCCTCTCCTGTCTCCTGCTCGCAGCAGAGTCTGTAATGGTCTGTGATTTACCCCTGTCTAGATTCCACCTTTGGGATGGAAGAGAAATGAAGAAGAATAAGTGGGCAGGAATTATTTTTGCACCTGTTGACTTCTGCTGCAGATGAAATGATTTCAACAACTCGTGTAGATAGGAATCCGACTCCAGCTCGAAGGCAGGAGGACATCAGGGGAGCCAGTATCTGTGTGTCACAAACAGTTCTGTGGCAACTGTGGCATCTTCTCTCTCTCTATGCCAAAAGGCCAAAGACTAGGGAAATGGACAAGAAAGCCATTCAGGGCTCTTCTAGAGTTGTGCTCAGTAAACCCCTAAACAGAAGGCTGCCAAGCTGCTTGGTTCCCATGGCAGTTTTGTGTCACCATGACTGAAGCACTTGACAGAAGCATCCTAGAGGAGGAAAGATTCATTTCATCTCATGGTTTCAGAAGATCTCAGTTTATCGTGGTGGGGAGGTATGGCTGAGTTCATGGCAGTGGGAATATGTAGTCAAGTCTCCTCACATCACGGTGGACCAGGAAGCAGAGAGAGCTGGAACTAGGGGTTGGATATAACCTTTAATGTCCTGACTCAATGACCTGTTTCCACCAGCCAGGTCCTACCTCCTAAAGTTCCACAGTCTCAAAATAGTGTGACCAGGAGAGAAGCAAGTGTTCAAAACATGAGCCTGTGGAGGGGAGCATTTCAAATCCAAACCACAGCCTTCCCCATGTCCTCGTCTCCTTTCCAAGGTCACTTTTCTCACTAGGAAGATGACATGTAGCAGCTGTTATGGCTGAGGCAGACCAAGCTTCCCAACAACCACTCTCATGACAGGATGTTGCCTTTTTCATTTGATCTTGGACAGGTAAGTCCTTTGCTTCACAGTGTCCTTGTCATTTGATTCTCAAAGACCTGGCCTCAGGTTAATTCTGATCATATCTCACCAGGACTGAGTGAGACCCAGCACCAGAAAGCCATTGTCCCAGCATCTGCCTGGAATCCTAATAATTTAGGGGTTCACCATGATGGACTTGGATAGAATCCAGTCTTTGGTCTTTTGGTGCACTACTGACTTGGGGTAAATAGATGCTTCTTTATGGCTCCCTAGGAAGTTGTGTGACAAGGACAAAGGGAAGAATCAGACTTATCCTTTGATGTTGGGTTATCTAATCCCAAGGGCTGAATCGTTTGGCTGAGAACCTTTGCTGAAGCTGAAGGTGTCCACTGAACTCTAGCCCAGACTAAGACAGCTGTCCAAAGTCATGGAGAGAAAGCAGGTGTGTCACCTCACACACCTGGCCATTACCTGGTACCACAATGTGTGTCCACACTGACCAGGGTCTGAGTCTATCTGACTGACCGCAGGGGTGCTGGCTCTCAGGTTGCCTTAATCAGTTCAGTCCCGCCTAACCCCTCGGGGCTGGGGTGGTACTCAGCAGTGTGAGCAAGACCCACAAAACACACTCAGCTCCGGGACTCTAAGACGGTGGGACAAAGTGTAGATTTGGAAGAAAGGATTCCTCCTGTCCTCTGAGTCTCCCTGTTGTCACTCTCCTTCCGGCAAGGAGGGGTGAGAGTCTCCTCATAGGCATAATAGAAAACAAGGTTCAAGCCGAACTTCTTACCCCGGCTCCCTGCTGCTCCAAAGTCAGTCACCCTCTCCCTGAATATTCAAATAGGGGAGAGGCCTCTAGTGCAGCCCACAGGCTATGGGCCAAGCACAGGGGAATTTGGTGAACAAATATAATAACATCTCATTATGGTGTTTCCAGGCATAGAAATGTAGAAGACGCCAGAGTAGCACATAGGTCATGGTAACACAGAACACAGTTGTAGAAAATAAAGAATTTTAAACATGGGCTAACTTTGTTTTTAAAATATATTTTTTGTATGATGTAACTTCATGATCAGGATGATTACTTTTGATTTTGAAGCAAGGTCTCATGTGGCCTAGGATGGCTTCCAGTTTGCTATGTATCTAAGAGTGGCCTTGAACTCCTAATTCTCCCAATTCCACCTCCTGCGTGCTGAGATTACAGGTATGTGCCACCAAGCCCAGCTTAGTTTTGAATAATGGCTGTGTATAAAAACAGAATCACAACGTTCTTGGAACTTTAACAACAAGATCCTGCCAGCCTGCAGATGTGGCCTCCTGTACACAGAACTCCCTTCTGCTCCATCCTGTGGGGCAATGCACACCTTCTGCCAGTGTGAGGTGTATGATCAGACCCCTCCCTCCAGCCATGCCTAGCCTGCCTCTCTTCCCTCCAAACCCTTACTGAATAACTTTCAAAAAATACATTTTACTTATCACTTTTATTTTATGTGTATGAGTGTATTGCCTGCGTGCATGTAAGTGCACTCGTGACATGCAATGCCTATGGAGGTCAAAAGAGAGTATTGGATCCCCTGGAACTGGAGTCACAGACAGTTCTTTGTCATCACCAGAAAGGCTTTCCTGCAGCTTACTCTTAACCGTTGAGCCATCTCTCCAGCCCTCTGAATATTTTTTCTAATGCATGCTTTTCTTCATCCTCGGCATGGGCCCCAGGACTTGGCTTTGAGTCTAGCTTCTATGATGCCCAGGCAGCATGTGCTAGTGACACACAGAAGATCACAGAGGAACACCTCTCCGGTGTGGATCCCTAGGACAAACTTTCAGGCCTATGTCCCCAAAGCTATATAGGTATCATGAACACTGGCTTGTAGATTTTACAGCATCCATGAGTGTTAGAGGAGAGACATTTCAGAGAATTCCCTCTGGGACTATTTTTAAAGCATTAATCTCCATATCAGGCACAATTCACAGCCCTAATAGCTATTTTTTGTCGGTGTATATACACATAAATAAAATCAGCATAAAGGAGCGGGTATCGAATGGCAATGAAAGCAGCAGAGATGGCTCCAATCTTGTCTCAGAAATGATAATCTTTTTTGGGGGGGAAGGTTAACTGCACTATGTTCTGCAAGAGGAGCTTTGAAAATAGCGATTGGAAATTTCCTAAAGTCGCAAGAAAGCCTCTCTTGAAACATAGGGTGACTATCTGAGGTTCTTTGTAAATGCTAGAATCCATAGTCCCTAGGAATGTCTGGGAGTTTAGTTACGTACTATAGAGTTATAAATGTTGCCAGATGAGGTGGCACACAACTTTAATCCCAGCACTCAGGAGGCAGAGACAGGCAGATCTCTTTAAGACTGAGGCCAAATTGATCTACAAAGAGTTCTAAGCCAGCTTGGGTTCCAGGGAGACCCTGTTTCAAAAAGACCAAAACAAAACCACCACCAACAAAAAATTACAGTGTGTGCTTTCTAGCATTCAGATTTTGTTACATACAAGTTTATTGGTCTGTTCGTAGACTCAGAGAATGGGTGCAGGTCCCCACAACCCATGGCCTCTGTGCAAGTAGGCTTTATCCAGAAGTCCCTAATTTTTGCAGCACTTGCTCTCTGGACCAGAGCTTTTCCTGTTTCTCTTTGGGAACCCAGGAATCATTTCACAAGCTTATATGTGAGTCCATTTATATCAGGAGCAGATTTTTTGTTGAGTTAACTTTTTAAAAATCTCACTATATGGCGATTGACCCAAGAAACAACTGTTACCTTGAGGGGAATAAGAGTAGTTTATTCTTGAGTCAAATGTGCGTGTCCATGTCCCAGGAACGTAGATTCAGGCTGCTCCAAATAATATGTTCCAGTGTGGAAAGAGTCTCATGAAGTCTGTATAGTTACAGAACCAAAGAAAGTCATATGTCAAGGCACTTAAACAATGTATTGGTGGAAACATGATGTAGACAGGCTACAGCAAAATGGGAAAGTCTCTGCTGTGTTTCAAATGTCACCTGATGGCATGCTAGGCTTTGGGTTGGTGGGAGCTAGAGGTCTGTTAAGTTAATATAGTCCCAAAGGTTTGAAGAGAGAGGGAGGGGGAGAGAGAGAGAGAGAGAGAGAGAGAGAGAGAGAGAGAGAGAAGAGTAAAAGCAAGCAATAAGCAATAAATACTTTCTTTGGCTGTAAGCTCACTAAAATAAAATATGTCCTTTGTAGTGCAAGAGTTACAGACATGAGAGTGGGAACTGTGTCCTTATCTGTGTGGGACCAAGGGCATGTAGGAGTCCACTGAGGGGCCCCACTTCCTCTGGTGTGAGTGACTATCTCTCGGCTCATCTGTTCTTCGAGCAATTCATTAACTTCTACGGAAAGAGGTCAAGCTCAACATCATGTTCACATTAGAACCTGCTTTCTCCTTCCTTGTGTTTATGCATTGCAATTGTGAACATGCAGTCTGCATTGCCTTACATGGCAGTTAAGCCATATGTGGCTACTTATGATGAAATTAAAGAATTAATTATTCATTACTGAATTAGAATTAGCTAAAATTAAATATCGAGAGTGCTCTGTGTTGCTGTGTCCAGTGACTACCAGATGGGCAGACCAAAGTCAGAGCACAAAATCCTTTGTAGAAGCTCCCCCTCTTAACACTCCCAAAGCTCCAGGGGACAAAAATGTTCATGTGAAATTTTATAAACAGTCTCATTGTGTAGCCCAGGCTGATCTCAAGCTCACTGTGTATTTTAGGCTAGCCTTGAAGTCCCAGTCCTCCTCTTCAGCCTCCAGAGCCCTGGGATTAGAAGATGATATTATAAGGCCCAGTAATTGTAATGATTGGGACAGTGGTGGAATGAATCCTTTCTTTCCCCTTCTCAGTTTGGTTAAACTCCTAGGATCCTTTACTCTAAAGCTATCGAGGAAACGCCCCAGCCTGGATGTTAGCGTTCAGCATGGGAGGCGGCGTGCTTGTGGATCTGGACTGGCGCCCACTCCCATTACAGTCAAGGGCTCGTCTCTCCCTCTCTGTGAGGGTCCTTGAGAATCATCCATGGAAGAGGCTTTTGAGATGCTTTCAAACATCAGAAGGAGATGTATCCAAATGGGAGCAGGCCCAGAAGTGCGGATTAGTACCTCATTTATCTGCCTCCTGCATTGCAGGCGGAACAGTCGCACAGGGCAAGCCCAGAGCAGCTCTCCTCCTAGGCTAGGAGTCTCAGGCCCAGGTCTGATTCTCTGGAGCAAGAACTCGGAGTAGTCTGCAACTGAAGAACTGTCCTGGAAGAGACAGTAGGGTAGGCCACCAGTCAGCGAGCCATTTTCAGGAGGGTAGGCTACCAGTCGGCGAGCCATTTTTTGTTTGTTGGCTGATTGTTTTGTTTTACTTTTAAGATTAAAAAAAATTTTTTATGTGCATTCATGTATGCTTGAGTGTATGTATGTGCACCGTGCGTGTACAGTACAGATGTCAGAAGAAGGTGTCAGATCTCCTGGAACTTGAGTTATAGGCGATTAATTGTGAGCCACCATGTAGGTGCTGGGAATGGAATCTGAACCTTCTGGAAAAGCAGTAAGTGCTCTCAACCGCTGAGCCATCCCTCTAGCTCTGCTTGTTTTGTTTTAAGACAAGGTCTTATTTATCCCAGGCTGACTCAAATTCACTATGTAGCTGAGGATGACCTTGAACTTCCCATCCTCTTGTCTCCACCTTCCAAGTGCTGGTTTGCAGATGTTTATCACTGCATCCTGTTATGCAGTGCTGGGGGTAGAAACCAGGACTTTGTACATGTTAAGCAAGCACTCTACCAACTGCGCATGCCAGGCATTTAAAGAATCAAGTGATAGCCTCATCGGGTAGGCACAGAAACAGCTCACTCCTGCCAGTGGGGCAGCCTGGACTCTTCCTGCTTTGTTTCTTAACATGTTAATGTGGTTTTCCCGGACTATTGTTTAGTGCCTGGCTTGGGTTTATTTTTATTCATTTTAATTGTGTGTGTGTGTGTGTGTGTATGTGTGTGTGTGTGTGTGTACGTACGGTAAAACAAACTCAGGTCCTTGGTTCCTCTTTAAGAGCCATACACACTCTTAATTGCTGAGTTATCTCTACAGCCTGGTGCCTGGTCTTAAATGAAGAAATCTGTCCTGGAACCCTACAACCCTCAGCGGTCCCACTACCTCCAAAGACAGCTGTAGTCACCAGATGCGTCATTCTTTATCCTAAAAAAATCATACCAGAGATGGGTGTAATGGCTGATTTAGGGGAATACACATACATACACCAACATACACACACACACACACACACACACACATGTGCATATTGGTGGAGTTTTTGTGAGTGTGTGTTATGTGAGATGGATAGATACACGTATACTTTATTGTGGTATAATGTATATTATATATTGTTTATATATAATGTGTATATATATACAGTGTGTGTGTATATGTATGTGTGTGTAGGTGTGAGTGCACAAGTGCCACAGCACACCAGTGGTGATCAGAGAACAACCTTTGGGTATCTGACTTCACCTTTCTACCTGCTTTTGAGGCAGGATCTCTTTGCCACTGAGTACAGCAGGCTAGCGGGTCCTTGGACTTCTGGAGATTCACCTGGCTCTGCCTCCCATCTCTGCATACAGGCATGCTGGGGTGACAAACACCTGTGCTACTGTGTTCGACTTCTTCAGGGTTCTGTGGATATGAAATCAATTCATCAGGCTTGTGGGCAAACACTTCTACCCACTGAATCATTTCCCCAGCTCCTATGTGTGTGTATGTGTTTCTGGTCAGTGGCTGGAGCTGTTTTAATTCTCATGTTCAATGAATTTCAGAGGTGGACATCTCACATTTAAGTTTCCAGCTGGAGATCACAAGTATTCCCTCTCAAAGCTGTCCCTGGAGTCAGGGACCCTCTGAGATCCTCTCACCTGGGACATGACCTCCCACCAAATCCATCTGGCCCAGAGGCAGCTAGGCCTGGGTAGCAGGTGCTCTTCTTCCCTACCTGCTGTGACTTATAAAAAGCAACCACTCCTCTGTGTGCAGATGTGCCAGGGCTCTGGGGAGAAGGGCAGTTCCTCCTCCCTTTCTGGACTCCGTCTCACTCTCATTTAAAGCCCAAATAGCTTTGCCTCTCTAAAGCGTACCATATCCCAGCCATCTAGACAGCAAATGCCCCAATTCAGAAGAGGGAGGAGTCATGGTGGGACTCTCCCTTCCTCCCATGACCTCAGGGTACCCAGGACCCCGGGCGCTCTCTTCAGCTGCACTATAGCACTGGCTTCTGTCTGTGCCCAGGAAGGAAGCTGAGTCCCTCCAGGGGATCCTAAGACTAAGAATAATTCACTGAGAAAGTCAAACTATTAGGAAATTGGTTGGACTTAAATGAAACTTCACATGTGGGAAATGGAGACAGCCAAAAATGGACTTTAAAATGAAAAACAGCCAAGCAGGGACTGAGAAACAGAAACGATCCAAAGCCTTAGAGAAGCGCCAGCAACCGGAGAGTGCTGGGAGGGAGCAGGAGTGGCTGACTGGCTGGTTCAAAAGAAAAGCGGCAGCACGCTTGCTCCGAACAGCCGAACAGCCGAACAGCCGAACAGCCGAACAACTGCACAACCGCCGCTCCTTCCTTCTGGCGTCAGGGCCCCAACTTGTTCTTCTATGAATTATGAAAATAGCTGTAAATGCATTTCCCTCCTGCATCTGCCTCCCTCCCTCCCTCCCCTCCTCCCTCCCTCCCTCCCTCCCTCCCCTCCTCCCTCCCTCCCCTCCTTCCTCCTTCCCTCTTTCCCCTCCTTTCTCCTCCTCCCTCCTTCCCGCACTCCCCTCTCCTACTTCATGGTGAGCCTTCCCATCCCAGCTAATAATCTAGAAACGTCCTCATGGGCACACCCAGAGGTTTGGCTCCTAGGTAATTCTAGATCCTGCCAAGTTGACAGTCAGCATGAACTGTCACAGAGTGAACAGGCACTGGTGACCATGAGGACTTGTAGCCTGAGGACATGGCCACATCCACAGCGAGAGCATCCTCCTGCCATAGGGGATGATGGAGCCGAGGCTGTGCGCAGGGTGGCAGGGCAGTGACCAGGCTGGCCACAACTCATGGGACACTGGTAATTGTGGAGGCCTGGGCTGTAATTCCCTTGACTGGGCCCCTGTTGCATTACTGTGTAATCCCCCACAGGACTAGCCAGTTTTTGTTCATCATGGCAAAATATTGAGAAAATTAACTTAAAGGGAAAAAGGATTCCTCTTAGCTCATGGTTTCAGAGTTTGAGATGTTCAGAGGGCAGTGGAACCTGGGCTCCATTGTTTCAGGCCTGTGGCGTGGCAGAATATCATGGTGGGAACTCCCTCCCCCATCCCCTACCCCTCCCCCCGTGGAACAAAACTCTTCACCTCCTGGTGATTAGGAAGCTGAGTAAGAGAGAAAAAAGGGGGCTAGAGCATCACAGCCCCTTCAGGGACACGCCCCAATGACCTAACTTCTTTCCCTTAGGTCCTCAAGGTTTCATCACCCCCAAGCAGCCTCATCCTCTGGGAACCAAAGCTTCAATCTACAGGTATCTGGGGGAACATCTAAGATTCAAACCATACAGCTGGGCCACAGTTTGGAAGTGGACTACAAGCATACAACAGTTGAGGACAAACTTTTAGAGTATCACAGTAGAACTGTGCATTGAACTTGCTGCTTACCCTCTCTGATGGCCAGTGTTAACTGTCAGCTTGACAGACTCTAGAATCACCTGGGAGACGGCCTCCAAGCCTGCCTGTAGGGGATTATCTTGCTCATATTAATTGAGATGGGAAGATCTGCTGGTTGTGGCTGGCACCATTGCCTGGCTGGGACCACAGGTGGATAAAGGAGCTGAGCATTAGCAAGCATCACTGTCTTCTGATGATGGACGGAGTTTGACCAGCTGCTTCAGGCTCCTGCCACCTTGGCTTCTCCACCATGTGAACTGTGAGTCCGAAGAATCCCTCTTTCCCCTAAGTTACTTTTATCAGAGTGTTTTATCACAGCAACAGGAAAAGAAACTAAGTCCCCTCATCAACAGGTAACAATCCACTCCCCATGATGTCGGCTGAAGCAGTCACAGTGGAGCAACTTCTCAAGATCACAGGCTAGAATACATTTGGTCTTGAACTGAAATCTTATCTCAAGACCTGTGCTCCTTGTGGTGTGAGGATCAGGCCCTAGCTCTTCAGGGTCAGAACAAGGCAGCTAGTTCTGGAGCTTCCAGCAGAGGCCAAAGCCCTCCCCCGGCCTTGAGCAGTCCCACACTCTTTGTGTTTTGTACACAGTGGGCACCAGCTTGGTGCTGACTGACTTTCCACCTGCTGTACCATCTGATAGCACAACTTTCCTGTTTGTATCCGTTACTTTTATCATTAGTATGGCCAAAAGCTCCGCAAGAGAAAAAGTATTTGCTTTGGCTCACAGTTCAAGATGATACAGTCCATCACGGTAAGAAATGCATGGCAGCAAGACCATGAGACAGCTTGTCACAATCAGGAAGTAGAGAGCAGACAGGAAGTGGGCCAGGCTATAAAACCTCAACTCCCAAATGATAGATGATAGATAGATAGATAGATAGATAGATAGATAGATAGATGATAGATAGATAGATGATAGATAGATAGATAGATAGATAGATAGATAGATAGATGTGAATTAAAAAACCTTCAGGTCCCACCCTAGTGACCCACTCCCTCCAGTGGGTCCTACAACCTTCTCAAAGAGCGCCACCATATGGGGACTAAGTTCAAACATGTGAGCTTGTGGGGACATTTTCACACTCAGACCACACTGTTGAACTGGCTATACATTACTGTGTAACAAATTTCCCCTGAAACTTGACAGCTGAATGCAATACACACCATCTGACCCAGTTTATGGGGCTAGACCCAGGTGTGAGGAAGCTGGCATTTCAGACCCAAGGTCCTCATGAGGCCACAATAAAGCTATCACCATGTCTGGTGTTACAGACTGAGATTCTCTCCCACATTCCTGCTGTAGTTCTCTGCTCCCCTCTCCATGGGTCTCTCCTTGGTCCTGCTCAGTTCAGAGCCCCCAGGATAGGTGCAATGTTTTTACTATTCAGTCTTGGAGGCGGCTTTCCATCTAGTGGTCACACAGCTCAAGCTGAGTTTGGAAGGGAGTGATAATGGGTGTGATTCTCATGAAGCGGGGTCACGGGGGTCACCTTTCCAACAGGGGAGCTAAGTGATCAGATTTGCCATTTGAAGGCACTGCACTTGCTGTGATAGTGCGGATGGGTGGATGGGCCATGCACAGATGGAGGAGAAAGACTACAGCTGTGTGGCAAGGCTTTTGGTTGATTAGCAAGGTCTCCAGGGTAACCACTCAGTGAACAGTCAAACAACATCTGAGAAGCCACTGCTGCCTCCCAGGGATGCGAAGATGACCACAGCTCAAGAGGAAGAGATGGGTGGATTAAAGAATTATCTAATCTAGCATGTAGAATCTATGGATCACTAAAGGCAGGTGAGGCAGAGCCAGGGGTTCGTGGTTACCCTTAGATTTTTGGCTTGTGCAAATGGATATGTGTAGATGTCCTACCATAACAGGGAATGTCTTGGGGATGCATTTGTGATGGGAGAAGATGATGTCTGTGATTTTGACCCTATTGGATTTAGGGTGAATAGAAAAACTTTCAGGAGGAGATTAGGCATTATAGTTGGGAACCCAGAGTTCACAGGGCCAATCTACCTGGGTATTTGAAGGCATGAGTCACACAAATGATTGTTCAATACCACCAGAGAACCATCTAGAAAAGGTACACTGGGTCGAGAGAGGCCTTGGGCCAAACCTTGAAGAAAGGCAGCTTTTCACAGCCAGTGAAAGACTACAGCTGTGTGGCAAGGATTTCAGTCAATTAGCAAGGTCTCCAAGGTAACCACTTAGAGGACATTCACAAAAACCAGCCAGAGTCTTCTGGGGCTAATGGCCCCCCAGAAACCACTCCATGCCAGGTCATTAATGTGATGACGATCTCTGCCATTATCCCCAGGAGGGGTGCATGTGTGCTCTTCACTGCCTCGGTGGAATTTGGGCACTGCCCAGGGACTCGGCTCCATCTTCCACAAGACCACTGGCCTGGATGCTGCAGCAGCTAGTGAGGTCTGGGAATGCTCTCAGCACTCCTTCAGCAATGACTGAGTCAGAATCAGGCAGACAAAACCAGGTGGGTTTTCAGAGCCAATGCCACTCCTGCGAGAGTGACCTGGGTTGAACCCTATTGATCCCTGGCTCCTGCAGCCCCCTGTCTAGGTGGGGAAGACACTCAAGTTCTTCTGGTTCCTGGCACCCTGCTACTTGACTCCTTTGTCCAATAGTCCTTGGAATATTTGCTCTTTGCCTCTTCCCAGGGAACAATCTCCTGGATGTGACCCCATGCTGGGCACACTTGAACACTTGCCATGCTGCAAGATTGTTTCTTGTTGAACAAGGGATTCTGGGTATGGAAACTGTTCTGTTCCAGAAGTCAGACATGGGATTATAACCCTCATGAAAGTTTCCCTCAACCTCCTGATTTTCTACTCATTATTTCTTTCTGTTAGGGAGATGAAGCAGAATCCTTGTTGGCTGACTACATGCATTGGGGCTAGAGATGAGATTCTACCAACCACCGTCACTCAAGGCTGGGCCCAGCATCCTGAATGGATGCTGTACGCTTGTTCTTGTGATGATCACTGGGCATGTTCCTGGTGTCACAGCACCGCCAACCAGTTGCTTTCACTACCTGGGATTCTATCCCGTGATTATCGGCAGGCCTGGTTTTGTAAGAGGATTCCTCTGCAGTTGGCAGTGGCCAGTAGTGGAGCATCACCTCAGGACTTCTTGGAGGTGCCTCGGTCCTGTCTGTAGCATTCTCCTTGCTCCTGTTGTAGAATGGGGCCCTCTGAGCAAAATACTTGTCATCTTTATCAGATCAGCTGTGCCTGCTTGTGAGTGTCAATGATGATCAGGTCTGTGGACTGTTGGCATTCTCTCATGGGAAGAGATGGGGTAAATCACTGGAGTGACCCCACCTGAGTGAGTTCTAGCTACTCTTCCTACCCATTTGTATGCAATTCTGTCCCAACTGCACATGGTCTCAGGGTCTCAGGGAGGGGGCTAGAGAGAGGCTGGGGGGGGGTAGTGGAAAGGAGGTCCCGTCTGTACTGCTATGGGGAGGCCACCATATTTTTGGGATAGAGACTCCCTAGTGTGGTTGCTTTGGGGTCAGCCATGCTCCTACGAGTAACTCCTCACCCATGCTCTATAAGTGAGCCCAATAAACCCATTGGCTCCCCAGGGTGAACTTTGGTGGAATCTTACTTGTTTGTTATTGGAGCCCTTAGAAGGAGGTGGTAGGCATTGCTTTCATTTCCCCAGGGCTCTTCCACAGTCCACAGTCCTTGTGTGAAATATTCTCTTGGGTGTACCACTCTCTGATTGCTTCTGATCACTTCTTCCTCCTGCACTAGCAAGTCCAGCTTCTCTGGTACTGTGAGCCACTGTGGTGTTTTCTATAGTTCTGGGAGCCACCAGTATAGGGTGTTGGAATTCTCCCTTGTGGGCCAGGGCAGGGTGTTACATCCCTCTCTCCTCTTGGAAAACTTTCTCTGATCAACCTTACCTCCTGCCCCTTTCAGTGCCGAACTTCAAAGTC
Organism: Eospalax fontanierii; assembly: GCA_035773235.1. Classification (NCBI taxonomy): domain Eukaryota; kingdom Metazoa; phylum Chordata; class Mammalia; order Rodentia; family Spalacidae; genus Eospalax; species Eospalax fontanierii. Next base: position 2,382,580 of record CM069524.1, on the reverse strand, counting down.
TACCCAGGCCACCCCGAGCTGCTTCCTGCTGGAGCCCTTGGCTCTGTCCGGTAGACATTTTGGAATCTGCCTCTTTCTTCCTAGCAAGGAACGGTGTGCCTGGTGGACTGTGCTGTGGCTTAGTCTACTTATTGTGAGTGTGATCATGAGAAAAAAGACCTTCAGTCTGTCATAACAAATTCAGGAGCCAAGCGAAACAAGTTTGAAAACTCAAATTCTGCAGAATAGAACGCCAGCACAGAGAAGAGGCAAAAATGGCTGGTGTGGCAGTTTGGTTTCAGATGATGATTTTGAAGTGCCTGTCTATGAGAATGTCTTGTCCCCTTTTCCTCACAGACTAGTGCTACAGAGAGTTTCAGTCTTTGTTCTTGTCTAGCATAGACCCCCCTCCCCAAATTCTCCATTCTATTGGTACAGGACACAAAGCCTTCTCTAATGAATGTCACAGGGCTTGAGATTGCCTCTTTTTCTGATCCTGGTCTCAGTAGGTAGCAAACTGCCTGCAACTTTCCAACTCAGAGTTCTGACACAAACAGGTGCCGGCTGTCTGCGAAAGGAGAGCAGTCTAAAGCCTTCTTATTTGTGACTCTGATAAACTTTAAGCACACTTCATACTTCGAATGCACGGTGATGATTTATTTCTTGCATTGATCTATAGCCAGGAGAGGCAGTGAAGACCTTCAGAGGAGTATATGTTGCCCCACAGGCAGAGGCCTCTATACCAGCTTCAGAGGAGTCACCTCTGGATATCTCATGGTTTAGGGGAGGGGAAGGGACTCAGGACTGTTTATCAACTGTGATGTTCCCATCCCATATCTAAGATCTAGTCTTTCCCTAAAAGTGTTCTGGGTTTGGTGCAGTAGACCAATCCATAGGGAACTGAATTTTCTGTGGAACCAATGCTGTGATCATATTCTGGGCCTCAACCACCTGCCCCCTCCTCCCGCCAAGCTCACAGCCTTTTTCCACATTGCCTCCTGTTCCCCATCTTTCACTGACTCAGCACTGTGAGTCCTTTGGCACTTTCTTCAGGAGCCTTACCTCCCCTAAACAGCAGCCACCCAATTGACTGTCCTGTAGGCATTCTTCCTGTCGTTTTCAGAGATGTGAAGCATATGGTTCCTTCTTCTGGTGTATGACTTAGTTAACCACCAACAAAGTCCTAGTAATCTCTGGCTACTTGAGCCAGGGATTGTCTGTGGCATTCCTGCAAACTCCAGTGAGGTCCTCATCACTGGCCAGAAAGTGACCCACTTTGCTGACCATTTCAGTGAGCTTAGGTTGAGTTCTTCCTGAGGGCAGGTGTGAGCCAGAGACTGAACTGCTAAAAGGTTATGGGAAGGGCTACGTGGGATCACCATTTGTGGGAAAAACATGAAGGAAGAAGCAGGACAAGACAAAGAGCGCTCTCGTCACCAGTCATTCCTGTGTGTGTGTCCATATTTGTATCTGTATCTGTGTGATGCTGTGATGGGTCACAGTGCATATCACTACATCCAGCTGTTTTACTTGGGTTCTGAGGAATCAACTTGGGTTCTTCTGCTTGCCTGGCAGGCCCTTTCCTGACCAAACCAGCTCCCCAGAGAGACTCAGGCACTTTGAAATGCAAAATCTGCTTTATCAAGCCCCATAGAGCTTTTGAAATTGAACTGACCCTTGGGAATGCCCTGCCCCGGGCATGGCAGGAACTTTATATCCTGGCATGAACAGTCATTATATGTAGGTGCTTTGAAAAATCACCCCGACCCTTTTCTTAAAGACTAACTGGTGATCCTGCCATTTCTTACAAATGATTTGAAGATAATATGCGCTATTTTAAAACATATTATTCTCCCTGAATACTGTGAGCTATTTGAGGTGAAACATATCACTTATTCATCTTGTAATTGCTCAGAGTTAACATACTATCTGAGCCCTCGAATGACCTCAGTGAGTAGTGGGTTGATGAAGAGAGAGGAACCAATTTGTCCTGAAGATCAGTTGCTTTATTTAAATTGGGCTCCCTGGGAAGAGATGCTAGTAGATACTTCCAGAAGGAAAGTTTGCTGGGAATGTTCTTAGTTTGGATGGATGGAGTTGAAAGGAAGAGGAGAGAACTGTAGAGGGGTAAGAATTAATTCATTACATTCAGAGCAAATGTCTCAGTCCATCATAGGGATCCAGTCACTTCCAGAGTGGTCCTACTTTTGGCCAGGAGATGGGTTCTCCAACTTCTTTGATAAGCAGTACCCTGACCTTGAAAGAATGCACCACCTTGGTCAGAGCTGTCTAGGCAAGCAAACGGTGCCCCCAGACACCAAGGGAGAGCTCAGTGTGTAATGTGCACATACTGCCTTGTGCTGGTAAAGTCTTGTCCTCAGCGCTCAGTCTCTGTGAGAACTCTGAGGAAGGGGCAGGATTAGTAGGGATGACAAGAGTCAAAGTGTGGTCAGTCCATTTTCATTTGGGCCTCCTGTCTTCTTCTGGGAACTATATGACTTACGTCAGAGTTACCATCTGTTGGGAGAATTTTTTCCCTGAAGAGATATATAAACAATGTCTACCCCCTGCTCATAAGGTCCCAAGGTCGAATCAAAGCATAATTCTATCAAAGTTCACCCTGAAGAACCAATAATTTTATTAGGCTTACTTACAGAGCATGGGGGTGTACTGGCAGGGACACGGGTGACCCTAAAACACCCGCATCAAACAGTCTCCATTCAGCATGGATGATGGCTTCCCCAAAGTCAAGTACACAGAACTTTCTCTTTTCCTGGTCTTCCCAAGTCTACGTACTCTGACCCTTCCCAGAGACCCTGATGCTGAGTGTAATTAGGGTAGTCCGTAGAACTGGCTGGGAGGAGTGATTGGGTGCTCTGCTGAGGGTCCCACGACCCTCTTCACCTTTTCCTTAAGGAGAGAGTGCCAGCAGTCCATGATGTTCCCATGATGAGGGAAGTGTTCCTCCTTAAACACCAGCTGAGCCTCAATGTGCTGAGATAACGTGCAAATGGAGTTGTATTGGTTACTTTTCTGTTGCTGTGATAGACCACCATGATCACAGGCAGCTTAAGGAAGAAAGACTTTATTTGGACTTACAGTTCCAGAGGGTACAAGCTCACCATGGGGGGAGGCATGGCAGAAAGCTGAGAATGTACATTTCAACCTCAAACAGGAAGCAGAGAGAGAACTGGAAGTGGGTGAGGCTATGAACTCTCAAAGCCCGCCCCCACTGACCTGCTTCCTCCAGCAAGGCTGCTCCTAAAGGTTCCATGATCTCCCCCAAACAGCACGAACAACTGGAAACCAAATATTCAAATTCATGAGCCTGTCAGGGACATAACACATTCAGAGCACCACAGGGGTCAAGGTCAGTGATCCTAGGGATTGCCTGGCAGGCTAGCCACACACTGCTGCCTCCTAACCTCCGCAGAGTTCCCCCAGATGCCTACCGGAGGAGTGAAAATGAAGTTTAATAGCCTCTCCTGGATACTGAGACATTGATGGCTGAGTTCTGAGTTCCTCAGACCTCGATAAGGATTTTGCATCAAGGCAACATTTGTTTAGTTCTTGTTTTCTGACAGTAGCCAGTAAGAAATCGTCCTGGAAGAATGTAATGCCATCTTTCATCCTGATATCAGATCATACATGGTTAATGGCCTGTTAGAAATGAAGAACTGTGCCCATAGGCTGTTGTAAACTACCTAGTGCTGCAGAGCTGAGCATCCAAGATTTGACAGATATGCTTCAAATCTCCTTGGAGCAGGTGGTTTCTGGAGGCTGTAGGTGAAAGGTCTGGATCACAGGCAGGGTGAGACACAGAGTCACTTGGGAAGAAGGAACCTCAACTGGAGAACTTCTTTAATCAGACTGGCCTGTTGCCATGTCTGCAAGGCCTTTTCTCGATGGCTAACTGATGTGGGAGGGTCCAGCACACTGCAGGAGGGGCCATTCTTGGACAGGTCGGCCTGGGCTGTATACAAAAGACAGCTGAGCAAGCCTGGGGATTGAGGCAGTCAGCACCCTTCCTCTGTGGTCTCTGTTTTAGTTCCTGGTTCAGGTTCCTGCCCTGAGTCCCTGCCATGACTGATATCTATAACCCACATAAACTGTCCCAAATTACTTTTGTTCAGTGTTTTATCACAGCAACACAAACTAGAATACCTATCTATTTGCTTTCTCTCTGTGTATATTCATATGCGTGCAAGTCCACGTGTGTGTGTGTGTGTGAGTGTGTGTGTGTGTGAAGGCATGTACATGTAGTGGTCAGAGGTCAACCTCAGGTGTCATTTGTCAGGTGCTGTCCCTGTGTACTGAGGCAGCATCTCTCACTGGCTCAGAGCTCATCCAGTTGGCTAGGCAGACTGCCATTGAGGCCCAGAGATCTGCCTGTCTATATCAGTGCCAGATTACAAGTTATGTGACAACAGCCCAGGGTTTCTTTATGTGGATTTTGTAGATCAAACTCAGGTCCTCATGCTTGCATGGTAAGCTCTTTACCCGCTGAACTGTCTCCCCAGTCTAAGCCTACCTCCTTTCTACCTGTAGAGATTGTATTCAGAATTGTTGTGTGTTGTGGATATGCAGAAAACTGTAAGAGACTGTTTTAGGAGACAAAGCTAAGATAGAGCCTGAGATGTAGCTTAAGTTTTAGTCATGTGATATCAGCTGCACTTACAAACTTGACTCTGAGGGTCCAATGATGCCCCTCAGACAGTCACCTTGTTGGTCCAACTGGAGGCAAGTAGTGGTAGAAACAGGAAAGGAACTTATTCTGTAAGGCCGTATCAGGAGGGGCAGAGACCAGGGACTCAAGTCCCATCCTCAGAGTGCTAACAAGAGCTTTGTAGTTCTACAGGGAAGGAACAAAGGCAAAGGTCAGGGGCCTACATAGCTAGGGGGTCAAGCCAGATGTGTGATTATCTCAGGATGGCTGTAGGGAGCCTTGCAGGTGATAAGAAAGGAATCTAAGTCAGCCTACCACAGAGACATGCACACGTATCTACTCACTACCACACTAGTCACAATAGCTAAGATACGGAAGCAGCAAGGAGCCCATCAACAGATGAGTACGTGAGAAGACTGAGAATGTGTATAGAACCCAGAGTCTTTCAGCCAAAGAATAACACAATTGTGTCATTTTCAGGAAAATGAATGGAATTGGAGATCATCTTATTAAACAAAATAAGCCAGACTAACTTGATTTTTGATTTTCCTTTCATATGTGAAACATTCTCTGTCTCTGTCTCTCTTCCCTCTTACACACACACACACACACACACACACACACACACACACACACACGAGGTTATTTGAGAAGAGGAAGCAGACCCATAATATGGGGAGGAGGGAGAGGGAGAAGACAAGCTAACGGGAGGTGAATGTGGTTCAAGTACATCATACTCTTGAATATCTTTATGAACCTCGTCACTTTGTACACTGGAGACATGCTAATAACAGTGCTGTTTTTAACATAAAGTCACTGCGGCCCGGGGGAGTTTCAACACTTGTCACAAGATGTTTATTGATCAGCCTTGTCCTTCCTAGAATCTGAGACGGCTGCAGAAGAGAATGGTCCAGAGAAAGAACAAGTCAGAACGGCAAGATGGAGTTGGTGAGAGTCAGCACTTGGCTCTCCTGCAGGTCAGTAATTTGAGACTTCTAGGCACCCCTGTGATGGCCTGGGACAGGACTTTGTAAAAGCAGGCCCTGATAATCTGTTGATTGTGATGGCCCTGAAATTATTATTTTATTTCCTGTGAGTGTGCGTGTGCACATGCACGTATGTGTTGAGGATGGATCCAAGCCCTCACACATGTTAGGCACACAGTCTGTCATCCAGCTATACACATAGCCCTTTTAATTTTTCATTTTGAGGCCGGGTCTTGCTAAGTTAGTCAGGCTTATCTTGAACTTGCTCTGTAGCCCAAACAGGCCTTGAACTTGAACTTGAGATTTCCTGCCTCAGCCTCCTGAGTAGCTGGGACTACAGGCCTGTACAACAGGGCCCAGCCTTCCTACAGATCTTGACAGTATCTCGATGATGACTTTCATCTTCAACAGGGAGTATTACCAGTGTTTGATGAACTCCCCGAAAATGATCAGCGTATCTTCCTGCAGAGTAGAGCAGGAATCTGAGAAAGGCAGACAGATGTGGTGCCAGGGCAGCGATGCCAAGCTGTCAAGCTTGACCCTGCTTTTAGCCACCCTTCAGGGCCTGCAGGCCCAAGGGCAACTGGTGACTCAGCCACAGCAGCCTAGAAGGCCCCAGTGCCGGCTTTTATCTCTACTACATTGTTTTATATGAACCTACTCGAGAGCCTCTCTCTCTCTCTCTCTCTCCTCTTGCCCACACATACTTGTATGGAGGTCAGAGGTCGACCTCAGGTGCCTCCCTCCATTACCATCCACCCTGTGCTCTGAGACAGTGTCTGTCCCTGAATCTGAGCTCCCTGACTCTGCTCGGCTCTCTGGCTAGTGAGCTCCAGGGTCTACTTGTCCCTGCCTCCACAGCACTGGGATTACAGACGCCCGCCACCACACTCAGTTCATTCGTGGGTCCAAGGCATCCAAACTCAGGTCTTCATGCTTGTGCAGTGGGCACTTTATCCACTGTGTCTATCTCCCCAGTCCCATCAGCTGCTTTTCAGTGTGTCTTTAGGTAAGGCACACAACTCTCCTGTGTCCTGAGAGTTCCCAGACAGTCCGCATGGCCTCCCAGTGCCCCCAGCACCCCAAGCTGCTTTGAAGAGCACTGGAGGCTGCATCCTCTTCAATTAAAACCACCTGGATTTCGTGACAAGTCCCAGGGGGCTTTGACACATCTCAGAAGGAGGTGAACCACTGTCATCCCTGAGACTCTAATGATGCCCAGACATTGCTTGGAAGTCTCTGAGAAAGAGCTGGATAAACAGCTCTTTCAAAAGGACAGATTCCCCCAGGGAGGTGACAAGCTTATGAAGACAGTGAAGTCCATCAGACTGTTCTCTTGAGCCTCACAGACTCAATTATAGCCTGTTGGGAATGCCTGATGCTGACAGCCTTGTGGAGATGGGACTCACATCTCACCTGCAGGAAGAGCACACTGTGCTGAAAGCTAATTCACCCTCTTTCTCTACTGCTGGGATTTCAGGTGTACATCGCATTGCCTGGTTTATGCAGGGCTTGGACTTCATGCATGCTAAGCAAGCATACAAGCTGCGTTTCCTGTCCAGTGTCTGTTTACTCTTTGCATTACGTATAACACCTGTAAGCATGCACATGTCCCTATGCCATCTCTTTTTATGTCTACAAAATGTTTCTTGTCAACTTTTGAGAAAAACTACCTCAATAGATTTCATGTGACCAATACATATTAAGATAATTATGACAAAATTAACCATTGTGACCCTGAGTTTTAAATGTCAAACACAACTCGTCACAATCTACAATCATCTGGGAAAAGTTTTAATGGGGGATTGTCTAGATCAGATTGGCCTGTGGGCATGTCTATGGGGATTATCTTGATTGCTAGTTGAGATGGGAAGTCACACCCTGAAACTGGGTGGCTCCTTTTCATGGCCTGGGCCCTAAACTGCAAAGCGTCAAGAGAAAAGGCTGAGCAGAAGCAGTAAGACAGCAGGTGCAATCATTGCCCTCCTCTGTAGAAGTGATGAAACCAACTGCATAAGTTCACTCTTTGGCTTCCCCTGAGTGAAGGACTGTAACCCGGAACTGTGAGCCAAATAACTCATTTCTCCCCCAAACTGATTTTGTTCAGGGTGTTTGATCACAACAACAGAAATGAAACTAGAAGAACCTCTTTGCTTTCCTTTCTGGAAACTCAGCTAAGGGTTAACAATCCCTCTTAAGTCTGTAGCACCCGTCAGAATCCATGGCTCCAGGCCAATGTGCCTGCCAGTCATTCTTAAATGGTCCATGAACATTTTTAAGGGGTTAAAGAAAAACCATAGAAGAACAATGGTTCACAGTGCTTGAAAATTCCATGGAATTCAACTTTCATGTTCTACAAATAAAGTCTTATTGGCTCCTGGCCAACTGTATGTTCCCAGATTGCCAGGAAATATTTTTTTTTTTTTTTGCTAAAGAATGGGGTTGAGTAGTTATCAGGAGAGATTATAGAATTTAGAAAGCCTAAAATAGTTACTCTCTGGCTCTCTACCCAAAGTTTGCCAGTCCTGGCATGAATCCTTCATGCGTGTACGTCGTTGCTGATAGTTTTGGGGCCTCGCCTTTCAAGGTCCCAACCCAACCTACAGCAAGAGCCTGCCATTATGCTGGCCTTCTAGGAAAAGCACAATTCTCCTCGTCGAGTCTGGATGTAGTTTGCTTCTATAGATAAATAGCAGTTTGTCAATAGCATTTGACCATGCTATTTATTTTCTAATGAGAACTATTGAATTCCCTTGAAAACTAAGTTCTCACCAGTTAATTTCTTTTGAGGGGACAATTAGAATTGTGTACAATGGATTTGCTTAAAGTCAGATTGCAACTATTATCAGCAAGGAAAGGTTTTCCTTCTAAATGTCAAAAATGTCTCCTCTAATTAGTGAATTATTATAGAAGACAAAACAAGAAACAATCCAGCTGTATTCAGTTTAAATGCAGACCATTGTTACACCCGACAGGCCCCCAAGAGCCTTAGATGCTGGGCGGAATAGTGACGAACTTAGCGCCTTAGTTTAGCAAAGGCACGGAACTCAGAACAACAATTGTATTGGGCTTTCCCCTCATTTTAATTCTCTGAAATGTTTGCTGGGAGGGAGAGAATGTGGGAAAAGTGGGGTCAGCCCGCCACCGGAGCAGTGGGTTAGCAAGGACAAAGAGGAGCTCTTCCTTTAGTTTCTGAAGCCCTCTCAACTGGGGTCTTACGTGTCTGGACACATGTCACTACCTGGTGACTGCCACTGCTGGCAGTCAGGAGTGAGGAGGACAGAGGCTTATGCTGCCAGCTGGCGCTTTGGAGCCCGAGATCCCTTCTCAACTCCACTTTGAGGAATCTCCCATAATGAGCCTCTCACCATGACTTCCTTTTTCTGTTCATGCTTTAGATTTTTTGATTCACTTATGTTTATTTCACATGTATGAGTGTCTTGCCTACATGTATGTAAGTGCACCTAAAATGCACACAGAAGTCAGAAAGAGGCATCAGGTTCCCTGGAACTGGAGTTTCAGATGGTTGTTAGCTGCCATGTGGATGCTGGGAACTGAACCCAGATCCTCTGTAAGAGCAACTCGTGCTCTCGACCACCAAGACGGCCTCCAGCCCCTGTTTTTCATGCTTTTAACCCTTTGATGGATCTACAACCTCATTCTGGTGTGGTCAACTGTTATTTTAAATAAATAAATAAATTTGACACAGGGTCTTATATAGCCAGGGTTGGCTTCAAATTCTTGGTTTTCCTGGGTCTACCTTCTGAGAATTTTGATTAAACTCTTATTTTGAGGGTTGGAGAGATGACCCAGTAGGTCATAGTACCAGCTACTAACCCTAAGGCACGAAGTTTGATCCCCAGGACCCACATGGTGTAAAGAAAGAACTGACTCCTGCAATTTGTCCTCTGACCTTCATATGCACTTTGGGCCACATGCACACACACACCCACATACACGCACACATAAAGAAATGTAGAATAAACTTTATTTTGAGGCCATTGTAGATTTGCATATGGTTGTAAGAAATAATGCAGAAAGACCACACTTGCCCCTCATCTGAGTTCCCCACTGGAACATCTTTTAACATCAGAAGAAAGTCTGTAGAAATGGCTGAGCAGTTAGGAATGCTCGTCGCTCTTGCAGTGGACCAGAGTTCAATTCCCAGAATCCACATTGGGTGACTCACAATTGCCTGTAACTCCAGCTGCAGAGAATCTGACACTCTCTTCTGGCCTCTACAGGAACCTACATGAATGTGTACACACACACACACACACACACACACATGCACACACTACATGCCATAAATAAAAATAAAATAAATCTCTAAAGTAATACCAGTAGAATAAATACGGTGGTGATATTGGCATTGCTAAGGCAGCAGATCTTACATAGATTCTATCAGGCATGTGTGTGGGGTGTGGTCTATGGTGAGGGTGGGGTGTATTTACTTCTGTGCAATTTTACTATGTCTGTTTGCAGCAGCATTCAGGGTGGCTTTGTTCCCACACAATCCCTCCCATTGTCCTTTGGGAGCTACACCCACCTTCTCCTACCTCATCACTGCACACTTCACCCATCATTTCTATTCATCAATCTACTCCTTTCTATGATGTGTCATTTCAAGAACATGCCATGAATGGCTTTGCTGTGGCTGGAATCTTGGATCCCCGAAGTGAAGTCTGAGAAGCAGAGGCGAAGTCTCTCTCTGACCTCCTTCCTCTTGGTGCTTGCTTCAGTTTCTCCTGTAGAAACTAGAACTTCTCCTTTGCCAACATGGGCCCTAGAAACTGTCACCTTCCACTCCTGCCCATCTTGGAGCTGGTCATAAAACAAGTCTCTGGCCTACGTTTCTGATAACTGATCCCAAGGTGCGGTTTCAGAGGGAGTCCTGACTGCCACCTGAAAGGGACGAATACCTCACTGAGAGACCAAAGAGAAGACAGACGGACATGGCTGGCTTTCCCCCAAGTCTGTTAACTCTTAGCTTAACCCTGGAAATGAGTTACTGGAGATGGGCCTTGTGGCTTTATTACCCAGCCTCACTTCCTGCTTTCCCTCTGCTTCCGGACTGCCCCTGTGACGGGACCTGCTGCCATGTCCTCCCTGCCTTGACGGGCTGTGTCCTTCTGGAACTGAGAGGCAAAACAAACCATTTTCCCCTCAAGTTGCTTTTGTCTGAGCATTTCGTCATCGCAGCAGGAAGGAAGCTAAGACGCCCGCATACGGTACACGGCAAGCAGCGGGCACAGAGGACTCCTGTTGAAGCAAATACTGCTCACCTCTCCCATCTGTTTCACTCTTTGCACACAGTACCATTTTTGATCTACAATTCTGTCATCCTTGTGGACTTTCGGTCTGGATGAGCAGTGATCTTCCTAGCAGATGACTAGCATTGGGTCTCAGGCGGATGTCCCCATTCAGGTTGACCATCCCTTTTATGAAGGGCTTGGAAACAAAAGTGTTTCAAATCTGGGACATTTTGAAATTTTTGGAATATTGGCATAAACTTAAGCAATTGGAACATTCTTATCTTTAAAAATATTAAATATGAAGTTCTACAAAACCCTGCAACTTTCTGAAAAAAGACAAAATGGAGTTTGTGTCTAGAGACAAGTATACCTGCAATCACTATGTGGACAATGGAAAGGTCTGCGTTACCTGGAGAGTCTAAACCCAGGGTTCAGATTCACATTTATTGATGAGAGCTGGAAAATTCCAGTAGAACCAATAAGGTGTCCACAGCTTGTTTGTTTGAGCCGCTTAACATGGTATCTAAAGGAACGAATTCCACTAGTCTCCAGTTGGCTTCTCGGCTTTCTGCATGAATGGAGGTTCCCACGGGGTCCATTCCCATCACTTCACCCAGGTCTCTCCTCCACCTGCCTAATTGCCGCCCCTTTGCAAAAGTGCTGCTGCCCGCTACCATCTTCCACATGCTTGATGAAATCAAAGTTGAATTGATGGCTCTATGAACACTCTGCCTCGGTATTGACCATGGAAAAACAGATCTCAAATAGAAAAGTCCTGTTTGGTCTGCCAAAATCTCTTAGTTCCTGAAATATTGAGGTTTCAGTGTGAAAATCTGAGCCTTGTGCTTTCAGAAAGATCCTGCTTAGGCTATAGCTTTAGCAAATTTTCTAACAACCTTGATCTATAACACTTTCTGGGGAAGGGCTTGCAGTGTTGGACTCTAGTAATCAGCTTACAATGGGTTTGCTTCATCGGCTCAGAGTTTCGGCCTCTTCTTTCCATTTCTTTGTTTCTGTGTGTGAAAATGTGAACGTTAAGTGCAGGTACCTGTGGAAGCCAAAACAGGACATTGGATCCCTTGGAGCTGGAGTGTCAGACAGTTGTGAGTCACCTGATGTGGGTGCTAGGAACCAAACTTGGGTCCTCTGAAAAAGCAACAAGTGTTCCTAACCACTGAGCCATCCTCTCCAACTCCACAGCCTCATCTATTGGGATTCTTTATTGTAACCTTGTTCTTGTCTATTGTTTCATAGTCCCTGTTTCATAGTCCCGTCTTGCCGTCTCAACACTCACTCAGCTGTAGGGTCGTGGACTTGAGGATTCCTCCACTGGTCAGACTGACTGTGCCTACACATGCTGTGGTAGTTTGAATGAGAATGTCCCCCATAGACTTTTAAGGTCAGACTAAATGCATTTTGCATTTTATATGGTCATGAGCTTATGGAGACCAGGGAGTAGAATGTGGTGGTTTGAATAAAAATGTCCTCCGTAGGCTCTAAGTATTTGAACATTTTGTCCCCAGCAGGCAGCCTGCTTTGTGAGGTCTTAGAAGGTGTGGAGGAAGCACATCACTGGGGCGGGCTTAGACAGTTCTTAAGCCTTGCTGGATCTCCACTCACTCTCTGCTTCCTGTGCCTGCTTGAAGATGTGAGCTCTTGGCTTCTGCTCCTACTCCAGCCACCTCTGCCGCCATGCCTCCCGGCCATGACTCTTGCCCCTTTGGAACTGTAAGCTACATAAACTCTTTTTTAATGAGTTCCCTTGGTCAGTGTTTCTATCATAGCAACAAAAAAGTAAGACATATGCCAAGGCTGTTCGGCCTGCAGCTAAGGTTCACAGTGCTTGTGGGGTGCACACCCCTAGGTGTTTGGGGTTCAAGTTCTGAGTGGCATACTAAATCCAGGTGCTTCCTCTCCCTCCGAATCTGGTGATTAGGTAGTAAAAACCTGAGCAGCATCCTTGTCGTGGTTTGTATGTAAAACGTCCCCCAGGCTCATGTCTTTGAACACTCAGCTGGTGGTACTATTGGGGAGGTTGGGGAACTTTCTAGTGTGAGAAGCACAGTTGTTAGAAGTGACTCACGGGAAAGGGAAACAGCTGAAGCATGTGGATAAAAAGCATGTACACTGTATGTCTCAGCCCCTTGAATGGTGCGTGACACACAGAAAGACTTGACAAAGGTGAGAGGCGAGTGCCTTGTGAAGATGGAAGGAACCCTGGGGTCACTAGGCCCCAGATTCCCACAGCCTCTCTGTAGGATGCTCATGCAAGCTCAGCCTTCCATCTCCAACTGGTATTACCTGGCCTGAGAAATGTCTTTACTCACAAAGGTCAAAGTGGGTTGAGTGGCAGCTACCAGGATGATCCATAGGACTGTGAACTGAGCATAACACAAGCAGCAGAGATGAGGACTGAGGGTCTGACCTTCCAAGAACAGAGGACCCTGGTGTGCTTTCAGGAGCCTCTTAGTGCCCCATGGCACCCTGCATCCTTGTTTTTCTGTGTGCTCAGATCTGACATGATGTTAAATTCCTCCAAGTCTGATGACCCCAGAGGGATCAGTTCCTTGGTCTTAATATCAGACTGTAAGAAAGAGGTTGAGAGGGACTGTTTGCAAAGGGGTTGGGGATTTAGGGTCCTATCTGAGTTCTTTTGACTGGGACTGCAGAGCACATATTGAGGAGTAAGAAGGGACTCAGTATCAGAGGGATGCCTACTATCAAGTTAATGGCGTATCTGGGATGCTCCCGTAAGGCCATGACTTTGCATGGAGCCTATGCTAGTCCAGGGTACTGTTGTCTCCTCCACCAGGAAAAGACATCCGCAGTTTGCATTATGGTTCTTACAAACACAGGATGTACCTTGCATCATAGAATCGAACGTCAGCTCATATCACGTCTCCTGCCGGTCACTCACCCCTCTTCCCCAACCATAAAATTATGCGATGAGCCTGATGCCCTTGACAAGGTCAGATATCCCTGAAAATAGCTATAAGATTGAGGGCCTCTTCTATTCTGCCCTTGGCTGAAATGCCACTATGTTTTGTGGTGAAGAAACATGAACAAGTGTCAGAAAAATGCATGTGGTCTCCTTGACACAGTGGCCATCCCCAGCCAGGCTTGATATGTGGTCCCCTTGACAGAGTGGCTGTCCCTGGCCAGAGCTTGGTATGTGGTCCCCTTCAGAGAGTGGCCATCCCTGGCCAGCACTTGGCATGTGGTCTGACAGAGTAGCCATCTCTGGCCAGGATTTGGCATGTGGTCCCTTTCACAGAGTGGCCATCCCTGGCCAGAGATGGCTTCTGTTAATATCAGAATCATTGGATTGGCTCCATGGCTCATATCCACACCAACTAGAGCCCACGGGCATCCAGCCTGAGCCGGATGAGTCAGGAATGAATGGAGAGCTCCCCACCCCCAAACCTGTCATTGCCATGTGGCCTGTACCCCATATCATCGGCCATTCAATATTTTATGAATGACACCTTCCAAGATCTGTTGGCGCATTTGGTGACTGCCTGCCTCTCTGACATGCTGACATATTCTCAGGGACAGGCACTGCACACTGAGCCAGTCCAGATGGCCTTGGCTCCCTCTACCAGCTCCTTGCCTTGCCAAGCTAGACAAACACAGCTTTTTGACCTCACAAAAGTAGGGTGGCTCTGTGTTTTACCTCCCTGTGGACACTCATGTGGCCCCACCTGCTTTGCCCATGTCTGCTGCAGGCATGCCACATGGGACCCTGGCACTCCTCATTTTCCTGGGGCTTACCAGCCTTACAAAAGGACCTCGCTCTTCCCCTTGTAGGGCTGACTGGATGTTTCCCTAGAAAAAGTAAGCTCTCTGGTACTGAGCTGAATCTCTTATGGCCTGTGAAACCACAAAGCTTGGGGATCGTGCAGTGCCTGACAAGGGAGCTGATGCATCAAAGGGAAGGCGGGGACACGGAACCTCTGCCCCCTGAAGCACGTGACATCTGAATGCAGCCTCCTCGCCGGCTACAGTGTAGCCCAGAGGGAAGATACCTACCCAAGGTCATGCATTACCTACTGGCAGGGAGGTGTGTGTTAGAAACTGCCATCTCTGTCTCTGTCTCTGTCTCTCTCTGTCTCTGTCTCTGTCTCTCTCTCTCTCTCTCTCTCTCTGTGTGTGTGTGTGTGTGTGTGTAGAGGCCAGGGGACCACCTTGACCATCTTCTCTCAGGTGCCATCCGCCTTGACTTTTTTTGAGACAGGGTCTACTTACCAAGTAGGTTTGATTGGCCATCCAGAGAGCCCCAGGAAGCCCTTGTTCACCTCCCCAGCATGCTACCACACATAGCTTTTATACAAGGGCTCTGCGGACTGGATCCTCATGCTTACCAACTGAGCCATCTTCTCAGTCCGAGAACCCACCACCTGTCACTCTCCGTAGGCATAAAGTGAGGTGCTGTTGCTCAGTGGTGCTGCTGATATTGGGTGCACATGGTCACAGGAGCACATATATCAAAGTTTTGGTGTCACTTATATGTTTCTTTGATGGAGCAAGTATGCAGTTCTAGGCAGTTGGGGACTAGCGGTTGAGAGCAGAGCTCTGAGTTCAGCAGTCTGCTGGAGGCTGGTTTAGCTGCACCCTAGTCCCTTGCTCCAGGACAAGGTACTCAGACTTGGTGGATGCTGTTTCTTCCTCTATAGAATGGACTTGACTGAAAGCTGTCCCTCAAAAGGCTGTCGAGGGAGAAAAACAAGACTGTGCAATGTCTTGCCAAGTGGTAGAACTGAGGCCCCCACATGGTTCCTGAGCTCACTTGGTGTCTTCAATGTGTCTATTCCTCACCCATCTGTCTTATGAATCTCTTTAGAATTTGTCTGAGAGGGAGAATTTGGAGGCACACTACTGTCTCTGATGTATCCTGTCTGGCCCAGATGGCTTGCAGGGTGGGGGTGGGTAGGGCCAGCTGGCTTGTGGAGCACCAGAACACCTCTTCCTAGCCCTCTGCTTGGGCCTTGTTAATAGCCCATTGCTCCTAGAGTCTTCCCTCCCCCAGCAACATTTTTGGAAGAGGCGTTGACTACTTTCTGTGGAGAGAGAGGCCAAGGGCGGGTCTTATTTGCATGCCTGTGGCAATGATTAATCTTGGTTGTCAATGTGATTGTGTATAGAATCACCTTGGAAATATATCTCTGGGCACCTCTGTGAGGATTCCCAGAGAGGTTTAACTGGGAAGGGAAGAGCCTTCCCCAGCAAGTGCAGGCAGCACCGTCCCATGCACTGAGGCCCTAGATTGAATGACAAGGAGAAATGGAGCTGAGCACTCACCTCTCTGCTTCCCGACTGTGGATCCAACATGACCAGCTGCTTCGAGCTCCTGCCGCAACACCTTCCCCACCATAACGGACTGCACCCTCAAACCGTGAGCCCAAATAAACCCTTCCTTCCGCAGATTGCTTTTGTCACTTATTCTGCCACAGCAATGGAAAAAGCCACCAATACACTTGTTTTCTCTAGATTCTTTTGCCTTTAGGATACCCAGAGGGCAACTGAGTCCCTATAACAGTGGGCACACCTTTATGCACGACGATGTGATGGTTAATCTCCATTGTTAACTTGGCTGGATTTGGCATCTCCTCAGAGATATCCCTGGGCATGTCTGTGAGAGTATTTCCAAGAAAGATCAACTAAAGAGGGAAGGCCCTTCCTGAGTGTGGGTGATGTCAGCCCATGGGCTGTGGGCCCAGACTAAATGAAGGGAGAAGAGGAGAAAGACACCAGAGAGCCAACACTACGGCCACACTCCTGTGGAGACTGGAGGGGTTCCAGCCTCGAGCTCCTACCGAGCTCCTGAACCATGAACTCCACCCTGCCTTCCCCCAGGATGACCCGTATTCTCAGTTCATGAGTCAAAAGAAATCCTTAAATTGCTTCTATTATGCATTTTTTCACAACAATGAGAAACGTAAGTAATGCAGAGGGGAAGGGGAGAGCAGAGAACACAACTGGCAGGCCTGTTGCCCAGACCTGTTTAATAAGTGACTTTCCCAGTGACCTTCCAGTCTGTGCTGCCCACTCTTTTGGCATCCTAAGATCACTGGCTGGTGGACAGGACAGTATTCTCAGGTGCTGCTCCTGCTGCAAAGAACCAATTAGAAGCATGTATGCTCACAGATGCTCTTGAGCCAGCAAAGGAAGCAGCCATGGCCCAGGAAGACGGATCCAGCTACTAGAACAATTCAGTCAGAAGCACCATCTGGCCAAAGAGGGAAAAGTCAAAGACCCCTGAGAGTCCTGCTACGATTCTTTGACGGAGCTGTTTCCAGAGGCAGAGGAAGAGGAGACTCTCCAGAGGAGCGGCCCACAAGCTGTGCAGGGAGCTCCAGAGACTCGGCTTTTGTGAGTTGTTACCTGTGCTGGGTGGACTTTTCAGTGACGCGCCTACCTTTGATTCCTCCCTGTTCTTGTAAGTAATCCCTTACACATACTCTTGTAAGTACCCATAATAAACACATTCGTTCACCAACCTAGACAAGGGTAGAATTGTCTGGGGCAAATAGATATGTGTTCACATCTCCTCAGGAAGAGTCACACAATAGATTTGGGGAATGAGTTGGTGTAGATTTTCTGGTAAGGAAGATTCATGCTGAGACTTGAAGGGAGAGAAAAAAAAGGAGGAACAGAACAGAGACACATGGCACTTGTCAAGATAATTCTGGCAGAAGGGCTGAGGAGAATGGAGAATTCTTTATGGTGCATCTGAGGAAAGAGTTAGTGATAGAAAGGCAAACCCACTAATAAATCAGGCCGGGCAGGAAATTAACGACGGCTCTGAAATGGCTGAGGAGCCAGTCTCATTCTTCAAGCCCTATTCTGCTTCAGGATGGAAAGGAGAGGAGTCACGGAGTTCGCTCAGGAGCCACTAGAACTGGAAAACTGGGACCTCAGAACACCCATGTACCTGAGCTGTGCAGACATGCTCCTTAGGGGCCTTAGACTGATCGGCACCCACTGCCCACAGTGTCCCAGGTGCTTCACTTCCTCCACGGCTGTTCTAAATGAGGGTTACACTAAAGAAGATGCCCAGTATTCCTGGTGGAACCATAGGGAGGCGAGGAAAAGAGTCAAGCAAGAGGGCCCTGTCGGGACTGGAGAGATGGCTCAGCGGTTAAGAGCACTGGCTGCTCTTGCAGAGGACCTGGGTTCGATTCCCAGGCCCCACATGGTGGCCAACAACCATCAGTAACTCCAGTTCCAGGGGATCCAGTGCCCTCTTCTGACCTCCTTGGACATTGCACCACACCCATACACTTACATGCATGCAGGCAGGCAGTATACTCTTACACATAAAATTAAAATAATAAATGAAATATTCTAAAAAGAATGCCCCGTCCATTAGCAATGATATCTGGTACATTAGCAATGATATCTGGTACATTAGCAATGATATCTGGTACAGGCAAGTTGCAGTGCCCATGTGGAAAAGCATCTGTCCATATTCGGCATGACTTTGAACCCAGTGATGTTCTCAGAAGCAGTCTCATTTCTCTTCATTGCCTAATGCCAGCCTCAGGAGGGAAGCACTTGCTCGCTGGGTTTGTTTGCATTCTTTGTGCCTCTCTGAACAGTTCACAGAGCACGGAGGTTAGGTCAGTCCACACACCCACGTGTGAATCTGTAGGATCTACTGTTGACAGGCTGCTGGGTCCTGATCTGCTCCACGGGTGCTGACAGTTTCATGTCACCCCCTGTCTTGGTCCCTGCTCCTTCCGTGTGCAGGCACATTCCTTACTCTTGGTTTTCCTGAGCCTCTTTCATAAACACCTCTCAGGAAGCACTCTAGCTAAGCCCTTCCCCTCATTCCCCAAGGGCCACCTGCCACGGATGACAGGTAGGAACCTGGAGGGTAGGAACAAAGAAAGCCACAGGGCTCAGTGTCACATGAAGTCCGCTTTAGCTCTCAGATGCCTCAGTGCTGATGTTCAGAGGGAAGCAATGGCTCTCCCTCTCTCTCTCTCTCTCTCTCTCTCTCTGTCTCTCTCTCTCTCCCTCTCTCTGTCTCTCTCTGTAGGTTCTCACTTCTCATCACCCCACATCACTGTGTGACATGCGACTGTTGGATTGTTTGACAAGGTGTGGGATTGACTTTACTAAAACGTAACTGGATTGCATGTAACGACTGCACACAGACCAGCTTACTCATTAATGCAAATTACATGTATAATAGATGTTTTCTGGAAAATATAAATGTGTTCCATTTTTTAATGTGCCACAGGATATCAGAAGAAAGCCTGCAAAGTCTGGGGCTGGAGCTCAGTGGTGAATGTGCCTCTCATGCACAGGCCTAGCAACAGCAACCACAATAAAAACAAGTTAGGAGATGGCTTAGTCTGTAAAGTGCCTGTTACACAAGCATAAGGACCCAAGTTCAATCCCTGGAACCCCCAAAAGCTGGATGTGGAAGCATATACTTGTAATCTCAGTACCTGACAGGAGACAGATCCCTGGGGCTCAGTGCCCAGCCTACCTAGCCAAGACAGCAAGCACCAGGTTCCAGGGGGAGAACCTGTCTCAAAAGCAAGGTGGTGGCTATCCAGAGGAGAAACATCTGAGGTTGACCTCTGGGCTCTAAACATACACGCACGCACACAAACACACACACACACATTCATGGGCACCTGGGCACACACTCGTGTACTAGCATATACACACAGACATGTACACACACAAAGTGGCAGTAATGATAATAATACTAATGAAAGCCTAGACCTCTGTTTCTTCCCACTAGGCCTAACCCACTTAAAGGTCCCTCATCTCCCAATAGCACCACCGACCAGAGACCATCAGCACTTGAGCTTTTTGGGGAAGATTTAAGATCTACAGCAAAGTGTAGCTTCAGATGCTCAGCCCACATTTGTGTGTGCTGTGTTGAGTGCCTGTGTTCACAGGTGCACATGTGAGGGGTGCACTTTTCCCTGGAGCTTGCTGATTCAGCATCCCTCCCATGGAGTTGCTAAAAAAAAAAAAAAAAAAAAAAAAAACCAGCTCTTTCTGCCAGCCTGGGCTGGTCACTTCATTTCCTTCTCTGCAGGCTGTTTTTCTGACTTCACCTCTAGTTTTGCCTGGTCCTTGAGAGACCTGAGCAGACAGCTCTGGGTGGAACTGGTTCTAATGGCTAGGTAAAGGGAGAACCTCAGCTCACGGATTTGACTGCAGTTTCCTGCACTGTAACCCGGTTACTTATTCTCTGCACCGCGTGTTTCTGGAGCTATCAGTGCCTCATTATTCTGTCGCTGTTTTGATGAGCTAATCCATAAAATTTTCTACTATTGAAAACATAGAATAATCACACCTGTAACTTCTGTGCTGGTTATAACTGCCATAAGAATCTGCTTTAGGAATTATCCTGACATAGAACTAAAATGTTTGATTTACAGAAATCACTGTATGTAGCAATCATGAAGTCCAAAGAGGAAAAGGAACCTGACAGTTCTGGTCTTAAGATGTTTTCCTTTGATTTCTTTCCTGACTTAAAGCCAACGTCTTAGTACTGTACTTTCAGTGTGAAATATCCGCACAGGCTTGTGGGTTTGGACTCTCGGTCTCCAGGTGCTGGTGCAGTGTCAGGTAGGAGTTGGGCCTTCCTAGAGTTGCTGGGGGCAAGGATGAATGGGGATAGCCTGGCTCTGCTTCTAGCCTGATGTCACTTCCCCCCTCATCTCTCTGTCTCTGTTTCTGTCTCTCTTCATTTCTTTCTCTCTCCTAAATTGTCCAGGCTGGTCAGGAGAAGAATGTGGTCTTCTGGGTAGCTGGGACCCTGGATATGCTAGACCCTGCCCGAGATTTAAAGCCATTCTCTTGACACAGTGAAATTCCTCCCTCACGTATTGCATCTTTTTGGTTCCCTTGAAAATCTCTGTGATTAATCTTCACTGTCAACTTTTTCAGGTATAGAATCACCTAAGAGACACACCTAGAGGTGTGTCTGTGAGAGTCTTTCCAGAGGATTAACTAAGGAGAGGAAGATCTACCCTGAATGTGGATGGCAGCGTCCCATTGCCTGAGGTCCTGGACTGACTAAAAAGAGAAAAGAAGAAAGCGATCTGAACACAGCATGCATCTCTCTCTGCCCCCAACTGTGGATGTATGTGACCAGCTGCCTCGCGCCTCCTGTCGCCATGACCTCCTTACCCTGATGGGTGGTACCTTTGAACCGTGAGCCAAGATGAACCCTTCCTTCTTTAAGTTCCTTCTTGCCTGGTGTTTGTCACAGCGCTGAGAAAAGCATTTACAAGCCCCTCTGTGAAGATGGCCCTCACCTGCAGGTAAGGCTCTTCTCTGAAGATGGTCCTGCCCCACAGGTCTTCGGGACCCTCTGTGAAACTGACCGTGCAATTCTTTCCATCTTTCTGCATCTGCTTCCCCACCCTCATGTTGCTCATCATGGCTCCTAACAGTTCCTGGGAGCTGCTAATGGTATGAAAATCAGGAGGTTCTTAGATAAGCACACTCTTATTCATGATTCTGAACGACCTTTCTAAGCAGCTCAAAGGGACACCAGAAGTGAGAGATGAGCCTGGAATGTGGTGTTAGCTTGCTTTCAGCAGTGTCTGGAGCCAATCAAGATGATGTTCACTGCAGCACAGCTCCAGTTGATCCTATCAAACCCACAGTGGGAACAAGCGTGGGGTTGCAGGGTCCTTACAGCGGGAAGGAAAGATACTCATCTTCTCACTTGCATATCCACAAAGATTCCCCGAGGGCTTCTGAGATAATGTTTCAAATAAGAGGACAGAAAAGCTAACCAGATCTCTGCTCACTAGTGGAGTGTGTTAAAATGTTAATGATATTCAAAATAGATGGCTTATAATGAATATATTCATAATCTCATTTATATTTCATAGACACCAAATTTTGTTCTTTTCTTCCCAATTCTCTCTCTCTTTGTGTGTGTATTCTTCATGGAAAAGGAATGAACTTGTTTTAAGTCACCAAAGATGGAGACTTATCTGCTGCTACATTAGCTAGTGAACATTGCTGTGAGGTTTTAAAAAAGATTTATTTATTTTATTTTATGAATATGTGTTTTGCCTGCATGTATGAATGTATGTGCACCATGTGTGTGCAGTGCCCATGGAGGCCAGAAGAGGCATCAGATCCTTTGGAACTGGAGCTATGGATGTCTGTTAGCTGACATGTGGGTGCTGAGAACTGAACCCAGGTACTTTATAAGAGCTGCAAGTGTTCTGAATCACTGAGCCATCTAACCAGCCCCCTGTGAGAGGTTTTGAAAAATTAGTAGCACAAATTCAAATATTGCTGTAATAATATGGGGCAATGCCTCAGTGGCTGGGTAACAGATGGGAAGGAGATAGATGTGTTCAGGTCTGGGTAGGTCAGGGTTACAGGTAGGTGATTAGTAAGCCCTGCTATGTCATGGGACAACTCTGTGGCCTGTAACAACATGGAAGACAGACCCAGGCCACCTGAGCCTTCAGCTTTAGAAAAAGTAGGCCAAGGAGAGTTAATGACCTTCTGAGTCTAGCACTGGATGACTTTAGAGAAGCATTAGGAGAGAGAGAGGCCTCTGTTAACAGCTGACTAGATTGTTATAAGAGATGGTTGGAATGAGGAAGACCCCAGATGAAAGGCCTCAGAGGTGGGCGGGGGTCAGGACAGAGTCAGAAACAGATGTGATGTGTAAATGTGCAGAAGCAGTGTCCTGTCTGTGTCTGAGAATTCTGCAATGCTCCTGTTTCTTCTCTTTGTGTTTCTTTCACATTTAGCACTCAGGCATGGGGAAGCACGGCTGCCAGTGATGTGTGGTATTTAAAGGATGATAGCATTTGGGTCTCCCTGCGAGGCTAACAATACTACGCACACAGAAATTGCTAATTTAGAGGCTTACTCTGCTTCCAAGACCTATTTCTTGAAACGCTGCCACAGGATTTGCATAATGTATACTATGCAAATAACTTATTAATATTTATTTTATTTGTAAAAAAGGGGGTCGGGAGTTGAAGGCTTAGGAACCTCAGATAATACGTGATGAGGCTGGCAAGAGTTGGTTGGTCTTCCCAATTAAAGATTTAGTTCACAGTACAGATCAGGTCATGAAAGCTGTTTTCAGATCTGCATCTAAGCACCATGAAATTGAGACAGGGATGAGTGGGCCAAGGTAGATCATGAGGCTGTTCCACACAAGGCTGACAGGAGGCAGACAATAAGAAACTACTGAGAGAAGCATTCCATCATAGGAACAAGAAGCCTAAGCTAGGGGCCTTTGGCTTCTGGAGAATAATACAACACTTTGGTTCCAAACTTGCATAAACAAGTAGCAACCAACTCTGAGCAGTTGCTTGTGTATTAACTATGTCTTTCACCCTCTGTGTTTGGAGGCTTTGATGTTTTGGGGCCTTCTTGGCTCTGGAGGGCTGACCCATCCGCAGGTTAGCTCAGAGAGAATGGATAACTCTCCATGCCTGACATTCATTTGCGAGTGAACTCATCCAGAACTGGTCCTCTCTATCTCCTCTAGGGGACACTTATACTCTAGAGCCTCAACTGCCCTATCAGTCTACCACCAGGTCACAGACAACAAGGGGTGACCCCTGTGGCCCAGAGCTGCTGAAAGGATTCAAGTGAGCCCTGCCCTGCACTGCTTGCTTGGCTCTACCTGCTGTTTCCTGTGGAAACTACAAAAGGGTTTGTGGTGGTTAACCTTGACTGTCAACTTTATGGGATCTAGAATCACCTAAGAGACAAACTTCCGGCAACATCAGGAAGGGAGTTTCTAGAATGAGTTAGGAAGACTCACCCTGAATGTGGGGGCCACCATCCCATGGGCTGACGACTTCAACTGTATAAAAAGGAGAAAGCATTTGTCTCTCTCTGCTTCCTGACTGTGGATGCCACATGACCAGCTGCCTCAAGCTCCTGCCACCATGCCTTCCCACCATGATGGACTGTGCCCTCAACTGTGAGCCCAAAATAAATCTTTCCTTCCTGAATTTGTCTTTGCCAGGTATTTTGTCGCAGCAATGAGAAAAGCAATGAATGCAGAGCTCGTTCCACATTTCTAGTGCCCGCTGCCTTCTTCAGAGCCTGACGCCTTCTGTGCCCTGTCCCCGAGGCGTGTGCGCCTCCTCACAGAACTGTGATATGGTGACAACCATTTCCTGACATACTGGCCTCACTCAGTCTCCAAACAACCCCAGATAGGACACACTCATCAACACCTACTTCAGATAATGCCATAGAGAAAAGCAGAGACTGGAGTCCCTTTTGATGAACAGAATCAGGGCACCAGGTCTGCCCCACCAGACCTCATGGTGCTGTTTCATGCCTCCATGCAGCAGATCAGGAGGCATGGCCAGTGGGACAGGGTTGGGTCATGGTGGTGGTGGTCTCACGCGTGGTTAGGACTGGATTTGTTACCTCAGAGTGGATAAAGAGCAAGCTCACCCTCTTTCTCCTGCCCTTTCATATCCACTGACTTCTCCTTCCATTTCTTGCCACATATCACAGTCCCACACGGTCCCAACCAAATGCTGTCTCCCAAGCTTGCACTTGCCAACTTCCAATATCATGGATTGAGTAAACCTTCCTTTACACATGAACCATCTCAGTTGTTGTGTTACAGCAATAAGAAATGAACTAAGGCAAATGGATCATCCAGAAACCACTGCAGCTCCTGGTTGCCAGGTCCCTGCCAGGTCCACAGAGTTGCTAAGAATGGGAGCTTTGCCACATTACCCTAAGCCAGGCCCATATTGCATATTGCACAGGCTGCAGCACATTCCCAGCTTGGGTTGGAAATCATAGCCACTGAACCACGAGGAAATACAGACAGCCCTGGGAGAGGCAAGTGCTCACCTCCCAGAATCCCTGGATCTCAGTGACTCATGTGTTGAAGCTTGGTCCTCAGCTGGTGGATCCAGTGATTGGATCACAAGTGCTCTGGCCTGATCAATGGGTTCATCCATTATGGAGTCTCAGTTTGATGGCACTATTGGGAAATGGCGGGAGTTCTTTGAGGTAGGTCTTGGTTGGAGAAGGTGCGTCACTTGGGGAGGTCTTTAGGGGCCAGATTTTGTCCTCAACCCCAGAGTCCAGGAACTGAGTAGGTTGGATTCATGCATACAGACTCCAGGATGGAGTCACACACTAGCCATGTGGATTTGATCAAGTCGCTCAGTTACTCTGTGTCCTGGACCCCCACATGTAACAGGCATGTTTTAGGGTCGGTGGAATATAGCCCACCCCAATGTCTGTGCAGCTTGTAGAACAGAGCCAGGTTGCAGAAACTACAAGTCAGTTTAGGGTCATCCAGAAACGGGGTAGTGAGCATAGGTTCACTTGCTCACGCGACAAGTAGGATGGCAGTTCTTCCCATCTGCCAGGCGTGTTGCTTCGCGCTCACTAAACCAGCCTAGGTGTGCTACATGCAAAGCCTTATGTAAAACTTATCATGACTGGAGCGAGAAATCCTTATAATGATTTGATCTTGGTCTATGGTTCAGTGTTTTTTGTCTTTTTAAAACCTTTGATAATGTGTGTGTGTGCGTGTGTGTGTGTGTGTATACACATACTATGTGCCATAAACATCTACCACTATTTATTTCTTTCTCTGGAGACTCACTATATAGCCAGTCTGGCCCCCAACTCTCTGCAAACCTGCCTCAGCCTCCTGTGTACTGGGACTCTAAGCTCGCATCCGTCCCCATTGTTCATACATGTAACATTGTTCATACATGTAACATTGTTCATACATGTAACTCCTGTGTACTGGGACTCTAAGCTCGCATCCGTCCCCATTGTTCATACATGTAACATTTCTATGTGGCCCCTTTCGTGGTCTTCAGCCCATTCACAGTCTTGGGCCATCATTCCCACCATCTGTCTCCAGAACACCTTCATCATTTCAAACCCTCCCTCCCCTGGCCCCACACGCATCTTCCAACCTTCCATCTATGAATGTTCCTGTCATTGTACCTCGTGTGCCTGGGATCACACAAGCGTTGTCCTTTTGTGCCTTACTTCACTTGGCATCCTAACATCTCTATGTTTTATCTATGTGTCAGGATGTTTCTCTATTTCATGACTGAATGATATTCCACTGTACCTACCTAGGACATTCTGTTTACACTGCGGTGTTGTCTGTTGGACCCGTGGATTGCTTCTCTTCTTGTGCTAATGGGAATGAACCATGCACCTGTGAGCACAAATGCAGTTGTCTGTCCTGGCCTCTGAGGAAGAAGATAGTCCTGGTGCCACTTTCTTATGTGCCTTTTTCTTCCTACTATAATCTCCCTGTCCTCACCCTCAGTGCCCAGACCTCTCTTCTCCTGGAGGGCCTCAGAGAATTAAACAGCGCACAGTCATAGGCACAGCATTCCGGGCTGAGTCTTTTGCAATTGCTTTCTACCTGAGCACAGGGGCTGATGGCCGTGGTACCCATGCTGTAGGGCTGAAATTCCAGCCAGACTCTGTGATCACTCACTGCAGAGCATTACTCAGGAAAATCACAGCCTTACCGTCCTCTCTGTATGAGGTCTTTGCACTCTGGTTCCCAGAACAACTGGGTTGGTTACAGTAGATACGAGCATGTCTAGAGAAGAACTGAATGTCAGTGAGAGGTTGGGGCTTCTGTAAAACGCAGTTGTGACCAGGGGTGTTATTTCACCTTTGGAATAATTCTCCCTGCCACGGCGTGTCCATCAGGGACAGCGAATAGGGACACAGTCGCAGCTCCTGGCATCCTACGCTCCCTGCCTGTAGGTGCCAGTGTGCGGTCAGCTAGTCTCTCTCTTCCCTAAGAGGCTGCCTCTCTACTGCACATCACCAGATACTGCTTCCCAGGCTTCACAGATGATGCTGGCACAGCGGAAATCAGACAACAGAGATGGACGCTTGAAGGAAAGCCCGTTTCTTTTGTATCTCAAGGACTGGGGTTCCTTTTGTGATCTATGTCCCTTTTTTTCTCCCTGAGACATGTAAACATCCTCTTTCTACCTCAGTCCTGTGCGTGGCTGGGTGGCCTCTCTGGGTTACAGAATTCGTAGACAGTTAAGGGAATTGTACCCCAAATGACCTTGAAATAGGGATCAGGGAACTTTCCCGCAGTCCACCTTGGCTGGGCCCTGGAGGGTCCCAGCTCTGTTTATGATCTCTCTCACAGATGTTTACTTTCCAAATTATTTTGAAATGTGCAGCTGCCCAGCTCAGCCCATGGACCCCTCTGAGTGGGTGTAAACAGACAACCCAACCCACCTAATCCATCATCCAGAGTCACACCAGCTAAGATGCAAAGCTGCAGCAGCCGTGACTCTGTGGTTTTCTGTGTCAGTATTCTTACCTTATACCTTGGTGATAAGACTCACGCGGGCTCCTCCCTTACCCTGTCTCCATTCCAGGAGCTGACCATGTGAGGGGAGGGAGGTAAGAGCTCCGCACAGCTGCACCCCTGGCTGCCCGCCTCCCTGACCCTTTGCTGACAGCCCCCACATTCCCCACTGGTGTAGATGCCAATGTCTTGAGCCATCTTGATGGCATGGGCGAGGCTGCTGAAGTTCATAAGTCTCACCTGGTCCTGCCCCTGTCCTTCCCAGCTGGCTGATCACAAGTTCTCTAGTGGAGACCCTATCCGACTCATGGTCGGAAAATAGCAGACGAATAAATGGTGACGAGGTGAAGACATATTAGATCCAATATTAGATCCAATCTCAGTCCGTTTGGCAAGGGTCTGGAAGTAGACATTCCACACTATGGTGTTCAGGAGCTTAACTCAGAGTGCTGGAACCCCTTTCCGTTGTAGTGTGTGCGTGTGCACACGCGCGCACGTGTGTGTGCGTGTGTGTGCATGTGTGTGCACCAGAGGTCAAATGTAGCTGTCATTCCTCTGGTACCACATATCTTGTTATTATTTTTTTTTTTTGTAAAATCTTTATTGAATTTTTTGTGCATTTCAAACAGAACATCTCAGTTATATTAATCACCATTATGCCTCCTCCCCACCAGCACCCTCCCCCAGAATTCATACACTCTGTCGTTTGTATTAAGGCCTATTAATACAGTTAGTTTGTATTAATAATAATTAATAATAATTAATCCAGTTAGTGGCCCCAGACAATCCTCAGCACAAGTTCATCCACTGGGGTCTAATCAGCCTATGCAGAGACTTTCCCTTTGAGAGGATCAGTTCAGGCCCAAGCCTGACTTACCCATCTTGTTTTTGAGTCGGTCTCTCAATAACCTGGAAGTCACCAAGCCCCAAGGGTCCTCCTGTCTCTCCCCAGAGCTGGGATTACAAATGCCCACTACCATGACTTTACTCCCCCATGGGTTCTGAGGATGGAATTCAGGTCCTCATACTTGCCAGGCAAGCACTTTATTGACAGAGCCATCTCCCCAGGTCCTGAAAGTGGAACTTGTATACAATGAGGAACAAGGACTTAAATCAGTCCTAGAACCCCTTTTTCATTGTATTATATTATATGGAGCAAGCCACATAGTTCCCCCCAACCGCACTAGCCAGGGTGAAGGCTTGTAGTTGCTACGGCCCCTGCCACTCTGTTAAACTCAGCCTGGAGTCTTACAGGAAGGAGGGTTCCAGCACTTCAGGGGAGGCAGGTGGTCTTGCTGCGGGCAGCCGACGAGGCTGTGCCTGACAATCTTGTCTCACTTCTCCTGCCTCCTTTCTGAGCTCAAAAACATGAACAAGAATGTCACCGCCATTTATGTTTTATAAATGCTAATGCCACAGTGTGTCGCCTGAGATGTAAAACAAATGCGTTTGCCTGTGATAATGCATTCATTTAATTTAGATGCTAAATACACACTGAATAATATGATCAACAAGGTGCCAATGAGCACCTTGGAAAATGAGCCCTTAATTCCTCAGGGTGGAGGAGGAAATGGCAGAAAAACATTAATGTTTCTTGCAGTGATCACCACACTTGAGGAAGCCAAAAGCCATGCTTTCCTTCTAGAATACTGTTTGTCCTAATTCAACATGATGACTTCAGTCAGAGACTCTATGACGTCTGAGAACTGCTGTTCTACCTCACGTTTTAGCACATGGATGTTCCCTAGTTTTCCTATGGATTTCCCTAAAGTTTTTGAAACAGAAATAGCCACTATTAGTCCTCTGTCCAACAGCTGTTAGAGATGAGGGGGCAGGAAGAGCCCCACAAGCCCCACATGTGGGTTATACGGCGCTATAGTGGAGCAGTGTCATGCGTTTGAGAAGAAACAAGTCCAGAGGATAGATGACGTTTTATGGTATATATGTCATAAAACATTGGAGCAACCATAAAAGAAGATACTTTAGTTACTTTTCATTTTGCTAGGACGAAATATTGGACAAAGTCACTTAAGGAAGGAGCGGTTTGCTTTGCTTCCAGCTTGAGGGAGATGCAGCCCATGGTGGAGTATGGTGGAGAAGGCTTAGAGGCAGGAGTGGAAGGCTGCTGCTCACATTGCATCCACAGCCAGGAAGCAGAGAGAAAAAGTGAGGCTCAAGGTCTCATTGCCACTCCCCCCCCCCAAACCCACTTCCTCCAGCGGGGGTCCACCTTCTGAAAGTTCCACAACCTTCCAAAACAGGGCCACCTGCTGGAACGAAATGTTCAAAACGTGAGCCTATCAGGGACATTTCACATCCAAACCACAATGAAAGATGTTCTTTTAATCAACCTACATCTAAAAGAATGCCTTTCACGTGGGACACACACTTCTCCCTGCCTTGCTCTCCCCACCATGACCCCTCTGAGACTCCCACAGGAGTAGGGAAAACGGCCGGCCTTGGAGGTGGGTGGAAAGGATTTCTCAGGAAGAGACTCAATGGGTAAATCCTGCAGCGGGCTTTCCGTCACCCACCACGCAGACTACTTCATGTGTCCACTGGGGCAGCTGAAAGGGGCCGAGACTGACTGCAGCCTGCTTTCAAATGTAGTTTTGATAGCTCAGGTCTACCTGAGGTGCCTCTGACAGATGGTGTCTCAACCTCTGAGGCCCAGGTCTGATATGTCACCCCAAGGCTTAGCTTTGAGGGTCACCCTGACATCCAGCTTACCGAGACAAGGCTGGTGCAGATTTCTTTCCTGTTCCTTAAGCATCCACAGTTGATCTGAAATTGAATTAGAGCTCAGGCATAATCATCACATTAGCAGAGCTGAGCTATGAAACCCACTGTGGGATCACGTACAGAATAAGGCTCTGAGCCGACTGGATTTAAATACTCCATTCTGCTTGGTGACCTTAGGTATGCTAAGATGACAGTCAGGTGAGGACAAGGAGTGGGTTGGGGAATGGGACAAGTGGCTATCCCAGAAGGCTTCCTTCAGTCCCTCTTGGTTCCCAAAGTAGATACATCTTTAAATATTCCTCTGAGTCCCATCCCCAAAGCTCAGGGAGGCCATGTGGCTTTCAGGTGACTTATGTTAAACATTCAGCATCACACACAGGTCTTTAATCTGCAAATGAGATTTTCTTGCCTTTCTGTAGGTCTATCTCATTTTATAGTTTCTGCTCTTTTTTTTTAAGTATCTTGGGGGCTGGAGAGATGATACAGAGATTAAGAGCACTGACTGCTCTTGCAGAGTATCCAGGTTTGATTCCCAGCACCCACATGGCAGCCAACAATCATCTGTAACTTTAGTTCCAGGGGATCTAAAGCCCTCTTCTGACCTCTGAGAGCACTGCACGACGTGGGTGCACCTACGTATCTGCAGGCAATGCCCTCGTACACATAAAACTTAAAAAATTAAATAAACAAAAATACATTTTGGGGACTGAAGAGATGGCTCAGTAGTTAAGATTGCGTTCTACTCTTCCAGAGGATGAGTTTGGTTCTTAGAACCCATGTTGGTCGGCAGGAAGATGGCCCAGTGTGTGATGTTCTTTGCCTTGTAAATGTGAGGACCCAAGTCTAGATCCCTAGAACCCCCATAAAAAGTTGGGTGTGGTGGCTTATGCTTGTAATTCCAGAGATGGTGAGATGGGAGGTAAAGACGGGAATTCCTGGAGCTCATGGACAAGCTACTTTGGTTTATTTAGTGACGTTCCAAGCCAATGAGAGACCCTGACTCAAACAATAGGGGCAAACATCTGAGGACCAATGTGAGCTTGTCCTCTGACCTTCACACACGCACTACACACATTAGCACCCACACCTACACCCATGAGAACACACATACACATACACTCATAGCCACACATACAGAAAAAATGCCAAAACTCAGGTGGCCTGAAAACAAACAAGGAAAAATCTCAAAGTCAAGGGTAGTAGGCACTCTCCAAGATGACCCTTCAGATCCTCACCCCTGGTGTCCCACATCCCTATCTTTAATGTCTACACCCCTGCCCCGTGTTCACACCCGTGAATGAACACTGGAGTCACTGACTTACTTCAGATGAATAGAATCTGGTCAGAGGGAAGTATGGGATGTCATTCCTTGGTTTAGGTTATAAATAGACTGTGGCCTC
Source organism: Eospalax fontanierii (assembly GCA_035773235.1). Lineage (NCBI taxonomy): Eukaryota > Metazoa > Chordata > Mammalia > Rodentia > Spalacidae > Eospalax > Eospalax fontanierii. The sequence goes on along the minus strand of CM069524.1, from coordinate 2,351,237 downwards.
TTGGATGCCTGACCTGGCGGAAGCCAGATGACCAGCTCTGCCTGTGAGAGAGTACTTTTGTACTGAAAAATGCACTTTTAAAAATTGTGTGCTAAAAATATAACTTCAAACCACCCCCAGCTACCAGACCGCCTGTGACATTTTGTATTTTAAGGTTATATCAAAATGCACAGTGAACACATCTCTTTTCATGAGCCTTCAGCTGTTCCTTTTTAATTTTGCCACATGGATGCTGAGGTGTGAATACCTGGGACAGTGTGGAGTGAGGGATATGAAGAAAGTAAAAGACAAGCTTACACTTGAGCAGGCCCTGCTTCAAGTGTTCTCTGAGTTCAGATGCTTGTAATCAAACACAAAATTAGAGACAACCCTCTGTGTCTCCCATGTTCTTGCATGGAAGATGGAATGACTCAGACCAGGATATCTGTGTCAGAACACGACTCAGAGAAACTCTCAGATACATCTGACAATGACTTAATACTGTTTACCCTCAAAGTTAATTTGTTTTGGAATAACGTTGCCTCCCCCACCCCCTTTCTTTGGGCTTTATGTCTGCCTTGGTTTTTTGCCCTAGTTAGGAAAAATAATCAATTCATCAATAGGAATTAGTTTTCTTTGAACGCTATTTGTTTTTTAATCTAAGAAGGCAACTGTATTGCTGTTATTGGACCTGTCGGGACCAGAGCCTGGACTCTGGCAGCCCCGATGCTCTAGCTCAGCCGCCCATGCTTAGTAGCCACTTAGTAGACCAATTCATCAGGTAAGTAACAGTGAAAAGCAAAGAAAGGAGACATTCACTGTGGCCACAGTGGGAAGAAGAACAATGAAGGAGATCCAGTGCCCCCCCATCCCGGAGATCCGGTGCCCCCCCACCCCATCCCGGAGATCCGGTGCCCCCCCCACCCCATCCCGGAGATCCGGTGCCCCCCCCAGCCCCATCCTGCCCCTTTATGTTCGTCCTCAGGGTCCTGAATGAGATTTAGGTTTAACCAGCTAAACAGTTAAAGTGTGGTCCTTCCCATCACTGAACCAACACAATCTCAGCTCCACTCTCTTCTGCAAAGTGGTCTGACTCAGAATTGTGTGAGATCACTTCCTGGGAGACAGACTTCTTCCGATTTGTACCAGGTTTCAGACTCTTCTCCCAGCATGAGGTCAGTGCAATTCAAATTTCTTGAAGCACATTTTCTCAATAGTCTGATAGTTGAAATGAGAGACACACTTATCTCTCTTTGTTCCTGCCTGGACTACTGATAGTTTTCAGTGGCTTCAGAGACCTCCTTAAAGGCCCGTGTGAGGCTGCTGCTCTGGCCTCTGCTTGAACCCCTGGGTGGAGCAAGGGCTGCAGATGTCTCCTCCTTCTCCAGCATGTCTAAACACACACAGACTATCATTTTTTACCTGCTGAAGAAGGGGCCCCTTGCCACGTGGAGTATGCTCAGCAAAGTCTGCAAGCCAACTGTTAATCCACAGAATATACACAGGATGTTTATGAGAGCTTTATAGATTATAAACCACACAGCTAGTATACCATGTGTCTTCACTCATGCGTACCCAAATTACGAGTTTATGGACATGCCTCTCAACAATAAAGTGCCTGCAGCTTATGTGGAAGGGGCAGACACTTTGCACAGTGTCCTAGCTAATAGCAAATTCGTAAAGTCCCTAACCACCCGGAGTGTATATAATACATTTAAGTGCCAGGCAAAATTCCAAATGGTGCAGATTGATGTTACAGAGGAGTGGGAGGAATAAGCTGAAACGGAAGTAACCAGGATCTGATCCGCCTCTGCCACTTTCCCCAGCCTCACTTAGCTCTCTTGAGTCTCAGCTTTCTTTTATAAATGAAGTAAATCTGCTTGCCTTTCGGGCGTGAATGGAATAAGTTGGAAATTAACATGGCCTTCTTTGTAAATATCAAGTTGCTTTACAAGCTATCCTCAAGTGTCTATTCAGTCTCAGCACTAAATGGTAGGATCACATCCATTAGGACACAAGATAGACACTTAGCAGTTTATTACATTGTATAGGGTGATTGGTTCTGAAGTGTGTGTGTGTGTGTGTGTGTGTGTAGAGAGAGAGAGAGAGAGAGAGGTGTATTCATGTGGCTAGGGGAGCATAGACTTGTAGCAACATACGTGTGAGGTCAGAGGACAACCCTGGGTGTCAGCTCAACTTCTACTTTGTTTGAGGCAAGATCACCCTTGTTCCTCACTGCATGTCAGGCTAGCTAGTCTCTGGGTTTTGGGGGATTCCCCTGTCTCTGGCTCCCATCTCTCCTTAGAAACACTGGGATTCTAGAGGGCCATAACCGCCTGGCTTTTACATGGGATGTGGACTGGCTGGGGATGTGGACTCAGGTCCTCACACTTTACCCACTGAGTCATCTCTTCAGTTCAGTTCTGAAATCTTTCTGGAGAAGAACCCCGCTGGCCCAGTCCAGGGTAGCAGGGCGAGTTTTCTGGGGCTGCAACAGGATGAGCTGAGAAGCAACTGTGGAGGAAGCAGGCATCCCAAGTAAAGGAAGCTGCCAGGTGTCTAGGACTCAGAACTGGTCCTCAATGGTACTGACAAGGATAATGTTCTTATCAGAAAGGGATGAGAAGCCATTGAGTGAGGCTTTTAATATAATTTTTTTTTCAGAACAGTTTTAGGTTCAAGCAAAAATTCTGGTGAGTTTCTATAGACTCTTGACCCTTGCACACGTGTGTAGCCTCACTGAGCACTGACACCTCTCACCAGAGAGGATCATGTGTAACAATCAAGCCTGGTGCTTCACCTTCTATGATTCTGACAAGTGTGTGGTGCTGTGTACTATCCAAAGCGATCTCACTCTAAGACCCATTCTAGTTAAGTAGAAACGAGTTCATAATTGCATTTGGAGATCTTTGAAGTCCACGTGAACCGACTGGAGATGGCTGAGAGCAGTCAGAGAGGTTGCTCTAAAGTAGAGAAACTGGAGACGTTTTTGTTAAAAGCATTAGTGGGTCATGGGAAAAGAAGAAAATCAAGAAAGTTGAGTAAACAAGAACCAGAAGGACTCAGGAGCTGGGTCCCCCAGGAAGACGTTAGTCCCAGAGGGAGCTGTCACTACTCCAAGTAGAGAAGTTGGTGAGTCCTATGTCCCCAGGAGACAGCTCGAATAGAGCTCCCAGGGTCTCTGTGCCCGCATCCTCGCTCTCAGGGTGTCTGTCTCACTAGTGGTGATGTGGCATATAGAATCCCATCCTTATTCCCACAAGCATATAGTCAAGGCTGGTGCTAAGACAGGAGGCCTGTGCAGAGCCCCTCTCTTGATCTCCTACCTGCCTCTCCTTCCTCCTGCAGCTCAGGAACAGCATCTTCATGAGTGGTTTTCTTGTTTGTGTATTTGCCTTCATAGAAATCAAGGAGGATTGGTAAAGTGCACCCACAAGAGGAAACAAGCCAGTGTCTCAGCTCATGCCTATCCCAAAACTTGAAAGGCTGAGGCAGGGGGATTCTGAGTTGGAGACCAGCTTGGAGTGCTTAGGAAGACACTGTCTCAAAACAAAACAAAAGCAGATAAACACAATTTAGGCAAAAAAAAAAAAAAAAGAAGTGGGAGAAACACATTTAGCCACCGAGGAGTGAAAGACTGTCATCCCCAGACTGGAGAGATTTTCACCTCAAATTTAAGGTTTTGTGTAAAAAAAAAAAAAAAAAAAAAAAAAAAGAAGACCAAACCCTCCAAGTTGGGCATATTGGTGTTTGACAACAAATGAAAAGCTTTAGCATCATCCAAAGATGCAAAACCCCTCACCTGCCCAAAGTGTCTATTCGTCTCCAGAAAGGAAAAAAAACAAAACGTGTTTAGTAAATGTGCAAAACTTAGCTTTTGGAAAGAGTCCTGTGTTTGACAAGTAATTACAGAGTGTCTACAAATGTAAACCACACAAATCCTTCCAATCTGCTCCTTATTAGCATTGCTGAACTTGAACCACCGCCAAAGGGGCCTCCTCTCTCCCTCCTCCCTCCCATCTCCTCTCCACTCTCTTCCTCTTTCTAGTCTCTTTGCTTATAATCCCCTGCCTTCCCTCCTCTCTTTCTAATTTTCTCTTTTCTACTTTCCTTTTAATCAGTGGTATAGTATTTTGATATGTTTTTCCTGCTTAAAAATATTCAGCTTCTATTTAAAGATTTCTGTATGTGCCTGTGTGTATGTACACGTATGTGGTACATGCAGTGCATGCTGGTATCTGTGTGCACGTATAGAGGCCAGAAGAGGGTGTTGGGTGTCCTCTTCGATCACTCTCCATCTATTCCTTTCAGGCAGGGTCTCTCCCTGAACTTACAACTTGCATTTTCTCAGTTATGCCAGAAGCCAAAAACCCACAGAGATCCTATCGCCACCAGCTTCAGAGCCTGGATTACAAGTGTCCGTAGGACTCTTGGCTTGTTATGTGGGTACTGGGATCTGAAGTCCAGTCCCCAGAATTGTAGAGCAAACACTCTCAAGTGCTGAGCCATCTCTCAATACCCCTAACTTTTCTATTTTTCCATTCAAAAGATTTCGAAGATGTCCTGTAGGAACTTCAGCACAGGGGTCAAGGGCTGAGGCACAGCAATCGTGAGGGAATCCTTTGTAAGACTGTGACCTTTTTCTTTACTCTCCATTGCCACTCTACTACTAAATGATCCTTAGCTCATTGTTGCCTTCTACTACGGGGGAGTTTAAGAAAAGAGGCAGGAGATACAACAGGAGAAATACTTAGCAATGCTTGCTGTGAAGGCAAAATGTATGGCTCACTGACCACACAGAAGCTCTGCACTCAGGTACCTTGGTTGGAAAGCTGCCTCCTCCTACCAAGTGATCTCAGCATCTGACCTAACTCCTCTGGGCCTCCTCAGGTAGAAAGCTAAGATGCTGAAGGGCAGTGTCTGTGCCTCACATGGCTGTTAGGATGACCTAGGTACAAGGCAAGGGGACATGGTCATCACCACTGGAGTAGGAGCAGATCTCACCATGTCTGTGAGCTAGAGCCAGCAAAGAGCAGAAACCTACCAAAGAGCCATGTGTCTAACCTCAACACTGTCCCTAACACCACACCCCCATGCACGGATTCACTCTGACTCAGAAGCTTGGTTCTGAATTCTGCATACCTCTGTGTGGTATTTAGGTGTGTACAACATTTTATGGTCTCTTTTCAGGACAATTTCTTTTTTTCAGTGTTGGTGATGGGATCCAGGACCTTGTGCGTGCAAAGTAAGTTCCTAGCTGAGACACACTTAGGCCATGGCATCTCTTCTTCTGCATCTAAAATTGAAATGTGTTTTCTGCCTAAGTCTCGCTCAGTTAAAAGATCACGCAGTGCGTTTTCCCCCTGAGGAGAGGAGGGATGTATTCAGTTCATGCAGTCAGGGAAGTCCATGGCTAAATCTTTAAACGGCTGTGTAAGCAAAGTCTGCCTGCTCATTAGACTAGCAGATACATGCATTTGTAACTCCTTCATTAATTACTGGTTCTAACATTCCAAGATTATTTTTAGTTCTCATGTTGGTATGGAAGAGAAAGAAGAAGCCAGTTAAAGTGCCAATGACTAATAGACATAATGGGACACAGACCTCCCCGGTGCAACCAGCAACCAGGAAGAGGAACAAGTTACTACTAGCTCTCAAAGAAAATTGGCGCCATCAGGCAACCCTCACCCTGATCTTGACAGTCATAGACACTTTTTGAGCTCCCCAAGGTCCAGGCATTGTTGTCACAGGAACCCTGGTTATTGAGTGTCCAGGGCAAGTAGCAGAGTGAAGGACACTAGGACAAGAAAGACCACAGAAGTAAGCCAAGTGTCGTGTGGGAAGGAGCTGGAAGTGTAGAGCAGAGTGTATAGTCAAGTAGCACACACCTCAGGACAGGCAGTGCCTTGGGCTGGGCTTGCTCGGCCCTCAGCAGCTCTGGCTCTTTTCAAAACTGTAATAGGGAGGGAGAACTTGTGCTACCTAAACCAGGGACAGCTTGTGCCATGCTTCTTACAGGGAGAATCATAGGAGATACATACATACATACATATATATATATATGAAATAACATCTCATACATGATATTAAAATAAGAAAATCAAACTTCCAAAAATCAGTTTATGACAGTCTGCTACCTTCTTTTCTTTGTGTAGGGTCTGTAGGGCTTGATTCTGACCCCAGGCCAGGGAGACTGTGCAGTTAGTTTTTGTGAACCTGACACCAACTACAGCTACCTAGAAAGAAGGAACTTCAATCCAGGAATCCCCATCAGATTAGCCTGTGACCATGTCTGTGGGGCATCTTAAAATCTTGAATTGATGTGACCCAGCCCACTGTGGGCTGTACCATCCATAGGCAGATAGATCCGGACTGCGTAAGAAACATAGCGAGCAAGCCACGTTCCTCCACCATCTCCGGTTTCCTGCCTTGAGTTTCTGTCCTGATGTCTTTCCACAATGAGCTGTGACCCGTAAGTCAAATAAACCCTTTCTTTTCCAAGTTGCTTTTGGTCAGTGCTTTATCACAGCAACAGAGAAGCAAACCAGGATCCTCCACAGTGCTCTCTCTGCTTCTGAAAAGGGCTGCCCTCCCATGGGGATGTCTCACCTTCATTGTGGGGATGGATATGCTACTCTCTCCTGTCAGCTTTACGGTACTTTGGAAACCATCAGAATTCTACTGATGCCCACAGAGTCAAAGATCCACCAGGTTTGGATCTGTCTTTGTGACTGTTTTTGTGACTGAAGCACTTCTAATTTGTGATTAAACTTTTCTTCTGCTGGACCCTTTTCAAGGTCATTGCCCCATCTCCTTAAAAAGAATTAACATGACTGTAAGAAAACATTTGGAGCTAGAGATAGCTCCTTTGGTAGAGGGCTTGCCTCGCACGTGTGAGGCCCTGGCTTCCACCTCCAGTGCTGCATAAACTGGTTGTGGTGGTGCATGCCTGTAACCTCCCGCCACGGGGGAGCTGGGGGCACAAGGTCAGGGTCATTCTCCCTGATACCATAAGGTTCGATACCAGCATAGGATGCATGAGACTCTGTCAAGAAACAAGGGAAGGATGGGAAGAGGACAAGGGGACTGGAGGGAGGGACAGAGGTAAGGAAAGGAAAAAGAAAGACCAAGTTTCTCTCCCTGACCAAACCCCAGCTCAGCCCTGGGAACCCTGGTCTCCACTGAGCCTTTTCTCTGTCTTACAAAGACCCGAACAAACCCTGGTATCTCACAGCTAAGGATGACCCTGAGCCTTGATGTGCCTATTTGGGAAAACCCAAGGCCTGGATCTTCTGAAGAACTTACTCTTTATTATAGCCACCCTGAGGATAGACCCCTGAGGCAGGAGCCTGGCTTTGCTACCCAGATGGGGTTTACAGAGACCCCCTCCCACTTGATCATTCTTCACTTCCCTGACCTGCTGAGCCCTACCATCCCCTCCCTGCCCATCTGAGACACCTGGTTCCTTGGAAAGTTCAGGCTAAACTTTCCATTACTACGGTGGTACAAAAGTGATTGACATTGGTCCCAGCTCCTTAATCAGCACCCTGCTTTGCTTATAGTTGGCTCTCTGATTTAGCTGTAGGACCTCATAGCACAAGCAATACAAACACACACGGGACGGGGAAGGCCACTATCAACCCCTGTGCCATGTGGCGTTTCCTGCCTGACAGACTGACCTGAGACACCAACATCACCTGCTCATCCAGTGGCAGGATAGCCCAACTTCCCTCGTGTGTTCGTTAGGTTAAAACATGAGAGCCTGGAATGTTGGCACATGCTTTTAATCCCAGCACTTGGGAGGCAGAGGCAGGCAGACCTCTATGAGATAGAGGCCAGCCTGGTCTATGCAGCAAGTTCCAAGCTCAATAAAAAAGAGATCAAATTGTCAGCATCTTCTCCTCCACTCCTGTGGGTCACTATGACCACCCCAAAAACTCATTTTGGGGACCAGTTTGAATGTGAAATGCCCCACAGGCACATGTGTTTGAACATTTGGTCCCCAGCTGATGGTTCTGTTTGGGGAGATTCTGGAACCTTCTGGACTTAAGATCAGCTGTTAGATCCACGGGCACTGAACTTGTGGGTGATTGCCTGGTCACCCAGCCCAAGTCTCTCTGTTCCCTGACTACCACCTTCACACAAAGAGCTGCCTCAACTGTGGGCTGCTCCCGCCATCAAGCCTTCCACACCATGGAAGGGACACACCTCTGTCCCTTGAACCAGGAGCCAGAACAAACCTCTCTTCCTTTATGCTGCCTCTTGTCAGGTGTTCGGTCACAGTGGTCCAGAGGAAAACGGGGCTCCCTCTCCAGGTTCTCATTAGTAAAATAAGAATGGGCTCAAAGGGAAACTCAAGGACAATTTTATCAGAGTTCAAAAGAAAAGTCTCCAGAGCAAGCAAGCTATAAATCCCAAAGGAAAAATGTCATGGTGTTTAAGCCAGCACTAAGGTCTGATGCATGACGGACTAGCAGTCACATGACTGGGAGCTGTAGAGAAAGAAGAAAGAAGCCCCAAATATGGGAGAAGCCCAAAGCATTCGGGAACGCAGGCTTTCAAGAGAGACAGAAGGAAGAAAAGGACAAGTTAGGCTTTTCTGAATAATTCAACAAAGCAGACAGACTTACAAAGCTGCATGGCAGCCGCCCGGTAAGCTCCTGTGCGATGGGTGGGAATTCTGGGAAGGAAGAGCACACTGTCTCTTTAAAGGGCCAGCTATTCCCCTGTCTCTTTAGCATGGCTTAAAGTGAGCCAGCCTACTTAGGGGAGGTCCCTTGGCCAGGTGACTGACCTGCTCAACTGGAATGCTAGGTCTCCACACAGGTCAGAGATTCTATTCTCTTGACTAGAAGTTTTCCGTTCGCAGGCCTTTATTGCTACTGTACCAAGAGCAACCCCAAAGAAAGTCGCCAATACCAGCCCCTTCTGTTGGGAAAACAGAACCTCACACCCCACATCCCAGGCCTCTCAGAAAGAACGTCTTTAAGGAGGGTGATTCAGACCTCAGCTGGTGGCCCTGGCCCAGAGACACCAGCCCCTGAGTGGGAACAGCTACATCACTGCAGATGGCATTCCCATCTGACAGGCAGGCCTTTCTCGGATGCCCTGGCACTGTGCCCAGGATATGAAAGACGCAAGCAAGACATATTCAAGCTACTCTTGTCCTCTTAAAATAAGCAATTCATTTTTCAGGGAGCCAGAGCTATTTTTAATAGCGTTTTCTCTTTGGCAGCTGTTTCCAAAATGGCTTCACCGTTCTAAGAAGCGGTGATTCATTCCTGGGCTGGGTGAGGGACATGGAAATTCCAGAGGGAGTTATAAATGTCATGGCGCGGGCTGGGAGCTCCCTAAGCCCCTCGGGAGGCCAGCAGTGAGTGTTCATAAATTCCATGGCCCAAGTAAAGAAGAGCCAGTCTTCAGCTGGTTGTGGGTCAAGTGTGCCCGCCATGCCCTGTGTGAGATCAGATGCCAGCGCCGGTGACCTGAGCCAGGAAGCCATGAGACTGTTCCCGAGTCTGCTGTCCACCAGGTCCTTGTAGCTGTGTTCTCTCAGGTCCTTGTTTGCACATTTGGTCCTATTATTTTTCACTTTCTTTTTTTCTAATGAGTGTCCTCTGGATAAGAATAAAACCTTTTTGGCTTTCGAGTATGGTAATTGGTTTCATTTGCTTTCCACGTTTGATGTAAAGCATTTCAAACAAACTGGGAAAAGGAAAGGCACTTGACCCACAGCGTTATCCTCATTCATGCTTTCTAAAGTCGACCACTGCTTCCATTTGTCCTCCCCATATACACGCTGGAGATCACCAGGCCCTCGAGCATGGTAAGCCAGACTCTCCCTCTGAGCTACAGCCCCAGCCCTGCCTTATATCACTTTTTAAATTGTATTTTATTTTTAATTATGTGTAGGGGTATGTGTGTAAGCGCCCTTGGTAGCCAGAAGAGAGTGTCAGATCCCCTGGAGTTGGAGTTACAGATGGTTTTTAGCTGCCTGAAGTGAGTGCTGAGAACTGAACTGGAGTTGTCTGCAAGAGCAGTACACACTGTACCATGGTCCCAGTTCCTCTGACCTCAGTTTTAATTTATGAACTCACTGTGCTGGATTTTAGATGAATAAGGTAACCAGGATGCCTGTTTTGTTAGATATACTTCCAGAAACTTTCAGAGCGTGTGTGTGTATAGATTTGCATAGCTGTCTTCTCACACTTTTCCATCTCTGTGGAATTGTATGATGGACACTGACTCTTGGCGGGCTTCCTTTTACATTTCTTTAAACTTTGGCTCAATTGCTCGATGATGGCAGCACAGAGTTTCTTTGATGGGAACACTGGAATAGGTTTGAGTGCCCTGCATTAATGGAAACATCCTTGCGGAGCTGTCTCAGCAAGTATCTATTTCTAGCTGTGGGTTCATCATCGAGTGAACTGTGAATGAACTGAATATGACTTGATTCACCTTAATCCCACCAACATTTGTCTCCATCAGCACAAAGAATTTTATTTTGTACATTTTTTGCTTAGAGACAGGGTCTCAAGTAGCCCAGGCTGGCCTTGAACACCCTGTGTAGCTGAGCAGGACCTTGTACTTCTGACCCTGCTCCCTCTACCTTCCACATCTGGGATACAGGTGTACCCCATGTACCTGACTTCCATCTCAGCTATTTTAAAGTGCACAGCTTCTTAGCCCAAAGGGCCCTCCACATCGCTGTGCTTTCTTCTGCCTTCTCAGAGGTTTAGTGAGGTTCCAGCGTGAGCCGTGGCCTGGAAGGAACCAGATTGGTGTTTGTTAGAGACAAGAATAGAATCCATCATAAGTCAAGTTCAACTACAAACTCCCTCCATCCTGCAAGCTTCTGTATGTGTACATTTTCCCAAAGCACGACCCTTGGGGCACTCTGTGATTTCATTAAAACCAGCTTCGAAAGGGCGCTTCTCAAGAGAGTTTCCCAGCACCTTCAAATATTTCAAAACTTGGGCTCTAGACAGCCTTTCTCAGAAAAGCCTCCTGTCATAGCCATCCGGCACTGTGTTGAATTCCCCACAGAGGATTTCCTGAGTTGTTTTGCTTTGTTTTCTAGCTACCATTTTAATCCTTTATAAAAAAAGTTTTCTTAGAAAGTATCATGTCCTGCCTTTCAGGGAAATGAAGAAGGTATAATATGTTTTTAAGTGGAAATTAAGAACTAAAGGAAATGAAGAACTTCCTGGATAAAATTAGAAGTATTTATTTAGGCACATGGGCAGAAAATAAATCCAAAAGTTATGAATCTTGTTTGAGGCCCACAAGGGTCTTGAGACGCCTTGAGTCAGGAAGAAAGGAGACAAACATCCTGGAGATGAAGGCTGTCGAATGCCAGGAAGGAATGGAGTCCGAGACCAGCCTCCCATCGGCCAGCCCCACACCCACAGCCTCCACCACAGTCTCTCTGTAGCTTTGGACATTGATTGTCTATTGTGGTCTCAAACTGGTCAGGAGCCTTCCAAACAAGGAGTCCAGCAGGAACTGGTGGGATGGCAGGCCAGGACCAAGACATTGAGATGAGAACAGAAAGCTTGGAGGAAGAGCTTCCCAGCAGCCCTGCCCTCCCTCAGGTCACCATTGGCAATTCTGAGATGACACAACAAGCTGATCTTTTTGTGACAACTGCCAAGAAAGTGGAAAAGAAGCAGAAAGACTCCCACCCACCTCTATCTGATCTTACTTTGCCTCACTTTAGAGCATCATATAATCTTGGGAAGTTAAACAGTTCATGAAGAGTTGATTCATAAGCTTGCATGTGTGTGCATACATGTATATACATACATATATATGCACACATATACATCATGAATCTACAGAGGTATCACAGAAGGCAAAAAGAAGACATGAAGTGAAATAATTCAAGTATTTGCTCTTTTGCCTCACGAGGACCATCTTTGAGCACCACCATCCACAAAAGAAAACGAGTCCCTAGACCGCTCTTCACACTCAGTCGAAGGGGCAGGTTTGCAGAGTGAACTGTGCATGGCAGAGTGTTCATCCGCATCCTGACTCTTTACAGCTGTTGCGTTAACTTTCACCAGCATGGAGAGTTCTGTTCCACTCAGTAAGAAGGAGAGATGCGGGAGCTCTTCAGGCAGTATTTGGGGCTTTGCCTCTGCTTTCTCTCCTGGCCTTGACTCAGGGCCAAAGCTCTCCAAGACACTGAGGGACAACAGAACCAGGCAACAGGCCTCTTGTTCCAGGCCAGTGTGGAGAGCAGAAGCACGGTGACACTTTGGGAAGGGATGATCAAATCATCATGCCCATAGCATACGCTGTCCTTCCTGACAAGGGCTGACCATGCCAGCCTAGTTACCAGGAGTATAGGCTCCCCAAGAATTAGGCTTTGTCATAATCCAAAAACCTAGTGCAGGCCCAGGTGGTTAAGAACACTGGCTGCTCTTACAGAGGACAGGGGTTTGGTTCCCAGCACCCATATGGCTAACATCTGTAACTTCAGTTCCAGGGGATTTGTCGTCCTCCTCTGGCCTCCACAGGCATTGAATCCATGTGTCACACACATGTAGGCAAAAACTCATGCCCGTAAAGTAAAATTAAATTAAATTAAAAAGCTTAGTGCATAAGTGGAAATGGTTGAAAAGGTGAAAAAAATACCATAAAGAATGGAAGAAAATACTTGCAAATCACATATCTGATAAGAATTTCCTATCCAGTGGCTGGTGAGGTGGCTCAGTGGGAAAAGAAGCCTGTTGCTAAATCTGAAGACCAGAGTTCAGTTGCCAGAATTCACATGGTAGGAGAGGACCAACTCTCACATATACTGTGATACACATGCCTCCCTCACATAGGCACACACAAACACACGTCACACATGTCCTTGTACACATGTGCACACAAAAATAAATAAGTACATGTAAGACAAATTCGTAGAAAGAGTTTGGCATCCAGAATGTAGAAAGAACAGCCAGAGGGACCGGAGAGATGACTCAGCGGTTAAAAGCACGGCTGTTCTTGCAGAGGACCTGGGTCTAATTCCCAGTACCCACATGGCAACTAACAGTGATCATCTGTAACTCCAGTTCCAGGGGATCCAGCACCCGCTTCTGACTTCCTTGGGCATAGCACAGCATGGGTACTCTTATACACATGCGTGCAATGCACTCATACACATAAAATAAAAATAATGAAAATAAAATATAAAAATAAGAACAGCCAGAACTTAACAACAAAAAGGCAACCTCATCAAAAAACAGATAATGGACCCAGAGAGACATTTCTTTAAAAAAAAATGTACAAATGACCAATAAGAACTCAGAAAGATATTCAGTCACTGGAGACATGCGGATCTGAAGTTCGATGACCTTACAGGCTGGGATTACAAAATCAAGGGAAGCAGAATGAGAGTGGTGGAGATTACACGGGCCAGGATGCTTCTGTGTTGCCAGTGATGTCGGGAAATGGTGTGGTGTGTGGAGACAGTGTGGCAGCTGGTCTCAGAAGTTACACAAAGCGAGGTTAGGGAGGTGGTGAAGTCGGCAAAGCGACTGTCGTGCAAGCAAGAAGGTCTGAGTTTGGATCTTACCGCGCGTAAGAAGCCAGGCACAGTGGTGTGCCTCTGTAACCCCAGCACTGGGGACTGAGACAGAAGGATCCCTGGGGCTTACCGAAGGCCAGTCCAGCTGAGAGTGAACTCCAGGCTCAGTGAGGAGATGTTACCTCAAAAACTAAGGTAGACTGTGATAGATGAAGATACTCAAAGTCTACTTCTGGCCTCTATAAGTTCACACACAGAGGAGTGAACCAACCACACATGCACACCCATGACCTCACACCCTCACATGCACGCTCATGCATACCTCATTGGCACAATCACCCATACACCCACCACATACATACTCACATTTGCTAAACACATGCAGCATGCATACACCCTCCAAACGCACACTCACATATACACCCCCCACACGCAGACTCACACATTCACTATACACATGCACACTCACACATTCTCCAGGCACAGAGTTAAATATAGACTTGTGATCTGTCTGCATGATTCATCCCCAAGGTGTGTACATCAAGAAACTGAAGACAGAGTTGAACAAGCACATGTTGATACCTGTTCAGCACATCCACAAAGGGAAACAGCTTAGAATCCGTCAAGGGGTCAACAAAGACATTCACCACACACACAATGGAATATCATGTGGTCAGTGAACCTAAAAACCCTACACTGTGTGAGTCTCCAGGCTCTAAGCACCCATATCATATGACTCCACGTATTAATATATGGATTATTCAGAATAGACAGTGTTGAAAAGGTGAAACATGGATTCAATGGCTGCTGGGGAAAGAACTGCTTATTAATTACAAGACTGATTTAGCAGTGATAAAATGTACAGATCTACACAGAGCAGGTGGTCGTATAATCCTGTGAATGTAAGAGATGCCAGCGGACCATGCACATTCAAGTGATGAGTTTTATAAATGTTGCATCTCAGTGGATTATTTTTTGAAAAGAAAAATATCATTCCCAGTTGCCTATTTTAAAATCAACCATACACTTGTTTGAATATAATCAGTAAAAAGAAACCAACATGGTAACAGGTAGCTGGTGAATGTGGACATCATCTCTCTAGCCCACATGGATAATCTGGTTGTATTTGAAGAGCATATTTTTCCTGCCGTCCTTGGATGCCCCAGTTAATGATTTTTATTTTCCTGATAAACCTCACTATAGCTCAGTCTTTGAGCAGATGCCAACCATGTCTTCTCTGCACCCTATAATCTGTAGGTCTGAGCTAGGCACAAAGTAATCTTGTGAATACAGAAATGATTCAGAATAGCTCCCTAAATCAGGATAATACATCAGCCACATGCCCTTCTGTTCCTGGCGTCTTTTGTGAGTTTGGTTAATATTTTCATCTTCTAGTATATTCTCACTAAACTTTCTGGCATGAAAATATGTGTGTATTATACATTACTTATCAAGAGAAAGAGGCCTCACTTCACTTTCACTGACATATTAAGAAACAGTGTGATGGGCTCAGCAGGTAAAGAGCTTACCAAACAAACTTGAAGACTGGAGCTCAAATTCTTAGCACGCACATAAAAGCTAGGCACATCAGCATATGCCTGTAATCCCAGCACTGAGAATCAAAGATAGGAAGATGTGAGCTCATCACGATCCTGCCTACTCAAATCAGTGAGTTCTAGATTCAGTGAGATGCACTCTGACAAAAAATAAGGTGGAAAGAGATCAAGAATCTGGTCTATACACACACACACTATCCCACATATATGTAGACACACATATATATATATAACACACACCTGTGGAATGAGCAATGAATGCTGGTGCTCAGCTGGTTTCCTCCACAGCCCAGGACCCCAGCTCAGGGAATGGGGCCTCCCCCTGTTAGCCCAGGCTTTCCTACCTAATTAACCTAATCTACCTAATCCCTCAGAGGCATGGCCAAAGGCTGGTGGTCTCTTAGTTGATTCCAGATCCTGTCTCTAAGGCACTCACAGGCAAGTGTCCAAGACAGTGAGTCATCAGGAATATGGCCCTAAGAAAGGGTCAGGGAGCCTCAAAAGGAAGGGGAGCTATTGACTTACCCAGTGAGAAAAGAGGGCTCCTGGAGAAGGTTCCTGCTGAGGTGGATTTGGGGGATATCTCTTCTTGGGTGGGTAAGGTAGTACTAGTCTGAGACAGGGCAGTCCTGTTCCAGAAACAAACTCTGAAAGGATTCTTCTCACATGGCCTGCCCCGCCCTTGAGCCTTCTGTGCTGATCTCCCTCTCTGGCTCTGTGTCTCCATCTTCCCACAGTTTCCCCTGAGCCTGCTTGATTGATGGCTGTTCTTCTCTGCACTGACTTACAGACGACCAATGAAACCCCACCACTCCCAATGTGCAACTGTAGATTGGCAGAAGCTTTACTTTCTATTTTCTTATGACTTGCTAAGATAAAAAGTCTTTCCCAGCAAGACACT
Source organism: Eospalax fontanierii (assembly GCA_035773235.1). Taxonomy (NCBI): domain Eukaryota; kingdom Metazoa; phylum Chordata; class Mammalia; order Rodentia; family Spalacidae; genus Eospalax; species Eospalax fontanierii. The sequence continues at coordinate 2,335,282 of CM069524.1, read as the reverse complement.
ATTATTATTGTTCTTGGACAGTCCTCTATTTTTAAAATTTGGGCCAGAGCATGCCTCTTACTTTGGAGTAAGGTCAGCTAAGCTCCTCCCCAGCTCACTCTATTTTTAAAATCTCTGTTTGTATTGAATATGAACTCCAGTGGGATCTGTTTCTGAGATTATCCTGTCACTGAGGACAGTGTTCTCGCTCTTGATGTTGGTCGGTTTATTGGGTTTACCGCCAGGTTTAAAAGCCAACTTTGGGCCTTTTATCTTTGAATGTTATTATAACAGAAATCAGGGCCAAAAAAAATTTTTTTAAGAGGCTAGTGGGTACTAACTAACAGGCAATTCATCTCAACATGCTTTGGCTGATATCAAATAAATGCATATTTTATGAAGAAAGAATTAGATTATAAACAGGAACATATCAGCCATCTGTCCGAAACCTTTCCAATGTAATTACTCCGCAGAGCACCTAATGGCTGGTGGTTGATCCAAATATTTGGCAAAGAGGGTCAGATCCTCCTGGGACATCACCGCCCAGCCTCGGCTTCCTCATTACCACTTACGAGTTTCACATCGACAATTAGGGGAAAATTAGGCTTAGAAAACAAGGCCGAGTTTTCACTGGATTGAGGAGCTGTTCCATCCTAACAGAAGTTGCCTCAAGCCAGGAGCCTGCTGACTTGAAAGATTGTTTCTGAAGTAATGGGAAACAAATTTAACCCAAAGAGAAATGCTCACAAAAACTTCAGAAGGAAAGACCTTCAGTGTTCAGTGTGGGGTTTGGGGAGGTCCTGGGGGACATTCTTCCCAGTTGACTCTACAAAGGGAAGAAATGCCTTAGCAGGAATTCTGGAAGATCAGAGAAGAAATCAGAGTTCTCTTGAATCCTTGAGCTCAAGAGTTGACAGACTTCAGGCCTCTGTTGCCTCCTTGAAGCCATTAACCTGGAAATACTCGTCCCCACTCTGCCCAAGACAAGAGAGAAGACCAGATGGAGTTTCGGAGCTGTGGACATGCGCACGGTGAGATACGGCAGTGGGGTGGTGGCTCCTTGCCTTTCACCAGAAATGAACTGGTGACGTGGTACGTGTGTTTCCTTTGTGGAGTCTTCTGGGCAGAGTGGACAGGCGTATAAGCCAGGCCTGACAGTTGTCATCCTGTTTGCCAGGCCTCAGCAGGACTTCCTAGCCCTTCTTTATGAACAACTGAATGTCTCTCAGTTGTCCTCCCACACTGAATTTCTTGTGTTAGGTCAACAAAAAGCATGGGTAGAATTTCAGCTCCTCTGAAGCCCCAGCTCCACATCACTAGCTCCCCGGGGATTTGGGCTCATTTTCTGTTTCATGAGCCCAGACACTGCATGGTGTGGCGCTCATGATGAAGGTTTGCCTTTCCCACCCGTTTCCCCCGGGTCCTGGCTCTTCCCTCATGGCACTCTTAGCAGACACTGACTCATAGCTGGGGTCTGTGAGACATTGCTTAGATGGCCAAGAGAAGAAAAAGCAGGCCAGTATCTCGATACACAGGGTACCCAGACATCCCAGTTTCCATTCCTCTTCCTCCTCCTCATCATCACCATACTCAGCGGCTCTGGAGTCTCTGCCTGCTTCTGGCACCACAGGTCACGGAAGGTCAGAGGCAGCACTCACGCCCCCAGTGAGGTCACGAAGTCAGCAGAGCTGCAGCTATGTCACACTGACCCGCTGCTGGGAGGTGCCTGGGTCAGTGCCCGGGTGATGGCGTAAGCATTATGCTCTCCCGTTAGAAGAAGAGTGCTACTGAGGGATGAGCTTGCTCCACCGGCTCTGATTCCCTCACTGGAGTGTAGTTGAGTCTTGCTAGCCCCAGGGCCAAGTTTTTCTGGCTTCACTTTTCTTGTGACTAGACTTGAACTTGGGCGGAGTCACTCTGTCAGCTCATTGGGGCCCCAGACATAGATGGCCAAAGGAATTTTCGGTTTGTTTCTGGGAACTTTGGGTGGTTAGAACAACTGCTTGTGAGGCCAGTGTGCTGTTTACGAACGTTTTTAGCACTCCATGCTAGGTGAGGGGTGGCAGGAGAACTGAGAGCAGAATTTGTGAAGGAGTTGAGCTGATTCAAGAACAGTGAAGACATTGAAAAAGACGAGCAGTGTGCTGGCGCCCAAACTCGAGGAGCTACTGCTTTCTAACCCAGGCTACACAGGGAGAGAGTTCTCTAAATGCCAAGTTAAAATGCTTATCTGTTGTATTTTATTTGCGGGCTTGTGTATGGGTCCGTAAATGGGGGGATGCGCATGTGTTTGCAGGTATTCCTGTGTGCATTCTGAGTGGTGCCTGTACGCATGGGGTGTGTGTGTGTGTGTGTGTGTGTGTGTGTGTGTGTGTAGATCTGATAGATACCAAGCTCCACTATCATTCTTCAGGACACTGTCAACCTTGGGTTATTTTGTTTTTGTCTTTTGACACAGTGTCTCACTGATCTGTAACTCATCAATTTGGCTAGACTTTCTGGCCAGTGAGCCCCAGGGATCTTCCTGTCCCTACCTCCCCAGCTTTGGGATTACAGGTCCTTGTCATCACACCCAGAATTTCTTTTATGGGTTCTGGGGATCACACTCAGGTCCTCATGCCTTACCAACTGAGCCATCTCCCCAGTTCATAATGATTTTTTGACACAGCCTCCAGTCTACGAATGAAATACTCTAGAGAACATCACAGTGTGAGAGAAATAACCATATGACGGTATGGTGTAAAGAGAATGAGTTGAAATCATGTCCGTGAAGCACTTAGCTTGGTGTCTAGAATGTCAAAAGCCTGGTCTCCAAACGTACTTCCCTCCCATGCCACATTCAGTTGCACAGGAGATTCTATTGACTTTAACATCTAGCCATGTTGGTGTGTATGGATGCTTACTCTTCAGCCACCACATTACCCCCATCTGACAGAGGAGGCACTCAGTTGTTGACAGTAGCCTCCTAACCAGGCTCCCTTTCCATCTCTGCCTTCCTTCTGTCTGAACTTAATTCAGCTGCCAGTATAATGCTTTAGTTGAAACGTAATTCAAACCATGTTTTGCTTCTGCTCAGAGCATTCCAACAGGTCCTGACCCAACTCAGAGTGAAAACAGAGCTTCTTAAATCCTGGAGTCCAGCCACATTTGGCCTCCCACTCTGCCTTCCCGTCTGTCCCTGCACTTCTGGCTCTCTTTGACCGGCTCTTTGATTCCCTGGGCATTACCATTAACCATGTCAGTGCCTTCCTCAGGCCCTGTTTTCATGAAGACACATGCCTTCAGGAGACCAGAGGACTTAAGTGTACGCTTAACTGCTGTCCCCTAAGCCTCTAGGCCAGTGTCACCCCTAGTGAGGATTTAATAGATGCTCTCTGAGCCACTTAACTACTGGTCACTTTTTGGGAAAAAGTCTCAGTCTTTGAAAATTGACCACTCTCCTCTTTTACAAGTATGGTGTAGGGGAAATTAAGTGACCGCAAACATTTCTTTCATTTCTGTAAGTCAATTAAATCCACTCATTTATGAGTTCATTCATTCATCAAAGAAACATTAGACACTCATGAAATGCAGGAATGCCAAAAAATGTAAATTTGATAAAGTCTTTAATTTTAAAAAATTCTGAGTTTGGTGAGAGAATTGTATGTGTAAACTTGTAAGGGAATCCCCTAGGGAAGTGATAGGGAGAGGGAAAGAGAGAGAGAGAGAGAGAGAGAGAGAGAGAGAGAGAGAGAGACTAGCCCTCCTGGAGGTGAGAGGTGGAGGGGTGGACAAAGGAATCTACATGGCCGGATACCCTACAGCTGGCCTGGGAAGACAGGCAAGATTTGTAGGTTGACAGAAGGAATGGCATCCCAGGCTAGGAAGGTACAAGGACTCTGAAGGGGGCTGGGCAGGCCTGGGGCAGGAGGTAGGGCTGAGGCTGTACTGTGCCATGTGGGGTAGCTCCTGACTTGATTTTCATCAGGATGGTTTTGTAAGCTGCATAAATGACCTATATACCACTATATCAAAAGAGGTTGGAAGTAGAGACAATGAGTTGGAAGGTTCCAGAATGGCATAGAATGGCATGGTTGTGTAGATCAGAGTCTGGAATCTAGGCATTAAGAGTCATGCAATAGAAGGTTCCAGAATGGTTATATACATTAGGGCCTGAAGTCTGGGATTAAGAGTCATGTTTATAGAAGATTCTAGAATGGAATAGAATGTTATAGCTGTATACATCAGAATATGGGCTTAATGAGATGGAAGGGTCCAGAATGACATAGAATGTTATAGTTGTGCACATCAGGATCTGGAGACTAGGCCTCAAGAATCATGAGGTGAAAGATTTCAGAATGATATAGAATGTTCTGATTGTGAACATCATGGTCTGGAGTCCAAAGATTGAGAGTCATGAGATAGAAGGTTCCAGAATGACATAGAATGTTACAGTTCATCAGGGTCTGGAGCCTAGATTTCAAGAGTCATAAGATGGAAGGTTACAAGATGACACAGGATGTCACAGCAGGGTCTGGAGTTCAGTGGTCGAGAGTCATACTTTCCGGAGGCTCAAGTTGAAGATTATATTTTGTAACCTGCTTTTCTTTCATTTCCAACATTGCATGTCTGTACCAATATGCCCAGCAGACATGGTAGATACGGTGGTTTGAATAAGAATGGCTCTGAGAGTATATAGCCTCATCGCACTTCTGTCTCACTCTGCTTCCATTGTCTACCTGAAAGTGTGAGCTCTCAGGCTTCTTCTTTACATCCTCTGCCGCCATGCCTCCCCACCATGATGGACTCTTACTCTCCAGAACCATAAGTCAAAGACACTCTTCCTTCAATAAGTTGCCTTGGTTGTGGTATTTTATCACAGCAACAGATATAGTACACACCCTCTTCATTTAAGAACTGTAAGAGTGAGGGCTTGATGGAATATTTCCCTTGTACGAAGTCACTGAGCTCCAAGTGACCTGGCCATTCTAAGCTTATATCTATGTGGTCTTCTAAGCCAAGTCCATTGGGTTGGCCTTCTATATAGAGACTCAGAGTGCTACAGCTGGAAAATACTTTAAAGTCTTGTAGTTCATTCTCTCCCCGGAGTTTTATCAAGTGAGGAAGGCTCCTTATAAGCAAGGATTCCTTTGTTTGTTTGTTTGTTTTGCTTTTATACCTGTCTCACCTCAAAGAGCAGTTTTACCCCAACTCTGGCAGTCAGGACCAGGCTGGCTTGTCTTGGGGGAGGTGTATCGGCTGTCCTTGGGGGCCCTGACCCTGTGGCTCAGGCAGGCATGTACAGGTAGGGTCTCTGTGTACACACCATTGCTTCAAGTGTCTCCATCAGGTCAGGGGCCTGGAGCACGCAAGGCGTCAACTGAGCTTGCCTGGCCCCCTGCCACCCACAGGGAGCTTATCATAAATTATTCCATTTGATCCCAGAAGAAGCCATGGGCTTAGGATTGGGTGGATGACATCATCGCCTGAAATGTGAGGAGGAAAAGGTCAATTTTTATCCGCTAAATGTCAAGCAACCGGCTTGATTGATTGTTTTTTCTGACTTGCCCAAATCGATGGGTTGTTAAGTCATCTTGCTGACACTGATTTAATCAATGTCATTGGATTGGAAGGGAAGAAGGCCGATTACAACAGCAAGCATTTGAGCCCTGAGGATCCATTTCTGGGCTTATTTCGTCCCTGTACATCATCAGCTCCCCTTCTGTCCTCACATGAACCCTGTGGCAGGATTTCTTGCACCCCTAGCTCCTGTGGGAGGAAACAGCTTGAAAAGAGATCACTCAAGATGGTTCAGGCAGTGACAGATTTAGCGTTTGAGATTCCCACGTTCTTAGTGTTCCTCCCACTGTTGCTAATTGTTTGAAAAGCTGAAGGTCAGAGCCCACCCCTAGTGGAGGTCTGTGGTCATCAAGGAAGACCAGAACCAGAGGAACAGCTTCAAGGGACTCTGTCTCCAGCAGGCCAATCTTAGAGGGTGTTTGCCGGGCTATGTAGAAGTCTGCCTTTGTTACACAGGGACAAAAGCATGTCTGAAAGTCACCCACGAAGCTTCAGGGAAGATATTTTCTTAGGCTGTTTATGCTTTGAGGCTGGGGTTGGGGCTGGGAGAGCTTCGAGGTACCTAGTCCAGCTGGTGTCTGTCTTTGGATATGTATTTCTTTCCTCTGCTGCATTCACTGGAGCCTCTGAGCTTTGAACTTAAAAGGTTCTTCAAAGGGCAGCATCCTTTCAGAAGCCCGGCCAGAGGCTGCCCCCCGCCTGTTCTCCCTCTGGTTCTCAACATCATGATGGGGTAAATGGATTATCTGTTTTCTCTGAAGCTGTAGTCCCATTCTTGTAGCCTGGGACAGTCTTAGTGTTCAGCACCTGCAGCTGGTCACACCGTCCTCAAGTTGAGCATAATTCACTCTTCCGAGCACCAAAGCTCTCAATTTCCCTTTTTCTGATTGACTGTTTTTGTCTTCTTCCAGAGTCTATGACATTCCATTTGATACAGGAAGAAATAAGGGAGAAAGCCCTAAAGAAACTCAAGGGGACTAAGAGTTTTCCCTGTCAAAGTGCAGTTCAGGTGCTGTTTTCGCTTCTCAGGATGTCTGGTGGGAGGAAGAGGGCCACTGTGTTTGCAGAGGAGGCTAGTCTTCAAAGGTTGGCCCAGCATGCCCAGCCTCAAGGAGACCTGCTTTGAGTATGAAAATTAACCCAGCCTCTGCTGCAAGATTCATTGTAGTGGACACTCTGAAGTCAGAGAGGACTCAACACTGTCCTATGAAAAACCATACAGAGACAACCTAGAAAGCCAGCCCTGTCTCCATCAAGAAAATGCCCAGGGAAAGTCCTCAAGCTTCTTTCTGTCTCCCCATGATATCCATGTGCTGAAAAGACCAGTATCTAGAAACATTGCTGATGAGCTCCTGGGACAGGAGGGTGGAAAGAAGACACTGAAAGCTCTGTGGGGAGAGAAGGAGCCGGAGTTTGCTGGAAGACCTCAGGTAGGGTCAGGTTGACATCAAACACCATAGGAAGGAACAGTGTCAGGAAGATAACTCAGGCCACAGCTGGATTTTGGCAAATCGGGAATCCCAGGGAGCCAAGTTCGTTGTGAACACCCCATAGGCCACATAGCAGGACGGCTCTGGGCATGTGGAGAACACATAAGATAGCAAAACAGCACCAGAGAGCCACTGATCTTCGGAAGCTGAGTTCAAGACTCCGAGATCAGGTGTCTGCTCTGGAGCCTCCCAGAGGATGACAACGGGTGACCCCAGTACCTGTCACCTTCCTTGGAATCCCTTGCATGGACACCTGGGGAGTTTTAAAAACACATTTTGGTTGGGGCTGGAGAGATGGCTCGGTGGTTCAGAGCGCTGACTGCTCTTGAAGAGGACCCAGGTTTGATTCCCAGCATCCATATTGTAGCCAACAATCAATCGTAACTCCAGGTCCCGGGGATCCGATGCCCTTCTTCTGACCTCTATAGGCATTGTAGGACGTGGGTGCACTTATATACATGTAGGCAACACACTCATATGCATAAAATAAAAAATAAAACATTAAAATACATTTGGGGGCTGAAGAGATGACTCAGCAGTTAAGATCGCTTGCTGCTCTCCCAGAGGACGAGCTTGGTTCCCAGAACCTGTGGTGGTCAGCTCACAACGGCCTGTAACTCCAGCTGCAGGGGATTCGGCACCCTCTTTTTGCCTTCTTAGCACCTGCACTCATGTATGAATACACATACACATACAAACACATTAATACATATACGTTTAAAAAATACATCTGTCCCTGAAGGCAATGAAGAGAAGTACGTGGATTTGAAATAATTAAATGGTCACATACTAATTGCCTGTATTCATGGGTAAATCCGAGTTTCATTCACATGTAGCCCAAAGTGCTGATGGGAAGGGCAGCGTTCTAGGATTTATGCTAGAGGAGGAGAGGGGCTTTTGCCATTGGACTAGGTAAAGACAGCAGGTAAGAGGTCAGGCAGGGAGAGCAGGTGTTGGCCTAGGAATGAGCAATGCGGCTCACCTGCAGGTCTACAAGGTTATCTGTTCTTCATGGCCAACCATAAACACTCAGATCCTTATGTGTTTTAATTTCTTCTGGGAATCTGAGGCATGGGCCCAGTCACGCACAGAGAAGGCACCGCACCAAGAGGCTCACATGGAGAAGTCAAGAGTCTATTCATGCCAACAGACTTGAGTGGAGTTTCTTCCCAAAGAACTCGAGCCCCAGTGTGGTTCCTTCATGGTTTTTATGTCTCCCTGTGTTGGTTTTTAATGAGTACAGCATTGGTGGGTTTAAGTAACAGCCTCTGTGACCACAAGCACAGGTGCTTAAGTACCCTTAGACCGCCTCGGGGACATTCCTCCTCTGGCATGTTTGCAGGGGCAGATACTTAGGGCAGGACCCAAGTATTTTTTAATATAGTTCATTGCAGGTATCTTAGCAATCAAGGAGGTTGCAAACAGACATTCCACCAGATAACTGTGACACTTGATTCTCAAGGTAGCGTTCTCCATTTTAGCCTTCATTCCGATTTCAACCCAATGGTAACGGTTCATAAAACCTTCAAGGTGCGTACTGTGTTCTACAGTATAAAAATCAGTCCTAATTAGACATAATTAGTCATAATTAGAATTAGACACACACAAACTGATATTCAGTGTTCAGGTATATTTCTTTGCCCCTTCTACGTTACTTATGAGACATTTATTGAGCCACGACTCTGTGGCAGTGGTATCTATAAGCATGGGAGATTGAACAGTGAACAAGCTCAAATCCACCCTTTCAGACCACAGGAGAAGTGTCATGTAATAATTGTTTCAGGAATATAGGGAATAAATTGTTAGCTAAAGTTCAAAAAGTGAAGCCCAATGTGGTAGCATATATTCGTCATCCCAGCACTCAGGAGGCAGAGGCAGAAGGATCCCGAATTTGGGCCAGCGAGATAGTTCAGTGGGTGAAGGCCTGGCTAACAAGCCTGACAATCTGATTTTGATCCCTAGGACCCACGTGGAAGAATGAGAGGAATGGACCTCTGCAAGTTGTCTCCTGACCATATGCATACCATGGTATACATGTCCCAACACATACCCACACGATAAAACAAGAAAGAAAGGAAGGAAAGAAAGAAGGAAGCAAAGAAAGAAGAGAAATCAGAAATTCAAGGTCTTCTTTGCCTATAATACTTGAGACTAAAAATAATTAAGTAAATAAATTTTTTTAAGTAAAAGAAGGACTTGGGAAATAGAACAGTGGCTGATCACTGCCTACAGTGTATGAGACCCTGGGTTCTGTGTCCAGCACGTGGAAAGGAAGGGAAGGGAAAGCCAGTGTGGTGGTGGCACAGCCTTCAAGCCCAGCACAAGAGGCAAACGGACGGATCTCCATGAGACTGAGTCCAACCTCGTCCACACAGGGAGTCTCCCAGCCGGCTGGGGCTCCAGGGGATAGGAAGCAGAGGGAAAGAACTCAGAGGAAGGTGGCGGGAAAGAGACTTTGAAGGAAAGAGAATAAAATGAAAAGAAAGTAGAAAAGATGAGCTGCAGAGACAGAGGCAGAAAACTGAAACCCAATGACTAGGTCAAACTGCAGTTCTGGGTTCTGTCTGATCCTAAGTGGCAGAAAGCGTATTTCCTAACCTGCTTTGTGTTCAGATTCAAACACAATAGCCTGTTGCAGTGACTCCCACTCCCCTGTGAGAGTTTTCTCTTTGGAGAGACGATCTTGTCAGACACAGCATCCCTTTAATCCCCTCACATCCCACATCTGGTGGCAAACTGCCTCTCCAGGAGCCCTTTGCAAAGGGAGCCTTTCCATTAGTGATGGGAATGACATCTGGGTTGGGGAGGACCGCAATCCTAATGTGGCTCCATCCCTTGGAGCCAAGTGATTGGCTCGTTTGAGTTTCTGGTATCAGGAAAAATGGAACAAGACTATTGGTAGATAATCTACCAATTGTGATAAGTAATAAATCTGCCTCCTGGAGGATCTTTAAGAAAAAACTTCCTCTGGGGGAAAGGAGGGACTCAGGAGTTTAAACCTCACATGCAAAGAGGCTATTAACAAAATCACAGCTCAGCTCCTAGCTCTCATCTCCTCCAGCCTTTCCCACATACAGCAGCCTGACAGGCTAGAGAAGTGTCTCTACTGAGCTTGAATATTTACTGCTATGTGGCCTGTGACCGTGCTGAGACCATTTGGGCACTGGTACTCCATAGTTCATGATAAGAGTAGCCAAGGCTGTAGACATCAGTCTTTTTAATTCAGTTTCCAGCTTGGTAGATCTACCCTGGATGGGGAAATACAAAACTCTGACTTTGTTGATTAATAGAAATTTCTGTTCTTAACACATTGGTCCAGTCTGGCAGGGGCTCACACTGATCTGGAATCCCAACACTTAGGAGGCTGAAGCAGAATTGCCTGGAGTTTGAGTCCAGCCTGGGCTACACTGTTTCAGGCCAGTGTGGGTGTTATTTCATGAATAAGGAATTGGGCAGGAGCTTGGAGGTAAAGAGGGATGCTGGTTTGTGGAGACAAAGCCCGAGTTCCGTGGGACTCCATCTCTTCCTGGTGCACGGGGCAGTTGGATGGGGAAGATGGAGTGGGTCACTGCACATCCTCTGGCCTTTCCGGATGAGTCACGTCCATTCTCATGGTTCCTCCTCCTAAAGAGATCTGTTCCTCCGAGTGCTAGAGGTCCACTGTCTGCCCATCCCACAGAAATCCGCAAGTCCCCAACACCACATTCTCTTTGATGAGGAAAGACTAACGGGATAAGATGTGGTGGAGCTTAGCAATGGTGGCTCATGCCTTTAATCCCAGCACTCGGGAGGCAGAGGCAGGTCAATCTCTGATCTCTGTGAGTTCCAGGCCAGCCAGGGTTGCATAGTGATCCTCTGTCTCAAACAAAGATTGTGAGGCCAAGGCTGCAGTCACCCTGGAACCACTGGGGCTGGAAAGAGAGGGCAAGGGTTCACACCCAGCAACCTTTGGGCTCTGTCAGGATGACAGAGGAACCCTGGTAGTTTTTATTCCACTGCACTCTGAGGGTGTCCTTCTGGGCCTGGAATGACAGTCTTGACAATGTGGGAAACCGAGGGGCTTTGGTCATAGCTGGTGATGCTGAGAGTCTTCCATGCTGGCTGAGTGGTATGGAGGCAGCCTCCCCTCTACCAATGACCTCGTCCACTTGCTGTCAGTCATCTCAGATAGGGCACCAACAGACCAAAGGAATAGATTCCGTCTGAGTTCTGGTTGGTGAACAAGTGAGCTCACTGGGCTCACTGGGGTTACTTCAGTAGTGTGAGTGATACAAGTAGCTGCGCCACCAAACAGCACCCGGCAGGGGCAGGATGCACAACAGCTGCGATCCTGAGGTCTCACTTCCAGCGACCTCCAGTCGGCCTTTTGCTTTGTGCGTGGCCTAGCACTCACTAAGACCACAGACAGCTGAGGGCCAGGAGGAGCACGGGCCTCTGTGGTAAGGGTCTGCAGACCTCTTCCTCCCCCAACCCTCCTAGGGAGTGTTACAGGCCCCTGTTGGGATGCTAGTTGTTGTGACTTCGGTGGACATGGACATGCTGTGTCCAGAGAACAGCATTTCTACCACACTTGCTGCAGTCAGGAAAACGAGTTAAGAAGCCGCATATCACAGCAATATGGAAAAGTAACAGAGGGGCCACTGCGCTGGGCTGGCTATGTAGAGTAAGCACATCCACCTTGACACACCCCATTCAGGCATCGAAGACCAAGGATGCTCTTCGAGTCATTGATGCAGAAAGATGTTTGGGACACACTGTTTCCTAAACGGTACAGATGAGGATGGAGAGAGGGTTCAGTCCATAAGTGTGCACACTGCTATTCAGAAGGATCCAACTTGGGTTCCTAGCACACACATCAGATAGCCCGCAGCTGCCTGGAACTCCATTTCCAGCGGATCCGACACCCTCTGTGGCTTCTGTGAGCACCAGAATACATGTCATATATACATACCCACACAAATAACAATGAATATTTTTTAGGAAGGTTCAGAATTGCGATCCCCTTAAAAGCATCTTCAAATATACAAATGGTAAAATTTACTTCTGAATTATGGATTATTTTATATTTATTTATCTTTAGTTTGTGACTTTTCTGTTCTGAACAAAGAATGATTTTGTGGTCTAAAACATTTGAAATGAATATTTTTAATGCAAGCCATCTACTTAGTTCATATAAATTGCTGACTAGGCATTAATTAATCAGACTTGTCTTGCTGGGTTTTTGCTTCATCACTGTAGTTTCAGTCTCACAAAATAAAAGAGCTTAAGAGGCTAGGGACATAGCTCAGTCCAAAACACTTCCTTGCAAGCATGAGGACCAGAGTTCAATCCCTCAGAACCCATTTGCGAAGGCCAGGCCTGGTGATGCATGCTTTCAATCTCCGCACTGGGTAGGTAGACACAGGAGGATCCTGGGCCTCACTGGTCAACCAGTCTAGTCAAGACAGAAAGTTCTAGAACACTCTGGGGTCTCAGAAAATAAGGCACTTAGCAGTTTTGGACAATACCTGACACCAGCCTCTGGCCTCCCCATGCATGTACATGCTTGTGCAGCAGCACACATGCTCAGAAGTCTTCAAAAGGAAGAATGAAATGAAGACTTATGCTTCTAGCAGAGGAAAATTCACATATCAATCCCAAGAGCATAATAATGTAGAAATGGAGAGACGACCCAGTGGTTTACAGTACTTGCTGTTGTTGCAGAGAACCAGAGTTCAGTTCCCAGCGTGCACACAAGGCAGCTTACAACCACCTGAAAGTCCCTGTAAGTTCAAGGTGTCTGACACCCTCTTCTAGCCTCAGTACACATGTGGTGCACAGACACTCAAGTATACACATAAACAAACAAACAAATAAATCTGTCTGTTCTTAAGATAGTCTCACTATGTAGTCCAAACTGGCCTGGAGCTTATTAGATAGACCATTCCAGGTTGGCCTTGATCTCTACCTGCCTTTGCCTCCTGAGTGCTGGGATTAAAGATTAAAGGTATGTGCTACCATGCCCGGCCTTAAATAAATCTTTTTAATAAAAGGGAATTAAAAAAAACAGTCACAGAAGAAAAGCCAAAGCACAACCACGGTTATACCACAAACTGATTTTCAAAAGGTAAGACTGGTCTACAAATGACTCTGGAACAACTAGTCAGAGAGAAACAGTGAGACAGAGACCGCGATAGAGAGACAGAGAGCCAATGCAGGAGGGAAGGGACACACAGAGAGAAACCCAGGCAGAGCGACACAGACAGACAGGGAGAGAGAAGAGGGACAGAGAAAGAGAGAGACAGACAGACAGACAGACCCAAATGGAAACCAACAAGGTTTCAGCAAACTGCATGCAAGATACTAGCAAATGTTTTGATGTAAACATTTGAAAGTGAGGAACAAGGTACCAAATGTAAATTAAATACTTGATGTTACCATTCCAAGCAAAGAAGCAATTGGAGAAAAAAAAAATCAAACACACATTCAGGAGAGGCAGATAGAGAATTCCAGGTTTGTTTGATAACCATGACCTGTGCTGATTGCTCATCAATTCAGAGATGAAAACACGAGGTGGGGTTTCCCCATGGAAAAGCTTCCTTTAAATAAGATTTTAATTTTAATTGAAGTATGATGTTTATAGAGATAGGTGCACAGATTGTTAAGTATGCAGTCATTCATCCCTCCTGAGCTCAAAAGTAATGGGTGTTCCAACGTCTACCCCACACATTAGATTTGACTAATGTCAAGCTTTGCTCATACAGGGAGTCTTGTGGCATAAATAACTTTGGGATGACTCAAAGTCCTCTGCGTCACTGTATGCAACAGGTGCATTTCTTCAACAATTGTGTTTATTCTACTATATGTAGGTTTTGGGTTTTTGCTTGAGCTTAAACCCAGGGCCTGATGCCCATAGGACAAGTCATCTGTCCCCATTCAGCTGCATCCCCAGCTCTACTCAGTTTTCCGACGTTCAAAATGATGCTGACGTGAACACCACTGCGCATGCCTTTTGGTCGCTCGTGCATCGCTCACCTTTGGTGGCATCACTGGTGGTGAGGAATGTACACCGTGTCTGTGGGGAGATTTGCTGAGTGGAATGGTAGTCACAGCCCTCCAAGATCTGTGCTGTGCTTTTTAGCCTTTCAGGACTGGGCTGCTTTGATGGCTCAGTGTGGTTTGATATTTAGTTTTTTCAACTAATAGCTAGGATAGTAGTTTTGGAACATGTTAGACTTTTCCTTGTTGTGGCAAACACCTGAGCAAGGCAGTGTAAGGAAAGAGGCTTTGTCTTGGCTCATGGTTTCAGAGGGCTCTGACCACTGTGGTCATAGAGATTCAGCTAGAAGAGTCGGTTAGAAAGCAACATTATGAGTTCAGTGGTTATAGCTAGATGCTGTTTCTTCATATCATTCCTTATGTCTCTGTATCAGAATAAAAATTCCATCCCGTGTCAGCTCTTTCAAAGGCATGGTCCACTGATTCTAGAACACTGAAGCATAAGCCAAATCCTTTAGGTTTAGAAAAACAATCACTAGGAAAGGAATATTTCTGAGTAGAGGGAAAAGGTGATGGATGGGGATGAAAGCGATGACCAGGAATTCAGAATTCAAAAAGCTCAGAGTACAGTCAGAATAATAACCAGAGAAATGTAACTGATCTGTGAGGTGTGTTCAAATGGAAAGGGCCTTTCTGAGCCTGGTGTGTGTGTGTGTGTGTGTGTATCTCTGTGTATATGTTTGTCTCTGTGTGTATGTATATCTCTGTGTGCGTCTGTGTGTGATGTATCTGTGTGTTTGTGTGTACATGTATATGTGTGTGCCTGTGTGTATGTATATATTTGTGTGTCTCTGTGTGTATGTGTATCTGTCTATATGTATGTATGTGTCTGTGTATCTCTGTGAGTATGTGTGTATGTGTACGTATGTATCTGTATGTCTCTGTGAGAATGTGTCTACATCTATGTGTATGTATGTGTATGTGTATCTGTGTCTCTGTATTTCTGTGTGTATGTATATAAAACAGGTGCCAATGAGTGATTCACTCCCAGAGATCATGAGAACAGTATTTTGGAGACTTGCGTTTACACCACACATTTGAGACCTGGTGACTTGGCCTTTTTACCTACAGATACTCATTGTACACAGTGTTGGGTTTCGTTGAGCATATTTTATTGAATTTTTGTGTATTCATATGCATCTTAGACCTCTCTATTCATCCTTCCCCCTTGGCACCCTCTCATGTCCCCCAACTGTGTTTCATATATTCTATTGTTTATGTTAAAGCCTGTTGAAAGATGGACCCTGACATCTCTCAGTGTGAGTTCATTCACTGGGGTCTAGTAAGCCTGCCTAGAATCACTTCCTTAAGGAAGATCAGCTCTTCATTACCCAGTAGTAACCAGCTGCCCAATAGTTCTTCAGCTGTCCATTTCCACAGTTCTATGCTAGGTTTTTATTTGCTTGAGTTTGCACGGGTCTTGTGCAAGCTATCACCATTGCTGTAAGTTCATATGAACAAGGTCCCAGGAGCCTCTAACACTCTGTTTCCATATGGTCATGCACCTTCTCCTAGGTTCTTACAGTCTTTCTGCCCCGCTTCCACAATGGTCCCTGAGCCCTGGGTTCATTGCCCTCTGATTCAGGAAGGAGCTTTGTTGAGTGTTTGGTTTCACACAGACAATTTCTGTCTATCTGTAGTGTACTTTGACAGTACCCACTCTCTGCCCTTCCCACGCTGTCATTCCCCCATCCCTTCCCCTGCTGCCAATCTCCTTCCTCCAGTCTCCCTCCTGCTTTCACGTCATAAACATACGTCTTTTTGTATACACAGGTAACCCCAGTAAACTCACTAGTTCACTAAGCAGGACTTGGGTGGAATCATTTATTTGATCTGTTTGATCTGTTTTAAGCATCCTCTGAGGGCTGAAGACATGTTTGCTCACATTTTCCTGGGAAAAGCCGCACACCGGGACCCTGTAGGTGCACTTTGCACTGTGCAGCCTCCTCCGTTCATCAGGATCCTCCAGGTGCACCTCGCACTCTGTAGCCACTCCACTTCAGAAGCTGCTGTCATCTTCAGCCAAACCTCCCTCGCTCCTGACTCCTGCTGCTCACCCTGGCGTCTCCCCTATAGCTCTGTATGGTAGCCAGGCCTTGCGAGCATGACGACTGTTGACCTGGGTCTGCCCTCTCTTTCCTCTCAAGGCATCTGCCTGCCTGACCACCTCATACAAGAAGGCAAAGCAGGACCCTGTGCATTCACTTACTTTTTTGTTGCTGTGGTAAATTACTATGACCAAAGGCAACTTATGGACAAACATATCTATTTTAGCCTAAGGTTCCAGACGGATGAATCCATCATGTCAGGAGGCAGGACAGATGGCAGTAATCGGCAGGCATGGTGGCAGGAGCAAGAAGCCGAGAGCTCACATCTTCAACTGCAAACACTAAGTAGAGTGAGGCAACAGGAAGTGGGGCAAGGTTATGAACTCTCAAACTCCGCCCCCAGGGACACGTTTCCTCTAGCAAGGCTGTACCTCCCAATAACCTCCTCAAATAGTGCCACCATCAGATTCCACCATGGGACAAGTGCTGCCTCTCTGTACCCTGCACCCACCCTACCTTGAAGTCCTGCCATCCCCAGGAAGGGAGAACTTCTAACTATTCCAAGACAATCCGGAAGTTCTTAGAAAATCTCCCCTAGCTTTTAAAGTCTGTGACCAATGGAATACTGTATATACACTATAGTTGTCAACTTGCTCGGGGTATGAGGCACCCAGACAGAGACTCCATAGGAAGTAGGAAGGTTGGTGAGGGATGATGGGGGCGGGTGGGAATGAGAAGAGGTTTGGCTGCTTCTCCTGTTGGGCCACTGCCGCTGGCTTCTGATAGACTCACTCTTGCTGTCTGGTATTGGCAGTAACTGTGTCCTGTACCAGTGGGTACTGCCAGCCCATGTGGTTGGGCAGGAAAAATATAGGCCTCTTCTGTGTTACAGGGCTTTAGAAGAATTGTCAGCTGTATGTAAGTGGGTTACGTTTCCCAAAGAGAATAAAACAGTTTGGTGTACCAGTATCACATAGGAAGAAGAAAGAATTGCAACTAAAGACCAACCATTCTAGAGAGGAATGAACGAGGAGAGAGACACATGGCTGGACACAGGGGAAAGGCTCATGTCTATCACTTAGTCCATGTGACTGGACACAGGAGAGAGGCCTGTATTCATTACTTAGCTGACGTGGCTGGTGTTACAAAAATTTTCTCTTTGTGGTGGGATGAGGTGGGTACTAGACAATGCCTTCCTGCCCCCTTCTATGGTTCCAATGACAAACAAAACTCTGATTCCGACCAAGTTCATCCTGGGGAACCGATGAGTTTGCTTGCTAGGCGTATTTACAGAGCACTGACTGGGGTCATAGACAGGAGTGTGGGGACAGCCAAGCAGCCACACTGGAAGTCTGCACCCTGCACGGATGGATGATGACACCCCATGGCTGTGTAGATCAGGATGATGACCCCCGCGGCTGTGTAGATGGGGTGCCTTCCCAGGCTGTGTTCTCCAGCCCCTCCGCCAAACCCTGAGGTTATGTGGAATAGGCTCGGAGGTGGCCTCGCTGTGAGGAACAGGGCTTCCCTTGGCTGTGGGATGCCCTAAGGGAAAAAGACGCTTTTGACCAAGGACTGCAAGCCATCCTCCCAGGGAAAGAGGCTGGGTTCTCTCTCTGAGCCCTCTCTTTCAGAGGAGATAGAAAGGCTGGAGCCCATCCTGTAGTACTTCACGTGCCTCCCATCCTGGACTCGTGAGGGGCCTGGGCTGCTGCATTTCCACTGGTTCTGTGCACATCCGATTACACCTCGTGGAACGGGAAGCAGGAATGATGAGCCTCAACTGACGTGAGTCAGTGGGAAGATGTAACCTCAGGCCACCATGACATTGCCAGCCATGACAATCCTCCTGGAAAGAACTTGCCGGGCTTGGTCCTACCTACCAGGCCAAAAACTGGGCAGAAATTTTGCTAAGAAAGTGACTGCACCAGGCACATCAGGTCATGCAGTCACAGATTAGTGAAGGTGACATTAGAGGTCATCTGACCCTCACATTCATCACACAACAATCACAGAAGTTCCTGGACAATAAACAGGAACAGATAGAAAGGGTGTGAACTGGTTCTGTCTTACTGTGGTTTGGATCCGAAATGTTCCCACAGGGCTCATGTCTTAAGTGCTTGATCCCCAGCTAGTGGCACTGGTTTGTAGAAGGTGGAGCCTGGCTGGCAGAAATGGATACCAGGGACCATTGAAGAATATGCCTTCTGTGTCTTAGTTTTGTTTCTCATTGCTGTGATAGATAAATACCCTGACAAAAGCAACTTAAAGGAAAGGGTTGAGGGAGCCTCAAGCGGGGAGCTGCCTCCACGATGGCCTGGCCAGGGGCCGTGTCTGCGAGGCATTTTCTCGACTGAGTGATGTGGGAGGACCCAGCCCACTGTGGGCGTCGACTGAGTGATGTGGGAGGACCCAGCCCACTGTGGGCGTCGACTGAGTGATGTGGGAGGACCCAGCCCACTGTGGGCGTCGACTGAGTGATGTGGGAGGACCCAGCCCACTGTGGGCGTCGACTGAGTGATGTGGGAGGACCCAGCCCACTGTGGGCGTCGACTGAGTGATGTGGGAGGACCCAGCCCACTGTGGGCGTCGACTGAGTGATGTGGGAGGACCCAGCCCACTGTGGGCGTCGACTGAGTGATGTGGGAGGACCCAGCCCACTATGGGCGCTGCCACCTCTGCGCAAGTTGTTCTGTATTGCGTAAGAAAGCAGGTTGACCAGGTCAGTAGGCAGCGCTCCTCCATGGCCTGTGCTCCAGCTCCTGCCTCCAGGTTCCTGCCCTGAGATCCTACCTTGACTCCCTTAGTGATGACAGTGACCTGAGAGATGTAAGCCAAATAAATCCTTCCTGCCCCAAGTTGGTATTGGTCAGAGTGTTTGGTCTAACTTTGTCTAACTCTAAACTTAGGACAGCAGTGAAGTCATAGCCCAGGAGTTTGAGACAACTGGTTATGCTAAACCCACAGTCAATAGCAGAGCAATGAGTTAACACATGCGTGCTGGTGCTGAGCTTGCTCTCCCCATTTTATATAGTCCAGGCTCCCTGGCCCAGGGAACGGCTCTACTCCACTTAAAATGGGTCTCCCCACATCAACTAATGGAATCATGACAGTCCCTCACAGACATTCTTGGAGGCTAACCTTAATCTAGACAATCCCTCACAGGTGTGCCTGGTGTGTCTCCTAGGTATTGAGTTGTCAGTTAATACTAACCATCACTCTGTGGTTCCAGTTCTGCCCCATGGGAGCAACAGACTGAGCCTCACCTGCTGCTGCACAGTGACGGACCAAATCTCTCTGAAACTGAAAACCAAAGTGCACCTTTGCACTCTTAAGGTTTGTTTTGTTTTGTTTTGTTTTAATCAGGGACCTGTTTACAGTGACACTAAAATAACTAACACACAGCCAGAGCTTCAACTCTAACCAGGCTACTACATGTGGGAAGGGCTCTGAGTCCCTGCCTGGGCTCAACAAAAAGGAGGCTGTGCCCACTGAATGACTGTGTGGCCTAGAAAGGAAGTCCCAGGGCCGCAGGCTGAGCTGTGGCACTCACTATTCCCCCAGGCCCACTCCCTGGGCACAGTACAGGTGGGATGCCTCGAGGCACATTGTTCTGAGGGATGAGAGTGGGAAGATGAATGGTCCCAGCATCCTTGCCCTCTGGAGGACATGCTGAGGTGTGCTCCCAGCTTTCCCCCGAGGCTCCCGTTGGGTCAGGTTTTGGCTGCCTGCGCAGCGGGACCTGGTAGCACACCCGTGGCTGGATTCTCCACTCTCTCCAGGTGCCATGAACACAAAAACCCTGTCGTGGGTCGGTTAAGAGAGGTTCACCCAACAGCTCTGATTTGCCATTCCTGAAAAGACAGAGGAATGACCATCAGCCCAGCTTTGCTGACAACCACCGAGTACACTGCAGAATGGAATGAAATGTGAGGATGGAGACACAGATACTAGGGGTCTGCAGAAGCTCAGCCAGTAAAGAAGGAGCAGGTAAAGGGGTGGAAATATGGAGAAAGAGCGGCAGAGGGCAGAGGTAGACCTGCACTGCGTGGAGGGTGCAACACTGATGTCCGTTTGGCAGGTGTGGGTGTACAGCTCAGCGCTGCCCGCCACTCCATTGTGACCTAAGACACATGAAGAACGATGCTTGCATCTTCATCTGTAACATAAGAACCATAAATATAACGGAGCTCTCAATGTGAGCACAGAACGAACCCGAGCTACCTCTCAGGAAATGCAAAACTCACTTTCAGCAGTTGAAGGCTGGGTTTCCACATCGGTGGCTTCAGGTTTGAACCAGTCCTGAGTAGTCATAATTGTGAAACATGCTAACAATATTTGTCATCTGGCATGACAGCAGTTTCTTTGAGAGAAGCCAGTGGCGGGTAGGGAGCGCCAGGTCGGTTAGGGTGGTGGCCTCCTCTTCCTATCCCATCCCCAGTCTATCGGCCAGCCTCCCCCTCATTTCCCATCCAAGACTGGGCTTGTTAAAAATCTCCAGGGAGTCAATTGCCCTGTTCTTTACAACTGTATTTCCAGCAAGTGTGGGATCTCAAGAGGCTATTGGATGCCATCAGGAACCAGCACTCACTTATTCCCAGCATTTCACCTCCTAGATGCATTTGCACCCAGCCTGTCACTAGGAGCTGGATGCACAGATTCAGGGACACACTTTGATGGGCAGCTACCCACAGGACCCAGGAGGAGCTCAAGGAGGGTTCACTGCTCTACCCACCAGGGCTGTGGATGTAAGATCCAGGAAGAACTTTGGGGACAGGAGGGAGTAATACTAGGCAAGCTGTGTTCCCAGAATGGGATTCGCTCATCAGGACTGGGCAGCTAAGATGGGCTGGACTGTCACGTCTGCAAGAAATTGATACCTTCCTCAATGTCACCCAGTGCCTCCTCTTCCATCCAGCTCAGCTCCACCCTCAACCTAGACCCCAGAGTCCTTAGGACCACAAGTCACCATTCTGTTTGTTTGTTTTTGTCAACTTGACACAAACTAGAGATATCTGGAAAGGGGGAACCTCAGCTGAGGAAATTCCTCCATCCAGCACCTGTGGGCATATCTGCAGGACATTCTTTAAATTGCTTATTGATGTAGGACTACCCAGCCCTTTGTGAGTGGTACCATCCTGAGGCAGGTGGGCTGGGGCTGTATAAGAAAGCTTAGTATAAGCCAGTAGCTGAGCCAGCCAGGGAAGCAAGCTAGTTAGGAGTGCTCCTCTGTGGTCTCTGCCTCAGATCCTTCCTCCAGGTTCCTGCCTTCAGCACCTGCCCTGACGTCTCTTGGTGGGGACTGTGACCTGGGAGTTCTAAGCTCAATAAACCTTTTCCCCCTAATTGCTTTTGGTCAGTGTTTTATCACAGCAACATAAACCAAGCTAGAACAGTCTTGGTGTGAAGCCTAGACTATCCTCAAAATCATGATCCTCCTGCCTCAGCCTTCCCAGAGACGGGATTATAGATATACATCACCTTGCTCATCTTAACACTCTAAAGAGAGCACACACACATTACCTCTAAAAATAACTAAAATATTGAAACAATTAGGTCTAAATACACCATAAAATACACCCACTAACAACATAAAATTATAGGCTCATTCACATGCTGCCATATAAATTCCAACCCACATTTAAGTTATGACTCAGAAGAATCACAACACATCTGAAAAGAACTTACAGGTTAGAATTTCTAACCTCACAAATACAGTCCATCATAAACTCAGTGTGATCTCCATTCTTCTAACACCAAGGTCAGTTTTTTCCATCTGTAAGTACCAGTTGATCATGTACATGTGGGGCATTGTTTTAGAGGCTAGGATTTAACCTTGAATGAAAAAGACAATCTTTGCTGCCATAGAAAAATTCTCTCAACATTAAAAATGTGCTTTCTAATAATATGTTTGGGGTAGTATAGATGAGCACTCCCATAGTGAGACCCTGGGCCCACAGAATCCCAACGACACCAGCTGGGTGATCACAATGGACACTGTTAGCATTAGTAACACTGACAAGAAGCAATTTAAGGAAGAGGGATCTATCATGGCTCATAGTTTGAGGGGATACAGTCTATCATGGCAGGAAGGGCTGGGGACAGACTCGTGAGGGGCTGGTCATTTTGTAGGCACAGATAGGTAGAACAGAGAGATGACCTCTGGTGCTCATCTTGCTTTCTCCCTTTCCCCTTTCTGTTCGGCCTGGGACCCTAGTCCATGGGGTGGGGCCACCCATGCTCTTCCGTCTTCAGTTAAACCTCTCTGGAATTTCTCTCAGAGACACATAAAGGTATCTTCAGTGATTCTAAATCCAGTCAAGTTGACAGAGAGAAGCCAAGGATGATCTACAAAGTACAAGGTCTTGCAGCAGATTCATGTTGGTTTATATGAGGTCATTGAAAGCAAAGGCAGAGACCCCAGAGGGAGTGTACCCATCCACAGTTCCCTATGACACTACATACTTCTTATCTGTAGATCTCCCTCACCTAACAGATCTCAGGCACTTGATAGACCCTTGTTAAACTGAAAAACCTTAATTATATAGCTGACCACAGCTCATTTTTTGGTCTTTAGGCTTTACTGTGGGTATTGTTTTATTCTCTGAAGTACTCAGATTCCCTTGGCTGTAATCACACATGAGCTCCGCTTACCTGTGGAGAGGCAGTCTTCTTTACCCTTAGCTTCATTTTTTTTCTCATTTTATCCTCTTAAAACTTATTTCTAATTGCAAGAGAAGCCGGCACTTATTGCAGAAAAGCAAAAAAGAGAATCAGCAAAAAAATGAAAAGAAATACTGTTCTCCCTTCAGAAACTCATAAGGAGCCAGCATTGACCTTTTAGTAAACTCACTTCAATCACTTTTATGATATGTGACTGGAAAACAAGAACAGCCTAACTCCAGCTGATGGGGACACAGGGTGGTCTGTGTCAGTTTAGTGAGAAAATGACTAATCTGGGCCAATCCTGTCCTGGAACATTTTCAGGTTTGGTCAGACTCACATGTAGCCCAAGCTTGACCTCCACAGGCACTTGACTGTGTTACACAAAAAGAAGCCCTGTGGGATGCTGTTTCTTGTAGACCAGACCTCTGGCCTCATGCGAATGTAGGTGAATGAGGCAGGATGATACTGACGGTGGGCACCACCTCCTGTCCTAGTGAGCTTTGTCAGTTTGACACAGCCTAGGGCGGGCATCACCTCCTGTCCTAGTGAGCTTTGACTGTCAGTTTGACACAGCCTAGAGTCACCTGAGAAGGAAGTTTCAGTTGAGGAATTTCCCACAAAGGACTGGCCTGTGTTGGATTTCTTTTATTATTAATCGATGTATGAGGCCTCAACCCACTGTGGGCAGCACCAATCCCTAGGCAGTTAGTCCTGGGCTATATAAGAAAGCTAGCTGAGTATAAGCTGGCCTGAGCCAGCCAGTAAGCATCATTCTCCACGGTTCTTGCTGTGATTCCCTGACTGTGAAGTAGGAGGTGGTGCTCTGTGGAATAGCAGAAAAGCAAGCTGGCCTGCCTTCAAGTTCCTCTCTTGAGTTCCTGCTCTGACTTCCATCAATGATGGACTGAGACCACAAAGTAAGAAATGGAATAGATCCTTTCCTTCTCTAATTTGCTTTTGGTCAGTGTTTTATCACAGCTGCAGAGATCCATCCAGAACATCCCCACTGTGGGCAGGGGCCTGCTGGAAACCATAGGAAACCAGAGATACAAGTCTAGTGGATATCAACTGGAAGGTCAGGAAGAATGAGGTCCATCGCAGCTTAGAGACTTCCGGTGGAGGCAGAACTCAACTGGAAGAGAAAAAGCCAGCTACTATAATGAAAGCCATGCCACACCTTCAAGCTCCCCTGGGAGATCTTCAGTGATAGGATTGCTGACATAGCCATAGAAGGAATCAGGTCCTCACTCTGCGAGATGTGGATTTTTGAAATGGAGGCTGTTATTTGTGTGGCCTAAGATTGAGGCAAGTGACTGTCTTTCTAAACAGAGGAAAGAGAACAGATTTCAGTAGAGGATGCGAGTCTGTGAGGGCACTGCCATGAAAAACTTAGCCTGGCCTCCCAACCCCTCTTGTCCCGTCCCCTCTCCTCCCTCCTTCCTTTCTCTCTTCCTTACATTTCACCAACTGAGCCATCTCCAAGCTGGCCCCAACCTCTCCTGATTCAGGTTTGTAATGTAGGTGTTTCTGAAACTGATTAGGTTACTGGCACCCAAAGGGACCTGTGGAAGTCAATTTTATCAGACCTAAAAGTATTCCGTGTGTGTGTGTGTGTGGTGTCTGGGGGGGCACATGTGTGATGCACGTGCACTTGGGTGTGAGGCCAAGGCTGATGCCGGGCATCCTCTGCTGCTCTCTGTTTTGTTTCCTGAGGCAGGCTCTCCCACTGCAGCTGGAGCTCTGATTCCAGCTTGTCTCATGAAGCACCTGTGTCCACGTCCCCATGAGTGCTGGGCTTACAGGCATGCTGCCACATACACATCTGACTTTCTATCTTCTTTTTTTCTTCTTTTTTTTGGGACAGGATCTCCCTGGAACCCCAGATGACCTGGAACTCACTATGTAGACCAGGCTTTCATAAAGATCCACCTGACTCTGCTTCCTGAGTGGTGGGATTAAAGTCAGACACCATATAGTCAGACACGTCTGGTCCTGGGGATCTGAATGCTGGTCTTCACACTTGTACCACAAGCACTTTATCCACTGAGCCAGCTTGTCAGTAACCATTTCCTCTACAGATAAGAGAAACCTTCCCTTTGACTTGTGCTTGGAGTCTCATGAAGAATCACATGCGTTTCTTTCTCCCTTCTGGACCCTTAGCACATTTGCTGTTCAGGTGTGCCGGAACCCTTTGTTTTGGGCTAGCTGGCTATTTCCGTTATTCTTTCTTCACAAGTCACTCTGAAAGACGATCTTAATTTTCCCAGTACTTACTGAAGGAAGCCAACAGATCACGGGTGTCCAACCTTGGACTTCTCTGGACCACATTAGAAGAAGGATTGTCTTGGGTCACACATAGACCTTCCCTATACATACTGGCCCAAAGGTTTAAGTTCTCTCATCTATAGAAGGGGAATAACAGTAACCACCTTGCAGGGTTATTAGGGTTAGAGTGATTTAGGCAAGTCACTGGGAAGGCTACTGACCCTTGACCCTCGGTTCTGTCACTGCCACGGTCCTCGCCACCTCTCTGCTCCCACATGAAAGTTCTTCCAGATGTGACCAGTACTTCCTGTCTGCTGTGACTTCCTCTCCCTTTCTCCTCTGTCCCTCTAGTCAGGTTCCAGTCCCAGAGCACTACAGAGCTGCTTGCCTAAGTCCATGGTGCCATTTCTTCCCAACTGTGGACTCAGTGACATCATGCTGTTAGTGTGAAACCAGCTTGATAGAAGTTTATTCCATGGAAATCCGCAGGTGCAGTAAATGAGGCTTCTGGCATTCGGAGAGTCATTGGAACACCCCCACTTTGATCCCTCCTGGTTCTTCTCCTACAGAAACTGTTAATGACCTAAGCCTCATTAAGGCCAGTGGTCAGCTCCTGTCTACCCCTTACTCGAGTCTTCTGCAGAGTCTAGCCTGGAGACACTGTCTTACCAGCTGAGGTTTTCCAGAACCACTGGGTAACTTTGCCTCCTATTTAACATACTACTGTGTCCCTAGCTGGTCTCACACAGTTCTCTGTCTATAGAGACCCAGTGTGCATTGTCTTTCCAGTTCAGCTTAAATTCACAGGGCCTGCTTAGCATCTGCGCTTGCGTGTCTGACGAACACCTCATGCTCAGCATGGCCACGTCTTGGTACTCCGCCCTTGCCCTCCTCCCCAGCCTCTCTTCCCGCAGGTCTTCTTCCCCTCTGCAAACGATGCTATCATTTACCCACTCGCTCAGGCTGAAAATCTGGGGCTTCTGTGATGGTTTCCTTCCCTCACCCTCCTGACAAAAGGAGCCTGATTTAGCTATGAGTAGCTCAGGATTCAAGTAAATAGCACAGCTGTGAACGGAGGTCCACATGACATCAGATGGCAAGCTGAGAAGCAGTGAGTGGTGTCACCCAGTCCAAGCGGAGACTGCAAGGATAGCTTGATTGCAGACAGTGATCAGTAAAGAACAGGGCTTCATTCTGCACTGAAGGATTCTGAGTCTCATCTAATCACTGAGTTAAGATCATTTTAAAATTTATTTTTATTAGCATATATCCATTGACGGACACATAGGGTGATTTTATAGCAGCTTCTGTGAGTAGTCGATAGTACTGGATTTCATGAAGAATTTCTTTCAAGAACATCATGCACTTTGATCATATGTCTCTGTCTGTGGATATAGATATTGACGGTTTTATGTATCTGTATATAATCTTGGTTCCACATGACAGAAAATATACAACATATGTCTTTCTGAGTCTGGTTTATTTAGTTTACAGTGAAATATTTTTACATTCATTTTTCCAGCAAATGGCATAGTTCTTCTTTATGGCTAAATAAAACTTAATTATATGCAAAACATGATGGTGTACACCAGTAACACCAGCTACTAGACGACAGAAGCAGGAGGATCACTGGTAGTTTGAGGCCAGCCTGGTCTACACAGTGAGCTCCAGGCCAGCCCAGTGTACATAGTCTTTCCAGTTCAACTTAAACTCATGGAGCCTGCTCAGCTCTGTGCTTGCATGTCTGACAAATACCTCAGCTCCACACGGTCAAGCCTCGGTACCGGCCCTTGCCCTCCTCCCCAGCCTCTCTTCACAGGTCTTCTGCCCCTGTGGAAACGGTGCTATCATTTACCCACTCACTCAGGCTGAAAATCTGGTAAATTCTAGGCCAGCCTGGTCTACATTGTGAATTCTTGGTCAGCCAGGGCTACATAATGAGACTCTGTTTTAAACATAAAAATAGAAACAAAGTAAAACCCAGCTTCCCTGTATGTGTCATAATCTCTCCCTTTATCTGTGAATGAATACCTAGTCTGATTTCATAACTCAGCTATTGTTGAATGGTGTTGCAAGAAAGATCATTTTCACTGTGAGTTCAAAGCGTGAGAAATTAGAAGAGGAACCAGCAAGAACCTATCCCGGCAGTTCACAAAGAGTAGACAGTAGAGAGAGGCGACAAGAGACTGGCCGTGCTGGCCGCAGCATGGATGGAAGACTGAAGATGGCATCGGGCAAAGGCAGAAGCAGTGGGACAGCCCCCCACCAGCGAGTCCTGGAAGGCAGGAATGCCAAGAACCGAAGCGACCACACAGGACCTGGATTTCTAGAAGGAATTAAATGGGTTTGGTTCTGTTAGGCCCGTTGAGTTTTCCATGCCTGTAGGGTGATGGTGAAGTGAGGTCTACCAGAAATAAACACTCAAAAGAGAGGCAAGAGTGGAAAGTGATTTGAAGGAACTGAACCACGCCCAGTGTTAAGATGGGCGTGAGTGTCCTGCAAAGTCTGCTGGTGAACAGCACACCTCTGCGGCAACTGGACTTTATCAGATGTGCTAGAGCAGGGGAAACTCTCCAGGGAGGAAGGAAGGGTGAGGCCTGGGCCTTGGGGATGCACTTTTGAAGCACTGGGAAAGAGAGTAGTGGGAGAAGTTGGGGAGCAAACTCGAGACAGAAGCGGGGTCTTGGAGGAGAAGGTTAGTTCAACACTGAGCTCCCGCTGAGAGGCTGAGCAGAGTGGAATAGGGAAATGCTGTTGGGTTTGAGCCATCTCATGTGAGGAGACTTCTAATGAAGAAGGTAAAGGCACCTGCCACCAAGCTGATGACCTGAGTTGAAGTCACAGGGTCCACATGGTGGAAGAAGAGAAATGACTCCCACAAGTTGTCTCTGACCTCCACACACACACATACACACACAAAATATACAAAAATGCGGTAAACATTATATTTAAAAAGAGATGGGGGCTAGAGAGATTGCTCAGTGCTTAAAGCACTGACTGCTCTTACAGAGGACCTGGGTTGAAGTCCCACTACCTACAGGGAAGCTAACAATCATCCGTACTTCCACTACCAGGAGGTATGACATCCTCTTCTGACCTCCATGGGAACTGCATGACATGGGCACACTTACACACATGCAGGCAATATACTCATACACAGAAAATAAAAATAAGAAATAACATACTTTTTTTTAAGAGGTGGGAGTAGAAACTACTGCTGAATGTATAGAGTGATGTAATTGAGTTCAGTGACGTGTGCTCACTGGACAGCACAGAGTTCTTGTAAAGTGCCACAGGCTTTGGACGGCCGTGCTCCACGGTCTTCTGAGAGTGATATAGATGTTAGTTAGTCTTTTGGTCCTTCTGTCCACACACAGAGCCATTTGCCATCGCTTGAGAGATGAGTCCATTATTAAGGTTCCTCTCAGCCATCCATGGCAGTTTAAAACAAAACCATAAGCTCTACCCCAGTCACACACAGCCTGACATAAGGGAATTACACGCCTGCCCCCTGCCATGTCTGGAGAATAAAAGCTTTCACTGAGTTTGTCTCTGTCCGTGTCTCTCCTGCTTTGAGGAGAAAGAAACTTCTTCATGGCTGAGGGAAAATATCAAGGAAGAGTTATTTTCTTGATAGTGTTTCAAAGTAAAAAATGGGACTCAGGAAAGCTTGAGAGCAATTACAGAGAGCTTATGAGGGACTATGATTTTCAGATTTCCCATGACTGTCATAAATGAATAGATGTTTCCAGAAGAAAGATATTCAAAGGAGAGAAAAGCAAGGAATGGGCTGAGAGTGGTTCAGCTTGGCCCCAGCTTCCTACCCAAGTGGGCCTTCTGTTCCCCAGGTGACTGCTCTGATCAACTCCTAGGGACAACCACCCTAGATTAGTCTCACCCTGCTGCACTGGTCTATGTCTTGTCCTGCTCAGGCCCCTGGCTCAGCCTGACCCTAGGCCACAGGTCTGGCAGCTGTGCCCGGCTGTGCTTCAGCCTATTCCCTGCTAAGGAAACAGACACATGAAACATTGTCCAGAATGTCAAATGGAGTTTAATAGGACATCAGGGATGAGCTGAGGTCTGTCACCTCTGGCATATCATGCCATGTCTGTCTGTGGTTTGGAAGGACCCAGATCTTCCTGGGCATGGAATGGCCAGGTGCTGTGACTCAGGTCAAACCTGGGACCCACAGCTCTTAGAGTCAGGAAAAAACACCTGCTTAGCCTTGAAAAATCAAAACCCCACCTGACAAGACAGACACATAGCTACACCTTTAGCATTGACCAAGTTGTTATAGGAAAAGAGATAAATCAGATATGGTTTTCTGGGCATTATGTGACATATACATACTGTCACAGAAAGGTCACACGAGTCTTTGTTCTCAACATTCGCCACCTGCCTTTTGCCCCAGTTTACCTGCTCATCAGCTCCTTCTGGATGTCTGGGGCATTCACTGGCTTACTGTCATCTGCAGGGTTTTTGTGGGGGAGGGAGATGTGTGTATATATATGTATGTGGAGGAATGTACATGCGTGCACATGAAGGTGCAAGTATGTGCTAGTGCGTTCAGAGGTCAGAGGACAACCTCCTCAGTCACCCTCTACCGCGCCTGCACGGCCCTGGGTCCGAGTCCCTGCGAGGAGCAGCGAGGCTTGATGAAAGAACTCACACACACACCATGGAAGTTGAGAAGAAGAAGCCCTTTACTACAAAATGTCTCTTCCTTTTTATACCGTTTCCATACGTCATTATACAATCTAACAATCCTTGAGGAACGCAGAAGACCAGGGACCACTGACCCAGTGGCCAAAAAAAAAATTAACAACCTCTCTCCTACGTGACAGAGCACCTTGTGCCCACCCAGGGACTCAGCACTTTAAGGCATGTTTACTAGGCCATAAAGCAGAAGCAGCACAGACAAGATAGTCTCTGCGAAAGGCGGAAGAATGTTCTGCGATTGTGGTCACAAGTTAATGAACAACTCTTAAGCTAAGCAGAATCAGACACCATGGCGCAGTCATGGAGGGCCCGCATACCATCACATAGCCATGGAGGGGGTTTGTGTTGGGAGGCCTAATTCCCCACAACCCTCCACCTTGACTTTGAAACAGGATCTCGTGTTGGCTTGAAACTCATGAAGCAGGCAAGGCCAGATGACCAGAGAGCCCCTCCCTCAGGGACCTGCTTGTTCCTCCTCCCAGGCTTTAGGATTATAGGCCTGCACACTATGCCTGGTTTCCTCTGTCTCTGTCTCTCTCTTGCAGGGGTTCCGGGGGATCAAATGCAGGTACTTATATTTACAAGCAAGCACTTTACTGACTGACTTAATACACCGGCTTTCATCTTCAGTTTTTAAAGATTTACTGTTTCTTAATTATGTATATAGTGTGTGTGTTTGCGTGCACCACATGCATGTAGTGCCTGCAACAGCCAGAAGAGGGCGTCGGTTCCCCTAGCACTGGAGTTATAGGCAATTGTGAGCTGCTTAACCTGGGTGCCATGGCCCAAACTCAAATCCGCTGTAAGAGCAATATGCACTCTTAACCTCTGAGTCATCCTTCCAGTTTCTCACCTTCTCATCTGTCAGGATGAGGCTTTGCCCCGAGCAGGTATTAGTGACTCCCTTCAGGTCTTTCTCCTGGGCAACTTGGGAGACGAGAACTCTGGATCAACACAGCCACTATTCCATCGAGGCAGAGAATGATGGGGTCTGGAGTACTTAACTTACTGCAGGATTGGGAGATAACCTAGTCAGATCTGTGCTCCCTGTGTGGTTCAGGGAACTGAAACCCCCACTGTGGTGAGCACTGATGGGCTTTAGAGCCACTCTGAACTCATCCTGGAAGTTCGATGAGCAGGAAGAATCACTTTTTTATAGATAAATGAGGAAAGAAAGAGACACCCAAATAATAAAATCTCCAAATGCAAGTATTTCAAAAACTAGAAAAAAGAGATTCTTAAGGTTGGGTAGAAGTTGAGGGTAAGACCAAGCAGGGTCCTGGTGCAGAAATGCACTGTGGGGAGCACAGGGCCTGGAGTCTGCATTTGACCTGATCTGGGCCTTAGGGTCTGGAGCAGGTAGGGCCAGGCCGGGGGAGACAAACTCTGGCATGGCTAATGGCTCTGGTTTGATTTTTGTTGCTGTGACAAACACCATGATCAAATACAACTTAAGAGAGAAAAGAGTGTATTTCAGCTTACAGGTCCCAGGGAATCATTGAGGCAAGTCAGGGCAAGAACCTAAGGCAGGAACTTGAAGCAGAAGCCATGGAGGAACAGTGCTTGCCGGCTCCCTCACAGGCTCATATTTAGTTGCTTTCTTATACAGTCTAGGACCACCTGCATAGGGAATGGTGCCACCCACAGTGGGCTGGGCCCTCCTGCATTAAGCACACAGTCTAGCAGGTGACATAGGCCCTTAATCCTAGCAGTGGAGAGGCAGAGGCCGTGGTGCAGAGGCACAGAGGTGGGCAATGTCTATGAGTTCAAGGCCAGCTTGGTCTACATAGCAAGTTCCAGGCCTGGCATAACGAGACCTTGTCTGAAAAGAAGAAAAGAAAAATATCAAGGCACTCCCCACAGACATGCCCACAGACACATCAGATCTAGGACATTCCTTCAGTTGAGTCTCTCCTCTCAGATGACACTAGGCTGTGTAACGTTGACCTTGAAGCTAACAAGACACCACCCTAAGATAGGTTCTGCTTGGTGAGCAATTCTGTGTTGGAGGAAGAAGCTAGCAGCACCTCTGAATATTTCTGAGTTAATTACTCTTCAGCTCTGCTGAGCAGAGCAGTTTAGATAGAAGTTGCTGTAAGGTTTCTACCTCAAGCATCCACAGTCAGCTGCATGCTAGAAATCCCCATAGGGTTCAAGGAAAGAGAATCAATAAAAACACACATCAGGACCACTCTTCTAAAACTAAAAAATGAATAGTAAATAACTTGAGCAGCAGGGGCCTGTGGAGGGCTGATCCCCAGGACAGTCACTGCCTTCTTGACCTGACTATATCCCCTCAGCTTGATTCTGATCATGTCTTATAGTACGCGCATTTCTATTTGTGTCTGTGTGCATGTGCTTGTGGATATGTGCACATATGTGTGTGCAAGCAGGTGAAGGCCAGAGGTCAACCTCAGGAACTGTTCCACAGGAGCTGCCCACCTAGTTTTTGGATACAGGCTCTCTCATTAACTTGGAGCTCAGCAATCAGGTTAGACTGAGAGGGCTCCAGGAGTCCTCCCACGTCCGATATCCCTACTGCTGGGATCATAAGCCTGAGCCACCATACCTGGCCTTTATGTGGATTCTGGGACTCTAATTCAGGTTCTCAGCTTGTATAACAGGCATTTTACTGAATGAGCCATTCCCAATCACCTAGTCCTTTTACATTAAAAATTGCGTGTGTGTATGTGTGTGTGCGTGTGTGTATGGTGTACGTCCCATGCTGCATGTGTGGAGGTCAGAGGACAACCTATAGGATTCAGTTCTCTCTTTCTACCTTGTGGGTGCCAAGGATTGAACTCAGATCATCAGGCTTGGTGGCAGGCACCTTTCCTCACTGAACCATTTCACCTACCCTTGATCCCCAGTCTTCCGAAAGCACGTGTATGCGGCTTATCTTTCGGTCTTCACCCTGTGCTCCCTCCTCAGAGTGCCTCACAAGGGTGGAAGGCAGGCTTTGTTACTGTCAGCCTCATTTTGCCAGGGTTCAAACTAAGAATTGAGGAAGGCGGTGGTGAGCTGCAGAGCAGTCACACTCTGGTCTCGAACTTCTGAATTCTATCTGATCTCACACTTCGCCTGGAGACCAGGCAGCATGGGCACTGAACAACAAAAGAGCATCAGGGATGGCAGGAAGGTCTGTAAGATGCTGCAGTGTCTACAACTGCCCACTTAAGAGGCAGGGGTTGCCCAAGTGTGGTTTACCCAGCATGGCCACTGTGCCACAGTCACAATGAACAGAAACCCTGCAAAACTAATGGAGCCACTCCATACTGGTCAGGATCCCCAGAAGAGACAGGGCTGCGTGCTGCTCTGGTCCCGCCTTCAGTTCTCTTCCCTGTGCTAATCCATTGTGGCTGTGCAGCCTGCTCTCCTGGGGGCTTCTCTTCAGGATGTAGTTCAAGGCAAGGAAAGTCTTCATGCATGAGAGTGCCCTGCAGTACTGACTTTAACAGCAAAATATCAGACAAAGTCAATGTCCAGTTACATGGGAATGTCTAAGTTGTGCTGGCTCAATCTGATGAAATGTTGGGTTCAATAAAAACTATGACAATAGCAATCACATAGCAAAATGGAAATCGTATAATATTGAATATTGAATAATTATATATACTTATAAGTATAATATTGAATAAAAAGAATAATGTAAAGTATGCTGAGGGTAAAGTGTGGCTAAGTGGGTGGAGTACTTGCCTAGCACGCATAAAGGCTTGAGTTCGATCCCCAGCACCACATAAAGCCAGGAATGGTGGTACATACCTATAACTCCAGTACTCGAGAGGTGGAGACAGGAGGATCAGAAGTTCAAGGTTATCCTTAGCAAGCTCAAAGCCTCCCTGAGAGATATGAGACCCTGACCCGGAACAAACAAGCAAACGAAATTATGCTGGCATAACTTGCTGGAAATTCATTTTCGTATGGATAAAGACTAAAGAAAAATGATATTAGGTTATTATGAATATTTGTAAATAATTTCATTTAACATTTTCATAATGAATAAAATCATGTATGAAAGAAAATATCATAAGTAACTTGCTCAATATGAATTAAGTGTCTCTACATGTTAGGGTGAATAGTTATCCAGCTTTAAAGCCAAGAGTTCTAGGAATCAGTGCTCAGATCTTCATTGGTTGCTGGATAATTTTCATGAAGCTTTTTGACCTGTGCTCACTAATTCTATGTGTTGGAGGGGCTCTTACAGTAGATCATTGGCTGCTTCTTGAGTGACTGAATGTACAGCGGTGGGCAAGCTTACCCCACAGTTAAGAAAGTTCTAAAGGCCTCACGGCGTTGTTCTGCCCTGGAGCCATAACAAGGAAGGCCAAGGAATTTTCTGGGCTGTCCACTGTGCTGGTGTCGGTCATAACCTCTTTTCTACAGGGGGAGAGTGTGAGTGTGTGTGACGTGACATTTCAAACACGCCTAGAATCAGGTGATGGCTACGTAGGTAGGGGACAACTGACAAAGCGGAAAGTAGCTCCATCTCCCACCCTCTCCTGTGTCCTTCATCTTAGAACTTCCATCATCAAAGACTAGTCATTTCTTATTTACATATATTCCTAGCCCCGCCCCTCTGGTATATGTGCATACGCCTGTGTGCGTGTGTGAGTGTGTGTGTGTGTTTTCATGTAGTTAAAGTGGACACTGAACTCCTGATCATCTTGCCTCCACATCCCAAACACTGAGATTAGAGGAATGGGCCACCGTATCCAAGATTTTCTGTTTGTTGCTACTGAAAATGGGTCTTTTCTTACGGTCTAGTCTGAAATTATCGTTTGTATAGCGGTTGATTTGGCCTGTTGATTAAAAAGCTTCCCTGTTCTCGTTTTTAGGCTATTTACTTACAAGGACCTGAGAGCACCAGGTCCTGCCTCTTCCTTCCCAGTCCTGACCCTCAGATTACTCATGTCTAACTGAACCAGCCTGTTTCTCCAATGAAAGGCTCCCACTGGTGTGCCTAGTGCTCTGTCTGGTCCCCATGTGGTAAGCATATTTCTAGTTCCAACTCGCCAGGAGTCTGGAACAAAATTTTCTGTGGTTTTTCTGGTTTGTTGGTATCTGAAAGTAAACACGCACTCACACACACTTTTATATGACTTTATTGCAAATGTTTGGGGAGGTCGTTTAAGTAAACACATAATTAATTAATCATCTTTCACAGAAAGCTGAGCTGAATTAACCAGATTCATTTTTCTATCTACACTAAAGAACACAGAAACCCAAGGACCACCATGACTTGGATATCAGTTTTAATTTCACGTAACAAACAGGCACTTAATAAAGCAATAAATTACATGACAAGATCCAAAGATTAGACAAGGTGAAGATACTGAAAATAAGTATGAATTATTTATACGAAAGGTGATGACCAATGAGGATGCAGTTGCTGTCAGCATAGACCTGACAGTATGTGAACAGGTTCTGAGAAACCAATTTCATGGGGAGCATCTAGAAAATCCGCCCTGTGTCAGGCTGTGAGCAGGAGCTCCGGGCAGGCATGACCTTTGGGGTGACTGGGAACAGCTGGATCAGGATAATGGATAAGGGTAGGATTGCTGCAGCCTCCTGGAGCCCAGGCTACACAGTGGAATTTGCTGAGATGTGGGGAGTCTGGATTGTAGTGGGTTCAGTGTCTTGCTCTCGGGCAGAATTCACAGGGTGATCATGGTTTTTAAGTAGGAGAACAAATGAGTTCCATGGCTCAAAATGCAGAGAAGACATCAAAGGCACTTAGGGAAGGACCCTGGTTAGGAACAGCAGCCTACCTGTGATGGTCAGGATTCCCTTTGGAATTCCTCTAAAGCCAGCTCTGAGCCTTAGGCAAGGGGACTTGGCCTTCCTAAAGCCCAGGAGCACCATCCTTAGACCCTGCTTCCTGAAGCTGCAGTGAGGATCACAGGACACGGTTGTAAAGGGCTTGGTGTGGTGCCCACCCATACATAAGTCAAGTAAGAATCTATTAGTGGCAATATGGGGCAAACCTGACTTCAAAGTTTGCTTCCCTAGAATTAATTCAAGGATTCAAAGGGCTCCAGGTTCCATATGACTGACTGGCTTACCATTCTTTTAAAGGCACAATTATAAATAATTCCAAAATTTAGTCCATTACTGAAAAATCAAGTCTAGGAACAAATGCACCACACGTATTCGAACATGCAAAGTGTGCCTTCAAAGGGGCTCCAGGTGAAGCTGCAGGGAATTAATCAGCATTGCTGCAGGTGTTGCTTGGCTGCAAATGCCACTGGCTGCAGCCCGTATCGCCTTACTTGGGGGCAGAGTGGCTCTTAGCAAAGCACCAGAAACCTTCTGGAAACAACAAAGTGACCAGGAAGTGACAAAAGCTCTGGCATGTCCCTTTTTATTGTCCCTTTTTATTTCTCCTTTTTATCCAGTACAAACTCCCACCCCCTGGATGATGCCACCCACATTCATAGCGGGTCTTCTTCCTCAGCTAAATCTCTCTGGAAACATCCCCACAGACTAACTCAGAGGTGTTTCTCCTGCGTGATTCGAAGTCAAGTGACAGTAAGGATGAACTGTCACAAGAGGCTACCTCAGTAATGCTCACTAACAAGCCTGTGAATCTACAGCTCCTGCTTGAGAGCCCCAGCCCACCTCAGCCAGCCAGCCTGTGAGGGTGCTGGTGTCGTGAAGCCCCCAGCTTCCATCCAGTCCCACCCTTCCCAAGGTTAATTGGTCCTGGGTTTTTCATATCAATCCTGCTCCCCCTCCTCCACATTTTGGGACACATCATCCAGCATCTCTTGGATGACTCTACTGCACATGCTGCCTTGTGACGACACACAGTATTAGAGTGTAGTGCTATCACACCACACAGCGTGCCTCCCAGTCTCGAGGTTCACCATGTACCATCCCCAGAACAACTCTGGCGCACTTGCTGCCTTATGTCACTGACACCTGCATGTTGGAGACCCAGAGTTCTCAGCCATAGAACTTAGCAACAAGTCTGACCATGAAGCTGGTCTGTCTAAGGGGCTCTGCTCTCCTTGTATGGGTAGGGACGGAGACACTCTTTCCTCTCAGGGAATTTTGTACTGAATAAAAAGGGGCCGAGCACGAGCATTCCTCTCTCTCTGCTTCCTGACTGAGGATGCCATGTGACCAACTGCCTCACGCTCCTATCAGTTTGCCTCCCTGCCACGACGGGCAGTATTCTCAAGCTGTGAGCCAAAACACACCCTTCCTTCTTTCAGACACTTTTGCCAAGTATTTTGTCACAGTCACAGCAAACTAGTTAAACATGCTTCCTTAGCACACCTCTTGAGCCCACTGTGGACCTACACTGTATTGTGGGCTCCACACTGTGCTTGAAGCTAAAGGGAGTCCCTTCAACAGTAACTGGAAAGACTCAAAAGTGTCTCCTGTCTCCTCATGCATCCAACCAGGAAACTCAGAACGTCCCAATGAAGCAGGGACAACGGAGAGTCTTTCCAAGATGCATTCAATACCAGAAAACACCAAGAGTCTGCACCTTCCAAACACTGGAGAAGCACACTTGTGATTTCTGAGACTGGACAGAGCCCCAGGGGAAGTGGCCTGAGGAACCCACACAGACTCTGAGGTTATAGGCTCTGCCGGATCACACTCCTGTAGGAAGAGGCCGCAGGTATAGGGGCCGGCTCAAGTTTGGTTTCCTTCAGAGGTTCTGGAATCAGGAAAGACCCTGGCTATGGCAGAAAACAAAATGGTCCTGAGAAAAGAGACACGTTCCAGTGGAACTCACCCAGTCTTTGTCTATTGGGGGCCAAGATAGAGTGACTGCCAGCTCCCATGCTGAATACACCCATGGGGACATGGGAAAGGAAAATCCTGTGACATTCAGGAGGCAAGATAGTACGTCACTCCCTATCCCAATATGCAGGGTCTCCATCTCAGTCTAAGAGAAAGCCACCTTCCCACTGAAGAACACCAAGGCTCTATGTCTCAGAATTGATGACTGACTGCAGAGGCAGGGGAGGTATCAGAGTCATACTGATGATGTGATGGCCACCTCCATCCCCAGCTTCTATTCTATACTGGCGATGCTTGACCCACCCCTTGTCCAGCTCAGACCTCAGGCCTCTGCTTTCCAGGCATCGGCTGCGGGACAAGCTGTGGCCTCTCCTCCACCGCCTCTTTTGCAGGCTGCAGCTGCAGGATCATGACCTGTAGTGTCTCCTTCACCATCTGGAGCTCCCCCCAGAGAGACTGTGGATGTTGTTAAGGAGCACACAGGAGGTTTCCCAGGCCCTCCAGAGTCCCTCCCCCCCGATCCCAGGGCCCATGAGAGTGAGCCAGGCTGCTGACAGCAGATGGATACTGACACCCGATCACAGCTCCACACTCTTTCAAACTATAGCAATTAAATATCGATATAAGTTTTACACTTCTTTTAAGAACCATCATTATTTCTGCCAGGTCCAAGGTTATTAACTCTCAAGTTTGGTTTCAAAATTTGGAAGACCCAGCTGTCAAGCTGAGATATAGATGGCCAACTCAGATACTCAGTGACAGTGACACATGCTAGTGTAGCCACGGAGCTGTTCTGCCCCCAAGGTAGAGTGGGCAGCTGTCACATGCAAATGCTCTTGATAGTGGAAGAGGCAGGGTGCTTGTGATAAGAGCCTCCTTGACAAACCTGGAATTTGGGGCCACTGCAAGACGGAATATTAACTGTTTGCACAGAGGGAATACCGGACATCACAGACCAGCTCAACTTCACGGGCTGTGGTCCCTGCTCACATGATCCAGTCCAGTCCCTGGTGCAAAGCCTTCTAAAGCGCTGTCTCTTGTGAATGGATAACTTAGAACTCTGCTCCATCCCATCCCACTCTGGTGTCATCTGTGGTTTGCTCCTAGATACTGGTAGGATGATTTCCATTTTGATTAAGTAAAAGAACCCTCCCCTGTCTGGGTTAGGAGATTGGTTTCTTTCTAAACATATGGGCTCTTAATTTCCTAGCCTGTGAAATAGTTTTTTCCTTAGAGAAAACACAAAGAGCTCACCAAATGATAACACAAATAGGTCACATCCCTCCTCTTCAAGCAGGAGAGCATTAAACACACAATGGTCTTTCTGTTTCTGCACAGTCAGATCCTCCTCAGCCCCTTCCCTTCTGTGCCTGTTATGAGAACTCTAAGAGAAATTCAAAGTAAGAGGTGGGTTGCGTGAGCAAATAACTGCAGTCTCATCCAGAAGAGATGCCCTCACCCACCTACGACTAAGTCTTCATGGGATGTCAAACCTCTGGAACATGATGAGGTCAGACATGGAGGAAGCTGAACTTGGGGACAAGGACAGTGACAAGAACAGGCCATAGTCCACCTGAACAGTAATATTGTTCTCAAATTCGGTGTCATCTCAGGGTCAGAAGAAAGCCATGCCCTGTGGGTGTGACTGTAGAAAAATTTCTCCCCATCTTTAGAGTAAGAAGCAAGGATCTCAGAAATTGTGCGGTTGAGCCTCTCCTGAACAGAAATGATGAAGCACCCTGGAAAGCTCTGGGAAATTTATTATTACTATAATTTTATGTGGATGAGTGCATTGCCTGCATGTGTGTAAGTGCACCTGTGTCATGCAATGCCCATGGAGTCAGAAGAAGAGGATGTCGAATCCCCTGGAACTGGAGTTATGGGTGGTTGTTACCCACCATGTGGGTACTGAGTATCGAACCCAGGTCCTCTGCAAAAGCAGCCAGTGCTCTTAATCACTGAGCCATCGTTCCAGCCCCGCTCAGCAGACTACCACTTGTGTCATCTATACACATTCCAGAGATCCTTGCTTCTTACTCTAAAGACGGGGAGAATTTTCGGGAAACAAGGGCAGTGTGGGCCGAGCAAGAGAGGAAAGGATCCAATACAACTCCCTTGCATTTTTTTTTTTTTTGTAAGAAGTGCTGTTTTCCTCAGTTTCTCTGGACAGATCTACTAATCTCTGAGGGTGGAGGATCATATGGCTTTATGCAAGCACAAGCACACATCCTGGCTGAGTTCCATGCTGTGATTGGTCACAAAATCCAGCCGCTGTTATGAGAGTAAGTGGGGTGCACAAGGTCGCTGAATCCTGGCAGTGCTGGGATCTGATCACCTTCCACACAGGCTGGGGACACACAGCTCTCTATATAATCTGCTGAGTGATGGTAGAGATCTTAGAGAGAGAACTAAAGCCAAAAAGTGACAGTGAGAAAACTTCTGCCACTGGCAGAAGAAACCAAAAAGGCTGAAGGGAGAGAAAAGTCACTAAGGAAAAAGACT
Organism: Eospalax fontanierii; assembly: GCA_035773235.1. Taxonomy (NCBI): domain Eukaryota; kingdom Metazoa; phylum Chordata; class Mammalia; order Rodentia; family Spalacidae; genus Eospalax; species Eospalax fontanierii. The sequence goes on along the minus strand of CM069524.1, from coordinate 2,295,261 downwards.
AAATTACAAAATTTAATTAATGCATCAGTCCCTCACACAATAATTTCCATTTACACTGAAGCCAGTAAGATGGAATCTGAGAACACAATTCCCCTGGGAGGCCGGGTAGACTATTTCTGTTCACTTACTTGTCCCATGTGTAAAATATAGACTCTCATAGCTTAGTCACAGAGGTAGGGTTTAAGAAGTGTGTGTGTATAAAGGGGGAGAGAGGCAGACAGACAGACAGACATTAAGGCTTTTTATGAGGCATCATGAGGTTTATGATTTATTTTCAAACATAACAAATGTAACAGACAGCACAGACTCTGTCACAGCAAATCCAGACATTGCAAACCTGGAAAGGGAGCCTTTGGTTTAAGAATGATTAAGATAATGAAAATTATGCTCAGAGTCTAGAGAGATGGCTCAGCAGTTAAAAGTGCATGCTGTTTTTCCAGAGGACCTCAGTTCAGTTCCCAGCACAGGTCGCTCACAACTGCTTGTAACTCCAGCTCCAGAGGATCGAACACCCTCTTCTGGCTTGCATGTACATACATACATGTACATACCCTCACACAGACACACACAAGTACACGTAATTTTTTTAATAATATATATATTTTAAATTATGTTTATAGTTGCTGGAGGAATGGCTCAGGAGTTAAGAGCATTTGCTGCTCTTGCAAAGGACCCAAGTTTGGTTCCCAGCACCCACTTAGGCAGCTCACAAATCCTGTAACTCCAGATCCAGGAATCTGGCGCCCTCTTCTGACCTCTGCGGGCACTGCACTGTGTGCACATATCCACAGAGACATTCGCTCATTCAAATAATTAAAAATAAAATAGATATTTAAAAAATCATACCATATTTAGAAACTCTCACCCTCCTGCCCTCACACCCATGAGGGGAACAGAAACGGGGGCGGGAGGGTGGCGAGGGTGGCACTGAGAGCAGCGTGCTGGCCATGCTGAAGAGGTCCCAAGAGACGGCAGCCGAGGGGTCCTGCGGCAGACGGGCAGCTCTGCCAAGGACGTATTGAAGAGGACAAGGCACAGAGACTGGTGAGGAGTCCCAAGGGTGAGATGATCATAGCTCAGGGCAGTGACCATGGGGGTTAGAGAGCCGGAAGGCTGGGTGGAAGAGACTGAGAATACCTTGCTGCTGCTCGATCTGAGTAAAGAACTGGGAAAGCAGGCTGCGCGGGCTGAGGAAAAAAGAATGGGTGGGAGGGGATAAGCTGAGAGTTAAATCTTCATTGTGGGTGTTTTGACTTGGCTGTGCCATGTAGGTTGGGCTGGTCTTGAACTCGTGGCAACGCTATTACCTCAGCCTCCTGAGTGCTGGGGTTGTAGGTGTGCACCACTGCTCTGGCCCTGAGGATTCAATTTTGGACACAGTAAATGGAGAAACCATGAAGCCAGCAAAGCGATGCCTAGTGGGAAATGAACTGAGTTGCTATTTAGGGAGGGTCAAGTCTGGAGATGTAAATTTGGGGTCACATTGAACCCCATGTTTGAAAATATTTTTGTGGGCTGGAGAGGTGGCTCAGCAGTTAAGACACTTGCTGTTTTTTCATAGGACCAGGCTTTGATTCCCAGCACCCACATGGTAGCCAATAACTGTCCAAAACTCCAGTTCTAGGGGATTTAACACCCTCTACTGGCCCCAGCTGGTACTGCATGCACGTGGTGTACTTACATACAAGCAGGCAAAAGACTCAGACACTTTTAAAAAAATACAAATAATAAAATATTGAAAAATATTTCTGTAATACTTTCTCACAGGTGAACTGAAGAAATAAACTATCCAATCCGATACATCTAACAAGATCATACGTCCTCATATTCCTCCTCCTCCTCCTCCTCTTCTTCTTTGCTTTTCAGTTGAGATAGGCTAGCCTCAAACTCTCTAAGTAGCTGAGAATGACCTTGAATTTCTGATTCTTCTGCTTCTATCATGTCTGATTTTGTACAGTACTAGAAATCAACTTAGTACATGCTAAGCAAGTACTCTACCAACTGAGCCACATCCCCATCTCAAACCAAAACTTTTAGGCTACTAAGTGGTAGAGTATGGCAAGAATTCAATTTTGGATCAGGAAGCTATTGAGCTCACCACTGAAGTCTACTGACATACTTGACCATGATTTTTGTCAAAGTGTTAAAGCCCAAATCCAGCATTTGGATTTTAATCATCTATAGTGAAGGTGCTCACCGTATGCATGCAAGAGCAAGAGAAGATCGCCAAGGAGCTATATGAGTCTTGCAGACCTAAGCATCATGAGTCTCAGCAGCTAGGTTCAGAGCTTCTCAGAGCAAGGCCTGGCATCTAAGGTATCTAAGAATAGCATTGTGTTAACAATCATAATGGCAGGGGACTTGATACCTAGAATCTTCCAAACACCTCTGGAACTCCAGGCTGTTCTTCACCACCTTGGGCTAGAACACACACTTATTAGGCAAGTGTGTGACTTGTTGAAATATCTATATTGTTGACTATGAGACTGTAGGGTATCAGGAATGTGCAGTGGTCAGGTCATACTGATCTAGAGGGCAGCCACTGAATTCTTCAAATGGAGTTTTATTTTTATAATAGAGGTATTTTTATAATTTTATAATGGGGTTTTCTGGTGACCTGTAGCGATTTGAATGAGAAATGTCCCTTGCGGGCTCAAGTATCTGAACACCTAGTCCCCAGCTGGTGGTGCTCTTTGCAGAGGGCTTGGAGGTGCAGCCTTGCTGGAGGCAAGGGTATGGCACTGGGGGAGGGCTCTGAGAGTTCACGGCCTGGTCCCACTTCCGGTTTCCCTCTCTCTGCTCTCTGCCTGTGGGAGCTCTCAGCTTTCTGCTCTGGTTGCTTCCCGTCATGCCTCCCCTGCCATTATGGACTCTCTCTCTGAATTCACAAGCCAAAATACTCTTTCTTCTACAAGTTGCCTTGGTCATGGTGTTTTCTCACAATAACAAAAAAGTGACTAACACATGGCTATTCCAATAGCTTAGTCAAAAGTCTTCAGGGCTTGAGAGATGGCTCAGTCAGGAAACTGCTTGCTGGGCAAGCATGAAGACCTAAGTTTCAATCATTCAGCACCCATGAAAAAAGCCAAGCACCACAGTGCAGGTCTGAAATCCCAGTTCTGGGAGGTGGAGACAGAAGGTCCCTGGGGCTCGCCAGCCACTCAGGCTAGCTGAACTGGTGAGCCCCAAGTTCACTGAGAGACTCTGTCCCAAAAACTAAAATTGAGAGTGGTTAAGGAAGACATCTGATACCAACATATGACCTCCACATTCACATGTGCACATACATGTGCACCCCACACACAGCAGACCTTCAAATACTCTGAGCATTTGGGGTTTGAAAGGAGCAAAGGTTTTTATCTTTGGAAACTGCATCTCTACAGTCTAATGCTACACCACGTGGACGGGAGCACTGGGGATTGAACAGTTTTGTACATATTTAGTGTGGTGGTTTGAATGACAAGTGTCCCCCATAGGATCCAAATTCTGAACACTTGGTCAGTTGGTGATGTTGTCCGGGGAGGGTCCTGGAACCTTTAGTAGGTGTGGCCATGCTGGAGGAAGCATGTGAGTGGGGAAGAGTTCATAATCACATCCTACTTCCAGTTTCTCTGATTCCTGTGCATGCAAGATGATGTGAGTGATCACTTTTCTGTTCCAACTGCCTCCTGACATGCCTCTTCTGCCTTGACGGATTCTTATCTCCCTGGAACCATAAGCCCAATGAACTCTTCCTTCTATAAGTTGCTTGGTCATGGTGCTTTTAACACAGAACAGAAAAGCAAATCATATGTAAGTTGGTACCAAGAGTCTGGTGTTGCTATGAAGAACTTGACCATGCTGGAAGAAAGTGGAAGACTCTGGAAATTTGGATGAGAAAAGAAGTTGAATGCTATAAGTAGAGCTTAATGGGCTGTTCTACTAGGAGTCTGGAAGGAAGTAATGCTGAAAGCAATATAGTTCCAGATGGAAACAAGGACTTAAATAGCAATTAGGATAGTTTGGCAAGTTGGCTACTTTCTGCCCCCAGCATAGGAACTTTCCTGAGGTTAAATTAAAACATACTGGACTAATTTATTTGGCAGAAGAAATTTTTAGACAGCCTAACATTGAATCAATTGTTGACTTGTTTATTAATAGTGACTATTATGCAGATCTACAGTGAAAAAGAGCCTGTGTACACAAAATGTACAGTTTGGACCTGGTATGGTGATGCACACCTTTAATCCCAGCACTTGAAGTAGAAGTAAGGGGATCTCTGTGAGATTGAGGCCAGCCGGGTCTACATAGTGAGTTCTAGGCCAGTTGTAGCTACAGGAAAACCCTGTCTCAAAAAACAAAAACAGCAACAAAAAATTTTAAATGTACAGTTTGGGGAAGAAAAAAATCACTGTGGAAGTCAAAGCTTATGCTGAAAGAGAGGCTCCCATTGTTAAGGATATTAGAGCCATGAAGGAGAGGCCTCTAGATTTGCATTTAAACACTGGAAAGAGCAGGCAAGAGTGTCCCCTCAACGGCGCAAGACCCCCACCCAGATAAGCAGCCAATTTGTAAAAAGAGAAAGCCTAAGGAGTTTTCCAGTCCTAGAAAACCACAACATATAATGCTGCTGCTAATGTGAATTAAAGGGGCCAAGGTCCCTCCCAAGCTGGCAGCTGAACTTAGCAATGTCATTCATGTGGTGCTGACCTTGGGAGTAATGTCTGAGACACTGGACTTGGAATTAGAGAATTTTGTGGTTGCTCTGCTGGATTTCAGTCTTGTTTTGATCCAGTATTTCTCCATACGTACCCATTCTTCCCTTTTGGAAGGGGAATGTGTACACAGTGCCGCTGTATGTTGAAAGTTTGTCTTTTGATTTGTAGGCTGTCACAACTGAAAGATTGCCTTGAATCTCAGTGTTGAGACCGTTACAGACTATGGAGGCTTTTAAGGTCAGACTAATGCATTTCATGTCACAATATGGCCATGAGCTTATGGGAGCCAGAGAGTGGAATGTGATGTTTGAAAGAGAGTGTCCCCCATAGGCTCTGATTATTTGATCACTTTGTCAGTTGGAGGTGCTGTTTGGGGAGGGTCTTGGAACTTTTAGGAGGCGGGCCTTGCTGGAGGAAGCATATGGGGACAGGGCGGCGGACTTGAGAGTTCCTAGCCTTATCCCATTTCCAGTTTCCCTCTCTGTTTCCTGTGCATGGTGAGATGATAAGGCCTCTCAGCTTTGTGCCCTGGTTGCTTCCTGCTCCAGCCGGCTTCTGCCATGCCTCCCCTGACACGATGGACTCTTATTCCTCTGGAACCATGATCCAAATACATTTTTCCTTCTACAAGTTGCCTTGGTCATTATGTTTTTATCATAACAACAGAAAGGTAATAATACACTAAGCAAGTGCTCTACCACAAAGTCACATCCCCAAGTCTCTTTTAAATTTTTATTTTGAATCAAGGTCTTGGTAAGCTGTCAATGCTGGCCTTACACTCTGCAGCTGACACAGGCCTTAAACCTGAGATCCTCCTGCCTCAGCCTCCCAAGTAGCCAGGATTAAAGGATATAAGCATTCCTCTGTAGTCACTTTGGATACAAAGGAAAACTGACCTCTGTGGGAAAGCCAGAGGCAAGACCCCAGTCTTTGTGAGCAAGGAGACCTACCCAGGAGGCAGGCACAGTTGGACTATACCCACATTTCTTTTCTAACAATGCACTTACTACTTTGGACACTCACCTGTAAGTACTATATACACACATCTCTCAAAATAATGCACACAACAACCTATTAGCAACCTAAGACAGCCCACCTACATTGAGCTGCAGGCATACTTCTCTTCTGAGCAATAGATAAATTTCTTCTCCCTTAACAACTGTCAAACTTGATTTCTTTGAACATAATCCCCGAACATCCTAACTGGAAAGTAGGGGGGCTGATCTGGCCTAAGCTGGTTTGAGGAGCATAAGCAATAAATCAAACTGTCCTCAAAGTGAACTTTTAGGGAGAATCCCCTATGTACCATCTTATGCATATGTATAATTGGGTGTGTATGTGAGTTCAGCAGATGCATTATGGGAGGCGATAGGCCCAGTAAAGAAATGGTTATATAATTTTAAAATCTGTCAATCCCAATACAGACCCACCCAGACTACACCCCTAGTAACCAAATTCCTCCTTTTCTTGAACCCCATGAAAGTAAGGAGCCCTCAGAGGATAATCAGGGTCCCTGATGACCCTCACTTATGTGTCCATTGTCACTCTTGAAAACATATTTTCTGACCTATACTGTCACTTTGCTTTGAGGAAAATGTTCTCACTACTTTTGCAAATCTCTGTACACTTGATTCAATGCTCCAAATAAAACACCAAGAACCTAGAAACACCCAGCCCAGACCCTGACCACTGGCAACAAAAGGACCTGATGTGTGCACTGGGGGACTGTGTCACCTACCTTGTGCTAAGATGAACACCGTGCCCTGCTTGCAGTAAAACCACCCTGGTCTGCATACATACCGCTCCCACTTGTCCTACTCCAAGCCTCCGGAAGCACAGAGGCTGCCACGGCTGTGTCTGTCAGGCATGCCTCAGGGAACAGCCTGCCTGGCGTCTCACTCTCCCACCTATAATTCACTAAAGATTCTCACAGACCTTCTTCCTGTTCTTCAGCTTTAAGAACAAAAAGCATTTCAAGGAGGCAGGGCAACCTCCCCTCGGTCCTGTTACCTTGGCCTCTTCTGTGCTACACTGGAAAGTGGAACCAGACAGGGGCCTACAGGGGCCATGGAGTTTCTGCACGAACCTGGATACATTTAGTCTTTGCGTGCCATCAAGGCTAGCAAGACGAATCAATTGGGCACCATGCATTCCAAATGAGCAGAGAGACTAGGCTCCCAAGGGGGCTTCCGGACTGCAATGCAAATACCATGCAAATAGAATCAGCCTGGTCCTCACTCATCCATGACTCAGCAGAGGCTGGCAGAACTGCCTGAAGCTTTGAAAGATGTGCAGATCTCAGCTGCACTTCCTCAGCTCTCACACAGAAGTATAGAAGTCAAAAGAGAAAGAAAAGAGAGAAAAATAATTCTGCTGAAGAATCCACTGAGCCCAGAAGCCTTCCAGTTAGAGCATTCTGAACACAGGCTCAAGAGGTTTTGCAGAATGGAACCTCTAATTACAACCCAGAAATACTGTGGAATCACCCTTCAGGCTTGGACCAGTGCTCTCGCTGCGTGAATGTGAACTCACATCCCTGTCCTGTCTTCAGTGTCAGCCTGAGCCCCCCTCCACCCAGCTGCTCTCTCAATTAACAGTATTCAGCTGCTCATGGCCACCTTGGCTCAGTTTGGGATGTTCACACTGCATGTAACTGAGAGAGCCTGCTGGGGTGATGAAGGAACACTACCCATCAGTTCCTCCGATCTGCCAACCCAACCTTCCTCTCCCAGCAGGCTGCTGTGGCTCTGACAGCAGGATGCACCAGGATGGGTTTAGAAACTCTGCCACACACTGCCTGTCTCCAGCCTGGCCCTGTGGATGACACATTACAGGTGTGGCCCTGTGGGCATGTGGAGGAGAACCCACCCGGGGAGGATGGACAGTCATAGCACCTGGGGCTTGAATCTTCCGGAATGCTGACTCATGTGGGCTTATATTAGCATGCTCCAGCATAGACTTGGAGAAACCATGTAAGGTCTACTACATGCGCACAGTGGGTCCTGGTAGCGTGCTTCATGGAATCAAACAAGATATTGCCTTCACAGTACGGCTCTTCCGTGTTGTTGACTGCAAGCTGTTTCTTTCGGCCACGCTCAGCATTGTGTCTTCAATTGCAAATAAAAACACACTAGTCAGGATTTGGCTGGGAAATTCCGGCAGCCTCTTTGGATGTCTAGATAAATTCTAACTTGGAACAACAGTTTTTGCTTTTGGTTGTGAGGAAACCCCACAGAGCTGTCTGGATATGGCTTCCTTTCTTGGGCCTAAAGTTCTACACAAATCCAAGTGCCAGTTCCTGTGAGTTCAATGACACATTCTGAATTATTCTCACTTGATGACACAGAACACAGCCTGGATTTCAGAGGAAAGCTGGATGGAAATGTGTACTATGATGTTTGTGGAAGGGGCTGATTTTAGTCCCTAAACTAATGCTTCTCAGTCCTGGTGGATCGTTTCATATTTGAAATGTCCCCCAGGGGCTCATATGTTTGAACAATTGGCCCACAGTTGTGGTTACTGTTCGATGACAATTGTGGAACCTTTAAATGGTAGGTCCTGATTGGTGGAAGTGGGTCACTGGAGGTGGGTCTTAGGTATCTTAGACCTGTACCCTATCCTCTACTTTTGGCCAAAGCACTCTGCTTCCTGAGCCTCCAAGATGTGAGAGGCCATCCCGTGAGCTCCTGCCACTCTGATGGTATCCAGGTTTTCCCACCATGATGGACTGTGTCCTCTGAATCATGAGCCAAAATAAATCTCAGGCATGTCCTGCTCAGCACCCTCCCCGACCTGCTAGGCAGGGCTGCCCTCTCCCCTAGCATGATGGGCCGCTGTCGTGCACCCAGCAACAATCATTGGCCTATTTAACAGACACTGAATCCCCTGGAAGAATTCAAACATGTGATTACCAAAAAAAACCCCTTCTCCTGTAACTTCCTGGGGCAACTTTCCAATAATAGCCTAAGTCCTGGGGTTGGAAGAGGCAGGACATTGTGCAATACAGAATGTCTGTTTTTAAAAATGAAATAATGGCAAATGAAGTTCAAGAAATAACCTGCTGAGTTAATAAGCAAGGGCAAAGTCATAATGAGAAATGCTGACCCCATCATTAAACCATGCATCCGAGTATCTCTGATTTAGATGGATCTCTGACTGTTCAAAGCTACTTAGAGACATATACAGAGATATAGTATACTAAGAAACAAGGTTCTAAAAAGTAAGGCAGCAGTGAGGAACAAAGACCAACGTAGCTAAATTTCCCACAAACATTTAAAAGTCATGGTACTGAATCAAAAGTTGGACGGACAAGGACACAACTCTAGCTATAAAGGGACAACTTGTGATTTAAATTAACTGGAAGGATACAGAGTGGGCTGTGATTGCCTTTCTCCATTTATGTACCTGGTTAGGCTGTAAGGTGGCTGGTTAGATAGTTAGTTTTTCATTGTCAACTTGCCACAACCTAGAGTCACCTTAGAAGGGCAAATTGATGGAGCAATTGTCTAGATCAGGCTGGCCTGTGGGCATGTCTGTGGAGGACCGTCTTGATTATTCATTGAGCAGAGAGACTCAGCCCGCCGTAGGCAGTACCACTCCCTGGTTTACGGTTCTGAATAGAATAAGACAGAAAAAAGCTAGCCAAGAGCAGAAACAAGCTGCCATCCCCCGTGCATTCCTTTCTCTCTGCTCATCACTATGGATGTGATGTGACCAGTCACTTGGAGCCCTGCCTTGACTTCCCCCCAATGATGGACAGTGACCAGGAACTTTAAGCTGAAATAAACCATTTCCTCCCCTACATTGATTTTGGTCAAGGTGTTTTATCATAGCAACAGAAATCAAACCAGGACAGGCCAGTACCTATTCACCTGTCCTCCAAAGAACTCACCAATGACAAAGGGCATGCACATGTCACCAGGGATGCCTGTTTCCCACTGCAACACACTCCTAAGCCAATGTGTCCTCCTCCCACCTGACTAGGACAGCTAGTTTTGATGTAGCTATCTGCAGAAATGGCCCTAAGTAACTGAGCCTGGTACAAGAAAATATAATTGATCATCAGTACCAAGAACCAGATGGTTGGACGTGGAGAAGGAAGCACTCACTGTGGTGTTGGTCTGGATACCCCACCACCCACGGTGTGTGGAAAGCAAGACCAAAGAACCTAGAGAATGGCTTTGGATCTTGATATCGGAAAAGTCCTTAGGGAAATGAGTCAGTTAAGCACTTTGGCTCTGGCTACTTCCCCAGGGCCACACAGATCCAGCTTCATACCCACAAAAAACCTCCATTTTGCTTTTGTTTGTTGTATGCATATGTGAACTCTGTGACTGATACTTAGAGGTTGGGTTTGACAATATAAATACGAAATTGTTTATAGAAAACTGGAGGTGAAACACTGCGTACAGAATCAACTCAGATCCAAGATGTGCTGAGACATAAACATCACCACCACCTATCCCTTTCCATCTGCAAAAACATGGAGAAATGGAGCAAATTCCTAGACTTTCTTTTGCATGATAACCTTGCAGGTGCATAATCTGAAGGACAGAAAGGATATGAAAGAGTGCTTCGTCATGACTGTGTATCGCCGTGTGAAGTTGGTCTTCTAGGTGCAAGAGCTTCACGCTTATGGCTTCACATTTTTCTCCAAGTTCAACAGAAACGATAGACGATTCCTAGGCAGAGAAAGAGAAAAGAATCACGAGTTGCTTGAGGAATGTTTAGGGCTATGTGCAGGAACTGAAATGTATAGGAATTTCTGCATTGAGAAGGAATCTGCTGGGGTCTCTGTTTTCCCAGAAGGTTGTTACTGAAAAGCCAAGAGCCAAGCTCACATCATACCTGAAGGCTGAGCTTTGTCTGCAGAGCTCCACAGCTTCCTGTCTTACTCTGTCTTTTCAAAGCATGACCAGAATGTAACTCCTCAGACCAGTTTATCCAAGGGAAGTCTGAGTTTTCCAGCTGAATTCTCAGGCAATTCACTACATGATAGATATACTAGGAAAAAGGGCTCCAGGAGTTACCAGGGAAACTAGGCTAATAGATAAGGAGAGAGGAACATTCCTCTAAAGGCATAGGAATTTAACTAGGCACTGAGCATTTGTCTGAAAACCATTCACAGCCTCTGAAATCCAGACCCTGAAGAAGACTTCATTCAATCATTTTTAAAGATTTATTGCTTTTATTTTACATGTATGAGTGCTTACCTGAATGTATGTATGTACGTATTACATCACATGTGTGCCCACGGGGTCCAGGAGAAGGTGAAACCAGAGGTACAGATGATTGTGAGTTGCTATGTGGGTGCTGGGAACAGAACAGAATCCAGGCCTTCTGCAAGAGCAGCCAGTGTTTTTAACCACCGGAACCATCTCTGCAGCCCCCTCATCAATCATTCATTTGTGTGTGTGTGTGTTTATGTTCATACATGCAGGTGGAGTGCACATACACATATGTGCATATGTGTGGAGGCCAGAGGAAAACCTCAGCCATTACTCTTGAGGTGGCCATTTACCTTGTGTTTCCGGACAGAGTCTCTCAGCCGCCTGGAGTGCACTGATTAGGCTGGGCTGGCTGGCCAGGGAGCCCCAGGGGTGTGCCCAGCTCCACTTCACTAACAGTGGGAGTACAGGCATATGCAGTCATTTGTTGCTTTTCATATGGGTGTAGAAATCAAACTCAGGTCCCCTTGCTTGCATGGCAAATACTTTATGACTCAGCTGTCTCTGTGACCATGAAAGAGACTTTAAATACTATGAGGCATATATTATACCTCTGTCTATCACTGTCACCTGTACTGGACTGTGGGCCTCATAAGAGCACCAGGCATCAGGCACGTGGACAGGAATGTTCGGGGAACAAACAGTTGGACCTTGAAGCTTCCTGGCTCTTTAGTGTTTTCCCTTCAAATATGTATCCCACACGTGAGCAGATGCCACCGTTATGCCACCTTTTCACACAGAACCACCCCACAAGAGTCTAAACTTGGCTTTGGCATTGGCTGGTTGAAGCTGCACTTCAGCGGCAGCTCCCGAATCTCCCCGCACAATCTGACCTTGGACACGTAGCCTTCCTTCAGGGCCCCACACAGTAGCTCACATCAGTTCTGATATGATGCATTATATGCCTTCAGATGCTGGGGACACACACAAGGGCCATGGGCTAGTCATTCATCCCAGGGTCGCACAGGCAGAAGCTGGCTTAGAGAAGGCCACAGATTCTTAAAAATAACTAACAAGGTCAAGAAAATGAGGAGAGAAAATAGGGACCCATGCAAAAATGGGGAAACAAGCAAGAAATGAGCTCAGAATGAAAACTTGACACAAATGTAAGTGTAATATTTTCACAGCTAATTGTGAAAGGCTTAGAAAGCTCAATGAAGGAATTTTGCATAAGAGCTGGGGATAGACCCATATCCAAGAGTATTTTGTAAACACAGATTAGACTCCATAGTCTTTTAAAAAAAAGAGATAAATAATAGAGGACATGAAGAGGGAAAGAGTAAGGTAGAGGCGGACAGGGGAAGCGTCTAAATATGGTTAAAACACAAGGCATGAAATCCTCGTCAGTACACATACGTTTCAAAGGGATCAAAGTATTCATTCACATTAAATGAATGAGAGCTAGTGCAAAAGCTGCAAATACTGTCTCTCACATGAAATGCGAGACGTGGTAGCACCTTTCCAAGTCTTTAGAGTTCGTGCATACTACATTATAATCAGAACCCCGGAATGACCATTAAGTCCAGATACATGCCTTGACATTCACCCCATTCACTCTGGAATGCTTCAGTTTGTGCCCCCAATGGTCTACTATGCTTTAATAAAACAGAGCTAATGGGAACTCTAAATAACTATTGTAAACATTTGAGAAGCCTTGTGTAATGCAAATGATTGTGTAGAGAGAAGTAAGGGACTCTTTAACACGGAGGACACATGGACGCCATTAGATGGGTTTGAACGGGAGGCGCGAGCGAAGGTTTGCTCAGAAGTAACCACAGCGCTGATGAGAGGACAGCAAGGCACGAGAACAACAGATGCGCACAGATTGTACAGACCCTAAAAGCAAGGACATTGTCACTCAAAGCTGTGCAGATGGAGAGGAGAAAAATCACATGAGCGTGAGGACGGCGGTGACTAGGACCATGGTCATACTCCGAATCAGTGAGAAGAAGGAAGGGACATCTGCAGAGTGATGACTGACAGTGGCCAAACCACCAGTCATACTTGAAGGAGAAAAACAGTGTCAGTGGGGAAAACAGAGACTGCTAATAGGAGACACAGGAACGCAAACACTCGGCAAACTAAACCAAACGGCTGGATCTTTCTCTCGGAGCATCAGCTAATAGGATCAAAGCCCACCTAAAGCATGCCATGTCTGCCTACTTTCCTCTTAAAACTGTGTGCAGCATAACAGTGAGGGTGTGGAATTTGGAGCCCCATCTCAGACCACGCAGCAAGCCCTGTACTCCTTGGACGCAGTAATTATATTTTCTCTAATCCATCACAAAGAAATAACTTATATATTTAAATTGAAATAATTTCTAGTAAGTCTTTGTAAAAAGCATGTATGTATATGCCAGATTGAAATATAAGATTGGACCATGTAAAGATAACAGAATTATGAGTCCAAGAAAGAGGGATAAACTGTCCAGACATAAAGAGAGTGGTTAGAGACAGGTATGTTTGCACACACCTGTAATTCAAATACTTGGGAAGCTGAGACAGGAGAATCACTGTGAGTTCAAAGCCAGACTAAGCTACATAGTGAGTTTCAGGTCAGCCTGGGTGTGCTGGATAGCTTCGGGTGTCAACTTGACACACATGGGGAGAGGGAGCGTCAACTGGAGAATTTCCTCTATCAGTGGACCTGTGAGCATATCTGTGAGGCACTTTCTTGATTGTTGAGTTATTGGGAGAGCCCAGCCCAATGTGGGTGGTGTCACCCCTGGGCAGGTTGTCCTGTGTTGTCTAAGAAAGCAGACTGAGCACAGGCCAGAGGAACAGACCAATGAGCAGCATTCCTCCTTGGTTTCTGCTTCAGCAGCTGCCTCTAGGTTCTTTCCTTGAGTTCCTGCCCTGGCTTCCCTCAAGGATGAACTGTGATTAGGGTGTGTAAGTCAAATAAACCCTTTCCTCCCCAAGTTGGTTTTGATCACAGTGTTTTATCACAGCAACAGAAAATAGCTATGACATGGGCCAACAGAGTAAGACCTAGGAGAGACAACAAACAAGGAAGAGAAGGAGGGAGGGAGGGAGAGAGAGGGAGAGGAAGAGGGAAAGGGATTGAGAAGCCAGGCATAGAAAGCAGAGTCTACCTAAAGGGCTTGCTGTGCACTGAGGCAGAGACAGGCAGATCCCTGGGGCTTGCAGGCCAGCCAGCCTAACCAAATCCGTGAGTTCCAGGTAAAAAGTGAGAGACCTGTCTCAAAAAAGGTGTCCCAAGGAAAAACACCTGAGATTAACCTCTGGCCTCCACACACATGTGTACACATGTGTATGTGAACTTGCACACACATGAACACATACACAAGTAATACACTTACAAAAATGTAATGTTTTAACTGAACCTGCCAAACTTCATTTCCTTGTCAGTATTCTCTGGACAACTGTTCCAGTTTAATCTCTGCAGCTGTGATTAAAACATTCTGACCAAAAGCAACTCAGGGAAGGAAGGGTTTGTGGTGTATTTCAGCTTACAGGTCACAGTGTATCCTCAAAGAAAGTCAAGGCATGAAGTGGGAACTTGAAGCAGAACCATGGAGAAACACTGCTTGCTGGATCACTCACAGGTTCATGATTAGCTAGCTTGATTAGCCCAGGCCCACCTGCCCAGGGAATGGTGCCTCCACAATCAAGACAATCCCCCACAGACATGCCCACAGGCCAATCTGATCTGGACAATCCCTCAATAGAGACTCACTTCTCAGGTGACTCTAGGCTGTGTTGAGTTGACAGTTAAAGCTAACTTGAGGGGAGCTGGAGAGATGACTCAGAGATTAAAAGCACTGGTTGCTCTCATAGAGGACCCAGGTTTGATTCCTAACACCCACATGGCAGCTAACAACCGCCTATCACTCCAGTTCCAGGGGATCTGATGCCCTCTTCTGACCTCTGCAGGGATTGCACAATATGGGTGCACTTACACACCAGCAGGCAATAAATACCTTCATACACATAAAATAAAAATAATAAATATTTTTTAAAAAGCTAATTTGAACAACAGTATGATAACGGTTTGCATAGCATCTACATTGTGCTGGGTTTATGAGCCATTGTTTTAAAGTATACAGGAGGATGTGCTTAGGCCATGTGCAAACATTGCATTTTACGTAAGAAAGTTGAATACCTGTGGGGTTTACTATCCACAGAGGTCATAAAGCCAGTCTTATAGGCACTAGCTGGGCCTGCTGGCCTCATAGAACCTAATCCTGAATGGTAAGGACGCAGAATGTGACACAGGTGGGAATTATTTCAGCAGCTTATCACATCTCTGCAAAGCTCTCACATGGAATCCTGGGAATAACATTCATTTAGACTTAAACTGAGAACTGAGAGTGATGAGAGACAGATGTCCACATTTTCACCAGTCAGATCAAAAAGTCTGCTTTTCCCAGAGGAATCCTGTCTGTCTGCAGAGGCTAGAGCAGGACCAGGGTCACAGGCACTGGCAGGGGGCAGAGCAGGACAGGGCCCTGGACATCAGGTGCTCATAGAAGTCAAGGTTCAGTCTGTTTGCCTGCAGCTTTGTCATCAATCCATCTCCTGCTCCTGGGAAAAAGCAGGTGGTCATAGCAAACGAGGGTCCAGAACGTGTCTCTCCACTGGCCAGAGACTGGGTATGCAACTCCTCTCTTTAACTTTAGATGCCACTGAGGCATTGTCAAGAAACAACAGAGAGAAAGGAGGAGAGCGGCCTGGCCTGCTGAGCTGAGGCATAGAGCTTCCTGCTCTTCAATATCTCCATGGAACCTGAATTCCCACTATCAGGAAGTCGATCACACAGGGACAGGCTCCGTGTGGATGTCAGGCTGAAAACCCTAGCTAAGGCCCCTATCAAGAGGCATGAATGGGAAGAACTGAGCCTTCAGATGATCCCAGCCTTGGGTCATTTTTGATGCAAGTAGCTGTCACTCAGACACTGTGGAGCAAAGATGGCCTTCCCACTAGGTCCCTCCTCCAACTTCTGAACTACAGACCAATGAATGTCATGATTCATTATTTTATTTATCTTTTAGATTTGTTTTTATTCATGTGTTTGCACGTGTTAACTATGTGTCTGCCACATGTGTGTGGCTGTCTGAGGGGGCCAGCAGAGGGCCTTGGATCCCCTTGGAGCTAGAGTTACAGGCTGGGTACTTAGAACCAAACTCAGGTCCTCTAGAAGAGCAACAAATGCTCTTAACTGCTGAGCCACCTCTTGAGCCCCATGATTGGTTATTTTAAGCCACTAAATCCCAAGTGGTTTGTGTTCACCTACACACAGTGGCCAGAACACTAGGCTACATGGTTATCCCAGTGGAACCCTGTGTGGATGGATGGGATGGTTATAGGTTGCTGGCAGGAAGCACATCCTGGTTCCTAGCCAAAGACTGATGATCTTGACAGACTAGGTCTTCCAAAATGCTAATGTGCAGACCTATCCCAGGGAGAGGGGCTCCTGGGCATGCTGGGAACTCTGGCTAGGAGGCTAGAAAGCACAGAAAGAGATGGCCAGGAGTAGCCACTGGTCCAGGTCCCTGGTCCCTCATTCTGTGTTTGAGTTACTAAGTGGTGCAGGCATACCTTTTTTAAGGGTGTGTGTGTGTGTGTGTGTGTGTGTGTGTGTGTATACAAACCAAGCACACACAATTTCCCAAGCCACACAGCAGTGGATTACAATAAGACCAAGGCCCTCACCTCCTTCTGGATCTTTGGTGGACACTCAGCCTGGCAAGATGCTTACATCCTGAAAGGCAGCAGGAGAAAGAAGTAAATGGCCCCCATTCCCATCTTTCACACCCAGTACGGCTGCCTGGAAGGGTACATACGCTGCCGTTTCCGAATGGAGGAACCCAGCAGTGTGTAAGTGTACGTGTGCGGTTCATTTGGGACGGTGTGCCCTCTGTGGAAGTGGGGTGCTCTCTGCTCAGCTGGCTACTCCCTCTCTCTGAGCAGTTCCCTTGAGGCTGAGGCTGTGCTTTCTAGTCTGTGGGCTTCAAGATCTATAGGGATCTCTCAGCAGGAAGGAAGGGGGCTTTACTGAGAACCCCACTCCAGTTTCTACTTTTATGCATTCTGTTTGCTAAGAATTTATCAAGAGTTAAGAACAAATACAGGAAATGCAATCTACAGAAGAGCTTTGTCTGCTTGTCTTAAATTAAAATCCTTTTCAAGTATGTTGTCCTTCAAGAAAAGTCTTTGAAAACACTGAAATTCCTGTTTAAGCCAAAATGGTGAATTGTAAGAGACATGCATTGGTTGGAGGCCCCATCTGGGGATCTGACTGCTTGAGGCATGAGCCCCTCATCTTAGCATCCATTGTGTTCCCCCAGGATTGTTAAATGTAAGCATCTATAAGCAGCTGGCTCAGGCAGAGGGGCTGAGAGCATCCTGCCCCCTCCCCCCAGGGTTCTAATACACAGTAACAGAGTGTCCCAGCCGGTAAGGTCTCCCTCAGGGACAATGTATTCTCAGGGACAGCATGTTCTGGCTGGCAGAGTCATGGGAACCACCTAGTGGCATTCCTCCTCTCCCACCTTAGGAGAACTTCTTAAAGTATCAAAGCCTAGAACCAAGTCTGGTCTCTCCCATTCTACCTAGGATGCCACAAAGTCAGCCCTGAGTTTCTGGAGGTCAGCCTCCCAGAGGGAGAGACACTCCTTCTAGAACCCAGGTACCTGTAAACCAGAAAGAGCAATACTGACAACCACATGTTGAGCCCAGGAACCTCAGGGTGTCTTTAACACATCCAATATGGGTGGTCCACAGGGACAGCTGTGAGTTCCTTCTCTTCTACTGAGACCTTGAGTATCTGGCCTGTCCTTGTCCCCACCCCTTCGATGGACTCTAAAGGACCATACACTGAGGCATGCCCAACCCCTCTTTGAGTATTGAATTCCTCTCTATATGAAATTTATAACTTTCACTTTCATTTTTTGTTTTAGATGGACTGTGGCAAGAAAAAGTAAAGACAACCTGTGTGATTGACACTTGATAATTAAACATCACCCCTCCTCCGATTCCCAGTCGTCTTGACTTTTGCGAAATCGGCAATTCTAAGGATAATTTATTGGAAGTTGTTCTGTGTTTCAAAATGTCTTTGAAAATCCTCCAGTAATTTGCCCCACTGGGCAGTCTTTTGAGCAATTCAAATCACTGTTTTTTTCTTCCTAGACATGAAGCCTGTCATTTTAGCCATAGGGGTGACTGCTTTTCCTGTGGTTCCGAGTGAACATGGCACTTCAGCAGGTAAACAGCCCCAACCCCTGGCTCTTCCCTTTCCAGGCCTGACTCCCATCCCTGGTCCTCAAAACCTTGGAATTTCTCTTCTTTCAGGAATGTTTCAATCTGGAACCCTTGCCCACCCAAACTTAGCTGAGAGGAGAGTCTGGTGGTCTCCCCTGCCAGTCATCAACAGACCAGTGTCCTGCCAAACCTGCAGTATTCTTCTCGTGGCTAGTGTAGTCTCTAGGAGTCCAGTTGCCATGAGGTCTTCTTCTCACCAGTCTGAGGTCTGACACAAAAAGATGAAGTCACTTCTTTTTCTTTTCTTCTGTCTTTTTCTTTCCAATACTGGCTAGAGCCTACGTGTGTTACGTGTGTTTTTTTTAACTCCCCAATGCTTTGGATTTCAACACACTTTCTAAAGCTCCCCTCCTGGCCATGTGGCTGCCTGAGGTCAGGCAGCTGACCTGGATGCCTGCTCATCTTCTCCCTTCTCCTCGCCGTTGTCGTCCTCCTCCTCTTCCTCCTCCTCTTCCTCTTCCCACCTCCTCCTTAGCAGCAGCCAGTTTACAGCTTGCCTGCCGTGGGGTTTTCCTATCAGACTCTAATAAACTGTCCTCGAGTTTCTGCTTTAGTCCGTTCTTTGACCTCATCTTCCGTTTGTGTTCATTTTTAAATTTTTATTAATGAGACTAAGAACTCCAAGAGGGGACCCTGATTTCCCAGGTATCATATGATAGTTCTGCTGGGACTCCACAAGATTTCTAGTGACACTTCTTTCTTCACTTTTAATTCTTTAGTTGGCAGAGAAAATGAATCTATTCGTATATTCCTAGATGGCATTATATGCATACCTGCATATACACGCACACACGCACACACATGTACACGTGCATATACACATGTACACATGCATATACACACATGCACACATGCACACACCCGTACACGTGCATATACACATACTCACACACATGTACACGTGCATATACACACATGTACAAGTGCATATACACATACATGTACAGTGCATATACACACACGTGCACACACATGTACACGTGCATATACACATACGCACGCACACATGTACACGTGCATATGCACACGTGCATATATACACATACACACGTACACGTGCATACACACATGCACACATGCATATATACACATACACACATACACGTGCATATACACACATGCACACGTGCATATGCACACACATGTACACATGCATATACATGCACACACGCACACACATGTACACATGCATATATACATGCACACACGTACACGTGCATATACACAAACACACATGTACACGTGCATATACACACGCACACACGCATGTTTGCCTTTTACTGGCCTCAGAAGAGGCCTGTGAGTTTCCATGTGGTCCTTCCATGAGTGCAGTTCAGTAGTGCTGGGTTGACGTGGCAGTATTTCAAACATCATTTGCTAAGTCACCTGGTGATCAAACCTGCAGGCTTGTATGCCAACAGCCCTTTTCAGCTGTGTTGAATTAGAGCTGATGTTATATTTCTGTCCAGCTCCCCCAGTTCAAGGAACCTGATTTAAAACATAAAACAGGATTCCCCTTGGTGAGGAAAACTTTCCCATCACAAAGACATTCTGAAAACATGTACCTATAAAAGCATCCTCAGGTCCAAGAATGGGTCCAGGATCTCCGAGGGGCTAAACCACAGGCAAGACAGCCACAGCCTCCATGGCCAGCCATGTCTTAGGGCTGTTTGTACTTAATTATATCTCCCATAAGCAAGGTTAAGTCCTTGCATAGGGTATTTTGGAAGCACCAACATTTAAAACTTCTACGCTGGAGTTCATGTCGAAAGGTCATGGGCAATTCAGTAATGGCTGTTTTGAAGAGTATCTGATTGCAACAGCTCATCAGACTGTATCTAGAGTAGGAGGAAACTCCATGTATTGTCATTCTGAACAGAAGATGCCTTTGGAATAGGAAGCCATGGAAGTTAAATGACCAGGTGAGTACCCTGTGACTGCCAGCCCTGCCTAGGAAAGTCTGACTTCACAGAGCAATGTCATCATCCAGGGAAATCTGCTGCAGATAGGGTATGTGCTAGGCTGAGGCTATTTAAATAGCTGACTTGTCAGACTGTATCAAAAGTTGTTCTAAAAGAAAAGGCAGGATGAGACACACATTGCAGTCAACCAATTGAACAAGAAAAAAAAATGTGTACTGAGTGACAGAGATCATTCCAGGGTTGATTTAATCTAGAAAAGCGACAAGTATCTATAGATCTATGTTCAAGCAGATAATACACTGAGCTGGAACTGGGCTCCAAGACCACTGCCAACCTCCACAGTTAAGAGTTTGGGATGGCAGGACCAAGACCACAGGCTCCCGCCTGAACTGCTATCTTGAACACTGTACTCTTTGTCTTAACTTAAACAGCTCACCAGACTCTGATTTTCCTCAACTGTATAATAAGGTATCTGCAACAGTTGCTTATCTGTAAAAACACCTACTTCCTTCAGTGAAAGCCACATCAAGAAAAGACAGGTGTCCAAGCAGTCACCTCAACAGTTGCCAAGCCATCTGCATTTAGAGATTGCAAAGTTATGGCACCACTTAAGTTTAAAAACATTAAAAATCCCGCATGGTACATACTTACAAACCAAAAATGTGATTTGAGCCCCAGGATGTCTGTTCTGCTGTGAAGTCACACTCCCTTTCCTACAGCTTGAGGTAAACCAGATGCGACTACCACCATCTAAGAGCTCGCAGAGGCACTAACGCATTTCCTTACTCAGTATTAAAATCACAGCCTTAAATATGTTCCTCTGGGCTGTTTCCAGAATATTTGCTTGGCAAATGCATTCCAGGAATGCCCTATGGTCTTTATCTTCCCTTTCAAAAGTACAGACTTCTTAAAGAATCATTACCCCAGACAAATGCCTGTCCCTCACACAAAGCCTATCTCTCGCATTTCTTTACAACAGAGTTTGTGATAAGCATTCCTCTTGCTACATCAATGCTGACGGCTGATAACCACCGTGTAAATTCCATTAAGCAGAGGGGCACAAGTTAAGACACCAAGGGTGCATCTTTATTATACTGAAAAATACAATTATTCATCCAAATTCCACATTGTATGGTCACACCCTGAGTAGGCAGGATTTTCTTTTAAAAGCATCCAGATGTCTGAAGCTGCCGAAGCATCTGAAACATTCAGACCTCTTTAAGTCTGAGCGAGGTCATGGGTTGTCTTCAAGGATCCCCATGCTTATTTCAAAGCAGGCACTGAGAAACGTGTTCTCAGTTCTATTTAGTGTTAAACAGAAACAATGAACAGAACTAAAACATTCGATAGAAGAAGTTGGCCCCATTGTTTCAGGTCAGCCTGAAAACTGCCTTTTGTAGGACAAGATTGTTCAGGAGGGTTTGTGTAAGGAGCTGCGAAGTGCCGTGCCCTAAAGATGGCGCTGGTTTCCGCCTTCCACCCTCCCGACGGTCCTTGCGGAAAAACAACTCCTTATTTGGCTGTGTTTGCCAGGCCTACCTGTTTCCGCATGGTAACAACCTATCCGCATGACCCACGTGGCAGGCTGAGATTGGATGGGGTTTTATATATTAGTGGCTGCGGGGCACCGCCGGGGAGAGAGAGAAGAAGCCATTTTGTACAAGGTTCCTGAATAAACTGCTTGGAGAAGATCTCGGTGGTTGCGTCATCCTTGCTGGTCGAGGGTGGTTGCGACAGGTTTGGGCTTCAGTACTCCGGGCTTGGACATCAAAACTGAGCAATCAGAGGCTGAGGGTCACCGTTGGTAAAGTGCTTGCTGTGCAAGCAAGAGGACCCGAGTTATCCCCAGGATCCACACAAAGCGGTCAGGCATGTTGGTGCACACCTATAACACCAGTGCTGGGGAGATGGAGGTAGGGAGGTCCCTGGGGCTCACGGCCAGACTAGTCTACTTGGCAAGCTGTAGGCCAGTGAGAGATGCCGTCAGAAAACAAGGTGGAAAGTAAGGTGGAGAGTGCCTGAGGGATGACAGCCCAGACTGACCCCTGGCCTCGACATGCATGAGAGAGAGAGAATGAAAGAGAGAGAGAGAATGTATGTCAGGCAGGCCAAAATCCAGTAGGACCTTCTGAGGAAAATCAATCGGCAAATGAGACCCGTGGTATTAGTGACTGCTGAATAATCTGCATTCCATGAAGATTCAGTGTCGGGCAGGGGCAGCAAACCATCTTACACCCCTTTAAGAACGTGTAGACCATCCATGTGTACTGTACGCCTCAAAATTGTACGACTTCTGTGTATTTTTTGTATACTGTGTGGTAAAGGAGACCGTGAGAGGGACTGTTTTCAAATGCAGTGTTGGACCCAGGTTCTGGATATCGCCATTCCAAGCAAGCACATGCTTCTACTCCGAGGAGTCATGGATACCTTCAGCTTGCCGGGAAGAGGAAGGCACTTTGGTGAGTGGCACCTACTCTTTCCTTCATAAGGCACATTGGTCTCTCTCTCAGATGGAGAATAGCACAAGCCACTTTTCTTTCTCACACTCTTACTTGAGTTTGTCCACATCTGGCTGCCAATTATGTTAGAGAGATGAGGCCTGCTCTGCTACAATGTCTCCTGTCACCTATGAACACATGGGGACGGGAGTGGCCAGTGGCAAAACAGCCAGAGAGGATGGATAGAAAGGTACTAATGTATTACTCATTTAAAAGGAGAGAACAGTGAGCCTAGGGGAGACTTAGGATGATATCTCGTGGCCAAGAGATCCACAGTGCTCAGTCAGGCCTCCTGCTCCTTCCTATCTTGATTGAACAGTCCTGGCTCACAACTAGCCTGTGGGAGACAGAAAGGCCCTGTCTTTAACTGTCCTGTTCCCCAAGAGGTGGAGAAATTAGATGTGGCCTAGATATGAAGGATAGAATGTAAATTCCTCTCTAGAAACAGGAAACATTGTGATAAAAATCTCTCAGCTGCTCAAAGGACAGCAGTGTGTATTCATTGGTGAATCCCATGTTGTCCGTGGGTGACTGTGTCCTTGCCACCCTGAAGTAACTGTGGCCATCCTTCTGCCTATCTGTCCCTCAGTCTTTGTCAGTCAATGACAAGGTTAGTTTCTATGGTGGCAGTCTCCAGGAGCCTGAGGTTGTTTTCTCAGAAGCACTGAACTATGGTTAATTAATGGAAGAAGTGCAAAGTGCACCTATCCTGGGACCTAGAGCCCAGAGCTGGTTCCACATTTCCAAAAGGAAAGCAGAGGATCAGAGGAACTAACTTCCTTCCCTGGGGCATGTGGAGGAGGCTGGCAGCAGGCAGGGACATTAATTAACTGAGAGGACCAGCAGGATCAGGATGCAGAGGAAACTCCTCCTCACCCACCTGCTTCCTCCATCACATCCAGGGCCAGGACCAGCCTGGAGGGCAGAGAATTTGCATTATTGTTGGTTGAATACTTTCTAAACCTATTTATGCCAATTGTATTTAAAATCCTAATTATACAATCTAAATTAATGCTATATAAAACAGTGAAATATTAAAGTAAAAAGAAAGTTCCCATCCTTGTATTTTAAAAAAATTGAAAATTAGGGCCGAAGAGATGGCTCAGTAGTTAAGAGCACTGGCCGTTGTTGCACTGAACCTGGGTTCAAATCCCAGCATTCACATGGTGGCCAACAACTGTCTGTAACTCCAGTTGCAGAGGAAGCAATCCCCTCTTCTGGCAACTACATGACACGGGTGCACTTGCATGCAGGCACAACACTTATACACATAACATAAAAAAATTTTTAAGAATTGAAAATCTTAGAAAGACTTAATAATATCAAAGAGAAAACTTTGCACTTGATTTCAGGCTACTTTAAAGATGCCACAGCTCGAAACTGTAGACGAGGTACATGTAAAAAGGGTCCCATAAAAACTACTCAGCAGACCCCAATGAAAGACCTAGATCCTACACTGAATGATTAGCAACTGAATGTGTGTTTTCAGTGTTTGAAAAAGAAGGCTGGAGATGCTCATTGCACATGGATGCTGTCCCATGCTAGAGAAGGGATGCTGTAGAGATCAGTCAGAAATCAGGGCAGACAACACTGCTGCATCCCGCTTGATCTGTTATTATCTGTTCACCTTGTGATCCACCCTGTGGTCCATCCTGTGGTCCATGGCTGTCTGCACTGGTTAGCTTTTCATTGCTGTGACCAAAATATCTGTCATAGCAACCTTGGATAGAAAGAATTTATTTTATCTCACACATTTGGAGGGATCAGTCCATGATTGGTGAACCCCATGCACTTAGACCATCATGGTGGGGGGTTATGCAGTGGAGGAGCTCCTTCACCTCATCATGGAAAAGAAACGAGGGAGGGAGGAGGAAAAGGAAGGGGGGAGAGAGAGAGAGAGAGGGGGGCACGGGGAAACAATACCCACTAACCTATTTCCTCCAGATGAGTCCCACTTCCTAAATAATCCCTGAACTTCCAAAGGCAGTACCATCAGCTTGTAACCAGGCCACAATATATGAACCTTTCGGGAAGAACATTCATATCCAAACAGAACATTCAGCCCCTGACCTCTAGAAAGCTCATGGTCATTCCATAATGCAAAATTCATTCAGTCCATCTCTATGAATCTCCAGAATCTTAACAGTTTCAACTGTTCAAAAGTCCAACTTTGGTGGGATATGACTGAAATTATCCGCAAAGTACGTTGGATACATACATGAAAGTGACCTTATGTATCCCTTTGCAATAATAATTTTTAAAGGCCAACCATATGCCCTTTTTCTGTCAAACTGCACGTGTGTCAAGTCTGTCTGCTTGGATTTTGGTTCTACTTTTCACTGCACACCTGGCTAAAAGTAGATAACAATATCCATGGCATAGCTTGAGTGCTGTGATCTCTTAAAATTTCCTCTACCAGACTTTTAAATTCAGTCTCACTGAAAGCCTCAGGAAACAAACAAAAGGCACTCAAATACTTTGCCAGCAGGTAACATGAATGGTCTGTAGTCAAATTCCTAACACAGTCCTCCCATCTGAGACCTTGTGTAGGACCCCCGCTTTCATGGAAAAATGCCTGGTCCCCTTTGTTAGCTCCCCTTTGTTAGCTTACCTCCTCCCAAACTAGAAAGTCCCAGTCAAGGGCTATGTCAACATCTCATGGTATGTGAGATAACGTCTGTGGTATTTACAAGAAGAGCCTGTAATACCCCGTCTATAAAATTGTGGGTTAAACATTCCACAAGAACAGCCCCCAATATCCCATCTATAGGATGGTAGGTTAAACATTCAGTTAAGTCAACATCTTGTAAAGTACAAAATAATGTATGTGGCATTTCTGAAAAAAGGTTGGACTATGTAAAATTGTCTTCTCTGTGACCCTGGTCTGTAGGCCAAAAGCCAATCCAAATGTAACAAGTAATGAATAATAATACTGTGAGTTCCTACTATAAAAACCTGGCCTGGCAGAAGTCGGTGTGCTTGGCTTCCCAAGGTCAATTCACCCACTTGCGCAAGTGAATAAATTCCTCTTGCTGATTGCATCTGACGGTCTGGATTCTTGGGACTGACTCTCAGGCAGCTCACAGGGGTTCGAGTCCCCTGGGCTGAGAGTGAGGTCAGTGGGCTTGAGGCTCCCCGACGTTGGGCTCTCAGGCAGCTTACAGGGGTTCGAGTCCCCTGGGCTGAGAGTGGGGTCTAACACTTGTAAGTACAGCCTGGCCTTCTGAATTTCACCAGAGTTGGCCATTAGGCTTTGCATACCAAATTCTAGAGCTTCTCTAGCCCACATTTCCAAATTCTTCCAAATTCTTCTCACAAACTAGTTCCAAAGACTTAAGATTTACATGGTCTTATCAATGGTCCATCAACTCCCTGCATTAACTTTCTTCAATAGTTAAGTTTTCATTGCTATGATCAAAACATCTGTCATAAGCAATGGAAATGGAAGAAGGATGTACTGGGCTCCTGGAAATAGAGGACACAGAACATGGCTGCTTGACTCCATGTGCTTGGACAGAACTTGATGACATGCACGTGTGTGGAAGAGAAAAACACTAGTTAGGGAATGGTGCCACCCACTGTGGTCGGCAGGGAAGACACTGTGGCAGGAGCGGGAGGCTGGGTGTCTCACTGTATCTGCACTCAGAGAACAGAGAGTGAGCAGAAGGTGGGGCCAGGCAATAAAGTCTCAAGGCCTCCACAACACACTTCCTCCCTCAGGCTTCATCTCCTGAAGGTTCTATAACCTTCCCGAACAGTGGTGCTTGCTGGGAATCAAGTGTTCAAACACAGGAGCCTATGGGGACATTGCACATCCAAACCACAACAGACAGGAAGCAGAGAAGAGGAAAAGAGGCCAAAGACAACACACCCTCCAGGTGGCCGCTACCGCCATCCCCTGAATCCCCCTTCCCCTCAGTGACCTATCTCTAGCTTCCGCCAGTGACCTACTTCTAAGCCACACCTCCTAAAATTTCCTGAACCTTGTAAAATAGTGTCACCATTAGGGTCCAGGCCCTAACCTGTGACTCTTTCAGGGGGCACTTCTCATCCAAACCACAATACTGTCCAATCTCCCTGAAACCTCAGCATAAAAACGGAGCTTTTCCTGGATCACGGGTCATTTCTGAAAGCTCCCATATCTCATAAAACTGATTAAACAAAATTTGTCACACTTTTTCCCTTGGTCGACCTATCTTTTGAGAGGGGTGTTGGCCATGATTCTGATGATTTGTGAGGAAAGGTTCTGAGGGTCTAAATGTGAACAGCTAACACTGCAGTATCTGCTTGTGTCTTTATGGCTGATTCGCTCAGCACTTTCTGGATGCTCAGAATACTACATGTGATCCCTCCACTGGTGCCAGCTTCTCTCTGGCTTATTTTAGCCTTCTTGGTAGCAGCTATTGGCTTGGAAAGGAAGCATCTGGGATAGGAAGTCGGAGGCAGTGATGCTGTCCAGGGAACTCGGCACAAGGGGAGCTCACTAAGTAACAGATATAGAAAGCAGTTCGCAGAACTGGTTGCAGACAGGGAAGAATCCCAAAGGTATCCAGGCCAAAGCCAGCAGCACCTTCTTAGGGTGGGAGCCTGGCGCACTGATTTCCCCAGCTTCTGTCTGGCCCCTGTGCAATTTGTGTCTTCTATAAACCGGGGCTAACAGCAGCTGAAAGGCTTGGAGTTCTAAGGACACCGGAAGGGAAAAGGGCTCTTGCAATCTGGGGAGTATGAGCTGCCATTGGCCCTTAGCTCAGTTGGGACTTCCTCTGGAACAAAGCCCCAAGCAAAGGGCTCCACCTTCAAGGACTCAGCTGCAGAATGGAGGCAAAAGTGTTGAGCAGCCTGGCGGGGACTTTCAGCACAGGGCGGGAATTCCAGAGTGACAAAGCACTCCCAGAACAATGCATATTGCTGCGCTAGCCAGATAAGCACAGGAAAGGCTTTGAAATCCATCTCCCTGTGGACCTCTGCAAGAAGCCCGAGATTTGTTATGGAAGATTTGGGTTGAAAAGAAATTGCCTGCCTCCAGGGTGTCATGCTTCAATAGGAGAACTAGCACGGGGTAGCCAAAGCCCAGCAGGGCCCTGCGATGCTTAACCCACCTGGAGCTGCAAAGCAAAGAAACATTTTGCTTCAAGATAAACTCATCATTCCCTAGACTTCAACAGCGCCATGAAAAGCAACTCAGCAAGACGAAACTGCCTTCACCAGGAGACCCTCCACTGTCATGGCTCTGGGCCTCTGTAGTCTAAAACCCTCCATCCAAGTGCAAGCGAGGCCTCCCCTCCATTACGCCGGTCACTTCTGCTCACTCGGGCTCGCCTTTGCTTGCTTCCCAATAAAGCGAGCAAAGTGTACTGGCAAAAACTTTAGTGGATCCTGAAAGACTGAGACGTGGAAATGGCTGCCAGCTAGCCTCGTCACAGGCGCAGACTCTGCAAGTGACAAGATCAAGGTGATGGCCAGCGGGACTGGAGCTGCTCTACTCCCCCACGCCTGCCCTTCCACCATGACAGATCAACAAAGCCCGTGAAACAGCGACCAAAGTCACAGTTCTGCCGGGCATTCGGTCAGGTGACAAGAAAAGTAATTAACGCAGCTAGAAAATTTGCTCCTGATTTTCCTCTTCTTAGTTCTGTGGTTATTTTCCTGTGTGTTTGAAAGAGCAGGTATACGCGTATGAGTGTTTAAATGTGTGTGTGGTGTGCGTGCACGCATGGGCACATGTATGTGTGAGCATGGCCACATATACATACAGAGGCCAGACATTGACCTCAGCTGTTGTTCCTCAAGAGCTGATCCCTGTGTGTTTTGAGACAGGGTCTCTCACTGGCCAGAAGCTCACTGACTAGGCTAACCTGGCTGGCAGGTGAGCCCCTGTGATTTTCCTCTCTAGGATCACAAGGGTGCACTCCGGTGCCTGGCAATTTACATGGATGCTGGGGATCGAACTCAGGTCCTCGTGCTCACACAGCAGGCACTTTTACCCACTAAGCCACCTCCCCAGCCAGGTGTCTGTTGTCGTGTTAGCAGGTGATGAAATGCAGGCTGTAAGCTGCAGAAATAGGGCTTGAGCAGAGACTCCCAGCTCAGGCCTCTTCTCCCCACGCTGTGCATTCTCCAAGTCTTCAGCCAATTGCACCTGTTTCATATACAGCCCTGATGTTAAGCAGACAAACATTGCTTTAAACATTTAGTCACTTCTGAAAGTTACAAGCAATAAAATCCACTCTCTTTCACCATAAGTCAGATACATGCCCACGTCGTGTAACTGCACCACGTGAACACATCTAGCACCCTCCCAGATGCCTTCTGCTGTTTTCTTTAATGAGCCCTCCTGGCTTCCGGATAAAGAGCTGCTTTCTGGCTCATCCCTTTGCCCTTTCCAGAATATATCTATTATCTTAAAATCTTTGACACACACGAATCCAGAGGATGTCTGTTTCTCTGTGATTTGAATACAGTTTCCACTTCTCCATGGGGGATAATATCCCAGAAGCCCCCAGTGGATACCCGAGACCACAGACAGCACCAAACTCTAACTAAACCAATTTCTCTTATACATATCTACCCATGACAAATCTTAATTTATAAATTAGACATGGTCAGAGATTAACAGCAACAACTGATTATAAAATTAAACAATTATAACAAAATACTGTAATAAAAGTTATGTAAGGGGCTGTGGAGATAGCTTAGTTGGTAAGGTATTTGCCATGTAAGCATGAGGACCTGAGTTCCATGCCAAGCAAAAAGCACTCAAGTAAAAAGGCTCGCATGGTGGCATATGCCTATAATTCCAGTTTTGGGGAGCTGGGCACAGGAAAACACCTGGGGCTCACTGGCCAGCCAGTCTAGTTGAATTGGCAAGACTCTGGTCTCAAAAAAACAAGGCAGAGGAGCTGGGGAGATGGTCCAGCAATTAAGATACTTGCTGCTCTTGTAGAGGATCAGAATTCAGTTCCTATCACCCATATGAGGCCCCTGAGAATGTCTTCTAACTCCAGCACCAGAGGATTTGATGCCCTCTTTGGACCCACCCATATACACCTTCACATAAATAAAAAGAAAACAAATCCTTAAAAAGAAAAGGTATTGAGCTCCTGAGAAACAGAATCTGAGGTTGACTTACAGCCTCCACGCATGTACCATCCCCCAAACACATGCACACACACATAGTCATGTGAACCTCTCTCCCCGTTTCTGTCTGGCTGTCTCTCTTCTCTCATTCTCATTGTCCTTAGCAATCTCAGCATATATTTCTTTTCCTTGGTTAAGTGGAGAATTTTTATCTTTTCTCCTAAAAAAGCATGTGACCACTTCTCCTCTGTGTATCTGAATGGCCAGCATCAGTATTCTTGTGCTGAAAGGGAGGGGTACTTAATCTCAAGCACTGTGATATCAGGACAAACTGCCTACCCCGCTGGTTACTCTGTGATTGAGGAGTGGGTAGCATATACAAGGTGGAAACACGGGGTTGGATGGATCAGAGCAGGAAGGCAAGTATGCACCACGCTACTCAGAGCAGTATACAATGTAAAACTCAAGAACTGTTCATTTCTGGAACCTTTCATTAATATTTTCAGACGGCAGCTGAGCAACTTGATCACAGGTAACTGAAGCTCTAGAGAGCAAAACTGTGCATCCAGGGGAATCACTAAAACCCCATCAGCAACGTGGAAGAGAAGGGCAGTGCTGAAGGCCAGCAGGAGCTCGATGTCCCATTCCTACAAGGACAGGCAAACACAGGACGGGATGCCTCAGCAGCAGACAGAGGGGTCTCCGAGGATGTCAAGAGGATGGGGACCTGAGGGAGGAGCCACAGCAGATACCCTGGACTTGGCCACAGTAAACTCAGAGGCCATTCTGTGCTAAGGCTTTTGTTTCCATTTCTAACCTTGAGCTTTGTCCCTTTTAGCAGATACAGCAGCTTTCCCACAGCTAGATTCGACAACCGACCGATAGCTCCTCATCTTGAAAATGCCATCTCTGAGGCCCTGGGGGAGTAAGGAGGTCAGAGAAGAAAGCAGACCCAGAGGGAGGAGCACTCAGTACACACTGCCCTGGCAAGATGGCCCCAGAGGCAGCAGCAGAGCACGACAGCTCCCAGGCCTCCCATGCCCTATGTATGAGATAGAACGTTCCTCTAAGGTGTATCCTAAGACCTTCACATGGGGGTGGCCCCCCACTCAACAGAGGGGACATCATCACCTCTGAGGACAGAGGCTAATCTCTGCCCCCAAATATCTTTCTGTGTGGATCCATTCACTGGAATTGGCTTCTTTAAATTTTTAAAATTAATTAATTAATGTTTGGATTATTTTTAAGTGCATGAGTGTTAGGCCTGCATGTATGTAAGTGCACCTGTGTCATGTAATGCATGTGGAGGACAGAAGAGGGCACTGGATCCCCTGGAACTGGAGTTACAGATGGCTGTTAACCACCATGTGGGTGCTGGTACTTGAATCCAGGTCTTCTGCAAGAATAGCCAGTGATCTTAACCACTGAGCCATCTCCCCAGCCTTAATTTCTTAAAGGGTATTAGTGTTTCACCTGCATGTACATAGGTGCACCCATGTGTGCAATGCCTGTGGATGCCAGAAGAGGGTGTCAGAGACCCTGGAACTGGAGTTAGGGACAGGTCTTAGCCATCATGTGAGTACTGGGAACTGACTGGTCCTCTGCAAGAACAGCTACTGCTCTAACCCCCAAGCCATCTCTCTAGTCCCAGAGTCTTCCGAAGGTTCCTGTGTACCTTCAGATATAGATGGCTTTGTGTGTGTGTGTGTGTATGTGTGTGTGTATGTGTGTATGTGTGTGTGTATGTGTGTGTGTGTGTATGTGTGT
Source organism: Eospalax fontanierii (assembly GCA_035773235.1). NCBI lineage: Eukaryota > Metazoa > Chordata > Mammalia > Rodentia > Spalacidae > Eospalax > Eospalax fontanierii. The sequence goes on along the minus strand of CM069524.1, from coordinate 2,263,789 downwards.
GTGTATGTGTGTATGTGTGTATATGTGTGTGTGTGTATGTGTGTGTGTGTGTGTGTGTGTGTTTCCTCACCTGACTTCTACTCTAAGGACAGACCTTTTCATGTATGAAGGAAGACGGGACTTTTCTCCCTCCAGGAAAGACCCGGTGATACAGGAGAAGGTAAAAAGAGGCCTGGTGTCCATCAGCTCTGCCGGATCCTAGCCTGCAACATAGGCCCTGACCAGGGTCCCATCCCACACCTGGCACAGCTGCCCTGTGCAGCACCTGGCAATGCTACAGGTTAGACCTAGGCTTTCCCAGAGGCCTGTGGTTTGGAAGGGGTGCTATTGGTAGGTGGTAGACACTTCAAGGAGGGGGGTCACTGGAGGTCTTCAGATCTTCCAGGTCTGTGGAGGTGATGAGTCCCAGTCCCGCTTTCTCTCTCTTGCTTCTTGGCAGTGAGGAAAGGACTTTGTTCTAACACATGCTCCTTCCATGATGCTCATCCTCACCACAGGCCCAAAGCAATGGGGCCAGCCGTCACGGGTGGAAACCCATGAAATCACAAACCCAAGTAGAACTTTTCTGTTTAAAGCTGTTCTCTCAGGTCTTTGTTATAGTCCTAGAAATCTGATTTACACAGAGTCTACCTTAAGAGCCAGCCTTGTCCTTAAAGGCACAGGGCCTGCGTTTCTGACCACCCAGGTTCCATCCCCCTATAGGGATGCCCTTCCAAACAATCTACCTGGAGCAGGTAATGAGCAGATAACATTTTACACAGAGCATTAGAGGACAAGCCTGGGACTGTACCACTGTCAAGATTAAATCAAATTTGCTCACATCAAGTTCTAACACAAACACATGTCTCCCACCCAGGTGCCCAGCGACTGCACTGTGGGAAGAGGCTCTTCCAGAGCCACAGACTCATGGAGAAAGAACTTTATGTCCAACCTTGGCTATGTGCCACCCTTATATTGAACCGATAGCCAAGGATTACTGTGTCAAAAGTACCTGTGTCATCTTACCTTTAAGAGGCTTTGCTGGCCTCAGCCTCCTCCGGTAGGCACATGGTTTACTGTGGCCCACGCATTGTTCCAACTGCAGCTCCACCTCCTAGGGAATCTTTCCAGTGAGCGAGTGGAGAACTCTGTTGCTATCATGTACAGCACTAAGCAGCAGAAGTTCTACCAAAAGCTTCCTGAGCAGAGACCAGCAGGGACCTGGAATGCCATCGTGATACCATCCTACCTTCTCATAAGGATGTGCATTCATATATAGGACAAGGGCCAGTTCTCCAGCAACGCAGGAGGCAGTGACCAGACATTAAGCCCTGCACAGGGCCCAGGGTCTATTCTATTCTCTCTAGTAGGAGGCCAGCGGGTTGGCTGGAGTGCTTGCCCCACCCACTTTCCACCCCACAGAGAGTCTCAGCAAGGTCCAAAAGTATAGCTGGCTTTGAAAGCCAAGGTGAGAGAGCATAAGCCAGGTAGCAGCAAAGGACAACCTCTTCCCACACAGAACACAGAAGCCACCAGGCAGGGAACTGGGAAGCCTCAGACTCAGGCACAAGCAGGGGCACATCCTAGGGCCCCTTCATAGGAAGGAGCCTGTTAGAGGAGCAAAGGGGAGAGAGAAGAGAAGGGGAGCTTTCTCTACTTGTCAGGGGCAGCCTCCAGCTTAAAGAATGAGGTAAAATCACATTTTCATTTGAAATGCGTGTATCTCAGGCTAAAAAATGGAGTTTTCTACTTTTCGTTCTGTTTTGCTCTGTTTCATGAAAACAAGACATCGCAAACACTCACTATCATCTGGTTTTAGTAAAAATAATAGCATCCGAATGTTTTGAGTATACTAAATAATATATTGTAATATATAGTTTCCAGTGATATAACTAAACATTATATATGATGCATAATATATGATTTGCACAGCAACTTATGTTGCATATAATATAATGTATATTATATATATAATCCTGTATTAATTTGTTTATTCTAGAATAAACTAGAATAACAGGGTCATTAAACTAGAATAAAAATAAAGCTAATATGCTGAAGGTTTTTCTCTTTGCTCTTTTGCATTTTAGACTTTTAAAAATTATACACAATCCCACAATGTAGGATGCAGAAGCAAGTGGATCTCTGTGTGATTGAGGCTAGCCTGGTCTACAGAGTGAGTTCTAGGCCACCTGGAGCTATAGAGAGACCTTGTCGCAAAAAAAAAAAAAAAAATTATATACTAATTTCTAATCACATTTCAGAGTCCTAACTTTAAGAACTTTGTGAAGACTGATGGAAAATCTTTCCAGTACTGACTGTTTCCATTTTGGAACGTGGCCCCCAAGCTCTCCACAGATGGCTCCTGACAGCCATGCACAGGACTGACCTCTTTCTGTTCACCTCCAGCACAGTGAGGTGAGGGGACCAGGTGAGCACTCCATTCGTGGACTGCCTGCAAGGGTGTCTTTTTCTCCTCTTCCACATGGGATCCAGGATGGTCAGCCAGGGCAGCTGTCCAGGTGGCCTCCCCTGTGTCATCTATCTGCCTCTCGTCTTCTACACACAAGCTTCCTGCTGCTTTCTGGAGCTCCAGGCTCTGCATCAGCAGCCGGCAAGCCTCCAAGTCAGCTTCCCATATTCTCCCAAGCAGTGGGCACCTGCAGCTAAGACAGAGGGCACCAGCATGAAAATTAGCCAAGTGATGGCTCATGTAGTCTGTCAATAGCTTGCCCATGTCAGCTGATCATGTAACACTGGGCAACTTCCTTTCACCAAGACAGAGCTTATCAATCAGGGAACACAAAGGGACCAAATCTGTGTGTCTTTAGTCACAGTGACATTGGTGTGGGCCCTTCCTAGATGCCTGGTAGCAAGGACACTCAGAGTCCCATCTGTTTCTCCAAGTGTAGCTGCCCAGTACCCGCACATCCTGCCCTACATCCCTGCTGGATCCCCTTAATCTGCAGACCCACCTAGCTCTGCCCAATTACAAGCTTCCACAGGTGACACTCTACTTCCTAGAATGATTATTTAGCATCTCACCATGACACACTGCCACCATTGTCACTGTTTACTCCCACTGACACACATATACCCTACACTTAAGCCCACAGGGACCCAAAGCCCCCTGTCACCACCCATCCTCACCAGCACACACGCACTCTTCCCCCCCTTGAAAACCTGTGATGTCTTCAGGCTCTGTCCAGGAAGCCCATCCCTGGGGGAAGCTCCGTACTCCACAGCTGGTCACCTACTACGACGGGTCTCTGCACACGCTCCACATTTCCATAAGTCACGGCGGACTACTTACATGATCTGTTTTTCTAGGATGGTCCTACTTGTACCCATTCCAATGCTGGCACCTAGCAGCGTGAACTCAGATTCCTCATGCACCCGGCACACACATGAACAGGTGGAGCCAATACAACTGCCATCCAGACTCAGTCGCAGAGGACAACAGGAAGGAGGGACTGCCCAAAGGGACAGACCGCTGCCTGCACCTCACCCACGCAGGCTGACTGAAGCCTCAGCGAATGCGCACTGGGCGTTCATAGAATGTCAAAAATCTGGGTTGGAGAAATGGCTCAGTGGGTGGAGGTGCTTGTCACCAAGGCTGGCAATCTGAGTTCCATCAGTGGGACTCATATAATGGAGGGAGAAAGCTGGCTTTTGCAAGTTGTCCTCTGATCGCCACATGTGCATACACACACATACACACAATGAATAAAATGCAATTTTAAAGAAAGCTAAAAACCTGCGATTTTAAATTAAGATATGCGTTTTTCCTCTTTCTATTACACTCCACACTATGTGTTTCCCACAGTCCTCCGTTTAACAGTCCACTGTGCCTGGTCTGCTGCTTCGTTCACCCATCGTACTCTAGAGTTTAATAACTCTTTAATTTAATTTTCTTTTATATCCAGTTCTCTATCAAAATTCAAAGCAACAATAATATAATGATTTTTTTTGAACTAACATGTGTGCAAGATTAAAATGCCTTCACACTAGCATAAAGTAATGAGGGAGAAAAAAGAATTAAAATATCCTCAGAGGCCTGACATTCTCCAGGAAAGTAGACGTGGACTGAAAAGTCAAGAACTCGTACTGAACTCTGTGGTAACCATAATACATAAAGGTAAAACAAAGATAAATGGGAAGCTCTCTGAATCCATTTATAGTAGGTTTTAACGTAAACAAGGAGCTAGGGAGATGGTTCAGCTGGTGAAGAGCCTGCTGCTCAAGCATGAGGACCTGGTTCAGGCCCCCAGTACCCAAGCTCGGCACGTGCTGCCGTGCCCACACCCCCAGGGCTAGGACGTGGAAGCTGGAGGCTCCCTGGGTTTTGCTGAGTAGCCAGTCTACCTGGAATGGCAAGTTCCAGGTTCAGTGAGAGACCCTGCCTCAAAAGTTAAGTGAAGACAAATAAAGGAAGATGCCTGATCCTGATGTCCACACGCGCGCACACACACACACACACACACACACACACAAGCACACACAATGCAAAACACATCTGTGGTGCCCAAAGTGAAAACAGAAGACATCCTGGGGAGAAGGGTCCTAATGAGGAGGGCACTGGGGGCTCCCAGCATCGTCTGTCCCCAGCCTCACTGACTGCAGTCTGTGTCTCCGGAAACCCAGCCTGGAAAGCCAGGCATTGCCCTCTTAGCCTCCTGCTTTGTCTCCATCTGGACCCAAATCATCTTCATCACCTGGGGCTTTAGTTGCTGTTTATCATGGGCTTCAGTGGGTCTGTAGGCAGCTCCAGCTTTGGTGGTGAACAAAGGGCTGGAATCCTGGGGCAAGCTGCAGCCTGTTAGCGTAAGGTTCCCAAGCAAAGAGGTCACCGGTTTTCCGCATTTTAACTCCTGGAATGTCATAATGTTGAGTCTATTCCAGGCTGGCGAAACACAGTGGGCCTCTCATTTGAGCAAAAGTGGGACCCATCCTGAGCTATCTGTAGAATGCACATGCCAAAGTCTAGATGCCAGTTGCAGAGATGCGTGCTACATGGTGAATAAAATATGTGGGTGTAAGATGGCAGAGTTCCTTGCCAGCCAGCCACGTGATTGGTTCCTTAAGGGCTGGGTTTCTGAGACATCTGCTCCTTGCATCTGTTTATACTACAGAGTGTCATGGTTAGTGTGGAAGCGGTGGGATGCCTGCTCCTCCTGCCTGGGCAAGTAACTGGGTCATTAGCAAAAATTGCTTTACCACATGACTCAGAGCCACCAGAGCCTCATGAGAGCAGACTGATGGTCGCAGTTGTAAGGAGGCAGCTTAGAGGTTCTATCTCAATGTTTGGGACGCCAACCTGGGTAGAACACTGAAACCCAGACACTGTTACTACTAAGTAAGTAAAATAGGCCTAAGTGACCAACCAACCATGCCTGAAGCTTCAGAGGATAGAGCATGGCCTGGCTTTGTTGGGGATGAGGGTGACGGGGGGACCCTGCCTCTCTACTTTACATGTAGGAACATTATAGGTGTGGTGGCTCATGCTTGTGATCCCAACACCTGGGAGGCTAAGGCAGGAGGACTATGGTACATTCAAGGCCAACTTTAGCTACATAGTGATTTCTAGGCCAGCCTTAGCTAGAATGAAACTCTGTCTCAAAAAAAAGAAGGTTGGAACATTGAGGTCTAACACAGATGTCTGTAATTTCAGCCCTCATCAACAAACCACTCACTTAAAGGAAAGTAATATTTGTCTCATTCTCTGGAAACTTTGAAGATAAGATAACCAGGTCCTTTTACAGATCCATGATAGGAGAAAATGTCAAACCAGAGAAGGAGCAAGTAATGGTTTAAACTCCCAACTACAGGCCACTGAAGCAAGAATTGTCTGTCTTTGCTTCCCCAATGCTGAGACTTCAACCACACCCAGATTTTTTATGCAAGTGTTAAACATCCAAACTCAGGTCCTCATGCTTGTGCAGCAAGCACTTTACTGCCTGAGCCATCTCCACAGACCCAATTAACATTATTTTCTATGGAACAACAGGAAATTGTAGCCTTCTTCCCCAAGAGGCATATTCTAACAGGAATCAAGGATGTGAGTCAAGGGTTTGTCACTAGGAATCTGGTAGATATGCCTCAATCCTGAACTGACATGAGTCCTCCTTTTGTTCATCGTAACAGAGCCGAGTTATTGTCAATAATCTAGTACCTCCCTTTGGAACAAAACTTGGTACCTTTTTCCTAGCTCCTCAGGGAGAATGTAATGAGATTAAGGCGATCACCCTGTGACCATCCACTGGCACATCGTTATAGTTACTACAAAGAAGTATACATCGGGTGAGACGGTGTCTTGCTCTTTTCCAAATTCAAGCTGCCAGGGACAATAAAAAGTCATCCTGAAAAGGGCAGTAACAACTGTCTCCTTCATCACCTCATCCACACACCATCATCAACACCACCACTGGTCACTGTGTTACTTACTTTTCTCATCCCTTTAAGAAAGCTCCTGACAAAACGACTTAAAATGAGGAAGGGTTTATTTCACTTCATGTTTTCAGAGGCTTCAGTCTGTTATGCCAGGAGGGTGTGCTTAAGAAAAGCAGCTCAATACATGGCATCCAGGAAGCAAGACAGTGCACACATGTGCTGGCTGGCTTTCCATTCTACCTGGCCCCTAGCCTACGGGATGCTTACACTCAAGGCAGGTCTTTTTTGAGTAGTTTAGCCTCTCTGGAAACACCCTCACAGATACACCCAGAGGTATGCTTTTCTAATTTTCTAGGCACTTCACAATCCAATCAAGTTGACAAACAAGAATATTCACAGTTACTGGGCAGGTACTAGTCTGCACACATCTCTATTACATCACTTAGTCCTCAAACAACCTCATGATGTAGAAATTTGTGCTACCTTGTAGAGTTTTAAAACATATTTTGAACTCTGACATTCCTACAACTAAGAGATAGCATCTGTCTTCCCTCTAGAATCTGGGCTGACCTTATCAACCAAGCATAGACAGAACAAGCATCATAACAGTCAAAGATAGGTAGAGGAAGATCACATGGCTTCTACCTGGCTCTTCTGGGATACTTGCTGTGCAAAAGGCCAGCTGCCCTGCAAAGCAGCTGTCCATGCTCAAGTCAAGGCTGGATAAAGCACAGGCAATGGCCCTGGAACCTCAATTGGTGGCCACTATCTGGAAGTAGGTAAGTAAGGCTTGGTATCTGTCTGCTCAGCTCAGCTGACGGCTGATTGCATCCCCATGGGGGATCTGCCTTTCCAAGACCTTCCCATGACTCACAAACCATAAGCAATGCAAAGTAACTATGTTGGGGCAGAGCTCCATCTTATAGGGAAAGAAATTCAGGCATCCCAGAAATCAAGCAGGAGCACCACCAGCTTCCCTTTCCAAAAGGTCCTGGTGGAGCCAACCAGTGGATTTCAGAAACCCTTCTTAAAGTTTCAGACTGTTGATGTCTCAAAGAGATAGATGTTCTAGTTTCCTTTCTGTCTCTGTGATAAACACTCTGACCAAAAGCAACTTAGGGGAGGAAAGGGTTTATGTCATCCTACATGTCCAGGGCACAGGGAACTCAGGGCAGAAACTCAAGGCAGGAACTCAAAGACAGGCCTGCTTGCTGTTCCATACAGCATTACCTCTGACGAGAGCTCACTCACAACCAAGGAAATACAGCTGCTTGCTAGCACACCCAAATGTTGATGCTTAGCTAGCTTTCTTATACAGCCCAGGACCACCTGCCTAGTGAATACTCTGCCATCTATGGGCAGGGCCCTACTGCACCAATTAATGATCAAGGCAATTCCCAACAGACATGCCCACAGGACAATCTGATCTAGGAAATTCCTCAACTGAAACTCCCTTCTCAGTGACTCTAGGCTGTGTCAGATTGACAGTTAAAGCTCACTAGGGCACTAAGTGGGTGGTAACCTGAAAGTAATTGGCAGCTAGCATCCTAGACTGAGTAAGGACGGAGAAAGCAAGCCGAGCACCTCTCTCTGACTGTGGCTGTAACGCGACCAGTTAGCTCATACACCTGTCACCATGACTTCCCCACCATAAAGGAAGGTCCCTTAAAACCACAAGCCAGAATAAACCTGGAGTTGCTTTTATCAACTATTTTGTTGCTGCAATCAGCAAAGGAATCACTCTGCACACCGCACGGTGTCTTTACTTCTGCCTCCCCTAACTTGCCAGGATCTCTCATCATTAGAATTCAACCAGGAGCAGGACCCTGTGCTCCTTTGTCCCCTGGGTCTGGTATGGAGCTGGCACACATTCAGCACGTGAATCAGATGAAGGTGAGAAATTCTGGACATTTTCTTGCCTTCAGGCTCCATATCCACCCATAGACTATAAACTGAGATCATTACTGAGACCTGTTTCTCTCCATTGAAATTATTTCCCCTAAATTAAACAACTCGTTTCTTCAACGGAGTAAACAACAACCAGCCATGTGTTTGCTGTGTCTACCTTCAAATGCTCCTGCTTCCAACAAAGTCAGTGGCCCCAGGGCTTGCCATGTGGAAGACAAAGTCCTTGGGCCTTTCCCACAGTGGCTTCTGCCTACTCTACACTCCCCACTGCTCCCTTGTGAGTCCCTCAGAGGCCAGCAGAGTGGCTCACCTACTCATGGAAAATACACAGTTTCTAATCATAGGTGGCTATTGCTTACACCTTTTCTTCCCTCGAATTGCCAATCATTAGCATCCAGTTAGGACCAATGAGATGGTTCAGTAGGTAAAAGGACTAAGGCTGGTGGCCTGAGTTCAATATCTGGGACCCACAGTAGAAGGAGAGAAATGACTCTCAAAATTTGTCCACTGACCTCCACACGTGTGGTGCATACAGACTCACACCTTCCCCATCCCCCACACAATAATAATGATTTAAAATTCAACTAGTTTTTCAAGGTCACTATTGAAACCAACACTCAATTCCTCTCCAAACCTCACACCCTCAAAATTTCCTCACTCAGAACCACATGACACAGGGCAGGATTCCTAGCAGCGTTAGATTCTGTTCTAATTTCAGTGGTCAAGCACCTGCTTTCCTCTGTGTGTATATCGAGGTTTAAGAATGTTTCATGCTTATTCCTTTAAATCCTATGAAACATATAGACTAGTAAGATGTCATCCTCCATAGGAACTCGGGAGCTGCTTAATGAACTGAATGAACACCCAAGGAAGCTGGAAACAACTGTTTAAAAACATCCACCCTAATAAAGGTTAATAGGGGAAAACCTTCCTAGGAAATAATCGCAGGGGACTAGCTACATTAAAATTTAAAGTTTCGGAATAAGCCTTGAAAGACCACTCTAGTTGGCTTCTCAGCAGCTCAAAAACCAAATACAAATTCTAAATGATCTGTCGGCAGTTTTGGAGTGGAAGAAGCTTTTCTAAGCAAGACAAAAAAGCTAATTTTAAAAGGAGAAAAGAGTGAACTATTTGCATATATGTGTGTGCAAATATGTGTGTATGTGTGTATATTAAAGTTTGAATATATGTAAGATCAAGGTTCCAGAGACCCTGATGCCTGCTCAGGGCTTAATTCCTCATAGATGGTGCCTTCTACCTGTGTCTTCACACGATAGAAGGGGCAAGGACTTCCGTCAGAAGGACATTAAAACTCATTGATGAGGGCTGCTGACCCAATCACCTCCCAAAGGCCCCAGCTCCTAATGCCACTGCACTGGGGATTAGTGATCAATATGCTAATTGAGAGGGGCAGAGTTTCAGACCATAATGCATTCTATAAAGGGCTTCCAATGTGAAGGAGGCAGAGGAGGAACAGAAGAGGAAGGAAGGGAAGGAAGAAACGGAGACAGAAAGGGAGAGGAGATGGAGGAGGAGAGAAGGAGGAGGAGGAAGGAGGAGGAGGGGGGGGAGAAGAGGAAGAAAGCGAGAGGGGGAGAGGAGTTAGAGGAGAAAGAGGAACAGGAGAGGAGGAGGGCGACTGATGTGCGCACAAATCACTTCACAGTCACGGGAAATCTTGTTAAAGTGCACGTGTCTGACTGTGGGCCGCGGCGGTACATGAAGGCAGTACTGCTGCTCTGTGTGCACTCTGGGGCGGTAAGGACAAGCTGTGCATCCTCTATGCCAAAGGCAACAGCCTCTGTGTCCCAGGACCTACCAGGTTCAGATACAAAGAGATCCGAGTTGGCACAGATGGCAACATACACATGACACCAGTCAGGCTTGGGCAGGTATGTCTGGCACATCCCAAAGCCCCTTGCAATTTCAGGCCAGCTCATTCCTAATACCGAAGAACCAGGAGGACTGTTTAGGTTCACCTCCCTCCACCACAGTGAGGCAGTCACCGGAAGTCCATGGCTGTGTCCCTCTAGTTTGTTTCGAAGTAGAGAGTTTACCCTCATTGAGGCTTTCATCTTCCAGCTCTGCAAAACTGTCTCAAGCAGTGAGGGTGGCCATGAAATCAGTTTATTTACACAGAATTGTGGGGTGACATTACATATGCATAGGAAAGAATGAATCTTCCCAGGTGCACGAAAGGGTCAGAGATCGCTAGCTGTAAATTCCATCAACAAACACTATGGATGCTGAGTGCTCTGATACCCAAGACCCAAGGTGAGATGATGGGACACTGCTTGAGACCACAGGCTGATAGGAAATCTAGGGACCACGACAGCCCAGGGCAGACTCAGTGCTGTACCAAGGAATTGTGTGCAGATATCTTTATCTATCCAGGCACACAGAGTATCATAACGGCTGAAATCTAAATTGAAGTCTAAAAATAGCACAATCAAATTACTTCCTTCCTTCACTCCACAGAGACCAAGCAGGCTGACATCCACAGCTGCAGGGCACGGCTGACCTCTGGAGTTCATGTGGCCAGAACAGTTACACAACTGCCCCATCTTGCGAGCACACTGTCCATCCCAGAAAACGAGGAAGCAAAAGCAATTACCTGGTTGGTGGAAACCGATCATGGATATTTGATTATGGTTATTAATGGGGAGAAGAGGAGACAGACCGCTGAGCGGCAGGCAAGCACTAAGTGAATCTGTATGAGATTCCTGGAGGGGATTAATTTTTGTTTTCTTTTCATCTCTCAGCTAGCCATCTGAATGAGACACCGAGTCTGAGCCCGGCCGGTCACGTCCTTATCAGTATTCAGTGCTACTGCACGCTGGTCACATTATCTCCGCTGGATACACCCAACGCTTGGCCTCTTGCTGTGAGTATCATTTTCTACCGATTCTAATGCGGGACTGATGGAGCCAGTTACTGACTTCTCAGAGGCAGGAAACATTATCTGACAGCATCAGAAAGACATTCTTCAAGCAAATATTTACCTCTCTGTGTGTTTTCCCACTGGTGTTGAGCACACAGTACCTAATCTACAGGATGACACCATCAACCCCTCAGTCCCTTGAAACACTGCTGAGACTTGGAAGACACTGGGAAGGGAAGAGAGAGGCTGTAAGGAATGGAAGTAGGAGGGACAGTATGATTTCTCTAACTATATCATACCCTAAAAGACAGTCCCCCAACAGGGTTCCCCTTCCCACTGCATTTTGTTCCAGGACAATGGCTGCCTCCAGGTACGGTTCAACATGACAGTTCCATCCAGAGGTGGTCACTAACAGCTCCCAAGTCTCAGGCAGGATGGGCTGGGAACAGCAGGCTGAGTAAGAAAACATCTGTGATGGTTAATTGCATCGTCAACTTGGTAACATCTAGGAAGAGAGAACCTCTTTTGAGGAACTTCTTCATCAGATTGGCTGTGGGACATTTTTGGACTGCTGGTTGACACAGGGGGATCCTGTCCACTGTGGGTGGTACCTCCCTAGGCAGGGGGACCTAGACTGTATTTTAAAAGCTAGTTGAGCAAACCTGAGGAGGCAAACCAGAGAGCAGCATTCCGCCATGATCTCTCCTTCACGGCTCCTAGCTTCAGTTCCTGCCTTGACTTCCCTTGAAGATGAACCATAACTTGTAAAATGGAGAAAAACCCTTTCCTCCCCAAGCTGCTTTAGCTCCTGATGTTTCTCACAGGAACAGATAGGCGAACTAGAACAGTGTTGGACAAGAAGACGGGGGGGGTGTTGGGGGGGAGTCACCCCTGCGAGCCCCACAGGCACTTTTCAGTCTTTGCTTCACACTGCAGTGCATTTTCATGAGAGGTATAACTTCTATGGTCTTAACCTTGTCTGAGAGGATAAGGGCTCGGAACACTTGGTACTTGCTTAGCTCTGTGCTTGTTGGAGAAGAGACAGGGGATCCCAGGTGAGGTAGCCTATGTCTGCTGGCAGCAGATTGTCCAGCCTCATATGAGACTCATTCTAAATCCTGCTCTGAACCTGGGACACACAGTCTCCCCAGTCCACACAGAAACCAGTCAGAACCCATTGGACCACATGTGCCTGGCTGGGTTGGAGCCAGACTACAAAGTCTAACCAAGGAAATCAGTCTTTGTTATGTGGTAGGTCTTTCTCATTTCTGTCTAAACACTAAATTCTGTCTAAATTCTCACGGTGATAGAAACCACAGATGTTGTGGTGGATGTAACAGACATTCTTTATTACATGCAAAACTAAACCGGTGCCCATTGCTGCCAGTTGCAGACATTAGGCTTCAACCATAAGGTATTTAGTATATAAGTATGGGTGTTCATATTTCAGATTCAGGGTGCATGCATGTGCGTATACACCACCTTAGTTTCAGTCCTGTTGTTTGGATAAAATACCCTGACAAAAGCAGCTTGAGGGAGGAGGGTTCATCTGGCTCACAGTTCCAGGTTATAGTCTGTCATTGTGGGGAAATCAAGGAAGCACTGAAGCAGCTGTCACGTCACCTCCACAGTCAAGAGCCGAGAGAAAGGAATTAATGCAAACATGCCAGTGTTCAGCTTGCTCTCTCCTTTTCAACAGTTCAGGGCCCTAGGTATAGAGATATTAAATGATTTGCCCTATGTCACAAAACTAGGAAGTGCTGAAGAAGCCCGGATCCAGGTGACTGGTCCAGACATTCCTGCCTGTGTGACCTTGTCCTCCATCCCAAGGAGGTGGTCCTTGTTTGTGCAGACCCTTGACTTCAGTCTCTTCCTTTCCCTCTCCTACCTGTGTCTTCATCTGTCATCTAGAATGCTACCTTTGTTGTGTGCCTGCGTGCGCCCGTGCATATAAGTGTATTTATTGTTTGTAAATGCATATATATGGAAGCTAGAGGACAACCTCGGGGTGGTTTCTCAGGAGCCATTCACCTTGGGATTTTGTTGTTGTTGTTTTTCAGGCCGGCTCTCTCACTGGTCTGGAACTCTCAAAGTAGGTTGGCAAGGCCCAGGGTCCCTCCCATGTCCTCCTCCTTGGCACTGAGTTTACAAGCACATGCCACCCAACCCAGCTCTTTTTTCTCACATGGGTTTTGGGGATTGAACTCGGGTCCTCATGCTTGTAAGACAAGTGCTTTCCCCCCTGAGCCATCTCTGCTCCTTTTTCTTGGCCTAAACTTCCTGCATAGACAAGCAAGCAGCTCCCCATTTCCATCCTGATGCTGCCGACGCCTCTGTAATGAGCTCTCTGCCAGGTCTCACCGAGAGACCACATGTTTTTCAAGGTCAGGCCAAGTGTGCTGGACTATCCACGCTGTTTGTGGTGGCAGCGTGGCCAGCCTGCATGGTTAAAGGCACCACAGACAAAACTCCAGAGCTGACCTGGACTTTGTTCTGTGATCGGCTCTCCTCTTCCCATCAAAGACAAGGAAGATTTTCTCAAGACCTTTTCAGTACTACCTCTTCACGTCATAAAAACGGTTCTGGACTTTGCCCCTCTTCTCTGAGGTTAGCAGAATGAAGAACCCCAGAGTCCGTCCGATCATACTGAAAAGATGACTTGTTTAGCACGGTAAGCACTTCAATCATCTGATTTCTCTGCCTTCCCATGAAAAGTGTTCTGATCTCCACATTTGATTCTCATTTGCGTTCATTGGACAGCTGCTATCTTATTTTCAGGTAATTATAATTTCTGAATCATAAACTATATTGAAGAAGGGTGGGAGGTTTGATCCCTAGAGGGTTAACTGCTGAGTTCGCTTGTGTCCATCTTTCCTGATATGTCACCCAGATGGCTTGAAGGTCTGTAATGACCAGAGAGCATGTCTGCTGCCAATGGCCCCTCAGCCTGCCACCACTCGCCCCTCAGATCTAGCCCTACAGAATCGTAGCATCATGAATCTCTCGTGATTCAGCCTAGCACATGAGCGTTGTGGAGGAACCCAAGGAGTCTGACTGGGAAGTGCCCTGTGGCAAGACAGAACCATCCCTGTCTGTAGGAAAAAACAAAAACAGACTAACTGAAAAGCACCAAGAGCTACAGATGAAACATGGATTAGAGCTGGGACTGGTGGTATAGGTCTATGATCCCAGCTACCCAGGAGGCTAAGACAGGGAGAGCTGAAGTGCAAGACCCACTTGAGCTACAGAGTGAGTTCAAGGTCATCTTAAAAACAGTGTGGGAACAGGGGTAGCAAGTGCGCAGAGGACCACAGATACAGCTCAGCAGGAGAGTCCTTGCCTGGCAAGCACAAAGCCCTAGGTTCAATACCCAGCAACACACACACACACACACACGCACACACGCACACACATGCACACACATGCACACCACCTATACACATGAACCAGTCACAAAAATCCACATACATACATGCAAACAGCATACATACACATATATAGAGACACAAACCACACAAAGAGACACACACAAATCACACACAAAGAGAAAGAAACCACACACACAAACAGCACACACAGACACACAGAGCAATAAAAAGCCTGGAAGAGCCATCTTGAGGATTTGATTGGTAGATGTCACCCACATTCTACTAAACCTTCAGAGGATTCATCTCCACTCCTTAAGTCTTTAATCTTGATCCACATTTTGCACACACACACACACACACACACACACACACACACGAATACCTTCCCCCACAGCTCCAAAAGGGGCAGCTGGTATTTCTTGGCAATGAGATTATACAGTCCAGTGGAAAGGGAGACATCCATCAAAATAGAATGAAATCAATATCAAAGCAAAGGAAACCAGCTGACTCTATTCAATGTTTTGAGGGTTTACCACGTCAAAAGCCAAGGAGATAACACTGTCAAAAAGTCAAAATACGGGGAACCTTCCCTGCACCCCACCAGAAAATAGCATCTACCATCTTTCTTAGGACTAGAATCAATCAACCGGATGTCAGAAGAGTTCATCTTAGACTAAAGGAACTTGAGACAGAATCCAGGCTTCAGTCATCTGTCAAAAGGTCTACCAGGCTAGGTACATGTCTTAATCCTAGCACTCAGGAGGCAGAGGCAGGTGGAGCTCTGTGAGTTCTAGGCCAGCTGGGGTTGCAGGGAGACCCTGCCTCAAAAAGACCAAAAACAAAAGATAAGTATCTGAGCACATCAGTAAGCAGCGTTCCTTGGTGGTCTCTGCTTCAGTTTCTGCTTCTAGTTTCCTATCCTGAGTTCCTACCTAACTTTCCTCTAGGATTGTGCCTTGGAAGTGTAAGATAAAATAAACCCTTTCTTCCCCAAGCTGGTTTTGATCAGAGTTTTATCGCAGCAACAGAAAGTAACTAGGACAGATTGCTATGATTATAGCCCAACACAAAAATCCTAAACTCACTTAAAACATGAAAGGTTTATGTCATGTTTTTTGTGCAGAGTTCTCGATGATGAACTTTGTAGGTGACAATTTTATGTCACAACATCGGAACGTTGGCCACTCATACACTTGGCTAACCCCTCTCCATGATCACTTAGAGACAGAGATCAGGAGAAACAAACTCTGGGTAAACCCTGCCTCTCTGATAGGCAGGAGAGCCAGACATCCTTTGAAACACATCTGTCCCTCATGCATCGTGAGTCACACAAATGAGCACACTCAGCCATGGCCAACCTCTGGAGTCACTTCCATCCTGAACTAGCGCAACTCACCAACAGCAGCATCAGAACAAGAGCAAATGCCACCAAGGAGCAATGAGTCAAGAAAATCTACAACACAAAGAGTCAATGAAGACAGGCTGGAGTTGTCTGTAAAGCATCCTTGCCAGCTTGGCAGGGGAACACAGGTACTAAAGGCCTAGGCAGGTGACCAGGACGCTGCTTGCTTTCGCATTTACAGACTAATAGGGAAATACCTCAGATGAATGACTCTGTGTAATTGTCACAAATCATCATCCCAATGAGTCTTGGTTTCTGCTGCATCCCAGAAACAATTATATGATTTCTACTTGGGACTACTTTTACATTTATGTATATGTGTGTATGAGTGTGCATGTATGCACACACATGCGCTACAATGTGCTTGTGAAGGTCAGAGAATAACCATTGGGAGTTGGTTCTCTTCTTCTACCATGTGGATCCTGGGGATCCTTCTCAGGTCATCAAGTTTTGAAGAAAGGCCTTTATCCACCGGGTCATCTCAATGGCTCAATGGCCCAGTGACTTTTCTTTTTAAAAAGAATAGCTGAAGGGTTGGGGAGATACTCAGTGGGTAAAGTGTTTGCTATATAAGTATGAGAACCTGAGTTTGGATCCCCAGCACTCACATAAAAAGGTAAATGTGACAACAAATGTCTATAACCCAGATTCTAGGAGATGGAGATAGGTGGATCCTGGAGGCTTGCTGCATTGCCAGCCCAGGCAAAACAGTGGACTCCAGGATGAGTGTGAGCCCCTGCCTCAAAAAAGAAGATGGAGAGCTACAGGAAAAGTCACCCAGTGTCAACCTGTGGCCTCCATACACATTTGCACAGATGAGTGCACCCATGTACACACACACAGTCTAGTTTTGTGACTCTGTTAGGTTTTCCTTTGGGGTTTAGCACACAATATAATCATACAAAACTCTCTCAGCTCCAGAAACCTCTGCACACCAGCAGCCGCAGAGGGGCACCCCAGTTTCCACATTAGCTGGCCATGATGGGAGACTTGGACCTGTCCTGGTCTGAAGTCAGGCTGGAATGACATACAGCCTGGAACCTTCAACTCATCCCTCATCCATGATGCTTTCCCAGCTGCCTTGTGACGCAGGCTGGTGGCAGGGACAGGCAGGAGAGGGTGAGCAAAATGAGTCACGGAACCCACTGCGTGTGATGCTGTGCCTAACCTGCATTTGATCACCAGGGAAGTAGGTGAGGGTCGCTGGCAACCATGGAAATGCCTGCATGCTGGAAGTGAGAATTTGAGAGTTTGCCCCAGCCAGCAGGAGTTTTAGAAACTGTATGTCTCAAGTTCACAGGTTATACCACACTAGCAAATTAAACTATCTGCAGTCTCAACGATGCTTCTTTGAATCATTAAAAAGCCTCATTTGAGTAATGAAAAATTGTGTAGCTGCCTACCAGGACTTCTATTGATACATCAATTCTTGTTTAATGTTTCTGTAAGATTTCTCAGTTTCTGGCCAAACACATAAACAAGACTCAAGCTAGGATTTTTTCTTGAGTTTGTTAACTTAGCTGTGCTTAGATTAATAATTGTCTCCCTCCACCTCATTTTTGAGACAGAGTTTCATGTAGCCAGTATAGCCTAAAGCTCATTAGGTAGCTGAGACTGACCTTGAATTGCTGATCCTCCAGCCTTCATGTGCTGGGATTACAGGCTGCACCACCACACCCAGGAACAATATTTGTCTTTTTAAACATGATGACCCACATCTTGAAATGGGAATGATGAAATGCTACACTGTTGGGGACTTGCCCTCTGGCCCTGACGTGCGTGGCCTTTGCCAGTTTGAAAGTAGAGCAACTTGCACTAGAAGACCTTTATAAGATCAGCTCCATCCGCATTCCTTCCCAGAAGTGAGGACGGCTCAGGAGATGCTCCTGGAACTTCCCTGAGAATATACAAGCAGGTAAAACTCACGATGGGAGAGACTCTTTCCTTTGGTGATGTAGCCGCCCAGGAGTTGTCCATGTTCCTGTGAGTAACGCTCACCCTCTGATTCTGTAAATCAACCCACAATCCCACTGCTCTACTTGGGTAGACTAGCTTCTCTGATCTGTCATCAGTGCCCTATCCGGGGCGAACAGACGTTTGTTCTCATCTCTCCAGAAGTCAAGCAACATAGGCTGTCTTTTTCCCTTTTATTTCTTTTCATGTGTATGAGTGTTTTGCCTACATGATATGTAAGGGCACCCATATCATGCAATTGCCCCGGAGACCAGAAGAGGGCATCAGAGCTTCTGGAACTGGAGTTACAGATGGTTGTCTGCTGCCATGTGGGTGCTGGGAACTGAACCCAGGTCCTCTGCAAGCATAGCCAGTGCTCTTAACCACTGAATCAATTCTCCAACCCAACATAGGCTATCTTTAAAACGGCCTCATGTCCACCCACCTAACTGTTGGTAGATCAATGAAAATTGAATGAAATGAAGTGAAAACAAGGCAAATGACTTGTACTTAAACCCCTCTTCAAACAGATTCTACAGCTCAGTGCCGACATCTGGTCACCTGCAGCCCCTCCTGGCACGACACCCAGGGCTCCACTTTAGATCCCTCCATGCTTCCTCGCCAACCCCCTTCTTTAGGTGACACTGACTTGGGGAACTATCAGAAAAGAGGCAGAATGAGGGGCCGTCATTCCTACATATGCTCTTGCAGGTCCACAGAGGAACATTATCTGCAGCCCAGAAGCTCAGGGTCAAACAAGCTGATTCCTGGGCTGGGAATGTGCAAGCTTAGAGCTCTCCATCTTACAAACTCCACTGCTAGCCACATGACCAGGGAAGGAGCAGGTGTGATTCTAGGATCTCAGTCAGTCAGGGCTGTGGCTGGAATCACTGCAGACTCACAGTCTCCATCAGAGCAGTTGACAAGGACTCAGTTACCACACGCCTTATCTTTTCCTTCCTCCCACTGGAGCTGCCAGCAGTTGGCCAAAGGAACATTTAAATAGTGAAGGTTGAGAGTTCAGTGTGACCTTGACACCCACCAGGAAGACAAGAGATTCTCTCCTGCTTTTATAGAATAAGGGTTGTTTTAAAATGTGGAAGTATGTGTGTGTGTGCACGCATTTGGAGGACAGAGGACAAACTCAGGTATTGTCCCTCGGGGACCATTCACCTCAGGTATTGTCCCTCGGGGGCCATTCACCTTATATTTTGAAACAGGGTCTCACACTAGCCTGGTCCTTATAAAGCAGGTGAGACCAGAAAGCCCTAGGAATCCTTCTGTCTCTGCTGCCCCAGTGCTCGGATTATAAGTATGTGCCTCCATACCAGGCATTTTTATGTGGGTTCTGGGGCTCGAACTCGGGCCCCTGTGCTTGCTGTGTGAGCCCTCTACTGATTGATCCATCTTCCTAGCCCTCAGTGTGGAATTTTTCAATTCTGTCATTGTTGTGTTGTTCCACTGCCACTGATGGGTGATGACTGTTATTATTCAGTCATTATAGTATACAAGAAGCATCCTTTAGCTTTCTTCTGAAATTGTCTTGTTTTTATGATGGAAAACTGAGGCTGGAATAGATTTACTGTCTAGTGAAGACTTACAGCTCCAAAGTGGTAACACTCAAATCCATACGTTCTTATTCCTGAACCCAGACTTTAAAACTATATGCTTCCCATACTCGAAAGCAACCAGTACTTGGAAGACAGAAGCAGGAAGCCTACCATGAGTTTGAGGCCAACCTGAGCTATAATAGTAAGTTACAAAAGTAAGGTCAGTCTGGGTTACAGAGTGAGACACTATCTCAAAATTTCTAAGAAAAAATAGCTAATAAGGTATTTTTGATCTTTGCTTCTCTTAGAAAAAACAATTTCTGTTGTACCAGATGGAGACTATCACAGAGTACCACAACTGGTCACAAACATAGTCTGTGAATTGCCCATGCCTAAGCAGCACATCTACAATGCAACTCTACACCCTGGACTCACACAGCATGGAACAAGGAGTAAATCAGACAACAATGAGTTTCTCAGCTCTCATTAATGAAGCTCCTCATGCAACGGAGGCCAGGAACACAAAGGGTCACAAATGACCAAAGAATGGAGGTTAGGAATCTGCAGAGTGTGGGTCCCTGGACAGGACTCCTATATTAAGTTTCACTCACCCAATGCTCAGGAACCATTGCAGAAGATTGGAAAGATTCTAAGAGCCAGTGAGGAGGTGGGTGACCATACAGTAATCGAATCCTACAAGCTCCTGGGACCCTGCACGTATGAACCTACAGCAATGGTGTCAGCATGCTCAAGACTCAAACAGATGAAAACCCAGCATGGAACTGGAGAAATGGGTAGCAGACTCCGATCTTTGCCGAGGAAATGTTGGCGACTGAGTACTGTCAGATGAGGATGAGCTAATCTTCCTAAAGCAAGGGACTCTGGATAGGCTAACCAGACCTCAGTTGGATGAACCTGCACTAAGGAACATTTTGGAACACTAACTTGACAATAGACTTTAACACAAATGAAAGAATGTACGGGTTACAGTTGGGGGACTTCGGGGTGCTGGTGGGGAGGGGGGTGTAAAGATGATTAAGACTGATTGAGATGTTCCGTGTGAAATACAAAATTGCTGGGGTCCCTCTGCTCAGGGCAGGCCCAAGCGGGACACAGGGTCTCCACCGAGAGGGGGTGAGAGGCATGGAGTCAACACACAGACCCCAGGAGCTGGGTGAAAGCATGCAGAGGGAGAGCAGCAGCAAACTCAGTTTATTCAAGGAAGTGCAAAGGGTTTTATGAGTTTGGTTAGCCAAACCTCCTATGGGGTGGTTCTCAACTGCGGCCACTAGTGTTCCGTCTCTTAGGTAGGCCATCCAGGCACTGGGTGGAAGCTGGTGCCACACCTGGCCAGACCAGAACGTCCACAGAAGCCATTCCCTTATTCCTTATGGCAGGTGGCCTGGCTAAGGCCCACACTGCATTACACCGTATATATCCTCCTTTTTGTTTTTATTAATTGAGTGACCCTGGGAGACATGATTCTTTGCCAAGCCATTGCTGACCCCAGACCCCTAGGGATCACCTCAATCAGCGGTGCCTGTCTTAGGTTGCCCCATTCCTCGGGGTCTTACCCCTCATTGACTACCCGCCATCCTGGTGAAAGAACCCAAAGGGTGATGCTTGTTTCTAAGGAAGGTAATTAGGATGGCATGGGAGGTTCACGCACAAAGGCTCCTGCGGCGTGCGTGAGGGTCCTTGTCAAAGAATGCTTTTGTGCCCTGTAGAAGACTCAGGAAAAAGCAAGAATAGTTAAGTATCACCTGGGAGGTGGTGTTACAAGAGGCCAGTTAAACAGGATTGTCCTGTATTGCTGACATCCAGGTTTGAAGGGAATATTTGGTATTTGGGGGGAGGTCCTAGGTCTGGGTGGAGGCCTGGAGAATTTGAAGCATCAATGTCCGAGAAGCTCTGCTTTGATGCAGTGCTTTCCAAAGGCAACAAAAGGTCAGCACTGCTATCAAGAAGGCCACAGTAAAAATACCCCAGATTACCAGGTTGAGGAGTGAAAAAATGGCTGAGATCCTATTTCATCTCGGCAGATGGCTCTGAAGTCCCTTGAGTTAGAGAAATAGGCTGGCTGGAGGGTGTAGAATGGAGATTGGCCCTCAGGGGCAGGACAACAATAGATTGAAGTAACTTGTGAACAAGGAAGTGGTTGTTGCCCAAAGCAACAGAGGGTGGGCAATTGGTGGGGTATGCCCAGGGCGGGGCAGTGAGAGTGGTTGAAGATCTGTCCAAGGGTTAAGAAAAGCCTGAGCCTTTAACTGCTGCGCTAGCTCTCCAGCCCACATTGGGGGAGGAGTGGGTGTTATTTTATCCTTTTGTTTCACTTTCAAGCCATGCTGCAGGAGAAGAGCCTTAAGAGCCTGCAATTGTGGTGCTTTCTTGTGGGGGGAGAGATTGCTCATTACAGCAGGTGGCATTTGATGGGGGGACTAGATTAAGGTCCCTCTGGAAGTGAAGGCCACTGAAAAGGAAACTCAGAGCCACAATGATCACTACACAAACAAAGATGCCTAATATTGGGGCCAACTGAGACATACAGACAGAATGTTTAGGACCCAAATGTCTTGTGCTTAGTGGGGGACTTTGTGGATCATTGCACCATGCCCGTTTGCCCACACGGTGTCTCCGGAAAGGCTTGGCTGATAGCCTTGCCTCGGTTCTGAGATTGGGGAGGAGGGTGTCAGGACGAACCAGGAGGGACCGGCACAGGCTTCGGGACCATGTGGCGAGGTGTGCCTTCCCATGGGTTAGGGAAAGAGGACCACAGGAAGGGGAGAAGGAGGGGGTCATCCGCTCACCCTCGGTGACCGTCAGAACACAGAGGGGCCTACTTCCTGACAACCATGGTGGGGGCATCTCGCCAACGCCGGTGAGGGGGGGGCGGCTGTTCAGGTGCCAGATGTTGGGGTCCCTCTGCTCGGGGCAGTCCCGAGCATCCAGAACACAGGGTCTCCACCGAGAGGGGGTGAGAGGCACGGGGTCAACACACAGACCCCGGGAGCTGGGTGAAAGCATGCAGAGGGTGAGCAGCAGCAAACTCAGTTTATTCAAGGAAGTGCAAAGGGTTTTATGAGTTTGGTTAGCCAAACCTCCTATGGGGTGGTTCCCAACTGCGGCCACTAGTGTTCCGTCTCTTAGGCAGGTCATACAGGCAGGGGGTGGAAGCTGGTGCCACGCCTGGCCAGACCGGAACGTCCACAGAAGCCATTCCCTTATTCCTCATGGCAGGTGGCCTGGCTAAGGTCCATACTGCATTAGGCCATACACAAAGTGATTCGATAAAATAAATTTCTTAAAGGAAAAAACAGCAATATACCAAATGTCTTAAAAGATCAGAATAGGTAACTGTGAAGAGAATATCTCATGATGACATCACACATGTGACACACGAGAAAGGAAATATGGACTCTGGCTACAAATGTCTCCAACTAACAGCCTACATCTTGGAATATTCTTTGTGTAAGAGCACTGAGCAGCAAGTGGACAGTGAGAAGGTGACACATTGGACAGGTAGGAGGAAACTCATGCCTCAGGGCAGCAAGATCTGAAGCCAAGCTGGAGGTGGACAAGTGACAGGACAGAGCAGGGGACTCAGGAATCATGCAGGACCGCCTGATGGAGGTCCAACAGAACTCAGCAAGACAGACATACTTTGGCTTAGAGACCAGAAAGGGTGCCTTGTCTCCCAGCCTATGCTCCTGATAAATTTCAAATAGACGGATGAATTCTTGAGAGTTCCTACTATGGTGGAAAAGGTCCTGCAACAAGGCCTCTAATCACCTCCACATTCAAAGAAGTGACTTCCCTGCCTGTTCTGATTCTGAAAGTCTGACTCAGCCTCGAGTCAACACTTGAGAAATGACGTGCAGCCCAAGGGATGAAAAATAAACTCCCAGCCACTGAACTGCAGTTTGCAGCGAAGGATTTAGAGTCAACCTTAGGAAAAAAACAAAGTAGAGACAGAGCTGAGAGATTCTAGAAAGAAAAAGAAAGTTCCCCCTCACCATGCATACAAGGGCTTCCATAGGTTTACACAAAACCAGTATACACAGCTGGGTTGGGGGTGGATGGAGCTTGGCCCCTGTCAGCCAGAGACACCAGGTTCCCATTGGACAATAAGGAAGATACGAGTTCACTAAAAGAAATGTATCTCATTGACAAACTCTGTGTGCATGCGTGCGTGTACCTGTGTATGTATCTGCATTTAGAAGCCAGTGGACAACCTTGGACGTTATTCCTCAGGCACCACCCACCAATCTTCCTTCTCTCACTTCCTCTTTCCCTCCCTTCTCCCTTCCTCCTCCCTTCCTCCTCCCTTCCTCCTCCGTTCCTTTCTGTCTTTTTCAGACACGGTCTTCCACTGGCCTGGAACCTCTCCCAGGGCTTCATCTGTCTCTGCCTCCCTGGTCTGGGATTCCAAGTATTCACCATCAGGCGAGGCTTTTGTTTACATGTGTTCTAGGGATCAAATGCAGGTCTTCATGCTTTCAAGGTAAGCACTTTACCAACCGAGTTATCTCTCCAGCTCCAAAGTTTTAAGCCAAGAGAATGCCTGTAATCTCAGCACTTAGTGAGAGAACCCAGGGCAGCGTGGGCTACAGAGTGAGACTGTCTTAAAAAAAAAACACACACAGGCAAAAAGTAAGGACTTTTAAATATTTTCTTTGACTTGTTCAGAAAAAAATGCTAATAGAGAATATGTGGTAATTGAGAAGATGGAGATTGAAAGCAGAATTTAGTCCTGAGGAGAAAAGAGCCAATTCAACAAATCCCACTTCACTCTCAGCTCTGATCAGAGCCAGAGAGAACAGTACATGGGTAAGATGCTTCAGGGGTGGCTTTGCTTTGTTTTTTAATATTCTATTATAAATCACAGAGATTTGATGCTGAGCCAAATGGGTTTAGGCATTGTATCTTCCTGAGCTGTTTTTGAATTTTATTTTTACTTTTGTTGTTTGTTTTTGCAGAAGTTGGTTTTGGCTTTGAGATTCGGTCTCAAAAAAAAAAAAAAAAAAAACAGTTTCAGAAATAACTGCTATTGATCCATTGATTCTCAAACTAAATCTATCTGTAGGTCTACCACACATCAAATAGCCTACCAGTCTCCTGGAACACAAGACTAGTGAATATGGGATCCATCTCCAGGTCTACCTGAGTTAGACAGACGGAATTCCCACAAAGTGTGGCTGTGGTTCTGGGAATCAAGAAGGATACAGGCGGTGGAACCACTGTGCTGAGTCCTAGGTGAGTGTACGCCTGGACCAGCAGGAGAATGGGCTGATAGGACCACCCTGGAGACAGAAAGCAACTGCAGCAGCAGTGATGGTCATAAGGTCATCACTGAGGGAAAATGGCTCCCAAAGCAAAGCGGAAGTAGGCTTGTGGGGTACTGAGGAGGCTGACTTGTCAGGACTCAAAACCAAGCAGGTAGAAGAAAAGGGAAGCCATCTGGGAGCCTGGACTCCCACCCAGAAGCAGAGGTGGTGGCCACACACAGGAAGATGATCTCTGGGTAGATCTGTCTACTCAGCTGAAAGTGCCGAGGCCAGAGCAGTGTAAAGAGCCAACACAAATGTCTTCCATATAAGTTTAATTACGTTTATCTGCTAACCCTGAAAAAAAGAACTTTCTTCCAGTCTGTGGCAAAAGACACTGGTGAGATGGCTCACCAGGTAAGGGTACTTGCTACCAGTCTAAGGACCAAAGTTCATTTGTTTTTCCAGACCCATATGGTAGAAGGACAGCTCCAACTCCTGCAAGTTATCCTCTGACCTTCACACTTGCACTGAGACACACACACACACACACACACACACACTCATGAAATAAATAAATAAATAGACAAAAGATACAGCTTAGTCTCTGAGAGTTAGTAGATTATAGGTGGAGAGCTACAGTTTGGGCAGGGGTCTCTCTACCTGTGCTCACGCTGGTAAAACCTAATGTGACTGTAAATCACATGTCCTCATGGTTTGCATGCCTCAAAAAGATGGCAATGGGAGCAAGATGGAGAAGAACATGTCAGAAATCCACTCACAGTTCATGGAAAGCCACCCCTAGATCCAATCCCCTGAGCGACCTGTATACACTCTTGACCCCTACTGTCTGCCGACCAGCTCTCTCTCAGGTTCGCCCAAGTCTGGGGTGGAACAGTCAGTTAGTGGATGGAAGGACTTGACTTTCAACACAGGTTAATGCCTGACCCTGAGGATGAAAGCCTGGTGGTGTCTAAAGACACAGCAAGGCAGCCCAGCCTTGCTTCTAAAAAGAGAGAAGCCACGTGTGAGCAGACGGCACTGTCCCAGCAGACAAAGGTTTCAGGCAAAGCTACTCCAGAGCTACTTAACAATGTCCAAAATAGTAGCAAAATGTTTCCATAAAACCAAACTGACTGCCAGGGAAGAAATGCATAGACTACATTCTCAAACTTGTTCCTTTAATTAGGAACAGATCCTGCTGGCTGGGGTTTCTTTCCAGAAGTAGACATCCCTGAAAACCAGAAACAGCTTGACATGCTGTGGAGCTGCTAATGTTTCTCCAATCTGAATTCCTAATTGGGTTAAAAAAAAAAAAAAAGCAACCAAGAATTTTCACGCTGGTTTTGATTCAGAATTCAAAACAGAACCTACGAGGTATATTTCTCCATTGTTCCAAACTGTGCACAAACCGGTTCACAATTCTTAAGACCCCTTCAGACACTGAACAGAAAGGAAAGGCAGACCACAGCAGGAGTCTCCATTCAATACCAAAGAAGCTCTGCTTATTCCGGGACATGAAAACGCTCCTGTGTTCCTGCAAGACGCTTTCAAACATTAGACTCTATTTGCTTTGAAAAGGAGGAGCCTGGGCTGGGAGCTGTTGAAGCAGCACCTGCTCTGGCCACCGGGGATTTAGAGGGTGTTTCCTCTTTTCTTTGTTACTTGCTGTAGACTGCTCATCTCTTGCCTTCTGGTCTAACAAAGCATCTGGAGGCACCATGGGGTCTGGAGGGCAGAACATCCTTACCTGCGTAGCTGACCCTCCAACATTTCCATGTATTTCATGGTGCCATCCTTCACATTTGCATCTGCAAGACAAAAATCCAATGTGAACACAATTGTGGCCCAAGCAGACAGAAAATCACAATTGATCATCTTAAAGTCAAAAACAAAGGATCAAGGTCAAAGCTCCAATAATTACAACATGCTGTGCTTGGGAAACCCTCAGGTCCATCCAAGTGGCTGTGTGGAGTCATGCATTAGAAGGAGCAGTTTGCATGAAGTGACCCCTCCCCATAAATTTCAAGTATTTGAACTCTTGGTCAACTGGTGACACTATTTGCTGAAGTTCAGGAGGTGTGGCCTCGCTGGAGGCCATGTCAGTGTCTGGTCCTTTACTTCCTCTGCATGCTTAAAGATGTGAAAGTTCAGTTTTCTTCTCCGGCTGCCTCCTAGCATGCCTCCCCACCATGATAGACTCATCCCTCTTAACCCAAATAATTCTTCCTTCTGTAAGTTGCCTTGATCACTGTGTTTTATCACAGTAACAGAAAAGTAGCTAATACACATACTAAGACTCCAATTGTCTCTGAAGCTCAAATCAGACACTGGGCCACCTGCCTTGATACTCACACAAGTAACTCTCTGTCAGTCCATCACTGAAACAACACCCTCCTTCCAAAAAAAAACTGTCATACACTTATGACATAAATAATCCAGTCTATCAGACTAATGCTTTGGTTTAAGCAAATTAGACACTAAATTCTTACTCTTGGCTATAGTTTGAAGGTGAAATGTTCCTCCACAGGAAGATGTCTTTCAACATTTGGTCCTTGGCTGCTGGTGGTGTTTGGGCAGTTGGAAAACCTTGGGGACAGTAGTGTAGATATCAGAAGTAGGTCCCTGGGGTCTTGAACCTTGAGGGTGACACCTGCCACTACGGAGTGGTTTCCCTAGTTCAGCTGTATAGGTGTTTGTAGCCAAATACATCTGCAGTCCAAAGGGGCCAAGCTATATCTTGGACTAGAAGTAGAACTGGGCAACATCCACAAGCTACTGCTTTTGGAGACAGGCAAGATACAAGAGCCACAGGGTCAAGGTCCCGGAGGGCCAATGTGTGATTGGAGGATGAATGATAGTCACAGTGGGGACCCTGGGCTGATGGAGATGCCAGGAACATAAAACATCTGGCAGAGAAAGCTTCAAGCACTGAGTGGAGCCAGCCCAAGAGACAGTGTGTGACTGCATTCACACACAGTAGGGATGTAGACACACAGTAGGGATGTAGGAACACAGCTACCCAAGCCTGTGAGAGCTCAGAAGGTGCCCGAGATGCAGGATGTGGATACAGATAGCCCCAGATGCTGGATTTAGGCATGCTTACCTGCTAGATTTCAGCCTTGCTTTGGTCCAAGCTCTTTGGACCTCACTATTCTTTCCTGTTCCCATTTTGGAATGAGAATGTTTACTCTGTGAATTGTACTAATATATTGGAAATTTTAGCTTTTTTATTTTACAGGAGTTTATAGTTAAGAGATTGCCTTGACTCTCAGAAGACACTTTGGACTTTTGAACAGCATTGGGAGGATTCTCCAAGTTAAGACTTGATTTCATTTTGCATGATGAGATAAATATGAGCCTGTGGGGGTCAGTGGAGTAACATTTTGGTTGGAATGTAAAGTGTACTCTAGTGGGTCATGTGTTCAAACACTTGGTCCCCAACAGCGGTGCCTTCTGGGGACATTATAGCCTTTGTGAGTGTGGGCTGGCTAGCAGCAGTGGTCACTGGCATAATATCTGCTTTTGCTTCTAATCTAATCTTTCTGCTCACTGATTCATCAGAACATAAACAGCTACCATCACGCATTGCTGTGCTAGGGACAGAGCCACCTTGCCTGCTGTACCTTCCCCACTATGATGAACTTTTCCCTCTGAAACCATGAGTCAAAATAAATCTCTTTGGGAGGTGGGCCTGGGAGGAGGACTGGGGAATGAAGATGATCAAAATACAACCACTCTCCAATACAATCATTCTACTGCTTGCCAAGTGAATCTAAAATCCAGATTCAGGCCATATTATTAGAATGGAAATATAATTAGTTTAATGAATCTAAAGTAAATGGAAACTAGTTGATAGTTGAATGCAGTAAATTTTAAAAAATGATTTAGCAAAGTACGCGCTACTAACACAGGTCAGTGCTACAGGGTCTCATTTCATGCATGACACTATACTTGGCTCTCTGTGCATGTGTGCACAAATGTACATGCAGGTGTGTGTATGTAGAGGCCTGGCTATGTTGAACAGGGTAGTGATCCCAAGGGCTCCTAGCCCCTCACCCTCGGTGAATAAAGAGATGCCATCAGATTGGCACAGAAACCTCTCTGCCTTGGAAATGGGAATCAGAGGGGTTTCATTAACTTAGCATTATTTGCAAATTTTGTGAAACATTGCTCACATTATTGGATTTTTCTAAAATAACAAAAGCATCTGGTTCTGTCACCCAAGATTACATAGAAAGTGTGAAACATGGTCTTTAATCCCAGGGTGAGTAACACGGCCCACGGGGACAGCCCAGCCTGCTTGCTGCCTGTGCTTTGTGCAGCCCACAAGCTGAGAACGGTTATTACATTTTTAAAACGGTTGAAAAATAACTTTTATTGGGGTGTAGCTACAAAAAATGTAATAATAGAAGTGCCAAGTGACTCCTGGCCTACTTTGCAAAAATAAGTGATCAGATTTCAACGATCAATACCCATGCATCAATTTAGACAAAATTGATTTTCACTTAGGAAAAAGCTTTTAGAAGGATGATAAGAAAACTCTAGACTCCTCACACATTTTCAAATATCCAAGTTACCATCCTCCCTTTGGGTTTGTTTGGACAATTAAACCATGCACAAAAATGTGGAAGAAACCCAAACCATGTTCCAGAGTCCCAGGAACATGAGTGGTCTAGAGGGATGGAGTGGCTATGCTGTCCCGGCAGGTGATGGAATATGACTGTGCAGAGCCTTGAAAACTGTAAGAATCCTTTCCACAAAGCCAGTTTACCCATGTCTGATTCTACAAACAACGGCGGGAAGCAAACACTGTCATGAGCCTGAAGGTCTAGATAGTTTGTCTGTTCATGCGACAATGACATTGGCTATCATATTGGAAACACATATAGGGATTCTGCTAGCATTTCACCGAGTCCGTCCAATGTGCCAGATCCTGTTCGAAGCCCTTTGTTCTAACCACTAACAATAACACTGAGGCAGCAGCTCTGTTGTTACCCTTATTTTACAGCTGGTGAAACAGAGAGAGCAGGAAGGTTCAAAATCACACAGCTAAGTGAGGAATGGTTCTGTGGATCAGACACGTGACTGTAAGCTTGCATATCATGACAGGGGTTCAGGAAGGCACCTGAATGAGCACACGGAATGACAGAGCAGGCAAAATGATGCCCAGGTTCAAATGCACATTCAGGAGAGGCTAGAGGCTGTGCTGCAGAAAGGCAGACTGTGTCAGCTGTTAAGAAAGGCAGCCAACATGTGCAAGCCCTACTGCCACACACACTGTGGCGTGAGCACCACTGACACAAAGTAAACTAACATCCTGTGGAATACACGTGAGGGGCTAGGAAAAGTGGAATTCAAAGTATGTGTGTGCATGTTCATTTGTGGGTGGGTGCACATGTGTGCAGGTGTGGAGGTCAGAGGGCAATTCAATTGTGTAAGTGTCTTCTGCAGTCACTCTCCACCTTGGTTTTTGTTTTTGTTTTTGAGACAAGATCTGAAACTGGAGTTTACAATTAGGCTAAGGTGGACACCCAGCAAGCCCCAGGGATCCACCTGTTTCCATCTCCTTAGTCCTGGGATTACAAGTGTGCCACCAATCTCTGCAAGACACAGGGAAGTTCACGGAAGACGAGGTGGAAAGAATGCAGGAGCCAGCAGATGGGGAGCAGAGCTGGGAAATACTGTCCTCTAGGCAAGACACGGCTGTTGCATGCGTCCACACACAGCAGCTGTGGTTACCTACGAAAGATCTGCAGAAGATCAAGCCAGTCAAAACTGAAGCATGGGCTGGAGAGGAACCGCCCACTCAAAGCCCCAAGCCTATCAAAGGAGCTATTGGCAGTTGATGGCTGCTGAGGGAGGAAAAGACAGTCACTCTTCTTTGGGAATGTGGCTGCTGGTAGGTTGCCCATGCCCCTGTAGATGGGCACACACTTACATGCACATAATTGTACTCTGGGGTTATGAATATCAAAAACTAAATAATAACTTAAAATGGGCAGAATGCTGGACGGGAGATAGGGTGGGAGGCACTAGGGGGAACTGGATGAACAGGGGATGGATTTGATCAATATAAATTGTATGGAACTTTCAAACAATAAAAAAATATTATTCTTTTTTTAGAAAAGAAAACTAGGCTAATAGCAGAAGCCATCACACAGGTAAGAATGAAAATGAAAATGAAACTCTAAGAGCCGCTGCAGTGGAGCTTCTGGGTGCCTTGAGAAAAGAGGGGAGTCCTAGTTAAGTGGGGTAGGAGAGTTAAAAATGATTGGGAGGAACAGACTGAGCAAGAGGTATTAAAAGAGTTCCCAGGCTCCCTGCTGCTTAAGCAAGTATGGCTAATCCAGAACGTCCATTGCACATATGATACAAGTTGCTGTTGGGAGCTATTTGCCTGCCTTGAACTATGCCCTAGTTTTGGGTTAGGCAGAAGTCAATCTCATGCACAGAAGTGCTGTTTGTTGGCAGCGGGAGTTTTCATTAAGCAAATGATTTATACCTAAGGAGAAGTTTATTCTACACCCAAGACTGAGGTCACCTGAAGATCTTTGAAGGAAGCCAATCACATCCTAAGTTATTTTGCCTGTGCTAGTATTGTTTTTGAACATCTGACCCATTGTTTTTGCTCATTTCTTAGTACAAATAGGGGGACTTAATAAAGGCAAGCTGCTTCAGTGTGACTGACAGCCCTCCTGAGTCTGTCCCTTTGTTTTCTCTTCTCTCTCTCTCTCTCTCTCTCTCTCTCTCTCTCTCTCTCTCTCTCTCCATTTTCTCATCCTCACTCCCCACTTCGGGTGCAGTTCGATTTCTGCTGGTGGGCTCTGGCAAGTGGCGCCCGAACAGGGACCTGAAGGGGTCAAGTGAAGGACACTGCAGTATGAGTGAGCTCACGTAAAAGAAAAGAAAAAGGAAAGAAAAAGGAAAGAAAAGGAAAGAAGTGCAGTGAGAAATCTCAGGAGTAAAATGGGTCAGGGTGATAGTTGTTTGCTTTTTGTAAATATGTTGGAAAACATACTTTATGCTTGACGGGTTTACTTAAGACATCAGCAGCTTTGTAAATTTTGAACTTTATAGAAAAAGTCTGTCCTTGGTTCCCTGAAGATGGGTCTGTAGATTTAAAAACATGGAAGAAAGTAGGAAGAAAACTTCGGGATTATTATGATGTTTATGGACCGAGTAAGGTTCTGGTAGATACCTTTAGTTTGTGGGCTTTAATTAGGAATAGTTTAGATCTTAGACATAAGATAGAAAAGGTTTGAGGGGGGAAGCAAATGGAAATGGGATCGAGCCTCAAGCTGCTTTGCTTGAGGAGCTAGGTTTTGTGAAACCTGAAATAGAGCAATTATTCAAGAGTCATTAGACCCCAAAGAAAAAGAAGAGAGGGAGGAGGAAGCAGCTAGAGAGGAGGATTTTTCACCATTTGTTGTATAAGCAAAGCCTAAGGCTGAGCCAAAGGAAGAATATTTAGAATAAATGTGGCATTTGCAGGGTGTAGTTGAATCTCTATCTTTACAAATATATTCTCCTACAGCAGCTCATGGTCAAGGAGGCTAGAGCCTAGAACATCAAAGGACCATGATCTCAGGTTCTGTTAATTACCCCAGGTTTTTTGCTACTTAATTACCAGGTGAATCACATAAATTCCAGCAGACCTAGGTGCTTTGCTTTCCGAAACAATTACTAAATAGGCAGGTTTTTTTTTTCAGTTTACAGTTTGCTGGGCTGAGGCTATAGCTTGGTGGTAGGATACTTACCTAGCATACATAATGCTGTGAGCTCAATTCTCACCCACGTCTCTTATTTGAATAACACAAGCACAACTGATCTTTTCCCAATCAGATAGCTGATTCCTGTCCTAACAGTGCCTGGTATTAATTGTACTATTATTTTGCTACTCAGCAGAGGTGATGGCAACAGAAATAGGACAGGTGTTTTCATTCCTACTGGTAGTTACTGAACTCAGCAGCTCTTCTGTCCCTTGTAAACTCTGAGTTAAAGCGAAACAGACATTTTTGTGTCTGTGTGTAAATCATATTGATAACACTGAGAGGTTGACTCTGGAGCTGGATTGGCCATCTCGCTTCAGACTCAATCCTGTTTCAGGATGTTCAAGAATTGTCCAGGCTGAGGCTGGCCACCTGACCCTGTGACAAGTAAAAAGGAGAACAAAACAGCCTCAGAGTAAGGACATTGTGCTGTTGAGAATAAGGGATAAACTAATTTGAACAGAGGTGGTTAGTCATCTTATGGTGTAACATGTCTATGGCAAATGTATTGAAAATAGAATTCTCTATTTTCTCATACCAACAAAAAGTTACTAATACAGTTTACAGTTCCTGGAGAAGATAAATGGCAACCTCCACCTAAAAACTTCTCAGTTAGTGCTGTAAGCTTCAATTCGATAATATGTTCCCAGGAAGCTCTTTTGGGTATGGACAACCAGGACATCAAGTGAAGCAATGTCCTAATAAAATAAAATATGTCTAATCAAGGTTTATTTAGGAATGTTTGGTTTAGCTGCATAGCATACAGTAAGTTCATAAACAGGAAGAAACTTTACTCGCAGCCTATGCTCATTTGCAGCAGGCTCTGAAAGAGCAAGGGCTAATTGTAGCACCTGAGCAGGTACAAACTGAATCTCTGTATTCATATTTGGGTCATAGATTATATCCTAAAACAATTTTGCCTCAAAAATTTCAGATTAGGAAAGAAGGGTTGAAAACGTTGAATGATTTTCAAAAATTACTGGAATATATTAACTGGCTTAGACCTCATTTAAAGATTGCTACAGGAGAACTGAAGCCTCTTTTCGACATTTTAAAAGGTGATTCAGATCCTAAATCAGCTGGAAGCTTGACGGAGGCCAGAAAGGCATTATCTCAGATAGAACGGGCAATTGAGAATCAACAAATACGATATATAGATTATACCCAGGGATGGGCAGCATATATTTTGGCTACTATTCATACTCCGACTGCAGTTTTATGGCAGGAAGGACCTTTGCTATGGTTGCATTTACCCCTATCACCTGCTAGACTGTTAACTCCTTATTATGAGGCGGTACCATGTTTAATTCAAATGGCTAGAGCTGAGTAAAAGAACCTACTATAATAGGACTTCCATTTACAAAACAACAGATAGTTTGGTTATTTCAAAATGTGGATTCATAGGCCATGGCTTTTGCCTGTTATTCTGGCATTAGAGATAATCATTATCCAAAAAACAAGTCATTACAATTCACAAATAGTCATGCTTTTATTTTTCCAAAAATTGTGAAACAGGATCCTATTAAAGATGCTTTAGTGATATTTACAGATGGGCCGTCTAATGGTAGGGCTACTTATGTGTTACAAGGGCAATCCTATGTTTTTCAAACTTCTCCAGCTTCAGCTCAAGTAGTAGAACTTTGGGCTATGGCTGCTGTATTTCAGTTTATGACCTCTACTTCTTTTAATTTGTATACTGACAATTATTATATTGTTAAAGCCTTACAGGTGCTTGAAACTGTGTCTTACATCGAAACAACTAACACTCAGGTTCAGGAATTATTTGGTCAGATACAAAGGTGTTTACATGCTCGTTCTCAATCCTGTTTTGTAGGGCATATTAGAGTTCGTACTGGGCTTCCAGGATCTTTGGCTTTAGGGAATGATTTAGTAGATAAAGCCACACGTTTCATAGGTTTATCTCAATTGGAATTAGCACAAAAATCTCACGCTCTTCATCACCAAAATAGCCAAAGTTTATGGAAGCAGTTTCACCTTACCAGGGAAGCTGCTAGGCAAATTGTCGCTTATGTCCTGAATTTCATTCTGTCCCTCAATGTGGAGTCAATCCACATGGACTAATGCCCAATCAATTGTGGCAGATGGATGTAACTCACATCCCGGAGTTTGGAAAACTAAAATATATTCATGTGTCCATAGATACTTACTCAGGTTTTCTTATGGCTACCATTCAAACGGAGAAGCTACTAAACATGTTATAGCACACTGCATTAAATGTTTTGCTGTAGCAGGTTTAGCATCTATCATAAAAACAGACAATGGCACAGGCTACACTAGTCAAACTTTCCAACGTTTCTGTGCTCAATTATCCATTGAATATAAAACAGGCATACCTTACAATCCACAAGGGCAAGGGATTGTTGA
Source organism: Eospalax fontanierii (assembly GCA_035773235.1). NCBI lineage: Eukaryota > Metazoa > Chordata > Mammalia > Rodentia > Spalacidae > Eospalax > Eospalax fontanierii. The sequence continues at coordinate 2,228,940 of CM069524.1, read as the reverse complement.
ACGTGCCCATGGAGCTTTAAAAACTCAATTACAAAAAATAAAAAAGGGGGAGTTATATCCCAGATCGCCACAGAACTCTTTGAATCATGTTCTTTTTATTTTGAATTTTTTAAATGTGGATGCTTTTGGTCTTTCTCCTGCAGATAGGTTGTGGCATCCTAAGACTTTAGATACCTATGCACAAGTGAAATGGAAGGATCCGATTGATGGGAAATGGAATGGCCCAGACCCGGTACTAATATGGGGAAGAGGGCATGTTTGTGTCTTTCTGCAGGATGCTGAAAATGCCAGGTGGCTGCCAGAAAGGCTGGTCTGGTTCGCAGGAACTGAACGAGGAAAGAGTGACATTGCTGTTGCTGTGGAATCCGTTCCTGATGACACACAGAGAACTTTATTGGACTTACGTAATAAATACAACTATGCTGCATCCAGCCATATGAGAAGAAAAGGAGATTGCAGCAATAGTGAATGATACTCACCTATCAAGACATCATTATATGAGAAGAACAACAGTAAATCGGGATTCTACTGCAGGGAATGCTGATGAATGAGAAAAAGGACTAAGTGCAGGACTTTGGTGATCAGATGGCAGTTTCCCACAGACTTATATAGGGAAACAGGCAGCAGCCATGGACAAAGTTAAGAACGTATGATAGCTTGCCTAAGTTAACCCTATATATACTTTTGATTGGACAGTTTAAATATCGCTCATAATGGTACTAGGTTTGATGTTTTCTGTGTTCAATGTATTTCTTGTGTTTTTAATGTAACTTGGTTAATGGCATTTCAGTTGTTCCCATGGGGGAATGAAAGTTATGGTATCTTAGCAATTTTCATTTATTATGATTTCTGTGTATGTTACAAAACCTTAGTATGTGGTTTGAGGATTATAAATGTTGCAAGGTTTGGCATAATGAACATATATCTTTAGATTTGGTCCATTTACACTGGGAATATGTTAACTGTAAAAAATAGTCATTTGACTTTGATGCAGCAGAAACTGCTGCTGATTCATTAGATAAGCTAAAAGCCTCTTTGCCTTCAGGGTCTTCTTTGACCTCAGATCAGGAAATACTATAATCTTGGGTCTAGTATTCTCCTTAGAATTTGCATACTCCTTCCATAGGTGACGTATATCCTCAGCACATTCTGGGATGTTACAGCTGACGTGCACAGTGTTCGGCTCTGAACTCTATCATGAGTAGAGTTGCCCCTTGCAGGAGAGGCTGGCAGCCAAAGATGGGAAACTTTCTCTCGAACTAAGCTGACAGGGCATGGGTGATACGCATTCATGTGTCAATGACGGGTAAGGCTTATGCTTCGGAGAGGATGACCTAAGACAGGCACAGTCTTCTGCACCATAATCAGAAAGGTTATGGTGTGTTTAGAAAATAAAAAAGGGGGAGATGCCAGGAGCCATTTGCCTGCCTTGAACTATGCCCTAGTTTTGGGTTAGGCAGAAGTCAATCTCGTGCACAGAAGTGCTGTTTGTTGGAAGTGGGAATTTTCATTATGCAAATGATTTACACCTGAGAAGTTTATTCTACACCCAAAACTGAGGTCACCTGAAGATCTCTGAAGAAAGCCAATCACATCTTAAGTTATTTTGCCTGTGTTAGTATTGTTTTTGAACATCTGACCCATTGTTTTGCTCACTTCACAGTATAAATAGGGGAGACTTAATAAAGGCAAGCTGCTTCAGTGTGACTGACAGCCCTGCTGAGTCTGTCCCTTTGTTTTCTCTCTCTCTACATTTTCTCATCCTCACTCCCCGCTTCGGGTGCAGTTCGATTTCTGCTGGCGGGCTCCCACAAGTTGCATTCTAGAATACTGGGCACTGAATATCATATCATTTTACTTTCCCAGTAATTTCCAGGCCATTTTCCCCTAGCTTGCATTGTGACTATTTGGTGGGGCACATCCCACATACAAGGATATCAAGGTCACTACATGACATGGCTAGCAGGACAGGCTCTCTGTGCCCATTGCGGCCACCACAGCCACATGTGTAAGCAGACGTAGAGCTGAACTCACCCTTCCAAATTTCTCTGGAATGAGATACTAGGAGCCAGTGTGCATAACCACACGCCATATGTGGCACCAAAAACCAAGGGTGTGCAATCATCCCCGGAGCAAAGTAGGAAAATGTCACCACAGCTGCTGTCATCCCAGCATCCACCTATCCAGGAAGGAAAAATATCTGTGGCTCATGCACCAGCTTCTACTCAGTCTGCCCTGCAGGATGGTGCGAGGCTGCAGCTTTCTTTTGTGATGCTGTCCTAATACTCACTGCTGAGAAATGGCTTAGGTGGAAGGGTTGGGCAGAAGGAAGGAGAGGAGCCTCTGGGGGTCAGAGAGCTATTGGGAAGCAGTGAGCCTTTGGCTGCACAGGGAATAAAGCCCATGTTCCACCTGCTGTGCTGTCACTAGCTAATTGGGTATCATATGACATGGTGATTCTCACTTTTCCAGACAACCTGCTCCTACATGCCATCCCCCCATGCCCTTGAAGCACATGGCCTAAGGTCAGCAGGAAGTGATCACAAAATGAAAGCCAAATGCTCACAGAGCGGAGAGCAGGTCAGAAAACTCGCTAACACACTCGGCTGCCAGCAGCCTTGCCTCCAGCCACACGCACACCCCTGCCAAATGCTCTCCTGGATGGAAAGACAGGCTGCCTCTCCTCCATCCCTGCCGACAGTGACAGCGGCTCCGGGCCTGCTTTCTAGTGCATTCAAATGGAGGAGTTGTGACCTGGAGATTAATTGACAGTACTTCAAAAATTGCTTAGCATGCTTATATATTTGCCTGGTTTAGTAGTACATATCCAAGAGTGTGTGTTCTCACTCTGATTGCTTCTCTTCCTCCTTCAGCCACAAGCAGAACACACATGCATGCATGTGCTCACATATATGAGTGCAGACATGACCACATGCATGCACACCTATGAGTGTATGGAGAGGTGTTCGCGCATGTACCCACATGCTTTCATGTGCATATATATATACATATATATATATACTCCCACATACACACATACATTGCAGACATGCTCACATGCACCTGTACACCCTTGTGTGTGTATAGTTGCATGCATGCAGACGTTCACACTTACCCATGCATCATGTGCTGACACATTGTGTACACATGCTCACATGCATCCATGCATCCATGCAGGCATATTCACACTCATGCACCGTTTGCTAGCACACATGCTCACACGCACCCATGTTTCCATGTGCACACACAGATTTACTTCATTCTTTTTTGATAGACAGATCAAGGAATGGAATCTGCAAGTTTCTTTTTGAAATGGAAAACTATCTTCTTAGAGTATTTGGTGTGGGAAAACAAATCCTTATTTGATCTTCTTAAGCTAAGGAAAGCAAGCCCACCCTGGGTGCCGACGACGGGATGCACCCTGGGCGTTAGTATTTTGTTGAATTCTCACAATGCCTCTCTAAATCCCTCGGAGGATGGGGATTTAAGACTCAGGAAACTATTTTAAGGAGAAAATAAAAAATTCAGAGCCAGCTCGTGTTATGTCAAAGGCTGTGCTTTAACAAGTGCACGGCACACTGCCCAGCTGCCACAAAAGCACAACTGCGGATTTCACTGAGGGATTCTGACTTTACAGAAAGAAAGCCAGTGTGCTATCCTTCTGCAGCAGGAATGACGTAGGTGTCAGTGAGGGTTTGTGACTATCAGTGTCTGACCATTGCTCTGGAGGAAGGCCCTGCAATGCCAGTACGAAGGCAGGATGAGTGGTCTGGGGATGGTTCAGTACAGGCATGGGGACCTGCGCTCCAGCCTAGCACTCACATAAAAAGCCAAGCATGGTGGCACACACTTGTAATCCCAGTGCTGGAGAGGCAGAGACAGACAGACCCCTGGGTCTTTCTGACCAGTCAGTCTGTCCTAATGGATGAGCTCCGGGTCAGTGACAGACCCTATCTTAAAAGATAAGGCGATGGCTCCTAAGGAATGACACCTTAATACACTCACACACATATGCACCTACTCACACAGTGCATCTCAGCACACACATGTCCACACACATTTTTAAAAAGCAGATGAACTCTGAGCACTAGGGCAGTGACACTAGGAAGCCAGGCCCATGCACTCCTGTGTCTGTGGAAGGCACCTCCCAACAGTCTCTACAAGTGACCAGTCCCAGCTCAAGGCACCTTCTTCCCCGCACAGGCCTCTAAAGATGGGGTCACTGAGCATTGCCAGCTGTTCTACAGTTGACAACATATCACGGCTGCACTCACGGCTGCATCTTCCTGGAATGTCCCAGCAAGTTGGAACCAATGGGAGGATGCTGGTCTCCAGGGTCAACACTGGAGAGTCGGGTGGCGACTGCTAGCAGTCATGCTCTGCCTCACGGACAGAATGAGAATAAAGATGACTCAGAGGAGAGCAGAGCATTACAGAGATGAGACAGTCCTGATAGGTCCGAGGACTGGGTCAGGCACCTACCGTTGTCCCCCCCGACCCTGCCTCCAGTGTGGCTCCAGAGCTAACACAGCCATTGGCCAAAGCCTGTGGCTTGGCTCCTACAACCAAGTTGCCCAGGGATCTTCTTCAAATGCCCTCTGCTTCTACCCACCAATACCCGCTGTGTCCCCTCAGACCTGGCCTTCTGTTCTGGTCCTGTAGTTCCTACAAAGTTCTCCAAACCTCAAAGCTATCAAGATCATTCAGAGTACAACCTGTCTTCTAATGAAATCACAAATTCTATTTGAGCTCCAGTGCTTAGTACAGTCCTGGGTCCCAAGGAAGTGCAGGCACCCAGTACTACATTTAACAGTGATGTGCTAAGTGACAGCCACATCCTAGCATGATACTCCCACTGGTACTGAGCACTAATTCTAGAGTGATACTTACTAGTACTGAGCACTGTGTCCCCTCTGCTACTAAGCATCAGACATGGTCAGCACTGTGCCCCCCTGAGCACCAGCCCCAGCTAGCACAGTTCTCCTCTGGTACTGAACACCAGCAATTGTCCGGTACCTTGCTCCTACTAGTACTGAACACCAGCTATAGTTAGGTACTGTGTTCCATCACGGTACTGAGCATCAACTACGTCTGGATACTGTGCCCCACTGAGTACAAACCAGGTACCAAGTTCCCACCAGGGAGCCATGAGGAAGAAGACACAGTTCTTGGGGAACTGACAGTCAAGGGGACAGACTTTGGAGCAAACCTAGTCTTCAAAGTCATTATGAATAACTGACTGGAAAATAGATAGAGCTCACGTGACAGACTGAGGTAGATGGTAGGTCACGCAGGGTTCCTGGATCTGGGAAGACAATGGGCATGGAGGTAGCTTGGCTTGGCTGGGCTGCTGTTGTCCCTTGTCCCTAGCCCCATGACTCCCTGAGGACATGAAGCCCAAGGCTGCTCGGGCCTCATGTGGAATGATGCCAAACTCACACATAATCAATACACACGCTCCTGTCTGCTTCAAACCACCACGGGACTGATTCAAACCTAACGCGGCGTTCATACTATGGAAACCTTTCTTTTGCCATATTATTAAGGAACAGCAACAAAGCAACAGGTCTATACATGTTCAGCATAAACACAGTTTCTAAAAATCTACACTTGATTGAATCCATGGATGCAGAAACCATGGGAGGGTCAACTGAATGTACAGAACAAGACAGAGGAGAGCACAGAGCGAGGCATGACAGGAATCAGAGAGAGGTCAGAATCCCATCTTTAGAGAATAAGTCATCGATAATGGCACTGCGAGCCATTCTCTTCTTGCTTCGCATTGTACGTGGTGAGGGTGTGTCCCTCAAAGTCTCCTAAACTGGAAGCTGGATCCCTAGTTGGGGTGGGTGTTGGGAGCTGGCAGGACCATTAAGAGATGGGCGTGGCAGGAGGTGACCAGCTCATTGGCCATGCTGCCCTTGGAAGGAGTCAGTGTTGGTCTCCTGGAGTGAAGAAGCTTTCCTGGAGTTAGCTCTCTAAAAGAAGGGTGTTGTAAACAGCAGGCCTGGCCCCTGTCCCTCTCCAATATTCTTCTGATCCCACAGTGTGATCTCTTCCCCATTGCAAAGCCACATGCCACCAGACCCTCACCAGAGGCTGAACTCAAAGGGCTCAAGGTCACTTGGATTCTATCTTCCAAAACCATGAGTCAGACAGACCATCTTCAAATACCGCCCACCCTCGGGTACATCAACAACACAACATAAACTGGATGTTGCTTTGTCAGCTGGACAAAAGAGCCATGGAATCAGAATGAAACTGCTTTATGTGTGAACTACACAGACCCTCCCCACCTCTGCCAGGCTGTGACAAACGCCAAACGAGCTAGCCAGAGTCACAACCACAGTCAAGTGACTCTTCCACCCAGGAGGAAGGGAGAGTTGGAATGACAAGAATCCAGAGTCTGAGAGAGAATGGCAAGTCCCAGCCAGTGGATGCCACCTACTTCCAGAACACGTGGACAGCTGGCTCAACTTGAGGCTCTGTTCAGTGTCTCACCCCACAATGCCCAGGAACTGGAATGGCCTGACAGACTTGGGTATGTAAGAAACTTCCATTATGACAGCTAAGACACATGTAAGTTTAACATCCATGTTACATCATAAACCAAAGACTACAGGCTAGCTAAAGTGCTTACCATGCAAGCATAAAGATCTGAGTGCAGATCCCCGGCACCCAGGTAAGAGGCCAAGCACAGTAACATACACTTGTAATCCCAGTGCTAGGAAGGCAGAGACAAGTAGTCCTAGGGCTCACTGGCTAGCATTCCAGCCAAAATGGTGAGCCTCAGGTTCTGTGGGAGACTCTGCCTGAAAAAAATGTGAAGATTGATTAAGGAAGACATCTGCCGTCGACCTCTGGCCTGCACACACACACACACACACACACACACACACACAACACATACAAAAACTAAACTGACATACACCACACACACATATACACAAATACACACACAAAGACTAAACTGATATAATAGTCCACATGCGCCTTGAAAAGTAAGACCCCGTAGGTACAGTTCTGTACCCTGCTGGCTCCCCTGTCTGACGCTGCTGTCTGATGGGCATGGCAGAGCCAAAGACGCAGATCAGCTGGGAAGCAGAAGATGATGTCAGTGTGATCCCCGCATTGCACCCGAGCAGGCCATGGTCCCGCTGCAAGAGAGAACGAGAGCAGCTATGTGGGGCAGAGTCTCATGTTCAGTCTCTGACTTTAGAAATCACATTTGGGCATTCAAGAAGCAGAGGCAGGTAGATCTCCATGAGATCGAGGCCAACTAGTCTACATAGTGAGTACTGGGCCAGCTGTGGCTACATGGATACTCTGTTTCAAAAAGACCAAAGAAACAAAAGAAAAAGAATAAAAGAAACCATATTGGGGATTGGGCTAATGTGGAAACTGAACAACACACAATAACCTGCAATATTCCATCAGCTTACACAGGGGCCTTCTCTTCTCCCTTCGTCCTTTCCTTTTTCCTTTCTTCATTCCTCCCCTCTCTTTCTCCCTCCCTCCCACTCTGAAGAGCACAGGTCCATGAGAATTTAAAAATAGCCTGACATGGATTTCAAGCAGAGTAACTAAGTGAGTCCATTTTCCATGCCTTTCATTTTACATTATGCGCTGGATGTCTGGAAACATGCCGCATAAATGAGGAGGATGCAACATTTAAATCTAATTTTCACAAATTGGGTCCTAAGGCAGAACAGTGTAAATGCATTTACACAGAGAATCCTGCCTGCAAATCGATACTGGCAGACCAGTGTCTGTTGGCTCCTGCGGTGGCCTGGCCTGGGCTGGGTTTACCAAGCCACAGAAACCAATTCACTGACTCGGCAGGTTTCTGCTGAGCCCCTGCTGCGTGCCAGGTGGCATTCCTGTGCCCCCAGTGTCCATGTGCTTGTAAGTTCATGGCCCTGAGGACCTTATGAACCAATGAGGGACTTGCAAGGTTGAGAGGTCTTTACCACAGCAGAGAGAAGGCAGGGGAGGGGCAGGGATGGAGAACCCAGCACTGCCCCGCAAAGCAGTCTCGTGGAGGTAGAGGGCAGGGGGAGGGACCAGTTAGACTGAGTCCTACACAAGGAGGGCAACAGGGATGGTAACAAAAAAGGATCAGGGGTCAAGAGCTCGTACACAGGAGCCACGGAACAGAGGGTGTGTGTGCATGTGTGAGTATGCACATGTGTGTGTGTGTGTGTGTGTGTGTGTAAATACAAATGTCCAGGCTGACTGAGTAATGTATGGAAGGAAAGAGGGGCTGAGGAAAGCAGTGAGAAATGGTGGATAGAGGGTACACCAGGACCACTATGTGGGAGTGAGACTCCCCAACACACAGGGTTTCCAGAGGGAGAGTGGATATTCAGCTCCTAGGCAGAGTAGATTGCTGGTGAGCCGGACTTGCTAGGAGAGGATCTGCTGAGCATCACGAAGTGCAGTGGAGCAGGAGATCAAGCCCTGACAGCGTGTGGAAGGTGCACGTGTGGTTTCAGCTTGACACGCCTGAATGTGGCCAGAATCACAGTTGCCCCTGAGTGACTCTGGTCCTCACAGTTTCTCAGCAAACTGCAAACAGATGAAACTACAACAGAGGCACTCAGAGCTTTACAACCTGCCCTGGGCTCAGGAGCAAACCTGACTCTGACATCACAGATAAGCAAGGTGCATGCTACTACGAGGAAGTCACTCCTGTTCTAACCAGTACACCTGCCCTTGTGACCAAGTCCCAGGACCCACTGATCTTGCAGCATTCCCGAGACCATGTGCCTATATGGTCTGCAGATGAGTCCTGTATCTATCTGCCTCTGTCTTCAATCTCACAGTTCGTTAGATCCAGTCCTCACACACTGGGACAAAAATCACATAACAGGTGGTTCATATGAAAACTAGTCCTAGTTAAACAGGCTGTAGCATTAGACTGGACTCATCCAGACACTCAGCAATTACTTACAACAATAGTGGATAAGTACGCGTTTCCCCTGCGGCTAAGGGCATGCCAGAGGCTTGTGAAAGATGATACTGCTACTTGCTAAATAGAATGGACACAGGAAAACATGGGTGACCTGACCTGACATTCCAGGAGCAGAGATGGGGAAAGGTGTCGCTAACTATGCAGTACAGCAGATGCTAAGGATGACACTGTGGGGAGGGGGGGGGGGCAAGCCAGGGACTGAAATGACACAAACAGTGAAACAGGCGCTCTCTCTCTCTCTCTCTCTCTCTCTCTCTCTCTCGCACACTGGCACAGCCAATCAGCAGAGCAAAATGAAGACCACAAAAAGTTTAGGGAGGAGAGAAGGCCAGCATGATAGGTGTGTGCTTCAGCATCTGTATCAGTCACGTTCCTCCCCGCTCTGACCAAATATGTAACCAGAAGCAATGTCTGGGCGGAAGGATTTATTTTGGCCCATGGTTTAAAAGGGTAGTGTCCATTACAATGGGGCAGCACGGAGAGTTAGTTCATGGCCTGGGGGGGAGGGAGGGCAGGGACTCCTCCCATCTCAGTAGACCAGGAAGCAGAGGAAAAGGAATGCTGGCAATCATCTGGCTTTCTCCTTTTCCCCCTTTTATTCAGTCTGGAACCCCAGTCCCTGGAATGGTACTGGCCAGACTCAGCTAAGCCTCTCTGGAAACACGTTCACAGAAACTCCCAGAGGAGTATCTCCCAGGAGACTCCAGATCAATCAAGTTAACAATGAAGGTTAGCCACCACAGACTCCAAGCAGGGTTGCCCCATAGAAAGTGGCCTGTGAGCATGGAATTCAGAGTGGCGGAGGGTGCAGATGCCGCCTGGGTCTGCGTGTCTGACTGAAGCGGAGAGCAGAAGCCATTTGGAGTGAATATAATCACTCCTCACTGAACTACAATGTCACAGACGTAGCAGCTTCAAAGGATAAAATTACTGTCACCTGATTGGAAGTCCAGCACTGCAGGCTCAGCTGGCTCCATTTGCAATCTCCCAGTCGGAAACGAGGGTACACACAGGGCTCTGGGTTCGAGCTGGGTCCATGCAGGTTGCTGGCAGAATGCAGTTCCTCCTTAAGCTGAGGTCCCAGCCTCCTAGCTTTGCCCTCAGCTTCCTTCTGACCATGCGCTGCCAGCACCCCCTGGCTCACCACCCACTTTCCTCCATCTCCAAAGCCACCACTCCCATCAGAGCCTGTATGCAAGGTTACTCCGGTATGCAAGGGCGGATCCTAGAGATTAGCGTGGACGTCCTAGGGGTCATTGTTTGGCCTTCTACACCAGGCACGGAGGGAGAAAAGAAAAGGCAGCTGCAGACAGAATCCCAAGAAATAAAAACTTTAAAAGATGAATTTATAAGTTACTTTTCTCACTGCTGTGGCAAAATACCTGATAAAGGCAACTTAGGAAGGAAGGGTTGATGTGGGCTCCTGGTTTGGTGGGGAAGGTATGGCGGCAGAGCCTGAGGCAGCTGGTCACACCGCAGCCGCCATCAGGAAGCAGAGACAGATGGAGAGATGGCCAATGATCCTCAGTTACTTTCTCCTTTTTATTCAGTCCAGGACTCTAGTCCATGGGATGATGCTATCCACATGGTGAGTCTTTCCACCTAAGTTAACACAGTCTAGAAGCCCTCTCAAGGACACGCTCAAGGGCTTGTCTCCTAGGTGATTCTAGACTCTGTCAAACTTATTTTTTAAGGTTTTTGGAAAATGTATTTATTTTTATTTTATATATAGTATATGGGTGTTTTTCATGCTTGTGTGTAAGTGCACCACATTCATACAATGCCCCAGGAGGCCAGAAGAGAGGGCCAGACCCCCGGAACTGGAGTTACAGATGGCTGTTAGTCACCATGTGGGTGCTGGGAACCAAACCTGGGTCCTCTGCAAGAGCAGCCGGAGCTCTTAACTGCTGAGCCATCTCTTCAATCACTGTGTCAAATTCTTTGCTATTAACCATCACAATGGGTAAAGATGAAGCCAGCAACAATAGAGACAGTGATGACCAGCAAAGCATGCAGGAGGGGCATCTCCCCAGCCAATGGAGAGTAAGTATCCCAAAGCCAGCAACAGACCCAGAGGCTGGCCTAGAGAGTTGGGGAAGGGTCATCCAGTGTTACAATACAAAAGATTGTCGGGGAGCCTGTGGAGATGGCTCTGTGGATAAGAGGAGGACCTGAGCTCAGGTCTTCAGCATCTATGTAAAAGGGGGTCAATGCTGGGGTTAAAGACGGATGGAACCAGTCAGCCAGTCTAGCCTAAACAGTGAGTTTCAGGTTCAGTGAGAGGCCCTATCTCAAACAATAAGGTGGAGAGCAATAGAGGAAGAGAGTCACCAGCCTCCTCTGGCCTCCACATGTGCATGTATGGACATGTGTACCTGCATATACACTATATATTCACACCACGCACACACACACACACACACACACACACACACACACACACAGTACACAGAAAGATGGATGGTTGGGGCTGGGAAGATGTTTGCACAAGCATGAAAACCTGGGTTCAGATTCTCAGTACCCACATACAGCTGAGCAAGCAGTACGCATATGTAGCCTCAGCACTGTGGTGGGGGAGTGTGCAGTTGGATCCCCGGAGCTCATTGGCCAACAAGTCTATCTGCCCTAGTTTGCCTTCCATGTGATGATAAAACACTGACCAAAACCAGCTTGGGTTGGTTACAATTTACAGTCCATCATCAAGAGAAGCCAGGGCGGGAATCTGGAGGCAGGAACTGAAGCAGAGATCACGGAGGAGCAGGGCTTCCTGGTCTGCTTCCTCTGGCTTGTTCAGGTACCTTTCTTATAGACTCAGACCGACCTGCCTAGAGATGGAATCTCCCACAGTGGACTGGGCTCTTCTACATCAACTGGTAATCAACAAATCAACATGCCCACAGGCCAGTCTGACAAGCCAAACCCCCCCCACCCCGCCCCATTGAGACTCTCTTTCCTGTAACTGTGGGCTATGTCAAGTAGACAGCTAAAGCCAACTGGGAGACTATCTGAATTGGTGAGCCCTAGGTTCAGGGAACGATGTAGACACCAGCAGAGCAGACATGAGCCTGCTTTCAAAACGCTCAGCCTGACCTTCATCCTCATGAGCCCCCTCCTGCTGGAGAAAACCAAATTTCTTGAATACCAAAAGCAGAAAGCCAAGCCTTCCCCCTCAGTCCACTGAGATGAAGTCCGCCTGGTAACCAAAAGTACTCAATACCAACAGAAAATCTAGTCTCCAGCCCCTCAGGGGCCTGGTATTTGTTTTAAGTATTTAAAATGCATTAGGCTTGACACCAGAGTGGCTAATAAGTTAATGTCCCAGGTATTGAGGAGGAGGTAAGTATAAAATTATTGGCTTAAAATGATCCCACTGAAACCATTTCTTATAACAAGATCATAAAATGTATTTTCCCAGCGAGCCATATATAAATGGCTCCACTATATAATAAAATGGGGATACAGGCTTAATGGAAGACTGAGCCTGTTAGACTGTAGATTAAGGAGCAATTTCTGCCTAACACTACCATGTCCGGGGAACTGCAGAGTCCGCTGGCTAATATTCTCCCAGAGATAAGTGTGCCATTTCAGGCTATTATAGGGACACGTGAGCAATATGGGGCTAGCTGATGATGCCCTCGACCCATAAGGAGAGAAATGGGAGTGCAAGGTTAAGTTTTGATTCCTCAGATAGAAAGCTGTGTTACCTACCTTAGAATCCCATGATGGGTCAAAGAGAGAGTTCATCCAAGGGATGGTGACAGTACATTCATTTGTGCTTTGCTTTTGTTTTTCAGTTTAGTTTTGAGATGGGGATTCATGTATGTAGCCCAGGCTGGCATGGGATTTGATATGTATATAGCCAAGGATGATCTTGAACTTCTGATATCCCTAACTGTACTTCCTAAGTGCTGGGGATACAGCATGTACCACACATCCAACTTACACAGTGCTGGGGATGGATCCCAAAGCTTTGTGCCTGCTAGACAAGCATTCCACCAACAGAGCTACATCGCTAGCCCCATTTTGTTTAAAGACGAAATGAGAGTTGATGACATTCCTATTGATTTGATCTTAATTGCAGGTATCGAGGTTCAGAGACCTGTAGGCAGTGACTGTCCTAGTCAGCTTTGTCACCTGAGAAGGGCTTCAATTGAGGGATTTTCTTGATCATACTGACCTGGGGGCATGTCTGTGGGGGCTTGTCTTCATTGCTAATTGATGTAAGAAGGCCCAGCCCACTGTGGGCACACTATTCCCTGGGCAGGTGGGCCTGTATCAGAAAAGTAGCTGAACATGAGCCTGTGCACAAGTCAGTAAATGGTATTCCTCTGTAGTTTCTGCTTCCCTTTCTGCTTGAGTCCTGCCCTGACTTCCCTCAATGATGAACTGCAGCTCGGAAGTATAAGCTAAATAAACCTTCTCTTCCCCTTAGTTGTCCTTGGTCAGAGTGCTCTAACACAGCAACAGAAAGTAAACTAGAATAACTGGCATCATACAGTCACACGTTCAACCAGTGCCTGGATCTTTAGGCTGATTAGTCCTTACACAGACCCAGTAACTCATTTCTCTGCCAGTTTCTACTCTAGCACTTTAACTATGCTGCCTTTTGGGCATCTGCCTTCTACCAGTAAAACCATCTAACCACAGCTCTAGGACAGGAACCCAAGGCAGTTATTATATGGTCTTCTATTGTCAGTAAGTAGATGCTCCCACACATAGCTGCAGGTGGCCTCGGGTATGTTTTCTACACAGCGACATGCCCCTTCTCTGGGTCATCTCAGCTGGACAGGGGCAAGGCTTCCCTAAGTGTCAGCCTATAGGAGACCATGGGACTAAGAATGGGATCCAGTGGGGGCCAAGTGCTAGGATGAGCCACTGGGGTAGGTGTAGGTGTGGGGTAATGATGCTGCGGTTGGTGTCCAAGACAATGAACCCCATGACACCTAATCTGAAGAGACACAAATGAACTCCTGACCAACCAGGGTCAACTGAGTTGCAAGAACACACCTCAGGAGTCAGCCCAGAGAGCTTCTAGGAGCTTGACTGGGACTACCTTCCCCCATGGGGACACATTTCACCTTTTTCCAAGGGGACTCCCCCTGGGCTAGGACTGACATCTCCTACTGCAGCTTAATTATACTGAGAACAACACAGAAATAGTACCACTGCTAGACGGGAGGAAGCTGTAGAGTTCTTACCCCAAGTACAGTCACGCCTCATATGCACATAACTTCCATACATGCACTGGGATGTCCTACCTGAATGTTTCACACCCAAAAAGTTCTGGAAAATTCTTCACTGCATGTGTACTCTATTAAACACTGTGCACAGTACATTTAGACATACTTTCGAATAGTAAGTCAGAATGAACCCTCCTCCTGTAAGTTGCAGAGCAAAGAAAAAAGTGACGAATGCATGCTCTTAATCTATGTCTGAACCCAGAACCCATGTAGTTACAGGAGCATCTGTGGGCTGTGCTGGCCTCCCGAGGCTGCCAGGCTGAACCAGCGCACGGACACAGCTGTTTGAGTGTTCCATGCCCTTCCTCACCCAGGCTTACAGATTGTGTCTTCCATGTCACCTGCTGTTCTAGTTTCATTTCTGCTGCTGTGACAAATTCCCTGACCAAAAGCAACGCAGAGAAGGAAAGGGTTTATTCAGCTTCCAATTTATCTGTGGAATTTATCTGTGAGAGTTTAGTGTTTCTAGTGCAATTCATGTTTCTTAACTTTTTTCTTTTTCTTTCATTTATTGTGCGTGTTAGTACATTTCTGTCTCTGTGAAGTCACTGGAAGGAGGAGAGGGGCTTTTTGGCTCGTGGTTTTGAGTTCATCATGGTATGGAGGGCATAGTGGAGGGAATGGCTCATGAGGGCCACATATTGGGAGCTTGTGTGGAGCAGGAAGCTCCCAGACTACCGTGCTGGATCCCTCGGCCGGCAGTTCCGTCTTCTGTCACCCAAATACCTAGCCAGGTCAGCAACGGGTTTCAGCAGCCCTGCCTTCTTGGCCAAATGCTCTTTAAATAAAACAAGACCCAGGGAAACAGCACACTTAGATAGAAAACAGATAACTTAGCCAGAAGGCTCAGAAACTGGGACCTGGAGAGTCAGAAGGAGCTCTCCTCAGAGGACATGAAAAAGAATGGGTGGTGTGTGGGCTTTCAAAACGATATTCCCAGATTCAAGAGAAAGTCAGGTTTTCCCTCTACGGCCTTCTTTCATTCCATGAGCTTCTACCCCTCCCAGAGCCCCTGTCCTATGCCTTGAGCTCCTTGGGCTTCATGGCTTGAATCAGCTGCAGAACAGTCTCCAAAGGCCTTCTGCTTGCTTGTCCTGAGCACTTTCCCCTCAGAGCCTCTGACAAGCTTGTGACTTAGACATTTTAGAGAAGGCCTGTCTTTGCTTGAAGCTAATGAGTGCTTCATGGTGGGGCAGTGGCACCCAGGGCTCATGAGACCTGGAAAGATAAGCTCCATAGTGGGCAGGGACAGCAACATGAATGATTTCAGTCAGGAGCTAAAAGCGCATTCTTTGGGCTGTGAGACTGCTTGATGGAGACAACCTGGAGACAGGATTTCCACATTTTGTCTGGCATCAGGAAGGCAAGGAGCAGGGTGACAGGAACAATGGCATTCCACCACAAGGCCACAACCCCCCTATGGAGGATCCTTGGGCAGGCAACAACCAGTCACAGCCAGTCAGTGTCCTTTACACAGGCCTTGTTATATTTAAAGTCCTCCTGTGCGGGTGTGGTGGCCCACATTTGTCATCCCAGCCCTAGGGAGGCTGAGGCCAAAGAATTGAAGAGTTCAAGGTTAGCCTGGGTTATATAGTGAGTTCCAAGACACTCTGGGCTACAGAGTGAGTCTCGGTCTCAATAATAAAAGAAAATTCTTACTTGAAATAGAATAGAAAATAAAGCAATAGATCCTATCCTCCAATGGGCAAGAACAGCATCCTGACATGGAACATTTATTAAGTGTTTGTGTTAGTAACTTTTCTCTTTGCTATGACAAAATACTGAACAAAAGTAATTTAGGGGAAGAAGGGTTTATTTTGGCTCACAACTCAAGGATGCAGTCCGTCATGGTGGGGAAGGCACAGCAGCCAGAGTGTGTGAGGCAGCTGCTCACATGACACCCCCACTCAGGAAGCAGAGAGAGTTGAACGCTGGTGCTCAGCTCACTTTCTCCCTTTTATTCAGTCCAGGACTCCAGCCCCGGGGATGATGGCACCTGCTTCAATTAACCTAATCTAGAAACTTCCTCAAAGACATGCTTAGAGGTCTGTTTCCATGGTGAGTCTAAATTCTACCAAATTAACCGTTAAGATGAGCCATCACAGCACTCTGTGGCACTCTGTATGTGCCTGGCCCTCCAGCTTTAATGTCTGAGAGCAAGAGTGAAGTCTGTGCTTCATTCTTTTCTGCACCATCCAGGTTCCTTCACTTAAGAGGTATTCTCTAGGCTAAAGAACAGTTCAGTGTGTAAAGGCACTTGCTGCCAAGTCTGACAATCCAGGTTCAACCCTCTGAACCCACAGTAGAAGGAGAGAACGGACTCTAGAAAATTGTCCTCTGACCTCCACATGCACTCTTGGCAGGTATACACTTGCACACACTCACACATACAATAATAATTGTGATGATGATCATAAGTAAAAATTCAAAGCAAATAGGTATTTTCCCTTAAGTTACCTGAATAAACACAGAGTGGACCACTAGTGAGATTGCAGAATAAATCTCAGCAGTAGCTCCCTAATCCAGAGAGCACACTTTCACACAGGGTGTTGTGGCCATAGACCCAACAGAGCCACTGAAGGATTCCTAGACTAAGCAGGTAAGGCCCAGCCCAATACTGAACACAAAGTTAAGGGGAGAGACTTGGAACTAGCCCATGTGCTCAGAAATAGGGGTTCAGCCAGCTGCAGGTGCCGAGGCAGCCAGAGTCACCCATGCCAACCAGTCCAAACTGAACCAGCTCCTAGATTCCTCTCCACCCTCTGCTTCTCAGCAATCCAGTCCCAAAACTTTGGGACTTTAGCAGGTTGTCCTTGCTATCGATCACCACCTTACTACTCCAAGTATCGGGCACAGTTCTGGGCATATTCACGCCATGACTGGAGCACAGTGAAAGACTCCCTGGGAACAGAAAGTGTTGGTGATACCAGCAGGTAGATGAGGATCTGTGGGGGTGCCTGGCTTCACAAATACGCCAAAGTACATGCTTCAGGAGTGACAGAGGTCCCCCAGCTCCTGGGGTATTAACTATGAGAGCAGGACAGAACTGAGATTCAGAATGTGATCAAGTGCCAGCTACTTCAACTACAACACACTGAAGCAGCATGGGATGCAAACCTGTCCACTGGATAAACAAATAACCTAGCAATTATGTCCTTGAATGTTCTTAACCTAGACCTGTGCAGAAATGCAGCATGCTTAGGTCAGATTGGTTGTATTCATGTAAATGGAAACCATGTGGACCCTGTCATAGTGAGGCTGGACACTCAAAGGGGAGAGGAGAATGCTGAGCCCTCTGTGTCAGGGAAAGGAAGATCTCCTTTGTAACTGGAGAAAGGTAAGTAGGAAGCACCCTCCACAGACTGTCCAGTCTCCAAAGTTTCATGAGTTGGTTGAGAAGAGACTGTAGAATTCTAAGTGAGAATTCCAGGAAGCAGACAGATTCCCGAGAAATATGCACAAAGCCACGAAGACCGTGCTGCCTCTCCTAGGGAGAACCCGGGTCCTCCAGTGCAGCCTTGCTTAAAGAGGTCACGGCTGGAGCTTGAGAACTGAGTTTGTACTGGAACCCTCTAGATTTAATGATTGGATAAATCTCTGCTCTGCCTTTAAGGCCCCAAAGCTTCCTCTCTTTGTTTCTGCAGCTCTCTCTCACTGCTATTTGAGGACCCTTCCTGCCCAGCCCTTCCTTCAGCCCAGTCTCCTAACACTTGATTTAAAAGTATCCAATGAAACTCCAATTTATATGCATGCTGGACCAGGTACAGATAGGACAGCCTGGGGCCAGTCATCAAAAGGCTGCAAGTCTCAGGCCAACTTGTAAGATCAGCCCACCTTGTGCCTTGAGGACAGTGAGGCACTGTGAGAAGGAACTGCAGTTCAGGTGGGTTTCAGAGCAATGCCCCTGACTGAATGATGTTCTATCGTGTGACCTAGCATTCTACATCTGTCCACTCTGAACTTTGAGTTCAGCATTCCACCATATAAATAACTCACAGGTGCCCCTGTACAGACCTACATTTGATATGAATTGTACTGAAGATAGCCTACTGACCTCTAAGGAATTAGTTAGCTTCTTAATTTTACTTATTTATTATTTTTATGTATATGACTGTTTTGCCTGCATGTATGTGAGTGCACCATATGCATTCAATGCCCACAGAGGCCAAAAGAGGGCATCATATTCCCTGGAACTGGAGCTATTGATAGTTGTTAGCTGGAAACTGAACCCAGGTCCTCTGCAAGAACAGCCAGTGCTCTTAAGCACTCAGACACCCTTCCAGCCCCTAGTCTGCATGTTTCTAAATGAGCTTCCTGTTCCCTTATGTATATCACAAACAAGAGCTTGCACCTTCTCAGAAAGTAGCTAACAGTCATAGTCTCAGGTTGAAAATATCTGTGAACATGCATCAGATAGTTGTTGGACATATATGCATACTCATATATACATGCCTCAGAACCAACCCTCACCCACAGTGCCATCTGCGCCTGCCCTGGAAATAACTCTGGAGATGAAGCCCATAACAACCTTGTTTCCAGCCTCAGGCTACTCTTGGTCACCATGCTGACACCACAGCCAGCATCATCTTTCACCTTGAGAGCCAGGGACATCTCTTCATAATCCAATTCTGGAAA
The DNA here is from genome assembly GCA_035773235.1 of Eospalax fontanierii. Lineage (NCBI taxonomy): Eukaryota > Metazoa > Chordata > Mammalia > Rodentia > Spalacidae > Eospalax > Eospalax fontanierii. The sequence goes on along the minus strand of CM069524.1, from coordinate 2,210,091 downwards.
CACCTGGGAAAATCAAGTCTCAGCAGTGACACTTTCTTGAGCATAAGCCCCATGATGCCTGGGACCAACTTCACAGGGCGAACCTGTCTGCCCCAAATATCAGCACTGCAGAGACTAAGAAACCCGTGCTGGGGGGAGAAGGGGTGTGATTGGAAAACTCTCGGGAGAGTGGGATGAAGACCTGGGAGATTCCAACTGAAGCTCCTGATTCCTAACAATAGAAACTCGCAGAAAAATAAAAGGATACAAATCCTGTTCATGAGAAAGCACAGCTAGAACAATTTAATCTCACTGTCCATTGCTCACACTCAAAGTTCTATATGAGAGACTGCAAGAGCTAAGACACAGGGCCAAAAAGAGCAGCTCTGATGAAACTCACATGGGTTCATCCAAGCATGGGTCAGGAGTTTATCAGAGCAAATCTACCATGACCACAAAAATAAAGTTATGAGAACAGCAGAAGATGGAATGGAACCAAATCCCCAGCTAAGTCCCTCTGCTGCACAGGACAGGTACTAAGTCCTCTGGGGCACCCAACAAGAAAGCCCACATACCAGGACTGGCTTCGACTCACCCTTAAATTCATTACTAAACTTAAGCCCAGGTTAGGAAAGAAGCCCACTGAGTTATTTTTCTCATAGCTGTGACAAAATACCCGACAAAAACAATTTAAAGAAGGAAGGGCCTCTATTGACTCATGGTTTGAGGGTACAGCTCATCATGGCAGGGAACTCATGAGGTTACTGGTCACATTGGGTCCTCACTCAGAAAGCAGTGAGTCATGAATGTTGGTCTCAGCTTGCTTTCTCCTTTTTATTTAGTCCAGAAACCCAGCCCATGATGGTATGGCCACCCACTAAGTGTGGGTCTTACCCTCTTAGTTAAATCTTTCCAGAAACATCCTCAAAGAGACACTCAGACATATTTTCCATGATGACTCTGAATCCAGTCAACCTGACAATAAAGATTAACCATCACACCAATCACAATCTTTTAAACAAGCTTGGTGAAGTCTGACACAAGTTTTCCATCATCAGAGACAATGGCACCAAAGGATGGTGCTTAACTAATGAAGAATTAAGAATCAAAGGCAAAGTAGCAGTTTCCTGTCACATCGGCTTAAGAAGGATGCCCACACAAGATGAATGAGGCTGAGCTGTGTTCAAATTATGCTCGTGAGCATGGCAGGGACCACGCAGAGCAGAAGTGTCATTCTCTACTTCTTACAAGATATCCAGGTTCATCCATCAACATCAGCTGCAAGGGAAAATTCAGAAGGAAAATAATTGTTCAATGAGTGGGGCTGCAGAGCTGGCTCGGCTGTTAAGAGCACTGGCTGCTGATTCCCAGCACCCACATGGCAGCTAAGAACCACCTGTAAATCCAGTTCCAGGGGAATCTGACACCCTCTTCTGACCTCCCCAGGCACTGCATGACATGGGTGCACTTACATACATGCAGGCAATACACTCATACACATAAAATAAAAATAATAAATAAAATATATATTTTAAATGTTCAACCAGTTAAGCGTGAGGACTGGGGAAACTCAAGCTCTTAAAGTTGAGGACACTTGGAAAGGTGCCTAAGAAAACGGTAAATCCCACTTCAAGGTTGGGGACATGGCTTGGTAAAATATTTGCCATATAAGCGTAAGAATCTGAGTTTGATCTCTAGAACTCACATTTAACACTTCTGAAAAAGCCAGATGTGGGGGCGCACGCTTGCAGCACAGCGGAGACAGGCCATCCAGGACTCGCTGGCCAGCCAGCCTAGCCTCCCTGAGGAGTTCCAGGCCAGTGAGAGATGTCTCAAAACTAAGATGGATAGCTCCTGAGCGATACCTGTGGTTGACCTCTGACCTCCCGATGCATATGCACACATGTGCACCCCTGAAACATACACACAAAGAAAACCCCATTGATTGCAAAAGGGGTTGAGTACAGGAAATTTCAAGGAACCTACAGCCAAAACAAGGTCACTATGGTACAGCCTTCCACGCAGGGATGTTTGTCTGTCTCCGCCTCGGCCCTGACTCACTGTACTTCCCAAATGTCACCACCTTCCTGTTGAGCCAGGGTCTCCCAGCAAACACATCCATTCAAAGCTCCACTGGAAGCATCAAAGAGCCTTCAGAGCAAGAGGCCGATTTCTCATGACTGAGGCACTAGAAGGCAGTTGCAGGTGGAATGACCCACTTTCAAGCCATCCCCGCAGTGATTTTACAAGTGCTGTATTCCACAACAACATGAGCTCTGTATCTGCCCGACCTGGCACAGCATCACAGCGCGTGTCACAGCATCTTGGGCACTCAGGCACCGGGTACAGATGAACCAGGGCAGCGGATAAGGAGCGAAAGAGGCAAATGGAAAGTTCCATGTGAAATACTTTTATAAGAAATCATTCTGAAAGAAATTATGGTGAGGACTTTTGATCTGTAGAAAGGACAGAGATAAATCCTTGATGGCAAAAGACAACTGAAAAAAAAATCCCTATAAATTCAGGAAATCAAAGGGGCGCAGGAAAGAAAACATAACCATAGCCAAGAAAGCTATCTCCCTTGATTGAGACACAGTCTGCAACAAGTTCTTCCTACCCAGGAAATAACCTAGAGGCAGGAATAGACTCCAAAGGCCTCCAGGGACCCAACAGAGGGTGGGGTTTGGGCTTGACTGGCAGGCTACCCCTCAGGTCAGGGGCTATTCTCTCCTTCTTCAATCCAAACCATCTTGGTCCTCTTAATTTTTAAAAATATATATATTTTTTTTATTTTACGTGTATGAGTGTATTGCCTGCATATACACCTGTGTCATGCAATGCCATTGGAGTTCAGAAGGGAGTGTCAGATTCCCCTGGAACTGGAGTTATGGATGGTTGTCAGCTGTCATGAGGGTACTGGGAACAGAACCTGGGTCCTCTGCAAGAGCAGCCAGTGCTCTTAACTGCTGAGCCATCTCTCCAGCCCCGATCCTTTTATTTTTAAGATCCTAACAGTTGAAAACAAGTTAAAACGGGAAAGAGCTGAAATGGAGACACAGTTCATGGCCCAGACAGAGAGGACAGAGAGACAAAGGGAAATGAAGAGACAGTAAGCACAGCTGTCCCCGGGACCCCTCATGAAGGGCTCAGGACCCCACAGTAGAGCAAAGACCCTGCTGGCAGGCTGCAAGAGCAGAACCACAAACATGAGCCGGACAGTCTAATCCAATGATACTGTTTTCTGTTATGAGGTAAGGACTCAAGCAAGTACTCTGAATCTTAGCCTTTCCATCATAAAATGAAGATAATCATGGTGCCTTCTTAGTCTTTATTTCAGGCATGAAAGCAGCCGGAGGCAACAGGTGCGGTCAGAAGATAATGAGTACATGTAATATTAACCCTAAGTCATCGCGAAGAAAATGGATTATTGTCTGTGCCTAAAACCAGATGTGTGCCATTGGCGATGATATGGAAGCAGTCTGCCCGACTCAGGGTCAGCTTCTTGCCCCTCCCCCATTACAACTTCCTGTAGTGCCTGGCATGGGTGAGGAGCCAGCTTGCAAGCTCCAGAGTCACAAGGACTCCTGAAACGGGGTTCTCCCATCTCCACTCAGTGGCAGGTCAGGGCGCTCTCTATAACCGAGCTGCTGGCTTTCCCGGCACGTGTGCATCCTGATGTCTGTGTGGGGCTCATTCCAGGACTGCTAAGTAGTGGCTATAACCATACAGGTCTTCCGGTAGACTTTAAATTATCTCTAGATCACATATAATCCTTGTACAATAAATGTGAAATAAGACTCAGCAAGATGGTTCAGCGAGTAAAGGCACTTGCCAACCTGATTTCAGTCCTCGGGACCAGAGAGTGGATACAGAGTAATACAGAGCACCAACTCGGGCAAGTTATCCTCTGATCTCCACACACGTGCCTGCACATACAGAATAATAGTAATAATAATAATAATAATAATAAATGTGATTAAATAGTTTTTCTGTGCAGTTTAGAGACTAGTGAGAAGAGACAGGAACATGTATATGTGTGTGTTCAATACAGAGGAAATTGGGTTCCTCATGATGTGTGCTTGGTTGAATCCATGCACGCCAGCCTCCACATAGTGCCTAGCATCCCAGGATCCACACTTACTGAGAACTCAGCCCACAGGGGTGCTTCTAGTTTGACTCTAACACCTCATGGTCTGCTTTCTCCTTTCCTAATTTAAAACTTTGTTCCTCAACATTGGGAAAATGACTTGCCCAAAGGACAGGGGAGCTCCCAGGAATGCCCGCCTCACGATACAAATGTGTCATTTGCTCTTCTCAAAACCTCACGGAAGACATTACTGATTGCATTCCTAAAAAAGCAACAGGACCTGGCTTTACAGAGGAGCCGTGGTTCCCAAAGCTTAAACCCTTCACCTAGTCATGCGTCTGTGACGTCTAGCACATCTCTTAGCTGACTAGCTTCTCTGAGGAATCTTCCAGTCTTTTCTCTGAAAAACATCTAAGGGAGCGTTTTCTCTGGCAAAGCTCTGAAGCAGACTACCAGGATTCTTTACAGCCTTCTCCAACTACACCTGCTGCTGCTTCTGATAAAATTCCTTTCTTGGGACCATGGTGATGGCTCCGTCTGTAAAGTGCTTGCTACACAAGTATAAAACCCCAGGTTCAATCCCCAGGATCCACGTAACAAAGCCAGGCATGGTGACCAGTGTCTATAATATCAGCACTGGGAAGGCAGAAACAATTGGATCCTTGGGGCTTGGTGGCCGGCCAGTCTGACCCACTTTGTCAGCTCCAGGCAAGCGAGAGACCCTGTCTCAAAAACTAAGGTGAATGGCTCCTGAGGAACAAAACTTTACTCTGATTAAAAAAAAAAAGAAAGCAAACAAAATCCCTGCTTAAGCTAACCTTAAGGATCAACAGGCAGGCAGAGTTGCAGCTGCCCCGGACTCCACCACTAATGGCTATGAGGTGACTGGAGGGCCACGCAGCGCCCAGGGCCAGTTGAGAATCAGATTAACTTCAACAGCGAGGGCCCTCAGATGCAAATGTACAGCAAAAGGCTGAACACACCCTACAAAACAGCTTTCAGATGCTGCAAAAAAAAAAAAAAAAGCTGAAGATTTTCACAGGAAACCGAAAAGGAAAGATTTACTTGTGTGGTAGATGCGGAAGAAGTATTTTGGCAAAGCTCTGTAAATCTTACAGGAAATGCTATCAGGATCAGTCACTTATCCAGGGAGAGATAAAACAACTGGCACTGTCACCAGGGAGGAAGAGAGAAAGGATAAAGGGAGAAAAGTCTCCCAGGCTCCCAAGGAAAAGAGTGGCAAGGACGCCATTCCGGGGTTGACATCAATCCAAGCCCTCCTTAAATGCTGGCAGAGGCCCTCCCTGCCAGCACGCTTTCTCCTCTGACAAGACTCCCCTCAGCCCTCAAGATTTACCTCCCATGTTGCTGGCTCTCTGAGGTCTAGAGAAACCCCCAGGCAAAAAGAACCCACCCTTTAGGATCCCTCTGCACACCCAGTGTGGCCTTGGCCCACCTCATGGTTCATAAGTCAATGGTGTGAGGTTCTGAATCCCACATTAATTGGTGACATCCAAAGGGTGAGCACTGCCCAGCCACCTTTGAGGCACCCACAGAAACTGAGAGAATCCAAAGGCTTCCAGGTTGGTGCAGAAAGTCATAAGACACAGCTTCAGTTCCCAGCAGTGGAATCTGGGGTGTGTGTGTGTGTGTGTGTGTGTGTGTGTGTGTGTCTACATTTGAACAGCCCAGTTACACTTTTATGGGACCTCATGTCTCTATGTCTCACACCAATGTGGTGAGGAAACGAGGTCAGGAAATAAAGCCCTGATGACAGATTCAGGCTGGCCATGGGAGACGTTCTGTCCCCAAGCCATGTAGAAATCTCTGAAAGCCTCAAACTCCTCTTCTGCAAAGAAAGGCCATTCCACCACAGTAGGTTTTAGCCACTTCCCACAGGAACATCTAAAGGCTTGTGAAAGCATCCCAGTCTGTGGATGAAGGAGCAACAGTAAGCCATTAAACGAAGTGCATACAGAATGGTGTTTTACCCTGAGTGTCAGAAACCCACAGAGCTCACATCTGAAGACCTGATTTTCCACAGACACCAAAGCATAGAGTCATCCAGACCTCTATGAAGAGGAAGGTTTAAAATGGGTACATTTCTAGTGCTAATTATTTAAATGCTATGTTCCTGATTCAGGTCTCAAATTCAGGCAAAGTGTATCAGGTCACAGGATCAGGCCTGGAATTTGTGACTATTTCTGAAATGTTTCACAGTTGAGGCGATACAGATTAGACCACTCAAGTAATTTACTGAAAAATGACATCAGAGTCCATAAAACAGGGTACCAGGGCACCACTGGTACCAAAGAAACTATACAGGAAGTGGTAATTTGGAGACAGGAAGGCCTTCACGACTGTATTAGTTTCATTTCTTGGTGTGTCACCAAATACCTGACGAGATGCAGCTTAAAGGAGGAAACATTTATTTTGGCTCGTGGTTTGAGAGCCTTTAGTCCAGCATGGTGTGGAAAGTCTGGCTGCAGAGGAAGAGGGTGAGGCTGCTGGTTCGTATCGTGAAGCTGGCAGGAGAGAGGCAGAGAAAGAGAGGGGGGTGGAGAAAAAGCGAGGGGGGGGACAGAAAGGAAGGGGGAGACAGAGAGACTAGATTAGGCTGAAAGCACAGCTCAGCTACGACACCTAAAACCCACTCCCTCCAGCTGGGCCTCCACCTCCCAAAGATTCCACAGCCTTCAACAGCATCACCAGCTGAGGACCAAGTGTTCAAACACAGGCGCCTGACATTTTATAATCAAACCGCAGTATGCATCATATGACAACATTTCAGTCCGAGAGATGGCACAGAAACCCCCCAAACAAACAACTACTAAGCTGTGACAACGACTCATTAACCATGCCCTGTTTTAACAAGGGAGGAACATACAGAGGTCTTAGTTTAGGAGGATGGCTGAACACGGAAGTGGTCTTGAGGTACTGTAAGATAAGTAAAATGTGGACCAGCTTGCCGGCGGCGGGAGTTGTCCAACTAAGGGGCAGCACCAGAAGATACAGAAAAATAGGACATTCCCCACTTTATGATGCTGAGATAACCTGGAACCCAAGACATGAAAAAGGTAGCATGAAAAAACAAAATTGCAGTTAATTTCACTTATTAAATAATATGGATGCAAAGTACGTTAAAATTTGTAAAACTTTGGGCTGGAGAGACAGCTCGGTGATTAAAGCACTTGCCACACAAGCATGAGGACTAGAGTTTGGACCCCCAGAACCTATGTAAATGCCAGGTAGGAATGGCAGCCCACCTGTAATTCCAGCCACTGAGGGCAGAGATAGGAACCCCAGGGCAAGCTGGACAGTGAGACTAGTCACATCAACCAGGCCTGGATTTGACTGAGAGACTGCCTCAGTGAATGAGGTGGAGTGGCTACTGAGGATGATTCCTCACATTAGCCTCCACCCTCCACATGCATACACACATGTATGCACATACAAAAACACACATATACATACATGCACACTTCACAAAAAGAATGGAAAAAAAAAAGAAAAACTGTAAAACCTAACAGTATTAAAAACAATTGTTTATGCTGGACATGAAGATGCACATCTTTAACGCCAGCACTCAGAGGCAGAGATAGGAGGATCTCTGTGAGATCGAGGTCAGCCTGGTCTACATAGTGAGTTCTAGGCCAGCTGGGGCTACGGGGAGAATCTGTTTCAAAAAAACCACAATTCCCCAATCCCCAAATAATGTTTTATCCCAGGGTAAAAAGCCTATTAGATCTGGGATTATAGCAGATATAGAGGTCAAAAGAGAACAAAAACACCAGACTGTGGGGCTAGAGAGATGGCTCAGTGTTTAACAGTTCTAACTAACTGCTCTTGCAGAGGACCTGGGTTCAATTCTCAGCACCCGCATGGAGGCTGACAATCATGTGTAACTCCAGTTCTGGGGAACTGGACACCCACTTCTGACTGTGCGGACGGCACAGGTGCACCTACCTACATGCAGGCAATATACTCGTACACACAAAACTGAAAATAATAAAATGTTTTTAAATGCCAGGACGGACAGGAAGGGAGAACAACTGCGCCCTCTCTCTGTCTCTCTCTCTCCCTCTCTGTCTCTCTCTCTCCCTCTCTGTCTTTCTCTCTCCCTCCCTCTCTCTCTCCCTCCCTCTGTCTCTCTCTTTGCCTCCCTCTCTCTCTCCCTCTCCCTCTCTGTCTCTCTCTCTCTGTCTCTCTCTCTCTCTGTCTCTCTGTCTCTTTCTCTCTCTCTCCCTCCCTCCCTCTGTCTGTCTCTCTCTCCCTCTCTGTCTCTCTCCCTCCCTCTCTCTGTCTCTCTCTCTCTCCCCCTCTATTTATTGTTATTTATACAAAATGTTTATAATGTTAGAATTGCAAAATTCAAAATATTACACATATCATTTATTATAGACGCATATGTACAAAATGGTGTGAAAAGTGTATAAAATCTTGTCAGAATATAAACTGCAACAAGTTAAAGACACGTGGAGTGAGCCTAGCTCAATCCCGGAACAGGACAGGACCGTAACACCAGAGAGGGGTCCTGGTTTCATTTCTGTTGCTGTGGTAAAATATCCTGACAAAGGGCAACCTGGGAAAAGGGGCTTCCGTCAGCTCCCATCCCAGGCTACAGCCCATCACTGAGGGCAGCTCCCAGTCCCAGGCTACAGTCCATCACTGAGGGGAAGCCAAGCCTCGGGCCGCGTCACACCCACGTCAAGAGCTGAGGCAAGTAAAGACACAGCAGCCTGCTTTCCGCTCCTTTCTCCTTTCTTTTACTGTCCAGGACATGGCTGCCTAGGGGATGGTGCCACCTGCCATGGGCTTGGTCTTCCTCCATCAAGAGCCATCAAGACAATCTCCCACAGACATGCCCACAGGCCAACCTGCTCTAGATAAAGCCTCAGGCGATTTGAGGTTGTGTCAAGGTGACAGTCAAAACCAAGGAGCAAAAGAGAGAGCGGGAGGAAGGCCAGGGAATGGAATGTTAAACCATGCTCACCTCTAAAGGGCATCAGAAAGGAGTCAAAAAGAAAAACAATAATAACAGCCAGGGGAAAAATAACAGAAAATCAATAACCCAAAAGTAGACGTATTCCAAAACATAAATTACAGCTCATCGGCAAGGAGAGTGTCTATCTCTTTCTTCCATGCAGTAGTTCTCAGTTTCCTTTTGAAACTCTGGTCACACAGTGTTGTTCTCCTGTGACTTGTCTACCCAATGACCCTGTAAGTTGGCCATCCTGCTTTGTGCTCCACACCAGCAACCCGTCCACACTCTGTCACTGTCTGTCTTTATACTCATTTCACACAGAGCAAAACCAAGTCTCACGTGATTTAACACCCACGGTTAAAATCTAGTGTCAGCCTGACAGGATCTAAACTCACCTAAGGGACAAACCTCTGGGTGTGTCTGCGAGGAAGTTTCTCGATTCAGTAACTGAGGTAGAAAGACCCACTCTAAATGTGGCAGCACATGGGCTCGGGAACCGGACTGAATAAAATGGAGAAAGTGAGCTGAGCCCCAGCATTCTTCTCTCTGCTTCCTGATGGTGGATGAATGTGACCAGCGGCCTCACATTCCTGTTGCCCATCTTCCCACCACAATGCACTGTATCTTCAAACTGTGAACCACAATAAATCCTTCCTGTCTTAAGTCGCTTTTGTCATATATGTTGTCATAGTAACAAAAAAAGTAGCCCGCACAATTACCATGTTCGCCACGCAATGACATTTGATGATCTTTTGCAGCTGTTCTCAGTCCTCTCTAGAACCTGTAAGCTGGGTGTCCCCTTCATTTTACTGGAGAGGATGGTGAGGAACTGTCTCAGCCGTCTCCTCTAGGATGGAGATCCTCACTCCTGTCCTTGTCCCTCACACACACTGCCTCCCATGACGATACTTAGGAAAGGGATGAATCGCCAGGAGTTCCCTTAGTGGGAAACTCATTTCCAGAGGAGTCAATCTCATGAAGAGTCATCTTTGGGGAAGGCAGAAAGTGATCCGAAATGAAACGACTTTGGTGCCAGAGCAACTGCCTGCTTCTTCTTCTTCTTAGGTGGGCACCCCCAGGGTGTGAGTGCCATCTTCTGGGTATAGCACCCCAGATGTGTAGATCCCCTCTCTCAGGCTCCTCTCTGTAGAGTGGCCAATCCCAGAAGGTGTGCTGAGGAAAGGAAAGGACGTAGCTTTCTAACAGGGACCCCTTGCCAGAAGCATTCATAGCCCGAGTCAGATGCCCCTTCCCCAGGTCTGCACCTCAGGGACAGCCCTTCATGAATGCTTGAGGGCTCTGGGGCGAGGAGGGAGGCTGAGCTTGAACTGTAGAACGGGGAGCTGCTGTCCCTTGAAGTGTGTCCCCTGAGGCTCCGTAGGTAAGAAATTTAATCTTATACTGGGTTGGGTACCTGAGGCAACTAGAACTGAAGAAGGTCATTAGGGTGAAGCCCCATGATTGAATTCCGGTGGCTTTACAGGAATCGAGAAAGACAGGCAGGCACGCATGTGTCTCTCTTGATGTGATGTCCTGAGTCTCCTTGGGACTCTGCCAGGGGGAAGGTCAGCTAACAGCAGTGGAGGCCCCTCAACCTGGCACCTCAGGAACTATGAGCCAAAATAAACTTCTCTTTATGACTCAGTCTGTGATACTGCATCATCAGCAACAGAAATACGGGTGGTCGCACGCTACACCTTTGCAGTTGTGGAATGCTCGATGATAAAGCAAGCAATTTTGAAGTTGAAAGGGCCCTAAAATTGGAATATAACAGACTGTCGCTGTCAACATTTCCTCTATGTCCCCCACTCCCTCAAGTCGCTTTGATTCTGTAATTAGCTTAAATAACCGGCAAAGTCAGTGATGTTTATTCCGTGAGAATCTGCAAATAAGCCTTTGGGTTTATGTATGTGTACATGTTCACTTGTGTGTGCATATATGTATACATGCATGTGTATGTGCATGTTTGTGAATACGTGCCCTTCTCTCTTACTGACTGGTTTTGACTGTCACCTTGACACAACCTCCAATCACCTCAGGAGTTTTCTAGGACAGGTTGGCCAGTGGGCATGTCTGTGGGCGATTGTCTTGATTGTTCTTGATGTAGTAAGACCAAGCTCATGGCAGGTGGAACCATTCCCTAGGCAGCAGGGTCCTGGACAGTATAAGAAAGGAGAAAGCCACGGAGACCACGCTGCAGGGTGTGTTCACTTCTGGTGGGCTCTGAGTTCAGTGAGAGACCCTGGCTCAAAAATAAGGTGGAGAAGTCAATGTCAGGTGTCTTCTTCAATCACTGTCCACCTTATTTCTGAGACAGAGTCTCTCACTAGACCCAGGATCACTGATGTGGCTAAACTGGCTGGCCAGCAAGCTCAAGATATACACCTTCTGCATCACTCACCCCTCAGTGCTGAGGTTACAGATACGCATTGCCATGCCCAGCTTTTTCTGCAGGTTGAAGATCAACACTCAGGTCTTCATGCTTGCACAGCAAGCACCTTATACATTGAGCCATTGCCCCAGTCCCCAAAGCCCTGTTTTAAATAAAAGAAGCAAGCATTGGTAGTAGAATGCAGAATAATTGGTCTAATTCATTGGGAATGGCTGCTTGGTCCCACACATGTAACGGTGGAACTCAGCGGCACAGAGATATGTTCCGGCAGTGAAAATTATTAACATGTCCACCCATGTGGTGTGCCAGGACTCAATACTCCACCAGTCAAGAAGGAAATCCGTGCAGATGGTTCAGATCTCTCTATTTGGATGAAGTAACTCTGCCTAGCACCTTGTGATCGTCCTTTCTTCTTCCAATGAAAGACAGCAATTTTAGCTCCAGACAACCCCTTGGCATCAGAGACCCCACAGTTGGCATGCAGAGACGTCAGGGTACCGAGATAGATGGAAGCCAGAGCTCTGGAGAAGCCAATGCTTTGAGACTCTGTTGGTCCATCTGTCTTGAGGAGTTGATTAAGAAGGAAGCATCTGTCTGATCTTGGAGGCACTTAAAATACAATTAAGTCAGAAAGCAGCCAGGTCTGAAGTGTATTGCTTTCTTCCAAATCACATTCGATGTCTTCCTCCTGTTCTATTGGCTCTTGGAGTTGAGCACAGAGAAGAAAATCACTTTGTGGATTCACACAAGGGGAACAATTATACAACACCTTAAGAAGAAGCTTAGAGACAGGTATCAAAAACCCTGTGCTCACCCTGAATGGCTCAGCTGTGCTATTCAGGGGCTGGGAGAGGGCGGCAAGAAAGCCATTTCATGTACCCACAATGTCCTCTTTTTTGTTTGTTTCTTCTCTTTTCTTTTTTAAGACATGATCTCATATAGCCCAGGCTGGCCCAGAACTCCCTAAGCAACTGAGGATGACCCTGAACCCCAGATCCTCCTGCCTCCACTTCCTGAGTATTGAGATTACAGGTGAACACCACCACATCTGGCTTTTATTTTTAACGCCAGGCTGGGAATCAAACCCAGGGCTTCATGCATGCTAGCCAAGCACTCTGCCAACCGAGCTGCATCCCTACCACCAAGTTTCCCTTTTTACTCAAACTCAGACACACTTTTCCTTCATGGCAGTCTTTCTTCAACAACTGCCTCAACTGGAGGCAAATTCAACCTTAACCATGGAAACTACCAAAGATTTTTAAGACAAATCACAAGCAAAGAATAAAGAGGAAACTTTGTTGGCACCACGTAGAGCAGAGTCATCTACTGCTCCAGAGCAGCTCTGTGGTGGTGAACATGACCCTCAGAGCGGTGAACTGGAAATTCGGTCCTCAGGCAGCACGGTGGATGGGTTATCTAGGAAGTGGTCAATTATAAGGCCAAGCTCACCCCTAGCTGCTCTCTCTCTCTCCACGTTTTTCTCTATGAGCTGGATGCTGTGACCGATACATGAGAAGAAGCCAGACAGAAGGGTTTATCTGGGCCATTTTAAGACATCAGTTGGGAAAAGTGCTGCAGCAGAAGAGGCTGTGGCAGGAGGGAGGCTGCTTGTTCACATCACAGCACATCAGAAGCAGAGGAAGATGAAAGTGGTCCTCAAGTCTGGGGCTCAAGCCCATGGGATGGCACCACCTACATCCAGGGTAGGTCTTTCCCTGCTCAGTCAGTCCTCTCTGGAAACATTGGAGGTGGGCCTCCCTAATGCCCTAGATGTTCCTTGATCCAATCAAGTTGACAATACAAATTAGTTATCATACTAGCGCATCTGCCTTCTACCGTGGGATGATACAGAGGTGGCCAAACCCCTCAGTTTTGGGCTTTCGAGCATCCAGCATGCAGGAAATGTACCATTTCTTATAAACTATGCAGAACGTGAAATTGCTGAGCAGTGGAGAAGGACTGAAGCAGAGAACATGGCAACTAGTAAGAAAAAGCTGATTTGCGACCCTAATTCCCGGGCTCTCCAGCCCCCTGTAGTTCTTGTGATTACTACATCCTCTTTGCTGAACTCTTCTCCCTTTCCACCGTCACCACAGACACTGTCAGGGAGGGGTTTCTTCAGTATTACTCAGAAAACACACACCTTCAGGATAGACACAAACAGAACACAGAAAATGGCAAAACACCCAGGGAGATGGCTCAGTCAGCAAAATGATTGCCTTGCAAGCGTAAGTGCCTGAGTTTGATCCCTGTACTCACATTTGCATGTGCTTATAAAACTGTGGAGGCAGAAAAAGGCAGATTCCTGGGACAGGCCAGCTAGCTCAGTCTACTTGTTGAGTTCCAGTGAGAGACCCTGTCTGAAAATTGCTTTTATAAAAGTTGAATGATACCTAAGGAACAACCCCTGAGGTTGCTCACTGGCCTCCACACTCAGACATACACACATGCACCTGCACATGCATGTGCACACAGAGGAGTATGTGCACAGATATGAACCTTCACATACATTACACACACAGGAACATGCACGTGCAGGTGCACACACATGAACACGCATACACACATTCATGTGTGCATACACACAAAGGAAACGGTGAAGCAGACTACACACAACCCCAGGCTACCCACCCACAATGGCCTGCAAAGGCAGCAGGAAGGAGGGAATTCAAGACAAAGTCTGTAGGGAACTCCAGGCTTTTGTGTCCTACTGGCTGCTTTGCACGGTGACACAGGCTCAAATGTCCACCCCACATGTCTAGACAGATGCTAAGTGTCCCAGGAGACCGAGAGTGCGCACTTCTCACCACCTTCCTCCATCTCCCTTAGCATCTTACAGTAGCTCACAAATGCTAAAAATACAAACTATGCTTCAGCTTTTCAAACTTCTGTGGTCCTGTCATAGTAACAGAGGGTTGGACGCTGGGGGGCGAGACAGGAAATCTAATTAATCCTTCCCCGGTGAGCACACAGGCGCATCAGATGATTGCCTTTGGCCCCAGCATTTTTGTAACAGAGCCCACCTGTCAGTTTTTCATATGTTTTGGTACAAAAGCTCAGAGGCAGCATTTTTCTCTTAACTCAGCGCTAAGTTTTATTAAAAATGTCTGTTGCAGCCAGCTGGTGTCAAGCCACTGATCTGCTAACTAGACACTAGCTGAAGAGGCCATGGTCCCTTCTTTTACAGAAGATTGTAAGTGGCAGACTTCATTACAAATGCTAATGCCGAGCTGCCCGGTGGGCCCTGGGAAGGCCAAAATGGCTGGGGAGAGGGTGGAGAAGGGGCGGGGGCGGCGGGCGACCCACCACCACCCACACATTCCTCCCTGTGGTCCGCAGTCCCGGAACTCACCATGTAGACCAGTCTGGCTTTGATCTCACAGAGATCCGCCTGCCCCTGCCTCATGAGTGCCGGGATTAAAGGTGTGCACCACCAATTCCCAGCTTAGGGTCATATCTGTGATGCTGGTTTGTTACGTTCACATAACAGACAGGATCCAGTAGGAATGACCTGGATGCAGAAAACACCCCAGGGCTGGAGCTGGAGAGATGACTGGAGCTGGAGAGATGGGTAAAGCACTCACTACACAGCATAAGAATTTGAGTTCAGTTCCCACATGGTGCACACACCTGTAATCTCAGCACCAAAGAGTCACAGACAGGAGGACCCCTGGGACTAGCCAGTCTAGCCAAATTGGGGACCTCCAGGTTCAGTGAGAGACTCTGCCTAAAAAAATAAGGTAGAAAGTAGGGTGTGGTGGTGCACACCTTTAATCCCAGTACTCAGGAGGCAGAGGCAAGCACATCTCTCTGAGACTGAGGCCAGCCTGCTCTACACAGTGAATTTAGACCAGCTGGGACTACAAGGAGACCTGGTCTCAAAAAACCAATAAATAAATACATGAACTAATAAATACATAAACAAATAAAGTGGAGATTAATGAAGATACTTCATGTTGACCTCTACCCTCCATACACAAAGGTACACACACACACACACAGGAAAGCAATTAGCACAGTGGACATGGGAACTTGATCACCATCACACACACACACACACACACACACACACACACATCTGGAAAGGTATTTCTATAGAGCAGGACATCAGGTACAGGGTGCCTTCCCATCAACCCTGCCGCCAGGTTACCTGGGAAGAGGCCAATGGCCTCCTCCATGAAACACAGCTTCCCTGCAACAGAGCAGCTGTTACTCTTGACCAAAACTCAAGCACTGTATCTCAAACTGCCAGCCCTCCACTCAGAACAGGAACTCTCTCATCTCACACCTCAGGCCAGCAGAGGCCGTGTGTGCATGCAGCCCCTCACCCTGTTACACACCCATCAGCATTCCATCCCGAAGCTTCCTATAGGACAGAGCCCCTTACCTTCACATACAGTCAGGAAAGAGAGAAAGTGGGGTCCTCTTAGAAATCTCTGCACCCCAAGGTTCCCAGGACCTGCTGATTCTGCATGATCTGTGTCCGCTGAGCATGCTCACACGAGCCTCTCCCTACCTTAGGTCAGGCTCTCCTCAGTTAGTATCAGACCTCGCTCAGAGCACTGCCCAACTCTTTCTTGCACCCAGAGGCCCAGGCCTCTGCCAAAGTCAGATGATATAAGCCACCCTCTGACTGAAGAGTGAAGGTGCGGCTGAAGGTAAAGGGCAGGGTCAGGTGGGAGGACTGTGACAAGGGTGAATTCCAGAATTCCACAGCCTACCTGAGGATGGTGCCATGGATAAGGTGTCACAGCAGCCCTGGCCAGAGGAACTCCTCCTGTGGCTTCTAAAGTGTCCTACAGCTAAGGTAACCCTGTCTCCCCATCCCCTGCCCCACTGTAGGGTTTAGCTATCACCACCAAGCAAACAGACAGCTGCATGGTGAACCTGAAGCTGACAAACGGATAGCAAAAAAAAAATAAAATAGGGAACAACTCAAATTTTAATTTGGAAAACTGAGAGGTAGAGCTGGACTTTCTCCTTGCCTCCTCCACTCTGCAAACCTCCACCTCTTCTCATTCTTGCTACAGTGATGACTGTCAAGTTCACGTGTGTACCGTGCTAACTGCTTTCCTCAGCACTGTGACCAAATACCTGGCAGGCAGCTTAAGAGAGGAAAGATTTATTTGGCTCCTGGATACAATGCATCATGGCAGGGAAGACAGGGCGGCTGGAGCAGCTGGGTGGTGGCTGGAAGCAAGTAGCTGATCTCCTCACATGGAGACTGGACCCAGAAGTAGAGTTCTGGCTTGAAGCAAAGCTGGCCTATAACCTTGGGCCCCATCCCTCATAGTGCAATGTCTGCAAATGGGCCCCATGCCCAAAAGCTTACACAGCTTCCCCAAACAGTGCTACCAGTCAGGAACCAAGTGCTCAGACTCGTGAGCCTGGGAGGTACTTTTTACATTCAAATCATTATGTCCTCCAAGACATCACCCTGAGCCTAGCCTCTGTGACTCACTGATCCTCATGCAGATATCTCTAAGGACTTCAGTTCAGTCCACAGCTCCATCACAGAATTCAGACACTGCCGTCCATCCAGCCCCATGCCAGGCAGCCACACAGGACCTTCTGCCACTCTGCTCTCCCCCTGTGTGGCCCCAGGATCTTCAGCTGTTTCCCCACCCCAGTATTTCTGTGACCCAGTGCTGATTTCTCCACCCTGCTTGTTACACCAAATACTCTGCGGGTCTCTCTGGGACTCTTGTCTCCATGGTCCATTCTGTATCATCTTTGAAAAGCACAGATGCCAACCAGTCACTGACTGTGGAAAGCTTCCTATGACTCCCCTGGCTCCATATGACATCAAGGATTTTTCTCCCCCAGATTTTAAAATGGTCATTCCATGCTGGAGAGCTGTGTCAGAACACGACACAGAGAGCTGGAACTTGTGAGACAGGTGCTCGCCTTGATACCCCTTCATTGGCATTCATGCAAGCATCTTGCTTTTTCGGGTGCATGTGTGTGTCTGCATGCACATGCATAGGAAGCCAGAGGAAAACCTTGGCTGTCATTCCTCAGATTCTATCCACCTAGTTTTCTAGGCCAGTGTCTCTGCTTAGCTGGGAACTCACTGATTCTGGCCAGTGAGCCCCAGGGATCTGTCTCTGCCTTCCCAGCCCTGGAATTAAAGCATGTACCAACTACCATGACTGGTTCTTTGCGGTGGGTTCTGAGGCCTGGACTCAGGTCCTAGTGTTTGCATGGTGAGCACCTTACCCACCAAACTACCTCCCAGACTTCTTCACAAAGATCTCTCTCCTGAGACGATCCCATCCACTGTGGGTCCTCATTGGGGCTGTGGGAAATCACATGCAAGAGATTATCTTAGAATGTGAAAGGATGTATTAAAACTGAAAGCTCGTGTCAAAGCCAATTTATTAAATAATTGCTTATCTAGGGGCACAAGGAACCTGCCTCTGAAACCTGTACTTATCTTGGAAACAGTCAGCCTCCCCAGCAGTAGGCTGTCAATAGCAAATGAGTCCAGGGATGAGTCATTTCACCGGAATTTTCTTCTCCTGGCATCCAAAGCCTTGTCAAGACCCGGCTCTTGTCATCTGGGTGGTTTAAAATTAAACTTTATATTTTAAAGAACAGATGGAAAGAGGACACACAGGCAACAGTGTGCAAACAACAGCAGTATCTCAAACAGCGACCGGCAAAGGAATGGCAAATAAGCAGTCGAAAACAGCTACAGCCTCCATCCTAAACAGCATCAGGCCAGAATTAGCCTTTCCTGAAATGAAGGCTCCTGTCCACAGCCCACACCTCATTCTGTGGGGTCTGCTAGGGAACAGGAAGCGAGGGGGTCCCAAGTCAAGACTGACTCCGGAGCATCTGATACAGTGTTCAAGCAATAAAAGGGGTCACAGGAAACGTTCCTGACCAACTGGAGAGAGACGCTTTGCAAGGAGAACCATGACATGCATTTTTCTTTTTCTTTTCATTACTAAACTGAGGATTAAAAAACAAACAAACAAACAAAAAAAAAAACAGAACACGGGCCAGAGAGGCAGCTCAGTGGTTAAGAGCACTGGCTGCTCTTGCAGAGGACCTGGGTTCAGTTCTCAGCACCCACATGGCAGCTAATAACTGTCCATAACTCCAGTTCCAAGGGATCCAACGCCCTCTTCTGGCCTCCTTGGGCATTCCATGACATAGCTGCACTTACATGCATGTAGGCAAAACACTCATGTATATAAAATAAAAAGAATAAAATGTAAAAAAGAATACAACCAATGTTAAAGGAGTAAAATGCTCATATCATTTAACAGAGCAAGAGGTCAAGCGCAAAAGTGAAAGTTCTCATTTCTGAGAAACTGTATCAAGCCTCCCACCAGGGGTGTCCAACCTTCTGATGCCACATGACACTGTCTGCTACAGATGCGCTGGGGCTCATATGTGCCTATCCTGAGATGCATGTGGCCCATCGGTCACAGGATAGATGCACTTACTAGACGATGTCATCCCCATACAGAGTCACCCAGAGCACGGCCCAAAAACAAGGCCAAGGAACCAGGTTCCCTCAGGACTGCTTAGGGGCCTCTGACAGCTATGGAACCTGCAGTGGGCCATCAGGGACTCTGCTTCTGAGTTACCTGTGTAGTAGGCAATGGGCAAAAGTTGTATGCCATTGAGAAGATGCCACTGAGCAGTCTGGAACACTCTAGAATTGCTCGCCACCATGACTTCCTCCCTCCCCACCACAACACATACCATGCACTTATACAGAGATATACATATTACACACCAGAAACAGACCACATACATCACATACACGACACAGATACATCTCACGCACACACACACACACGGACACACACCTATTCTCACACATGCTCATACAAGTAACTTGGCATTTAAAGCACCCGTGTCCCAGACCTCATTCCCCCAAAGGTCAGTGTTCTCTCTGAGGAGTACCATGATGGGTCCAGCAATATCACCTCCCTCCACTCAGAGAAGTGAAGTGTGTCAGGACACACCTCAGTTCTTAATAATTAATAATTATTAAGCATAATAATAGCAACAAATAATGACCAGTGTCCTCATTAGTCATCTCAAAAGCATGTGACTGGTGACTGTCCACAGGCCCCAGATTGGATTTCATGTAATTACCTTCTTTACTTTTCTTGCAAAGAGCAAAACAGGGCTGGAGAGATGGTTCAGTGGTTAAAAGCACTGGCTGCTCTTGCAGAAGACCTGGGTTCGAATCCCAGCACCTACCTGGTGACTAACAACAGTCTGTAACTCCAGTTCCAGGGGATCTGACGTCCTCTTCTGTCCTCTGAAGGCACTGTACAATGTGGGTGCACTTACATACATGCAGGCAATATACTCATATACATAATTTTTTAAAAATAAAAAAAAAATTTTAGAAAGAGCAAAACAAAGTTCATCTTGGTTTCCAGCTTCCTTGGGGCAGGACCTCAGCAAGGGATCTCAACAGGGGCCAGTCAAGTCCTTAGTGGAAGCTTAGAACATGGCCAGACAATCTCCGGGTAAACCTGACAGGGGTTGGAGGTCAGGGATGTGAAGAGAGGCTGGTGAGAAAGTTCAACAGCTGAGGGAGCTTGCCTTGCAAACCTGAGGACCTGAGTTCAATTCCCAGATTCCACATGGTGGAAGGACAGATTAATTCCCACAAGTTGTCCCCTGTTTTCTACATGCATGCTGTGGCATATATGTATGCACACACAGTAAATCTAAAATTAAAAACAAAATAGGTGGGCCACCATGATGGTTTAGCTGGTAAAGGTACCTGCTATACAGGCCTGACGACCTGAGTTCAATCCCCAGGACCTGCATAATGGAAAAGGAGAACTAACTCCCACAAGTTGCCTCTGACCTCCACATGCATATCATAAAAACAAATAAAATGTAAATAAAAATTTAAAGTTGAAAGGAAGAGAAAGGAAGGACGGAAAGGCAAAGGAATAAAGGCAGGGCAGGAAGGACGGGAAGAACAGGAACAGGGGCCAGCAGTCAAAAGAGGAGTGCAGAGAAAAATGTAGAGGGATCCCCAGGGAGGAGGCCAGCAGAGGCTCCGGAGCCCTGTGCTCAGGAGCACATTTCTCTGCCCACCCTGGAGCCCAACCACTGGCACTTGGCTTCCCTCAAAAGCAGAAACACCTGTTTATGTCCTGCTCCCCCTGAGATGCGAACCCTCTGAGGTTTGATTTTGTTCTAGCTTGTTCTCTGCCACTAAGCAGAGCAGGAGTTCTAGAACTCTCCGGATGTGGGAGCAAGTTCCCTGAAGCACAGCTGTGATGATGCTAGCTAGGACCTGAGGGAGGGAGGGGCCTGCCCTCCCCCTTGTGACAATGGGTTCTCCCTGTCGTTTCCCAACCCCTTCCAGAGATGATTTAAGTCAAGCTGGCAATTTGAGGCTTGGTGACTCCTCCTTTCCTTAAGCCACACCCCCAGCTCTGACGTTTTCTTGCCTGGATTCCCACTTGGATAGTTATGATCATTAGGGATGGATCAGCTGGTAAAGGCACTTGTTGCCAAGCCTGAAGACCTAAGTTTGATCCCCTGAGCCCCACATGGGGGAAAGAGAGGATAGACTCCCATAGTTGTCCTCTGTCTTCTGCACATGTGCACCATGGAACACATACACCCATGAAAATAAATAAAAAGTAAAATAAATAAATAATAACTTTTTTGTAAGCAAATCTGACAACCCAGTGGGAAAGGAAAACCGCCTACTAGTGGGTCACACAGTGATAACACTTGCCTGAGACTCAGCTTTCTACTCGGCTTAGAAATGAATTCCTCTGTCCCACAGGTCTGTTAGCAGACTGATTAATTAAAAGCCTCTATGCGGAGACTCCCTGCGGCTGGAATGGCACTCTCAGCTTCTCCTGGGTGCCTTGCCAGTCCCTCTATTATTATTATTATTTAAACATAGCTCCAACCACTGTGCAGGAGCCCAGGGTGGAGTGGCGGGAATCCCCACACACATCGACCCAGTTCTGTGCATCAACACACCACATGGACAGGCCACGTGATTACCAACCAGCTAAATCTGTAAGCGAGAAACATTTCTAAAAGAAGATTTAAAGAAAATATCTTTCACCATCAAGCTCAGCTCCATCCACTGCTAAGAAGACAGGTGCAAGTGCCCAGCCAGAGAGTGCCAAAGGCACGGAACCCAGCAAGGCTGCTCAGAGCCAAGATAGGGATGGTATGCAAAATGCATGTGACTCTAACGATTTGCCTGCTATTTTATTCTATATTTTCCGGGGGGGTGAGCTTTCCCAAGGTGCCAGACACCGTCCTGGTCGGCCTTTTTCTCAGGCTCGCTTAGGGAGCTGCAGCGGCCGCGGGTGGTGAGCTTCGCCACAGCGCCCTCTTGTGGCCATAGCCCTCATCGCATCGCTCCTCATCGCTCCCCGCCCGAGAGCTTGTCACTGCTTTAATTACAGATGAATTACAATCCTTCACAAGGCTATGTGTGGAATCAGTAGAGAGGAAGCGTTATGCTAATTCCTTTTTCATGGCTGTTTCAGCTGAGGATCGGCTCAGAAACGGGCTGCTTACTGGCACGCTCCCATTGACTTGGTTCGCACCTTTCTTTTTTTTTAAAGAGTTTTTATTCAGTTACAGTGATTATAGTCTCTCTTCAAACATGGGATTTCCAAAACATTTCTCCTGTTCTGTGAGGTGTCTTTTCTTTCATCCTTTTATTTTCTTTCTAACTTTT
Source organism: Eospalax fontanierii (assembly GCA_035773235.1). Classification (NCBI taxonomy): domain Eukaryota; kingdom Metazoa; phylum Chordata; class Mammalia; order Rodentia; family Spalacidae; genus Eospalax; species Eospalax fontanierii. Next base: position 2,187,944 of record CM069524.1, on the reverse strand, counting down.
TCTTAAATTTGTTGCCGTTTGTGGTCCTGGGCATGGAACACCGGGCCTTGTATGTGCTGCATAAACTCTAGCATACCGCTACTGAGCTATATACCCAGCCAGCTTTTGTCCTTAACCTCCCAGACTGTGGTTTTAATCTCTGGAAATTTAGTTAGATGATTTACAGCGTCTGTAGGGCACAGGTGAAGGAACACTGCGGCCGTAGAGGAAAAGGAATAGAAAAATGGTAGGAAGCCTCCTGCTGCCTGGGAGCAGGTAAGGTTCAGTGTCCAGGCCTGGGTGCCCCGGACCACAAGTGGAGTCGAGACCACAGCCGCATCTAAAGAGGTGAGAAGTTCATGCTAGAGAATCAGTCCTCCCAGGACTATAATCTAAAATGACAGAGACTTCCCTTGTCCCCAGCATAAGCCCAACACAGGCAAAACCACTGTCGTGCACCTGGGACCTTGGGGAAAGGTTTCTGAGGAATGCAACCATTCAGAGAAGGCTGAAACTGCTGTGCAACTTCAGGAAGCCCTCCATCCTGCAATCTGCTCCACTTTTAGCCCACCACCAGAGGAACGTGGAATTCTGCTTCATGGTTGGGGACCACAGCTCCAGGCTCGCAGGAGGGGACCACAGCTCCAGGTTCACAGGAGGGGACCACGACTCCAGGCTCACAGGAGGGGACCACGCTCCAGGCTCACAGGAAGAGACCATAAGTTTAGCTCATAGGATAGAGCCATAGTTCCAGTCTCATGGGAGACAACCACAGCTCCAGGTTCATGGGAGACAACCACTGCCCCAGATTCATGGGAAGGGACCACAGCTCCAGACTCACGGAAGGGTCATAATTCCAATTACTCTGCTTTCTACAATTTTTCTGTCTCATCACCCTATCCACACGATTATATTTGTGCTTAAGAATTTTGGCTTCTGTGGAGCAAACAGAGGCAACAGTTACTTGCTGACTTGAATTTCTCACTAGAGAGTCATCAACACTGGAGAAAACCACTTTTCAGTTTTGCTCAAGGAGACAAATAAATCCAGTGTTTTCTTTTTCATGGTCAAGGTGTCTGCTGTTTTCACATCTTCCTCCATGGCCAGGGGGAACAGTGATGAGACATCTTCTTCCTGGAGTCATGTTTTAAGTTCTCTGATTGAAACATCTTGAAGGTCATTTCCCACTTAAAACTCCCACCTTCCCTGCACCCCGGGATCGGCCCTTGGAGAGTTCACGCCAGGTCTGAGGGGCATGGAACACTCCTCACCATCCTCCTCCTCACTGTCATCACTGTTCACTGTCTTCGGTCATTTACCCCACAGCCTGTCATATCCGTCCCTCACCATGCCGACGGCGGCCACCACTGCCATCCTGGCTCAAGCCACAAGTCCTCAGTCCTCTTAATACACTTTCTTATATAGCCCAGGTCCACCTGCTTAGGGATGGCACTGTCCACAGTGGACTGGGCCTTCCTGTACCAGTTAGCAATGAAGAGAATGCTCCACAGACATGGCCACAGACTACTCATCAAGGAGATTCCTCAGCTGAGGGTCTGTCTTCGCAGCGACAAGTTGACAAGGACTAAACAACAACGTGGCATTCCTCAGGTGCCACCCACCTTGCTTTTGGAGAAAGGGTCTCTCATTAGCCCAGAACTCATCATGTAGGCTAGGAAGGTTGGCCAGCAAACCAGAAGGATCTGTCTTCCCTATGCTGAGATTATAAGCTTTTCATACATGAGTTCTGGGATCAAACTCGGGTCCTCATGTTTGCGTAGCAAGCCCTTTGCCCACTGAGCTATCTCCCTACGCCTGTTTGTTTTTTGAGACAGGATCTTACTGTTTAGCCCAGGATGGACTGGAGCACAAGATCCTCTTGTCTCCTTGGTGCTGGGATTACAGGCATGTGGCACCACACCCCATTATGAACTGGGTCTTTTCAAATGCTCGTGCATGCAGTTCTGTACACAAAAAGCTGTTCCACCCCTCATGCTCTGAAAGGTCAACACCCACGTGTAGAAACAGAGGCAGCTCTGATCAGTCGCTTAAACAGAAGACAGAGACTTTCTAGGGCGGGGGGGAAAACCTCTAGTTTCTTTGTGTTTTCACTTAGAAATTTCCCCTCAGAGACAAGATTAGTAGGATGTTATGAGCTGTGTCTCTCTTAGGGTTAACGCTGTATAATGAAGTCTCTTCTACTCTGCAAAAGAAACTTGGCATGAAAACACACCTGAGTTAGGGAGGTGGTGCATGCCTGCAATCCTAGCATCGGGAAACTGAGCATTGGTGGTGTGGTTGAGACTATTATGGGCTATAGAGTAAGACCCTGTCTCAGAAGGAAGACAGAAAAGGAAAGAAGGGAGGGAGAGGAGGGGAAGGGGGAGAAAGGGACAGAGGGGAGAGGGAGGAAGGGTCATCACAGAAGTCCCCAGGCCCTTTCTACGAAGCATTCAGTGAGTTCCTGGGAGCATGAACTGAGTGTCTAGTTGCACGTCTGCATTCATGGATTCTCATCACGCATCCCCTGTGCACTTCATCTCCTGGCACAGGAAATGGACCAGGCCTGGCTGCGTAGTCCTCTCAGTCTTCTGAAGATGACCACCAAGAGACTCATTACCAAAAGACAGAGTGGACTGAAGACCCTGGCACTGGAAAGATGTGGTGATCTGCCTCCTGCCCGTTTTATGAGTTCAATCTACCCAAAGGGTCCAATTCTATCCAAGTTTGACACATAACTATATTTTCATTAAAAAGTTTTATAAACTATGCCAGTCATAACAGAATTCTTATTAGTCTGGTTTGGTTTTTTTTTTTTTTTTTTAGCAATGAGCCCACAGGCCTGAAGGGGACTTCATTATAAACATTGTACATGCTGTGATGATGGGGTGCTTAGCTGAAAGTTAATGAAGGTATGTTTGTCTTTTACTGTCCCCACATCAAGAGAGCTGTTGACCTTTATCATAGTAAACCGTGGAAGTCCTTTGCAGACAGGAAAACCTGGTTCAAATACCAACTGTCACTTATAGTTACAACCTCAGTTTTCCTAGAGTAAGACCATCACTGTCTTCCTTCCAGAATAAGCTAAACAATATTCACACAGCATTCCAAGTGCACCTGCTCGGCAGAAGTCTTCACAAATAACTAGGCTGCCATTGTCACCACCATCACCCTGAGTCACAAAGCGTTTTAAGACTATCACAACCCTGACTTGAAAAAACTGCCGATCAAGCTGATGTTTCCAGAAGCAACAAGTCTGTCTTGAGGGAACCAGAGAGAACCTGATGTGGAGTTGTCTCTTGGGGCTTGTCTGTGCCAACATTTGTAGAAACAGAAGAAAATTAAGTTGAAGGCTTTCTTCAGATACAGGAAACTAGGAAAAATGTTGCTTCACTCAGAGGCCAAAACATGTCTTTTAAAAATAATGGATGAGGCACAGAATTATTTGTACACTCTTGGCTCAAGACATGGCTGGAATGTAGTCTTCCATGAAAGATGCGACCCTCATGTGCATGGAAGGGCCCCAACTCGGGTGGAAGGAAGCTACTTTGTTTTAGAAAGATGTGACCCAGTGCAAAGAACAACCCAGTAGGGGATGCAGGGTAGGGAATGTGTCCCCTCAGAGTAAAGACGAGAACGGGGGAAGAGAGATGACAGGTCTGAAGACGTAGATGGATACAGGGTCCTCACTGGGCACACTTGTGACGGCATGGAGTGATGGGGGACCGATAGTGGGTCTTTATTTTCTCAGAGTCTTTCCTAAGAACATGCCCCCCACTCCCAACCCACCCCAGCCACTCACCCCTGAAGAATTTCTGGAAGCACCTTCTCCTGAACCGTGCTGAGTGTGTTTTTTGGCTACAAAAGTCTTGAACACTTTTCATAAACTAGAAAAAGCAATCTGATCCCAGTTTTTCAAGTCTTACAGGGTTTCTGCAGTGAGACCCTGAATGGACCATGGAAAGTCAGTGTCTTCCACAAACATGAAGCCGTGGGAAAGGAAAGGACTGTAACATTTCTCAAACGCCTCCCCATTCTGATTTTCACGTGTCTGCAGGCACGGGTATGGGACTTCATCTGCATCCAGGTGAGCAGTGGACCCTTCGTCACCAAGCTTCTGTGGCTCACGGAAGCAGCAGATCCTGTTCCACACTTGTCCAACTGAAACTGTCATTGTGTGTGTCCAGCAAAGAGCTGCCTCGGAGAATCCTATAAGGCCTCACTGTGAACAAATCTGAACCCAATTGAGTGCCCAGGCTTCCTGTGCCCAGGCTCTCACACTCATCTTCTGTTCAGCAAAAGAAGAAAAGAGAAAGGATCACAGTAAAACCTGCCTTCAGAAGGGAGCAGAAGAGATTTTGCTGCAATCACTGCATTTACATTTTTTAAATTTATTTACTTTATTTTATGTGTATTTCTTGACTGCATGTATGTAAGTACACCCATGTTGTACAATGCCTGGGAAGGCCAGAAGAGGGTGTCAGAACCCCAGGAACTGGAGTTACAGATGGTTATTAGCCTGCATGTGGGTGCTGGGAACTGAATCCTGGTCCTCTGCAAGAGCAGCCAGTGCTCTTACTGCTGAGCCATCTCCCCAGCCTCAGCAGCTGCATTTTAAAACATTCGTAAATGAAGGACACTGCGTGACACAGGTGCACGTACATACACGCAAGCATAACATTCACTAATCACATAAATTTTTAAAGTAATTTTAAAAGTTTTTCAAGAAAAAAATAAAGCAGGCATAAAATGAGTGCTATACACTGAGCGTTTGCTCCTCCCGGAGTTCTTGTTGACATCCTCGCTCTAAGATGATATGCTCGGTAACCAGGCTCCACTCTCGTGAGCAAGATTAATGGCCTTTAAAGAGGGGCCCATTTTACCATGCAAAGATCACACCAAGAAGGAGGCACCCTTCCCGGGAAGCAACTTCTCATTACACAGGGACACTGCCCACATCTGGCTTTGAACACCTAATCTACGGTGCTTGCCACAGCACTGAGACAATGGTGATAAACGGAAAACAAAGACAGCAGGTGACCAGACGTAGAGCACTGGCAGGGAAAGGAGGGTGTGCCCTGCAGGGGTGCGGCACGGCACAAACTGCGGAAGGAAAAACGGCGCAGGAAACAGGCACCATGTTGAAGCTGAGTTCTTAGAAGTGTGGTGGCTTCCAGAACAGAGAAGGGAAAGATGTGCCTGTACACAGGGCCCAGACATCCTCCCAGTACGGGGCAGTGGGGCTCACGTGCCTGTACACAGGGCCCAGACATCCTCCCAGTACCGGGCAGTGGGGCTCACGTGCCTGTACACAGGGCCCAGACATCCTCCCAGTACTGGGCAATGGGGCTCACATGCCTTTCTAGCTCTACTTTCTGGCAGCAGGGGTGTGGGGTGTTTTAAAACAGAACTCATTTTCTGGTGTCTGGAGATGTCTGTCTTCTTGAAAACTTCTGACCAACCAATGCCACCCGGAAACTCATCAACACCACACAAGCCAGGGCGCCCTCACTGCCATTTCCAGCTTCCCCAGATGCCAGTTCAAGGGCATCCCAGACCAACTGGGAGTACAGAACTAGAGGCAAGGACAGAACTGGGGTACCGTGTGGCCTCTACAGTGTCCCCGAGCATTAGAGGACCCAGGACTAGCAAAACACTTTTTGAAAGACATAGAAAGGGGAAAACTGCAGGGGTCGACTCTGAACTGCAGACTTCTAGTAAGTAACTACAAGTGGTCTAGGCTGGGAGATGGCTCAGCAGTTAAGAGCACTGACTGCTCTTGCAAAAGACCCGGGTTCAATTCCCAGCATCCACATGGCGGCTAACAACCATCTGTAACTCCAGTTCCAGGGGATCTGACGCCCTCTTCTGACCTCCATGGGCACTGCACCACTTGGGTGCACTTACACATGCAGGCAACACACTCATACACATTAAGTAATAAATAAAATATTTTTAAGTGAGCTCAGTGGAAAGGGAGTGGGACCGTGAGTTGAGGGTTTGAGGGGAATGAGAAGAGAGCAAAGGGTGAGGTTAAGACAGGCCACACCAAGCCAGAGGCCAGCCTGGACGGTAAGTCCTCATCAGCCGGGCTGGATTAGAACCACCCCGGAGACTGGTGAGGCCCACACTAGGTGTGTCTGTGAGGGCATTTTACAAAGAGACTGAGGGAAGGAGCGGACTGCAGGGCAGGGGCCCAAGTGGAATAAAACGGGGAAGGAGAGTCAGCTGAGCGCCAGCACTGCCCCTCCCTCTCCGGCATGATGTGCGCTGCCCGGCTCCACCGCGCCTTCCCCACCCTGATGGACTTAACTCTGAAACCAAGAGTCAAAAGAAAAAAGAAATCTTCCCTGGCTTCTCTCCAGTACTGTGGTCACAGTAACAAAAGAATTAACGCACACAAGTGTAGCTGGTACAGTATCCCAAATCGGGCTCCACCTCACTAAGAGTTCCTCTTCGAGAAGAACTCAAAAGGAATCAACAATTTTGATTCACATGGAAGTCTGATGATAAATAAATAAATCAATAAATAAGAAACTGACTAAAAACATTGGAATCACTGACAAAGTTCTGAAAAAGTGCTGAGTCTAAAAGCCAGCTCAGACCTTGGGCCAGAGATGACCCTGATCTGCTATCAGAGAGAAAGCCACCAGGAGCTGAAAACTCTGCGTAGCATCCGTGTTAACACCAGTCAGGAGGCTCAGCAAGGCCATATTTTACAAGGCAACTGAATTATTGATTGAGTGATTTTGTTTTGTGTTGAAACAACCAAACTGACAGAAGCAGTTGGTTGATCTGATGCTCTGCTGGTTCGTACAACTGCTTTAAACATGGCAGGTCACAAGAATGAACTTGCCCTGGGCCCTGAGCAGGCACAGAGCTAAACGCACAGCTGCCATCCTCTCTACATCCTGGTGCCTCTGGAGGAACTGGACTCCAAAGTAAGGTGTGGTAGGTGTGGGACACTCAGGTTTCTCCCCTACACACCCTCCCAAGAGTGTGCAGAGAAAGTGACCACAGAAGCACAGCGCTAGGACCTCCCCTGAGGTGGTCATGTACTTCCTCCATGTGGCTTGGCCTGTCCACTTCTAGCAGTAGGAAATCACTGCACTTGGACTAGGTAAACTCCAGAAAAAAAGACACCTCAGCCAAGGTCAACGTTTTCCCTAAGGGTCATTATCTTACTATCTGCCTGTGTGTTATGGACCATCTGATGGGGCTGTGGGGAAGTGATCAGGCCATAAGGGCTCTGACCAGTTCATTGAGGGATCAGCCCATGGATAGAGCCATCATCTGGTGCACTGTTGGAAGCTGATGGAGATTTAGAGTGTTGCTTGGATGCAGGAAGTAGATTATAAGGGGCCTGTCTTTGAAGGGAATCTTATCCCAGTCCTGGATCGATCTGTGTGTGTGTGTGTGTGTGTGTGTGTGTGTGTGTGTGTGTGTGTGTGTCTTTCCTGGTCCCCATGAGGTGAGTAGCCCTGCTCTACTGTGCCCTTCCACCATGGTGAACTAACTATCTTATCACAAGCCCAGAACCAGTGTGGTAGTGGGGCTGAACATGAACTGAAACCTCTGAAACTATGAACAAAAATGAATCTTCTCTCCTGTGATTTATGTCGGGCATTTTGTTGTAGTAACATAAAGTGATTCACATACAAGTTTAGATATAAGTGCACAGCATCCACCAAACTACTTGCAGGTCCTTGTAGGATATCCACACCTTTGCTGTGAGGAAACCAAGGCTCAGCAACACATGACATGTAGATGCTTTTTAGAGACCGGAGACTAAACCCACCCGCTGTGATTCCCAGGGCTCTCCACACACTGTAAGTCCCACAAATGGCAATAGTCCAGAAAAACACAAATAACATTTTTAAACAAATTAAATGAGTTTGCCCATGTGAGACAGACAATTAGTGTCAATAGACAAGATCGTTAGAGCTGAATTTCAGGGGAAGGTTTGTGGGAACTTCGGCCTGGCACCATGGAGACCCTGCAGCCTCTGGGTCTGTTTAGTGTAGTCTGGATTGTCCACTTGATTAGACTGATAGATGCCTGGGAGATTAGTAAAGCTCAGCTCTGGGGGAGTCTGTGAGGGCGTTTCCGGGAAGATAATTAGATGCTGAGAGCTCAGTGGTTTGATCTAAGGAGGGTTTGTTTTAAAACTCCAAATAGATGGCGGGTAGATGGTAGAACCACGGAAGGCTGGCCAGTTGGAGAAGAAGGTCACAGGAGTGTGGGGCTGAGGATGTCTCCTGGACCTCCATCCTTTGTTTAGTCTCTCTGTTTCCTGAAGCAGCTATACTGTATCACACGCATCCACCATGATGGTGTGCCTTCCCACAAGCCCAGAGACAGTGGAGTCAGATAAACATGGCTCAAGAGTCTGAAACTACGAACCAAAATAAACTCTTCTCCTTTTAATTTGTAATCTGTTTCTCTAAGACATTTTGTCAGAGAGTTGGGAAGTCTTGCACAAGTTCTGAGACTGGGCAGGGAGACCTACTTCATGTCCTCAATGAGCAGGGTCCACTGCTCACACAGGGACCAGCAAGCAAGCTCTCCCTGTGACGCCACAGCAAGGACGTACAGCCTCCATGGCAGATTCCCAACCTTCATGCCACCCTCCTGAACTCACGGGACTACCTGCGCTGCTGGAGTTGGGGGGAGCACTGCCAGTAAACCCAGTGCAAGATCGACCACTTCAGATTCCGAATAGTAGACTTTCCACGGCTCTGTGGCTGGCATTGTGGCAGCACGGGAGTAGAGCGGGAGGAAAGGAGAGTAAGCCACCCCATGCTTCTTCCTCCCTCTCCCCTGAGCTTCGAGTGCAGAAGCCAGAGAGCATGATGGGAGCTGGGACCCCTTACCACACAGCACTCACCCACGAAGGGCAGTTGTACAATCTGGAGTCATACAATACTACGGTGGCTTGATTGGAACATTCTAGCAAAGTACGAGCTGACATAGTACCGGGAATCGTTTTGTGGAACGGGTCTGGAGTTTTCAGACTGCACATTGGAGCCCCTTCCGCCTTGTAGGCAGATCAAATGAGGAGAAGAAAGCCAACGCCACTCGCTCCCCTCTGGTCACATCCCCCATAAAACAGTCTCACGGTGAGAGCAACAAAGCAGATTTTGGAAACAGGGAGCACGCAAGACTGACGGTTTGAAAACACAAGGGGGCTGGCAAGATGGTTCAGCAGGGAAAGGTGCTTGTCACCATGCCTGAGGACCTAAGTCCAATGCATAGAACCCATAAGATGGGAGAGAACCAACTCCTACAAGCGGTCCTCTGACCTCCACAGACCCGGGATAGCATGTGTCCATGTGCACATACACACACGGTAAATACATTTAAAAATTTAAAATAATTAAAAATTTTAAAAAATCAAGACACAAGAAACATCTCGGCTTACCCTTGGTTTCTAGTCCCACACTCCATGATTTTTCACCCTGGGTTTTGTGGTTCAAAAAATGTGACTAATATACAAAGAGAGTTCAAAGTACATGGAATTTCCAGGTTTTGGTGGAAGGATTGTTTGTTTTACGGAGGATGCCCTGTGGTGCTTACAGTAGTTGAGGACAATTTTATCAGTGAGAGAAATGAACTGAAGTCATTTATAGGAAAATCATTCAATTTTTAAACTAGACGAGCTCTGTTTTATTTTCACCCTTCACAATACAAATGGAAACTGCTTTATGCCACTTCCCACCTAAACCATGCTCCGCGCTAGGAAGGAGGAGTCTCCCTTGTCACGTGGCCGGAAAACACTCAGATGCAGCACCATGATTTGATGAAATAGAACAGAAAATACAAACTGACAGAGCCCACTGCTCTACTCTGTCTCCCTGAGACATGCCAGACCCAGTGGGCACCATCACTGGGTGAGCGGGAGGGCTCATCATGGGAGAATTTTTCATTATTTTAACTATAAAGGTAGTTACATATTTCTTTTGTATGGCATCTTTTGAAATACAGACACTGTGTAGAAGCAATTACTTAAACATAAGACTGTTGTGGGTGGAATCTGAATGTTCTCTCTAAACATGCTGTACCCATGCCCATGGGCTGTTCTAGAAGCCTTTCACCAGCGAAGAAAGGACAGCAAAACCAACAGGCAACGTTCATACCTTCCAAATCAAAAATGTAAGGTAAGCGGGAAGAGAGGACAGTCCAGAATAATGGAGTAACAAGCATATCACCTTCAGATAACAGAATAACAAGCACATCCAGTGTCACCTACCAATGTTCTTAGATATGACGTCTCTAGGCTATTACAGAAGAAAGCGCAAGTCTCAGGCTAGGGAGATGACTCAGTGGGTCAGGCCACCCTGCTGTGCAAGCATGAGGACCTGAATTCAAATCCTCAGCGCCCTCATAAAAAGCTTGATATGACCAACCATGCCTGTAACCCCAGATTAGCAAGTGGAGACAGAAGATCTCGCTGGCCAGCCATCTTAGCCAAAATGGTGATCTTTAGGCTCAGTGGGAGGTCCTGTCTCAAGGGAACAAGGCATCGAGCAATGCAGAAAGATACCTAGTGTTCTCCTCTAGCCTCTACATGTATATAGTACAGGGATGCACATATGACACACCACATACATACATACTTCAGAAGAGAGGGAAGACGAAGAGGAGCAAAAGGAAAAATGAGGAAGAGGAAGAGAGAAGGAGGAAGGGGGTAAAGGAGGAAGAAGAGGGGGAAAGGGAGGAGGAGGAGGAACAGGAGGAGGAAGAAGAGGAGGGGAAGGAGGAGGAGGAGGAAAAAGAGGACAAGCTGGTGACTGAGTCCATCCTATCATTTTTCTAGCTGGGAAATTTCTGACCTGCTCAGCCCATTTGCACTCCTGCGCAGTTGGAGTCACAGCACCCTCTCTGTGACGTGTCCCAAGATGGTCTTGAGCTCAGAAGACAAGCTCCCTCCTCCAGCCCCCACTTCTCACACAGGAAAAGGAGTTCCTGCCTCCGAGGTACAGTCTTCCTATGTTCCTCTGCTCCTATCCACTCCAAAAACAGCATCCCAATTTTATCTTTTTGGTCTTTGTGGAATGGAGGAAGTAGGTCACAGGGGCGTGTCCTTAGGGCTCCATCTCCCCCAGCCCTTCCTGTAGCCCTTCCTGATTCTTGGCAGCCATGATGTGAACCACTCTGCTCTCTGCCGCACTCTCCTCACCATCATGAACTGAATCCTCTGAAGCCTGAACCAAAACAAATCCTTTACATGTTGCTTTTCTCGGAGATTCAGTCAATAATGCAAACAACACATCAACACACAAATGTGTGGGGAAGAGGCCACCGGGTATTCAAGGTCATTGACAACATAATACTGAGACGTGAACACAGACCCCCACTCTGACTCGTCAGCAGGGACCCATCTACAGGGGATTTTTAAGAGCTTTAAATTACCTCAGAAGAAGAGAGATCAAAAGCAGACTCAAAGGCTTGGGTCATCCAGTGCCACAGACAGGTAAGGACATTTACAGTGACAGCCAAGAAGAGACTAGAATGGCCTTGAAGAAGAAGGCTGGGTGAACACTGGTCCTGTAGAGCGTGGGGCCCCTCAAAGTCAAGGCAGCAGAGCTCATCAGACATGCATTCTGGGCAGGCACAGTTGACCTAGTTGTGACCTCCATGTGCTGCCGAAGCCGGTCACCCCGAGAAGGTGTCTGAGACGACTGGGTGACAGTGGAAGCTCTGTGCACCCTGCCTCTCTGGATGCTGACACAGAGAGAAGAGCCTGGGCCTCGATTTCCCAGTAAGGAAACATTTCAGAAGACCTGAACATCACACTTAGCCCCACTGTGTCTTTTTCGAACAGAAGGCACCTTCTTTTTACCATATTTGAAATAATTCCAATACAACATTCTTTTGCAACTTCTTAAAGACAAGAGAGCCCTGTCTCCTCTCTCTCATACACACATGAAGAACACTATAATGCTACCAAAATGAGATGGACTCTGCACTTTCCTGCTTTGCAAAGTTCCTATTTTACTTTGCTAGTAGAGCTATAACCCACCTCTCACGGTAGCCGGCATCTGACTTTGCCCACTTTGCTCCCTGGAGGCTCCAGCAGAATTGCCTGTGCATTGCTGCCATCTTCCACGTGGCCATCAGTTTCTTTTTGTCAGGGATTCGATAACAGCAAGGGGAGAAGTAGCTGATACAGAGGATGTTCAGATGGGAAATAACTTATTAACTTATTATTTCTGTGTATGGGTGTATTGTCTGCATGTTTGTATGTGCACCCGTGTCATGCAATGCCTAAAGAGGTCAGAAGACCACATCAGATCCCCTGGAACTGAAGTTACAGATGGTTATTAGCTGCCACGTGGATGCTGGGAACTAAACCCAGGTCCTAGGCGAGAGCAATCAGTGCTCTTAACCGCTGAGCCATCTCTCCAGGTCTAGATATCAAATATCTTAAGCCTTTAATTTAGCACTCCAGTGTGCCATTCTCAAGCCATACTGAGAGCCACGCTCCCCAGCATCACTCTGCTGCCTGTACATTCCCATTGGTTTGCTTCATCTCCCCAGAGGTCATCTAGCTTAGGTTCTAGGTGTATTCTCTAACAGCTCCACTAGAAAGGCCACTGTGCTGATACCCCATCCTTCCCCGTAACTGATCAAAGCTCTCTGTGGAGACTAAGAATACAAAGTTTCTGCGTACTAATGCAGATGACCTGTTTCCCAAGTGAGATAGGAAAATACAAATAGAAATGCTTATGTGTCTTAATGCCTAATTTTTCCATCCAGTATTCAGGGAACCTCATTATATCTTGTTTTACAGAAAGGGCCTCAGACAATCAATGAAAACACAGGAGAATTTGGTTTATAAGTGTCTATGCCCATATGGCATCTGCAGCCTGTTCAGGTTTAGTCATTAGACGTGAAGAGCTGCACTTTGGGATAGAAGTCTGTCTCCTGTATTTGTGCACAAGCACCTTAATACATTTCACAGAGACAGTCACAAGCCGGCTTAGTGCTGTAATGGAGGCTGGAAGACAAGATGACCTTTCTAATTGTCTTGGTGAGAACGCAATTGCAAGTGACTTTGAAACACAGGGTAAACTCATTATGCTAAAATATAATAGCTTCTACTTTGGGGCTCATGATGAATATTAATGTCAAGGCTCCTGAGGAAAAAATGTGCTCTAAATTTTATATTGTATAAAACCTTTTTAATACCAAAGAGAGTGTTTATTTATAGTCTGTAGGCTTCTTCATAGATGTATTAAGTATCCCATTAAACATGGCAGAATGGAATGAACAGTCACGCCACATTCAGGGGGAAATATCAATCACCCTCAGAGCATCAGGTGGGGTGCCTGGCAGACCTGGACTGCAAATGTAGGTGAGAAGACAGGGAACTTGGATAAGGTCGGTCCTGACACAGACCTGGAGGCAGCCCAGGGTGTGGCCACCCCGACATCATCAGAGCACTGGAAGTGGTCAGGATGAAGCCTGAGCAATTCAGGGAGCTAAGGACTATAGAATGCTCCAGAAGAGGACACAGAACGTGGACCATCCAGACGCCGTGGAGGACATGCTGGGCTGGAGGGAGAAGCTGATTCTCCGCAGATGCAAGGTCAGGAACACGCCTTTCTGCAGCCACAGCCCAGCAGTGCCTCCTGCCTATGTCCACACAGCCTCAGGAAGGGCTCTTCCCAGCCATACAACATGCAGTGCGCACACAAAGCTGCTGCGAACCCATTCTGCACTCCTTGGAGAGGCCGGTACAGTTTCAGAGCTCATCCTGTCCGCCATCCTTCCAGGACAGGATGACTTTGATCTGCCCTTCTCTGAAGCCCCTCCTTCAGACTGCAGTTCGCAGGGCTACAGAGCCCACCAGCAGGCACTCTCGATTGGCCCAGGTGATCACAGCATGCATTTGGAAGAAGAGTGGCCTTCTAATGGACCTGGTTAAGAAAACAAGAAATAATAAAGGGGAAGTCAAAGGCCAAGGACAGTGCCGGGCTAGCCGCAAGGTGCAGGCTTCTCTATGCTCCTGTGTTTTAACGGTTGAGTTAAACAAGCCTGTCCCCAAATGGAGTAAACAGCTTCATAGGTTCATTCAGACCCAGAAGTTCCCTGTGAATCCTCTTCACCAAAGGCCAGGCCCAGTGGGCTCTAGTGCCAGAGTGGAAATGGCCTGACTCAACATGCAGACACCTGTCCACAGTGTTTCTTTAAACTTTTGTACTGGGCCAACGGGACGGCTTGGTAGGCAAAGGCACTTGCTGCCTGGGTTTGGCACCTGGGACCCACATGGTAAAAGGGGAGAAATGACTCCAGCAAGCTCCTGCACTTATGTGCCTGGTACACACACATGTGCACATACATACACCAACACAAATCAATCCATCAATCAAGAGAATAAAAAATAAAAACTTTTGTATTCTGCGCTACACACTACAGAATTCATTCTAAACTTCTACCAGGTGTTTTCATTGTGGGTGAGGATTCCAGAGTTTGGTGACCTCATATGGTCAACCTGGAGTTGATACCCAGCCAGTAGGTTACTCTACCTCTGAAAAAAAAAAAAAAAAAAAAAAACATGGGTTCGATGGAGGGTAAGCAGGCCTTTGCCAAATTCCAATTTATCTTTTTCAGAAACATGACCAAAGTAATATGCTAGACTAGGACAGAAACTAAAAGATGCTCAAGGCAACAGCCACCTACCAGCTACCTTGTCTTGCCTGGTAAGATAGCCGCCCCCCTCCCTTGAGTATGCCTGGTGATCATGAGATGTTTGCACTTCATTCTTCTTATGGGACAACATGGGATATAACATAGCCATAGTGAACATACAAAATGAGAGATATTCAAAATGGGATTCAACAGCCGAAACCACTCAACATTTTAGCAAGTACATTTGGTCAAAATTAAATCCCAAAGCAGAGCAGGGCCAGGAGGAGTGGTGCACACCTTTAATCCCAGCACTAGGGAGGCAGAGGCAGGTGGATTTCTGGGAGATCAAGGCCTTCCTGATCTACATAGTGAGTTCCAGGCCAGCTAGAGCTACAGGGAGATCCTGTCTCAAAAAAAACAAAACCAAAAGACATGAACGAGTTATGAAGGGGCTGAGGAGATGGCTCAGTAGATAAGAGTGCTTGCTGTCCAAACACAAGTACCTGAGTTCGGTTCCTCAGCACCCATGAAAAATCAGAGTAGGTTTGAACTGCAGGGAGGTACTTAAAATTTTTAAAACTGAAAACAAGAGTATAAAAACAAAAAACAATCCCTCTTTGTCCAAGGTTCTTGTCATCAGCCCCACATGGCCTTTCCTGCCATTATTGGAAGCCTGTGCTTATGTTCAGTTATGGCTGTGAGCCTGAGGGATGGGCCTCTTGTGTTAGGAATCTAGTCATACAGAACAAAACCCAGTGTCAAAGAGAAACTTAAGGTGCAAAGAATTCACATTCTAGCCTCTTCCCTGTGGGGTCCTGTATTCAATCCTTTCTGCCTCAATGTTCACATCTGGGAAATGGCCCTCCTATCAAAGCCAGCTGCATTATGGTCCAAGGATGGAGTGAGTTTGTTTATGCCCAGCCTTGGCAAAGTGCTTGCTTCTGGGGGAGGTGACAAAAGAGAGATGCTACTCCCATATGTGTGGTGACATTCATTCCTCCTTCTCTAAGAACAACTAAATCCACAGTAGCTATAGCTGCTCTGTGCATACAGCAAGGGGCCCAAGACATGCATGCTGGATATACAGCAGAGAGCAATGTCAGAAGAGGGTTGTGAAGAACTTGCTTTTAAACATCTAAGAAGCTGCACCAGACACACACAAGCCATAGATTCAGGTTCTGTTTCCAGTTAAATTCTAAAACCTGTAACAACAGCAACATGCTTTGAAATCACATTGATAAAATAAAACATGAAAACAAATGCTGAAGGTGTTTCTTTGACTGACAGCAGTGCTCCCCATCTAAGGGCCCAGATCTCAGTGAAGGGAAGAAGCATTTAGCATGCCGTGACCAGGAGTAGACAAGATCCACTATGTGTGCTACAGGGGCTGACAAGATCTGTAATATATGCTACAGTAGATAACCCTGGCCCAATCTCTGAGAAGCATGGAGCTCTTGCTCAGCAAGAGTGTATGGTGAGTGTGTGTGAGTGTGTATCTGTGTGTATGATGTGCATATGTAAGTGTGTGTGGTATGCATGAGTGTGTGTGTGGAGTGCTTGTGAAGTATGAGTGTGTAGGTGTGCCCTTGTGAATATGTATGTGTGTCTGTGTGTGGTATGTGTATTCATGTGTGAGTGTGCTTGAATGTGTAAGAGAGATCATGTGTGAGAGTGAATATATATGTAAGTGTGTGATTGATGTGAGTACCCATCAATCAGGCAAGTTCCTGAAGCCCAGGCCATATGCAATGTAGGAACTTGGAGAGGCACTACTTGCCTGGAAAGATCTGTGAAACTGACAATCCGGTAAACGCACAAGAGACACCAGCACCCGCTCTACAGCACAGAGAGCAATGCCTCCTCCAAATAAACCAGCTGCGTCGCAGGCGACTACTGCAATTCGGAATGAAATGCACTTAACACGGGGAGTGACTGGAAGATATTCAGAAACTGGTCAGAAGGATATAGCAGCAGAGACTTCTCAAAGACCCAACTGGGAGAAAAATGAAGGCAATCGGAAGTGAATGAGACCAAGGAGAAAGGTGTGAAGCAGGTGATGGCCAGTCTTCACTGTCAGCTCCACGGAGAGTTCCCTGCCTCCCCATTTCGGCTCCATGCTTCTCGGCTCTGCGCTTCCTGGATCTGTGTTCCCTGGCTCCATGCTCTGTATCCCCTGGCTGCATGTTCCCTGGCTCCATGTTTTCTGGCCTCAGGTCCCCTGGCTCTGTGTTCCCTGACTGTATTTCCTGAAAATTCTGTGCTTTTGAAAGAGAATCTGAGGAAGAACACGTGGAATGGTAATAAGAGCTGAGCACTGTGTCTGCTGTAGGGCAAAGAAAAGATGCTACTTGGACTGTCTTTTCGGCTCTGAGTTCTAGGAAGCTCATTATCACATTACAGTCTAAACCAAGGTCATTATCGCTTATTACCAGCACTGTCTTCTGTCTCTTTTTAATTCTATTTTTATTTATCATTGTTTTTGCCCTTGTTAGATGAATTTTCTGAGGTCACCATTGCTTCCCATCCTCACTGAAAACAAATGCGGGAGGGGAGGGCGGAGAGTTGATTTTTATCCTCTAATTTATCTTGGCTTCTTGTGAAGGTGCTAGGAGTGTGGAGCAGTGGAGTCTACGTGAGCCCAGTGAGTCTCACAGGCTTTGCTTAGCAGGTAAACAAACCTCACAAGAGGCTGCACCCAGGACCACAGAATTAAAGAAGCCAGTCTCCCTTCAGTTCTGCGCACTTCCTTCTGTTAACTAATTCAAGCTCAGATCTTAGGAGGAAGTCCTAAGCTAAGATCAGATTTTGTCCACATGGACATCTGGCCAACCCCAAACCATGAGCGGGAAGCAGTCACAAGAGAGCCCTCCCACCACTCTACTGGCTTTCCAGTCTCCAGTCCTTGAAAGAAAACTAAGTTAAACATATCACTGGGGACCAGAATCCCAGAAATATGAAATCCTATCCTTTGATCTTTCTGGAAACCATTTTCCGCAGCTGACGATCCCCTATAGGGAATGCCGGCAGCTCTGGGCTGGCCGTGGACCCAGAAGCATTTGGGGGTTCATCTTCTCAGGCAGCAGCAGAGGGGACCGTGGGGAAACGCATTTCCATGTTAATGATGTCCTGTTTAAATTCTAGCCCTGATGACAATGTGACAAAACTGCTCTCTCCCAAACCAGGTTTCTTTCTATCAGAGTTACAGTATGAAATCAACAATATTAATAAAGAACAATACAGATTACCAAGTTATGCACAGGAGATGGCAAAGAAGCTGTGAAAATCAAGGTTGTCATTTTTTTCTGGTAGGCAGATGTAAAGGACTAAAAACAGGTTGTTGTTTTTTTCACTCCACTTTCCCATATTAAAAAAATTAAAATCCCTACTACCGAAAGGCTCCTGGTTGATTTCCACGAGTATTCATGGGGTGGAGGAGTGACTCAGCTTGTCATTTGATTTCACTGTGCTAAACGTTGCAGAATTTGAATGTGTGGCCTGGTCTTAGAACAGCTGACAGGGCAGAACACACCTTCCTCTCTTCTTCACATGAGTGTGTCACTGTGACAGAAGCCCGTGGATTCAGTGGCTGTGGTGATGTCTATCTCCCTTTGCCCTTGAAGCTTACATGTTTCTGTCCCTGTCCTAGTAACCTATTGCTTGGTCACCCGGACCTAAATTTCCAACTCAGGGCTGGGTATGCAGCTCAGCTGGTAGAGGGCTGGCCTAGGAAACACAAAGCCTTGTGTTCAGTTCCGGCACCTCATAAACCAAGTATGGTAGTGTATGCTCACAATCCCAACCCCAGGGTGGTAGATACAGGAAGGTCAAGAGTTAATGGTCATTTTTGATTGCATATCAGGTTCAAGACCAGCCTGAGCTACATGAGATCCTATCTCAAAAACAAACCAATAAACAGACAACTCAGACCACTCAACCTCATCGCTGCTCTATACACTGGACAGGCAAACCAAGGTCTGCACCTGCTGTCCAAACTGAGGATGAGAGAACTGGCATGTCACAACATTCAGCCCCAGCAAGTGAGTCGACTGCTTGCTGTTGTAAAGGCCACTGTGTGGCTCCTGAGATAACTCAGTGAAACTTAAGGGCAGCGATCTGTCTTCAGTGGACTCAGGAGCTAGCCAGGAACACCAGACACAATGACACTGCCTACAAGAGAGGCAGGCCCATCTCTGAGGGCCTTCAGAGACACTTCTTATCAATAAGGGCTCTCTGTGTGAATGACACAGCTAATTGATCACGGAGTCAGAAAAGCTCCCCTTTTCTACAAAAACAGAACCCCAGACCTTAGCAGAGCGCATGGCTGTCCAGGCTGAGGCATCTCTCGGCACCCTTCAACTGGCTGCCACCATGTGTTGAGGTCAAGTTCACAAGCCTGTGGCTGTGGGAGACGAATGGCAGATTCCCACAGGGACCTTTAAAGGGGACAGCTGTGCTCTCTTCTGTCTTTTTCTCTTCTACTTGGATTTGGCATCTACCTGTGTGGCTCTAAATATCACCTAATAAGGGGATCAGAAGAACAAAATAGGAGAATCAGGGTCCCTGAGTTTCAGGACTATTTGTCCTCCCCAATGTTCTTTCCTCCTTGCACTGTTGAAAATCAGATTGCTTTTTTAAATGTTTTATATTTGGGTAGAGACACAGCCCAGTCATTAAAGTGTTGCCTTCCAAACCTGAGGATCTGAGTTCAATGCCCAGAACCCACATAAAAGGCTGGGTATGGTGGCATGCACTTCTGATTGCAGCTGTGAGGAGGCAGAGATGGAAATAAAGATCACTGGGGCCTCTTGATGGCCAGCCATCCTAGCCAAATTAGTAAGTTCCAGGTCAGAGAACCTGTCTCAAAAAAAGAAAGGAAAAATGAAGGTAGATGATACCCGAGAAACCACAGAAGAGGTTGACCTCTGGCCTCCACACATATGCATATGCATGCACACCTACACAGACCTGAACACATATCCACGCACACAAACACAATGCTATATGTTGCTCATTCCTTAGATGGTTTTATCATAAGATACTTTATCTAAGACTAAAGAGAGTCATGGTCCGTCCCAGCTTACACAGACATAAAGATCTTCCAGTTCCTATTTTATTCAAGCTGTACTTAAACTTGAACACAGAGTTCCCTCAAGATCCAAAAAATCTGGGCACAGACCTCAGCCCAGCTGTATTATATTTCAATAGGTAAAACTTCAATTAACTCAAAAATCCATTTTATTTTTCTTTTAAAAATTTGCTCTAGTTTTAATTATGTGCATGTATGTGGGGGGGGTACGTGCATGTGAATGCAGGTGTCACAGAGTCTAAAGGCTTCAGATACCCCTGGGGCTGGAGTTACAGGCAGTTGTGAGCTGCCCAATGTGAGGGTCCTCAGCAAGAGGAGCACATGCTCTTCAGCCCACTGCAATCATTTTCTATTTCTGTGTTGTTGCTGTTATTCAAACTCTTACAAATGCTGTATTATTAATTTGGGTCACCCAAAGCCACATCTTCTCAGACTGGTTAAAAAGCAGCTTCAGCCTCAAGCACATGTGGGCCAACACACAGGGAGAAGGTGGCTGACCCAGCACAATCCTAGCACGAAGAGGCCTGGGCCTCGGTAATGAGCCATCTGCAGCTTAGAGTCGCTCCTGCAACAATCTCCCGTCCCGTTTGTTTATGTTTTATTCATCATCTTGGAAGTATTTAGAGAAGTGACAATAACAGATTCAAAAAACATTGCACAGAGCTTTTAAAAAAAAGAGATATTAATGGCTTTCAAGAATGCAACTATTCAAATTAAACATCCTTGGGCTACATTTGCTTGAGTCTGTTTACATCTTTTTTATTCTTAGGCATAATCTACTCCCTATTTTGTGTAAAAACGGCCTGATGACACCATGGGAAATTTCCGTGGTCCTTATTCATAACGTTTGAAAATATAAACAGCAAAGTTCACCTGAGACCCACTGTGCTTGGTTCTCATAATCCAGTAAGCAAGCCTAAAGGTCTTGGGTACCTCAAGACCTGCTACTCTGTGCATACCTTGGGTTGCACATTTGGCAAAAGATAAAAGGAAGAGTTGATGAGAAGGCTCAACAGGTAAAGGTATTAGCTGTGCAAGCCTGAAGCCCTGAGTTTGAGCCCTAGAACCCCTGAACCAACTCTTAAAAGTTGTCCTCTGACCTCAGTGTACCCACAACAACAAATAAATTTAAAACTTTTTAGAGAGGAAAAAGGGGGTGCAAAGAGTTGGTTCATGGGTTAAGAACTCTTGCTGCTCCTTCAGAGGACCTGGGTTCAGTTCCCAGCACCCACATGGAGGCTACCAACCATCTGTAACTCTAGCTCCAGATTTGACACCCTCCTCTGGCCTCCACTAGCACTACACTCATGTTTATAGACAAGCGTACACACACATAATTAAAAATAAAAATTAAATCTTTTTTTAAAAAACGAATGACAGGAAACAGCAACCAGCCATGAGCTGTCAGCCCTGAGCCTCAGCTTCACTGTGGAGGGGCCATGACGGCCGAGCACACTCTGATTTAAACATCAAAGAAACTACAGCCCACACAAGTTGGGGACAACGTTAAACCCAAATTAGTTTGTCCCAGAAGGACACAGCTAACTGCCAGTGTGTTATGGTTCCTTGCTGGAGCTTTAAACATCAATCTTCCCAGACCAAATTTATGGAATATGCTCGCAGACCTCAAACCTGGCTCTACCACTCTCGTTCTTTTCTTACTAACTGTCAGAACAGCATGTTTGGTAAACAGGGCTCCTTAGGTCACGTATTCTCAAAACTTTTCCTAGTAAATGACCTTTATTTAAGGACCATGCTAAGTTAAATATGATCTCTGTCCCCACCCCCTGCCTTCTAGTCCCTAGGAGGAAATGAAATGCACACAGACACATTTACACATATATACATATACATACATACACACACACATATATGCAAGCATATCCACATATGCATATATACAAACACACATACATATACATACATAAACTACACACATATACACCACACAGACATACATACACATAAACACAGATATGCCACACATATGTACACACATGCACCCCACACACATATATTCAGTCACGGCATACATGCAATGAACATATACTTATACAGAAACACACACACCACCCACATAGATACCCATATGTATGCATATACACATACACACATATAAATACCTATAGGTACATGTACATATCACAGAAAGTGACATGCACACACAAATGTACACGGTGGAATATGTGTACGCACATACACATGTACACACATGAATGCACATACCAGAGCATGTTAACTCATGTGAACACATGCACACACATCCTTGGGCAGGGTCTCCTCACACTAACAGGTATTTAGTCTGCATGTAAGATACATTGCTATTATCATTTTACTTGTGAAGCAACAGGTTCCAGAATCTGTTAAACCATCCATTTGATATCGTCTCTTTAAATTCTACTTTGAATTTTAGAGACAGTATCATGAGAGCCTGCCCCACATTTTTAAGAATTATTTTCATTGTTCTACATGGACTGAAGCAGCATCTCTGGAAGCTCTCGGGTGCAGCCCTCAGGGGGCCTCAGTTCTCATAAGTGAACACAGCCTGCATCATGTGAGCCCTTCTGACATGCCAGCATCTAGGTATGGTGGCACCAAAATCACCTCTGTCCTTCTCCAAGAGAGAACCCTCAGAGAACACATGCACAGAAGAACCTGTCCCCTTCTCAACTCCCAGAATCGCTGTGACCTGCATCCCTGCACCCCAGAACCTGAGCCGTGGAAAGGAGGAAGCTGCTCGACAGAGGAAGCTCTACAGTCCCCCAAGCCCTTCGACAAATGCAGAGCAGAGAATGGGGAGGTCTCAGAAAAATGAGTCACACAAACACATAACCAAAGCTGATGAGTAAGTCCACCCCAGTAGTCAAGCCTCTTGCAAAAATGTCCCCCACAAACGGGCCGTGTGCTCCGTGACCCGTCACTGTGAGGTGACCTGGCCACATGACACAATAATGCCAGCGCCAACTTGCCACCAGGCTGTAGCTACGTGCTACTCACTGTGGGCAGCCTCCAGGAGTGCCAGGTCCTGTCTGCACCTGCTGTAGTCGTCTTTGACACTCCCCAGCCTTCTGATGGTCCTGGAGCTAAGTGCCAGCAGTCTGCCTAGGAGTCCCTCCAGCCCTTCCCGCTCCGAAGACAGCGCCCAGATCTCCTCAGAGAGCTCCTTGGCCCTGCAGAAGTGGCTCCCTGCAGCACAGAGTGGGAGAGGAGAGAAAGGGGTTTGCTGACAGCCACAGCCATGGAGGGAACAAGTACCTCTCACCACACACTAGAGATGGGAAAAAGGGGTCGCAGCTCTGCAGGGTGGGACGTCTCCAACAGTGCCCCGTGGAGGAGGCAGGAAGGCGATCCAGCTTTGCAGAAAACTACCTTTCTCTTTAGCACCTTGATTTTATTAAATCTGCCCCAGGCAAGTGTGTCCAACCTGTGACCTATGGGCCAGTGCCATCCAGAATAGCTATGTGTGTGGCCCAAAACAAAACTGCAAACTTACCTAAAACATTGCAATATTATTTTTTGATTTTTTAAATCATTTTTTATTGTGAAAGTGTCATATTTTTATACAGTATATATTGATCATATACATCCACCAATACCTCCCTCCAACTCCTCTAATGCCCCCGCCCTGCCTCTCTCCCAACTTCATATCCTTTTTAATTATTATCAATAATCCCCCTGAGTCCAGTTAGGGCTGCCCATATGCACGTGAGTGTGTGCCATCCACTGGGGCATGGGTAACCTACTAGCAGCCACATTCCCTCAGCAGCCATCTACTGGCTCCTCCTATAGGGGTGGAGTATCAAGGTCCCTCCCTCATCCATGTTGGAATTCTTTGTGACCCAACAGTGGGGTTCTCAGCATGAACTTTGCAAATGGCAGCATCACACTGCAATGTCAAATGTTGGACATGCCCAGAAGGGATTCCACTGGCAAGTTCACAGCCTCTGAAAATGATACAAAGGTGTCCAGCGGGACTTAGGAAAGCCCCGGGAATCATTCCAGTCAATACCCAAATGTCCAAGGGCTGGCATTGCCCAGCAAGGTTTGGAGGAACTTGGCCTTGCAGTTAGACTGGAGCTAAATGAAAACCCTCATCCCCCTGCTTCTCAAACTGCATGGTGCAGAACAAGAGAACAAGCACATCTGGTGCAAACTTGCTATGAAATACGATCATAATAACACCTGAATCGCAGGCAGGTGGCTATGCGAACCACAGGAGGACACAGAAAGAAAAGATGCTGCAAAGGCATGGCGTGCTGAGTGCACGAGGTTGTGGGGCACAAGGTCAGTCTGTGGAAATCAATTGTGTGTCTACACAGCAGCAGAGCCCTGCAAGATGAATTTTCTAAAATATAGTTTATAGATATTTTAAGAGTGAAGGTACTTAAGAATTAATTTAAAGAAGCCTATGCACCACAGTGAAAACAGGTTTTGAAAACCCACGGAGAGGTTTAAATAATTACAGAGATAAACCACAAGCACTCACTAGAAAACTTCATATTCCTAAGGCTTCCATTTTCTCCAGATTGATTCGTAGATTTAATACAATTCCAATCAAAATTTCATAAGGCCCTTTAGCAGGAATGCATGGGTACACTCTAACATGTAAAACAAAGGTCTAGATAAGCCAGAGCAAACAGTCTACATTTCAAGACTGGAGTTATCACCACTGTGCATCAGGATGATGTGCACATGAACGTTGACAGGAACGCCGGTGGATGGAACAGAACAGGAGGACAGAACAATAGGTGAGTTCTCATAGAGACAACTCATCTTCAGCTGGAGTGCAAAACAGGTCAGAAAGGAAAAGAAAGCTCCATAAAAGGCGCTGAAACAATTGCTCATCTATGTGGGGGTAAGGTGGACCCTAAGCCATACCTCAAACACACACAAAACACAGCGGAGAGGGATCATGGACACAATAAAGTTAAAACTATAAAGAAGGAAATAAGAACAACTTACTTACTTTGGAGTCGACAAAAGCATCATGAAGGACAGAGAAATCACCACCAATAAAAAAAAAAAAAAAAAAAACTGAAAAGCTTTGTCAGGGTTACAGTCTTCTGATCATCAAAGAAAGATGAACAGGCAGGCTGGGCTGTTTAAAGTGTGGCACATCTATAATCTCAGCACTTGGGAGGTAGAAGTAAGTGGAGCAGAAGTTCAAGGCCAGCCTCAGCTACATGCCAAGTCTGAGACCAGCCTGGACTGTCAAAGGTAGGGCTGAAGAGATGGTTCAGCAGTTAAGAGCACTGGCTGCTCTTGCAAAGGACCAGGGTTTGATCCCTAGCACCCACATAGTGGCTAACAATCATTTATAACTCCAGTTCTAGGGAATCTGATGCCCTCTTCTAACCTCCGCAGACATTGTACAATGTGGGTGCACTTATACACATGCAGGCAAAATGCACAAAATTTTAAAAACTAATAAAATTGTTTTTTAAATATTTGAAAAAATAAAAAGACTGTCAAAGGTAAAGAAAAGACAAAAGAAGAGGAAAGAGAAGCGAAGGGGAGGAGAGAGAAACAGAAAGGAAAGGAAGAAAGAAGAGGAAAAAGGAGAGGGGAGGGACAGGGAGACAGTCATGTCAGACTGGAAGAGATCACTTGCTGCAGACATCTGACAAGGGACGCAATTCCACAATTGGACAACTAACACAGATAACACCATTGAAAACAGACAAAAGACTCACGAAGCCTTTTACAAAGTACCATAAGCAGATGGCCAATGAACATATGAAAGTGTGTTTGACAACATTAGTCATTAGGAAGTGCAAATAAAAGCCAGCGTCCTCCCCAACCTATTGAAATGGCTCAAAGCAGCTGAACTGAAATCATCAACAAGGGCAGGGGTGTGAAATTGTCCATTCACGCAAACACGCAAAAAGAACAGAAAACAGTTCTGCCAGTTTGTCCTACAGTTAAACATACCTCTACCCTTTAGGCTAACAATTCTGCATATAGAGCATCCATCTAAAAACACTCACATTTTGAGCTGGATAGATGGCTCAGCACTTAAAAGTAATTGCTGTTCTTGCAAAGGACCTGGGTTCAGGTCCCAGCACCTACATGGCGTCTAACAACTGTCTATACCTCCAGTTCCAGAGGATTTGGTGCCCTCTTCTGGCTTCTGCAGGCACTGCACACATGTGATACAGTTAAATACAGGCAGGCAAAACACTTATACACGTAAAATAATTTTTTAATTTAAAGTTTATTTACTCATAATCACAGTATCAACTGCAAGCCTTTTCTCCTTTAATTTCACACCTTGGGAGGAAAGTTATTCCTTGGACTGTCCAGTCTAAGATGCACCCATTTTTAACACTGTAATACCTAAGACAGCACCTTCCAGCACCCAGTAGCCAGGAGGAAGCAACTGTTCTTGGTGGCTGGCTGTATCCACCAGATTCTTCGTGCTCTAAGGCTTGATCTATTATGGGAAGATATGGATTTGTGAGATCAGGAAAGAACATGTGTTGAAAACTTGAAGCATGCTAAACCAAACACATATCACACCCCCTCTTACCCTAAGACCTAGGGAACAGGGAGAAAGACGGGGCAGAGAGAATATCAGAGCCAGGGGACAGGAAGAGAACTGTGAAATGCTGTCCTCTGCACACGGCATGATGTTTTCACTCAGGAACTCGAAGCCACTGTGGTTGCCTGTACAAGATCACCACGAGATCAAGCCAATTAGCTTTGCAACATGGATGGGGAGGAGTTGATGGGTTCCCACCCTCAGCTGAGGAGCTATGAATGGTTAATGGGGAGGGGAGCCATTTCTCTTCGAGGCTACAACCTCTGTTGAGCTTCCCATGCTCCATCCTATGCAAAAAGCCCTAAGTGAACTTAGAGGATCATCTTAAAAAAGACACAGAGGTATTAGATATTGAGA
The DNA here is from genome assembly GCA_035773235.1 of Eospalax fontanierii. Taxonomy (NCBI): domain Eukaryota; kingdom Metazoa; phylum Chordata; class Mammalia; order Rodentia; family Spalacidae; genus Eospalax; species Eospalax fontanierii. The sequence goes on along the minus strand of CM069524.1, from coordinate 2,161,347 downwards.
GGAAGGAGAACTGCGAGGGAGATTGGTGGGGGATAAGAGAGGGTACGAAGGGAGATAAATAGAATCAAAATGTATACATGCATGAAACGGCCAAAGAGTAAAAACGAAGGAAGAACGTGAAGCATGGTGTCTGGCTGCAGAAAACCTTATGGAAGTCAGTAGTTCCGAGGGGTGGGGACACTGTGCAACTGCTCCGTGCTTGCTGCACAAGCATAAAGACCTGAGTTCCACCTCCAGCATGCAAGGAAAACACTGGATGTGGCAGCAAGCCTGCAATCCCAGCATGCAGAGGCCCTGAGGCTCACCAGCCAAGCAGCTTAGCCTAAGTGTCAAATCCCAAGTCCCAGTGACAGACCTCATGTCCAAAACAAAATGCGGACAGTTCCTGAGGATGACCACTGGCCTCCATGTGCACACACACACACACACACACACACACACACCTGTCTTGATGCCTGATGTTAGCAACCTGACAGAAAACCCTTCAGAAGTCAGCCATTCATTCTTGGGGGAAACGCTGTACCCCGGCAGTCCTGATGGCACAGAGGACTGCTGTGTGAGAAGACGGTCACCTCAAAGCTCGACACCCACAGGTGTCTCAGGAGCCTTTGATGATGAAGATGAAGGTGTTTGAGGAAAACCTTAACCAACCAATTTATTTTCCTTTTTAAGGAATGGCATGTGATCTTTTTCAAGCCTAAATAAATCTGAAGAAACTCTTTCAGTAAATACAAAATGAAAATTCTGAGCCAAAAGCATTGTATCGTTGATGAACTGACAGAAATGTTTCCTTCTTTGTAGTGATAAAATGGAGGTGTTTTATGGTCCCTGAAATCATGTTGTTATCTGCACTTTGCACAGAGAAAGCTAAAATCTTGCTGAAGGTCACACAGGAATAAGCCACAGGGCACGTTTCCACCCCAAACATCTCTCTTAACTCCCACACCGTGCTGGATACTTCTTTATTGTAATTTAACAGGCAGATTTCAAACTGGTCTAAATGGCGTAGATGTTTGCCTACCTTAGGCACATTCTGAACACCTGGCATGTGTCATTCCATCTCTGAAATCTGTGGTTTCTGATCCCATGATGGAAACACTTGAACTTGGTTCTTTTCATATTATGTCAAATCATGGACATAAATCATCCCTCAACTGAGGGGCCACATGGGGGACGTGAAATGCCTCTGACCTAGTTTCCCACCCTGGTGGTATATTGAACTAGAATCTTCCATTGGAAGGGACCCACGTACACAGCAGGTACCCTCAAACACGGCAGAGATCCCCCCAGAGCAGGGCCACAAACAGTGTGACCCTCGTATTCAGCCGGTGTCCTCATCCACAGCAGGGACTTACATGCTGTGCCACCAGCAGCCAGCCCTACCTGCCAATCACCTGTGTGCACTATTTGAAAGTGTATTCTCCTGGCCCAGTGGAGCACCAAGCTGTCCCCACCAAGCACTGCCCAAGCAGCAGGGGTGTGGGCAAAATAAGCGGTCGGTGATGTTTTCAATCACTGTGTCCTAAAATGGTTTGTTTCTGGTAACAGGTAATGAAAACCCTTGGCGTCCAGATGGAGACTGCTGTTGCAGATCCCTCAGCCTGGAGACATTGGCCTTGGGTCTGCATCATAGGAAGTGGCCTAATGGACCTCAAACACACCTCCTAGGAAGACTTTTGTTTGGATGGAACTCCTGAGGTAGGCCCAACGGAGTAACCCAAATGGGGTGATCACCATGAACCAAGCAGAACTTCCATTGTGTGCTTGACATTCCAAGAAGTCCTGGAAAATAGTCAACCCCAACCAGTCAGTGCCAGCCAGTACACGGGGAGATCTGCCCCTTTCCCCCGCCCCCTCTCTCTCACTTTTTCTCAACTTGACACAAAACTGGAGTCACTTGGGAAGAAAGAACCTCAGTTGACAAATTCTCTCCATCAGACTGGCCTGTAGGCCTGTCTGTGGGTCATTTTCTTTCCATTGTTACCTGGTGGATGAGCCCACTGTGGGGGATGCCATCCCTGGGCAGGTGGTCCAGGGTTATATAAGAAAGCAGTCTGAGCACAGGCCAGAAGAGCAACCAGTAAGCTGCATTCCTCCATGGTCTCTGCTTCAGGCTCCAGGTTCCTGCCTTGGCTTCCCCTGATGATGATGGTCACATGTAAGCCGAATGTCATGACCGGCTTTGTCTGTCAACTTGACACACTTGGGAAGATGGAAGTTCAGTTGGGGAGTTTTCTCTATTGAATAGGTCTGTTGGAATGTCTGTGAGGCATTTTCTTGATTGTTGGGTGATGTGGGAGGGCCCAGCCTACTGAGAGCAATGCTATCCCTAGGGCAGGTGGTCCTGGGTTGTATAACAGGATGAGCACAGGCCAGAGGAGCAACCAGTAAGTAGCATTCATCTGTGGTCTCTGCTTCAGCCTCCAGGTTCCTGCCTTGAGCTCCTGCTGGTTCCTTTCCATGATGGACTATCAGCTGTAAGATGAAATAGACCCTTTCCTCCCCAGGTTGGTTTTGGTTGGTATTATAGCATAGCAACAGAAAGCACACTGTAACAATGTGTGTGTCAGGTGTATGTACATGTGTGTCACATGTGTGTACATGTGTGCACTTGCACGTGCAGGAAGGAATACAAGCTCAGGTGCTATCCTCAGGAGCTGTCTTCCTCCCTTGAGACAGCGATCTCTCCCTGGCCTAGTCTGGCTGACCAGGGAGCTCTAGGGATCTGCCTGCTTCCACCTTCCCAGGGCTGGGATTAGAAGCACTTTTCAGCACACCCTACATTTTAACAAGAATTCTAAGGATAAACTCAGGTCATTACTCTTGCAAGGCAAGTGCTTTACTGACTGAGCCATCCTCCCTCGGCCTCTTCTTTTCTGCATTATTTCAGGACATTTATTCTTTATATCAAATAAGACACTGCTTGATTCTATCATTGCAAGTAGGAGCCAATTGGTCTTTAAATTTATTATAACTTGGTCTCTTTACAAAGCTAAAAGGAAAGTAGGGGAAATATTCAGAGCTGGAGGAAAGAAAATTCTTGCAATACAGACACAGGAATATGGTCACTCTGTCACTCAGCTGTCAGCTAAGGTGATAGGTTCCCAGTCAGTCTGGTCACCAGGGGAATTTTCACGGAAGTGCCCCCTGTAGCTTGCTGTCCCTGCCTGTGATAAAATACAAAAGAACAGAGATGAATGAGAATAAACTGCTAAATATAAAAGGAGATAGAATGTGCCAGCTTCCAAAATAAGACGCTATTCCTAGTCTGCAGATGGCAGTGGTTCTCAAACTGAGAAAGAACCTTGGGCTGCCAATGGGATCTGGAAGGGGCTATAAACCAGAGACAGGGAAGCATGGAGACTTACAGACAGACAAAAAGCCAGCTCGGGGTCTCCGGGACACCTTACAATGTCTGTACCTACTAGGACTTCTTAGAATCCCAAGAATACTGCCTTGGGTTCCAGCAGAGAGCTCAAAGTGAAGAAGAGATTTTCACTACTGTGGCTGTGCCTCTGTCTAATGAAGCAAGGACTGGCCATTCTGTATATTGAAAGGGAAAGCAGAAATAGCATTACATCCAGAAGCCATGAAAAAGTGGCAGGTCCCTAGTACCAGCACAGCCCTCGAGAACAGCCACTCCACCTGGTACAGCCACACACCAGGAACAGCAACACCCTGGGAACAGGTCCACTTAACCAAAGAAACTGATTTAGTTCCCATCTAAGTTAACTGGGGTTGCCCTCCATCCAGTGAGGCCTCCCCAGTTTTCCCAGCTGACCAAAAACGTAAGTCCAAAAAATACCCAGGTCTGTCTTCAATAAACCAGATTAAGAATCGTCCCTGGGATTCTAAAAGCAGATTACTGATACCAGAGCCAGAGATTTCTGCTGTCTGAATTACACCTCTCTTCCCTTGGGCTCCATGGAGGCTCAGCCACCTGTTCTCCAGGGGAAGATATATTGATTAAGAAAGGCAAAAACCCTAACTCAGAAGCAAGATGGTGTTCCATCTTCTTTTTTTTTCCTCTGTGCAAATGGAGCCATAACTCCACATAAGTGGCATGGGAGGCAGTTACAAGGCAGGCCACGCGCTCCCCGCCATGTTTTAGGGTTGTAAATGCCACGCCTGGCTGCGCCAGGGACTGAGCGGCTCGTTAGCTACAGCATTAGTGTTTAATGATGTGAGGAGCAGACACTGCCAGACACCACACTCCTTCTTAAAACACCATTGAAGGCCCATACGTGTAATTATTATACCTTCCCCTTAAATTTTATGATTCCTCTGAAGCTGATGGGCTGCACATTCATCCAACCTATAAATCTCAGAGACCTCTGTGAGGCCGCCGTTTACATAACTGTGCTAAAGAGATCCATCCATCACATGCAGGAAGTCTAGACTCTGGCCACCAGTCTGCCACTGCTGGGCTAATTGGCCTGCTAGAAGGACAACCCCGAGGCCTTGATCACCCTCTCCTGACTGGAATCGCAGCCCCTCCCACCTGGCCGATGCTGCGATGACAAACATCAAATCAAATAGCAAATCCAGGGGAATGCGCGAGAAAACCATTCAAATGACGAAGGAAGACACTGTCTACAGGGACTCGTGTTCTCAAAGTACTGCTGAAGGATAAAGCCGTTCCCTTGGGGTCGGTTCCAGGGGAGCAGAGGCTGAGGCTGTCTGCGACACGGACAAGCTCTAAGACTAGATTTAATTTTTAAGGGTTCGTATATGTGTATGTGTATGTATGTATGTGTGTGCGAATGTGTTTATTTTCATGTAAGGGTGGGTATATGTGTGTACACGCAGGTGCATTAGAATAAGTGTGCACATGGGTATAAGGACCAGGGATCATCCTTGGATGTCATTCCTCAGGCACTATTCAACTTTTTTCAGTTTGAGGCAGTATCTCTTACTGGCCTGGAGCTCATCAGGTAAGTTAAGTCATCGAGTCCCAGGATCCACCCATCTTAGCCTTCTCAGTACTAGAATTACAAGTGCATATCTGGTGGAGAGAAGAGTCAGTTTTCTTTAAGGGTGTGGCCCCTGGCAGGTCAGCCACGATCTACTGGATGGTCATATACCCGTGATGATATGGGCAGGACAGATAGATGGGTTTAAGGACACAAAGTTGAGTGGGTGGATAGGGGAGGGAGGTGCCTGTGAGGAGTTTGGAGAATGAACACGATCAAATACATTGTATGCAATTCTCAAAGAACTCATTAAAAAATTAAACAGACATGTGAGCTGGGCATGGGGAGGGCACACGCCCTTAATTCCAGCACGGGGAAGCAGAGGCAGGCGGATCTCTGTGAGTCTGCCTGGTTTACATACTATGTTCCAGGCCAGCTGGGACTACAGGAAGCCCTTGTCTCAAAAAAGAAAAAGAAAAATAGACACACTACCATGGTTTATGTCGGTTCTGGGGATGGAACTCAGGCCCTAAGGTTACCTACCAAACACTCCACCAACTGACCTATCTCCTCAGTCCCACTCCAGTTTTTAAAATGAGTCTATCAGCTCATCTCATAAGAGAATCCTCATGAGTCTGTCAGATTGAAGCCTGGTGCAGCCAAAGGGGTGACTTGTCACTAGCAAGACACAAGTGTCACAGTTCTGACACTTGTCAGACCACACTGGAGGAGAGACTGGAGCCTGACAATGATAGTCGGTATGGCGGGCCCACAGCTCGACCAGGATAGCTTGGCTATGCATGTCTCTGGCCTCTACTGAAACCCAAACCTCTTGTCAGGACCCAGAGATGGTCTTAGGGGCCACTGGACCTGTTTATTCCTGCTCCCAGCATGACCACAATGAATAAATCTTTCACTACTTTTCACGGTGACTTGTCTGTTATAGAGGACGGGTGGCTGAGCCTGGCTTGTTAGGACTAGCAAGGCACAGGCTTTGGTCAGAGAACTGTGATAACATAATGGCCACATCATGTATATTTGTGTGTTGTGTATGCATGAGCATGTGTGAGGTATATGTGTGTGTATATGTTTATGGTGTATGTGTGTGCTTATAGTGTAGGTGTGCATGTGTGTATGTATATGGTGTATGTATGTGTGTTTGTGTGTGTGAAGATGTATATGTGTATGTATATATGTGTGTATGTCTGGGTATTGTACATGTGGGTATGTGCCTGTGCGTTTGTGATGTATATGTGTAGTGTGTGTAGTATGTGTATGTCTTTATGTATATGTTATGGTGTACTATCCATATGTGTTTGTATGTGTGGATATATGTGTTTGTATGTACGGATATAGGCATGTGTGTGTTTATAGTATGTGTATGTGTTCAGGGTGCATTTTGCTTATGTGTATGTGTGCACGTGTGTAAATGTATGTATGTTTGTGTGTGTTGTGTGTGTATGGTATGTGTGTATATGTGTGTGCATGTGTTTGTGGTATACATGTATGTACTGTTAGGGATTGCACCCAGGACCATGCAAGTGTCAGGCAAGTGCTCTACCACTGACCTTCTTCCCCAGCACTCCTGTAACTTTTTGAGACAAAGTATCTCTGAATTACTCAGGCTAGGTTAGAATTCACTCAGTAGTTCAGATCCTGAACTTATGACCCTCGTCCTTCAGCCTCCCAAGTAGCTGGGGATGACAAGCCTGCACGTTAGGCTCCAGGTGCTAATCAATGACAAAGACAAAAAAAAAAAAAAATGGGAGCTCCTTGTCAGTTACCTGATACAGCCAGCATCTTGGCTTCCAGCAAGGCAGGCAGCCTGGTGTCAAGGTCACTGAGTCTCCTCCTCAGAGAGCTGCATAGTCTCTCACTTGAGCACAGCTACAGGGAGAAATATCAGAATCAGTGTCCATTGCAGCCCACGTCAGAGAGGAACCGGCCTCAGGGGTTTGGGTTTGGAAGTGGCTGGGGGGGATGCCAAAGAGTGAGAAAAAGAGGCTGCTTCAGGCAGCAGGGGATGAGGACAGCAAGGAAGGGAGGAAGGGGGGAGGGGAGGAGGGGAGAGGAGGGAGGAATAAGAACAGAGGGGAGAAATAATCACTGCCAGATCCATCCATCACACACGGAGGGGGACTCTGAGGGTGAGCTGGCACAGGCTGGGATGGTCTTACCCAGAGAGAACAGACACAAGCTGAAGTGACTGTACACTGCTGCCTCTGCCTTAGCCTTTACTCTATCTGCGCCTGGAGTACTCAGGCCCCAGAAGGCTTAGCTCCCTCAGACTCCCCCAGCTTTCTGCTCCACACTGGCTCAGGAAAGAAAGTCCTTGCTGACTTCCCACCCCAAATAGCAGAGCCCCTCCCTCACTCAAGAATTACATACAATAAATTCTGATTATAGTCAGACCTCCTCCTGTCACCTGACCCCTCCATCCCCTGATCCCCACCTCCATCCCCTGATCCCCACCCCCAACTTTGTGTCTTCTATTTGCAAATGAAAAACCCCATCCATCTTACATAACACCTTTGACCTGGGTGCCAGAGAAATCATCTCATTAGAGTTCCAGTGATCTAGAATTCTTACACTCGGGTGATAGACCTTTGATCCTTCTAGTTTCTCTCTACCAGGATACAGGCTCTTCCATGAACAGGGACTTTGATCTCCCTGGCACACAGTAGGCAGTCAATTAAAACATGACGTTTGAGATCAAGGTCAGAGAAACCAGTTAAATGTAATTACTAGAAGACACTCTCTAGAGAAACCAGGAGGGCAGGGCCTTGCTGGAGATTCAGATTTTAAAAATAGACAAGTCACCATCAGAGATGCTTGAAGGGTTTATCAAGCACTTCCCTGGGACTCTGAAACTACATCCTACATTTTTCTTCCAGTTCCAAAAATAACAAAAATCTTCAACCTCACTCTTTTTCCCCAAATGCCTTTATGTTATCTTTTAGGTTGTTTGAGGCTGAAACATCACTATTTCTTTTCTTTCTTTTCTTTTCGGGTCATGTTTACCTGTTGTCTGTACTCAGATTCAGGAGTTCATCTCCAGTTCACCAAAAAGCACACTGATTTGTAAGGATAAAAGTATCTAGGTACGGGTTGGAGAAACTTTAGAAAACTCACAGATACCCACAGCATCTCAGACTGAGCCTGCAGAGCTGTGCAGCCACAAGTTCAAAGTCATTAATCTTGAGACTCTTTCAAGGGTTCCATGACTTGTCAGGATGTCAGACCGAGATCTAAAAAGAAGACATCCAGGATACCTTCCTGCAGGCCCTGGGTCTCCATTGGCTCAGTGGTCCAACCTATCCTATCCTCCCATCCTATATGTCTAAAATTGTCATTGAAAGTCCAAAGGCATATCAGTGAATTCTATAACACCAACAGGAGTTCTTAGGTCTCATCAAATCCACATCTAATATTTCTGATTTTAGTTAACAGTGTCTCCTTTGCTGAGAAAGTCCATTCTTCAAACTTCACTATTAATATAAAACCTTTCTAAATTTTCTTATTAAATTGCAATGCACATTCTTTTGGTCTCTGCTGGATGTAATGTAATATCTACCAATCTCCAGATATCCCAATTATTTCCAACGAGTTCCATCTCATTTATCCCTTAATTACCTTTGGTTTGGGTTACCCAGGAGAGTGGAGGAATGTAACGAGTTCAGAGAAGGTTCCACCTCACTCTGAAAATATCAGGGGTGTGTGTGTGTGTGTGTGTGTAACTCACTAAAGAAAAGAAACTGTAGTGGTGAGCCTTTTGCATCGTGGTAACCCGCCAGTCTACAGGAGTTAGGGATATAGCTAGGGTTAGAGCTAGGGTTAGGGTTAGGGTTAGGCATGCTATGTGGCCCATCGGTTCTGCCACACAGAGCCTACTTACTATGCTCTGGTACATATGCTAGAACACATGCACCTACCCCAGAAAAATCTACATGTCTTCCTCATTTACAAATTAAATTAGCCCCTGAGGAACTCATTATCAAAAGGTAGTTTTACATTTACATTTTAAAATCTGAGGCATGACTCCTTAATTTGATAAAAAGGCAAAGCAATTAGAAGTTGTCTCTAAACGTCCTAACGGTGCAGTGTGTGGTGGTTTGAATGTTTGTATCCCCGTAAAATTCACACACTGAAACTCACAGTGCTGGTGTGATGAGGGGCTATCGGCGAGGCCTTTTTGGAGGTAACAAGTCCTGATGGGAGGTCCTCGTGAACGTACAGAAGCCCTTATAAAGGGGCCCCCAGTAAAGCGCTTGCTTCGTGTGGAGTGCGGAGATCTGAGCCACTGCACACGTGTAGTCCAAGCCCTAAGGAGGTGGAGCCTGGAGGAGCCCTGGAGCCGGCCCGCTGGTGTCCACTAACTAGTGTGAGCTCCAGGCAGTAAGACAGCCTCAAAGGAGGTAGATGTGCTCCTGAGGGTGACATCTGAGGTTGTCTTCTAGCACACATACTCAACACACACACATACATACATACACAGTTGCACTGACGCACTCATAGTCACACACATTCACACACTTATACCAACACATGCTCACACTCACATTTACACACAATATCGTCATCATCACAATCATACCTCAGAGAGCCCTCCTGATGTGTTTCAATCCTGTGAGGACACAGCACGCTGTCTGAGAGGCCCCCACTAGAACCCAGCCACACTGGCACCTGGACCCTGGCCATTCAGCCTCCAGAGCTGCTGTTTATGAGCCATCCAGCCTTTGTCCTCTGCTATCAAAGCTCAAATACACAAAGAAAGAGCACAGCCCTCCCAGCATTTGGATGAACCCAATGCTCTCAGCGTCTGTGGAGATGGGTCTCCCGCCCATCAAAGCGGGAGATGCAGCCCACTTTTCTCCTCAGGGTGAGAAGCCTGGGAAGCTCTCAGGTGGGTTTCAAGCACTCCTGGGCCCCTGGGTCCATGTCTCTTATGGATACTACTAGTTGCTGACAGTAACCCATGAAACTTGTGGCCTTGTAGCCAGAACAACAGTCAACTTTGGAACTATGTAAGGCAACAGAAACACTGAAAAAAAGGCCAGAACAACCATGGGCATTTTGCCAGCAACTCATGCCGGAGCTGGCCTAGGTGTAGAGACCACAAGACACTCTGCAGGCTTCCTGATAGACGCCCATGCTTTCCCTCTCTTCTCTTCCTCTCTTCTTCTCCTCCTCCTCCTCCTCCTCCTCCTCCTCCTCCTCCTCCTCCTCCTCCTCCTCCTCCTCCTCCTCCTCCTCCTCCTCCTCCTCCTCCTCTTCCTGCGTGTTGGACATGGACATGTTCGTGTGTTCGTGTACAGGTGTGCATGCGCATATGGGGGCTGGATTCAGCTCTGGGGGCCTTCTTCAGTGCGCCCTGCTTATTTTTTGACACAGCCGAGCTCACTGCTTCAGCTGGGCTGACTGAGCAGTGGAGCCCGGGGATTTTTCTATCTCCACCTCCCCAGTTTGGGGAGACAGTTGTGTGCCACAGCGCCCACTGTTATTTGCATGTATTCTGGGGGTTGAACTCTGGTCCTCATGCTTACACAGCAAGCTCTTTACTGACTGAGCCATCTCCTCCATGCCCAAGCCTTCCTTTTTTTGGTCATGAAAACAGACTGACACTCTTCCCAGGATGGAAGCTTACTTTGCAAGTGTTATTTCTGCATCTCAACCATCTCAGAACCTCCCTATCTCTCAGTGATGGAGTGAGTGTTCAGGGCCAGGGCTCCATCACAGTACCTGGAGACAATCCCCAAAGTATCTGGTCCTATAGCTCAGTCAGGCATGACCATAAGAGAGGGTTCTACTCTATGAGCTCTTTATCCAACTTCCAGGATGTGGACAATGACATTCAGTGGACTTGGGGATTACTGAGATGAGGCCATATCCTGCTGCTTCACTGCATGAACACTGTGAGGGTTAATGTTGATTGTTGACAGGAGCCCAAACTACCCAGGAGACATGAATCTGGGCATGACTGTATGAGAATGTCTAGACTGGGTTAATGAGTTAGAAAAAAACCACCTTAAATGTAGGTGGGAGTCCCAGGCTGATTTTAAAAGGAGAAAGGGAGTGGACCACCAGCACTTACCTTTCTGCTTCCTGACTAGGGACGCAGTGTGGGCAACTGCCCCACACTCCCACAGCTGTGTCTTCCCTGCCATGATTGCCCCTTAAACTGTGAGCCCAAAGAAACCCTCCCTCCCTTAAGTTTCTTTTGTCGGGCATTTTGTCCCAAGAATGAGAAAAGCAACTATTTCAGACAGCAAATAATATAAGCAAAAATGTTTCTGAATTCTTTTTAAAAACCTTCATCCACTATACTGTTCCCATTTCTAAGAAACCTGACCAATACCCTTCTAGGAGGAGAAGGCATTAATTTGTTCAAATTACTTCCATCTTAAAACTCTTTATTTGTTTGTGATGGGATCTCATATTTAGCCCAGGCTGGCTTTAGCCCTTAAATCCTCCTACCTCAGCCTCTGGGATGCTGAGATTACATGTGTGAGCTACCACACCCAGCTCTAAACCCTTTAAACAAAGACATTCAACACAGTCCTTTCCCAGCCCCGAGACTGACAGCCCACTCTGAGGCCATGGGCAGTGGTCCACGCAGCAGTGACCCATGAGTAAAGACCTTCACCAAGGCAGCAGCCCCTAACCCCAGCTCCTCTTGGTCATGCCTGTGAAATAGTTCCACAAACTGTTTCCTCCAGAACCCAAGCACTATGTGATCAAGACAGGAAATCAGATCAGAAGAAAGAGGTGCAAGAAGGAGCTTACCTGAGCAGTGACTTCTCTGATGGCCAGGTTCAGGGATCGTGTCCTTTCCTGAAGGCTAGAAGAATTAGAGAGGATTTGGTCTCTTTAGCACCAAAACAGAGCTCTCTACATACAAGATACTGCCAACAGGGACCTTCCATGACACACAGAGCTGAAGGACAGGCGGAAGGGGGAACCTGGCTGGTTCCACATGACCATGGGACTAAGACACAGGTGGGAAACAGAGCACACCTCTAACAATGCCATTAAAGTCTGCATTCGGAGGCTGGGGGGATAGTTCAGTCAGTAAAGTGCTTGCCACACACATATAAGGACCTGAGTTTGATTCCCCAGAACCCACAAAAAGAGGTCAGCCATGGTGGCCCATACCTGTAACCCCTGGAAAGGTGGAAGCAGGAGGATCTCTGGGGCTCACTGGCCAGTCAGCCCAGCCTCCTTGGTGAGTTCCAGGCCTGTCTAAACAACAAAGTGGAGGACTCCTGCTCTGGGATACACATACACACAAAATCTGTCATCACTCCCAAAGCATACCTCTACCTCTGTCACTCTGGTTGACAGAAAGCACTGTGCCCTATAACCAGCTTCCTGAGATGGGTCACACTGACATCCAGTGGCACCTAAGCAACCAAGTCACCAATTCAATAAAGCCAGTGCCCGCTGCACTGAGCATCAACAGGAATAAACAGGACATATGTGTTTCTTAAGAGCGTCAAAAACATTCTGTGCCTGCTTCTTTTCTCCTGAGTACTTCTCCCTTCAATGCTTGTTATTCACACCATGTCTCCCCAAACCTCAATGAAGTGTAAGTGCCATGCAGGCAGCAGCCATCTGCTAGGCTCATGTCCTCACCCTCAGGACTGAAACACTTTGTCGGGTTGGCACACTGCCGAAAGGCACACGAGGGCATGGGCACAGGTGCAACTCAGGTCTGATTCTCCGAGGTTTGATCCAGAACAAAAACATGAGCAGCCATATATATTGCCCAGTCTAGAGCAAGGTAAAATAATCAGCCCACCAGAAAGAGACGTCCTGGGCCAGGAAGAAAATGTGCCATGAAACCTGCAGGCAGAACACGGGTGAAGCCAGTACGATAGGGAGCTAGCCTAGGAACTAAGTGGGGAGCTCATTAGAAGATAGGGAGATGGAGCTAGGCCTCTAAGCCAAAGATGAAGAGGTAAGCCTGCAGAAGATGAATCTAACTGGCCCAGTGGCTCTCACAGTGAGCTCTGAATGTAAAAGGCAAACAGAGGGACAAGTACTGGTCATGGGGAGTGAGAGTGAGACTTGTCTGGGGAAAGGGTCACACCGATGGGAGGAAATATCCATATTTATCTGTTCCAGGAGGGGGGAGCAGGTCACTGTCATATTACTCAATGTGTTTAGAATATTCATGTCAGAATATCAAGGACAAGCTCTGGTTAGCACTAAGCTCCAGGGCAAGGAGCTTCCAACTTCAGCAACGGAAACTCAGTCTGGTTTCGAGCACACAGTAAGAAGGAAAGGTTCCTGGTTTGGGAAAATTAACTAGGCAGCATTCAGAGAGACTGCTTAAAGGAAAGAATGTGACTAAACGGGGATAAGGGAGTACCTGCAGCAGGAAGCTGTCATGGGGTCTGGGAGCCTTTGGAGGGATAGAGGTCAGAAAGGAAGAGAGTGTGGTAACTGATTATGGTTTCAGTTCAACATAACAAGAAAAAGGGAATCTCAAGTGAGAATTTTCCTCCATCAGATTGGTCAGTGGGAATGTGGGGAGGGGGCATTTCCTGACTGCTAACTGATGTAGGAGGGCCCCCATCAGGCCACTGGGGGTGGTGCCATCCCTAGGTAGTGGATAAGGTAGCTGATCATGAACCTGAAAGTAAGCCAACAAGCAACATTCCTCAGTGGTTTCTGCTTCAAGCTCCTGACTTGAGTCCCTGCCTTGGCTTCCCCTGATGATGGACTATAACCCGTAAGTTGAAATAAACCCCTTCCTCCACAAGGTGCATGTGGTCATGGTATTTATCACAGGAATAGAGAACAACCTAGAACAGAAGGGAAGAGGTCTCCGGAAGTGGACACCCCAGGAAACTCCATGGACTTTGGCCTCACTGTTTCTTCCAACATCTACCAGCACTCCGTCATCTAGAACTCAGAGCACAAGGCATAGCCCCTGTCCTCAACCACTCACTGTTGCTGGGTGGGCAAGATGCAGAGCCAGGGGAAAAGAGGGATCGCTCGCTTGATACAATATGTCCTCAAGCCATAAAGGCCTAGGTCTCCAGGGTATATGCAGGGAGGGTCAGGAAGAGAGTCCACAGCACAGTCTAAAAGGAGCTAATCTGCCACTGTGAGTGTGTGTCAGGGTTCTTCTTCACTATGAGAACTGCCTGGCATGTGATCATCCACACACATTTGTGATTTCTAAAGGCTAAGCAAGTTCACAAGCTCCTGGAGACTAGTGTAGGCATCTGCCAGCTATTCCCACTTGTGACTGGCTTTCATCAGATGAGGGGCTGTTCGTGAGGTTGAAATTAGTGTAAACAGAGGAGGTGGGTGCAGACAAGGGGTACGGCATGTGGCACAGTCCTTCTGAGTCAGGAGACACTCACACATGTGACAGCACTGATAAAAATGGGCCAAAAGGACAAGAATCCTGCCTAGAGAATTCTGGGCCTTGGCTAGATGGAGATGGAACATCCTGAAGGAAGATGAGTCCAGGTGTCAGTGCATGTGGAGAGAAAAGATGTAGGCTGTTAGGAGAAGGGCATGGCATGTCCAACATGGCATGGGTTGGGTTATGCCACTGGTTCTAGAAGCAGCCCTGGCTCTGGGTGTCTGGTGTCTGCTATCCAAACTTGTGATCCTTCTTAGGCAAGAATTCTTTTTCTTTCCTCTGGTGGGCTCAGGAGAGTCCATTCAAACTGTACATTTTTGTTGGTTTGGTTTGGATTGGTTGCTGACAAGGTCTCAAGAAACTCAGGCTGGCCTTGAACTCACAATGTAGTCTCTATGTCCTTGGTGCTGGGATTATAGGCATGCACCACGACACTCAGCTTTATGGAGTGCTGGGGATTAAACATGGGGCTTTGTGCATGCTATGCAATCATTGTACCAACTGAGCTACATCCTCAGTCCCTCAACTACTCTGTGTGTGTGTGTTTTATAACTAATGGTTTGCTTCATAATTGAACCCTGGAGCATTCACTATCATAGTACAAGTAAGTGTTCCAAAGCACACCAAAAGACTAGTTCAACAATTTACATGCGAAGCTAGGCAACAGGCTGTCTTCCCGATCCTAAAACTGAGTTGGTCTCAAGGACAGCACCTTTAGGTGAAGTCCAGCATCCCCAGTGAAAAGCAGGCCAAGCTCTGCCTTCAAGGGGAGGGCCCAGCTCACTGCTGTGCGTGCCAATGTGACCCTATTCTAGAAGGAAAAGGAGTTTCATCTCTAACATCACCGTGCGAGGAAGAAGCAGTGATGCGGGTAATTGAATGCATTGTTTTATATCTGATTTGATTTATATTTAATTTATTTAATTTATGTGATATTATTTTTTGCAGTAGATTTATTTTCCTAATTATGTGTTGCTCAGGCTAATATTAACATTACTTGTGTCCCTGGGGGACGCACAGAATGGTAGCAACAGGGAACGGAAGAACATGAATCATCTGTGCACTGTGATAGCTGTTTTCAGGCTATTTTTAGTGATAGGACTGTCTCAAATGAAAGCTCATCACAGATCCGGATGTACAAGACAGATAACAGAGGATCCATAATAATGGAATGGGTGTCTGGCTTGCAGCACAAATGAGTCATGTTAACCCCACCCATGTGAAATGTTACTGCCCCCACACTACAGCCCCTAGGAGCCAGAATATCAGTTGAAAACCACCCCATTAAACCAGGCAAACGTTGACAAGAGATTCATGTAATCAGTGACTAAAGCTTGACCCTGTTTCAGTAAAGTTACCTACTGCTCATGGTGATGCAGGACTGTACTACCAACACCCGGGAGGTAGAGGAAAAAGAATCGGGAACTTAAGGTCATTCTTGGCTTCATGGCAAGTCTCAGGCCAACTTTGGCTACATGAGTCCTTGTCTCAACAATGAACTACCCCCTCAGATAGAGTGCAGCAGTGGGATTCAGAAGTTATCCACACGGATTAGAAGATACGTTTTAAAAAACATCCCGACCTAATTTACAGAAAAGAGTGACCTTGTTCACAGCAGCTGTTCTAGAAATAACAGAGTCCGGGGCTGAGGAGACAGTCAGTAAAGCGCTTGCCATGTGCAAACATGAAGACTTGAGGGAAGAAGTTAGTTGCTTCTCTACGCAGTAGGTAGACTTCGGAGACACTCTCATTTGCTCCCAATAGACACAGCTTCATTCCCAGTACAGCCGGGGCTGAAGTCCATCTTGCACAAGCTACAGAGAGTGGAATGGTCCCTTTCATCCGCAGCCCTCTCTTGACCCCTTCCTCTCCCCATGCCCCATATTCCAATCCATTCCTTGTTTAGCAAAGATCAGTTTAAGAATGAGAGATTGTTCTCGAAGCAAACTAGACATGACAGAAAGGGCAAAGTGACACAGCCATGTCAGCAGAGGCTACTTGGGTCTGGAATTGAAAACAGGAATCCGTTGACATTAACAACCTTGCCAATTACTGCTCAGTCCTCCAGTCTTTCGTGGAGGACAAGTGAGTCAGAAAGTGACAGGGGACCCCACTACAGAAAATGAGGATTTATCTCCTCGGCCTTTTCCCTCCTTAGACCCTCCTATCCTCACTGCTGATAATGTCACATGTCACCAGTGGGACAGACCTCAGGCACAGATGACAAAAACGCCATGAATTCCTCTAGACTTCAGATGGCTCATCAAGGCGGCAGAGGGGGTCATTCTCTACAGTCTTGGAAAGCTGGTGAGCTGAGGTCTGTGCTCCTGGAGAGGTGGTGTGTGCAGTAGACAGAGACGTATGCCCGGAGGCCAGTGTTTCAGGCCCCTGCGAGCCATGCTTGCTGGCACTTGTGAGCATATCTCTTCTATCCAATGGGGTGGCAGGCCCAGGAGCCAGGCAGTATGCCAGACAGAGGACAGGCATACCTCTGCTCCCAGAGCACACCTCTTTGGGGATCTCAGGAGGAAAGAAGTCCAGAAAGATTTTCTAGTACATCATCCAGTCAGGTAGTATGCCTGTATGGAGGCAAAAGGTGCCTTTGAGGATTGTGAGGAAAATCAGGCATTCGTGTTCTAACTAAAGTATTCTAGTTGACGTTTGCCTGGCTGCAATAAGGGAGATGAAATTAAAGGGTCATGGTGAACCAGGCCTGGAAAATGCTAGGACTTCTGGGCCTCCTTCTAGGTTCTTCTTCCAGGTCACGAGTACCTTCGTGTTCCACATCCTTTCTGGTTTTCTCTCTGAAGTCCAAGGCCTTGCATCTAAACTTGAACTAGGATGCTACACTCTGTTGCCCTCTGAGTCTTACGACTTCTGCCAGTACAGCAAAATGAGAATGTGTGTTCACATAACACCATGAGCTCTTTTAAATGAGATGTCAACACACCTAAGTCACCCTCAAAGTATAATAGATGAGGGGGAGAGGTGTGTACAAGGATCCCCAGCATCCCTTGGGCAAGATTTCCTGAGCAGGAGGCACAGCAGGCATGTAGTGAGGGGAGGGAAGGAGCCAGCGCTCAACTTACTGGGTCGAATGTGTCCTGCGTATGCTGAACTCTACATTTGCAGATTTGAGGAAGGAAAAGGACATGCACACATCTGTACAGATGCATATGCACACACATGTACACATGAACATGCACATTCATACACACCTATAGATACTCGCACATACACATATGGGCACATGTATGTGCACACATATGCATGCATACACGTGTATCCGAGTCATCACTCAGTGCCTACCATACTGCTGGTTAACTGCTCAGCATTTCATAGGCATAATTTACATCTATATCTAGTCCCACCCAAATCACAATTTTATTTTCTTTGTGTATGTGGTATGTGTGTACAGTGTTCACATGTGTACATGTGTGTACAGGTGCCTATGGATGCCAGAAATTGGCATCAGGTTCTTCTTTAATCACTGTTCACTCTAGTTTTTGTGACAGTCTCTCCCTGAACCTGGCCTAGGCTGACTGGCCAACGAGCCCCAGGGTCCTCCTGTCTCTGCTCTCCCAGCATACACTTTACACAGCAACTTTTCAGGTAGGTCCAGGGATCTGAACTCAGGTCCCCGGGCTTGTGTGGCAAGCACTTTCTTGAATGGGTACATGTGAGCCGTCTCCCTCACCTCACACTATCTTCACCAATCAGCGTGGATTTGGCTTTTCCAGATCCTCCAAGTGCCAGTTCAACCAGAGCTTTTCACAGTCTCTCCAGCAACCTCACTCCAAACCGAAACTATAATCTGTGCTCTAAAGCCATCCTGACTTAGATATTTCTCTGTAAGAGATTTCAGTTGCTTAGTAAGGAAAAGTGAGACTAGAAGTCAAAATTATGAATGTCTTGTGTTTAGAGCATAACTTCTCTCTTTTCTAGATCTTCCTTCCAGGTTGTTAAATAATACCTTTAACACAGGATAAATAAATAAATTACTGGCCTCTTATTTGGGGGTGGGGGACTAAAACCAAGTTGGATTCACAATTGCAACTATTCCCAGAACCCAAGTGTGTTTAAACAATCAAACAAAATTTTAATATGTGAGTCTGACAGTCTTTGTTCTCCACAAAATTCACACAACACAAATCCTTAAAATACTATACAATTAGCCAAGTATGGCAAAATGTCAACATTGGCAAGACTGAAGCAGTAGGATTTCTGTGAGTTCAAGGCCAGTTTGGGCTATAGAATGAGTGGGTGTCTTAAAACACCAAAGATAAAAATTTAAGACACTACAATTTTTTGCTTCTCAATTTTTAAATTATTTTTATTTTATGTATATGAGTGTCCTGCAATGCCTGAGGAGGCCAGAAGAGGGTGTTAGATCCCCTAGAACTGGAGTTATGAACAACTGTTAGCCACTATGTAGGTGCTGGAAGTCGAACCCAGGTCCCCCAGAAGAGCAGTCAGTGCTCTTACCCACTGAGCCATTTCTTTAGTTCCTGTTTCTCAATTTTCTGAAACAAGGTCTCCCTATAGCCCCAGGGACCTGGAACTCACCATGTAGACTAGGCTAGCCCTGATCTCATAGAGATCCTCCTGCCTCCACGTCCCAGGTGCTGGGATTAAAGGCATGAAATCTAATCCAATGGGAAGAAGATTCTGCCTCTAAGTTAATTCTGTCAAGTGACTCAAAGACAGCAGCATGCTCCCAATTCAATCAGTGTCCCCCAAGCTCTGATTATATAATAAATAATTTCCAACTGTCACATTTTTAAAGAAATACTCTGCTCACATTTCTATTTAATGTGACTTCTCTTAAATTACTAAGGTCTCTTAAAATGCACACTTTTGCTAACTTTGAAATACACTAGACAGATTCACTTTCTGCCTTGGGTTTACTCTGCCTGTTTGAATCATCTTCAGTCATTGTTCTTATTAGCTCTCTGTTGCTGTGGTAAACATGATCAAAAGCAACTTGGGGAGGAAAGGGATTATTTCATCTTACAAATTACAGTCCATTCTTGAACGAAGCCAGGACAGGCGCTCAAGGTGGGAACCTGGAGGCAGGAACTGAAGCAGAGACTGTGGAGGAACACTGCTTAGGGGCTTGCTTCCCTCACTCACTCAACTACCTTTCATACACAGGCCAGGCCCACCAAGAGATGGCATAGTCCATGGTGGGCTGGACACTCCCAAATCAATTAGCAATTAAGAAAATGCCCCACAGACTGGCTACAGCCACTCTGATGGAAGAACTTTCTCAATGAAGTTCCTTCTTCCCAGGCATGTCAAGCTGACAACCAAGATTAGTTCTCATAGTGACCTACAGGAATGAACAGGAGCATGCTCAAGTTTGAAGAGACAATTTCAATGTTATGTTTCCCTCTAGTCTCTCAAGATCTGTTAGCAAAGCAAAGGGTCAGTCTGATTTCTAAAACTGGTTGGTTTCATCAGTCTCCTTTCTTAAGAATTAACCAGAATAAACCAAAGGCAGGCATTATTTGATTGGATAAAGAATGCTGAAAGAGAACACTGATGAAAACAATGAATGAGAAGTGGGAAAAATCCAGTTGACAAAACAAGCAACTGAACAAAGAGTCAACTATCAGAAACAGTGGGGCTTGAAGAGGAAGCATGCAAAGTAAGGACTGGCCTGGGGATGTCTGCTATCTGGAGGGAGCTGAACCTGGGGCACCATGCTCTACCACTGAGCTCTGTCCCAAACACTTTATAAAAGTGTATTTTTAATATTGAAACATTGTCTCACTAGATTGTCCAAGATGACCCTGAACTCTCTCTGTAGCTCAAGCAGACCTTGAACTTGCAAGCTTCCTGCCTCAGCCTCTGCCGTAGCTGGGATTATAGTCCTATACCACCAGGCCTAAGAAGATGGACTGCTTAACAAAAGGCAGAGCTGGGGCATGGCCAGTGAGAGAATGCTTACCTAGAGTGCACAAAGCCCTGACTCAGTTGCCAGTACTGAGAGAGAGAGGGACAGAGACAGAGACACAAAGAGAGACAGAGAAAGACAAAGAGACAGAGACAGACACACATAGCAAGACTCTATCTCAAAAACAAGTAAACGAAAAGAACTTTCTAAACAATTATAGATTTATGCCTTTATATCCTTGAAGAAAGATTGTAGACAATTTACAAAATATTAAAATACAGTATTACAAGGAGAAAGGGAGGGAGGCAAACAGACCCCTTCTTCCTGGCCTGCAACCCCAGTGTTGGAGGGTGGACATAGGGAGCTCCCAGGAGCTTGCTGGCCAGCCAGTATTACAGTATTACAGAATACACCTTTATTTTTTACTCTCTTGTTCTATTTTAGACCATTATAATAGCAAAAAGTAAAATTTTTTTAAGATTTTATTTTTAATTACATGTATTTGGCGGCGGGGGGTGCATATAAGTACAGGTACGGTGGGAGGCCAGAAGAAGGTGTCAGATCCCCTGGAGCTGGAGTTATACACAGCTGTAAGCTACCTGACATGGGTGCTGGGAACTGAACTCAGGTCCTCTGCAAGAGGAGCAAGTGATTTTAACCACTGAGTCATTTCTCCATCCCCAAGTCTTTCTTCTAAAAATCAGTGAATTAGGGGTCAGCAAGATGGCTCAGCCCATAACGAATGCATGGTTGTTGGGAGCCATTTGCCTGCCTTGAACTATGCCCTAGTTTTGGGTTAGGCAGAAGTCAATCTCCTGCACAGAAGTGCTGATTGGAAGCAGGAGTCTTCATTATGCAAATGATTTACACCTGAGGAGAAGTTTATTTTACACCCAAGACTGAGGTCACCTGAAGACCTTTGAAGGAAGCCAATCATATCCTAAGTTATTTTGCCTGTGTTAGCATTGTTTTCACGTTGAACAGCTGACCCATTGTTTTGCTCACTTCACAGTAGAAATAGGGGAGACTTAATAAAGGCAAGCTGCTTCAGTGTGACTGACAGCCCTACTGAGTCTGTCCCTTTGTTTTCTCTCTCTCTCTCTCTATCTCTACATTTTCTCATCCTCACTCCCCACTTCAGGTGCAGTCCGATTTCTGCTGGCGGGCTCCGGCAATGGTTCATTCCCCCTCACTCTCTTTCTCTCCTCCTCTCATTCAACCATTCTGTCTTTAATCAGAAAATTTAGTCAATTTACTTGTAAGGTAATTACTGAGAGGTAAGATCATGCTACCTATTTTGTACTTTAGTTCCTCTTTCTTCCCTTCCTTCCTTCTTCCTTCCTTCTTTTCTTACTTCCTCTTTCCTCTCCCATAGCCTTCCCTTAGATTTTAAGTGTATCCAGCAGCGTTTGATTTCTTGATTATTATATTTGGTATATCTATTATAGGTTTTGCTTTGTCAGGATCATGAAGCTTACAAAAAAAATCTTTTGATTACAAAGGGTTATTTTGAAATGAGAGCAACTTACTGGCTGTAAAGATATGGAATGAAACAAAAATATAATAATAAAATCTCTTACACATACACACTTCATTCCTGATGGAATTCTGTTGCCCCATTTTACAACTTTTTATATTACCTATCTCTCAACATCCGAATGTAATCTTTATCATTAGCAATCTTTGAATTGCAATCCTATAATAAAAATACAAGTGATTAGTAGATCATGTATTAGATTGCAGCATTCTACACACTTGCTTAATTTGTGTATGGGGGTGGCACCTGTGGGTCTGTGGGTGTGCACGCCCAGGGGAGAACATCAAGTGTCTCCTGCTGTTACTCTCTACTTCATTGCCTTGAGACAGGGTCCCTCACTGAACCAAAAGCCGGCTGCTTGCTTACACTGACTGGCCAGCAAACTCGGGAACCACCTGTCTCCACCTCCAACAATGGAGTTTTGGGTACAGGAAGACATGCCTGGCATTTTAGAGGGGTTCTGCGGGTCCAACTCGGTCCTCATGCTTTCAGAGCAAGTGTTCTTACCCACTGAACCATCTCCCCGGCTCTGAAGTCTATACACACATCTGTTACGTTTACAGTATCAGAACTCTGAACCTGGCTGAATGGTTTGTCTTGCAAGTGAGTTTCATGCTTTCTGATGTGTCTCCCTTTCGGTCTGATAAACCCCCTTCAGCGTTTAGAGAAGGGGTCTGGAAGTGATGAGCTGCTCAGCTTTTGTCTGGGAATGTTTCTAAAGGATCAGTTGCTAGGTACAGAATCCTTAGCTAGCAGTTTCTTTTATCTGATACTGTGACTATTTTGTCCTCCTCCTTTGGCTCCCCTGTGAGAGGGGAATGCGCGGCATTTGGGAACCTCTGCAGACATGCTGCCCTCTGACAAGCCTCGCTATCCTGCTGCTATTCTTAGACTGGTAATGGTAATCACACATTTAATTCTAACTTCTCTATTGTTTACAAAACACTCCTTTGGGCATACAATAACCTTACAAAAGTATATGTACTGGTTTGTGCCCAGTTTGCAGATGCTGCTGCTGAGAGTCTATGATCCCACAGCAGTGTCTTAACAGCTTTGGAAAACTTTTGATATGGGGAGAGAGAGGTGGTTAACACCAAGGGCTTGAGAGACCAAGGGCTTGATGACAAACTTTCTCAAGCCTATGCAAATATTCAGATACAGGAAAGGTCAAATGTCCCCAGTCGGGTTGACCTCAACCAAGTCTACCCCCAAACATTATAATCTTTGCTAAAGACAAAGAGAGGTTTCTCAAAACAGCAGGTGCTGAATGTTCCAGGTCACTTGATGGCAGATTTCTCAACAGGAACTCACACCACACACTTCTGAGCCATCACATCCACTTCTGGACAAACATTTACCCAGCTGAAGTCCTAGAAAGGAGAGCAAATGGCAGAAGAGGGAGAGAGGAGAAAGGAAGAAAAGAGGGATGGAGGGAGGGAAGAATAATAGGAAAGAAGGAGGGACAGAGAGAGGGAAGAAGAGAGGGAGGGAGGAAGGAGAGAGAGAAGGAAGGGAAGGAGGGACAGAGGGAGGGAGGGAGGAAGGGAGGGAGGAAAGGAAGGAAGGAGAGATAAAGGGAAGTAAAAAAGGAGAAAGGAAAGAGACAGAAAGAAGAAGGGAGAGAGGCAGGTAAGAGGGTGATTGCAAATGCCCTCAGGCCCCTAAGGCCACTGTCCCTTCAAATGCTTCAGGTGGAAGGCAGAGGATACAGACAAACAGAACTGGAGCTAAACACCACCAAGCCTGGGCGTGGAGGCGAGGCGCACCCTGGAGACTGCTCGGTGCCTGAGGGCTGCTCGATCCCGGAAATCTCTGCACTGTCCAATTGGGTGGGTGGGTGTCACTTCCCATCATCCCCTGGGAGCAGTAATGGGACCAGTTCTTGCAACCAGGTGCTTCTATGTACCCACCCTTCTTTGGGAGTCTGCCAGGCTTCCCTGGTTCTGGGGTCTCTCTTCCAATTCCAGCCCAGTTGCTTCCCTGGGTCTCAACTCTAATGATATGTGTCTGAGGGACACGAGACTACTGATTTTTGTTCCCAGTCTGTTGTGATCTGATAACTTCTATTAACTCAAGTCCCACTTGCAAGGAGCCCTGGCCCAATGTGGAGTTGTGACCTCACTGTGCTCAGGATACCCAGGGACCCCTGTGCAGTCCACCACTTCCTACAGAGCCCATGGGTGCAGCAGGCCTGGTTTCTGCCTACCTTCCAGCTTCTCCAGCCCAGCTGTGCTACGAGGCTTCCAGACTCCAAACAAAGCCCAGCCAGATTCCCTGCAAGCAGGGGTTGGAGTGTATTTCACAGTTTGTGCCAGTGGTTTATAAAAAGATGTGACATGTTTCTTCCAAATGTATAACCAGAGACAGGTCATCCATGAGCTGCCAAAACACATTTCCCATGAAGCATGAAAAGTCCCAGGAGCTGAGGGATGAAGAATTCCATCACCGACCAACACAAGCAGCCAAGCACCCCTGAAGAGTGTCAGAAGGCCTTGCTCCAGCCCTCCAAGTCCCCACTGTTGTTATTACAATCATCTTCGTGCTGTACAGGGAGCCTAATGCATTCTACACATGATCACCCTCCTCTAGAGCGGGAGGCACAACAGAAAGCCAGAGGAAGGCCAGCTGGCAGTGCACGCACGCGTGCGTGCGCACACACACACACGCACACACACACACACACACACAGCCTCTGTGATGCTAAACAGGCAGAACCCGCATATGCAGAAGTGGCTCTCAGACCTGGAAACCATCACCTCTGCCCTGTATCTGCCCCCCACACCGCCACACACACAACACCCTCACTCCTTACCCCCCCACACCCCTGTTCCAGCCCCTAGATCCCAGTCATTACCCACAATGGGAGTGAAGCCAGCCTGTGACGAAGGAGGTTGAGTTTAACCTGGGAGGAGCATCAAACCCACTGATAAAAGCTGTCCTTCCAGACCCTGGTATCAAAGGAATTCAGTGAAGATAAGACAACCCCAGCTTGTTTTCAAGTCCAGAGGGTTGGGATCCTAGGCACAGACCTAACTCTTTTACATTTAATTTTGTTATTTAATTAGCATACAAATGAACAGATTTTCTTGAGGCATTTTCTTACATTCGTTCCTCCCCTCCAGGAGCTCCCCACCTGTCCCTCAGGAGCTCCCATCTGATAACCTCTCTAGCATCCAGTGCCCGTAACAGACTGCTGGCTAACAGACTGTTGAAACCATGTACCCCAAGAAACTGGAATTTCTTCAGGAGTCCCATGCTAGAAGAAGGAGAAGACTGAAGCCTGGTGCAGTCCCAGGGGAACGTGTCTGCAGGGAAAAGATCTCACACAGTTCTGACACTTGTCAGACCACCTTGCAGGAGAGACCGGAGCAGAGACAGGGACGTCAGTGATGGTGGGACCACAGCTGGACCAGGACTGCTCTGCTCTGCGTGCCTCTGGCCTCTATTTAAACAGAAACCTCTTGTTGGGACCCCGAAGTTGGACTTGGGGTCACTGACCTCTTTGTTCCTCTTCCCACTGTGGCCACAGTGAAGAAATCTCCTTTTCTCCCACTAATACTTGGCTCTTTCATTGACCCACGGAGGATGAGTGGCTGGGCTTGGCCTGTTAGAGCTGCCAGTGTGCAGGCTCTGACCCGAGAGCTCCAGTGACACTCCCGTCCCTGCCGCTCCCCAGTCTTCCTCAGGCCATGCCCAGCGCAGAGGCTGCTTTCTCTGAACTGCTGTAAAGGACATGACAAAGAACCCCACCAGGAGCCTGTCTGTGACTCTGTAACCGCTCAACAGACTCCCTGCCCCCGCACCCAGCTGCCTGGATTACTACAGAATGACACAAGTCAATAATTCTCATTTCCCCCAAGAAGCCTATAGGCTGTCAGACTCCAAGACATCAGAGAGCTAAGGTGGTCTATCCCCACCTGTATAATAGGTACACTTTAACTAGATGTGTCCTTCCTCCACCACATCCTCAGGTCACATATTCCTTCCCTAGAATGCAGGGTCTCTTCCTCTGCCCTTCCACCCAGGAACCAGGACAGTCTGGCTACAGAGTGCTGTGCAGTTTACCAAATACATGACAGAGATCCTCCCCCTCCTCTGAGACACAGAAGAGGGGAGCCCCACTCCTCGGCACGGCCTGAGCTGTCCTCAGAGCCCCATCATGCTGCTGTCTGTCTACGGTACTAATAATTCTGCTAGTAAACATCTTACCCAAAAGGCCATCTGCCTCAGTGTCCCTCTGGAACCCCACACCCTGACCTTTCATATGTCTCATGTATTCTGATGCTCTCTCCACACCCTTACTTAAGGCCTCTTTTTCCCTCACATGGACTTCTTTCTAGTTTCCTGATCTCTGCCCACATTCACACATAAAGAAAAATTAGCTCAGACCCACATATGAAAGAGAACATGCGATGTTAGCCTTTCTTACCACCACTTAATACAAGGTCTTCCAGTCCCTTCCAGTGTCCTATAAATTTTATGATCTCATTTTCCTTTATGACTGAACATTCCCTTGTGCCTAGGTTACCACCTTTTCTTTCTGCAGTCATCAGCTGATGGATGTCTAGACTGGTTCTGTTTCTTAACTATCATGAACAGAACAGCAACAAGCACGAGTGTGCAGGTGTCTCTGTGGTCAGACACAGAATCCTTTAGGAGCATGCCCAGGAGTGGGCTAGCCTGGGTGGTACGGGAGTTCTGTTTTTAGTTTCTGGAGACACCTCCACACTGATTTTCACAGCGGCTGCACAGATTTACACTCCCATCACTGTGTAATGGAGGTTCTTTTCTCCACAGCTTCAACATATCATCACATGTTTGCAATGAACCTGATGTTTATGTGGCTCCTGTGCGTCCCTGTCCTGTTGGCCTCCTTGCTGGTGATCTCCAGATCCTCCCGAGATCTAAAAAGAGCCCACTGGAAGACACCCACTCTGCTAGCTGTCCTCCAGATCCTTACACTAAGTCATGTAATCACGAACTCGGCCACTAGAAGACTGAAGTTGAGATTACAGAATCCCCTGGGGCTCCATGACCCCAGTGTACACTGTTCTCTTCCAACACTGGCTGGTGGACAAACAAGGCCTTAATTGGAAGAGATGGCCTCGTGCTAGCACAGGCTTCCCAAGTAGCAGGCTCAGAAAGGCCTGTGCTTTTAGAAAGGTTTCATTTGAACCCATTCATGCTTCAGACATAATAGACTCGCAAGTGAAGCTCAGCCCAGCACCGGCCACCAATACAAGTCCATTCATTCTGAAGGAAACACTGGTTGAGTTGCTCTCTTTCTCGTGTATGTGTGTCTGTGTGTGTGTCTGCGTGTGTGTGTGCATGTCTGTGTGTAGGCTGGGTGTCTTCCTTGGTGTGTGTCTGTGTGTCTGTGTGAAGGTTGGGTGTCCTCCGTGATTGCTCTTCATTTTATATTTCGAGTCAGGGTCTCTCACTGAACCTGGAACTCAACAATTCAGCTAAGCTGGTTAGCCAGCAGGTCTTAGGGACCCCCTACTGCTACACCCCTTGCAACAGGCCACTGCACCAGGCTTTCTGTACTGGTGCTGGGAACCACACTCAGATCCTCATACTCGTGCAGAAAGCACTCTGTTGACTGAGCCATCTCCCAGCCTGAGCACCCCCATCTTTAGTGCCATCCCCTACCTCTCAGAGAGAGAGGCAGAGTCCATCTCTCTCCAGATGGCTGTCATCAGCAAATGCCAGCTGTCCCAAGAGTGAGAGGGAGGGAGAGAGAAGCCACCTCTGGAGTGTTTGGAGACAGGAAATTGCCTGTGGAAGTGGGGACAGTGCTGGCAGTTAGGGACTGAGTGGACAGGGCACAGAGTAACTATAATGCTCAGGACACACCCCACAGTGAAGAATCTTCCCACCAAGACATCAGCCGTGCTTTCAGACCACCGAGAAACATCTATGGACAAGGGACAGCAGGGTCCTCTCAATAACCAGGTCAAAGAGGAGAGGTGGAACATCAGGAAACCAGCATTACCTCCTGAGGGATCCAGGTGGGTCCACACAGAAAGGGACCTGGCTGGCAGAAGCCACGGTCTCTCCCAAGGCCCTGCTGGCCTCCTGCAGCTGACCCGGCGACAGCTGGGCCAGCAGCAGCATCAGGTCACATCCTGGCCGCTGCAGTTGTGTCTCCTGCTCCTCTGTCTCTCTTCCCAGCTGTTGTTCTTTTGCCTCCAACACAGACAGCCTTGCTTGCAGAGCTTCGATTGCCTTCTGCAGAGAATATGGGAACAGATTCCATCCATTAACCCCACTCTGCTGATAATGACTCGGTTAAATGAGAGCAGCCCATATGCACCACAGCCACAAATCCCCCTTCTAAAGCAGGCAGATTCTGGAAGTTTGCTGAACTGGAAAACCTGTGCCAGCTTTATGCTTCTGATGAGCTGGCAGGAGGAGAAACGTTTCCTCCCGAGCATTAAACACCTTCTCCAGACTATCAGATGAATTTCATTTCCAGGGCTGGCAAGATGGCACGGTTGGCAAAGCATTTGCCATGCAACTGTGAAGAACTGAGTTCCGATACTCAGCACCCACATAAAAGCCGCAGCATACATCTGAATCCCAACATTAGTGAGGGAGAGCGGGACAGGAGGAGGATCTCTGCGGCTCGTCGGCCAGTCGGTCCAATCAGTGAGCTCCAGGTTCAGTGACAGACCTTGTGTCAAAAAATAAGGTAGAGATAGAAGAAAGCACTTGATTCTAAACCCTGGCCTCCACATTAATGTGCATGTATGCACACCTGAATACACACACACACCCACGCCTATATACATATAACACACACACACACACACACACACACACACACACAAATTTAATTTCCACTAACATATCAAGCCAGAATCCAAGTGATCCCTAACTATCATCTGTCTCGAGGTCAATGAATAAACAAACAGTAGGCAACTGAACACACTTGGGCTCAACGCTGGGCGGGCAGCCACCTCACAGCCTAGACGCTGAACACCACACTTTCTTAATGGACATGCCCGATCTTCCTACACTGTTCCTGGCTGGTGAGAGTGAAGCTGACTCCCGGTGTCTCCCTGTCTCTAGCACATTCTCTAGACCCACAACACAGACTCTCCATGGCTCTGCGTTCAGCACCCACCGAGAAAAGAGATGGGATCTCATACCTATGAGCTGACGGCTCCCAGTTAACCACGCTCACCATGAGGACCCAGGCTCAGGCTTTTTGTTTCTCTCTCTCTCTCTCTCTCTCTCTCTCTCTCTCTCTCCCTCTCTCTCTCCCTCTCTCTCTCTCTTTTTCTCCCTTCCCCCAGCCTCTCTCTCTCCCCTTTGTCTCTCCTGACTGGCTTCCGTCTTTAGCATAATGTCCTTGAGGCTGACCTGTGCTGTGGCCTGGGCCACATTCCCTTCCTCTGCAAGGCGAGTGGCCTTTGGATCCACTCTGGATTTGCTTCTCCAATCATCCAGTGATAGATACTGGCTTGTCATCAGCTTTAGCTGCTGCAACGCAAGGTCTCTCTCAGCCCTTCCTTCAATTTCTTTTCAGGTGTCTAACCACAGTGGCTCACTGGATCCTATGAGGTCTCTGTTCTTTTAACTATTTGAAGAACCTGCAAACTACTTTTCATGATGATCCTACATCTTATTCTTTTCCTTTTTTCCATTTTACAGTGTGTGAATAGTGTGCATGCATGTATACATATTTGTATGTGTAGGGATGCATTATGTAAGAGTGCATGTATGTGGGGGTACATACATGTGGAGGCTCACGGTTGATATCAGGAATCATCTTTGATGGCTCTTCCGCTTTATTCATTGAGGCAGGGACTCTCAGTCAAACCCAGAGTTCACTAATACGACTAGCCTTGCTAGCCATCTTCCCCTGGGGGTCGCTTCTCTCTGCTTTCCAAGGCTGGAATTACCGGTGGGCCCCTATACCCACTCAGCCTTTACTGGATTCTGGGGATCCAAACTCCAGTCCTCATGCTTGCATAGAAAGCTCTTTAACCACTGAGCCACTTCCCTTGACCTATGTCTTCTTCTTAACCCTGAAGTCACATGTGTGCTATAAAGTGTGGCCAGGTCATGTTGTCTCATACTCAGAACCCTAAACAGATCCCCACTGCAGTCAGAGAAAAGCCCAGATGTTTTACCTCTGATCTCCTCCTACCCAACATGCACCGCTCCCATAACACAGACCTCCTGGAGATCTCTTCCTCATTCCTCTTCTGAAGCCACAATGTCTGCCCCCTCCTCAGTTCAGCATTTGCTTCGGGCTCACTTCTCAACCCCTCTCCTGGCCTGGGCATTGAGGTTTTCACTGCCAACAGCACAATAATTAACTTTGTGTTTTCAAGGCATTTATCACTCCAGCTCCCATCCCCAGTGGAACATCAGCTGCACAGGAACCTCAGGCATTCATCCAGCACCCAGCACAGGATAAACTTTCAGGAAACACCTGTGGAATAAATGAAACATGGAGCATCGTTCCCCAGAGCGCTGTCCACACCACAGGAGGATGTTTGGGTTGCTGAGGGCCTATGCTGTGATGTCTTCTGCGCACTCTGACCTCAGAATGATGTAGAGAACTAAAGACATTTAACTGGTGAATACTATTCAAAAGAAACTCCAAATCCTTAGATACATGTGGAGCTCTCACCACTCATCAAAAAAGCTTCTTTCTGCAATAGATGGTGATTGTTACAAAGTTCCACAACTGGTCAAATGTAGAGAATAGTGACTGTGAGGTACCCAGTTCTAAGTGACACATCTACAATGAAACCTCTACACCTAAGGCTCAGGGAACATCAAGGAAGATGGGGCAGAAAGAATATAAAAGCTAGAGGGACAAGACACCTGCTGCTAGTTAACGTACTGCAGACATGACAGGGAAACTGCTCCCGTGAAATCCTCACAGTCTGGTAGTCTAACAAGATCTGCATAATGATAAAACCAACTAACATGCCAAGGTGGACGTGAGAAATTTCACACGGTTCCACCTCAAGATGAAGAGCTACAGGCAATCAATGAGTGCTGAGGAGGCAGAATCAATTCCCTCTAAGAAACAGCTCCCTGAGAGGTTATCTAATCCCAAGTAGGCATCCCTAAACACAAGTACACAGAATGCAACTAAATGGACTCAGTGCATCATATATGTGTGTGTTTATAAATGTATGAATATATATGTAACAATAATCAAAGAAGATGACATGAAATTGAGATTGGGAGGAAGTCGGGTGGACACGGAGGAGCTGAAAGGGAATTACCGGGAGAAATTGATACAATGCAAATACAGCACTCGAGTACGAAATTCTAAAAATTCCACATGACCTCTGTGTGGTGCTAAGGAATGGAAGAACCTACGTGTCCCTCCACTGAGGATGATGAAAATGTGGGACATTTACACAGTGGAGTTCGAATCAGCGGTAAAGAAAGATGAAATTTGCAGACAAATTTGACGCAAGTCACCACTCATCAAAGAAGCTTCTTTTGCAACACACGGAGACTATTAGAGAGTTCCACAACTGGTCACACACAGAGAATAAGTGACTGTGAAATACCCAACCCTAAGTGACACATCTACAATGAAACCTCTACACTTAAGACTCACAGAACGTAGTGGGACAAGGGGTAGAGAGATTACTAAAGCATCCCTCAGCTCTCATCGGTGAAGTTCCCTCATGCAACAGAGGTCAATGAACCCAGGGATCAGGGACCAACTGAAAAGAGTGGGCAAAGAGATTGTAAGAGCCAAGGTAGGAGGTACATGACCATATGGAAATAGAGCCTCAAAGGCTCCTGCAACCTTGATCGTATGAACTTACAGCAATGGTGACAGCATTCACAAGACCCATGCAAACTCGCAGACAAAGCCCCGCATAGAACTGTGGAAACGGGCAGCAGGCCCCAATATTAGCTGAAGAACTAATGCATAGCTGATCACTACTAGGTGAGGAAGAGTTGATCTTTTTTAAGGGAGGGACTCTAGATAGGCTGGCTAGACCTCAGTGGATTAACTCGCACTGAGGGATGCCAGGGGACACTAACTTGACTTGATAGGCCTTAACATGAATTACAGACTGCATGAAACCCAGTGGGCGAAGGCTATGAGGGGTCCCAGTGCGGATGGGGGTACAAAGAGGAGTAATACACAAAAATTCAATAAAAGTATTTAAAAAAAAAGACTTCACATTTCCAGCTGTCCAAACTTCAGGAGTATGCACACTGCACAACTAAGTGCCTAGTTTGTTGCAGGGAAGGGATGCTTTCCGATTGCTGTGGCTCTTGCTTGCCTTTACCACCTTGCCATGGTAGAGACTTGGGTGGGGCAAACTCAGATTACGAAACTGCTCTGCTTCAGGAAGTAACTTCCCCACCCCACAACCTTGACTAAGCTGTCTGCTAAGGAGAGTGTCGGGGTTCTGATGTGAAGTCTCCCACAGGCCCACACGCTTCAACACTTGGTCCCCAGTTGCTGGTGCTATGTTTGGAGACTGTAGAATATTTGGGAAGTGGGTTACGGGGAGTGAGCTGTGAAGGTGAAATCTGCTTCTGGTGTCAGAATGAGTTCTGTCTGCTTCCTGTGTACCAAGGAAGCAGAGAGGTGTGACAAGTCCTCTCAGGCTCCCAGTGACATGGACCAAGCCCCCAGCCACAAGGCTGTCCCCACTGTGTTAGACCACACTAAACTGTGGGCCAAAATAAACCTTTCCTCCCTAAAGTTATTTCTGTCAATCTGTTGGATAGTAATTTCCTCTAAGTTGAAACATTCATTAAGGCTCAGGAAATTATTTTTTTAATTCTAAAAAGAAAAAATTTTCAGGAAGCTCCTGAAACTTACAAGATTCACAAGGCACTCGGCCCTTTGCCCAGTCCATACAAACAACAGACTCCCCACCCAGCTCAGATTGCTTCATGAGCGTTCACCTATGCTAGAGTGGGCTTCTCGGTAAGGAAGCTGCCAGTTGAATCAGCCGTGTTCTTGTGGCGGAACTCCTCACCCCTTCTCCTATAAGCCACCCTAGTAAACACTCCAGCTCACTAAGCTAGACTTGCCTGGAATTATTTCTTCAGTCCCTCATTGCTTTCCTATTGGGTGAGTAGATGATAGTTCATAACTCCCCAGGAAGAGTCATACCACACAGGTGTTCTGTCACTACAGCAAGAAAAATACCTAATACAGAAAACTTCTTCCAGGCCTTGGACTTGGGATCTGGAGACCCAGGCTGTTCGCAGGGAGCCCTGATGCTGTGAGCCAGTGTTTCCCACCAATCCCCATCCCTGCTCCAATTCTCCTGGTTGAAGCAGGCCCAGACTTCACCTCTCAGCTCCCTGCCCCTGGGCTACTTTAAGAACTTCTGGAGTTCCTGCCTGGCTCTGACCTCACTCAGAGTTCCAGCCCTGGACACTGCTTCGCCAGCTGTCACCACTGCTCTAAGCCAAGCATGGCTTCCAAGTGCCTGCTGGTCACTCCAGACACAGCCCCTCGCCCAGTCTAGACATAACTGTGACCCTAAACAGCTGCTTCCCAGAGCCCACTATCATGAGAATTTCTACAAAGTATTCCCGGAACACAGATTTCTCTCCACCTTTCAAGGGAAGTTTCCCTGGGTCAGAGATTGGGAGGAGACCCACTGCCAGGCAGACAAGCAGAGCATATCCCGGAGGACTGGAACACAGCCTCTCGCACATACAAAAGAGGTTCCTCTGTGCCCTCAGGCCACTCCAACAAAGCAAAGATTTACTTTAACTCCCCTCCTGGAAGATGCTCTGCGACTCACCTGCACCTGCTGTTTCTCCTGAGTAATCCAGTCCCTCCTGGTAACAGCTGCACACAGGCTGTCCTGGGTCTTGGACTCCCATGGCCTTGACTCTCCTCCAAGTGGGGCTGTGGGGTCATCACTGCCAGTCCTTAAAGCGACAGAAATGAATTAGTAAAGGTGTGGAGATGTGAGCATCCTTGTGTCTACATAAAGAATAAGGGACTAAATACCACTCCCCTTCTGTCTGGTCCTTCTAGAGCTCACAGGGATGAGGTCCCTAATATGCACTTCTGTTTTAACTGAAATCTGTTGGGGCTTTTGTTTTTTTCTCAGTCAAGCTGCATACACTGAGTCTATATTTTGCTATATAGTAGCCCCTGGTTATACCTCTGGCTATAAGGACCTGGCAGTGGTTAGTCCAAACTGAACTGTGTTGCAGGTACAAAATATTCTTCCAATTAGAGACTCCACATGGGGTTGGGGTGTAGCTTAGCATGGATGAAGTGCTGAGTTCCATCCCAATAGCACATAAAATCAGGAGTCATGGTGTAGGTGCAGAGAGATGGCTCAGTGGTTAAAAACACTGGCTGCTCTTCCATGGGGATCAGTTCCCAGCACCCATGTGGTAGCTAACAACCATCTATAATTACATTTCCAGGGAATTCAACTCCCTCTTTCTGACCTCCACAGGCATTGTATGCATGGGTGCACTTACATATATGCAGGCAAAACACTCATACACAAAAAATAAAAATAAAATAATTTTTTTAGAAACCAGGCATGATGGCATATACCTAAAATTTCAGTAGAGGTGGAGGCAGGAGGATCACAAGTTCAAGGTCATTCTCAGCTACATAGTGAGCTCAAGGCCAGCTTGGGCTACATGAAATAAATAATACTCCATTTGAGATCAAGAGTATAAGGCTCCACATCAGTGATATTTTTATGTTCATGAACTGTTATAATGATAATATTTTTGATATGCTAGGTTGAATTAAATCTATAGCTAAAATCAATTTCACTTGTTCTTTTTTGCTTTTTTAAAATGTGGTCATTAGATCCACTAAAGTCAGGTATGAGATTAATGTTCAGATTTGTTGGACGGCATCGCCTTGCAACACCCCCAGCTAATCAAGTGCTCTGGCAAGGGGCATCTGAATGTGCTGGCCTGTAGGTACTTGGGCAGAATTTCCAGGAAAAGCTGCCAAAGGACCGTCCAGAACTTCTCAAAGCCAGGCCTGATGGCAAAGGCCAAGAGTCCCAGCTAACTGGGAGGCTGAGGTAGGGGGTTACAAGTTCAAGACCAGCCTGGGCCACCTAGCAAGACGTGTTTCAGAATACAAAGTTGGGCTAGGGTGTAGTCATGGTAGAGCTCTGGGCCACCTATCGAGATGTGCTTCAGAATACAAAGTCGGGGCTAGGGCGTAGTCATGGTAGAGCTCTGGGAAACCTAGCAAGATGTGCTTCAGAATACAAAGTCGGGCTAGGGTGTAGTCAATGGTAGAGCTCTGGGCCACCTAGCGAGATGTGCTTCAGAATACAAAGTCAGGGCTAGGGTGTAGTCAATGGTAGAGCTCTTGCCTGGTATGTATAAGGTCCTAACTTCAAACCCTAGTGCAAACAAAAACAAGTCTTCTTAAAACCTGTTGATTCTGTCTTGAAAGAGTCGACATATTTGGCAACAAGGACTGTGGGGAAACATGGGCATGAGGCTTGTGCTGATGAACCCCCTTCATTCCAGAGACCTAGAGGTGCTTATCATCAGCGGTCAATTCATCCTTACAGTGTTCAATTTCCAACTTAACACAGGCACAGTTCATCCTGAGAAAAACTATACCAACAACACAAGGAGGCACGACTGGCAGGGCTCCATCCTCTGTAGCTAACTGGAGAGTGACCAGGCAGGGGGAAATGTGGCCATGGGTATAAATCAGAGAGGGTACTATCAGGGCAGGGAGCAAAGGCAAGCACACCCATCAACTCCCAAAGATGACCTCACAAAGGGCTAAAGAACGTCTATCACCAAGAATGGCTCCGAAGGCAGAAAGATAGCTAGTAAGTAAAGAAGCTTATTGTCAAGCCGGACCACTTGAATTCAAACCCAGGACCCACATAGTGGAAGGAGGAGAAGTGACTCCCACAAAGTGTCCTCTGACCTCCACATGCACACTGTGGCATATATATGTGAATGTACATAAATAATAAATAAACAATAAAGGAATACTTTTAGTGATTTAGATTGCAAACCTAAGCAGCAGAATCACTTCTCACTAACACACTTGCAAAGGTTTTCAGAAGCTATAATTCTTTGGTGAGTTAAGGGAAGAAAAATGAGGCAAATTTTAATGTCATTTCAATCCTATATCCCCACTTCCAAGTATTCTTTGTACAAAGATAAAATAATTGTACACAAAGATTAGACACCAAAACAGGACATTTCTTTTCTCAGCAGCCCCAGCTGAAAACAACCTAACTGCACCCCCATCTGAGAACAGGCAAAAGACCTCCAGGCATGGGGACAGTTGTTGATGTTTCTCTACAGTGGGTTTTGTGGCTATATGAATAATTCAGATGAAGTAGTAGACGAATAATAAGTGTTATACAGTAAGAGAAGGAAATGTCTGCCACACATCAGCTCTTCTGTCTGGGTATTAGGAGCGCCTCTTCTGGCCATAACAGTAATTTTTTTTTAAAAGGGTTCAGCATGATAGGACACTCCTGTAACCCCTGCACTCAGGAGACTGAGACAGAGGGATTGCCACAAGTTCTAGCCAGCCTGGGCTACAGAGTAAGTTCAAGGTCAGTCTGCTTGAATGAGTTCAAGACCAGCCTGGACTACTAAGTAAGGTAAAGACCAGGCTGAATTACAGAGCAAGTTCAAGACCAGCCTGGGCTACATAACTAGCTCCTGACTAAAAAAACAGATCATAACAATATCAATAATAATTTTTCTTACTTTACACACTAAGTAGCTACAGTCAATATTTTAATGTAGTCAACCTGTCTTATCACTCTGTGATATGCCTGAGATTTAAATAAATTCCACCCATGACTGAATTTTAACTAAATCTCTAGGCAGCATTTACCAGCCATCCAAGGCACCCCTCCCCCAGCAGCACCAGTCTATCCCTGCTGCTTCCTTCAGATGGTGGCAAGCCTGGCGTCACAGAGTGCTTCTTTGGATAACAGAGGGTCTCACCACTTCCAGTTCCTTAGAGAAAATGAGTGCTGAGTCCGGCAGCCCTTGGGAGGCTGAGGCAGGATGACAGCTGAGCATTACAAATCAGCCTAAGCTCCAGGAAGTTGACCTGGCCACAAACGCATGCTATATCCAAACAGCAAAACCAGGGCTGTAGAACTGAAAGTAGGGTGACCTCCCACCTCCAGACCTTAACAGGGCCCCCTAAAATAGGAAAGCCTGCAGGAAGCAGGCCTAATGCTTTCAGAAATAAGATTTTCCACAGTTTACACAGCTTTTAGTTAGCAAATGGCTGCTGAGGGGGCCTGACACAGAGCCCGAGACCCTGAACGATCCTGAAGGTCATAAGCTATAGTAACAAACCACCTAACCTAGAAAGTTCCCCTGTTTTAAGTGCTTAAAGGCTAACAAAAATAGTGGAGGTAGTGTGTTCAGGTAGTAGGTAGAGACCAAGAAACCAGAAAGGGGCCTGTGAGCTGGGAAGAGAGGAGCTGAAGGAGGACTACCGGGAAGTAAGAGAAGACACGTGATCCGAGAATGGAAGGGGGGATACTGAGGGGTGGGAGGGTCAGCAGCATCAGGAACCTGGAGGACAGCAGCATCACAGGGGGTTCAAACAAAATCAGTTATGCATGGAAACCTGCTCCTTTGTAGGCTAATTAAAAATAAATATTAGGGCTGGACAGATGGTTCAGTGGTTAAGGACCCAGGTTTGGTTCCCAGCACCCACATGGCAACTCACAACCTGTAACTCCAGTTCCAGGGGATCTGTCATCCTCTTCTGACCTCCAAGAGCATCACACACACACACACACACACACACACACACACACACACACAGAGAGAGAGTACACCTACACACATGCAGACAAAACAGTCATATACATTAAATAAGAAATAATTAATTAAAATAAAGACATGGAAATTTTTTAAAAGAAAGAAACTGATAATAGTGAATGCACCATGCTGCCTGCTTGCTCGGAACTTGGCTAGCTCTCTCTCCTCTCATGCATTCCAGAGCCCCAAACCAGGAGATGGGGCCACCGGCAACCGGCTGTGTCTTCCCACATTAGTCAACAGTCTAGACAATCCTCCCCAGACACACCCACAGGTCAACCTAATCCAGACAATTCTTCAGATGACTCTAGCCTGTTTCAAGCTGATAGTTAAAATTAACCGGCACACCTATATTCCAGCACTTTCCAAGACACCTCAGACCACATCATTTCCAGAAAGCTAAAACTTGTGTTCCCTTGCTTCTATCGCATCCCCACCCTCCCCCATGAGACAGTCCCCTGGGAGGCTGGTCCTAGGGCAACAAGGAGCAAGGAGAGCCCAGTTCCTGGATGGCAAGGCCACAGTGGACACTTGATTCTTTCTCCTATGTCCTTGATCTAACCGAAGCCTCTGAACTTCACTGTCTTCTTCACACTGGGGTACGACAGCCCAACCTTCAGGAGTTTGCCACAGATCTCCAACACCCTAACACATACACTGGGAAAGTGAGCAATGCACCTGCCTCTGATGGACACACTCCACACAGGATTAACATGAAGATGAAGACCAGGTTCTAAGCCATCCTAGGCTGCCAAAAGTTGTGAGCAGAGGGCACACTTCCTCCACTGGGCTCTGAGCTGCTGCCCGGCTACTGTTCACCGGCACTGGTAGGGACTCAGCACATATCTGAGGAATGGCTTAATGAGCCTGTAACCTAGAAAATAGAGACGTCATTTATATCCCACTCCCAGCTGCAGTAGCTCATTTCTTTGCCCCACTTATTTCCCAATTTGCTCTGCTTATGCTAATATTAAGAGCTCCTTGAATTTCTTAAATAGACGCCATCTGGGTTGGGATGGTAGGTACTGCAGGAAATCAACAGAATTGAAAATTACTTGTACAGAGGAGCTACAGGTAGGTAGCTGGGAATTCTGCATATTACAGTTATCCATAAGAGAAGTCCCCGTGATTAGCCAAAGCCCTTTTCTCTATCCTGCTCCTACTCCCATGACAGAAAGAAATCCACAGAGAGCTGAGTGGCAGCCGCAGGACGCAGGGCTCAGGGATGACGCAGAAACAGGCCATCTTCCATGTCTTCAGTCTCCAACGTCTCTCTCTGCCTACAATGATGTTTCCTTTACATTCGATAAGTCTCAGTATGTGATCCCTCATGGCAAAGCAAATTAACATCATTGCTATAAACTAATCAGTATGTAAAATGAGCAGACCCCTCAGGGGAGGATTAAACACCTGCAGCAGAACGGGATGTTAGACAGCCCTCAGTGCCAGCAGAGACCCATGAGTCTAAGATGCGACTCTCAGAAACAGGGATTCAGATTCATCCCCACTCAGTCCTGCAAGGTTGTGAAATATCTTGGTCTTTCTAACTAGTATCTTCTCCATTAATCATTTAAAAGATGAAGCCCATTTGTAAAATACAGTCCTGAGCCACAGAGAAAACATAGCTATAAATTGATCAAGAGACCATGTTCATTCCTCATGACATGTGGCATGTGCTAAGTACTCAATTCAGTAAGACTGGAAGAAGGACGCAGTTGCGAGTTGAGTCTAAAGGCAGTGAGGTGACTGAATGGAGCACAAGTCATATTCCTTAAGAAAATTACCCTTGTTGTTCTGACTAACCTCGGCTCTCAGAGGAATGGCCACCCTGCAAGAGGTACCCTGAATATTCACCTGGGTTTATAACAGGTGTGCCTAGTGGCGATGGCCTGAGGACAGACTTTAACTCAATATGAAGGAAGAGGAAGGCACGGGAGACATGTATTTGTTATCTGTAAGTTTCTATATATAACCCAATTCTAAACCAATTTCTAAGGGTCTCCGTGGTCCACCCCAGCGTCTCCGTGGTCCACCCCAGCGTCTCCGTGGCCCACCCCAGCGTCTCCGTGGTCCACCCCAGTGTCTCCGTGATCCACCCCAGCATCTCCGTGGTCTACCCCAGCTTCTATTTTTCCGATTCCCATCTCCCTCCTCTTCTCAAATGAGTCTTCTAGGAGTGAGACACCTGACTTGCTAGAGTCTCTTTGGGTCCCTCTGCAAGCTCCCATCTGAGTCCCAAGATTCAAAAACAGATCCACGTGGGCTAGTGACACAATAGATAACACATCTGTACATAGACCAGAAGATTCTGGAAACAGATCCAGGAACAAGGCTAATTGTGACCAAACCATCTTGGGTGGCATCACCGTCACCCTGTGTTACCTCCTTGGGAGTTCCCTTATGTTCTCAAGGTGCCTATGTGTTCATTCCAGTCTGACCTTTGATGGTCACTGGACTACTGCAACTTGCCATGGTTCCCATTTGATAAAGGGTCATGTACTTTTGAGGCAACAGAGGAACAGCATTCAGCCCAGGGGTAGCATGTGCTGCTCCCCAGATGCCGTTTTGGTCCTGTCTCAAAGGACCAAAGACAGAAGAAGCTGTCTTAGCTCACAGCACCAGAGCTGTCTTAGTAAGACTACAATCCATTCATTCCTTCAATTTTCATCTTTGTCAAATTTTGTTTGCTTCTATTTTAAATGATCCCCTTGGAGAGAGTCTCTTATAAAAGATACTTTATGTGTACACACACACACACATCTGGTTACAAGAATAACCAGTACGGATGTCCTTATTGATGAAGAATCAGTAGGAAATCACATGGTGTGTAGTTAGTAGAAGACAAGGTATGAATGTGGAGATTAACAGTCAACTGTAATTGGCCTAATCCTCTTAAGAGAAAAGGCGAGACTTTTCTTTCACTAGGTGTAGACAGCTGGAGCAGAACCTGCTATGACATAAAGGTAGAATCTTCCTCATTGCTCCAAAACCTGAATTGCAAACTAGAGAATATCAGCCTACATGTCCTCCATCCTAAGTCCCTAGCTGTGGGGCAGGGGCCTATGCAGCCCA
Organism: Eospalax fontanierii; assembly: GCA_035773235.1. NCBI lineage: Eukaryota > Metazoa > Chordata > Mammalia > Rodentia > Spalacidae > Eospalax > Eospalax fontanierii. The sequence goes on along the minus strand of CM069524.1, from coordinate 2,120,761 downwards.
CTGCACATGCAAAGCCCCCAATGGGCTGCCACCCTCAGCACCCCATCCACCCATTGGTAGAGTGAGAAATGGACCCTTCCTCAGACACACTTCCCTCTACACTCATGGGAGCAAAGAGGAAGCAATGTGCCCCACTCCTACCAAGAGAGATCAGAAAGCCTGGGGCGCCTCAGGAAGGAAGAGTGGCTGAGTGTCCCGGGTGCTCAGCTGTCTAGTTTGGGTTCTGCCAACAGCCAAGCCTGGATCTAGGCAGGTTGGTCTAAGCAGGTTGTTTTTTGAGAAATGACCTTAGGACACCAACATATAGGAGTCAAAAGAGGGAGAGTCAGGGAAAAAAGTGCTTTATCCAGCAGACACCTCATGGGCAACTGAGGCCCCAACATACTTCAGAATCTTCTAGAAGAAAAACATGGCACACGGTTTAGAACTGACCCATAAAGGCTAGGAGGCCAGGGTGCTGGTGATTGGTACCCATGAAGGTGCAGCCATGACCACCTTACCACAAAATAATGTTCCAGTGTTATAATTATCTTTACTCATTGTAGTTTAAAACTTCTCTTTGTAATTTTCATTCACAGATGTACCAGCATCAGGTACCCACGGTGTACAAAGCTCCACAAGAGAAGCAAAGCCACATAGGAAAGCACATACTCCCTGGGCGCAAGGAGGGCACGTTCATATCAGGGTCTCGGCCACGAGGACTGTGCATGTCCCATATCAGAGTGAACATACTGACACCTGCATCCAGAGGACATTGAGTTCACCAGCCAGGAGGGCAGTTGTAGATGCAGAGCAAGGATCCGGACAGCAGACGGGCAACGCTCTGAATCCGACCTACAGCTGGCATCTCAGACTGACAGGCCTATGTGAAAATAAGGGACTGGAAATGCCCGGATGTCTATGCCATCTGCCCAGGACATGGCAAAGAAATGGGGAAGGTAGATTTATCAGACTGCAGAAGAACAGACTGCCTGGTACTGGGAAAGGACAGCTATCTTACCCAGGCGCCAGCCCTGCTACCAAGCTTCAGGAAACGTACACCAGAGAGGTGATTTGAGAACTGATGGCCACTGCCGAATGAGGCAGTCACCTCCAAACCCAGGTGACTAGGAGAGCTACTATTGCTGCTTCAGAGAACTAAAGAAGCTTGCTTAAGATGTTAAATTCAACAGTAATTTCTAAAAATAAGTGACAGTAAAAAGTAAATAGCTGGTGAACTTTGGATGAATTATATTTCCTTAAATCTTACTGCAAGTTTTCCTAACCTGTGATGTCAAGCACTCACCACGACTGTCACCCAGCACACCCCTGCCCCAGCGTGACTGACTGGGCCTCAAATCTGAGGGTTTCCTTAAACAGCCCTGGCAGTTTGAACATGAGAACATACATGGCTTTCATCAGATCCTCAAAGAAATAATTCCAGAAAGGTAAATAGGAACTTATTTGGGTTGCTAATTCATGTTGAAAGTTGACCATATTAACAAAACTATTTTATTTCTGCAGGAAAAGTCCCCTTCCTTAATGTCCCTCGTCCCATGGACTCAGGGCCAGGCTGGTGAGAAGTTTGTGTCCAGGTCCCCCTAGTGGTCTGTGTAAAGACTGCAGGACATGCATCCACTGGGGAGCTTCCAAATGCAACTGACCCAGGTAATAAAAGACTTCACAGGCCATAGGACAGCTGGCACACATTCTTGGACAGGCTTTTGTAATTATTATAGGCTTTGCAGCTGCATCCATATGTGCTATAAAATGTGATAATGTAGTAGATTTCAAATCATTTCTTGCTGTGGTAGTAACAGAGCAGGTGAATTTGGCAAAAGAAAAGGCAAGAATGATATCTAAATAACTAACGAGGAAGACAAAGTCCCTCACTTCATTTTCTGGTAAGGAGAGTGAGGCATGCAGAGGTTAGGGACTCCCACAAAGACACACTCAGTTAGTTAAAGGAAGAGACAGGATCAGAACTCAGGTTCCCAAACTGCAGCCCAGGCGAGGGCATCAGAACACCTGCAAGGGAGTCTTCCACCAACTCTCTCTCACGCGCCACATTCACATGAACACCCGTGCACCCACGTAAGCACGTGTGTACATGTGAAACACCTGCACCAAGCCAGTGAGAAAGGCAAATACAGTTCAGTCATCCTCCAAGGAGAATCATTCTCTGAAGACAGTCATCGTCTTGGGATAATCATCCTCCAGAGTGAGGGATATTCTAGGATGGTGGCTTTTCTGTCTTAAAGGATGAACAACCATTAGTGACAGAAATGAGATCTATGCAAGATAATGGAATTTAGCAAGACTTGGCATGCCAAAGCAATTCCCAGCACTTCTAGGTGATGGTGGCGACCAATTAGATGCTGTGCACAGGTAAGGCTGGGTCACAGGAGCTTTGAGGGTCATGCTCAGAGGATGAGGTTCATCTCTAAGCCCAGCACAAAGGTTGTCCCTGTTGCCTTGAGGGACAGGAATAAGATGGGAGAGTGGAATCAGGAAAGCCAGCAAGGCGGGAAGCTGCTGCAGTCATCCTGATTAAACTTTAAAGAGCAGACGAGGGCCTCGGTGTGAGGTTGGAAGGTGAGTAAGAGCGCACGAGACAGGCAGATGATAGACGTGAGCACACCTGGAAACTCATGGACTAGAGGGACGGGGGTTCGAGGTGCCTCAGTGGGGCAACTGTGAGAGTAGAGGTCTCAAGACAGGGGATCCTGGAAAAGAGTCTGTATGGGAGAGAGAGATACGCTTAGTCAGGTTAGTTTTTAAAAGTAGTTGAGCTGCAGCTGAGGAGATGGTTCAACAGTTAAAAGCACTAACTGCTCTTGCAGAAGTCCTGGGTTCCATTCCCAGGACCACCTGGCAGCTAATAACCAGCTGTAACTCCAGTTCCAGGATCTTCAACGTCCTCTTCGGGACTTTGTGGACATTGTATGATGTGGGTGCACTTATACACATACAGGAAAAACACTCATACACATAACATTTTTTTCAAATTTTTAAAGATAGTGATGCTAGGAAGATGACTCAGTGAATGAAGTGCTTGCTGTACAATCATGAGAACCAGAGTTCGGATCCCACAACCCACATAAAAGCTAGGTAGAATTAGCCATCCACCTGTAATCCCACTTGGGACACAGAGACACGGTATCCCTGGAGCAATCTGACCAGTTGCACCATCTGGAATTATCAAACTCCAGATTCACTGAGAGGCCCTGACTCAATAAATAAAGTGGAGATCAACTGAGGAAGACATCCAATGTCAACTTAGGACCTTCACATGCACACACATCTGCATACACATGGGCACACTAGATACAAACATGCATATACATATACACATGCACACTATACACATGCAAAATAAAATTTTAAACAGTGCTTTTGGCAGGACTCTCTTGAGGAACAGCATGCATGGACTATACAAAAACGCTTTAACTGGCTTACACAATTGGAGTTGGGTAGTCCAACCAGGGCTGTCTATATGCTAGGAGACAGGGCACAGCAGCTGCTGGGTCTCCAAAGCTGGATACCTCATCAGTCTCAACTGCTGAAAGCCTTGAAGCTCCCTGGAGAGCTGTTGGTACTGAGTCTACATAGGAAGGCCAAAGAAGCTGGAACTGGTCAGAGAATCATGGCAGCAGCAGTGGAGGCTCCTGTACCTGTGCAGAGAAATAGGGCAGGCAGGAACAGTACGATGCCTTTCCCTCCAACTTCTTATTGGAGATGGTTCCACCCACATTGAGGGCAGGTCTTCCTTCCCAGTCACTGTCCCATGTGTCAGTCAACACTCTCATGACACACAGGTACAGGTATGTTTTTATCAGTCCTAGACAGCTCCTAATACAGTCAAGTTGACAACAAACACCATCTATCACCAACAGAAAGCTTAGTAAGGACAAGGATAAAAATGAAATATATCTTTAAGAATAAAAAGATGAATTTAGGTGCTGGAGAGATGGCTCAGTAGTTTAAAGCACTGGCTGCACTTGCAGAGCGCCTGGATTCAATGCCTAGCATCCACAAGCATGGAGTCCATAACTCCAGTTCCAGGTGATCCAATGTCCTCTTCTAACCTCCAAGAATACTGCACAACGCAGGTATGCTTACATGCATGCAGACAACACACTCAAAATAAAATAAAAGTGATAAAATAGTTTTTTTTAAGATGAACTTAGTAAAGGAGAGGTGGTTGGGTGACAGAAGCTGAGGGTCGGCCCTCTCTAGGAAAGTCAGGTATATGAGATACAGCAGAGGTGGGACATCACCGTGAAGATGTGGGGCGAGAGAAAGGACCCCAGCAACAGTAGTGAGAGTGGCCAGGGACAAGAAGAGAGAACCGACCGTGAGTGGAGGCTGAAGAACTGAAGCGACCACAGGCCCGGACTGACACCACACAGAACAATAGCTAAAAATGCCTTTCAGATTTAGCAAATGGAAAACCATCTCCCTCTGGGCAGAGATGTGGGGAGTGACAGTCAGAAGGCTGATCCAGCAGGCTCAAAGCCTAACAGGACATAAAAATGGGGCATGCCAGACCCTCCCTGTGAACAAGAGATAGCAAGAAATAGCGAATAAAGCAGGTTGGTACTCACACTGGGCTAACAGAAATAACACACAGTGAGCTGAGACAGGGGAATTGTAAGTTCAAGGCTAGCCTGGGCTACATAGTGAGACCCTGCCTCAAAACAAAATGAAATAACTCTAAACAAAAAAAATGAAAAAATGACGTGAGTTGTTTACAAACTACTTAGTAACTGTCATACAATTGTTTGTTAAATAAGAACAGGAAACAGCCACAAGAAGAAAGAAGAAACTGGAGCTAGGAAGGCCCCCATGTGAGGCAGGCAGGGAAGGTAGGGGACACCTTTGTGTCAGACAAGGGAGTGCAGAAATCTAGGGGTGTGCTCCTCCCCACAAGAGCACCAGGTCAGAGCTTGTTCAGCCTCATGAATCTCTACAAAAGGTCTATCACAAGCTACCCCTTAAACAATATCACGTAGGCTTAATAGAACAGGCATGAAAACCTGTGGCTGTCAGGGCCAATTAGTAGCACAAAGCAGATCAAAACTATTCCAAACAAGTGTGTGCTAAACATTAGACTTTTGGTTTTGTTACTGTTCCTTAAACAGTGTATCATAATCTCTCCCATTTAATTTACATTGTGGCAGGTATTATATCAACTGGAGGTGATTTAAATCACACAGGAAGATGGAAATAGCTTCATACAGATACACCAATTGATATGAGAGTCTTGAGCATCTGTGAGCTTTGGTATCCTATGGGACCTGGAACCAATCCCTGCTGCCCCTGGATCATGAGGGGCAGCTTCTGTATCAGCACCAGGGGACCCCTGGGTGGCACAGACAGAAGACTCTCTCAGGAGCTGGAGGTAGACTCAAGAGGGACCAGTTTCCTCCTGCAGTCCGCAAGGCCTGTCCCCATACACCCAACAGGAGTCCAGCAGCAGGCTACCCTGCGCTGGTGAACTCTCTCCCCGTCAGTCAGCAGAAAGGGCTTCTTTCTCAGAAAGCAGGATCCACCTGGACCTCCCACTAAACAGGCCCACCTGGCCCCTCCAAAGAAGTCTTCCCAAGGCACCTCAGATTTTGAATGCATGGGAGTGGGAGAGAGAGAGCAGGAGGGGACCGTGGCCACCTACAGGTTCTCACCTCTGGTTGGCTCCATGCAAAGCCACCTGGGTCTGTGCTGCCAGGTAGCTCAGACAGCTGCCAAGAGCCAGTTGCTGTGAAGGCAGCACCCAGGGCAAGCGGCCTCTCTCCTGCTCCAGGTCTTCCAATCGCTGTCTCAGCGACTCCGCTGAAAAGCCAAAGAGATGAGAGAGAAAGAAAGAATCATGAAACTCAAAAAGATAACCCCACGGCTCCACTCCGACCCAGCCTAGTTCCTCCAGCACCACTCAGGGCTAATGATTGTTTTTCACATGCCCTTGTTTCTCCTACAGAGAGTCTGAGAACCTTCTGTCACCTCGTTCTCCTAGCTGTCAGGGGCTGTAGTTACAAACCACCACAGAGGTCATAACTGTGACCCACACCCAGAAGGACACTTGGTGTTGTTTTTAAAAATCATTTGGGAGAAAACTACCAAGTTTTGTGAGTTCTAAAGAAGCAGGTTGTTCTTTTTCTGGTTGGTTGATTGGTTGGTTGGTTGGTTTTTAAGCTAGGATGGCCTCTCACTTTCTATATAGCTAAGGATGACCTTGAACTTTTGATTCTCCTACCTCCATCTTCCGAGGGCTAGCATAACAGGCATGGGTCACAACCACACCTTGTCTATGTGGCACTGGTATCAAACCCAGGGCTTCATGTATACTAGGCAAGCACTGTCCCAACTGAGCTTACCTGAGCTTACATCAACACTAGAGATGCAGTATGCGTAAAGCAGTGCCCAAGAGTTCATTTTTTTAAATAATACAAACTTTAATTAAAAAAAAATAAGCAAAAGTTACACATCAGGTTAGAGCTCTTGAAGGCACAGAGCAGTCTTCATAGTCCCCATGCCAGAAGTGACTATCGCCACTTCTGTCACATAGTAGGTCTGATGACCTCAGGTCTTCTAGGATATATTATAAATGTGGAATCGCTATAAAGAGACTTAAAAATAAGGTACAGATACTGAAAGCCCCTTCACTGAGAACTTACCGTCATAATCAAATACCTGAAGAATCAAAAAGTGTCTTATAAAGCAATCTTTGAGGTAGGAATGGTGGATCACACCCGTAATCTCAGCATTCATGAAGCTGAGGCAGGAGGATTCAGAGTTTGAGAGTAGCCTAGGCTACACAGAAAGACCCTCTTTCAAAAAAAATAGTAAAATAAAATAAAGTTGCATTTGAAGAGAGGTAGGAACTTATCTATAATCCTATCCTTGGGCCAGCAATATGGCTTAGCAGAGAAAGGTGTTTGCCATCAAGTCTGACAACCTGAGTCCAATCCCCAGAGTCCACATGGTGGAGAGAACCGACTCTAGCAAAGTGTTCTCTGACTCCACAAACACACTGTGGCATGTGCATATATGTGTGTATGCACACACATGTAAAATAAATAAATGTAAAATCCCATCCTTCAGGGCTTACATCCTAGTATCCTTGCCAGACAGTACACTTTAGCCTAGAACCTCTCTATCAGGTTGTTCCAGGGGGACAAAACTGGGAGGCCCAAGATCCCAGTCACCACTGGCCATGTGCACCTGCTATCTGCTCCAGTGTCCCAGGCAGACATCCCTTCCTGTGACATGACAACACTGGAAGCTTGAGCCTAGATTGTTCTAGATTACAGGAAGCACTTGTACATCCCAGGGGCCCTATAGCTGGTCCTCATGGGACTCCGCGTCAGCACACCACTTCTACAAGCTCAGCGTTTTGAACACAGCCTTTCCTCTCAGCCCTTCTCCCACACTCCCACCACCAGGACACACAGCCAGATGAAGGGAAGACTGAGTCAGCAAGTGCCGGGGCAAGCCCCCATCTCTGAGTGTATCCACAAACAGACTTTCCCATAAACCCACCAAATGCGCTGCGCTGGAGAGCTTTGGTGTCAACTTGACATACCTGGGTTAGGGAGCCTCAATTAGGACATTGCCTCTGTCGGACTGGCCTGTGGCCATGTCTCTGGGGTATGTTCTTGATTGTTGAGTGCTGTGGGAGGGCCCAGCCTACTGAGGGTGGTGCCCCGCCTGGGCAGGTTGTTGTCTATTGTATAAGAAAGCAGGCTGAGCATGGGCCAGGATAGCAAGCCAGTAAGTAGCGTTCCTCCATAGCTCCTGCCTCCAGGCTCCAGCTCTGAGTTCCTACCTTGAGATCTCTGATGAACTGTGTGGCCTGGGAGATGTAAGCAAAATAAGCCCTTTCCTCCCCTAGTTGGTTTTGGTCAGAGGGTTTTGTCACAGCAATTGAAGACAAACTAGGACATGCCCTAAAACCCATGTCTAGATACTGTATAAGAGAACTATGGTTATTACTTTTCTCATTGCTGTGACAAAATACCAGACAAAAGCAGCATAAGGAGCAAAGGGTTGGTTTGGGCTCACAGTCAGAGAGCACGCAGTCAGTTAGGCAGCTGCTCACATGGCATCTGTAGCCAGGAAGCAGAAAGAGATGGATGCTGGTGCTCAGCTCACTTTCTCCTTTTTATTCAGTCCAGGACCCTAGCCCATAGGATGGTGCCACCCACATTCAGAATGGGTCTGAGCCTCTCTGAATAACCCCTCAGAGATACATCTCCTAGGTGATTCTAAATCCCATCTAGTTGACAAAGAAGCTTAACCATTGTAAGAATTTACCAAGGGCCAATTCTAAGGACACTGGAAAGGGTCGTGTATCCAGTGTCAAGTCCCAGATAACTTGGGCTCTGTCTGAACAGCTGTCTTCAGAACTTCCTTCCAGAGCCCATCAGACACAGTTATCCAGAGCAGCATTGGTTACATGTGCCTTTCAGTACAGCTGTTCATCAGACATGCCCTTCAGAACACTATGGGCCTGGCTGGGCAGGGTCTCCCATGCCACACTGAGACTCCCATTCTTTAACAACATCCAAAAGCTGCTTGTTTCTCAATACCTTGCACGGTACTCTATAAAACCAAAACTTTGGTGAAAATCAGTGCAATTCTTAAATTACATGTTATAAAATATATTAATATAATAATAATGAACTATACTACGTGGAGGTGAGGAGAAAACATGAGTAACACCTCAGATTAGCCATTCCCAGCTGTTTAGCCTTTCTAAGCACCAGTTTTCTAGTCTGTAAAAAATGGTATGCTATTAATTATAGTCCCTACATCATATGTGGTCCTGAGGATTAACCAAGATAACCCAGACAAAGCATCATCGAGCATCATGCCTGCAGTTACTAGGTATCCAAATGATTGACTGTTACTAGGTGGACCCATGAGCACCACTGTGAGAGGCTCATGATGTGTTAAAAACAACAGCCCTTGGCTGGAGAGATTGCTCAGCAGTTAAAGTGCTTGCTGATCAAGCATGAGGACCAGAGTTCAGATCCCCAGAACACACACAAATATTGGGTGGGCATGGCAAGCCTCCCATAATTCCAGCCTCAGAAGGCTGAGAGATGGGATACCTAGGACAAGCCGGCTATCAAGATTAATTTATATTTGAGAGCTCTGGGTTTGACTGAGAGACCTTGCATCAAAGGTAGAAGAGTGAACAAGATTCCTCACACCAACCTCAGGCCTACACATATGCACTCACACACATGCATGCACACCCACACATACAGGTACCCATTACACATGTAAATATTCATATATACAACATGCACACACATGAAAACAGAAAAGGAAAAAAAAAACAGCCCCATCTCCCTCTGTCCTCCTCCATAGTCCACACTGCCCCTCGTCCCAGGCGACAGTCCCCAGAAGATCCAAGCTGACCCAGCAGAACGAAATGGCCACATTCACACAGAATTCCAAAGGAATCCGGGGGCTCAGCAGCAGCATGGTGACCTCGGCTACTCCATCAGCTTCTCAAGCACCTCCAATGGTCTGCAGGTACGAGGGCTGCCACTTCCTAGCCAGCATGACCTCTGGATGGCAGCAGAGAGAACTCGGCCCCCATTTTTACACAGAGTAGCTTAGGAGCTCCCTAGGTTGAATCTCTATTTATGGATGAGCTGTTCAAGCAGAGCCTCTGTATACAAAGAACCCTGAATGACACACATCTTGATGGCTCAGACCAACACACAGTGGATAAACCAGGGAGGGAGGTGAGGGTGAGAGAGAACTTCACCACCAAAGCCACATAAGCCTCTGGAAGGACGTTAGTGCTGGCTCCAAAGGAGCCGTGACACAGCTATGAGTGAGGTGTGCTATAATGCAGCTCATGGTTAGCACCCCACCACCCGAGTCTCCTGTTCTGTTCGAAACACCTGTAAGTGGGTAGAAGCTGGGACCAGGCAGGTCATTGCTGGTCTCAAGACAAGCTCCATGACCTGAAAATGGAAAGCAGGTGGTGACAGAGCGATCCTCTGGAAGGTTGAACATCAGGAATGAGGAAAGGCCACCTCCTCTAACCTGGAGACTTTTGGTTCCCTCTCAGATGGTTCTTGCCCATTCCTGAGAGCTGGACAGAGCCAGTTGCCCTGTCCAGATGCAATCCCACTCCAACTCCACTGAACACCCAAATCCCTCCACCCTCCACCTCACCTGTCCTAGCTATAGACCTTGTGTGTTCACAACACGTGCAGGGCTCAGAGTCCAGGTGCACTTGATTAACAGGCAACTTGAAGGCCCTCAGCTTGTTTACACATAAGGCATTTCACATTCCTGCCATAACAGCTGTGGGAATACAGAGAATGACCTCATCAAAGCTAAAACTGAGCCATGGAGATAGCGCAGAGGATAAAGTGCTCACTACACAATCCTGAGGACCACAGTTCGGATCCCCAGAACCCATACAAATGTCGAACAGATGTGGCGGCCCACTTGTAATTCTAGCATGTGGGAAGTAAAGGCAGAGGATTCCACAGCAAGCTGACTCACTAAACCCAGTCTGTGGCTGAGCTCAACTGAGGGCCCCGTCTCAATGAATAAGGTGGAACACAGGAGGGGAAGAGTCCCAATGTCAACCATGTGCATATGCACACATTTGGACAGACATGCAAACGTGCACGCACACACATACACATGGGGGAAAAACTAAAGTCACCTCCACTGCCTCCCTGCCTAGCAAGATGCTGGGTACTCTCCCAGAGCTGCCCTTTGGCTCAGAGCCTTGGCTCAGCCTGCATGTCCACATGCTGGCCACTCTCCCAGTGGCGCTGACACCCTCAGCCTCCTCAGTTTCCATTTCTGCTGCCTGCCAAGGTCTCGAGATTGGAAGAGATTGTTCCGACACAGCACCACATCACAACCCCCACAGCACATGCGCAGAAGCAGATAAATGAACATACACATCAAGGACTGAATATCTGCCACTTCCCAATGCCACACAGAGCATCTGCATACACTGTGATACAAAGCATGACTTAAGCCAGGCATAGAGGTGCACACCTGGAATCCTGGTTCTCAGGAGGCTGAGGCAGAAGGGTTGTTGTAAGTTTGGCTACATAGTCGTGGGACGGAAAAGGAGTAGAAAGGACTTGTGTTGTCCTGGCGTTGGAGAAGTTAGTGACCAGGCAAGGCATGAGGTTTCAGGCAGGTTCCTGTGTGAAAGCACCTTCAAAGTATCTTTCTTTTCAAATTAGGCAAGCTGATCATGCTCAGAGGCATTCTGTCCATCATTTTAATCTTTCACATACGTACTCTGAAACTTTGAGCTAAATCTGCGGCGGGGGAGGGGGGACGTATGTCTACTATCTTTTCTTTTTAAGTGACCTTAACCCGAGCCTGCTCAGGAAGGTACTCCTAAACTGAGCATGCTCAGGAGTGGCCCACCCCTTGAATATGTACAGACCCCTTGAACGAAGTCCCCATGCTTCTGTTTGAGGAGAGCACTGCTTTGGAAATGGCTCCATGCTCTCCTTGATGTGGGGGCAACACATCCTCTTCCTCGCGCCTTAGCTGCACTTGCTCCGGCTTTGTACGCCCCACCATGGGACCCCACTGCGTTCAGTCACAGAAATCCTAGAAAGGGTTGCTGGTTTTTAATACGCAGACTCACAGGAGATGTGGGGCTAGCTGCACACGTGTGTGTGTGTGTGTGTGTGTGTGTGTGTGTGTGTGTGTGTTTGTACATTTCCATGTATCTTCTTCCTGTTCCACTTGTTTGAAGTAGCATCATCTCAGGAGCAATGGGCACACCAAGTGATTGTGGTTAGTACTGTCTTCCATGAAGTAACTGGAGCTCCTGGAGAAGTCACTGGCCCCAAGGCCAAGGCAGGGGCAGAATGAGTCCAGAAGGTCTTCTACCAAGACATTAAGAGGTGCTGGAAGACTGAGGGAGTGTCAATAGAGCACTGGGACCACCTGAAGAAGCTCAAATATCAGAGGACGAGATGCGAAATGTGAAACAGAGGGATGATGACTCATTACATTGGAGCAATAGCTGGGCATGGTGCTGACAGGAAGCTGCCTGGGAAAAGGAAGGAGGGGAGAGGCGTGGAGGTGGGCGGGGTCCCAGGGAATCTTAGGTCCTCTCCCTACCACTGCTGATCGGTTGCCAAAAGGAAATGGCAATTGTGTATGGAGAATCAGAGCCACGGAATGTCAGGTGATGAAGATGAACATCTGCAGTGGAAGGACAGGCCCACCTGTTGACGCTGGACATGAGGAGCTGAGAATGTACAACATGGGTTCTAAAAGGCTCCTGCGCAGGGGAAGCAGAAGCAGAGGACCCGAGCCGCTGCTTGTCCAACAGAGTGCAAGGTCTTCGCTCCTCCAAACAACACAGATGTCAATGCCAGTGTGCAGAATGGCTCTGGGTGGAGGAGACCAGAGAGCAGACCTCTGGATGAGAAGGCATTCCTGAATGGAGGGAGGGAGGAAGGGAGGGACGGAGGGGAGGGAGGGAAGGAGGGAGGGAAGGCAGGAGGAGTGTAGCTGTGGTTGGGCATGAGATGGGAAAGGGACCTATCAACCAAACCTGGGAACAGAAAGCTTCTCCAGGGAGCTCTCGTTCCTTTTGGAGAGCACTAGAACTGTGTCAGAGTTCACTTCATGACTTGGAGGCTGCAGGTCAATCACCTGAGGACAGACATCCTGTTCCTGTGGGACAACGGGGTATCATGACTGTAGTTTGCTATCAAGGGCCAGGAAAAAGTTTCACAATGATATGTATGTTCAATCAGAGATATGGAATAAGGGACAAATGTGAGTTCGACCTGTGACTCCTTTAAGTGCAAAGGGATTTCAAAATAAATCATTTTTCACTATAAATAGATAAGCCAGCATCCTGCTGTGCCTTTTAGAAGCCCTCCTCTCCAGTGGTCAAGGTCCAGAGACTGCTTTCTTCAACTTCTCTTTCTTTTAACTTTCTATTGCTCAAAGTGTCCTCTAGACATTGTGAATGTGAATTCAGTTGATAGGTTGAGGCCAACATTGTGGGAAGTATGATGTATGCAACAGGTGTCAGATAAACACGGCTGACCAGTCTTATTTAACAAGACAATAATACTATTAGAAATATTAGGGGCAATAAGATAGCTCAGTGAGTTAAGGCCCTTGCCACTAACCCTGAGGACCTGGGTTCAGTCCTGAGACCCACCACTGGCAAGTGTGGTGGTGCATGCCCATGATCCCAGCACTCTGGAGGCAGGAGTAGGCAGATCTTTGTGACTTCAGGGGCAGCTGCTCTACAAAGAAAGTTAGTTACAGGTCTGCCAGGACTACTGAGACCCTATTTCAAAAAATAGAGAGAGGAAAAACCAGTACCCTGAAATTGTCCTCTCACCTCTACATGCTTACCATGGCATGCCATGAAAAGTAATTAAGTAATTACTAGTTTGCTTTGTAAATATAGCTGAATAGTAAAAACAAATCCAAAATTAAGCAAGGAAGGTGTCAGCAAACTGTTTGCAAAATGTTCCAATTGAAAACACCTGTTCCACACATGCGTGTTACAAGCTTTACCTGGAGGATTCCACGACAGAAATGCCAGCTGCCATCATATCCTTCTTTGGAGACAGGTATCGGTTTCTCTCTCTCTCTCTCTCTCTCTCTCTCTCTCTCTCTCTCTCCCCCCCCCCCATGCTACAGTACTATATTAGTTATTCATCTTACTACTGTGACAAAATACCCAACAAAAGTAACTCAGGAAGAGTTTCTGTGACTTGCCATTCCAGAGTGCAGTCCATCATGGTGGGAAGGCATGGCGGCAGGAGCGTGAGGCAGCTGCTCACTTTCATCCACAGTCAGGAAGTAGAGAGAGATGAATGCTGGTGCTCAGCTCACTTTCTCCTTTCGATTCAGTCCAGGACTCCAACCCATGGAATGGCACTGCTGACCATTCAAGGTGGGTCTTCCCAGCTAAAGCATTCTGGAAATGCCCTCATAGACAAAGCCAGAGATGTGTCCCCTAGGTCATTCTAAATCCAGTCAAGTTGATGGTGAAGATTAGCCATGATATGCACATACTTATTAATGTTTAATGAGGTTCAGCAGCTGTTTCCTAGCCCATCAGTAATAAATACCTGCTCTGAAAGCTACGATATAGAAGCACAAAGAAAATGAATAAATGAATGAATAGGCAAATAAAGATTTATGAAGCAGAAGAAGCTTCCACACAAAGACATCTTACTAAATAGATTGGATTCTTGTTGCTTGTCTGCCTATGGGATAACAGAACACTGGATGAGAGTGGTATTCTTAGAGACTGATGGCCAGTGTAGATTCAGCAGGGGGCCTCTCGGGCTACATGGCCATCAACATCTTCTCAAGTCATTTCTCTTCGCTTTTTACATAATAACCAAGAAATTCAATTCCTTGAGAGCAGCATATTCTAACTCTCATTAGCATACATATCATGAGTAGATGGCCAGTTTGCAAGAATTAGACTGTAATAAGATGTATTTCCGACCATCTCAAGCACAACGGAGCCAGTTTTTGACATTTCAGAATATTGGAATTTGTTGGGGTCATTTTCATAAAGATCAGCCGCCATCGGGCCACTGCAGATGTCAAGCACATTAAACAATTCCGAGCATCTAATACATGCACGGTGATGTATGTATGTTATTTCTGAGTGCCACAACAACTTGCAGAATACAGTTACAAATGTAGAAAGTGAAATTCAAAACTCTAAATGATTTGCCCAAGGTGTCAGAGCCAGTGTGCATGCAGTAAAGATGAATTTGAACTTTGGTCTTTTCATGTGTTTTCTCCATTACACTTCTTGAAGTCACCGGGTCTACACTCCCCATGACACAGGGGGTCTTGTCTCCCCGATCTGGGTTCCTAGAGACAATAAAATCCACCAGGCAGGGCTGAGTAACAACAGCCACCTGCTTGCTGATGTCTAGTCAGTGTCAGGCACACTGTAGGCACTATATAAATGCTTCAAAATTACATGAATCTGTGTTTCTCTTTGAATGATGCATAGAAAACTCACTGTCATCTTATGACCATGGCTACATATGGTGTATGGCAGTCATTTAACTCTGACAACAACCTCTGAGTCAGGTGTGTCATTCCCACTTTGCAAATGAAAGACTGAAGCTCACACAGCTTTGAGGGTTCAAAACTGAAGCCAGGCCAGGCGTGACGGTGCACTCCTTTAATCCCAGCTCTCAGGAGGCAGAGGCAGGGAGATCTCTGTGAGAATGCCAGTCAACACAGTGAGTTCCAGGCAAGATGGAGGCCATAGGGCAACCCTGTCTCAAAAAAATATTTTTTTTACTTTAAAGACAAGATCTGCCTGACTCCAAGCTCTGTGTTCTTTCTAGAGCAAAGATGGTGCCCTTTAGCCATCGCACATCTTAAACCACATATCTGAAAGGTTTCTACAAGGACCTTCTATTCTAGCAACTTATTTCTCACTTTCTTTACTTCTCTCTCATGGAAAGTCCTGAGCAGTCAAAAAAAAAACAGACAAATTATTAAAAAAAAAAAAACTCATAAAAGTGAAACTGGCCTCAGATCTAATTCTAGGGACCGGTAAAGACAACTCTGGCACACCTACTTGTAGAAGTTAAAGAATGATTAGCAAAGCATGTAGAAATATTTTAGTAATATAAGACAGAAACAGGATACACTGTTACATGTCTGCATTCTCTCTTCTATGTGATCACAACCATGGTTTTTTTTTTTTTAAAACCTGAGCAGAATTAAGAGCAGTCAGTATGATTATGTGTGATTTCATCTCAATTTCTGCACTTACAAAAATCGCTATAAAACCCCAAGCTGCTTAATATTTCAGGAAGTTATTAACTCGCTGGTTCCTTATATTAGTCTTTGATTTCTGCACAAAAGTAGAGATTTGGTTTCCTCAAATTCTTAATGCTAAGCTGCTTAGGGTAAGCCTGGCTCCCGAGGGTCAAAGATCCCTCCAGTGAGCAGCGAGGGGGATTTCTGGAAATGTATTCTTCGAAGCTCGCAGTGCAAAGCAGCAGCCTGGGAAATTATCTTGACATGGTACTAAGGGGCAGCTGGCCTCTGGGGAGGAGGCAGGAGCTTTGGGAGACACGCGTGAGTTGTGCCACCAGCCCACACAGCATGCAGCCTGTTGCCCCATTCTTGATACATATTCATTGATTCACTCTGACATGTTTCAGCAGAATGTGTGGCTTGAAGCATCTGTTCAATTTACCATGCAAAGTAATTACACTGTGAGTGACCAAAATAATAACAGTAAACAGACCCCCAGGTACTTACTCCAAGTCCTGGGTACGTCATACAATGTATGCTTGTGTGTGCATGTGCATGTATAAGCACACACATGCTGTCAACACACCTTTCACATAATGTGACATTCTACAGACACATGAAAAGCACACAAATCCATCTGCTTCTGAGCTTCTGAGAAGAGGGCTTGACTGTGAGGGACTCTGAAACAATCCTCACCTCTACGCTTCAAATGGAGACAAGTTCTTTCACTGAATATCAATCACCCGGGGCGCTCCAGAGGTAAGTGGCCAGCCAGCCAACCACATTTTGACTAGTTTATTAAGCCCTTGAGTTTTCAAAACAACACGTGGAAGCCATCTCTGACGTATGTTTATATGAATGCTGTAGAAAAGTAGTCACCTGCATATGCAATCCAGGGTCACAGCCCAGGATCAGAGCTGGAGGAGTCTCCACTGGCAGCTGTCCAATAGCAGAGGGGCAGCTTGTCCACTGCTGTTTCCGTGTTGCCACCACTGCTCTGTGGGCCGCCACTACCACAACCTCTGCAGCCACCACCACTTCCACTACGGCCACCACCACCACTGTCACTCCTGTACCTCAGCTCTACCATCACCACCTCCACTATAACTATGACCACCTCCACTACCTCCATCACTACCCCCACACCACCGCCTCCATCACCATCACCCCATCACCCCACATCCATCACCATCACCCCATCGCCCCACATCCATCATCATCACCCCCATCGCCCCACATCCATCACCCCACATCCATCACCATCACCCCACATCCATCACCCCACATCCATCACCCCACATCCATCACCATCACCCCACATCCATCACCCCACATCCATCACCATCACCCCCATCGCCCCACATCCATCACCATCACCCCCATCACCCCACATCCATCACCCCACATCCATCACCCCACATCCATCACCCCACATCCATCACCATCACCCCATCACCCCACATCCATCACCATCACCCCATCGCCCCACATCCATCACCATCACCCCATCGCCCCACATCCATCACCATCACCCCATCGCCCCACATCCATCACCATCACCCCCATCGCCCCACATCCATCACCCCACATCCATCACCATCACCCCACATCCATCACCCCACATCCATCACCATCACCCCCATCACCCCACATCCATCACCCCACATCCATCACCATCACCCCATATCCATCACCCCACATCCATCACCCCACATCCATCACCATCACCCCACATCCATCACCCCACATCCATCACCATCACCCCACATCCATCACCCCACATCCATCACCATCACCCCCATCGCCCCACATCCATCACCCCACATCCATCACCATCACCCCACATCCATCACCCCACATCCATCACCATCACCCCATATCCATTACCCCACATCCATCACCATCATCCCTATCACCCCACATCCATCACCCCCACATCCATCATCATCACCCCCATCACCCCACATCCATCACCCCACATCCATCACCCCACATCCATCACCCCACATCCATCATCATCACCCCCATCTCAATCACCACCACCTCCATCACCATCACTCCCATCATCATCGCATCATCATCATCAGTACCACCACCTCCATTACCACCTCTTCTACATCACCATCATCTCCATCACCACCTCCACCATTGCCATCTCTCCTATCACCTCTATCACTACGACCATTATGACCACCACCTCTTCTCCCTCCTCGACCACCAGCGACTCTGTGACCATCATTCCGATCACATCTGTGCCAAGGCTACCACCATTCCCTTCACCCTGCTGATTTCTAAGAAGAGAGAAGCATGGAACTTTCTGCTTGCTTTGTAATGTACATGGACACCTTTGCCAGAAAGACAGGAACATTCTTTGACTCATTTCCAACACTAAAATGTAGAGAACAAAAGAGAAAGGGCAAAAGATAAAGTGCCCCTTGCCACCACCGGGAAGCAAGCAGGAAAGACACGGGCACACTGCTAGCAGAGGCCAGAGGCGTCTCTACACAAGACAGCAGAGAGTGGTTAGTGGTTGCCACAGTTACAGATTGTCTCGATGCAAATTGTAGAAGATATGTGTGACCTGTGGAAAGCCGGAAGCACACAGATGCTTTCCAGCGGCCACTCACCTCCATCAGTCAAGCATCAAACTCACCTCTAAAGACATGCTGTCCACCTCCTCATGGAGCCTCCAGTCCACGGGTTCAGGAGAGTCCTTGTGAGCACAGTGGCAAGGACGGACACCCTAGCTTAGCAGGGCTCCAAGGCATTTGTGTGATGGAGTTAGGAATCCACAGCCTTGTTCTAAAAAGACCACCTACTCCACTCCTCACTAGCTCTGTGATATTGAACAGCTTGCTTTGCCTCTGTCTCTTCAACAGTGAAGGGGGGTGTGCCTAGGGACATGGGGTGAATGCTGAGAGCTCTGTCCTGGGTCAGGGGTGCACAGCATCAGTGTGAACCGTGGCACTGTAGGAGGTATGAAATGCACTCTGAAGGCTCTTGTTGGAGGTGACTGGTTGGTTTCGTTTCTTTTAAAGCAGGGTCTCACTGTCTAGGCCAGGGTAGCCTTGAACTTATGCTCCCCGCCCTCAGCCTCACCTAAGTCAGATCACTGAAACTATGCCAAATTCATTATGTGACCCTAAGAAGGTAGTTTGTGAGCAAACCAAATAGACTGCATCTTCTGGCAACACCTCCAAGCCTATAAAAGTGAAAAACTTTTATAAAACTCTTTTTTAAATAATTTTTAAAATTTTATTATTTTTATTTTATGTGAATGAGTATATTGCCTGCATGTATGTAAGTGCACCTGTATCATGTAAAGCCTGTGGAGGTCAGAAGAAGGAGTTGGATCCCCCGGAACTGGAGTTCCAAGGTTGTTAGCTGCCATGTGGGTGCCAGGACCTCTGCAAGAGCAGCCTGTGCCCTTAACTGCTGAATCATCGCTTCAGTCATTATAAAACTTTTTTAATGCAAAATATTTGTAAACTTCACAGCTCTCTGAGTACCCAAAATCAGCATAACCTTGACACAGTGAAAAAACACAGCAAGGTTTTGAGATTTATATGGTTTTAAAAGCAAGCTCCAATAGAGTATCCCTCAGAGATTCCTTCTAATCCTTAAAATTCTGTGGGGCAGCATCAAGAACCCCAAGGCCAGGACCCAAAGCTGTTTTCCTGTTCGACATTATACAGAAAAAAAGTGATGGGGTTAATTTATGGACCCACTTCCTGTCCCATCTCTACTTCCTGTTGCCCAGCAAGTAAGGAGGCAAGGCGTCCCAACCACACACTCCTGGTGCCATATAGTTGTCACCACAATGCCTTCTTTGCCATAATGGACTGTGTTCCCTCAAACAGAGAGCCCATCTAAACTCTTCCTGTGAAGTTTGCTTGTCAAGTACTTGCTCACAGCAATGAGAATAGTAACTTACACGTGCTCTAACAAGTTTCTTGTGCTATGGTGTATGCAGGCCCATACGGTGCACTGGGGAGCCCATTCTGTACACTGAATATAGACACCTATCAGGTATCCTCTAAGAGTGAAGCTGACAGAACAATCCTCTGCAGCAGAGTTACTACTGGATCCTATCCCTCAAGCTTCCATTAAGACCATAGGGACATTCGCCTGCCACAAATTCAAGACCCAGTCAGGGACTCTCAGGCGCTTTTGTGATAGAAAAATCCAAGTAGCCCATTTTCTAGTTTCTGCTCTGTGAGCTCCACACACATTACAGATTTAGGGCCATCCACAGATTGACAGCAGAAACTCTCCTGGCCCTGAGGTTATTTTTGGAAGACTCCAAAGGCTTCTTCATTATTTCCCTCTGTGGGTTTTGGTTGCACTCCGTTTTCTTTATTAAACTGAGCATGGCATCCAATTAGTTCCTATGAATAGACTTTTCATGAGCAATCTGCTCTGCTGGTGTTTTTATAAAAAATTAGCTGGACACATCTGCTCATCGGTGCTTGAAAATCACAGGCTCACTCACACTCTTAATGGCAGTCCCTGAAACCTGTACTTTCCGGAGACTCCATTCCTTCTGCGGAGCGTCCTTTAGCATACTTATCTCTATAGAATTCAGGATTTTAGGGTGCACTGTTGAGCAGCCACCATCGTTGTTATTTTAAAAAACGTGTAGTGAGTCACACTGGTGTAGTCATCCCTTCCTGGGATGGGAAATGAAATACACCCGTGTTTCTCTCAGTGCTAAGCAGATCGTACAAACACCATGGTAGTGCTACCTTTAGTTGCACTGAGAGATAGAGATATAACTGCATGGGGAAAAAAAGCCTTAGAGGATTAAATGATTTTGCTAGTCTGAGCTTTTGCAATTAGGTTGAATTCTAATCAGAAGAAAGAAGGCATGTAGGATATTATTTCCTAGAAACAATGTAGAACGAATCTGTGTTCTTTGGGCTGAAGCATAGTAACACAAATAAAACACTGTCCTTTGATGCCAAGATGACATTAATAGACAGAAATTTCAGGACTGAGAAAGGGCCATGCTTCTGCATGCTGTAAGCCTGGATATGTGCTGGCGCCAGGTGACACCTCTGTAAACAGCCAGGAGAAGCCCAAGGAAGCACACAACCCTGCCGGACAAGTCAAGAGGCACCTGCCTGGCTTTTCAGATGTCATGCCAAATGGAGAAATAAAACTAATTCCATGGGACCATTTCCAGGGTAAAAATGCCACAGCAAGAGAAAGCAGCTGCAAGGACCCTGCACGTCCTTATAGAACACACTGACCTCCCCAAGTGATCCCATATGGGAAGAAGGCACAGTTTGTAGCCATCGGGCCCTCCGAGGGTCACATGGCACTTCAAGAACAGGGGCCCTAGACTTTCCAGCTGCAAAAGGAATAGTCAGCAGTCAGGACTCTGACCTGGAGTTAGCACAATACTGAACCAAGGGGAACAGCCAGCAGGTGCTGTCCAGGAGCAGGCTGGAGACAGAAGGCAGCTCTACCTAGGGTACACTACACTTAAACAAAAGGCCCGGGGATGTTTTTAATTATGTATATGTGTCTGTGTCTGTGTACAGGCTTATGTTTGCCCACAGAGGCCAGAAGTATCAGATGCCCCTGGAACTGTAATCACAGGCAATTCTAAACTGCCTGATGTGGGTACTGGGAACAAAACTCAGGTCCTCTGAAAGAGCTCTTAACTGCTGAGCCATCTCTCCAGCCCAAGGCACTGGGTATTTATGGAAGGATCAAATGGTGCCATGCACATTCTCAAAAAAAAAAAATCCTGGCTTTATAATCTTTAAAACTAGAATCTTAATGATAAACATCATAGGTTATATATAAAACATTATTCTAGAGGTAAACATCTCAAGGAGTGTTAAGAAGATCCAGGAAATGACAAAAAGGAGACTGTGTATTTCTTCTGCCTCTGTAGAAAGTCCTCTAGTACAAGAAGAAAATCAAAATCAAACTGACTTTTTTTCCAGGGTCAAGAGACCCAGACCTTAGACCTGGGTTCATCCGGTCAATGTCATAGTCTTTGGGTCATTTCTCATTTCTAAGTTCAGCTTACTCATCTCACACAGGAGAATATCAACACCAGCTCACCTCGTGCCACCAGAGTATTGTGAAATGGTGATGAGAAAAAAAAAAAAAAAAGCCTGTGAATGGTTTTGAAAACTACAAGTGTAAGAGTTGTAACACACAAAAGAGATCATTTTAACAGCCCTAGCTTCTTGATTCAGATTTAGCTCTCCTCAGATGATTTAGCTTGAATATGAAATGTCCTCTACAGGCACATAAGTTAAACACTGGACTCTCAGCCGGTGATGCAGTTTAGGGAGGTTCTAGAAACCTAAGTCCTAGGGCTTAGGAAGTAGTTCGGGGGAAGGGCCTTATGAGCACTTTCCTGTCTCACTCTGTTCCCACCATCATGATGGTCTGCACAGCACATGGGGCTAAGCCACCGCAGGAGAAAGCCTCTCAAAACGTAAGCCAAAATTAAATTAAATTAACTCTTCCTGCCTCGAGCTGTCTGAGTGTGTGGTTGTGGCAACAAAATATAACAAAATGGCATCCCTGACATTCCGCATACATTCAACACGGCCAACTCCCAGAGGGCCATCACACAGAAAGGAGCTGATGGCAGCTCTGCCCAGTGCTGACGTTTTTCATAATAAAGAGTCTATAATTACTCCTGTTCCTCTCCAGCTCCCCACAGTCCTCATCCACACATGTAGGCAGCACAGACTTCCATGGGCAACTAGGTTCTGAACGAAGTGGAAACCCTTAAATGAACGTGCAACACATGGATTACTAAGTTCTATAATACACATTGGCAACAGTATCAGCAGCAGAAAACAGGAGGCAGAGACAGGTATGCAATATGAAATTGCAGTGAAAGGCACAGGTGTCCAGGAAGCAAGGGAAAAGAACAAGCCACAAGACTGAGAGGACTAGGCAGTCCACGCTTTCCCACTGATAATCATTTGCTATGCTCATCTGTTTTATTATCTTTCAGAGAGCCAAAAACAAGTGGCAACAGGGTTCCATGTGCTGCAGTTTCAAGAATAAAGTTATGTTGTTAGCTGTCAAGTTGCAAGTACATTATCAGGCCGGCCCTGCTCCTAGTCCGATTCCGTCAGATATGAGTGTCCTCCTCTCTGCAGCAATCCCACAGTAATAGACCAGATACTCCAAGGGCAGCACACAGTCTCCTGCTGAGCTGTAGCTATCATAGGCTTAAAAGGAATGTGAGCTGCGGAAGTGACTCAGACACTTATATAGCACTTGCCTTACTCGGAGTGAGGACCTGAATCCAGATCCCCAGAATCCACATGAAAAGCTGGGCAGAGTGGTGAATATAATCCCTTTATAATTGTGCTATAATCCCAGTGATAAAGAGATGGGAGGCTAAAACAAGTAAATCCCTGGAGGCCAGAGGGCCAGCTAGCCTGGCCTACTTGGTCAAATCCTAGGTCAATGAGAGAGTCAAACACAAAGGTGGAAGGAGCCTGAGGACGGATACTCAAGGCTATCCTCTGACCTCCACATTGAGTGCATGCACACATCTGCACTAAGGGTGCATACAGCCCAGCCATGCCTTGGATGTTGACTATGTCACTCATTCTGTTAAGGGTGTGTGTGCTGAGTGTTGAGGGCCAGAGCATGTGGTAATAGCCACTGAAGGGAACTAGAAAATTAGCACAAAGTCAGATGGCTACACTTTTGTTCTGCATGTGTGTGGGGTCATGCTTCCTCTTCCTAGAGTCACTGGCACAGAACATGAGAACCACTGATTCCAAGAGGGTTAATTGTTCAAACATCAGCATGGTACAGCAAACTTGCCACTGTGCCTGTGAGGTCCTTTGGGTAAGCAGACATAGCCCATTCACAGCTGCCCAATAAGAGGGATGAAGGGCAGGAAGAATGACCCTTCCTTGCCAACAGGTTCAGTTGTTACAGAAGTCATCTGCCAAGGATGAGAGAAAGATAAAGGAGACCTGAGTTTGATAAGGACAGTGTTCAGGGATCCTATGACTCCAAGATGTGGCAAAATCACCAGAACAGACCATAGTATAAACCAGAATGGGGTCAATATTTCTTAATGTTTCCTCTGGTTGCGCTGTGAGAGGGACTGATTTCATAGATGCTGATGTGATAGGACCATGCAGAAGGAATGGCTCAAACTCAGCAAGGTCAGATGTAGTTCTGTAAGAAGAGTCAGCCCATGGTCAATGCAGCTGATCTCATCAAAATAATGCTGGAAGAACTCATTAGTCCACAGACCATTGCCTGCCCTGAGAAAGTGCCATCACCAAGGGCCATGGGGACTTAGCTATGGTCCCTAAAAGCCTTAGTGTAGCTCTCATGGCCAACATGGACCACAAGCCTGCTTTTCCAGTGTCTCTTTTGTTGCTCTGAGACAGAATCTCACTGTATAGATAGATAGAAGCCCAGGATAGCCTCCAATGCTGGATCCTTATGCATTAGCTCCTAAGTGCTGGGCTATAGATGTAATCGTTAATATTATTGTTAATTTAACTGGATCTAGGATCACCTAGGAGACATGTCTCTGAGCATGCCTATGAAGGATTATCTAGATTGAGTTAGAGATGGGAAAACCTATTCTATTAACAAAAAATGAGAAAGAGAGCTGAGTACCAGCCCCCCCTCTCTGTCTCTTTGTTTCTGTCTCTCTCTCCTTCTTGACTGTGGATACAATATGACCAGCTCCCTCCAGTTCCAGCTGCCATGACTTTCCCAAAATGATGGGATGCTTATTAGTTACTTTTCTATTGCTGTGATAAGACACCATGACCAAGGAAACTTATAGAAAAAAGAGTTTATTTGAGCTTATGGTTCCAGAGGAATTAGAGCCCATCATGTGGGGAGGCGTGGTTCGGCGGCGGGGAGGGGGGGGGGTAGGAGCAGAAGCTAAGCGCTCACACCTTCAAGCAGGCACAGGAAGCAGAGAGAGACTAGAAATCTGAGAAGGCTTAAGAACCCTCAAGGCCTGCCCCCAGTGACATGCTTTCTCCAACAAGGCCATGGCTTCTAAGACCTCCCAAAACAGCACAACTAACTGTGGGCAAATGTCCAAATATTTGGAGCCTATGGCGGACATTCCCATTCACATCACCACAGCCTGTATCCTCAAACTGTTAGTCAGAATAAGCCATTTCTCCCTTAAATTGCTCTTGTCTGGGCATCCAGCACAACAGGAAGGTGTCTGCGCAGATGGGCCAGGGCCGCCCCTCGCAGCTTTTCCATTCAGTTTCGGAGGTTCTTTCCTTCTCCACAAAAAACCTCCTTGCTCAAACCCAGGGCAAAGGTGGCTTTTCACGCCATGACAGGCTCTGGAAAGATGCGGAAGTCAAAGGTTGCAGAAATTCCTTCTCGGTCTTTCTTGGGCCCATAGTCAGAACTCGGACAGTCGCTGACCCAAAAGGCAATCTTCTAATTTTCTCTCTGTTGCTGTGATTAAACACCATTTGATCAAAAGCATCTTGGGGAGGAAAGGGTTTATTTGGCTTCTAGGTTACAGTCCATCATTGAAGGCAGATAAGACAGGAACTGAGGCAGAGACCGTGGAGGAACGCAGCTTAATGGCATGCTCCCTGGCTTGCTCAGCTACCCTCCTTACACAGCCCAGGTTAACCGTCCAGGGATGGCACCACCCACAGTGGCCGGCACTCCTACCTCAATTAACAATCCAGAAAATGCATCACAGACATAATCACAGACCAGGCTGGTGGAGGGAATTCCCCAGTGCATGTTCTCTCTTCCAAGGTATGTCTAGGTTTGTGTCAATTTGACAAAAACTAACTATGACAGGAAAGAACAGGAGGAGCACAAAGCACTGGAAGCAGCCCGTGTTCATAACTGTTCTTGTCATTGTGATGCAATACCCGACAGAACAACCTAAGGGAGGAAGGGTGCATTCTGGCTCATGGTATCAGAGGTAACAGTCCATCACAGTGAGGAGAACACGGTGGTTCTTGACCAAGGATTCAGACACATGAGCCTCGGGGCACATTTCACATCCTTAGTAGCTTGCTCTTCCAACGCAGTCCTCCTCTTCTTCCCGTTAGAGGGAGGAAGAACAATGGCTCTGGTTTCATTTGTCTTGTTCTGTTTAAATTCAGGAGCTGTGTTAGAGTAGGAGTTTGGTTCAGGGTGTTGAAAGTCACACAGATCCAAAACCATTGGTTCCAACTGCCAAGAAGACAATAGATGTGCGGCAGGAGAGATGGCTCAGTGGTTAAGAGCACTGGCTGCTCTTACAGAAGACCTGAATTCAATTCCCAGCACCCACAGGGCGGTAACCATCCTAACTCCAGTTTCAGGGCATTCGACGCCCTTTTCTGTCTTCCACATGTACCATACAAACAGATATACTTACATACATGGAAGCATAACACTCATACACATAAAATAAAAATATTTAAGTAAATAAAAAACAAATGTAACTAAGGGGGAAAAATAAGAGAAACGGCCTTGACCAGGACAGCAGAGTTCACAGCTCTGAGGTAGTCTCTGCAGAAGGACTTGCCTGAGCTTGCCGAAAGCACACTGTATGAGGACCAGACCTGGTAACCAGGCAGCCAGTGTGTCCTCATTGTCCCCAGTCCCAAAAAAGCAAACACAGTGGTCCTCTCCAATGGAGTGCCTCGGAACCCCACACAGTCAGGCATCCACCAAACATGAGCCATAGCTGCAGCTCAAAAGAGACTCGCTCTTTCCCTCAGGGTAGAACTGAATCTTCCCAGGTGCCCTTGATGCCTCAGAAGGGCTTTTCCAGTATCTTTGTCGACTTTCTTGTTTGATTTTTTTTGGTAGTGGAATGTTTTTCTGGGATGATCTCACATTGCCAGCCCCACGGCCAAGCTTCTGTTGCTGCCCTGAGCCTGGCTGATAAAAGAACCACATCTTTGCCCACCCTTTGACTTCCATTTCAAAGGTGCAAGTGGACCGCTGATCTCAGAAGTCTGCACAGAATATTAATCTTGTTGAGATGCACTTGCTTGAAGCATAAGGCTAAGTGGTATAAAGTATAAAGGATTTTGGCACATCACCACATTTCCACAGCATGTTTGTGGCTATTTCCTTCTAATTCTTCTCTCTGAAAAGCTTTTTTTCTTTTCATTTATACTGTGGAAGCAAATTAAAAAGCATAAAAGTTTATAACTACCAAACCAAATCAGCACATTCTCTGTATCTACTTTTTGTGGCTTGTCACAGTGGCCTATCAGGAAGAATCCACGGGAGCCACTGTAATCTGTCCATCCTAACAGACCTGGCTTGGGAAGACAGCTGAGGGTAGGTCCTCTTTCACAGATAACTTCCTGGGCTGGGAACCAACACTTGGCATTTCCATAGGCTCCCTGAGAGCTGAGGTAAATCTCCTGTGAAGATCCACACATAGTGTCAGAACAGGGACACAGCTGGGTGACAGTTCTTAGGAGCAGTGTTCTCACCAAATCTATTGGCTACAAGACCATCTCTTACCCGTGCGTCCAGAACCACTTCTGCCCTGAAGTGGTCCCAGAAGAGAAGCAAGGTTTATACTTCAAGCTTCCAGGAGGATGCTCAGAGAAAATCTACTTGTGGTAGAAAACTACAGGAGGCCAGCCAAGTTCAGAGAAAAGCAAAAATAGAAGCACAGAAAACATCTTGCAGTGACAGGCAAGACTGAGGAGAGCTGACAAAGACTCCGTGACAAGCAATGCAGGTAGGGGTGACACAGAATCAAGCACGCCACAATTACAACTCATTATGAGCAGATCTCACTTCAAAACGAACTCCCCGAGGAACTAATTTACACCAAATATGCAGCTGTGAGTTGGGGAGCCGCCATTTCAAGCCACCTTGGGGCCTGTGGAAGTTCCTCCCATGTTCTGTGGCTGACGCACTGCATTGGTGCCCATCTCCCTCCAACCAACTGCTGTCAAGTTCGTGCTCTGTCAAGCCTGTCAGTAGCAACTAATTTTGCATTACAGCCCAAGCTGGCACGCTGTGTGTAAAGGTCAAGTGGAAAGCTGTCCCTTCCACCCCATCACTGTCATCAGCTGCAAAAGGTCACTCTACTCCATACATTGCTGTGACAGAAAATAACTTTGTCCTCTGTGACACGTAAAAAGCCTCTCTCCTGTGGGCTTTCCGATTTCTCTTTATTCTCAGTTTATCTGAGATGGGAATCTGGGTGCAAGCAAAGCTGAACAGAAAAACAAAGGCTGGAGATGGAAGACTCTCGACATAGACCCTTAATACCTGGGTCTTCTGCTGGAGCTATAATTGTAGCTAACACTAAGTATGTTGGTAATTTTTCTTGTTGTTGTGACAGAAGCAATTTCAGGAAATATGGGTTTATCTGGGCTCACAGTTGGAAGGTGCAGTTTATCATGGTGGAAAGGCATGGTGGCAGAAGCATGCCGCAGCTGGTCACATGACACCCACAGTCAGGAAGCCGGGAGAGATGAATGCTGGTGCTCAGCTCACCTTCTCCTTTTATTCAGTCTGGTACCCCAGCCCATGGGATGATGCTGCCCACGTTCAGGGTCAGTCTTCCCTCCACCGTTCAACCTTTCTGGAAATGCCCTCATAGACACACCCCAAAGTATGTCTCCATGGTGATTCTAAATTCAGAAAGATGACAAAGAAGGTGAGGCATCACACTAGGCATGCCATGTAGCCCCAATGTCAGCATGTGCTAATTCTCTAAGTGATCCTGTTGTCTTGTTGACAAGTGGGGAAATCAAAGCCTAAGGAACTTGATGTATTCATCCAAGCTCGTACAGCCTGTAAGTGGCAGAACCTGATTTTGTTGTCAGTTTGTTTTTAACTAGGTTGACCTAAAGGTACTGAAATCCTATGATTCTGTTGTTCATAGAATCATCTACTAAAAAAATCATGAAAATGACAATAATTAGTACTGGGAATACAGCTCAGTTGGTCCAGTATTTGCCTAGCATGCACAAAATGCTGGGTTTGAGCCTCACTTTCATATAAACTGGATGTGGTAGTGCATAACTGTAATCCCAGCACTTAGCAGGTAGAAACAGGAAAGCAGAAATTCAAGATCACCCTTGGCTACATAGAGATTTGGGGGCAGCCTGGGTTACATGAGACTCCATCTTGAAAAACAAAATGATGATAATTAATCATTTTTCAGAAGCTGTATTGTGATCATTCCTCTTGAGGGGAGACTTTGACCAGGATAATGTTAGGCAGAAAGTAAAGTTGAAATTACGCAGATAAAGAACTAATGATTTAAAACAGCAAAAACTACCCATCTCCTGACTTTACTGAATTTTCATTTATTAAGTTATTTTTTCTTTCTAAAATGACAGGAAATAAAAAGAGTCCTTCCTCTCCTCTCCCCAGGAAGCTCGGTCAGAGGAGCCAACAGTTGCATTCAAGTGTAACATGCAGGAGAACACAGAACCATGCAGGAGACTCAAAGGAAGGACACAGAGTCTTGTCAGAACAAAGACAAAGACGTGATGGTGTGTACACAGGTGTGACATGGTGTGGGTCAATGTGTGCTGTCTTCCAGAGCAACTGAGGGAACAGAGAGAAATCTGGTTGGAATGGAGAAAGTGTGGCAAAGTGAAGTCAGGACTCAGGTGAAGGCGAGGGGAGCAGAGGACATTGCCACACCCAGTTTAACACCAGATGAGGGTGTGACAAGGAGAGGTGGGAAACTTTAGGAAAAAGACAGAACACTGTGAAAAATAGATTGGAGAGAGGCTGGAGGGATGGCTCAGCAGTTAAGAGCCATTGCTACTCTTGCAGAGGACACAAGTTTGGCTCCTAGCACCACAGGTGGGTAACTACTATCTGAAACTCCAATTCCAGGGGATTCAGCACCCTCTTCTGGCCTCTTTTAAAGGCATTGCAGACACATAGCGTACTTACGTACATTCGGGCAAAAATTCATACACATAAATTTGAAAAAAATGTGTTTTAAAGTTAGACTGGAGAGAGGCAAGACTATGAGCCAGTGATCCACAGAGGGACCAGAGCATCATTATTCCACCCAGATAATGCTTAGGTCGAAGGACATAAGAGAGAGACACTTGGGAGACAAACCTAAAAGCTGTCTCATCTTACTGTCCAACAAAAGGGAATCAGTGAGCCCCCACACTTCCTTGAACTGCAGATCACATGGCACGAACTGAGCAAGTGACGCTAAACTGGGATGTAACAAAGACTGGAAGCCACAGAGAAGATGGCGGAGGAAAGACGTTCCTGGTAGTTTCAGATGGGCAGGCTGCACCCCAGGCCTGCAAAGGAAAGTGGTACACAAATTTGAGAGGGTTTTTCTTACTAATGGAGAGATGTGGCTGTCAGGGGTCAGTATACAATAAAAAAACACAGTTCTAGGACAACCAAGCCAAGAAGGCACAGAACTGCCCAACGTATGCTTCCATAGACTGGTGTTCAGTTCGTGGAGTTTCGACGCCTCCCACGGCCCTAAGACACTGGCAGGTCCTCCCTTGCTGCTTCGTATTTTACTTTCCATTTACCTGGCTAAACACATGCCTTGCCACTCTGACCCGGACATCCTCCTTCCCTCTCCGGGAGAGGCACCAGAGAGGGAGGCATGGCTGTGTGAACAGAGGAGGTAGGGTTGGTCCCTTGAGCTGCTCTGTCCCATATCAGAGCTGCTCATCACACTGAGCCTGTACACGCTCAGCCACTGACACCCATGCAAAGCAGGGGAAGGGCTTTCCCTGTAACTTTCAACCCGTGCCACTGAAATGGCCCCTGGCCCTGCTCAGGGTCTGTCTCCTTGCACTGGAGACTTCAGTGAATTTCTAAATAGTGACTTATCAACAGCGGTTTTATTTTTCTCTACATAAGTTTTTAAAAAGCAAGTCAGGGAGATGGGTGGTGACAAACGTCTTTAATCCCACCATTTGGGAGGCAGAGACAGGCAGATGTCTGTGAGATCAAGGGCAGCCTGGTCTACATAGTGAGATTCTGCCCATCTGGGGCTACAAGGAAACCCTGTCTCAAAAATCAAGAAGCAACAACAAAAGCTTTGGGTTCATCTCCAAGAAGAGTGTCTTAGTTTCTTTTCCTGATGCTGTGATAAAAATACTCTGACAAAGTCAACCTAAGGGAGGAATGGTTTATCTGGCTCCCAGTTCTAGGTTAGGTCCATCACAGCAGGTGATAGGAAGAGCCAGCCTCAGGAACTTGAGGGAGCGGAGCACGTCGTGTTTGTAGTCAGGAGCAGGGACTGAGGAGCGTACCAGTCCTCCCACCTCAATTACTGTGATCAAGGTTCTTTCCACAAACATGCTCACAGGCCCATCTCCAGAGTCTAGATTCTGTCAAGTTTACAACATCAGCCATGGAAGACAAGGTCTTTAGAGCAGCTGCCTCCCCATGCTATGGCACAGGTTACCCCTAATTTGGAAGAGAATGCAACAGAAATTGAGTCACAGTGAATGTCAGGTCTAGAGGGAACACTCCCACCACCACCCCACTCCACCCCTGCCATACATGGGTCTTTCTGCCATCAAGCTCAGGCTGGTACCAGACGTACTGCCATTTTTCATTAGACAGGATGCAAGATCGAATTAAATGCCTAGACAATTCATAAAAAAACAAATTAGCTATTCAGTGATGCGGGCCAGGCAGAGGCAGGGCCCTGTACTCTCACCGGTATGCAAAGGAAAGTCAACTGGTTTGTAATAGTCTTAAAGGGAAAGGTGAGATAGCTATCTTGGAATGACAGGTTAACACTCTCTGCCCATGAGAGTCCAGAAAGCAGCAGAAGCCAGTGCAGAAGTGGGAGCGTCCAGGTCAGAGCTGTTCAGTCTCTTTTACTGTCTTACCTCCGTCTAAGTCTCACAACCATTCTGTCCCTTCCCATGTTTTTCTCTCTAGTTTCAAAACCAGGGTAACCAAATCTGGGTGTGCTGCTTCACATCTGTAATCCCAGGGGCTTGGTACACTGAAACAGGAGGATCAGGAGTTCAAGACCAGCCTGGGCTACACAGTGAGACTGTCTCAAAAACAAAACAACAGGATAACTGTTCAAGATACTTTCTGTTGCTGTGATTTAAAAAAAAGAAAAAAAAACCTCCAACTGAAAGCAATTTGGGAGAGGAAAAGAGGAAAAAATTTAGTTATTTGGTTTATACTTCCAGGTCACAGTCCATTGCTAAGGGAAGTCAGAGCAAGAATTCAAGCAGGAAGCTGTAGTAGAAACTTCTGCTTCTGGCTTTCTTACAGAGCCCAGGGCTGCCTGCCTAGGGACAGTACCACCCACAGCCAGCTGGGCTCTCCCACATCCATTAACAAGGAAGACCACCCCACACAGACATGCCCACAGGCCAATCTGATCTAGGAAATTCCTCAATTGAGACTCCCTTCTCAGGTGACTCTAACCTGTGTCAAACCGGCAATAAAGCTAATTAGAATAATAATCAATGTCCAAACTTTCTCAAAGCCAAACAGAGCTATAATTCTATTTCCTCAGCATCATTCGATGTCCTCCAACGGAGCGCCCGACAGGCAAGAAACGCAAAAGGCGAGATCATAAAATTTATACTGTAGAGAAGAAAATCCATTCACCTGGGAGGATGTTTAGAACATCCAAACTTCAAATGTACCATTGTAATTTGCATGTTTTAAGACATATTTTGCTTTACCTCATTTATGATTTTATTTTTGCAACTTGAAAGAAATCAAACCATGTACAAATGGGCTTCTTACTGCCACATAGGAACCAAGAAGCCAAACTGTTGCATTGTTCCTGATGCTAACAGCTGGCTGAAGTTATTCAGAGTCTTCCCACACTCCAGTGTTTTCTGACATATAGTATGGGTCCAAGACAAAGGAAGAAAGAGAACAAACGGCTCCTACTAGCTAAGCTGCAGGTGCCCGGTACACTGGAAGATCATGTCAACTCTTCACCCACACCACAGAGTAGGTTTATCATTCAAAGTGGAGCAAGCCATGACCCAAGGGCAGACAGCAGGACAGAAGGCAGCTGCCTCACCAACACTCAGTGTCCTCGCCCATCCCAGGACTCTGTACTCATCTGATTCCTCCTCACCCAAAGGAACAGAGGGGAACACCACATTACAACTCATTTTTACATTGTTGTATGCAAATTATACCTAACTAAAAATACACAGATGAAGACAAATGTATGATAGATCTTTGCTAAATTCGTCATAGCCCATGAAGGTGTTTTTACTGATCAAGTTAATTCTTTCTGTCACTTTGTGTAAAAATGGAACACTTCATAGACTCTGCCAGTAGAAGCTGCCAACCAGGCAATCAGTGGCAGTTGTGGTCCAACCAGCTCCTCATTAAAGCATGCGCAGTCCACAGCTGATGGGTGGAACTTTCCCAGAGCCCAACATGCAAGCTCCCTTTACATTGTCACATTCAGACATAAACCAAAAACAAAAACTGCAGTGAGGCAGGTTTGCTTGGACTTACAGTTCAGAGACTGGAGTCCATCATGGCAGGGAAGGCTTAGGGGTGGGACCAGCTCCCCTGTGCAGCACGGGAAGCATGAGGTCACATTGCTGTGGCAAGCAGAAAGTCAACAGTGGGGACAGAAACAGAGCCAGGCTGCACTCCTCTAGGCCTGCCCCTAGTGACTCACTTCCACAAGCAAGGGTCCACCTCCTGAAGGTTCCACAGCCTCCCAAAACAGCATCACCAGCTGTGTTGCACACATGAGCCTGTAGGGAACATTTTGCAATGAAATCATGGCACTTTGGACATGGACTAGGAAAAGAGTCTCTGAAAAATCTGCCACCAGAGGAAACTTCAAAGGAATATATGGGGCCAAGTTTAAGAGGCAGAGGTCTGCATCTAAGTCGTCATCGCCTTCCACAACCCAACAGAGGGCTCAGAGATATATCCTGTAGGGTTACATCCAGAGAAGTCGCCATTATACAAACACCAAAGCGCTTTTAGCCGCTGCCCCCCTTGGTTCCACTATGTGGCGTGGCCTGCAGAGCACCCGGGTTCCGTGCCACACCCCCTCGGCTCCACAGGGTACCCCTCCGCTCTGTGGTACAGCCTGCCACCTCCTGCATGTGCTGGATAGCGTCAGTTGTTGGCTTGACAACACATCTAAGTGGAGAGAACCTCGATTAAGGAATTTTCTCCATTGGATTTGCCTGTGGCCATGTCTGTGAGGCATTTTCTTGATTGTTGAGTGATGTGGCAGGGTCCAGACCACTTAGGATGGTGCCACCCCTGGGCAGTGGCCCTATATTACATAAGAAAGTAGGTTGAGCATGGGCCAGAGGAGCAAGCCAGTAAGCAGCTTCAGCTCCTGCTCTGAGTTCCTGACTTGGTTTCCCTTTACGATGGACTGTATGTTTGGCTTGTAAACCAAATAAACTCTTTCCTCCCCAAGTTGTTTTTGTCAGTGTTTTACCACAGCAAGAGAAGGCTAACTAAGACTCCTTGGCTCCAAGGTGCATACCTGGACAACATGCTACTGGGCTAGATGCTATAGAAAACTTGATAAAATTATGTAGACAACCATAGTACAATGGCAAGCATTTGTAGGCCTAAATATATCTAAACACAGAAATAGCACTGTAAAACTACAGCTCTGAAGGTTTTTTTAAGGTACAGTGAGTCCCTGGCATCCACTTGAGAGCTGAGTTGTTTTCAGGTGGAAGCCACAGAAACCCAGACAAAGGTATAAATCAGCGTCTCTCCTGGGGTCCAGTATGGAGGAAGCTTTCTGGAAAGCAGGCAAGAACTGGAGTGTTGCAAAGCACAGGGCACAGAGCAGCAGGGATGGCAGGTGAGAGAACTACGGTTGTTGGACCTGTGCTCCCATGGACCGGCTGTCCCACTTCTGTGGTCACTGTACGTGCACTCTGATGGACCAGCAATGCCCCTTCTGTGGTCACTACACCTGTGCTCTGATGGGCCAGCAAGGACCTTTCTGTGGTCACTTCAGGTCACTGAACCTGTGCTCCCAGAGACCAGCATTCTCTCTTCTCTACAGATGTTAAGTGATGATCTTACGGGACCTGCTCTGTAAGAAGATTCCAAATGCTACAACATTTTAGGTCAGGAAGCAAGACAATGCAGGCCTCACAGCATAGCACCTTTGTCTCACAGACTCCAAAGTGGCACCCACCTCCCCAGCTCTCACTCTGTAGTCCCAAGGATGTAGAGAGGGCTGGCTCTGCTCCGACCTGTTCTTTTCTTTCTATACTTAAATGATATGCAGTCAAAAGGGACTTGGAGTTTCTCTCTGCTCCATCACACCCAGGAAGCAGAGAACACAGGCCAAAACCCAAAACAGGCTGGGCATAGTGGCGCGTGTCTTTAGCCCCAACACTCAGGAGGCAGAGGCAGGCAAATCTCTGTGAGACTGCGGCCAACCTAGTTTACACAGTGAATTCCCCAAGTCAGCTGGCTACAAAGAGACTCTGTCTGAAAAGAAAACAAACAAAACAAAAAACTCAAAGCAAGTATAGTCTTCAAAGACCCACCCCATAGTGGCCTATTTCTCCCAGCAGGGTTCCACCTTCTAAATGTTTCACAGCCTTCTAAAACAGCGCCATCAAGTGGGAACCAAGTGTTCAAACATATGAGACTGTGGGGACATTTCACATTCAAGCCTTAACAATCACCTACAACAAGAGTCAGGGCAGGTGCTCCATCCATCACAGACAATGCTCAGGATCAATATTCATTCCAGGGTGCTGGAGAGATGGCTAAGTTCTTATACAGGACCTGGGTTCAGTTCCCAGCACCCACATGGCAGCTAACAACTGTCTGTAGCTCCCGTTCCAGGGAATCAGATGCCCTCTGTGGCTTCTGTGGGCACAGCACACAAATGTGCACTTACATACATGTAGGCAAAGCATTCATACACATAACAATAAAGATAAAAACTAAGATGTATTGTATGAAATGCACAAAATTTCAATTAAAAATTGAAAAATAATTTTTAAAGTATTTATTTTTATTTTATATGTATAAATGTATTGTCTGCATATGTGTAAGTGCACTTGTGTAATACAATGCCCACAAAGGACAGAAGAGGGCATCAGATCCCTGGAACTGGAGTTACAAATGGCTGATAGCTGCCATGTATGTGCTGGGATTCTAACCTGAACCTGGATCTTCTGCAAGAACAACCAGTGCTCTTAACTGCTAAGCTATCTCTCCAGCCCCGACCCCACCAAAAAATGTTAAGATTCATTCCAGGATTGGATGATTGAATGATGGCTGGCATCTACTTCTTCACCCCTATAGGATGTCTATCCCATCAAGACCCCATGTGAACCACAGCTCTGCTCCTTCACCTAACCACATGTAGCAGAAGAAAGTTCCCCGCCAAAACCCCGTCTCTATTGGAAGGGACCATGCACATTGTGTGACTGTCATTGGGTTCCTTACTATCTCCCTCTAGGACTGTCCACCCCCAGTGTTAAGAACTTGAGGGTAAAACTTGCCATTATGTTAAATGGTATCACTTACTTAATGTTACTTTACTACCCAAAGTGTGGACTGCCAGTCATCAGCATGAGCATGTTAGAAGTAGAACATCTTCTGCCTCATCCCAGAGCTAATAGATAAGGATCTGCATTTCCACAAGCTGTCTGCCCTGGTGGTCAATGAGCCAAGTTAAAGAAGCACCATCTAATACAGCAGTACTGTATCTCAGCCAGCTTCCACACCAACAGGCTCTTCTCACACAACCCCATCCTGAGCACTGTGGGTCACAGTGCTTTCTCCCCGTCCACTCCAACTGACCACCAAGTGGGTACCATGACATCTCACTCTCACCAAATGGTCCACAATTCACATGGACACTCTCAATACACTGAACCAGCTATGCAAGTCTAGGGACTTAAACAGAAAGAAGGTGATATACGACCCAGTGAGCCTGGGTCTGTTTTATTCCACATAGTCCCCACAGCTCAGAATGGACAGGGCCTCAGGAGACATCCCCTCAAGACTTATAGTTGCCACCCCAGGGCCTGGCCTTCCATCAAATAATCTTGTAGCTGTGATTTCTCAAACCTCAGCCCCACAAGTCTCCTGGAAACTAGAGAAAATGCAGAGTATTGGGTCCACTCCAGAAGCTCTGACTGAGTAGACAATGGCACGCAATGCAAAACTCAGGACCAGTGCAGAAGGAAGGTGTGGTTTCCGTCTGGCTTCCTTAATAAGTACATTCTAATTTCAGTCCCAAGGTGTGGCAGAGACGTTGGGAGAATGGATTAAAAAGTGAGTTATTGGATCAATGAAGCCCAGTGAGAGAACCAAGTCTAGAAAGTTCCACATATTAAACAAAAGAACGCATGGATATGGTACGATGAGAGCTATGTCCTGGAGGTGGAGGGGCCAGGACTCAGCCTAACAACAAGAACAAATTCGGGCAACAACAGAGAGCATCAAAACCAGGTGAACTGTCTTCTACGGACATAAATCAGCAGTGAGTCAGGACTAGGGCTGGCAATCTTACTCTCTGCCCACAGTGGAACACAGGCTATCCTGGAGGGCACTTCTCCTGTTTCAGACCTGCCTGCTCCCCTCAACACTCATCCTTCATCCAGGACCATTATGAAATCCAGTGGCCTGCAGAAAGATGTGCAGGACACCCTGAAGAATCCCATCTTCATCCCCAATCCCTCTCCCTTCCCAACCCCTGTCATTCCCCAAACAGAAGCTCGGAGGCAAACACAGTGAGCTCCCTGGCACCTCTGTTCTTAGAACAGGGCTGTCAAGCAGCTTTCGGAAGGGGCTCACACCTTCCTAGAGGGCCTCGATTCCAATCATCCACAGCATGTTCAGTGAAAGTAGCACAATGCAGGCCAAGAGGGTAGCAGCCTAAGCCTTGAGTCAACAGCTTCCAGAAGATTCTTGCTTTTGCATCTTATTCTCAGGCCAGTCCTGGATGTCCTAAACCAGATCACCGCCAGAAGCATCAACAGGAGGTGCCCAGGCCACGAGTGAGAGCACCTGCCCGGCCCTCAAGTATCTGGGGAATTCCAAGTCACTGTAAGCCCCCTCTCTCTTCCCCACACACAGCAGTAACTGATTCGATATCTGATAATGAATGTCACTACTCCTTAAGACTCCTTCCAAGCCAGCCACACCTAACAGCTTCCTGACTCCCTCCACCTGTGCCCAGCCCCAACTCTTTCTGGCCCAACCTGCTATCATGGTTTATTGGTCTCTGACCAACTCCTCTCTCTCCTGCTCTTAAGTTACAGTTTTCCTTCCTATCTTGGGTGTTTCTGACCATGTATGTGCAATGTGAAGCCTTGGTTTCTTTGGCAACACCTGACATCCCTCGAACTCATCCCACTTCTACAGAGCATGAAGCCAGAGGCTGCAGGTATCACCAGAACCACAGGGACAAAAGAGCATCCGCTCTTCTTCCCTGTTGCAAGTTAAAACGTGTGTGCTCAGCAAGTGTGAATGAGTGAATTACAGGCAGACAGTTGGTGTAGCTCTTACATGCAAATACTCTTCCTGTTTCTGGACAATAAATAAAGTTCAACTTAGGATCCAAAGGTTGATGCTCTGAAAGCACTTTGAAATTCACAGACCAACAAAGCAAGAGGCCAACTTGTCTCCAAGCAAAGACACTCAGGGAAGCCAACTACAGCAGCACCCAGGGGTGAAGGAGACAAGAGACCAGGATTCAGAGAAAGAAGATGGGACATGGGGAGAAAGAGGAAATAAACTACACACTGACTCAAACTCACCTTTATCATAATCGTCATCTTCAATAGCTTTTTCTTGAAGTTTCTGAAGCTTTAAATTTAAGGAGGTGACCTGTGTTGGTTAAAGGGGGGAAAAAACAAGTCACTATTTCATTCAATCAAGCTCATTCTGTGAAACCTAAGAATATCTAGAAACTGTTTCAAAAGCAGACTGGTGAGACCGCTCACCAGGTAAAAGCACTTGCTGCCTCACAACCTGAACTTAATCCCCAAGACCTACATGAGGGAAGGAAAGAAATGACTCCTGCAAGTTGTCTTCTGACTTCCACACAAGCACTGTGCACACACACATGCGCACGCACGCACATGCACAAGCAGAAATAATATATTAAATAAATAAATGTAATACAAAATTGGAGAGACGGCTTGGAGGTTAAAAGCATTGGTTGCTCTTGCAAAAGACTTGGGTTCAGTTCCCAGCACTCACATGGTAGCTAACAACCATCCATAACTCCAGTCCTGGGGATCTAATACATGCAAAACATAAAATACACATACACATGCACATAGAATAAAGATAAATAAAGAAAAAAACTAATAAAAGTCCTGAAAAGCAACATTGCTTCCTAAAACTCTATTTCAAAAGTGAACTTAATTCTCCTATAAGAAAAAAAACCCACATACATTTTCCCAATGCCTAATGCATTCGTTTCTTTAAAACTTTTTCATGAACAAAAAGTATAATTTAAGCATTAACTGCCCCCAGAAAGACTTAGAATGTTATTTTAGGCAAAAATCTCACAACCATGCCGTCATCTGCACGTCATCTACATCAAGAGCTGTGTAGTGAGAAGGAGCGCAGAGCACAGTCAGAGTTGGTGTGGCTACTGGAAAGGGAGCTGAAGAGGAGCCAGTCCAGGGTTCCATCTCCAGGATGCTGAGCTCAGGAGGAGCCACAGTCCTCTGAGGGGACCACAATCTGGCAGAAACAAGCCTGGGTTGGATATAGTGACCCATAGGTGTGATCCCAGTGCTGGGAACATAGAGACGGGAGGATTCCTGTGGCTCACTGGCCTAACTGGTGAGATCCAGCCCAGTAAGAGATCCTGTATCAAAGGAGGTGGACAGTGTTCCTGAGGGTGACACCTCCAGCTTAAACACACATGCACGTACACACACATATACATGTATACACAAACATGCACAAACCAAGAGACACAGAGATACAAATACACATATACATATGTACACACACATACACTCATTGCATACACATGTACATGCACACATATATACATGTGTGCATATATACATAAATGTGCACACACATACCTGCAGGCACACACACATGCACATACACACACATGCACACATACACGCATACTTCACACACATTTTTTTAAATTGATAAGATATCAAGCAGAAAAGAAGGGTGTGTGTAAGGCTGCATTTATCTGTTTCTAAAACTAAAATTCCAAACAATGAGCTGAGTCACAGTACTGGAACTTCGTTCACAGGCCCTTGGAGAGCTAAAGGGTCATGCACCTGGCTTGGCAGGTACATCCACTCAGGGCCTCAGAGTTCCAGGTGCTTGGGAGGCTGGGACTGTGCCCAGAAAAAAGAAGGAAGCTGTGGGCTGCCAGGACCCAGAGGCGGCATTGGAGGACCGCAGTAGAATGCTTTCCAAGACTGTCTATTTGTTGAATATTTTAAGCTGGTCAAAACTTGGATTTCTGAGACAGAAATCTCATCCATGTTGCCAAGAACTTTGAAAGGGTCTCTAAAAGCAGTTTGGAAAACCACTGAGGCACTTAGAACAGGAGAAGTGAGCTGGGCCCCTACCAGCGGCACCCTCATGCCTGGTGTATATGCCTCTCAGATGCCCTTTTGCCTGAGACACTCAACTCAGATACCTGTGTTAGGTATCTGTGGTCCACCTTCACAAGACTGTTTCCCTAAAACCTTCATCAACTGCCTGCTCAGGGCGAGAAGAAGTCAGGCGTAAGTATGCCGAGCTCATCCCTGCAGAGGAAGCATGGATCACAGACAAGCCATGTCTGTTGGATTAGGCTGGGCCAGGCCTGATCAATAGCTGTGGGAAGGAGTCACTGAGTCTGCGGGGTAGGAAAGGTTTCCCGAGGAAGTCACCGTGAAGCTGCATAAAGGGGTGAGAGGGAAGAGGAGGAAGTCACTCCAAGCAGAGAGGGAATAGGGGAAAGGTCTTGACAAGGACCCCAAATGCTGCTCCAAAAGTGGCAAGGGGCTGAGAAAGGCCAGTAGTCAAGGACCAGCACAGAACAGTAGTGTGGCAGGAATTGAACCTGGGCCCTGAAGAGGATAAATGGCAGAAGAGATGCCAAGGGGCAGAAACTTGGAGAACTGAAGTGAAAGCCAGGCCTTGTGGTGGACAATGCAATCCCAGGCACCTGGGAGGCTAAGGCAAGAGGACTGAGAGTTCAAGTTCTTCCTGGACTGCAAAGCAAATTCAAGGCCAGTCTGGGCAACTTAGTGAGTGCCTGCCTCAAAATACAAAAATTAGAAAGAGACTAGGGTGCAGCTCAGCGGTAGAGTGCGTGCCAGGGTCGTGCAAGGCCCCAGGGTCCATTCTTAAAAACACAAGAAAAGAAAGAAAAAAGTGAACATGAACAGGGACGCAAGCCCAGACAGTGGCTGTGGTGAAGGCAGTGGGCGCAGGGCAGGACTGCAGGTGCTCAGAGAAGTGCAAGGCACAGGGGCATCTTGGGGTTCTAGCTAAGGAACGGGGTGGGTGGATCAACACACATGAGATCCTTAGAACAGGTGGGTGGGTGGTGAGCAGCACTAGCTACAGACTTGTCTAACCCAGCACTCCAGGTGTCTCCCCTGCCTTCACTCCTGCATCCAACATCTGCATTGAGCTGAGGTCCCTGAAGCCAGACCAGGTCAAACAGGGACAAGGCTGGTCACACTCAGTTACAGGGAAAGAGCAGAGAAGAGATGAGATAGCTATCTGAACTTCTGGGTGTGTGATCTGCCTCCTTACACACTCACATACACACACACACATATACACACATAAATGTATACACACAAACATATACACACATGCACACATATACATACACATTCACAACATATACACACACAAACACATATACAAACACATGCACACATGTACATATAGAAGCACATATACTCATGCACACACATATATATACACATACACAGAAACACACATATACATGCAACATATATATGCAAACACATACATATATGAATTCACACGTACATATGCACATGTACATAAACATACATGCATGCGTGCATAACATATACACAGAATGCACATGCACATGGCAATATACACACATATAGACATACACACAGTTACACATGCACAGACACAGGCACACATCAGAAGTAAACAGTCTCTCAACAGAAGGATCCATGCACTCCAACAGACCAATGCCTGAGGCCAGTTTTCTGCACAGGACAGCATGACGTCAGTGAAGGAAGCCAGTGGAGATGTGGTCCATTCAGCCAGGCTGTGCCCCTTCATAACTTCTCACCATTTCCAAACCTCAGCTGCCTCCATCTCCCCTTACCACTGTCCTATTTCATTATATTTTTTATTTGGGGGGAGAGTTACTCACACACATGCAACAGTATGTAAGGGGAGGTCAGAGGACAACTTGCATGAATCAGTTCTTTCCTACATGTGGGTTCTGGGGATCAAACTCAGGTTGTCAGGCTTGGTGGCAAATGCCTTTCAATACTGAGCCATCTCACCAGCCCCCAGTGTCCTGTTTCAAAGCAGAGGAACCACATCGCACACAGGCCAAGGGCTGCGGAAAAGTACGAGCCCCATCAGAGAGCACATCTGAGTCCCTACAGCACAGAGGCAGAAAGCAGAGAAAAAGGCACCCACATTTACATGCAAAGGAGACAAGTGTGGCCAGTCTTTGCAACCAGCCATCCCAGGAACTGCTGTAGCTTCCAAGGACAGTGCTTAGTCAGCTGTGGCTCCCTGCCTCTGCCCAGCACTGAGTTGGAGTCCTGACCAGCCCCTGGAGGATACACATACCTCCAGCTGCCTGCGGTGGCCCAGCAGACAATCCTGAAGCATTGGCTCCCACTCCTTGAGCAAAGCATCCCACCCATGGGCAGCAGCTGCATCACCCTGATCTCCAGCTAAGGAGGGATCCAGGGAAGGGGAACCGGCATCTGTATCCAGGGAGGAAAGCATCCTACGCTCTGGCTTGCCGCTGCTCCCTGCCTCCTGAGCCAAGTCCACTGAGCCAGGAGTAGCCAGGAGACTGAAAGACCAGAGCTGTCGGGGGTCCTCATGTTGCCTGTCTAAGATGGATGCTTCAGCTCCCATCTCTTGCGGGCTTGGATGAGAGCATTCAGCCTCCCGGGATGGCAAGCAGCCTTCTGCCTCTCCGCGCTCCCCAGCAGCTCCCAGGGAAAGCCGGATGAAGCTGAAACTGGAGGCAAAGATGTCTTGGGAGCCAGGAAGGGCTGGGATGCCAGGAGTGGTGCTCATCGACTCTAGTGATGTCGGTGATCCAATAGCCTGTGGGTCCCTTGCTCCTTCACTCCAGGCTGCACCAAGGCTGGAGCCGGGGGACTCAGAACTGTCCATGGATAAAAACTCTTGCTGACATTGACCGTCTCCAGGATGGCAGGCCCCAGTTAGCTTCTCAGGTAGTCTCCTGCCAGCTCTGGGATGATCCTCAAAGCGCACCTGAGTTTCTCCCAAAGAGCCCTGGGCCAAGAGCAGGCGGCACCCAGAGGCTACATGAGGGGTGGCTGAGTTCTTGTGAAAAGGGCTGCCCACCACTGAGCCTTGACACTGGCCACTAAGGTTAAGGCTACACTGTCCAGTCTTGGATTTTGAGGAGTAGAACTCCTCATCTATCAGCCCTCCTGGGACCCGGCATGATGTGCCCACTGCTGGAGACAGAAACCCAATCCCAGTCCCAGCTATGCTTCTCATGTAGCCCGGTCGCCGTGTCAGCCGCCGCCGATGAGAGGATACCGCAGGCAGTGAGACATCCCTGTGGTCTGGAGAGAAAAGAAAACGGCACATGTCACTGGCTGGTAGGAATTATGTTTGGAAGACATGGAAAGTGTCCAGGTCATTCCTGGGTGCACCTGTCAAAGATACAGCTGACTCAGAGGCCCCAGGGCCAACTCAGGTAATTCCAGCACTCAGAGGTGAAGGCAAGAGGGATCAGGAGTTCAAAGTCATCGTCAACTACACAGGGAGTTCAAGGCCAGCCTGGGCTATGTGAAACCTTTTCTCAACTCTGCCTGTGCTCAGCTCAGCCCAGTGTCCTTCTGTCAGTATGTTGGTACAGACCCTGGGGGCACAGCCCCAACATCTCTCCTAGTGTCACTGGTCAGCCAGTATGTCCATCCAGAAGAAGGCAAGTCACCTAACAGTAGAATGCCAACCTGTGACTCCATCATTTATTCCAGGCACTACTGAATGACACGTGAATTTTCATTATCCAAGTTCTCTGTGTCCCCACATTCCCAATGTGTCCCTGGAGCCCTGAGGAGCTGGCTATGGTGCAATCTATGCCTGCTTATTCCTGTCTCACACAATGGACCACAGGATGCCAGCTTGTATTGTCCAAAACAGGGGCTGAGTCAGTCCTTATCCAGCTATCCTGCAGCAACAAATGTTGCTCTCCCTGTCTGGCTCAAACCTGGCCATACCAGCCGCTGGTTGTGTAACTATCCAGAGGCTCTTCGGTCTCTCTGAGCCTCTGCACTGGTATGTTCTTGTCATCTTAACACAAACTAGAGCCACCTGGGTAGAGGACCCTCAATTGAGGGACTTCC
This sequence comes from Eospalax fontanierii, assembly GCA_035773235.1. Lineage (NCBI taxonomy): Eukaryota > Metazoa > Chordata > Mammalia > Rodentia > Spalacidae > Eospalax > Eospalax fontanierii. The sequence continues at coordinate 2,076,494 of CM069524.1, read as the reverse complement.
TCACTCAGAACGGCCTGTGGGCATGTCTGAGGGGCATCTTTTTGACTGATAATTGATGAAGGGGAGTCTAACCCATTGTGGGTGATGCCAGCCCTGGGCAGGTGGGCCTGGGCTGTATAAGAAAGGTAGCCGAGCAAGCCAGGGGAAGCAAGCCCGTGAACAGCGTTCCTCTGTGTTCTATGATTCAAGTTCTTGCCTTGAGCTCCAGCCTTGGCTTCTCTTGATGCTGGACTGTGACCTGTAAGATAAAATAAACCCTTTCCTCCCCACGTTGGCTTTGGTCAGTGTTTTATCACAGCACCAGGACAATTTCTTTCTCAGTAAATTGGAGGGGATGTAAAAGGAGCCCTCCCATTGGTTCTTGTGAATATTAAACCAAATAACTGGCATAGTAAATAGTTTAGAACAGTACCTGGCACACGTAAGTGTGATTGAAAATGTTAGTCCTAGAGTTGAGAGATGGCTCAGCAGCAAAAGTGAGTCTCTGCAGGCAGAGGACCTGAGTTCAATCCCCATTACCCTCATAAAAATATTAAGCATATTGGTACATGCTTGTGATTCCAGTGTGGCGAAACAGGAGAATCTGAAGTGCCCTGGCCAGTCAGACCAGATGAACCGTTAAGCTTCAGATTCAGTGAGAGACCCTGTCTCAGACATTTCAAAAGGGAGAAAGACTGAGAAAAGTCACCCTACGTTAACCTCTGTTCTCCATATTCACGTGCACATGTTCACAGGCACATGAAAATGCACACTCCCACACTAACAAGTACATACACCCCTACACACACACACACACACGCTAAGCTGGGTGTGGTGGTATACACTTGTAATCACAACACTGGGAGCTGGAGGCAGGAGGATCCCTGGGGCTCACTAGCCAGCCAGCCTAGTCTAATCAGGTGAATTCTAGGTCCCAGTGAGAAACCCCGTCTCAAAACACAAGGAAGGACTCCTGTTGTTGACCTCTGCTCTCCACACGCATGAGCACACACACACGTAAGTTCAACTGCACATACGTACAATAGGGGAAACGCCAGCTACGTTTTTTACATTAAATTGTCACTCATCCCATGCTCTCAGCCCCACCTGTCTTCCTTCGCTTGCTACTGAAACCGCATGACTCCACCGGGCTCTCCCAGGGACTGCAGCTTCCTTTATAATCGAGACAACTGAGTCAGAAATAGTGACTTCCCAGAAGCTTCTGCGATAGGCCAGTGAGCAGGCTAAAGTTTTCTGACTACCACCCCAGGGCCCTGTTCCAGGTGTCAGCAGGATACCGAGCAGCACCAGACACTATATCCTACCGCATCCCATGGCAAGCAGCAGGACAGACCTTCACTCCAGGCAAAGACTGCTGCGCTGTCTCAAACGACCACAGTCCCAGGACCATTGTCCTGTTTCGCAGGAATCCCTTGGTGCTGAGGATTCAGCACTTGGCTGTCTGCTCCTTGATGAGCAGCTAAGGACAGTAGTAACCAGTACAAGCTCTTACGGACATTGAACTCTGGGCGTGCCAGTGCTGGGTGTACTGGAAATCAGACCTTCAGGATGGGACTGGTAGGGAGAGAGGAGGGCGCCTAACCCCACAGCCTCAGAGATCTGTGCCAGCCTCCTTTAGTGTGTATGTGCATGCTTGCCCATGCCCATGTGTGCATATGTATGGAGGCCAGAGGTCAACCTCAGATGCTCTTAGGAGCTTTCCATCTTATTTTTTGAGACAGAGTCTCTCACTGACCTAGAACTCACTAATTTGGCTAGAATAGTTGGCCAGTGAGTCCCAGGGACTTTTACATGGGTTCTGGAGATCGAACTCAGGCCCTCGTATTTACACAGCAAGCATTTGACTGACTGAGCATCTCCCCAGCCCCAGCTCCACTCTCCTTTAATAATGACACAATAAAGGTCAGAAGTTTGGGGCTGAGGAGATGGCTCAGTGGTTAAAATACTTATCATGCAAGCAGCAAGGGCCAGAGATCAGATCCCTAGAATCCCTGTGACTACTTAGTGGGTATGGCTCAGAAGGCAGAGGCTGGGCCACTCCCAAAACAAGTTGTCTAGCTCAATTAGCAGTGTTAGCAAGCTCTGGGTTCATTTGAGAGACCCTGCCTCAATGAACAAGTGGAAAACAGTTGAGGAAGACTCCCAACATCAACCTTGAGCCTATGGGGAGAGAGAGAGAGAGAGAGAGAGAGAGAGAGAGAGAGAGAGAGAGAGAGAGAGAAGCATGCCCACCTACACACATAGATGTGAATGCACACTCCCACACACATACACACACATGAGAGACAGAGAAGCATGCCCACCTGCACATACATGTGAATGCATACTCACACACACATACATCATACACACACACACACACACACACACACACACACACACACACCTCAGAAGTTCGTGTTGGGTCCAGAGCCTTTTTCCTCCTCCTCTCTCCACATACCCCAAGCTGGAACGAAGGCTTCAATGTCAGAGAGGCATAAGAGAGATTTCTGTTCCTTGGGTACTCCATGAGAGAGGCCAAGTGAAGCTGGAAGGGATGAGAAGCAACAGGAGGGACGCTTAACAGACCTGGGGTGGCGGCCCTGGCATCCTGGCTTTCCCTCTCTGCGTCACCCTTCAAGGATGATGCTCACCAAAGCATCAGAGCCTCACAAGCTTGGAGCATCTGCTGGGGTTACAGAGTACCAGAGGGAAGAAAAAGAAATCCAGAAGAATGGGTGTTCCCACCCCTTGTAAAACTGGCAAGTCACTCTCCACAAAACCATGAATCCAAGTTAGACAGAATCTTGAATTCTGGTTTAAATGACCAAAGAAAAATGTTAACAATTTCACATCCAGAAAAAGGAGTCCACTGAAATCTATATTATCTTTTGGCTTTAAAAAAAGCCTTTTAATTATTTTTTAATCCAAATACCACTGCCCAAGTAGCTCTCCTGATGTTCAAAGAACAATGCTAAGTAGAAAATAACCTGCTCAAAGATGTTTCTATCCACATGCCTGTGTGGCCACCCTCCACGGGTTCTGAGACCACAAGTCCCTGGGTTAACTGCTCCTACCAGGGCTGTGTAAGTCTGGAAAGCCACAGGCTAGCTGCCTACAGGGCCAAGACCAGTCATAGAAAGGTACCTCCCAGGTTAGGGATGTAGCTCAGTGGTTCCACATCTGCCTAGCATGCAAGAGGCTCTGGGTTCGATACCCAGCCCCACCCCACTCCCAAACACACACACGATTTACCAAACACAGCAGGACACAAGGCTGACACATTCTGCAGCTAAGTGTCCCATCCCCAGCTGCAGAGGTGGTCATAGGCCTTAATCCTAACCCTCAGGTACCCAAGAGAAGGTATAAGGTGGGACAGAGGCACTGACAGCCAGGCCTGGAGGAAACTTTTGGAATCCGTTAAAAGGAGCACAAGAAATTCACACAGGGTCCACCTGAAATTGCTAGAAAGCTCCCCAGTCTTCTCTAGCCAAAGCCATATATATGCACACATAGTTTTCTCTAATCCATTTTCTTTTTTTTCTGCTTTTTTCCATTTTTTGTTTGTTTGGTTTTTATTTTGCTTTTGTCTTTCTACTTTTTTGAGGGCGTCTTTGATGTCCTCTGGGACAACAAATCAATTCTCACTCATATATCCTTCCTGAAATCTGACCTCTGGGGTTTGCTGGGCCTGCAGCTGAGGAAGGGCAACAAGGTGCTCAGCTGAAGCCACACTTCCTCCGCAGGCTGTGCACAGTCAGCTCCGGAAGGAGGCCCAGCCAGCCAGGAAGGAGAACGAGCCACTACAAGGGCAAAGTGGGGACTCTGAAGGGCAGCCAGGAAACAGATGTGCTCACCCTGCTGTGGGAAACCCAGAGATGACTTCATTCTGCCCATTTGACACAGGACAACTGAACAGGACAGGGTCCGGAGCAGCTCTCCAGTCCTGTGCAGCCTCCCCTCCATAGCGTTGGATGACATGGAGAAGGCACAGCGCCCCATGTCCTCCTCCAGCACAAACCTGCTGGGCCTGCTGGTGCTAGAGCCTCGTGCCATTCCCAACCAGCCCTGTGGCTCTGAGACTGAAGGGAAGTGACAGGCACTTGAAGCCAGCACAGATGTCAAAGGCCCACTACAGCCCTATAGGTTCCTGGAGAGTCTGCCTGGGAGGAAGTAGGGAACTAGAGCAAAGGGAGGTTCTCACAGAGGCAGTTTAAAACTTTCAAGTAAGCAAGCTGCAAACTGCTGGTTATTGCTTAGTTAAAATGAGTCAGAGGAGCAGCTGGTAGCTATGCCTGGAAGGCTAAAAATGGGCCAATAGCAGAGACTTTAAACTGACCACAGAACTAAAGGATAAACTGAGAACAGGAAATACAGTTAGTTATCCTCCCTGACCCACAACTAGTAAAAGTTTAAAGGTCAAAAGTAACAAGTGTGGTTGGTTATCTCCTGCCTCAAAACCCATCCTGAGTTTGGGGACACACAGAACAGCCTTTAGTTGACTGAATATAATGGTTATATATAACGTTATAGTTGACTGCTATAACGGTTAATCATTTCTTCCTCAGTTGGCCTGTCATTATCCTGAGTTGAGTGTGATGCTTATGGAGGCCTTAAGAGCCAGAAGAGATCCCCCTGGAACTAAGCTACAGGTGGTTATGAGCCACCATACATGAGTGCTGGCAACCAATTCTGCTCTTCTGCAAGAACAGAATGTGCTGTTCACTGCTGAGTCACCCCTCCAACCCCTCTGTTCTATAATATTAATAGCAGGGTGGGAAGACCAAGCCTCTGGACAGGACCCTGACCTTCTTTGTCACTTCTGGATTCAAATTAAGTGACTCATCACGGGCTGAATGTGAAATCATTTTTTCAAAGACATCAATCCTTGTGTCTCCAGTAGAACATTGAGGCGCACTTCCCTCCAAGTGCAGCATCAACCTCTGGTCCTATGATGCTTCCATGGATGTTATTATGGACACTGCACTTAGCCCAGGATGATGGCACACACACACACACACACACACACACACACACACACACACACACACATTTTTAAAGTAATAAAAAAATAAATCTTTAATATAATAGCACAGAAATGCTGCAAATAACATAGCAAACTTCTCTGTCCATCTCTGCAAAGACACCAGCACACATCCTCCTGTGAGAGTATTGTGGGTAAACAAAAAGGTTCTAGAAATGAAGTAGAAGTGAAGCTATCATACTCTGTCCTCTTTACCACCAGAAATGTCTACCAAATGTGTACGGGTAAAAATCTAATTCATTCTTACTTTGTTAATTCCTAATTTAGTGATATTTTGGAAACACTTGGAATTTGCCTTCCCTGTTACCCTCCTAGGCTTCGAGTTATTTCCTCCAGGATATTTTAAATAGCGTTCATTGTGCTAACAGATAATAAAAACTTACCATTCTTACCATGTAGATTCAGCTACATTCACATTGCTGTCCATCCATCACACCATCCATCTGCAGGACTTCTTCATCCTCCCAAACTGCAACATCTAACATTGGCACCCTCCTACCTGTCCCCCAGCCTCTGGTGAACACCATTCTACTTTCTGTCTATAAAGATGTATTAAGTAATTCAGCATCAAGAGCCTAAGTCAGTCCTAAAATTGGAAGTTGTGGTTTGAATGTGAAATGTCCCCCATTGGCTCATGTGTTTGAATACTTGGTTCCAAGTTGGTGGTGCTGTTTGGGGAGGTCATGGAACCTTTAGGAGGAAGAAACTTGCTAGAGGAAGTACATGATTGGAGATGGTATTTAAGGGTTTATAGCCTCACCCCACTTCCTGCTCTCTCTCTCTTTCTCTCTCTCTTTCTCTCTCTTTCTCTCTCTCTCTCTCTCTCTCTCTCTCTCTCTCTCTCTCTCCTTCCTGTGTAAATGAAATGTGACCTCTTTGCTTCCTGACTTCCTCTCCACCATTATGGACTCTATTCCTCTGGATCCATAAGCTAAAATAACCCTTTCTTCTCTACATTGCCTTTTTTTATGAGTCAGATTTTTTTGTTCATTTCTTGCCTATGAAGCATTCTTCAAAAGCCTGAGATTCTGTGTCCTGCCCCTTAACCACTGCACAACTACAGGCAACCACTTTTCAGGGTTCCCCGTCTTGGTCAGTTTTTCAGAGGCCTACCCATCCCCTAGCTCCTTGTGGTCAACCTTAATTAGGTTAATTTGGTGCTCAGTACAAAGGGCTTACATCAACTTGATATACTCAATTTCATCACAATTGGATGCAAGCACACAAAAATGGGCTTGGCACTTGTCTAAGGCTTTAGCAGCTTCTCGAATTCCACATGCTAGGCCATCAAGGATGAGGGCAGTCTTCAGCACCTCTTATAAAGTGGTATTAACACCCCTATACCTCCAGAAGTAATGTCTTCCGTGGTCGTGACCATGTTTACCAGTGAGGCCAAATCAAGGGGAACAAAGCTCTAAATTGCTTTTTGTCAGGGTATTTTATCACAGCAACAGAAAAGTAACTAATACAGAAGTCCAATAGAAAGTGCAATCCCCTGGCATGAAACTCCTCCGAGGAAACTCCAGTTCCTTAGGATCCACCGTCTCAGTTGTCTGACAGCCAAAGAGGAGGATACAGTGTCTATCTGGAACATCTTCACTCCTGTCAGGACAGTTATCACAGTGCTTCATGGTGGGATCTTGTGGACCCTCTGCTCCTGCTCTCCCTGACCAAGAGCTTTCTGGCCTTCTCTCACTTTCAGACCTGGAGCACCAGCTGAGGCAGGTGGCTGACAAATTAGGCAGCCAAGAGTCACAACCATGCAGCAGGTGTCAACTCAAGTTCTTGTCACAGAGTCACACCCATGTTGAAGATCTGCAAGACTGACTGGTTAAAACCTCATGATTTTAAAGAGTTGGAACATTACAGACCCAGATTCAAAATTATCTTGGATTATATTTAGTTCTCTTAAAAGCCACTGATTTCCCAAGTCTGTGTCTGACCTATCATCCTTTAGATTATCAGGTGAAGTCATTTTGACAAATTAACTTAGCAAACTATTAACTTCTACCAGTCCAAAAGCTAAGATCATCATCAGACAGCACCTGAGACCCCAGAAGAGCGTTCCCTGCCTTGCTGTAACCTGCTGACCTGCAGTCCCCATACACACTGTATTTAGTGAATGCATTGATTTATGACTTTCTTTTGTTTACTATGAATATAAAGCTTCATATAATCTCTTCCACTGCGGAACATGTCGCTCAGGGTAACCCAAATTCATGTTCCCAAGCCATGGTCACCCATATTTGGCTCAGAATGAATTATCTCTCATTCATTTTGGAGCAAGTGCTATGTTTTGTATTGACACAGGTATGCGCTGAAATTCGCCAGGCAGCCTTGCTCCTGTGCCCTATTAATTCTCATAAACAATTATCTTTTACTGTGCCTGTAAAGTGCTATTCTGAAGAGTCGATCTCCATCTGAACCCCTCACGAGTGCCGCTGGCTACAGATGGGTGCCGCTAATGAATCTTTTAACTGCTTCCCTAATGAAATATGGATGAACCAGAAGGAGCCCTCTCTGTTGTAGTTAGCTCAAAACAACTCAGTAACTTGGGTTTCTGCTCATACATTTGTGCAGCAGAGAGTGGCAAGTTCCTGCATCCAAGCTAACAAAAGACAGCTTCTGCACTCAAGTCGTCTGCAAAGTTCACAGTTACCTTTTTAATGCCATATTTTATGCACGTGTTCATTTCCGTGGCTTCCTAAATGCCCCACTTTGCATGCCAACTTGAAGACGTGTTTATTAAAGAAATGATTCCAAATTGTCAGTATCTCACGCATAAGTTCTTCCCTGGAGACCACAGCGTCTCTCAAGCAAGCCCCTACTTTGTACTTAATTTTTATAATACTGAGAATATAAGCCCATATCAAAGGCTTGTGCCACTCTAAACGCCTGACCTGAAACATGACAGGATTATCGCTGCACGTGCCTGCCGCACCAACCTGCCAGGAAATAGGGAGGTCCATGCTTTTCCTACACTCCAGTTCTGCAGCTTGGTGCAAGCACGTGAGGGGCAGGAAGGAGCCATCCTCCATGAACCCAAGTTACAGTAACATCTGCACAGTCCTGTGTCACAGCAGCCTGCACAGGTGTACTGTAACTGACTGGAGGCTGTATAAGAGGAGACATCTAAAATGGAATACACTTGATTCTTCTGGAAAGCTACTCTAGCCTCGGGCTGGTGAGATGGCTCAGTGGGCAAAGGAAAATTGATGCCAAGGCTGACGACCTGAGTTCAATACCCAGAATCTAAATGATGAAAGAGGAGAACCGACTCTCACGGAAACACCACCACATGTAAGGGCCCCCCCACACACGTACACACGTGCACACACACATAAATAAATAAACAAATAAATAAATCCAAAAAATCTCTGTTTCAGGGCTCGAGAGACAATTCAGCTGTTAAGACCACCTTCTGCTCTTGCAGAGGACCTGGGTTCAGTTTCCACACCTACAATGCAGCTCACAACCATCTATAACTCCAGTTCCAGGGAATCCTGTGCTCTCTTCTGGTCTCCACGGGCACTGCACTCATGTGGTCCACATACATGCACACAGGCAAACACTCATACACATAAAATTAAAATGATAAGTATTTAAAAAATAAATAAATCTCCAGGTATAATGGCACATGTCTTTAATCCCAATACTTGGGCATTTACAAACAAGGGAATCTCTGTGAGTCTGAGGCCAGCCTGGTCTACATAGCAAGTTCCAGGCCATCTGGGGCTACAGGGAGAACCTATCTCAAAAGATAAATAAATTATTAAATAATAAATATAAAAATAAGGTAAAATTTTTATTAAAAACTTCTGTAGTCTATGTCATACTGGAACTCCACATGTATCACAGTGTCTGAGTTTTGTGGAGTTTTTGTTTGTTGCTGTTTTGATGGTTTTGCTTCTGCCTCTGCAGTAATGAAAACAGCATAGTGGCAGGCACTCACCACTGAGCTGCACACCCAGACTCTTTTCTTTTTTTATTATTTGGAGAAAAGGGCTCACTAAGTTCCCCAGGCTGGCCTTGAACTTGCAATCCTCCTGCTTCAGCCTCTCAAGGGGATGGGATGACCACCAGTACCCACTTAGAATCCCTGTTCATTAATAGCCCATAACTCCCTGGGGACAGCTCAGTTCTGTCTGAGCAATTCAAATGCCATTGGCTTTTAGAAATGAAGATACTCAGACAGAGGGGCTGGACTACAGTTAACCTTGGTGCCAGTCAAGAATGAAGAGTTTGTTTCAATGGATGGACACCCCAGGGACCAGTCAGCAGGGAGTGCTTGGGATGTTTAAGAGAGCAAACTGTTCAAGTACTCATTTACAAACAAGGGCACATAGCAATTGCTAAGAACTCTTGTTTCTTGCTGTTATAATGCCTCGACCTCTTCCTGGTGGAATCTTGAAGAAAAATGGTAAATTCTGCTGTTAGAGGGGGTCTCCATGGGTGCTTTGATGTCTAAACATCTTAATGAGCTTTGGTTATATCAGTCTGTTTCTGTATTACATAAAGCAAAAACATCTCCATCTAGCTCTTTCTGCAAGCTTCTATCCTCAAAGCAATGTGGTTTACAGTGGTTAAATTATTAAAATGAGATGCCAGTCTCTTCCCTTCACTGCGATCAGACAGATATTACATAAATTCTCTGATCAGGGCCATCTGCCAGAGTGGGCTGGGAGCCAGCACTGCCGGCCGGCTGCTCCCTGTGGGCTGAGATTCAGATGTGGCACTGACTATAGTGTAGATACCACAGTCAGGTGCAGACCTGGACGACACCACGAGACCTAGCAGGTTAGAAATCTAAAGAGAAAATGTCTCAGCGGGGCTCACCAGGGAGGCACATGGGGGCAGTGGTCAGCAGGCATGGATAGGGTGAGCACCCAATGAACAAACTGCTTTGCCCTGTGGAATCTAAGTCACCTATGAGAAATGGTCCCAACCATCAACTCTCTGTCAGAGCAGAACACCTAGCAGCAACATGGTCCAAAGTTCTGAAGTCAGACTGGGTTTACACTGAGCTCTATCCCTCACCAAAGTGCAGCATCTCCCAACCTCTGTTTTCTCATCTGGACAAAACTAATTCTATTAGAGTCATTGTAAGGTCATTATAAAGGTGGAGGATCATGAGTTTACATTCCCCAGAGTGTCGCTTGCCCATGCTGCCTCCTCCAGAATATGGATAATCTTATAAAGGCCACTCCAACTGCAACAGCAAGACACATGTTTTCACTGAGCAGAGACACCTGCCTGCTTCAGTGCCTCTTCCCACACCCTGACTCCCAAGGCAACAGCCACAGATTCATCTGCTTCAGCTCCCAGTGTCCAGGTCTGTGCCGACCAGCACACTCTGTGAGCCTTCTGTCTTCAGACAAAAGCAGGATTCTTCCTTGGCCGTACAATTTGTTAACCAGTTAAAGATGTGTTATTCAAGTCTGCTTTAGACTTTGAGTTCAGGGTATTATTTTGTTTGTTTTGTTGCCATCTTATCTTCCTCCAGGGGTAAAATGCAGTAAGGAAGAGAAACTAAGTAAGTAAGTAAGTAACTAAGTAATGATAAAGAAACATAAACAACAGATATGTCTAAAAAACTAGAAGATATCAGAACGGATAAGCAATTACCGACAAACAGGTTGGGATCAGCAAATTGGCTCAGTGGGTAAAGGTACCTGCCACCAAGCTTGAAAACCTGAGGTCGGTCCTCAGGACCCGCAGAGTGGAGGAGAGAACTGACTTCCGCAAAGTTGTCCTCCAACCTCCACATGAGTGCTGTGGCACATGCGTGACCCCACAAACATACACATACCATGCAATTTAGACAGAAGGTATGTTACTGGGTCTTCCCTGACCCCCGAAGTGACAGAAACCTCTAATTGTGCGTTGACTAGGCGTCCCTACACAAATCTGCCATTTTCCTTTGAGGGAGCCACTCGTTACGGAAAAAAGCCGAATTTCCCACACTGTAAGCATTTCAAACGAGTTTTCTCTCTCTCCCTGAATTTACCTTTTTAGGCTTTAGAATACTTTTTCTCACCCTTTTGCAATACCCTAAGGCCTATTTTTTAAGGTCTTTAGTTACTAAAATAAATTAGTTTATTTTCTCTAAAATGGCTTTAAAACTCAGTCTGGCTGTCACTGAAGAAATCAAGCTTGCTTTGTGCACAAACAGCTTATTTTGAAATAAACAAGGCGATTCTGGGGAAGAAACTGGCATTGATTCGGGTCTTACGCTGCAGGAACATGGAAAGGAGGTCTCTAACTTGCTGTGGTGTCTTTGGAGAATCTAGAGAAAAGCAGACACAAGACAGAAATACTCTCCCATCTCTCCCATGTTCCAAACAGAGAAACCAGTCATCACACAAACAGAAGGTGCCTGGTTTGCAGACACCAGATAAGGCTGCCTTTGAAGGGTCCGTCCCTGCCTCCCTTTGGTCTTTGTAATTAGCAGAGGGAGTTGAGCTGGTAACACAAGAGACAGAAGAGAGCGGAGCAGCAACAGGGGCAAAAATGAAGATGCCCACAGCAGCGACCAGAGGAGCATTCCAGAGAGGGGTCAGGATGGCGGACAGAGAGAGAAGAAGAGAGAGCAGAGAGGATGGAGAGCCAAGGCAAAGGAAGAGAGAAGGCTATGACGAGCCAGAGATGACAGGCCATGTGCTCCAGTCACTAGAGGAATCCCAGGGAGGTACCAAGCACTAATGGAGGGTCCCAGACAATCTAGGCCCAAAAGCTAAACACCAGGCACTGTCAAGGACTGAGGATCCCAAAACTCCAGGACCGAGCACTGGAACAGATCACTGCAGGAGCATGTGATCCATCAGAAGCTGCAGTGCCAGCAGAGTCTGCTGCTGGAAGCTGAGATCTGCAGTGGCTGCTATGTGCGAATGCTACTGGTGGTTAAAGCCCAGAGCAACAAGTCTGTGCTGCATTTTCTTGCTGCTGTGACAACTTTAGGGAAGATGGGTTTGTTGGGCTCACAGTTTAAGGTACAGTACATCATGGAGGTGAGGCACGGAGGCAGGAGCAGAAGGCAGCTAATCCCACTTGTGCCATGGTCAAGGAAGCAGAAAGCACACAGTAAATCGGGCTGCGCTATAAAACTTCAAGGCCCGCCTCTAACAACTCACTTCCTCCAGGGAAGGAACCTGTTCCTTGCAGAACAGCATCATCAGTTGGGAACCAAGTGACCAAACATATGAGCCTGTAGAGGACATTTCCCATTGAAACCACAGCACCAGCAGAGTCCCAGAGTTGTAAGTTTCTGGTATGTAAAGTCTGACACCAGCTTTCAGAGATGCAAGCTGTAAGCCTATGGATCTGCCAGTGTGGCCCCTTGGGCACTCAAAGGACTGAGGAGTTTCTCCTTATCTGTACATGACTTCCATCTGTGTAATGCAGAAGAACCCCAGTGGCTGGTTAGTAACATGAAAACTAGGAGGCAGGGCACACTGATGCATACTGTGTGTGTGTGTGTGTGTGTGTGTGTGTGTGTGTGTGTGTGTGTGTCTGTATATGGTCAGCAAACTCCAGGGATCTTCCTGTCTCTACATCTCAGCACTGGGATTACAAAGGTACATCACCATGCCCGGCTTTTTTTCATGTGGGATCTGAGGGTCTAACTCAGGTCCTTGTGCTTTAGATGTAAGCATTTTCCCGACGAAGCTATCTCCTGAGCCCCAATGCATATTCTTTACAGAGTCCACACTAGCCATGTATAGTATAGTCTGCCAGTGTTCTCAGCTCTTTATTATCAATGACATCTTTGAAAGGAAGATGTTCTGTTCCCACCCTTCCAGTCGGAAGTCGCTAATCAGCTTTGTCTTAAATCCACCAATTCAGAGATTATACTCGTGGGCACATTTTCATTTATCTGGCTTATCTTGAGAGAGAACCAGAAAGGCTGGAAGATTAAATCTTCCCAGCCTCCAAAAGAGCCCCCAGTGACAGAGGAGAGATGTTTAGATGGGACCAGGGACCAGGTAGAAACAGAGGGACCCACACTGTTCCTAGAGCCACTGGGAGGGCATGTCTCAGAGTTTATCTGGTAAGGTTCTACTGGTATCTGTAGCAGAAGTTCATTGAACTGTGCTCCTTGGCAGCTGCAAAGGTGCCTTGCTCATGATGATCATGACCCAGGGCTGGGTCATCTGTGGACTAACCAGTGTCTAAGTGCACCATGTGGATCTGAGGTCATATATATGGGCCACACTCAGCTCAGTTATCAGAAATGAAGAAAATCAGTTTTTCTCTGACCTCAGTTCTTCCTCGTTTAAATGGAATAAGACAAGAAGGGTCTCGTGGTGAATTGTCAAGTGCTATGGGGTTGGAGTTTCAATGATGCTCCTGTATAAGATCGATGACCCAATAGTGTATGGAGCAAATAGCATCACAATTAACAGCCCAGTTACTGCCCACATTACCAGTTTCCACAATCACACCCCTAATTACAAGGCTTTATGATCTACAGATAGATATAAACTAGGGAAAAGTTAGAATCCAAAGGGTGTGAAAGCACCCAAACATGACATCCATTTATGCATCACTCACTGTGTCCCTACCAAGCACTGAATATTGTCTATGTTCTTAGCACATGTCATTTGTCCCTCCCCAACACCTAATATAGTGAGAGCCATGGTCTCCCTGGATTTAAAGCAAGATCATAGCAGCCTCAGAGCTCAGGCTCCATCCAAAGCCACAGCTGGCTTCGACACTGGAAGAAAGGTTGACCCTAATCAACCTGGTCCTGTACACTAGAGGCCCTGACCTGAGATATAAGAAGTCTGGATTAACACTGTCTTGTACAGTGGGAACTAGACTGCTGAGGAGTCTATGTGGCCTGTTCTCACATTTGCTGTGGACAGGGAAAGGGATCTAAATGCCATCAAATTATATTGTATGAAAACTGAAAAAAATCAATAGAAATATTTTCAAACACAAAAGAAAAAAAGAAATGTAAAGGAACAACTGTAATGCAGGCATTACAGTTTACTTCATATATCTGGATTAAGCACAGCATGGCTAAAGTGATGGAGAGATGCTTTAAAAACAGCTAAAAGTTGCCAGTCTCTAAAAATTCTTTGAATAAAATGATTTTACCTTGATCCAGGTGGAACTTATAACAAAGGGCATTGAAAGAAAAACATGTAGGCTATCAAACATATAGGCTGTATGTGTGAACGTGTGTATGTGTGTGTGTGTATGGCATTCTACCTACAGAATGATCCATCAGAAGTTCAGAGATTCACCTATTTAAAAGAAGGCACTGTGCATGGCATAAGAGATTGGTAATCGAAAGATGCAGGGGCTGGGGATATGGTTCAGTAACAGAACTTGCCTAGTATGAGTGAGGACTTAAGTTCAATTCTTAGCATCGAGAGAGAGAGAGAGAGAGAGAGAGAGAGAGAGAGAGAGAGAGAGAGAGAGAGAGAGGCTGTATTGCTAAATGATAATGAGTGCAGAGTATTTCAGCCTCTCAAAATGAGCAGACTGCTTAAACTAAGAAAACTTGAAGCCAGGCGTGGTAGCACACATCTGGAATCACAGCTCTTCCAGAGGTTGAGGCAGGAGGATTGAGAGTTTAATGCAAGCCTGATCACACAGTGAGAGAAAGAGAGAGAGAGCTGGGGAGTGGGAGAGAAAGGAGGAGGAAGTTGGAGAGGACGGAGGGAGGGAGGGAGGGAAGGAGGAAGGTCAGCAGTAAGGTCCAAATGTAATACCCCACTCATTCTCTATGTAGACATTAAAACTGTGCTTAATCCCATTTGGTGACAAACAGAGGCTCCTAGGAAACCTCCCTCCCTGGAAAATTGTCCTTCCTGGCCTCATCTGACCTCACCTGACAGCCACGCAGGACTGACATTAACGTTACAGAAGGGAAACTTTTGGAGAAATGACCAGGTCGGACTGCCTAGGCATGGCAGGCAGGGGGGCTACATCAGTCTTTTTCTTACCTCCCAAAGTCACTGCTCTCCCAGTGTCAGTGATGGGAGGGCAGAAATTACCAACTGACTGGCACATGAATACACACAGAAGAGAAGGACCCAAGTGTAGGCACCAAGGGCTGTGACGGCTAATATCCGTATCAACTTGATTGGACTGAGAAACATCCCAGGCACTAGTGTCTCTGAGAGTGTTTCCAGAGAGGATGAGCTGAAGGTGAGCAGCCCCAGCCATGGGCAGGGGGCCTGGAATAAACAAAAAAGGGAAAAAAAGGAGAAAGCCATAGCTGAGTCCCTGCATCCCCCTCCCTCAGCTTCTGATCCTCCCAGATGTGAGCAGACAGTCTCCTGCTCCCACAGCACAGCCAACAGCTGCCCCCACTGCTCCCCGCCTGCCACCACGATGACTGCATCTTCTCTAACTGTGAGCCAAAACAAATTCTCCCACACTTGTCACTTCTTGTCAACTTGGTCACAGCGATGAGAAAAGACACACTAGCACAGGAATTAAGCAATTAGAAAAATCTCAAGATGGTGAAAGGCAAGAATAAGACTCATCTCCACTGAATACCTTAGGCCAGCAAAGCTTAAAGCAGACAATAGGGACAGATCAGGGTAAGAGAGCCAGACAGAGGGACTGGGGAGATGGCTGCTCCTGGAGAGGACCAGGGTTCCATTCCCAGCACCCACGTGGCAACTGACAACCATCCTTAACTCCAGTTCCAGGGCATCCGACACCGTTTTCTGGCCTCTGAGGGAAGTGCATGCATGTCGAACACTTGCATACATGCAGGAGGCAGAACACTCATACACATAAAAGAAACATAATAAATAATCATTTTTTAAATATAGAGAAGATCTCTGGGGCAATGGGATTAGACCAGATAAACGATACAGCAGAACTGCCAACTCAAATTCTCAGTCTCCATTTCTGTTAAAGAAAGTGATCTTCAGGTTGGAAAGGAGAGAGGTAGTTCAGTTTAGTAGACACTGGAGCCCTAGAGATGGAAACACAGGAAGAGAATAGAATACCCACCACTTCAAATGAGGCCACATCCCCAAAGCAGGTCACCCCAAAGGTGGGGGAGATGCAGGGTTGGGAAATTGAGAAAGGAGGCAGGTTAGAACTATCGAAACTAGCCTTTCAACAACTGAGCTGCAAACTGCTGGTCACTGCTTAGTTAGAATGAACCGGAGAAGCAGCTGGGGGCTGTGCCTGCAAGGCTGAAGGTAAACCAATGGCGGCTTTAAACTGGTTACAGAGCTAAAGGGTAAACTGAGGACAGGAAATACAGTTAGCTGATCCTTCCTGGCCTAAAGCTAGCAAAGATTTAAAGGGTCAACTCACAGTGACCACAGTTAGCCATCTCCTGCCTCAAATATCCATCTTGAGTTTGGGGCCCCACAGAACTTAAATGACTAGAGAGTTTAAAGCTAGACATGATGGAAGGTGGTTGATTATTTCTCTTGGTTGGGTAGGGAAGGTAGAACAGAGTTTTTGTACTCAAGGCTCATGTTGTCCTGGGCAGAGTAGTTTTCATGCCCAGCTCAATGAAAGCTGCAACAGTCCAAGACTCTTAACCTGTTCTTTGTTTTTGTTTGGTCAGCTGCCTGCTGGAATTTCCTTAGTCTTTTGTTAAAGCTTCCTCACTCTCTCTCCTCTGGTCTCTACTTCATTCTTTGCCCCTGAAGGTAATCTTAGGTGGTAACAGTTCTCTGGTAAAAGACAAGTCATGATCCACCATGAGCAGAACTCACAGCCACGACTGAAAACATACGTTTTTCATATGAGAAGCCACGACCTTAGAGACTGAGGGTTGATAAGTGTGCTCATTTCAACCGGGGAAAAGGACAGTGGGTTAGGGCATGCCTGTGGCACTTGGGAGGTTGAGGCAAGAGGACTGCAGTGAGTTCAAGGCCAGCCTGGGCTATAGAACGAAACCCTGCCTCAAAAGGAACAAACAAGGCTAGGGAGACGGCTCCATCGGTAAAGCGACCGCTGTGCAAGCATGAGGACCCACCTGCCTTCCTGCCGCCAGCTGCGTTTGTCAGGGATCCACCACATTAATGAGAAAAATAATTAATGCGGGTGCCAGCCCCGGGGCACCCAGAGGAAACAAATACAGCCCACGTGACCCTCAGAAAACTCCAGGCCTACACACGGGGCAAAATTCAGATCCACTTCCCAGGTGGGCATCCTAATACACATTTTTGGATTTTGCTCACGTTCCAGACTCGTAATTCCCTCAGCCCCCTTGCTACTTCCTGTGACCAGAACAAGAGGTTAAATAAAGAATTTCTTTTATATGCTTTCTCTTGGCTCCTGAAGCAGGTCAGAAATAGTTTCAGAGCAAGAAGGGCAAAGAATGGTCTATTATCTTACCACAGAACTTAAGAGCTTTAGCAGAAGCCTCAGAAAGTAAAATCCCCCTGCCTTGCCTGCCCTCCCTACACCTGCCCCTTCATCTCTCTGAGACAGGGCATCAAGCAAGAAGTTCTGCTCCCCAAGGTGGGTCATAGGAACTAAAAATATACTCTAGCCCTCCCAGCCTATGTGTCTTGGCACTGTGGCCATAAGGAAATTCTCTGGCTGGCCCTGCCTGATAGGAGATACTGACCCTGATTCCAGAAGTCCCGACCCAACCCCAGAAGAAGGAATACTACACAGAAGAGCCAGGAGAGGTCTCGCAGACAGGGCACTGGGTGACCCAGCCAGTCTGTTAGTAAGGCAGAATCTTGCCCTGAACATCAGCTGCTCTGGGAACCCAAGATGCTTCTTATGCCGGGTACCACCTTCAATAGTATTTTCAACCCCTTTGTTTAACTGGACTCATTCCTTTTATTTAAATAAATACACTTTTTAGAATATGTTCATGGTATGGGGCTGGGAAGATAGTTCCACTTGTAAAGCGTTTACTGCAAAAACATGAAGAACTGAGTTCACATCCCCTACATTCAAGCAAAAGTGGGGTACAGCAGATCATACCTGCAGCCGCAGTGCTGGAGGATTGAGAAAGGTGGAACCATAGGGTCTACTGGCCAGTCACTCTGGATGACATGGCAAAGGATTAGGTCACTGAGAGACTGTGTCTTCAAGAAAGGTCAAGAGGGACAGAGGAAGATACTCAAAGTAAGTCTCTGATTCTACATGTGCACACACAGATGAGTGCACCTGCCCACTCACACATGCTATACCACACATACACATGCACACACCACACATACATGAACACACACATGCATGCATATATACCACACATATGCACGAGTACATCACACACATATGTACACACACACACACAAAAGAATACTCTCATGGCATAACAATAATCAGTGGGGAAGGACAATCATATGACTCTAGAAGACGACACAATGTACAACACAAAAACATTGTTTTGTCCTTGGCAAAGCTTTTGAGATGGAAAAATCACTGGGCTTTATCGTTGGCACACATTACTGTTGTTAGAGAGGGTTGAAGAGGTGCTGGCAGGAAGCTGAGACTTTCTCCTTGGCAGGAGAAGGACAATGACCCGATGGTGTCCCATGTGATTTTGGAATCATCTCATACCCCTGAGGAAATGTTCCACACTGAACACAGGAGGGAGTGCTGGAGGTATAAATTCTAGGCAAAGATCTACAGAACTATCCCAACTAGTATTCACAAGAAACAAGACAGACGTTCAATACAAAAATACACAGTAGAGCTGGAGAGATGGCGCAGCAGTTAAGAGCACTGGCTACTCTTGCAAAAGACCTGGGTTCAGTTCCCAACACCCATATATGGCTAACAATCATCCATAACTCCATTGGCAGGAGATCTGATGGCCTCTTCTGGCCTCTTTGGGCATTTCACACATGGGTGCACTTATATACAGGCAATATACATATCGTAACTTATATACATAAAATTTTAAAAATTGAAGACATGCTTAGTAAAGCTTATAAACTAACATGTTAAACAGAGACACCCACTACACACTAGCAAAATGCTTACAGCTAACACTGCTGTAAACTTAAAGCTCCCTTGGAGGGTAAATTTTATGATAAATTTTCTTACAAAAAAAAAAAAATAATGAATGGGGCCAGTGAGGTTGCTCAGTGGGTAATAGGACTTGCCACACAAGCCCGACACTTAGGTTCAATCCCCAGAACCCACATAAAGGTGGAAGGTGAAAACTGACTCCACAAAGTTGTCCTTTGACCTCCAAACACCCTGTGGCATGCTCACCTATACACATACACACAGACACATAATGATAATAAATGTTTAAAGAATTAATAGTAAGAACAATATAATAAAGGGGCCATATGGAAACTTGGGGAGGAGGTGGATATGCATAAGTACTTTAACAATGTCACAGCTATATGATTATCCCCAAACTCATCAGGTGTGTGCTTTAAATGCATGTGCATGTGTGTGGCATTCATGTGTATACATATGCATGGCTTGCATGCATATGAGCATAAGTGTGTGCAGCTGCACATGTGTGTGAAGGTAAGAGGTCAATGCCGGAGTTCTCCTGGACAACCTTCCCCTTACTCTAGCTCACCCGCTTGCCCTAGGTTTCCTGTGCCTGCACCTCCTGTGAGCTGGGATTACAGGCAGGCCACCACGCCCACCCACCTTGTATGTGGGTTCTGCGGTTCTGAACTCTGGGCCTCACACTTGGACAGCAAGTGTGACAAGCACTTTATCCACTGAGCCATCTCTCCAGCCCTCATACAGACTTTTATAGATCAATCTACCTCAAGAACGCTGTACATAAGGGGAACAAAGAATGTCTTCTGAGAATTGCAGCTGCAGCAGCTCCCCTCCTAAACGGCCCAGACATCACCTCTGGTGGAACCCCAGGTTCCAGTCCTCCCAAAACAGTGAAGGAAAAAAAGCCACCCCTTCCCCTTGAGATAGACACCTTGGCCTCTGGGACTGACGCTGTGCAGAACATGGAGGAGGGGCACAGAGGGCGCCTTCCTGCATCGTTCCATCCCTCTGCAGCATGCTGGGAATTACTAAAAGGTAACACTGGTGTGAAATGCTAAACAAATGACAAGCCCAGAAATCTGCTGAGGGACCCTGAGCTGACGCTGAGTGTCATACTTTATTTATGTGCCAATGAAAAGTTTCCATGGTCCTTTAATCAGATTAGCGCTAGGATTTGCCATGTTCTCTGAGAATTCCATCTGTCTCTCCTTCGTAGCCTGGGCTTTAAATCTTTCCCTGGAGAGACTGAGTGAAGGCCATTTTTTGTTTTGTTTTCCTCCTCGAGAAGAAAAGCTGCCTGACACAAGATGGCAGACATTCTATAGACCCAAGAGTGACTCACCTTCCTGGGCCTTAGGAGCACATGAAAATCTCAGGGGGAGTTGACAATGAGGACCTGGGACAGAGCAAGCAGGGTGTTTCACGTAGGTACCCAAAATTAAGTCGTATCTTAGTTCTCACTGAAGAGACCTGGCATTCAGGAAAAAAGGCAGGGCCTGCAGCTCCTGCCCACTGAGGCCACAGACTCTTCTCTCCTCTCTAGAGACTCAAGGTTTAAGGTTTGGGGTTTAAGGGGACACTGAGGTGGACTGTCCTTTAGGTAAGGGATTTATTACAAGCATTGTTAATGCTAAGGACAGACAGACAGCAGCATGCTGGGCTCTGAGGAGAGTTTGGGCCCAGGAGGCACAGTGAGGCAGGGGCCCCTCCTTAATGGTCTCAGAGGAAGCAGGAGGAGGCTTCCTGCCACATAGTAGAGGAGCCTTCTACAGCACACCAAAGCCAGGCTACCCCTGGTTCCTGCATGGCGGGAGAGGGAGGGAATCTCAGGTAGGAAGGTGGGGCTCTGAGGATGCTGAGGAGGAGGGGAGCATCGAGTTGAGACACACCCATTATAGGGGTGGTGGAAGTGTGCCACCTTTAGCCCCTGATGCCCCAGAGTCTGGCACCCCAAGATCTATAAACTTCCTTGGGGGTTGAGAATGGAGTCTGCAACTCCCCTGGAATTGGGGTTCCTGGGGTAGAGTCACAGTCAGGCTTGCCAATTCCTTTACAGAAGAAAGAGACATGGCCTGAAATATTCTAAGAGGGCCACCTTTAAGAAAAGATGGTCTGGAGAGAAATGGCACGGTGTGGTCTTCAGTACCTATATTAGCAACTTTCCTCATCACTATAACCAAATACATGGCAATAAACTATTTTATTTATTTTGGCTCTTTTCTCACATCTTAGAGATGCAGAGAAAAAAGAATTCCAGAGCTGATCTGGCTTTCCTTTATATTGAGTCCAGGACCCCATCCCATGGGATGGCGCCACTCACATTCTGGGTGCGTCTTCCCTCCTCAGTTAACACTCTCTGGAAATGACCTCATAGACACGCCCAAGATAACTATGTGTTTCTTAATCCAATCAAGCTAATGATCAAAATTAAATACCACAGGGGGAGAAAGAACTTTCTAGAGAGGGACAATGGGGCAGGTGTTGAAGCAGGCAGAGCCCTGGAACGTGACTGGGAGGGGCAGCAGAGGGAGGGAGCGAAGTAAGGGAAGAGGGACGCTTAGGAAACCAGTTTATCAAGATGAGGAGAACCATTATGCATTTCTTACTTATTCTTGGCAGAAAAAACAAAATAACTATCAAATTAGTGACTAGAAGCAGCAGTCTGACCTATCATCCCTTGAAGGTCAGAATACCAAAGTGATTCCTAAGGTGGGCCCTCCTCCTGCTGGAAGCCTCAAGAGACAATCTGCTTCCTTGCCTTTTGCAACTTTTGGAAACTTCATCTTCAAACTAAGAGTTCAGACCTTCAGGTCCCTGACCTTGATGCCCACCTCCCACTTTTCGTTACAAACACTGGTGGTTAAGTGGACAAACTGGGTGGTCTGAGACAGTCAACATCTGATGGACTTCACCACATCTACGAAGAAGTACCACACAGGGGAACCATCTACGAAATACCACACAGGGGAACCTATCACAGGTGCCAGGGATTCAGACATAAGCATCTTTGGAGAGCCACTGTTCTGCCTCCAGCAACTATTTGTAGTAGAGAAAAAAAAGGCCTAATTCAGACTGAACAGGCTCCAGTGGATGAACTCACACTGCAGGACAGCTGAATACACAAAGTTGACTCAGTAAGTTTTAACATACAAGACAGAATGCATGAAATCCAGTGGGTGGGCTATGTAATGGCACAGACAGGGGAGGTCCAAACATGATTAAAACATATTGTATAATATCCACAAAGATTCAATAAAAAATAGAGAGGGAGAGCATAACTCAGACCACAGAGAAGACAGCGCTGAAGGATGGAAAGGTCGGTGTTCCCGCTTGGTTTGTGTTGCTGTGCTATAACACGCTGGCCTGAAGCAAACAGGCAAGGAAAGGGTTTATTTCATCTTGGGATTCCAGGTCACAGTTCATCACTGCGGGATGTCAAGGCAGGAAGTTGATGGCAGGCCTGCTTGCCATTCCGCACAGCATTAGCTCTAACCAAATGAGTCACTTCACAGCCAAAGAAGTGTTCAGGAACCACATAAGATGCTGATGCTGCTTGCTAGCTGACTTGTAGACTGACTTAGGCTCCCCTAGTTTCTCGTACATCCCCTGCCTAGGGGATGGTGCTGCCCACATGGGCTGGGCCCTCCTACATCAATTAACAATAAAGACACTCCCTTACAGAAATGCCCACCAGTCAATCTGATCTAGAAAATTCCTCAACTGAGAACTCCCTTCTCAGGTGACTCTAAGTTAATGTCAAGTTGACAGTTAAAGCTCACTAGGACAGGTACAGTCTATCATAACAGGCAAGGTATGGCAGCAAGAGCGTGAGACAGCTGCTCACATTTCATGCACAGGCAGGAAGTAGAGAGCTATGAATGCTGGTCCTCAGCTCTCTTATGCAGTCTGGGACCCTAGTCTATGGAATGTCTTCCCACCTCAGTTAACCTAATCTAGAAAAGGCCCAGAGGTTTGTCTCTTCAGTGATTCTAGATCCTGTCAAGTTGACAATATTAACCATCACAGATCTTTTCCTGGTGATCCTTAAAACAGCCTCAAGGCTCCCCTGAGTCACTGAAGCTAGTCAGTGTCAAGCGGTCACATGGCTGAAATGTAAATGACATGGCCCAACTGGCTCAGCATACCTCAGGAAGTCTCCGCAACTGTGCTGGTAATGTCACTGTCCCCATATTGAGAGGGCCACTGCCACACAAGGACACTGGGCAAGCTCCAAAAGCTAATCCTCTGGAGTGTGGTGACTTACAGAAAGACCTTAAGCTGGTAAATCCGAAGAGGGGTGCTGAGGAATTAGAAACTCAGAGCCAGAAGGCCACTTGCTCTATCATGTAAGACATCACTTGTACAGTCTCGGGCTGCAGTCCATCTTTACCAGGTGACTGTTGTCCTATGTCATCTCCTGCTGTCCTCACGACAGTTCCATGAAATAAACATGCCATTGCTCAGCACACAGAGAGAAAGACTCGAATGGTTCATCCCCAGCCATAGAGCTAATGAGCGATGGAAGAGCTGGTGGCAACCTGGAATGTATTAATTACTCCTCAATAGTAAAAACCAAGCGCCTGGTGATGAGGCCAGCTTTGCACAAATACCCATGGTCATGTCTGAAGGCGCCAGGAAGTTAGGGCTCTTCTCCTTTCATTGCTAGGGAACTTGGAAGGAAAGTCCCCGGGCCATCTAAAATGCCACTCTTCCGTTTGTTTGTTTTTGTGCTAGTTTCTGCCTCTTTCTAAGAGAGCCTAAACATGGTCAGATCTGAAGGGACAAAAAGAATGCATAACTGGCCCTTCCTGTGGGTTTTCTGCAGCTAAAACAAGAAACCCTTTGACTCTGGCTCCTGCGGGGTTCCGGGAAACAAATCAGCCTTCTGTGTGTACTGAGGGGCCTTTGACAATGCAGAGGGAACGCCCTGAGCGTGGGCCAAGCAGTCTGTCCTGTAGCCAACGTGACAGAAGTTGGGAACAGCTCACAATCAACAGCTCCAAAAATTTACGCTGAACCAATGGAACTCCGTGAGAAGGAAAAGTCCTCCTCCATCCCGGCATGCACTTGGGTGAGAAGCATTTGGTAATGGTTTTATGAAGTTTGAAATAATGTGACTATTTCCATACCAAAGTCAAAAGGCCTGAGAAGTCAGGGTGGAGGAAGCTGAGATCCCTTCAGAGAGGACTTGGCAAGCTTCATGGGCCTTCCTTAGGGTCAGGGCGCCCTCTGTGGGTACAAAGTTAAAGCAGCAAGAATTTTCCAGCAGAAGCTCTGTCACAGGGAAAGACCAAAAACAAACAGCGTACTAGCAGAGAACTTGACCATCTCCATTGTCAGAGAGATGAGAGCTATAGAAAGACCAAATCAAACCACACAGGAAATAAACCAAAAATCTGCTGGACCTAGGACCAGAATTCCTTTCAATGGGCCAATGCAGACTGCACCCTACATATCCTGCAGCCCTTGGAGTTCTTGGTACATGAGGTCAACCATCTCCTCACACACTCCCCACCATCAGCAGCTGCACTAGTGACACACAGAGCCAGGATGGCATCCCACTAACCAAAGAGTCACTTGACTACTCCTGCTGGCTGCTCTCCTGCGGCAGGTCCAGTCTCTCCCTCCAGAGGGTTGACAGCAGCTGCCCAGCTCACCAGGCCCTCAGGCTGCAAAACTGGACATTCAAGGACTTAGAGGAAAGTTTAATTCCATTCACCCTCAGATTGCCCTCTGCAATCTGTGAGAAGACATGCTTGTCCTGTGACTCAGGAACCATGGTATTCTATGGAAGTCTGTCTCATGGAGATGGAGAACAGGGTGCTAGATGACCAGCAGCACAGGGCTGGCTTGGGGTGTGGACCACTCCCCATGTTCCACGGCCCCATATCTCCAAGTCATGATAATGTGCTTTGACCTGAGCAACCGGCACTTTTCTGAAATACTAGGTGGAAGCTCCTTTAGAAAATGTTGCCCTAACCTAAGTAGAATGGACACCTGTCAGGAAAAGGACCCTTTAATCATTGAAAGGAAACAAAGTTTGAAAAACAATGTCAATATGCATCCACACTGAGGTGTGTGGGAGAAGTAACTCCCACGAAAGCAACCAAACCAGTCACTGTGTTTCTAACAAGCCTGTGCTGTGGATGGATCACAAGAGCAGGATAAACACAGAACCTGTAGTTATCTTTCACTACAGGCCTTTCAAAGCATTTACATACAACATGTATCCAAAAGAACGTACTTAGACTATCCCAATCATAAATCAAGAAAATACAAAAATTATGTTACAATGACACAACCTGCTCATTTTCCTGTTCAAATTACTGTTTAAATCAAGCATGCACCCCAGGATCGCTATGAATGTGGCCCAACATAAAATCATAAACTTACTTAAAACATCGTGAGGTTTTTGTGTGTATGTATGTGCATGTGATTTTTTTAACTCAACTGTGTGGTCTCGAGCTAAATTTGTATATGACAACATTTTGTCACAACATCAGAAGACTGGACATGGCGGCTGATGAGATTGTTCATCAGTTAAGGGCACTTTCTGTATAATCCTGAGAATTTAAATTTGACTCCCCAGCATCCATGTAACAAAATGCTTTCATTGTAGAATCAAAACACACACATACACACACACACACATACATATAGGCATGCGTGCCCCTAGAGAAGGCCAGGCATAGTGGTGCACACCTTCAATCCCAACACTCTGGAAGCAGAAGCAGGCAGATCTCTGTGAGATCAAGGCCAGCCTGGTCTACAATGTGAGTTCCAGGCCAGCCGAGGCTACACGGAGACCCTGTCGTGAAAAACAAAACAACAGGGGCTAGAGAGATGGCTCAGGGGTTAAGAGCACCACCCACATGACAGCTAACAACCATCCTTAACTCCAGTTCCAGGGGATATGATGCCTTCTTCTGGCCTCTAAGAGTACTGAACACATGTGGTACACTTACATACATACAGGCAATACACTCATACACATAAAAATAAAACTAAAAAATAAAATATTACAAAAGAATATAAGCCTAAATATTTTTCCTTTCTTCTGTTTGCTGCTTGTTTTGCAGTGCTGAGAGCAGAACCTGGGATTTCACAAACATTAGACAACTATTTGATCACTGAGCTATGTCCCTAGTCCCAAAGTCTATGTTTTTAAGAAGTATCAATACATTTAATGTGTCATATGAACTATACAGCCTAACAGGAACACTGTTAGCTAAGAGAAGGCAACCTATGGGCCTGGAGAGATGGCTCAGGGGTTAAGAGCTCATACTGCTCGTACAGAGGACCTGAATTCCGTTCCCAGCATCCACAGGCAACTCACAACTGTCTGGGGATATGATGCCTCTGGCCTTGAAACTTGTATGCAAGTACCCACACACAGACATACATATAGATGATTTTTAAAAATCAAATAGATCTTTTTAAAAATATTAAAAAGCTTTAAAAGAGAGAGGGGAGGGGGACCCAGATCCTGTGTTCTCTGCTGCCTCCCCTGAACCCCCACATTCCTCTTTTAAAGAATAAGGAGCCAGATTCCCCTACTGCCACAACACTCTGCACTTAGACATCTGAGGGATCCTGGGAGATGGCAGCCTCTCTCTTCAGGGATGTACCATCTCACCTAAGCACAAAGGTGTTTATATCACTGGCAGAGGCTGCAGCTGGGGGAATTTTACTCACATTTTCAAGATGAACACAAGGCCATGTGGCTAGTACTCAACCCGAAGGTTACAGGCTAGATAACACAAGGCTGTTACTTCAACCACAACTAGGTCTCCAAACATGTAGTTCTTAAAGTGGGGTCCAGTGCAGCACACCTGTAATGCCAGTATTCTTGAGGAAGATCTGGAGTTCGAGAGCAGCCTGATTTACATTAAAAACTAGCATTTATATAAGCATATATATTTATCAGAAGCTGCACTTATTAAATGGGAGCATCAGAGTCTCATATGCCATAAAGACCCAAAGAGCTTAACAAATTGATGGGGTTTATGTGTGTGTATTCATGCATGTATGCTAGTGTGTGTGTGTGTGTGTGTGTGTGTGTACACAAGCATCTGACATCAGGTGGCATTCACTCTCCACCTTATTTTCTCAAATAGAGCTTCTCATTGAACCTGGGGTTCACTGAATCAGGTAGCCAGCAAGCCCATGGGACCCCCGTGTCTCTGCCTCCCCAGTACAGACACATGCCACTGCCACGCCTGCCTTTCTTTCAGAAGAATAGACCTCAGGACCTCATGCAAGCACAGTATGCACTTTACCAATGAGCTGTCTCTTTGGCCCTCAAACTGATATTTTAAGTGGTGAGCTCAGGGTTTCCATTTTTACCATGAGTGAGCAGAGGAGAGGTCCTGGTAGTTAGAGGAAGCCCCATCCATTTCCTGAGCTATAACAAAAGGCAAGTGACCAAAGGAGAAGGCAAGGAAAGGAAGCAACACAGGCTCTTATGGGCCCCTGATCACCTCCCAAAGCCAGATTCAAACGTCTCATACACTGGCTCTCCTTTCCTCTTCTGCTTGGTGTTGAAAAACTGAATGCAGCTGGTGAGCTCTGATTTCAAAAGAGAAATGTATTCTGAATGGATAAAGCACCTGGTTCAGAAAGGATACACTGCCAGGCCTGGCAGCACATGTCTCGGAGACAGAGGCTGGCAGATCTCTGGGAGTTGGAGGCCAGCCTGGTCTACATGGCAAGTTTTAGGCCAGACAGGGAAACACAGTAAGAATTTGTCTCAAAAAACAAAAACAAAACAAAAAAAATACATAAAGGCCATTTACCAAGGAATTGTTCCCACAAAGCAGTTATAGTTCAGCCCAAACAGGGGATGACTCCCCCAAAAGTTCTGCCTTACTTAATGATGTTAAGCAACACAAATGACTGCCACAGGTGGCCCAGTTGCACCAGGAGAGAACTGTTCCCCAGAGTGGCTGTCCAAGGCATGGGGCAGGGGCAGTGGGCTAGATCAGGATGGCTTGACAAGATGACAATACTGTGAATTGTTATCATTGTCATCATGAAAGGACGAATCTAATCCTGGTCTAATGATCCTAATCTGAAATGTCACCTGCACTCACCCTCAGAACCAGCATGGCTAGTCTTTAAACCAGTATCTGCACTCACCCTCAGAACCAGCATGGCTAGTCTTTAAACCAGTACCTGCACTCGCCCTCAGAACCAGCATGGCTAGTCTTTAAAGCAGTACCTGCACTCGCCCTCAGAACCAGCATGGCTAGTCTTTAAACCAGTACCTGCACTCACCCTCAGAACCAGCATGGCTAGTCTTTAAAGCAGTACCTGCACTCGCCCTCAGAACCAGCATGGCTAGTCTTTAAAGCAGTACCTGCACTCACCCTCAGAACCAGCATGGCTGGTCTTTAAACCAGTACCTGCACTCGCCCTCAGAACCAGCATGGCTAGTCTTTAAAGCAGTACCTGCACTCACCCTCAGAACCAGCATGGCTAGTCTTTAAACCAGTACCTGCACTCGCCCTCAGAACCAGCATGGCTAGTCTTTAAACCAGTACCTGCACTCGCCCTCAGAACCAGCATGGCTAGTCTTTAAACCAGTACCTGCACTCGCCCTCAGAACCAGCATGGCTAGTCTTTAAAGCAGTACCTGCACTCGCCCTCAGAACCAGCATGGCTGGTCTTTAAACCAGTATCTGCACTCGCCCTCAGAACCAGCATGGCTAGTCTTTAAAGCAGTACCTGCACTCGCCCTCAGAACCAGCATGGCTAGTCTTTAAACCAGTACCTGCACTCGCCCTCAGAACCAGCATGGCTGGTCTTTAAACCAGTACCAACACCATTATTGCACCCGTCTCTTTGCTCTGAAACTTGAGATTGCAAGAAAACCCCAGCATCTACAACTAGATCTCTAACAGTTCAATCAAAATGTTGTTTTTTTTTTAGGGGCTGAAGAGATGGCTCAGTGGTTAAGAGCATTTGCTGCTCTTGACAGGATCTGACACCCTCTTCTGTCCCTTGAGGGCACCCACACACACGTGAGCATACATTTATGCAGACACATTCATACACAAAAAATGTCTAATAAAAAATTTAGAAGACTTTTTTGAGACAGGATCTCATTGTAGCCCCAGCTGGCCTGGAACTCACACTATGTAGACCAGGCTATCCTTGAACTCACAGAGATCTTCTGTCTCTGCCTCCCAAGTGCTGGGATCAAATGCATGCCCTACAATGCCTCGTTCTATTTTTCTATGTATATGGCTGTTTGGCTGTTTTGCCTGCATGAGCACCATGTGTTTACAGTGCTCCTGGAGGCTAGAAGAGGGCATTGGCTCCCCTGAAACTGAAGTTACAGGCAGTTGTTAGCCATAATGTAAATGCTGAGAACCAAACTCAGGTCCTCTGCAAGAGCAGCCAGTGGTCTTAACCACTGAGCCATCTCTCTAGCCCCTTAATGAAGATGTTTTAATGGGCACAGGATGTCAGCTTCTTTTGCCTAAATAAATGTCTTCATTTTTGAGTGATGAGCAAGGGTCACTTTCATCATTTAATAAAAGCAGTAATACTTGGCATCCATCTGTGAAATAGATGTGAAGTGATGAGTTCTGAATAGAATCGGGTAACAGGAATAGAAGTCTCAGGCTGTTTGTCTGCTGGAATGAAATTCCATGGTTTTGGCTTAAGGTGGGTTTTCCTAGTGTGTCCTTTTCTGCGCTTTCTACAGTGAGTATGTGTTGCTTTCAGAAAAAAAATCAATGATAGAAACTTGATTTCAGAAACAAATGAACTAGGAATCAATTCTGCAACAGCGCCTCCGTCTTCACGCTCCTCACTGAAGCCCCTCCCTTCCTCTCAGGTGGCACTGAGGTCTCTGCAGCCATGGCCTGGAGCTCAGCCCTGCAAAGTGTCTTTCACACCACAAGTCTCCTCTCCTCCGCAGCTCCACCATGCATGCCATCCTCATGCCTCCAGCAAGTTCACATGTCAAAACATTCACCCCATCCCACTTTGAGATTTGGGCAAGGATGTCATGACCCTTTTTCTCAATAAATCCTCATGGTTCATTGCTTTTGCAAGAAGATACCATAAAATAGGATCTTATAAAATAGGAATGAAAAGAATTAAGAATGTTTCCAAGTTCCTTTCTGCCAGGGATGACAATTTACTCATACTTTTTAAGGTCTATCATTATGAAAGATTCAGACTGGGGTTATAACTGGTTGGTAATGTTTAACTAGTATGCACAAGACCCTGGATATAGTCCCCAGCACTATAGATAGATAGATAGATAGACAGACAGACAGATAGATGATAGGTACATACATACATACATACATACATACATACATATAAATGGTAGCTATAGAGACAGAGATAGGGATACATGATACATTATTACCTATAATCTGATATAGGGCTGCTCTGGACCTCAGCTCCACTTGATGCTTCAGCCAAGGATGAAAAGCAGTTGGCCAGGGTTCTAAGCCTGGGTCCTTGTGTAACAGCCAGGGCAACAGGCAGGGTGACTATGAACCTCACTGGAAGATGAGGAAGATGAGGATCACAGGACCAACCCCACATAGGCTGAAGGACGACTTCATCAAAGCACTTGAGCAAGCACCTGGCCCACACAGGTTCTGAAACCCTGGGGATACTGTTGACCCTTCCTGCCAGCATGGTGCCTCCCATCTGCACACTGGTGCAGGCCCTACAGGCTCCAGATTCTCTGCTTCATTTGATCCTCTGGCAACACTCTTGCACAGAAGGCCGTAATTACAACCAGGTGTTTCCTTTTATCTTTCTTATAAGCAGGAGAATATTGAGGTTCAGGGTCACAGAGCTCAGAAAGCAGGTTTCTCATACAGGGCTCTTTTTTGATGTCAGCAGAGTCCCAGATGAACCTCAGAGACCTTCATGTGTTACGTCTGAATGGAATAAAAGTGTCTTTTAAAATGCTGGCTATTCAGACTTTAACCAACTCAAACTTGTATTCCCCTGTTATCCCAATTATTTAGATCTTGTATGGTAAAAATAACAATTAAGGAGCAATGCAGGGTGGAACACAGCTGTAATCCCAGCACTTGGAAGGCTGAGACGAAAGGGTAACCACCCTGGGCTACATAAAGAAAACTGTTCTCAAAAAGACATTCGAGAAATCACTGGGTATCTCAGGCATTGGGCCAGGTCATTCATGTCCTCCTACCACATAAAACCCCTAAGCAACACTATGAAGTAGGTACAGAAATCAGCTCCATTTTACAAATAGGGAAAGTGAGGTAGGGCTAAGTCTAGGACTGAGGGGCCGACGATGGACCCCTCCAGCCCTTACTCCCCTCCCCTCCCCTCCCCTCCCCTCCCCTCCCCTCCCCTCCCATCCCATCCCCAAGGCCATGTTGTCCAATGGAACGTTTTCCTTTGCAAAATGCTTTCACAGAATCTAGTTAAGGAGACAGGGATGAGGGAGGCCAATGATTAGTGTTCCTTTTACAGATGAGGGAACTAAAGCCCCTTCTAGCCAGAGGAAGTTTGCCTCCTCCTGACCCACACTGCAAACCCAAACTGCAAGGCTCTATTCAATAAGCAGGGCTCCAGTGTTTGTTTTCGGTTTGGTTTGGGTTTGGGTTTTTGAGATTACTTCTCACCATGTAGCCTTGACTGGCCTGGAAGTCTCCACACTCCTCCTGCGTCCGCCTACCCAAGTGCTGGGATGGCAGGCATGGAACAGCGTGAATTGCTGGGGCCACATCCCTGTGAAAAAGCAGCCATCCACTTTGCTAGGTGTCATCACCAGGGGACCGAGGAAACGGAAACGGAGCAGGTCTACCCACACTCTGCTGCCCTGTGCCTTAGGGTCTCCAATAGGAAGTGGGCGGCCCGCAGCCCGGGGACGCGCTGGCTCCAGTTCTCCACCCCTCCCGCAAGCTCCCCTGCGACTCTGCCTGGGATCTCTGCCTGCCACTCAAGGCCGGACGCGGAGTCTCGGGGCAGATCCACAGCCCGGCGCGGCGTGCGCTTGGCGTTGCCGCCCAGACACGCGCCTGGAGTGAGACGCGCAGGGATGGGCGTCGTGGTGCAGCCGGGGATGCGCGTCGCCCTCCTCTCCAGCGCCCCGCGCCCTGTTTCTGTTTCCCTCCGCTACCCGGGCGCGCAGACCGGAGTTAAGACTCGGGCCACGCCCAGACTTCTGCCGGCCGCTCCTTGCCCTTCGCTGCGAGACCCGCAGACCCTACCTGTGCGGTGGCTCCAGCCGCCCACCGGGGCGCCCCGGGGACCCCCGCCCGGCATGCGTGCCGCCCGCTGCGCTGGTGGCCGTGAGCGCCGCAGCTGGAACCAGCGCGAGGCGGCGGGAAGTGGGGAGGGGGCCGAGCGAGGGGAGGCTCCTTCCTCCTGCGCCAGGCTGGCCGCTTCCTCTCCAGCCGCGGCCTTTTGCACACCCGCGCGCGCGCGCGCGCCCTCGCGTCCCTTCACCACTCTGGAACCTCAGAGCTCATAAAGTTTTGCTTTTCACTTGGGTGAAACCAAGAGGGGAAGTGCTATGGGGACCATGGTTGCCCCGGGAAGGACTGGCTAGATAGAGATCTTTGGTAAGCGAGGGCGCCTCCCAGCCCCTGAGAGTAAAGAATGGACGCAGAAGAAGGTCTCCTTCCTCCCAAGTCGCGTGAAGTGGCAAGGAAGTGACAGATGACACTGGGGGAGGGGGCGAGGACAGCAGCTGGTTCAAATGATTTGTGACTCCAACGTTGAGAGTCGCTGGCAGCGCTAGGCTGGCGGGAGCACTCAGGCCTTGGCCTGTGCCAAGTTCCTGGCAGCTGTCTGTTCATCCCTTCCCTTTGGCTCCTTCACCAAACACCTGCTATAAGACAGTGGGCACAGGAAGTGCCAGGCACCTTCTGCCCTTGACCACCTCATCTCTGGACAGGAAGGCACAAGTATGCCTACAAGACTAAATTAAATGCAGTAGAGTAAGCCAGAGGCTTGAAGCTTCTGTGAGAGGACGTCTGGGGTAGGAAGAGGAGGTATTGTGAAAAAGCCTGGGAGACTCTGCAGGAAGGGAGGGACCTGTGACAGCTAGACAAGGCCCTGGAGAGATGGGGGCCTTGTGACTACAAACAAAAGCAGCTATGTGAGACAGTGCATTGCCTGTTGGGGGCGTGGGGAGGCGTTGGGTGCTGCTGAGGTTTATGCAGACCATGAGAAAGAGTCTGGATTCAGCGTGATCCATCACAGGGCATTACGTCCACCTCCTCAGTTTTAACTGTCAACCTGACACAGCCTTAGAGCCTTAGAGTCAAGAGTCCTCGGAGAGGAGAGCCTCTGTTGAGGAACTGCCTAGATCCGATTGATCTGTGGACGAGTCTGTGGGGGATTGTCTTGATTGTTCATTGATGTAGGAGGGCCCTGCCCACTGTGGGCAGACCCATTCCTAGGCAGGTGGGCCTGGGCCCATCTGAGATGCAGCCAGCCAGCAGCATCCTCTGCTGTTCCTGCTGCCAAGTGGGTTCCTTGGTTGGAGGTAACATTATAGAAACAGTAAGCAGGCCTGCCTTAAAGTTCCTGCCTTAACTTCCCTCAATGATGGACTTTGATCTGGAATTATCACATTGCCTTTCACCTGCTACACAGCTGTTGCTTTTTTTTCTCCATGCCTGGTGGTAAAGACCACCAGTAGCAGCTTGATTTCAGCTGGCAAGCAATATACAGTCCAACCTCAGGGGTGTGTTGACTGTCCAGCACTGTATTATAATCGTGTTCTCGATTCCTTTCCATTCCATGCAACACTGGGCTAGTCTGCTCCATAGAGGGTGTTATATTGATTGGACCTTGAAGGTGAGAAGTGGCAACTCTTCAAGGCTTATTGGTGAGACTTTGGCACATCAGAGGGCAGAAAACTGAATGGACAAGACTCCGGGGCTTTATTCATCCCTGTGGATATTCCCAAGGCTCAGTTGCAAAGGCAGGTGGATCTCTGTGAGTTTGTTTGTTTTACATAGGAATTTCCAGGCCAGCCAGAGTTACACAGTGAGGCCCTGCCTCAAAAGAAAATAAAAAGGTGAAGATATTTAAGCTGGGGTGATGGCTCAGTTGGTGAAGTATTTGCCTTGCAAGCATGAGGTCCTAGGTTCATTCTTCCAGAACTCACATAAGAGGATTCTCAGGGCTGGGGACCTACCTGTCTCCCTGGAGCTGGCTGGCCAACTAGCCTAGTCTACTTGGCAAGTTCCTGTCTCAAAAGAATAAGATGGATGGCATCTGAGGAATGACAACCCAGGTTGTCTTCTGCCCCTGCCACATACACACATACAAGCAGATGTACCTGCACAGACACACAAAAGTGAAGGCATTTGCATCTCATGAGTGAGCATCAGGGAGGGACCTCAGCTTGGGATTTCAATAATCAAATTTCTGCATACCATGTTCTGAGGATAGCAGCCAACCTCTTCCTCCAGTTACCCATGGCTCATGCACATGGTGACCATGGCGGCAGGGATGGAGGTCATATGTGGACCCAGCAGCCTGGGTCTCCACTCACCAAGGCCCACCCAGCCACAGACACTCCTGAGTGGCCAATCTTCCAGCAGCAAAAACCAACACAGAGTCTCTAACTGGTGCCACTCCCCAAAGTGGTCAGTCAGCATCTTGGTGCCTGCTGCTTACACTGAACTCTTTCCGTCATGGAAGGGGCAGTACTTTGTCCTTACTGGAATATGGTCTTCTCTCACAAAGTATTTCTGTCAAACCATGGACCCTGGTTTATGCCTTATAATCCAACACTAAGGCAGTTTGGGCAAGAGGATTGCCACAAGCTCAAGAACAGCCTGGGCTACATTGATTTAAAAATAAGTTACTTGATTAAGAAAAAATGAATACATAAAGCTTTACAGAGAGCCTCATCCACCATCAAAGTATTCCACACAGCACTGCTCTCCCTCAGGGAGCGGGCCACTCCCTGTAGTGGCCTCTCGGCAGTCCCCATCATGGAGTAGACAGGTGGTAGAACGACTTTCTGAGGACTCTGCTACAGCCCCAGCAAGGTGGCAATGCCTGGCAGGGCTGTCTGTGTGTGTTTGGAATTCACTAGATTCTTGTGTCCTCCAGATGTGCATGAGGGAGCAGAAAAACTGGCTCTCTGTTCACCCTCCGCATCCATCAGCAGCACGTGAGCGTCCTGTCTCCATGCCCCCAGCGAGGACCAGTCTTCCACAGTGATCTCATTGAACTGGAAGCTGGGATGTGGGGCTGTGGGTGTGGGCACAGATGGGAGCCTCAGTGCGGGTGGACTGATAGAGTTGGAATGTAACTAGGGGGAGGTCAGGAAGAGCGTGTCCGGGGTACAGGAGGGCACACCCTAGGGTTAAAGTCAATAGAAAGCCACAGTCAGCCCAAATCAGGCAGGAACACTGATAACCCAGACCACTTGCAGAGGAGGTTTTAGTTTCATCTCACCACCAGGCTAAGGCGCTGACTGAGGGTAAGGGTGTGTAACTGGAGTGAGTTGTGGAAAAGGGAACTGGGAAAGCTTGCTGCTCAAGTTGGATCTGAAATGTCCCCCTAGTCCTGCAGTTAAAGGCGTGTTCCCCAGAGGCACTTCTGGGAGGTGGTGGAAACTTTGAGAGGCAGGACCTAGTGGAGGTCAGCCTTTAGACCACTGGGGGAGTGCCCTTGATGGGCATAGCGGGGTACCAGCCCCTGTCCTCATTCTCTGTTGCTTTCCAGCAGTGAGGTGAGCAGCTTTGCTCTACCGCACACTCCCAGCATAATGCCTCCCCCCCGTCCCCCACACACAGGCCCAAAGCAACAGGGCCCACCACCTACAGCTGAAACCTCCCATACTGAGCCTTTCCTCTTTGAGATTCTCTCAGGGTTTAGTACCAGAAAGCCGACTGCTGCAAAAACAAGAGCAGTTCCTCTGTAACTGACACCACTGGGAACCCTCTGCAACTGGTTTATGGGAGAAGCTCAGAATATTCTAGAGAAGTGAGCAAAAGCACAGCATTCGGGAGGTGGCCATGAACAGCTGCTGTTTTGTTCTAAAGATGTTTGTAATTAAAGACAATGAGAGACAAAAGTGCCGAGTGTCCTGTCCCGTCCCGGTCCTGTGCCCCCATCTATTGCTAATACAGAGCCAGCCCACTGCAGCCCCAGCTTCCCAGGGCTCTGTGCACACTCTCAGAGGAAGTGCTGCCCTCCGTAGGTATCTGCGCCTGCCTGGTTCTCCTCCCTCAGTGGGAAGCACAAGGCTCTCCTGCTCGTTCATACCTGGTTGGCTGAGGTGCTTCCTTGGACTCTTCCACCATTTTCAGGAGATGGCTATCCAATCTTTTAACACTGCAACATGACCTCGTGGCCTACAAAGGCATCAGGCCACATTCCGAGTTATCTTTGGATGCATGGAACAGCCTATGAGCTGCTGTCTGAACACACCTTGGACTTCTGCTGCTCCGGCTCCTCTCACATGATATCAAGTCCGATCCAGCACTCTGTCCTCTGTTCACTGTCCTCACTGGGTTCTGTTCCTCCCACTGACTCCTTCTGGTACACCGCTGGCTACCCCACTAGCCATCGTGCCACGCCAGGCTTCCTTTAGTGCCGTGATGCTTCCTGCCCTAGGGTGACACTGGGGTTCTAATAACAGCTAACCATAACCAATATACTTCAAGTTATGTTCAAGGAGTTCTGGTGAGGACCCAGGGTGACTCAGAGTCCAGAAACAGGGTTATGCTGGTGTTCTGCAAGGATGAGAGCTGGCCTGAGGACTCTGGAGGTCCTAACAGCCCTATCACTGCTGCTCTTCTGGAACATCTGCTTCTCACTGTTCCTGGCTGGCTGTGTTTCTAACCCAGTAACATGGAGTGCCTGACCCACTTGGAACCACTGCAGAGCTCCAGGAATGAGACCCCAGTTATCCCGGTGGAGGTCCAGAGCCTCTAGGGAACTAGAGTGTGTGTGTGCATAGGAACACAAGACAAACCCGGTTGAGCAGAACCACCATCCCAGAATGCATTCACCCTAAATGCTACGGTGAAGAAGGGTCAGGGCCACATGAGTCCTGCTGCTTGTCAGCAAACAAGTGACACCTTTAGTTTTCTCTGCTTTGATTTCCTTTATGGATGCTGAGACATGTGAATGTGACCACAGACATGATGACTGGCACACTCAGAGATCATTGTTCCATCAATAATCTTATATAAATTGTTGGAAAGCTCTTGGTCATCGTCATGACAACAGAGACAGAACAGCCTCAAGGTATGGCTGATATCTGAGGTCACAGCCCAGAGTCTGCATCACTAGTCAAATCTGCAATTGCTCTACCCTATAGAAACTGCATAGCCACAGATCCCATTTGGATAGACGATGCCCATTAAAATCTGGAGGTGCGCATCTACAGCCAGGAGCTCAGAAGAAATAAAGTGTAAACACTCTTGGGAGTCACTGGATTTCAAGAGTTGCAGCTGAGCCTCTAGGAATCTCTTGGGACTTTATTAAGTAGGAACTCATCCTGCTACACTCCAGACACTGTTCTACACAAGTTAAACTTGTTCAAGCTGTTTCATCTTTACAACAAACTGACTTTACAACCCATTTGCAAACCAACTTGGACAGAGAAGGCTGGGGCTTCTCTGGACTCTAGTAAGAGGCACTCAGATGTGGCAGGAGAGGAGGGACTACACACAGCAGAATCCAGACACACATATGAAAAGAGCCAGGAGATCAAAAAGACTGGAAACACTTCCCTGCCTGGGCTACATGTGACGAACGGAGCATGTGCGGAAAGTGAGAGACGAACAGAGAAGGCAGGAGCTGTGTAAATGACCTAGGAAGGGGCGTGAGATAGAGGCCCAGAACTTTCCAGCCAGATGCCTCTTCCTCAGCTCACTAACACACTCCTGTTTTCAGAAGTGTGTTCCCTTTCCTAACAAACTGACTCTATTTGCTTTTAACATTCATTTATTTATTTAAGGATATATGTGTGGAGGTCAGAGAAAACTTTAAAAAGTCGATTCTGTCTTTCCACTATGTGGTTCCTACCTGGGGGTCAAGCTCAGGTTATTGGCTCCTTTACCAACTAAGCTATCTTGCCAGCCTAAATTGTCTCTATTTTTCACCATGTGTCCCTGAGACACAAAAACCTGGGAATTTCTGCAGGTGCCCCCAGAACTTAGAGTAGCCCCTGTATACACAGACACTTGAACCCAGGCAGTTGGGCTGTGGAAGGCACATTCTCAACCAGCATGAGAGACTCTTTGAACTAGACAAAAATGACATTTCTCTCCCTCTGCGTAGGGAGAGAAATCACTTGTATGGCAGCATTCTCCTCTTTCCAGTTGAGTCTCCAGTGGGCGGCAGGAGAGAAGGTGGGCTCTGATAGTTTTGCAAGTGGTCAGTCTCCTTTTCTCCCTCTCAAGTCAAGTCCTAAGATCTTTGAGGACAAAGATCATACTCTAAATTGCAGTTGTGACCCTTGACAGGCTGGGAGATTTATTCCTCAAGTGTCCTGGGTATTCTTGGAGTCTGACAACAGTCGAGAGCATTCCCACTGAGTTGTGCAGCCGGCGTTAAGTAGGAAACGTCTTGGAGAACAATGGTAAGGCTTGGACAATTCTGGGAAATGTAATTGTCTAAAGGAGATCTTTTCTTTTTAAAAAAAAAAATAATAAACTTGAATGAATTGGAGAAGAGCAATCTGTCTTCAACCCAGGAAGCAGACAGCATGAAGACTCACATCTGTGAATGCCTGGGAGGCGGAAGCTGTCCTGCTTCAAACAGCATCTGATAACAGCCATGCCAAAGGATGTTAAATATATGACAAAACTAAGCTCCCTTCTACAACCATGTTCTAGAAAGGCCATGTTAAGGAGATGAGTGTGAGGCAATGGAAGAAGCTGACAACTTCCAGAAATTTCCCAGAAATCCACTCTAGACGACTCCCTACTAAGCCAGGAAAATTTTAACTTCCCAGTGATTGATCAGTTCTGCCAGAGATTTGCTTTCAGGATAGTTCAATGTCATCAATGGCTGAACATGGTAGAGACAAAGCATTTGAATTTATTCTGTATAGATATCAAACTCAGAGTCCTTTTAGCCTGTTTTTGCCTCAGTTTACCACAGTGATTTTGGTAAGTTGGTTGGTTGGTCAGTTTTTTTAGGTTTTGCTTGCTTGCTTGCCTATGAAAATCAACCGCAGTAGAAGACACTAAGACAGAGCCTGTTCTTTGAGGCCACAGATTAACTTAATGCCATGGACAGACAGACAACAGCACGCTGGGGGCTCCAGGGAGGGGAATCAGAGCTCACGTGACAGAGTGGGGTCTCTTCTTACACTTTTCTGAGGGTGGGGCAAGGAAGGACCCTCACCTAAGAATCTAGCCCCTCCTCCCACCCCCTTGTATGCAATTGTGTCCCCAAACTTCTGTGGCCTCAGAGAGGGGCTAGAGTACACAGGCTGGGAAGGATTAGAGCAAGGGGGATCCATCCACACAGCCATGGGGGAGTCATCATCCATGCTGGTGCAGACCTTCCAATGTGGCTGCTTTAAGGTCACCCTCCCTCCCGCCTATAACCCCTCACCCATTGCTCTGAAAATAAGGCTAATAAACTCATTGGTTGGAGGATGGGGTAGACATTGTCTACATCTCCCCCAGGGAAGGAATTTTAGCAACAGCATAGCCAAGCAGGCCTTAGTTACGTGTGGTTCCATCCATTCCTGATTCATCATTGCTGTGTTCTAGTCTGTTCTGTAAGGTGGTCTAACAGGTTGTCAGAACTCTATGAAATTTCCTCCTGGGAGATACATTCCTCTCTGGCTGGCGCCAGGCTTCAACCCTTTCCTTCCATGTTGGCATGGGGACATGTTAATTCTTTGGGGTTCATTGTTTCAATAGTCTGATAATCAGACACAGGAACACGAGTGGTTCACGTCAGAGTGCCTTCTCTCCTGCCTGGACCATTACATGAGGAGATGCTGGGTGCTCAGTGTCCCTGTTCCCATCATCTCCCAGTGCCCACCCTCTGGGCTTTACTCACAGATTTTCAATGATTTCATCACCTAACCAGGTTCACATGGAATCAAAGAGGAGGATCTGTGGCTGCCAGCCCATTACCAAAACAACAGAGAGCAGATTCTAAAGCCAGGAAGATGGGTATGAAAGTTTCTTCCCAGGGCTGAAGAGATGGCTCAGCACTTAAGAACACTGGCTGCTCTTGCAGGGGACCCAGGTTCAACTCCCAGCACCCACATGGTAGCTGACAACTGTCTCTAATTCCAGTTCCAGGGGAATTAGAACCTTCTTCTGACTTCCATGGACATTGCACAACATGGGTGCATTTACACACATGCAAACAATGCACTCATACACATAAAATAAAAATAATAAATAAAATATTTAAAAATAACATTTCCTCCCTTTCACAGACATATACCATCTGAGTAAGACAAGGTCTGTCTGAACACACCTGTAATCTCAGCACTTGAGGTAGAAGGTGGAGGATCAGAAGTTCAGGGTAATCCTTGGCTGCATAGAGAGTTTGAGGCTAGCCTAGACTATGTGAAACCCTATCTCAAAAACAAAACAAACAAAAAGCTTCTTGAACAGATGGTTACCCATAGGAAACAGGATACACTGTGACTCTGGATAAAGAGGGTATGGTGACATGGTTCATTGTTGTTTCTGTTGCTGTGAAATACTGTGGCAAAGCAACTTAAGGGAGAAAGGACTTATTCTGGGTCACAGTTTAAGGGTGCAGTCCACCATGGTAGGGAAGTCGAGACAGCAGGAATCTGAAACAGGAGGTCTCATCCCATCCACAACTGAGAAACAGAGTGATGGATTTGTGCTGCTGCTCAGCTCCTTTCTCCCCTTATACCGTACAGAACCCCAACCAGGAAATGGTGCCACCCACAATGGGCAGGTCTTCCCACCTCAGTGATCATAATCAAGATAATCCCCCACAGACATGCCCAGAGGCCAGTCTCCCAGGTGATTCTAGACTCTGTCACGTTAGCAATTAACATTGACCGCCACAAGGATCCAGGTGTGATTCATTCTTCCACTTCTTGTAATACCTGGAATTGTAAGCACTCAACCTGTGACCTCTGTCCAGCAGTGAGGACTAGCAAGAGCCATCGGGCAGTGTGCATTTCTACATGAAGCTGTCAAAATGGTATATTAAACTAGTATATCCTTTCTAATCCAGTGTGTGGACAACGGAATGGAAGAAAGAAGACACTGAAGAAGGGAATAGGACATGCCTGCAGCTGGAAATGAAGGTCCCGGTTGGAGGGGCAGATCGGCCCTCCCACCTCCAGACACCCTGAGGGCAACAGAAAAGGCAAGGATGTAGGTCATGTTCTCGGGAACCACGTGAGGCAGAGACTCTTAAAACCATACATATCAGAGACTTTGAACCTCACACTCTGGGTCAGTTGAGCGTCTTCAGCTGAGAAATGAGCCACATCTTTGAGCCAGAGCTCAATGCCTTGACAGAGGCCTGGCAGAAACCCAGATCACCTAACTTCTTTTTATGTTTTGGGTTTAGGAGTGTTTCGTACATCCTGGAAAATGATCTAGGATAGTCATATTTTTGGGTTTGAATGAGTGAGCTTATTAAGTATATAGCAAGCCAATGTAAAAAAATAAATAATAGTAGATAGTTGGTAGATAGATGATAGATTGAGAGGTAGATAGATGGTAGGTGGATAGATAGGTAGGTAGACAAATAGATAGCAAAACCTCAATCAAACCGGTACTTAAACATCCAGCAAAAATAGACTGGGAAGCCCTATTGAGGCCACCAGCTGGAGTTCTGAGCAGAGAAATCCTGGGCAGAGCAGAGGGTCCCCTCAGGTGAGGTTTCCAAGTAAGAGAACAAATAACAGCAGACAGAGAAAACATCATCTAACCAGGTGCTCACAACATCCAGGAGAAACCGACTACAGAGGTTGAGACATCAGCTGGAGCCCCTACTGAGCCTTCTCTCCACCGCTGAGCGGCTGAGCTGCTAAGCTTCCCCAGGCTGAACTTCCAGGTTCTCATTGCCACTGCAGACACTTGTGTGTCGTGGGATAAACAGTAGTAACCTCTGTTGGGAATGCTTTACCTTCCCGTTGTTCTCAAGGGCACAATGATTTTACTCTTGCGATGTTTGGCTGTTCTCTTCCCTCCCTGTCACAGCTTATCCTCAGACAAGGGGCTTAGGGGGACACTTAGGGATCCACAGCAATGGGGATGTGAATCAGCTGGCAGAGTGCCTAGCATACACAAAGCCCTAGGTTCAGTCCCCATCACCACACAGTCAGGACACAGTGGTGCACACTTGTAATCTCAGCACTTGGGAAGCGGGTAAAGGCAGCAGGATCAGTTCGTCTTCACCTACACAGAAACACACACGCAGGGTCACTAGTAGTAAATGTCTACATTTCCTTTGGAAGGCCAGAAGAGGTTCGTTCTAATTTTCCCATAAGTGGATCTGGGATACAGAAAGAGACCACCACTGTGATCAGCAGAGGCAGTGCCTGGCAGCGCTTGATGTCCACACACATTCTGTGCCTAGGTGCCATGCAGGCCCCGACTACAGAGCATGGTACTCTTTGGGAGATACACAGAGACAGGTAAAAAGTGATTGTAAAGTTCAGAAGTGGCAAAAATAAAACACAAAACACCACAGTACACTTGAATTGCACAGAAAACTTTCCAGAGAAGGAAAGAAAGAGATGAATTCGGAATGACATAGTTCACGCACTGAAACATGAATGAAGAACACCTGGAATGTTTAGACTTGCAGAAGTCCTGGAAAATAAATTTTAATTCACGTTTATCTTCTATGTTACTTAAGGTTAACTTTTTAAAAATCACTAAATGTTTTCTTAAACTTCTCACATTTATATTTAATAGCCCTTTACCATAATTATAAAACTTAAGCCCCTTCAAAACTTTCCTGTTTGTATTTGAGGGGATTTTTGTTGTTTGTTTTGAGTAATATCACTCTTTTAGCCCAGGCTAGCCTGGAACTCATGGAACCCAAAGTGGTCTTGAACTCCCAGCAATTCCCCACCTCAGACTCTCAAGTGCTGGGATTTATGAGCCACCAGGTCCCTATTTATACTTCTCTTTTCTTTTCTCAATGTAGTGCTGGGGATCAAACATGGATCCCACACATTCTAGTCAAGTGCATATATATGTACACACATTTATATGTGTTTAATGTTTCTTTATTTGTGGGGAAGTGTGTGCATGCCACATGCATCCTGGGATCAGAGGGCAGCTTGCTGGGGCTCAGCCTAGGTTTTCAGTCTTGGTGACAGATGATGACTTTACGCCCTGAGCCATTTCTCCAGCCCCTTATATTTTTATGACTTTTTAAATTTAAAAACTTAATATACATATAATAGCATAGACATAACAATAAAAATACAAGTAGTATTTTTTAATGTTCAAATGGGGCAGAAGAGAACAGACTAAAAGTTAAAGGGCTACCCTAAGAGTTCCAAGTCAGCCTAGGCCAATAGGATGAGCCACTGCTCAAAAAAAAAAAAAACCAAAACGAATCCTCAAAATCTCTTGCAATGACCACTTCCCTGTGGTAGCATGCTGTGTTTTTCTCAATATTTTTAAAGGAAACATGAATTAACAGATACAAATAAATGTTTTGCATATAGTCAAATACTTTTTAAAGAAAAAGAGGGGAAAGTCTCAGAAGCAACCACCAGGAGGCAGATGTTCACTGGAAATCCTGTGTCAGGCAGAGTAACTCCTTTTCTTCAGCCAGAATTGCTGGGAGAAAGAGCGCTTTTCCTGGATTCTCTGCACTGTGCCCAGCACCCGGCCTCCAGTCCTTTGTGTGCACTGCCTAGGGCCCTGCAGACAATGCACGATGGAACCACAGCATCAACCTCTCACTTTCCTGGAGAGCAAGATGGAGTGTGA
This sequence comes from Eospalax fontanierii, assembly GCA_035773235.1. Lineage (NCBI taxonomy): Eukaryota > Metazoa > Chordata > Mammalia > Rodentia > Spalacidae > Eospalax > Eospalax fontanierii. Next base: position 2,032,640 of record CM069524.1, on the reverse strand, counting down.
AGGTAAGAAGTCTGCAATCGAGGGACACAAGGCAGAGTGGTTTCAGACACTGTCACCAGTGCCACATGGACAGGGAACCCTAGCTCTTCCTCCAGAGCAGAGGGATGCAGGTCCACCTCTAGCCCAGGAGAATGGAACCAGCTGGTTTCTGCAGAGGTGGTTAGAGCGAGTCAGTCCATCCGTTCATACTCTTAGAACCTCTTCTGCACATTGGTCTATGTCACAGCACACAGTCGATGCTGAGCAAAGACGAAAGCCGAACATTCCCAGAGCTGGGAGGAAAGAACTTCCCATTCTTTAGATGTTCCCCGAGCTGGCACAGTGCCTGAGCAGCCATGGGAACCACCTCAAAGATAAGGAAATCAATCAGGCATGGTGTCATACATACATCTGTGATCCCAGCATTCAGGAGGCAAAGGAAGGAAGATCCTGAGTTCAAGGCCAGCCTGGGCTCCACAGGCAGACACTGTCTCAGAAAGCAAAAGGTAAATAAGAACATGCTGCACTTCCCGCTATGACCATGGTGTTTTATGAATAGAAACATGTAGAACAAAAACAAACAAGTAAGAGGAGAAAATGTTTAAACAAGAAAAACAAATATCAGCATCCCCTTAACAGAAGAAATTTCTTCCTAGACATTTACCCTAGGAACATCTGTGTGTGTGTGTGTGTGTGTGTGTGTGCGTGTGCGCACAAAGTCCAGATGTCAATAATGAATTTCTTCTGCATTGTTTCTGACCATATTTTTTGAGACACTCTCACTGAACTGGAGCTCACCGATTGAGTTACACTGACTGGCCAGCGAGCTCCTGGGATGGTCCTACCTCCACATTCCCAGCACAGGGTTATAGACATGTACGGCCACAACCAGCTTTTATGTCGGGTCCTCATGCTTGTGCAGCATGCATTTTACCAACTAAGACTCCTGAGAAAATATTTTAATATTTCTTCTCAGCTCCCTAATAATACAGATCCAAAACCCTACAAAAGTAGAAATGTAACCCTAAACACCTGGCTAAGTAATAATTATAATATGCTAATTTAAAGATCAGATCACTGTCCATTCTGAAGAAAAGCATTTTGAAGACTGAAAAAATTAGAAAGTCTGGGGCGGAGAGAAGGCTCAGTGGTTACGAGCCCTTACTGCTCTTGCAGAGGACCCGAGTTCAGGTCCTCATACGCATATCTGGTGGTTCACAACTGCCTTTATCTCCAAGTCCAGGATATCTGGCACCATCTTCTAGCCTCCCTGGGCACTGCACTCAGACACACACATACACACACACACACACACACACACACACACACACACACATCATTTTTTATTTAAGGAAGCCATGCATAGTATATATCTGGCTTTTTAGACACAAATATCATCGGGCTTACTCTAAGCAACTGACCAAGCAGAATAATGCTCTGTGTCACTGAGAGCCAGTAGAGTGAGGTCCAGACACCGGACACAAGATGTTTTCATGGCTTTTACCAAGTATTCAATTCTTAACTAATATGTCAGCTACAGAGGAGACCCAGAACCCCTTGTGAGACTCTTTTACTACAATCTCTGGGTCTTGGGCCAGGCATGATGATGTATACCTTTAATCCCAGTACTTGGGAGGCAGAGGCAAGTGGATCTCTGTGAGTTCAAGATCAGCCTGGTCTACACAGAGGGTCCCAGACCATCCAAAGATAGTGAGGTCCTATCTTAAAAAAGGCAAATTTATCTCTGCTTCCTACAGCTACCACAGCAGCAAAATTTATTTCCAAGTGAATTATTATAAATTTCATAGCTAATTAAAGATTATATTATCAGGATGTGGTGACTCACACCTATCATTCCCATACTCGTAAGACTGAGGCAGGAGAATGCTGTGAGTTGAAGCCAGTCTGAGTTTCAGAGTGAGTCCTTGTTGCAAAACAAAAAAGATTATGTGTTTTGAAACAAAAGGCACAATGTTTACATTTTGCTTAGAGTTTAAGTCTATAATAAAATACCCATGAACACCTCGTGTTCTTGAGGGAGACCGGAGGCTGTTTCCATGGAAGGCCTGAGTCTCCTGAGTCACAGAGAATGCCACACTTCCCAAAACATAAAATAAACCCTACCAGTATCGTCAATAGAATGAGTGACATTCAAATTCACACTTTCAAAAAAGGAGTGTCCTCTGCCGGCTGTTGTCCACATGGATTTTGGCAAGGAAACAGCTTCCTTGGGAATCATCCAGAATCTTTAAGCTCAGGACCTCAGCAAAGACCAGGGGCAACAGAGGTTCATGAAGCCAGCTGAGAGATGACTTCCTGTAGCTTGGTGCACATGGCCTCAAGTTCCCCACTCCAACAGAGCTTAGAGGGTGGGTGGCAAGCTCCAGAAACAGTTTGTGGCCAGAAGAGTGCCCAGCAATCTTCCAACAGGGAGGCTGATGTGGAAGGCCATTAGAATAGAAGTTGTGTAGACTCTGAGGTCCCAAATCCTTTACTGAAGACTCTTCATCTCTTCCCAAAGCCCTTACCTCTTAAAGGTATAATAAGCCAGGTATGGTGGCTCACATCTGTCATCCCAGCACTTGGGAGGTTGAAGCAGGAGGGTTTCAATGAGTTTGAGGCTAAATAGAAAACAGCAGGCCAGTCAGGGCTGCAGAGCAAGATCCTGTCTCAAAAAAAAAGGAGGGCAGAATGTCAAGTCCATGTCCCACAGGTCCCTTGCACCTGCTCCTCCACTGGTCCACACCTGCCACCCAGTTATCCAGGACTGACTGCTGCGATTGTTGTAGACAACAGCATATGCAAAGCAGGCTTCACAGGCAACTCAGTGATGCTCTCCGCGGTCTTCCCCTCCATCCTGGGCCGCCTTCGGGCACCAGGTAGGTGACCAGCCGCAGGGACCTTCCCGACCTTTGCAGGTGGAGCCCTGGGGGCTTTCCTGAGGGATAGCGATGCGGATGCTGAAATCACTGTTTCCATCCTGCAGGGCGTGATGGTGGGCTTGGGCCAGAAGGACTCCTACGTTGGCGATGAGGCCCAGAGCAAGAGAGGCATCCTGACCCTGAAGTACCCCACTGAGCACGGCATCGTCACCAACTGGGAAGACACGGAAAAGATCTGGCATCACACCTTCTACAACGAGCTGCGTGTGGCCCCCGAGGAGCACCCCGTGCTGCTCACTGAGGCCCCTCTGAACCCCAAGGCCAACCGTGAAAAGATGACCCAGGTCAGCAGCCGCAGTGGCCCGTGCCATCTTTTCTCCCCTTCCTCTCTCCCCGCCCTTGTCTCACTTGTCTTTCTTCTGCCATTCTCCCAGAGGACTCTCTTCTCTGAGCTGTCTCCTTTGGAGCTTTGCAGTTTCTACTTTTTCCCAGATGAGTTCTTTTTTTTTCCCTGCTTTTCTGACTAGGTGCTTGAAAGCATACAGCGCTGTGGGCGTAGGTACTAATACAGGCTGTGACAAAGCTAACCAGGCTGTTGATAAGTGGCCTTGGAGTGTGTAGTTAGTAGGCACACAGTAAGTCTAAACAGAATCCCTGTTCTAAGACTCAGCACAGTTTGAATTTAGTTGTGTTCTTGCACACTTGTTTTTTAATGTGTATGAGTGTATTGCCTGCATGTGTTTAAGTGCACCTTTGTGATGCAGTGCCTGTAGAGATCAGAAGAGGGAGTCAAATTCCTCTGGAACTGGAGCTACAAGAAGTTGTTAGCCACCATGTGGGTGCTGGGAATTGAACCCAGGTCCTCGAAAGAATCAGAACCAATTCTTGAAAGTTGTCCTCTGACCTCTGCACAAGGACACATACACACACAACGCACATAAACACACACTCTCTCATACTAAATTAATAAATATGTTTTAAATGAAAAGTTTTTTAAAGGAAAAATAAAAATAAATTTAAAACTTTCAAGTAAGGTACACCATGTGTGTGGCTCAGTGGGTTTCTCCATATATAAACTATACATATGTGGCATATATTTCAGATATCTTATTTATGCACGCATACATTATATGTATATATATATATATATATGTGACATTTTTCTGTATATATTTATATAAATGCTATCTGACTACTTTTCAAAAATGAGATTGTGAATCTCGAGAGATGGCTCAGTCACTGGTTAAGAGCACTAGCTGCTATTCCAGAGATGTCTGGACTCAGTTTCCAGAGCCGGCATAGGAGCTAACAACTGAACATAACTACAATTGCAGGTGCACTTACACACATGCAGGCAAAACACTCATACACATAAAATAAAGATAAATAAAACAAAAATAAAATTGTTCACTGGAAACTTTGCAACTATTATAGAATGAGGTAGAACTAACTCAAATGTGCATGTGTGTGTGTATGTGTGTTCCTCCTTATGTATACATGTATACACGTGTGCGTGTGAGTACCTATGTATGCAGAGGTCAGAGGTTGACTTCTGGTGTCTTCCCCTATTGCCCCTCACCTGGCAGGGTCTCTCACTGCCAGCACTCACTAACTGGCCAAACTGGAGCTCTAGGGACCCGCCTATCACTGCCCTACTCAGAGCTAAAGTACAGATACCCGGCTTTTTACTTGGTGCTGAGGATCTGACCTCAGCTCCTCATGCTTATGTGGCAGGCACTTTACTAACCAAACCATTTTCTTAGGCCTGAATCAAATTTATCTTCCAAGAAAAATGGATGGGTGATTACCAATAAAACAATAGTCTTAAATTGATATAATTCCCACCTGTAGCAAATTAACATTCTCCCGTCCCTCTTCTCGAGTCTTGAATGAGGCCTAGGCTAGCCTTCAATGAACAATCCTCCTGCCTCAGCCTCTTGGGCACTGGGATTATAGACATAAACCATTATGCCTGAATTAATGCATTCTAAATGCAATGAAAATGACAGGTGCACAGAACAGTGTGTATGTGTGTTCATCCATGAGAACTGGGCAGCAAATTAGAGCTTCTGGAGATGTATTAATGTGGAGGAAACCGTGATATGTACAATCATCATGACACATTTCCTTCTGAAGCCTAGAAACCAATAACCAGCATCATAAAGGGGCATCTGTGTGTGACATACTGATGGAGCCATCCAGGGAGGTATTCTGCAGCTTATCTGAGAGGGTGAAGCTCTGGGAATACGAAGGAGAAAGAAGCCAGGTGCCCATTCCAGGAAACAGAGCTGTGTATTGAAAAACACAAAGGACCTGTGTGCAAAGAAGTAATCACCCAAACTATAGGGAGAGGCCAGTGACGAGCGCTGGCAACTGGAACAAAGAAAAATTTGTCATCAAAATTCTTGGGCCTTCTTTCCTAAAGTAAATTTGGAGCTAATTAGCTTTCAAGACTTTTCCGGGTTTTTTTTTTTTCCACCGTGACAAGACAAAGAAACATACTTAAGATAAAAACCAGATGTGGAAGTTTGCTGGCCACTTGTCCACGTGCTTCGTAGTTATAGCTGTGATTTGGCAGCCACAGGGTGGGGGCGCAGCGGCATGCTCACCTAGGCCTCCCTAGATGGACAGTCAGTGTATGAGGGTCAAACAGAAGCACAGCCAGATCCTTCCTGCGGCAAATGCACCTCACCACAGTGCTGAGTACTTCTTACTTGTGGCTACTTTGGGATGTTCTTACATGTTAGAAAATAATTTTGTAAAGATTTCCAAAAACCATGGGGCCATAAAAATTCCATAGCGCCTTTTCCACTAGCACTGGGCACCCCACGTGGGTCCCAGCACCACTTTCCTGCCAGGCCTGTTGCCCGGTACTTGGTTTGGGGAACCCAAGAGGCAAACGCAATCGTATGTTCCCTGATAACATCAGGGCGAAAAAGAGGAGGGAGGAATGCAAGATGATCAGGGCACATCACGGCTCCTCAAGACCTCTAATTGCTTGATCGTGAATTTGCGTTTTCATTGTTAATAACTAAAAATGCAGACAGGAAAGAGTCTCCTAAAGCCCTTGTCAGAGACTGATTCCAGACCCCCACACAAGCTGAGGTCCATGTGGAGGTGAAACTGAAAGGCAGAGGTAGCAATTCCCTTATATTTGGCTGAACATATTCATTACCTGTTCAGGCACTTTGAGTACTTAAAATTGTAACCAAGGTGATTAAAGACGCTATCAGACAACTCTCTGTCTAAACCATTTGCTTGTTTTTGGAGACAGGTCTACACTGTGTAGCCCTGGCCGGTCTGGAACACACCGTGCGGCCCTGGCTGGTCTGGAACACGTCGTGTGGCCCTGGCTGGTCTGGAACACACCGTGCAGACCACACAGGCCTCAAACCCACAAACCCTGTCTCTGCTCCCCAGGTGCTGAGATTAACGGCTTCGCCATCACACCTGGCTACTTCCAGGTTGGTTTGTTTTTGTTTTTGAATGTTTGTTTGCTTGCTTATTTCGGTTTTATTTTGGTTTGGTCTTGTTTTGGGGGGTGTTTGAGGCAGGGTCTCTCTGTAGCCTCAGCTGGCATGGGATTTGCTATGTAGTTCAGGCTAGCTCAATCTCACAGAGATCTGCCTGCCTCTGCCTCCCATCATGCCTGGCCCACCTCTAGGTTTTTATACAACTCTTCCCTTTAAAACCTGGCCAGGAGGGGCTGGAGAGATGGTTTGATTGGTAAAGTGCTTGTTGTACAAGCATGAGAACCTGAGTTCAATCCCCAGTACAACATTTTTTTAAATAAAAAAAAACAAAAAAAACAAAACAAAACAAAACAAAACCCTGGGTCAGGAGAGATGACCCAGTGGGTTAAGAACACTTCTCTTGCAGAAGACCTGGGTTTGAATCCCAGCATCCACATGGCAACTAACAACCATCTGTAACTCCAGTTCCAGGGGATCCAATGCCCTCTTCGATCTTCCATGGCACTGCACGACATGAGTGCACTCACATACATGCAGGCAATACACACATACACATAAAATAAAAACAATACATTAAAAAAAACTGATTGTGGCAGCAGGTGCTTGTAATCCCAGCCCTAGGGAGGAAGAGACAGATGGATCCCTGGGTCAACCAGCTAGCCCCAGGCCAGTGAGAGACCATGACTCATAAAACAAGTAGACATGCCTGAGGAACAATCCTGAAGTTGACCTCCAGCAGACAGGTGTATGCACACACACAGAGCAAGCTGGCCAGACCTCTGGGTATTCGTTGAGGCAAAACATGGTACATACAGCACTAAGCTTCACTGTCTCTTCAGAATTCTCTCTAGAATTAGAGATTTGCCAAGCCTGCAAAAGTCAAATTTTTAATTTTTTTAATTATGTGCATGTGTGGTGGGCGTGGGGTGTACACAAGAGTGCAGGTGCCCTTGAGATGCCCAGAGATGTCAGACCTCCATGAAGCAGAGTTACAGGTGACTGGAGGCACATGTCATGGGTGCCAGGAACTGAACTCAGGTTCTCTAGGACAGCAGTACATGCCCTTAAGTACTGAGTCAATGAGCCTTCTCTCTAGTCCCAAAAGTTAAATTTGGTTTGTTAACTAGGATCCATTTTTCCTAATCATCTCTGGAGGCAAAAGTTCTACAATTTACTTCAGCAGCCTTCTTAAATATTATGGAGCACCTATCTATAAGGCTATAATTCCCCCACAATAGCTCTCCAGCTCATCTTCTGAAGCAAGGAGAGAACATGCAATATCTTCCATTTGGACTTTTTCCCGTTATTAAAGTTTATTCCCAAATGGCGCATTCAGGGGCTGCTTGGTTTGGGCAAGACAAGCGTTCTTATCACCACAGCCTCATCTCCACACCACAGACATTGCACAGGATCCCAGCCCCTGAGGTCTGTCCCCACCTACCCTGAGCTATGCCTCTCCCTCAGCAGCCCTGTCTGCAGGAGACCTGCCCACTCCCCACTCTTGCTGTGGGAACACGAGGCCGCACGACAGCTGGAGTGAGCTAGAATTCCAGAGAAGGATGAAGCCTCCAGCAGGGTTCCAGAAGCCCCAGTTCCCCGGACAGCAGCACAGCTGTCCTTCCCCTGCAGCTTCCAGACTCTCACATTTTTGTGTGACAAGGTCTCCCTGTAGCCCCAGCTGGCCTCACCTCCAGGCTGGCCACAATCTCACAGAGATCCACCTGCCTCTGCCTCCTGAGTGCTGGGATTAAAGGTGTGTATCACCACCTCCAGTGACCCTCACTTTTTGATTAAAATAAATCCAAATGGCTTTAACCAGGAAAGACCTAGTGCCACACCCTGGGTGGCTCATTTTGTTGGGATTATTCATAAATAGTGCAAATAAAGAGGTGAGAGTGCAAACTTTAACAACTCCTGGTGGCACAGGCCTTTAACTCCGGCACTCGGGAGGCAGAGGCAGGCGGATTTCTGTGAAATCCAGGCCAAACTGGTCCACATAACAAGTTTCAGACGAGCTGGGGCTGCAGGGAGACTGTCTCAAATAAATACATAAATTAATTAATATGTTTTAAAGATCAAAGAAAGAGTATGCAACTTTTTGATTACTTTTTAAGTTTTATTTACTTTGTGTGCTCATGTATGGGTGGCAGCAGGACAGTTTCCAAAGCCAGGTCTCTCCTTCCGTCATGTGGGTCCTGGGGGTCACAGAGTGTCAGGCTTGACCACGAGGCTTGACAACAGGTGCCTGTGACCACTGAGCCATCTCAACAGTCCAACAATTTTTTTAAAAGAGATGGTCTCATATAATCCAGACTGCCCTCAAATTTACTATGTAGCCAAGGTGACCTTGAATTGATTCTCCTGCTTCCACTTCCCAAGGGCTGGATTACAGGCATGTGAAACCACACGTGTTCTCTGCTGTTCCTGGGCTGGAAACCAGGGCCTCATGCATGATAGGCAAGCACTGAACCAACTGCACTGCAGTATCTGTATTTCACAAGCTTTAAAGGGTGAATACAGCATTTACTTCTTACACCCAAACAATCAAGTACTTCATATATCAATTTTTGTAGTTTTTTTCTGGGTTTATTTTTGTTTGTTTGTTTTGTCTTTTTGAGACAGGATCTCTATGTAGCCCCGGCTGGCCTATAATTCACTATGCAGACCAGGCTTGCCTTGAACTCACAGATATCTGCCTCTGCCTCCCATGTACTGATATTAAAGGTGTGAGCCACCAAGCTCACCGGGTTTATGTTTTTAAAAGATATATGTGTATTTTTAATTTTACATGTAAGAGTGTTTTGTCCGTATATATATATATGCCCATGGAATCCAGAAGAGGTTATGAGCTGTCATGTGGGTGCTGGGAACTAAACTGGGATTTTATGCAAGAACAGCAAGGGCTCTGAACCACTGAGTCATCTCTCCAGTCCTTGTTTTTGTTTTCATTTTTTGGGCACAAAGTCTCATGTAGCTCAGACTGGGCTGAAACTCACTATATAATCAAGGATGAAGAGCTCCCGATCCCCCAACCTCCACCTCCCACATGCTGGGGTCAGAGTCATGCACGTCCACGCCTGGCTCACACACAGTTCTGTACTGTGGGACTTGGCATTTCTCTTCTACCATCCCCAGCTGATGAGACAAGTGGATGCTGTCCAGCAAATGCATGTTCCTTGCAGTTAACAGTGAAGTGACAGGCAGCTAAACATCCTCAATCAGGGAGCAGGCTGAGCTATGGCATCTACAGACGGGATCCTGGACATGCTAAAAGGTGTTAGATCTTTGGATACCAGGGTGGAAACATCCCTCAGAAATACGAAGCAAAGAAAAGAGCATAGTATGAGCAACACAAATCCAAATTACAGAAATCATTAAAGATATGTACCCAGGGGCCAGAGAGATGGCTCAGAGGTTAAGAGCACTGGCTGCTTTTACACTGACTCCTATTTTGTTCCCAGCACCCACACGGCAGCTAACAACCAGCTCCAGGGTATCTGACGCCCTCTTCTGGCCTCTGTGGGCCATGCTCACGTGACCATACCCATCCACACACACCCACACATAAATAAAAGAACAAAAATAAGTCTTTTTAAAAGATAAGCATGCGTACACACATAATACATTCTTAATTTTCAGAGTTGTAACAACCACCGCTTTTGGAAAGAGCGACTTTGAAAAATGATGTCTGCTTTTCATGTGACCACACCCATGCTTCTGTACACTCTGCAAGGCTGTTAATGTTCAGAAAGGTAGAGGAGGCGGCACTATAAACCAGCTTTCCTTTCTCATTTTTCACTTGTCCACATTTAAAAACAACTTATGGGTCTGTTATTCACATGGGTTATTATTTTCTGCCTGACCTCTCTGCAGAGATGGCTGATGAAGTCAAAGAGGATTCCAGATGCAGCCAGGAGCCGGAGCAGCACGTACAGCCACGCCTGTACCGCAGCTGCTGGGCAGCTCAGGGTCACCACGTGGCCACCCAGCACTCTTTCAGTCCACCCCACCAAGTCTGCACCCTCCACTCCCCACTGCTCTGATCTCAGAGCATCTGCAGGTCCAAGTGCAAGTGAAGAGTGGGTGACATTAGAGGCACACACGGGGAGGAAGGGAGGGAAAGCTAAGTGTTCGCAGCACCCGCCTTTGGAGGATCCCCGGGGGAACAGACAGCAGCGGCTGGGCCGGTCTCCAGCAGGACCCTCTTACAAGCCTCTTTACTCTCCCCACCAATGATCTCTCTTCCTGTCCTGGAATTCCATTCCCTTGGTCCATGCTCTAGCTGGCCCTTCTTGAGAGAAGTAAGAATGTGTGTGCAGAGACACACAGGGCCATTTCACTCTGTTCCCGGTCAGAATGCATTATTTCTACCGCCACAAAACACTTTTCACTCATTCACTGGACTTGTTTTGTTTTGAGTCAGGGTCTCCCCATAGCTGGCCTGGAACTGTGGAGACAAGGCTGGCCTCAATATTTGAATGTTTGAGGGTCTGGCTCTACGCTGTAGCCCAGGTTGGCCTGAAATTTGTTTTAAAACCTAGACCAGCCTAGAACTCATGATTCCCTGCTTCAGCCTTCTGCATATAGGAATTATAAGCATGAGCCACCACGAGCAGATAAAAGGGTATTTTTAAAAAGGTAAGTCATGTCCTAAGTTTGAGGCCAGTTTGGGATACATAGTGAGACCCTGTCTCAAAAAAACACAAAACAATAAGTAAGATTTAAAATTGTTTAAAGATTAATTGTGGATACAGGGATGGCTTATATGAAGAATGCTTTCTATTGGGGTACATGGCCTATTTTATTCAGATCTGATTTGTTCCCAAAACATAGCATGCACTGGGGAGAAAGAAGCATTCAAAGAGGCACAAGAATGTGAGCGTAATAGAGTGATGATCTTCCAGTCCTCTCCACCCCGGGAAGGGCCAGGTGGAGGAGAACAAACTGGGAGGCAGTCAAGGAAGAGTCAGAGGTGGGCTCACCTCTGGGGCCGTCTAAGCCAGTCTCACAGTTTTCTTGATCCATCTTTGAAGTACTAGTCTAACAGTTGCTCTGTTTGGTTCAATCTGCTGACTTGATCACAGACAAGAAAAGGGAGAGGTGGCATTTCTCAGGCTGGTAGTAGATGGCAGCTGCTCTTGGAACATCTCTACAGCTAGCCCCCCACTTCTTAATACACTCTGGGAATGGCTGGACCCAAAAGACCTTCTACTAAGAGAAATAAAACAGACTCAGACAGACGAGCACAGCACATTCTCATACACAGGGAGAAGTCATAGGGACAGGGAGAAAATGCGGGACCCCTGGGGATAGGGAGTGGAGAAATGAGCCAGTGTAGGTGGAAGGGGTCAAAGATTCACAGCTAAGATGGGCAGCTCTGGCACCCTGATACACAGCCTGGTGAGCATAGTCAGTCAGCATGCCCCATTGTTTGAAATATGCTAAGAGGGTAGATCTGAAGAATTCTTCTTAGTTACCTTCCCTGTGGCTGTGATAAAATACCCTGACAAAAACAAATTAAGGGAGGCTTTACTTTGGCTCAGAGCTACAGGGTACAGTCCATCATGGCAGGGACAGCACAGCAGCAGAAACTTGAGGCAACTGCTCACATGACACTCATGGTCAGGAAACAGATGAATGCTGGTGCCCAGCTAGCATTCTCCTTTATTGAGTCCAGAATCTCAGCCCACATTTAGGGCAGTTCTTCCTGTTTTACTTAACCTAATCTAGACAACCCCTCACAGGTGTGCCTCCTAGGTGATTCCAGATCTTGTCAATTTGGCAATCAATGCTGACTGTACAAGTTCTCAGTATGAAAGAAAAGTGAAGGGTGTGTGTGAGGTGACAGATAAAACAATTTGATTGTCTTCATGACTGCACAGTGTATATTCCTATCAAAATACAGTCAGCCATGGTTCCCCACACCTTTAATCCCAACACTTGGGAGGCAGAGGCAGGCGGATCTCTGTGAGATAGAGGCCAGCCAGCCTGGTCGACATATTGAGTTCCAGGCCAGCTGGGGCTACAGAGAGACCCTGTTTCCAAAAAAAAAAAAAAAAAAAAAAGGCTTTCCTCAGTCCTCCTTGGCCTGTTTTTGTTTGTTTGTTTTGTTTTTGTTTTTTGTTTTTGTTTTTTCCCTTTCTTTCTTTCTTTCATCTGTCTTAGAACTCACTGGGTAGGCCAGACTGGCTGGCCAGTGAGCCTCAGGGATTCACTTGTCTCCACCTAACCCAAGCCTGCACACCTGACTATTTTTACATAGGTTCTGAGGGCTGAATTCAAGTCCTTATCTTTGTAAGGCAAGTGCTTTATTAACTGAACCATCTGCCAGATCCTTTTCAGGATGATTCTTCCTGTTTTTTGCTATGAGTCTTTGCCTTCAGTGTCCCTGGGTCTGACCGGGATAGCTGAAACATTTTGGGGATCTCTGGAGTTACAGGTATGCACTACCATGCTCAGGTTTTTATATGGATGCTTGGCTCTGAACTCAGGTTCTCACGCTTGCAAGAAGCACTTTACCCACTGAGCCATCTCCCTAGCCCTAAGGCTAGATTTTTGCTTTCAAAAAGACAAGACCATAGTTAGAATAGCTAAACAATAATTTAGAGGTATTTTAGCCAGGTGTGGTGATACACACCTGCAATTTCAGCCCTCAGGAGGCTACAGCAGGAGGATCATGAGTTTAAGACCAGTCTGGGCCTACATAGCAAGATCCTGAGTCAAAAACAAAAAAAAGGATGACACAGTAGCTCAGTTGGTAGAGTGTTTACCTGGCATGCACGAGGCCCTAAATTCAGTCTCCAGCACCACATAAACTAGATGTGATGGTGCACACCTGTGATCCCTGCATGCAGGAGATGGAGGCCCGAGGATCAGAAGTTTAAGGTCATCTTCAGCTACATAGAATTTGAGGTCAACCTAGGCTACACAAGACCCTGTCTCAAAAACACCCATAATAGGGGCTAGAGAGATAGCTCAGTGATTAAGAGGAATTGGTTCCCAGCACCCACATGGTGGCTAACAGTTGTCCATAACTCCAGTTCCAGGGAATCCAATGCCTGCTTCTGGCCTCTATAGGCACTGCACAACATCGGTGCACTTACAAACATGCAGGCAAAATATACACATAAAATTAAAATAATTTTAAAACAAAAATAAATGAAATACATTATCATTAGACAACCAGGTATGACAAGATCACACAGAAATGAGGACCACTGAGTGACAGGGTATGCAACATGGCTGAAGCCTCAGAGTCCTGTCGGTGTAGATGTGGCTGGGCTCTGGAGATGTGAGTTTCCAAGGCCAAGGTCCCATGAACTAGGCCCAATGGCTGCTGCTATGGCCCTGGTGAGAACATTTCCTTCATGCCTGGCTGTGTCTGAATGTGGGTGTCTACAAAGGGTGTGGATGAAGTAAAGTCAGTAAAGACTAACACTGGTGGACAGTTGGGAAGGTGCTCCGTGTGCTGAAGGCAGCCAAGGCAAGTCCACTCTCACAACAGGCTCAGAGCATTTCCCAGCATCAATGCTGCACAACCCTGGTGTCATCTTCCAGGAACAGAGGGGCCCTCGGCTAAAACCAGCACATCTCCCTTGATCCATGCGTTGTGTCACCTACAGAGACTGTTAGGTGAAGACTTGGACTCTGAGATTCTGCCCTTGGATAGAGGGCCAGAGCTGGCTTGGAGATTACATTTGGAGTTGGCAAAGCACTCAACTTCAGTGAACATAAGCATGCTTTAAGACTTGTGATGTCTCTCCCATGTTTAAGCACACAGATCTCCAAGAGTGTATGGAACCTGAAGTTTCCTGAATATTACTGTTCCAGGGATTCAATTTGGGAAGTGCTGGTCTGGCAGTGGTGACTCACGTGCCTGGTATTTCAGGTGAATGGCTGCCTCCCTAGGCCTTATTCCCAGTCGATGCAATGCCAACATGGTGAAAACCCAACCCAGCAGGTCATGGTCTCTTCTGACAAGGCTCTGTAGGACCTCTGTTCCCAGGCTTCCAGGCACCCTCTCCATTATCCCTAGGAGCAATGTTCTCAAAATTTCTTCTGCTAAGAATGGGTCACCTGGAGAGTTTATGAAATGTGGATGTCCTACCTGAGATCCAGAGAGGCTTTCTGTGATAGTGGCACTGCCTGTCCTAGGACTACACCACTAGAAGATTTAACAATTACAAACACCACTCCAAAAGGCCTCCCAACTACTCCAATTTGCCAACAAGGGCATTTGGATTACTGTTTACTTTTTCTCATTCATTCACTCATTCTGTTTGTTTTCTGGGGGACAAGGTCCCACTAGGTAGCCCTGGCTGGCCTGGAACTATGTAGACTAGGCTGGCCACAAACTCAGAGATCTACCTACCTCTGCCTCCTCAGTACCAAGCTACTACACTCAGCTTACTTTTTTATGTGTCTGACTGTTTTGCCTGTATGTATGTTGAGTACACCACATGAATGAAATGTCCATGGCAGCCAAAAGAGGGTGTACCAACACGTCCAGCTTTCCTTTTTTAAAATCTTTAATAAAGTAGCTCTGAAACCTCAAGATTTTGTTGTACAAATGGGCTGCTGAACACACAGGTGCCCTGGAAAACCACTGACTACAGTCTCTGCCTTTTGTGGATTAGTCTATGTGGAGGATCAAAGATGATCGGCCCTAAAGGACAGCTTCGGATCAATCCTGTGTCTGGCTCAGGACTGTCCTAAGAACAGACACCATTTTCAAATCTACCTTTAAGAAGGACTGGACTTAGGAACTGTGTTTGGGACTCCTATTCTGACACTCCTCTGAGCTAGTGGCTGGCCAGTGTCTCCCATTTTGCTGGCTCAGGCAGATTCAAGGGCTAGACAGAAACTCTCCAGCTTACTTAAGTTGCATACCGGGTAGTGTTGACACAGTCTCTTGGTACTTATTGAATCACTGTTTCCTCTGTAGACCGTATATCACAGGGCAGTAGGCTGGGGGGCGGGGGTACAAATGACAGATTAGAACAGTGGCAGGTACTTGAAAATACTGAGTAGATGTCTGCACACAGAATGTTTTTGCTGGTTATATATCCAGAGTGTTCTTTCACTGCACTTCAAAAAAAACTTTCGAGAATGTTTATCAAAAAGAGGAAAACAGCCAGGCATGGTGGCTCTCACCTTTAATCAGCCCTTGGGAGGCACAGAGGTGGATCTCTGTGAAATGGAGGCCTGGCTGATCAACAATGCTAGTTCCAGGCAGCTGGGATTACAAGGAGACTCTGTCTCAAAAAAAAAAAAAAAAAAGAATATAGTTAGTTAACCTCTTAGGACAGGGGAGATTTCTGCCTAGCTTCTCCTGCGTGTGAGGCTGCTGACCTCACCCACCCCTCAAGACCCACTTGAAAAGGTGGCAAGAGTTCCATTTCTTTGTCTCTGAAAAATACAGTGAGCTGAGCATGATGGCCCACTCTTGCAATCCCAGCCAGGACTACATGAGTGAGTTCCAGGCTACACTAGGTTTACAGTAGACTGTCTCAGAAACAAACAAGAAACAATGACAAAAATAATGTGGTAAGAATAAATGAAGTGAGACAGAAATGATTATGTTGGGAAGTAAACATGTTTCACTCAACTTTTAGATCTACAAAAAGTAAGGATTCTGTAAGTATCTAAGTAAGGTGCTACTGACTTGGCCTGTGTTAATACCCCAAGCAAAGAGATCACAGGAATTAATGACAGACTAGAAACAGGTTTAGAGCAAGAGAGATGGAAGGGGGCCACACACACATACACACAAATAGACACTCATGTAGGCACACACATGACCACACAAATACAAGCACACAGTGTATACACAACATATGCACATGTGTACATACAAACACATAAGAACACACATGCATACAACATACACACACAAACATACATTCATATGTGCGCATGCACATGCACACAAGCACACATTCATGCATATGGACACACACACTCACCAACACACATGCACACGCTCCTCTGTACTTGTGTCATTTGATGACAGCAGGAAGCTGATTCACAACAAAGCCTCAGCTAAGCATCTCCTGTCCTCTATGAGTGCTCTTAACTGCTGAGCCATCTCCCAGTTTAAAGATCTCTACTTTCAATAATACTTTTTAATTATTAAATTTTAAAATTACTATTCACAAGCTAGTGGGATGGCTCAGCAGTTAAAAGCACTTGTTGCTCTTTCAAAGGACTCTGGTTGGGTTCCTATTACCCACAGAGTAGTTTACCACTGTGTAACTCCAGTTCCACGGAATCTGACAGTGTCCTCTGGCTTCTGCAGGCATTGCACACACATTGTACACTTACATGCACTCAGGCAAAAACTTATACACATAAAAATTAAATTTAAAAATAAATAATAAAGCTAGTATACAAAGTAATGGGCTTACTAAGGACATTTTCATACATGTAACATGTCACTGTGCTTTGCTCTGATTCCTACTCCTCCATCTCTACAGACCTTACAGAAAGTTCAGGTTAGATGTTTTCTTTTTTTATTTTATGTATACAAGTGTATGCTTGCACGTAGGTAGGTGCACCCACGTCATGCAATGCTCACGGAGGTCAGAAGAGGGCACTGGATGCCCTGGAAGTGGAGTTATGGATAGCTGTTAACTACCATGTAGGTTCTGGGAATTGGATCTGGATCCTCTGCAAGAGCAGTCAGTGTTCTTAACCACTGGGCCATCTCTCCAGCCCCTAATATTGTTTTCTATAACCACAATGCCATGGTGATACCTAGCAGGATCTTGGAACTTTATTATGTCTCTTGTCAATGTTTTTAAGCAGAAATAATGGCAATATTTTTCATAATAGAGAATTCAACCAATCAAATGCTTGAACAAGAGCTGGGCCTGGTAGCAAATGTCTTTAATCCCAGCACTTAGGAGGTAGAGGCAGGCAGGTATCTGTGCAATAGAGGCTAGCCTGGTCTACAAAGCAAGTTCCAGGTCAGCTGGGGTTACAGGGAAACCCTATCAAAAAATCATAATAATGCTTTAACAACCAGATGCATTTTGCAGGCTCTGGTGCAGCTTGTAAACAGTCTAAGGAACTGCTGGGTGGACTGTTGGGAGCTGGAAAGCCAAAGGACTGTTTCCCACACTGTCAGAGCAGGCCATCAATGTCCTGTGCTTTGGCTCTAGTGGCCCCATGATGAGGCTGTCACCTGATGATGTGCTGATGAAGATTAAATAAGTCACATCTGTTCATCTCATATTCCCTGACTCAGGATGGGGCTGGGTGCTGGCAAACAGAGCTGGTAAATGAAGACACGCGCTCTTATTTTCCATGTTGGAAAGTAATCAGAGGAAGCCTTTCTCCTTTGGCGCACGTACTGCTGCTTTAGAGCACGTGGACACTCGGGAGTTCCTGTTGGTGGTGCTGTGGTTGAGTTAGGTGGGAAGGCTGTCCCAGAGCACCCGGTAGTAACCAGCTCTGGGAAGAAGCACATGTAAAAACATGTTTGTGCCATTTGGAGCTCATATACCTGGGGAACAATGGTTTAGAAAAGGGACTGTGGTTCATAAGTGCTCCAGAAGAAATCAATTCAATTTGTCAGTAAATAACAAAAACACTCATAGATCACATAGCTATTGTACTTTCAGCAACATATGTCAAGGGAAGAAACCCAGATGCAATTATAAGAACATGTGTGTCAGGGTTGTTTGTAATAACATGGGTATTTGCTTTTAGACAAGGTCTCATTCTGTAGTCCAGATTCGCCTCAAACTCACAGCAATTCTCCTGCTTCATTGTTCTGAGGGCTGAGACTAAAGGCACAAGCTACCATATTTGGCTTGCAAACTTTTTTTCTAATGTATATAAGTATTTTGCCTGCACGTACGTATTTGTACCATGTGTGTACAGTGCCTGAGGTAGCCAGAAGAGGGCATCGGATCCCCTGGAACTGAAATTCCACCATGAAGGTGCTGGAAACCAAACCCAGGTCCTCTACAAACATAGGCAGGGCTCTTTCTCCAGCCTCCAAACTTTATTTATAGTCCTTAACTACTCTACAATAGATACAGCTCCAAGACTGGATATACATGGCCACTAGGAACTATCTGTCATGAATACACTGATTAACATGTAATGTTTTATTATCATTAGTGAAAAATCTTAAATTAGTACAAAATCCAAAGTCTTCTTTAGCAATAATTGTATTTTGGATACAACTGTGCACTGCACTACACACAAACACACACACACATACACACACACACACACCAAGGTTAGAAATAAAGTTACATAATATAAACAGTAGCTATCACTACAAACAAAATCATAAGTATTTTTGCCTGCAGATTTGCCTGTACTGTATGTATAAAACATACATAAGACTATTTTTTGTTTCAAAAAGTATGTAAGTATAGTTAAGTAAGAAAAGTATGTTTTTAATGTGTCCGGAATATGCAAATGCAGAGACAGAATGTAGAGAAAGGCAATCTAGATAAAAAACTGCAGAGAACCTAAGAGCAGACTTCTGGGGTAAAATGGTGGAGCGAAGCAGCTCAGTGACACCACAGGTGAGATGAGCCAAGGTGAGCAGGGACAGTATCTACTGTGAAGGTGAAGAGTATCGGCGTCACAGGAGAGGTGGTGAGAAAACCAGAAAGACCAGAGAAACAGAAAGGCAAGGACCAAAAAGCAGGGAGGGGCGGGAAGCCAAAGACCAATATACACGGTTTGCTTTCTCCTTTCTGAGTGGTAGTCTGAGTCTGAGCCCTTGAAAGAAGACCTAATAAAACCAGAAGAAATGACCAAACCAATCTGCGCTCAAATCACAACACAGAAACACAATAAACACGAGAAAACAAGCATGGCTTTCCCAAAAGACCATGAGTCCTCAGTAACCAAAGCCAAAGAGACTGAACTGGATGAAATGCCAAAGAATTCAAAAGTCTACTTGTAAAAATGATCCGTGGCTTCAAAGGGGGATACAAACAGATGGATGAAAGCAGGGTATCAATTAAAACCTGTACAACAAAGTCAGCACTATTCAAGAGAAATTTGGCAAGGATACTGAGATTTTGAAACACACACACATCTACATGTATGTATGCATAAATACATAAACATATGGACATATACACATACAAACACACACAGGTGATTGCATACACAGATACACCCACACACATGCATGCACACATGTATATACATGCATAGGCATGCACAGACATGTACACACACAAACAGGAATGTTGATAATGAAAGACTCAATGAATCAGAAAGCACACGGGAAAGTATCATCCACAGACTAGACAGGAGACAGAGTACCGGAAATGGAAGAAAAGATCAAGGAAATATTACATCTGGATTGCAATAAATAGAAAGCAAGCAAGCATGACTATGACTTTCAAGAACTCTGGGTCATGAATGCATGAAGTAGAAGGAGCTGAGATTTTTAAAAAGAGGCATGGGAACCCTATTCAATGAAATTATGACACAAAATTACTCAAATCTAGGGAAAGAAATGGACATTCAAACACATTTAGAATCCCAAACAGGCATGAGCAGAAAATAATCTGTCCAGATCACATTATAGTGAAAACATGAAGACTGCAGAACAAAGAAACAACAATATAAGCTACACAACACCAACTCACAAAGACAGACCCATAAGAACAGCATCAGACTTCTCGGCAGAAAACCTTAAAGTACAGGAAGCATGGAACTGTGTATTTTCAACCCTAATGTAAAAAACTGTTAACTAAGACTAGTATTTCCAGCACAGTTCTTTGAAAAGTCAAGAGAGGTATAAGACTCACCAAGACAAACACAAACTGAAGCAGTTCATGACCACCAATGCAGCACTACAGAGGACACTGACAGGAGCCTGAGCAGACGGAAAAGAGACCAGCCCGGCCGTTACAACTGCACAAGAATAAACATATGAGAGGAACCCATGAACAAATCGTGTCCCAACTCAGTAAATTATCAAACCACAAATAACAGTTAGGGAGAAGTAAAAATATAAGGCTACTCAAGCCAATTCAAAAACCTATCAACAAAATTACAGGAATCAGCAAACCCCTCTCAATGATAACTAACTTCGAGGGTGTTAACTCTCCAATTAAAAGATGCAGATAGTAGAATGGATTAAAAACAAGGTACAAGTCTCGGTTATCTTCAAGAAACACCTCTCAGCAGAGACACACAGAAACCGAAGGGATGGAAGTAACATGCTAAGCAAGAGGAAACAGGAGCAAACGGAAATTGTAACTGCATCTGACCTCTGGCCAAACTTGGATGAGATTAAGATCACAACATATTACTACAGGAGACAATTCCATCAAGAAGATAACTTCTATGAATATATATTCCCTGAATATAGTTGCACCATATTTCATAAAACCAAACACTACAGGACATAAAGGGAAAGACATGTCCAGATGTGATAACAGTAACTTCAATACCCTGCTCTCAACAACAGCTAGGTCATTCACTCCAGAAGCAAAGCCAACAAGGAAACCAGCTAGACTGCACCACAGACCAAAGTTATTTAACAAACATCTATAGAATACTACATCCAACAGCTGTAGAATTCACATTCTTCTCTGTGACCCATGGAACTTTCACTAAAATACCTTGTATTTCAGGCCATAAATTTAGCAAGTCTTAACAAATACATGAAATCATTTTTGTCTCTTAGCAGATCATAGTGGAGTAACACTAGAAACAAGAAAAACAACACAAATGCATGGAGTTTTGTTTTGTTCTGTTTTTGGACAGTCTCACTTTGTAGCTCTGGCTAGTCTGGTACTCGTTATATAGATCAGGCTGGCTTCAAACTCAGAGATCCACCTGCCTCTGCCTCCCATGTGCTGGGATTAAAGGCAAGTACTACCATGTCCAGCAAACAATACAATTCGGAATGACTAGTGAACCATGGAAAAAAATCAGTGAAGATATTTTTTAATTCCTAGAATATGATGAAAATGAAAACACAACTTACCAGAAACCTTGGGATAAAGCAAATGCAGTTCTAAGGGAAGTCTATAGCTATGAGTGCCTATATAAAAATAGGAGAAGTAACTCAGAGAAAGAATGCCTACATAGCATGTGCAAGGCCCTGGATGCAATCCCCAGTAGTGAAAAACAAAACCATGGTTTAAAATGCCATGCATGGTGCTCATGTCTATGGTCTCAGCACATGCGAGAGGGAGGCAAGAGAGTGAGACGTTCAAGGCTAGGCCCAGCTATATGATGAGTTCGAGGTCAGCCAAGGCTACATGAGAACCTGTCTCAAAAAAGAAGAAATCAGATCTCAAATAAGTAACTCAAAATACACCATAAACTCTTAGGAAAAAAATATAGTAAAAGAGCGAAAGAAATCCAAAATCAACAAATGGAAAGAAATAAACATTAGGGCAAATACAGACTAGAGAGATGGCTCAGTGGGTAAGAGCACTGGCTGCTCTTGCAGACAACCCAGGTTCAGTTCCCATCACCCACACGGTACCTAACAACCATCCATAACTCCAGTTCTAGAGATCCAATGCCCTCTTCTGGCCTCTGCTTACACTGCACACACTCTGCTTAAGTGCACAATACACATGTGGTGCACTTAACATATATGCAGGCAAAACACACATACACAAAATAAAAATAAAAGATTAGAGCAAAAATGAATTAAATGGAGAATGAAATAAAGAGTTGGTTTTTGAAAAGATAGACAAAATCAACATACTCTTAACTAAATTAACCAACACAAAGAAAAGACCCAAATTACTAAATTAAAAATGAAAAGGGGGCATTACAACAGATGCCAGTTGTGCTGGTTAGTTTCTGTCAACTTGACACAAACTAGAGACTCCTGGAAAAAGTGAACCTCAATCAAGGAATTTCCTCAGATTGATCTGTGGGTATGTGGGGGACAGGGCATTTTCTTGCTTGCTAGTTGATGTGGGAGGGTCCAGACCACTGTAGGCAATGCCATCCCTGGACAGGTGGGCCTGGGCTGTATAAGAAAGGTAGCTGAGAGGCCAGAGACGGCTCAGCAGCAAGAGCACTTGCTACTCTTGCACAGGGCTAGGGTTTGGTTTCCAGCATTTGTAACTCCAGTTCCAGGAGACAGGACACTCTCTTCTGGCCTCCATGGGCATTGCACACATAGGTGCAATTACATACATGCAAGCAAACACTTGTACACATAAGAAATAACAAAATATGTTAAAAAAAAAAAAAACCAAGAAGGAAAAAGGTAGGGGCTGTGGAGATAGTTAAGAACACTCGCTGCTCTTCAAGAGGACCAGGGTTCAATTCCCAGCACCCATATGGTGGCTAACAACTGTCTATAACTCCAGTTCCAGAGAATCTGACATCTTCTTCCAGCCTCTGTGGAGCACTACATGCATGCAGTGCACTTACATACATGTAGGAAAAACATTCATACACATAAAATAAAGATAATATTTTTTAAGGAAGACGAGCAAGCCAGCAAGCAGCATCCCTCCATGGTCTCTGCTTCAGTTCCTGCCTTGAATTCCAGCCTTGAAATTCTCTCAAGGAAGCTGAAATAAACTGTCTCTTTCCCAAGCTGGCTTTTGTCACTGCTTGATCATAGCAACAGAAACCAAATTAGAACATCTATTAAACACAGAGGAACATCAGGGAATACTTAGAAAGTATATATTCCAAAACATGGGACAATCTAGAATGGGATAAATTCCTAGGTACACATGACCTACGAAAATTAACTTTAAAGGATATATACAACTTAAATGCATGTCTAACAAGCAGTGAGATCGAAGACGTAGAAAAATGTCTCCCAATAAAGAAAATCCCAGAGCTGGATAGATCCACTGCTGGATCCTAGCAGATCTTTAAAGGTCTACCATCTATGCTACTCAAACTCTTTCATGAAAAAGAAAGGGAAAGAATACTACCAAATTTATTCTATAAAGCTAAAGCAATGTTACCATGGTATAAACACCAGACAAGGGCTCAACAAAAAGGGTTGGGAGTGGGGAAGGAAAAGGAAAGTAAAGGGAAGTAAACGTAAAGGGGAAGGGGACAGGAAGGGAAGGGAGGAGACAATCTAGGCTAGGAGTGATGACTCATGTCTATAATCCCAGCACTGGGACCACAGTGACAAAAAAAATCATAGATTCTAGATATATGTGAAATAGAGAGCTTACAATGTGAGCCAGAGAAGTCAAGGTCGATCCCTTCCCTGCCAATCAACTGGGAAGCAGGTATTGTTTGCTGAGCCAGGTGTAGAGGTAGGGCAGGCATGAGGGCAGAGGACAAGCTGATTTGTGCGTGAGGTCACCCTGACATGCAGGTGACAGCCATGTAGAATGGCCCAATCAAGAGCAGCAAATGAAAGCCCAAGCAGTCTTGGCCCATCTGATACAGGGACATGGAGTCTTGCCACCTACATTTATTTCTCTGGTTATGCCTAAGACCAGGTGTTCTAGTTTGTTTTCTGGTGCAGTGATAAAAGACTCAGACCAAAAGTGACTTGAAGAGGAAGATTTATTTCATCTAACAGATTACAACCCACCATCAAGAAAAGCCAAGGCAGGAACCTGAAGGCACAAAATGAGGTAGAGACCACAAAGGAACGCTACTTACTGGCTTGCTCAACTATCTTTTTTCAAATACTGCCCAAGAGATGGCACCACCCACAGTAGACTGGGTCCTCCAACAACAACCAACAATCAAGAAAATAGCTCACAGACATGCCTACAAGCCAGTCTGATGGAGGTATTCCACAACTGAGCCTCTTCCCTCCCAGGTAATTCTAGTTAGGTCATTTCATTTATTTCATGACTGACAACAGAAGCCTCCGCCACGTTCACTCAGGAAAACAGAAAGCACTTTAGGTAGTCCACTCAGGAAAGAACTTAACACAGGTGCTTCCAAAACACTGGAAGGGCTGGAGGAAAGCAAGGTCAGGAACTTAGCCAGCAAATGCAGGAAGTCCTGGAGCTGCAGGAATTGCAGGAAACTGTGGTCATGACCTCAGCGGCCTGCAGCCTGAGCAGGTGAGTGACAGAATACAGAGGCCCTGCAAACCCTCACGTATGCCATGCGCACACAGGCTGAGCACCAGCTCTCCAGTACTGAGGGCTAGTGGCTTGCTCCTCTGCTCCTTGCTAGAATGCAGGAAAATGGTCAGGGCAAGTGAGTCACAGAAGTAGGGTCCCAGCCTCCACAGCAGAACTGAGGGTGGTGCTAAAACCAAGTGGCCACGGCAAGGCTACATGCAGTCCAGCCCTTGGGTCATTTGCATCCACAGACAACTGGGGCAACAGTGGAGCCTCCAAACAACGGTGGTGTTACCTGTCCTTGGTGTACAGAGAAGGCAAGGGATCCCTTCCTCCTGCCCATCTCCTTGTCTGATGTCCATGCCTCCTTCCAGGCAACAGTTTGCTTTCACTACCCTACAACTCGAAACTGAAACATTTCCTATAATGACAGGCTGAAAGAGAGGAAGGGAAAACTCAACTGCTTAAGACATAATGTAAGAAAACACACGCCATTTCTAAAGCCCTTGTTTCTGGAGAAGCTCCCAAGGGGCAACTGGAACTCAGAAGAACCTCCTTGCTGTCCCTCCATGTTCCCTCTACCTGCAGCTTCAACACCGTTAGCTTGGGTGATTCAGCCCCTGGTAACCCAGATAAGGTTCTGTCCACTCAAGTCTCTGGTCCTCTGTCATCTTGCCTCCACACATGTGGAAGTACTTAAGAAGTGTCCCAAACTGTATTAGGCAAAGGGAGGCGTAGGTTTCCATTGGCACATATCCATTCCATTGGATATGTAAACGTTTTGATTCCTGTGTGTTTTTGCAATCCCCATGGTTTTGGCTTTCATTTATTTTATGATACAGGGATAACTTTGGGTCTTGCACATGGACTCTACCACTGGGCTCTATCCTCAGTACCATCATGTTTCTTTAAAGGAGCACATGTGGTATGGCAGATGCAACTGTCTGTTATTCAAAGAACACTCAAAGGATTACAGATAAGATTTTCTTCAAGAAGAAAAAGTAGAATAAGAAAAAAAAATACTTGCAACATTAATGTGAAGATGGTAGAGTTGTACATCACTTATTGACAGTCCTGTCTGTCAACAAGGTGTGTCTACAAACCAGACTAGACATCAGGTGATCTACGCTTACAGGACACCACTGTACATCAGCCCATCACTGGCCAATGAATTATGATGGCAACTCAAAGTTAACTGTGCAAAACATATTTCTCCTGAGACATAATGACTGTGAGGCACAGGAAAGAATCACAGTTGCTAATCTCAAAATTAAAAACAGTGGGTCTATGAAATGAGAATTTTAGGGACAAGGATGTTACCTACAACTGGGGAACTTGTTAAACAGGATTTTCATTTTCTTTTAAAAATCTAAGACTGGGGGCTGAAGAAATGGTTCCGGTATTAAAAGCACATACTGCTCTTACAGAGGACCCCAAGTTCCATTTCCAGCACCCACATCAGGTGGCTCACAACAGCCTTTAACTCCAGCTCTAAGGGATCCCATGCCTTCTTCTGGAACCTGTGGGCACCAGCACTCACAGACACTACATCCACCCACCCACCCACCCACCCACACTTAAAAATCTTTTACTTAAAGACTGGGCATTGTGGTTTACATGTGTGATCCAAGCACTTGGAAAGCTGAGGAGGATCATGAATTCAAAACCAGGACAATATATTTACGAGTTCCAGGCCAGCATGGGCAACTTAGCAATCTACCACATTTTTTTTCTTTGTGACTATTAGATATTTTTCATGTACTGAGCTTATCATACAGTGCTGTTCTTTGCAGCAAAAATAAACTAAGTCTATTTTATGTGATCCTGGCAGTCAATCAAGCTCCTTTAGTTTCTGTTTCCATGAAGTGTCTTTTCTATCCTTTTACTTCAATCTTTGTCTTTGAATCTAAAGTACATCTGCAGACAGTAAAGTGCTGAGATCCATTCTGACAATCTTTCATGTAAGTCTCAGTCTTCTTTGAGGACAAAAGCTCCAAGGCTCTTGCAATGCACTCAGAAAACCACTCTTTTTTAATGCACACAGAAAATCATTTAAAAAGGAACAATTCACTTTATTTCAAAGTTGTGTCAGCAACTCGCCACAGCACTTGTACTCAGTTTAACTTTTTATTACGTTTTTATTTATTTGGGAGGATGTGCAGGTCAAAGTGTCCTTATGGTCACAGGACAACCTGACAGAGTCAGCTCCCTCTTCCCACCTTGTGGGTTCTGGGGCTCAAACTCAGGTCATTTGGTTTGTTAGGAGGCATCTTTATCAGCTGAGCCATCTTCATGGCCTTAGAATCAGTTTCTTTTTGAAATAAATACAAAAATATTACAACAGCTGTCACTGCAAGGCCTTTCCCATGCTGCCAGGACCCACTGCTAAGTGCAGAACCATTGGCAGCGATGGCATGTGATGGCATTTGTCCACCTGCAGGAGGCATTGCTGACCCCACCCAAAGGCAATCTCCCTTCTCTGACAGCCTGACTTCCTAGTCTTGGCCCTTTTCCTTGTGGACAAAGCAGGTAATGTGTAAATCTAATGTTCTCTTACCTTCCAGGAACCAACTTAGGACAGAATGTCACCTGGTCTGAGTAAGTGAGCTGTGAAGGATGTTCTTCTTGGAAACTTACAAAGGCATAAGAAGTCCTCCTCAGTCTAGGTATCTTCACAGTGCCCCAGAGGGTTGAGGGAAGGGCTCTGGGTCCATCAACCATCTGGAAGCCTGCCTTTCTCAGGACTTGTTTTCAGAAAAAATAAATCTCCATATTAGCCTTGTCTATCTTAGGTTTCCTATTTTAGCCAAACATTGTACATTATTATTTCCCAATTCTATAAAAAGGATAAGCTTCCCAGACAGGTGAGATGGCTCAGTGGGTAAAGGCGCTGGCCATCAAGTCTAACAAGCTGAGTTCGATCCCCAGGACCCACATGTTGGAAGAGAATCAACTCCCTCTAAGCTGTCTTCTGACTTCCATATGCACTGTGGCACTTAAGCATATACACACAATAAACAACGTAATTTATAAAATTATAAACCAATGAGCTTCTGTATTTTACTATTTTATTCAAAGTTTGTCTTAAGCATCTGTAAAACATACTTCAATCCATTATTATTTTAACATTATAAATTTAACTTGAAGCAACTGAGGAAACAAAAACAGTATGTAATGGGGCTGACTATGACCAAGCTATGTATCTTAGTTCATGGAAACCAAATTCATCACCAGCAAGACAATCCAATCTAACCCATCAGGCATGTATGTGGTTTATCTTCCTTTAGGTAGTAAGTTTTGGAAAATTACATTTTCAAAGAATCAGTCCTTACAAACAGAGATAATCTTTCCAAAAATAAAAGCCAGTATCTAAATTCTGACAACTCACAAAACCAATTGTAAATGTGTGGTGGTCATCCAGAAGGGTCACACTAAGCCAGCTTCGCACATGAGTGCTGAGTGAGTGGGCTAACTCCAAACCTCAGGCAGCTCGTGACTACCAGCGCTCCTGTCACTGTGTTGGCAAATGTCTTATTGCTGAATTACACATAATTCATTTTCTTTGGCAACTTTATTAGTTAACATCAAGGGACAAATACAACTTCTGGACTTAGTATTTCAAATGTCATCATAGTTATTTAAATATGATTTCTAGGAGATGCTATACTAGGAAAGTCCTGACATGCCTAACACAACAACAGAGAGCCTAACTGCTCCCTATGGAAGCTTTTGGTTTATATACAATTATATAATTCAACTCAACCTCACCAATGAAAACTGTTATTTACGATATCAACTCCAATTCCCCATCACACCTGTGACAGGACAGAGAGGAAGTGGAGAAACACCATCTGGACCCATCATCTTTCCTGGAAAGGGATTTCACAGAAATTCAAAATGGCCCCAAACTGGCCAAAATTTACATGAGTTCTCACTATAATCCCACCAAAACTTGTACTTAAAAATACTCGTAGCTTACTCATTTTCAATTCTTGTTCCATGGATCAAGCCTATTTTGGAGGCTTGCCACAATATTGTCAAGAACTTAAACAGGAAGCTCAAGTTCAGAAATTCAGCAAGAAATCATTTCTCCATGTAATAAAATCACTAGTTTAAGTGGCTTCCACTAAAAATGTATCACTGAGTTCAAAGTGAATCAAAGTAGGAGTGGTAGAAAGTGCAACTGGAAGTGTGTTCACGTAACACAGACAAAAGGATAAGGCCAACCAGCAGACAACTCCAACAGGCACATATGCAAATACTATGTAAATGCTCATGAATAGAAATAGTCACTTGGATAAACTTATATACAGCTTACAAAGGACTTCAAACTAGCACAACTGGAGACATCTCTACATAAAAGCCACAATAAAATCAAATGCAACACTCAGTAAGTCTCCCACAGTCTCTCAGGCATTCCTCAGAGAACAGCTGTGATGCTGCTCTAAGAAATACCTTCTTCCTGATCAATCATCTCTGTTTTAACTGAAAACACATCTGCCAGCATGTGCTTGGGAATCTCTGAGCCCCGGACTTTGAGGGCATAGCATGCATTCTCCACTTTGGCAAGGCTCTGTTTCAAGGTATACAGCTTCTTAGAAACCTCATAGGGCCCAGTGTTGCCAATAAAGGAAAACCCATCATACACCTGGCGTAGAAACTGGCTCACTTCAAAGGGAGTGTCAATGTCCCCATTACCCACACTGTTAATACACATCCGCATCAATTCTCCAGTTAGGTCGGCCACTCCCAGCAGGTAATCAACAGGTGTTATTTTCAGTCTCCAAGTGACAAGCTGCTTATCTTTTCCGTCAGAGGAGGGCTGGTAAGAAAGAAAACAGAAAAATATACACACAAAGAAAAAACGCCGTGAAAAAGCAAATTCATCATGTACCACAATTGTTATAAAGCACAGTCAACAGCAGGTCAGGCACACAAATCTTTTCCCTCTAAGATGCTAAATCCACTCTGTTAACCACCTGGATGTAGCACTCAGAATCCACCCATTCGTTGGGTAAAGAGCTGGGTCAGATGGTTTGGATGTGTTAAAATAATCAAATGCAGCTACTGTAAAACCAACAATATCCAACTTCAATGGACAAGCAAAGTAGAAGCATTCTTTTTGTTTTGGGTTTTGAGACAGGTCTCCCTGTAACCTCAGCTAGTATGGAACTTGCTATGGAGACCAGGCTGGCCTCGATGTTACAGAGATCGGCCTGCAAGTGCTGGGATTAAAGGTATGAGCAACCATGCCCAGACAGATGTATTCTTCTGACCATCTGACAATCACTGTCAGATGGCAATCCCTGAGCCCTCCAAGAATATGATCCAGCTGTGCCTCCCTAATCTCAGCTGGGTGCTCCTTCCCTGTTCTACAATGCCCATCAGTTTGTGACTCTCAATCATGTGTATCTCCTACATGTGCTCAGCAAATCAGAATCCTCTATGCTAAAATGTTCCCATCAGCTCTTCCCTGGACATCTGAGTACCCAAGCGTTTAGAAACAGTAATCACAACTGGAGGTTGTAGAATTGGCACCACTCCAAGTTACACCAGTCCTTTTAACTATTCTTCAGTGGTTTATTCCCTGTCTTCTTCAAACACTACTCCAAGCCTCCAGCACTCTCATCTGTGTCCTACTCAATCCCAACCTAACTTTACATACTATCAGTCATCTGCCCAATAACCTGGCACAGTCTCTCAATGATTTTTATTCCTACTAAAACAACCAGAACATCCATCTTTACCTTCTGTTCTCCAGTCTCACAGTACAAGTTATCCCTCCTCTTTCAAAGGAACTTGCCTCATCCCCTCCCACCACTTTGGGACTTCATTCACAGGCTATGTGTATAGACAAGTCATTCATCTCTCTAAACCTCAAGCTCCAGCTCCATAAAATGTGATCCAGGGACTATTACCTCAGGGGTCTTATGGATTAAATGAGATAGCATTCACTAAGTTCATAGCATAATGCCAAACACAAGAAAACACTCAAGAAATGTCAGCTGCTATCATCCCCACACCACTACCATCATGTACATCTCTATCCGTGAGGTTCTTTCTAGAAATGATGACTAAACTGATATCAGTGGAGCACAGCTAGGTGAAATTGCACTCCATCAGAGGACAAGCTGGACAGTGGGAACTGAGGTGTGGAGGGGATTGTGCTGTGTATTTGAGGAACCAATGAGGTGTTCCTTCTAAGTGAAGTTTAAAGAGTAGTACAGAGATAGGCAAGCAGGATGTCATACTAAGGAACTTAACTTATAGGTCCTGGAATCTCTGAGGTCTGAGTAAGGAAACGGCAGAGTGAATATTGGTTTGGTTGCTGTGCATCCAATACACAAATCCTAACCCTGCTCAGACCTTCAGAGATGCTGTGGCCCAATGCCCCAAACACAGAGCATGAGAAATGGGGCCCACCCAAGGTACAGAGGGGCTGAGATACCTAGTCAATAACAAAAATGGGAAGAACCCAAAGGCTGCCTCGTAGTTATTCTGATGCTTTTAAAATTATATCATAAAAGTATCTGCTATGGGGAAGTGCTCCTAACTATTGTCACTTTCCCTGCAGAGGGCTCAGGTTTGGTTCCTAGAACGCACATTCGGGGGGCTCACAACTGCCTATATAACTCCAGCTCCAGGGGGGATTCAACACCCTCATCTAGTTTTGTGTCACTGGCACACATGTGTATAGACACACATGTAATTTTTAAAACAAAATAATTTAAAAGTACCCACTATGCTTTACGGGTTAAAAGCCTGGCATTTTTTTTTTAGGAAAGGGCAGATTAAAGTAGAAGCATGCGTTTCCTAAGTCATTTATAAAAATATGCTTAAGAAAATACTAATGTTACTTGTTTCTACCATGACACAGAGTCACAGTTATAAGTAAGTATACTTTAGAGAGCAGCACCTTGAAAAATTGTCAAAGAAATAAATTCTGCTTTCCAAAAACAAACAGGAAGAAAAATTTACTAAAAGTACAATTTTTCAAAATGGACACACAAGTATTTAAGGGAAACAGTATGATATCGCTAACTTACTTTAAGATGGTTTAGCCAAACTTCTTGGACAAAGCAAGTACATGAAATGGTAACCACAGGTCACTGAAGTCAAGCTACAGTGTTCTGAGCTGACTGTTTCCACTCTCTCTACTTTTCTGTATGTTTGAAATTTGTCATCATAAGTCTTTTTAACAGTTTTGGCAATAGTCTCACAAGGCAAGCTAAAACGAAAATTCTTTTCTGTATCAAATTCCCAGAATCTTCAGCACTAAGAGTCTAGCACTTAAAATTACTCATGACTACAATATTAAACTGAGCAGAATACACACATTTTAAAGTACTGAGTGCCTAAGTTCTGAAATAGTGTGCACTCTCAGTCTGCTTTGCCCGTCTTCTCCATTTGACTTAGAGAATTGAGAAGGAAAGTACATCCCTTCTTTCATGAAGCAGCAAGCCAGGCTGACTCATCTCTCACTGAAATGTCATCTTCACCAGGTGACTAAAACCTAAGAAAGATTACTCCTCAGAAGGAATGTCTTCCCTAAATAATTCATATAATCCCCAAAGTGGAGAAAACACACTGACTTTTTAGAGTAAGCTTTCTCTGTCCTACCAAATTAGGCGTATTTTTACAATTTTAACAGTTACCTTCAAGTAATCTTTAGTTCTAACAGTTTCTTTGTCTGCCTATCCTGATTCTGGGAGGTGTTTTAAAAATGAATAAAAGAAAAAAACAAAAAAAGGAAAAGTATTGTTTATCTGGATCTGTAGTAGTATCTCAGGAGATCAAAGACCCTAAATGGCCCAACTTGTTGCCTGAATGTTGTATATTCAAAGTCCAGGGGGGTGGGGATATTATCTGTTTAAAAGTCAAACGGCAAAAGTTTTTCTCTCCTGAATTCAGAAGTTACTTAAGTTGGTCTGAATGAGTGATGAATGGCTCTCACGGCAAACTACGGGCACTGAAGTGTCAAGTGTAAATCCTGACGAGTCAAACCCTTTCAGAGCCCTGAGGTCTGGGTATGCAGGGATGCCTGTGCACAGCCTGGGCTCAAACCTCAGCTCTGCCTCATTTGCTTAGTTCCTTAACCTCCACATCCTTGTTTACCTCTCTGTAAAACAGGGTGGTAAATCTAATTTCACAGGTTAATGAAAGGGTAAAATGGCATTATTAATAATACCTTTTCCACACATATGCCAAGTCACTCTTATTCTATCACTAGTTAAAACATTTAGAGACCACTTCCCTGGAGAGCCAGCAAACCATGCTACAGATTTAGACAGTAAATCTCCACCTATTTTTATGCTGTTATATAAATTACACAGTAAATGTGAACTATGATTTTAAATTCTCACAGTCTTGTTTTCTTCCCCACTGTCTTCTGTTGTAAACGTCAACTGTTTATTAATTTCTTCCATACTGATTAATGAACGTGTTTTGATGAAGTGTTGAAAAGAGACAGCCTCCACATATTCCTGCAGTCCTGAAAAACCAACAAAGACAGTTACTTGGAAGAAGCACTAAGTTTACAGGAGAGGCACCATAAAAAAACCTTAAAATGGATCATCATCTCACGTGACAGAAGTGTGGTGATGCCTACTCAGACCGTGTCAGGGGAAGCCAGGCACACAAGCTCTCCTGGACCACTGCCTAAAGGCTCAGGGGTGTTACCACGTCCTCTACATCACAGTTAAATGGTGATCCTGTTCATTAATGTGTACCTTGCATGTAACAGATACAAAATGATTAAATGAAGAACTTCTACTTAAATAAATTATACAGTAATTAAAACTTTTGGGGCTGGAGAAATGCCTCAGTGGTTAAGAGCACTGGCTGCTCTTGCAGAGGCATGGGTTTGGTTTCCAGCACATGGTAGCTAACAGCTGTCCATAACTCTAGTTCCAGGGATCCGACACCCTCTTCTGACCACCTCCGGCATTGCAGGACATGGTCACACTTACACACATGCAGGCAATACACTCATACACATAAAAAGAATAAATTAAAACATAAAACTTTGGGGGGAAAGACATTTAATAAATAGGAAAATGTTTGTGGAAAAACACAAATGACAATAGAGAGTCTCACTCTGGGAAGCTGAAACAGCCCTGGAGTGGATGCGGGTGACAGAGGCACAACACAGTAAGTAAACTTACTGTCACAGCAGTGCACACTCAGTAAGGTTAAAGCATTAAGTTTCACGCTATGTGTGCCATATCTGAGCACTTTACCTTCAAGTCCCTACTAGCACTGTGGTGAACAGCTCCTAAGTTCTGATGTGCTGTATTTTCTTTCCAAACACAATCTTTTACACAGAAGACTGCAAAAAGAAGCTTCCAGGTGGACGGGGTGAGTCATGCCTGTCATTCCAACATTCAGAAGGCTAAGGCAGGAGAACTGTCACAAGTACCAAGCCAACCTGGTTCATACAGTGAGTTCCAGGCCATCCTGAACCACAAAGTAAAACTTTGTCTCAAACAAAAAAACCTGTCACCGCTGGTGCTCACCTGTAATCTCAGCACTTGGGAGGTAGAAGTAGAAGATTAAGAGTTCAAGACCAGGCTTTACTCTCAGCACTCCGGGGTAAGGGTCAGAAGCAGGCAGATCTCTACGAGATGGAGGACAGCCTGATATACATAGTAAGTTCTAAGCCAACTGGGGTTATAGGAAGACCCTGTCTCAAAAACCAAACAAACTTAAACAAGAGCTCAAGACCAGCCTAGGCTATACTCTGAGTCTGAGGCCAGCCTAGGGTACATGAGATCCAGATTTCAAAAAAACAAAGAAAGAAATTAAGAGTTTATGCATATTACCAAGAGTTCAAGGACATCTGCCCCCCAAACACTGCAAAGCACTTTGGGTCACATGTAGGTAAAAGGATGTTTAAACAAGTTATGTTTCAACCTGATGAAAAGGACATCCGTTATTTTCAGTGTATAATCCCCAAGGTGAAAATTTTCAGCCCACTGCCATCCTCCGCCAAACAATGCCTTCCCCTGTGCTTCTGCCCTGGAGGACAGCCAAACGCAATTATTTACAGAATCTGTTTCCAGTAAGAGAGAAGTTTGCAGTTGCTTTTATGTAATCTGTTACTCTTTACCTCATTCCTCTACTGGACATATACAGGGAAACCCAATTTAAGGTTTCTGATTATTTTACTTATTCTCACAATACTCAAGCCACATACATTCAGTCCAATTCTCCACCAAACGCTGTGTGAGGGTGACCACGTGAAAGTACTCATTAGGACTCCAGTTTCACAAGGCTACACTTGACTGCAGGATCTTAATGCTTTTCTGAGAAAAGTATTTTCCCAGAGAAGCAAAAGCTATGTTCACACAATGATTTGTCAGCACATGTGAATAGTAGAAAGAAAAACTACAATGTCCATCAACTGATGAATAGATAAACAAAATGTGCACTATCCATACAACCCAACCATAAAAAGTACTGCTACATGCTACATGCAGATGCACCCTGAGAACATCATGCTAAATCAGACGTCAGACATGAAAAATCATGCAGTGTATGATCCTGTTCATACAAGATATGCAAGAGACAAACCCATAGATTAAAAAGTAAATTAGTGGTTGCTAGGGGGCTTGGGTCATAGCAAGCTGTTTATTCCATAGTTATGATAAATTAAAGCAGAATGTGAACTGGTGCAGCTACGTTCACGACCCAGCAACAGCTGCATCAGTTCAGCACTGCAAAGCCCAAAGCAAAACGGTAACTTTACAAACAGACTTCAGAAAAGCAACGGGATTGAAGAGAAATAAAAGCAGCTGGACTAAGACACCCTCACATCCTGGGACAGTCCAAGTGGTGCACACCAGACATCAGTCTAGAAAACAAGTCTATTGAAATTTGCAAACCAGAAAATGCTAAATAATGCTTACAGTGGGGGGCCACCAAAGTTTGCAGTATGGACTTCTTAAATTGTGATTAAATGTCTCCAAGTGTTTACTGGATCAACTCCATTTAAATGCAAATTTAAGTTGTATCCTTTTTACTCACATGTTTAGGCTGAATTCAAGAAGTATTAGCCCCATACTGGGTTTTATCCAATGTTAAAGTCAGAAAGTTAAACTCAATCTAGACAGGAAGAAACCAATGATACCACTTGGCAGTTCATTTCATGACCTTGGTCTCAACTTCTATAAAGCATCAATTTCCTAACTCATAAAGTGGCAAAAAAAAAAAAAAAAAAAACAGAAGAACTGAAATGTATCTCCAGCAAACCCAGCAGCATAAGATACTGGAAGCTGCAGGCAGAAGGATGGATAGCTTGAGAATAGGGGCTCAAGGCCAGACTAGGCAATATAGAGACATTATCCATTAAAAAAGCAAAAACCCACCTGACCATAAAGACTCATTTAACCCATCACTTTCACTCTTGAATACAATCATTAAAACATTATCTAAACATCTCCAAAATTTTGTATCAGTGATACAGGCTAAGGTAAAAAACAAAAAATTCTTTCCATTTAAGATGGGAAGGCATTTCTATCCACCTGTAGTTTCTCAACAAAAGGGTAGGAATAGGAAATAAGTCGAAAGAATGTTTTATGTTACTTATTTCAAGCACCTAATTAGGCATTTACTTGTTTATCATCCCTATGGGGCAGTGCACAGTGAACCGTTGAGCCCTCAGGGAAATGCTCTGCATGCTGTCAGCTCTGCTCTCAACAGGCACAGACTCCTTTAGTTCAACGCCAAGATTATTTTAACTTCAAGTTCTGGAGTAACACCAAAACAAGCACTTAACAATTACAAGCAACAAGCTATTCGTAAACATCATATTGTTAACACTACTCTAATTATAGTTTATTTCATCAAATAAAATGTAAGAAACTGTTTAAGTCCCAGATATCATTTTGACTTCTTCATCCTGAACTTAAGAATAAAAATTACTGGAGTTGAAGAGATAGCTCAGGAGTTAAAAGAACTGGATGCTCTCGCAGAAGAACCAGGTTCAGCTCCTAGCACCCACATGGTGGTTCATAACCATCTATAACTCTAGTTCTAGAGGATCCAAAGCTCACTTCTGACCTCCTCAGGCATCAAAACAATGTGATGCACTTACATACA
Source organism: Eospalax fontanierii (assembly GCA_035773235.1). Classification (NCBI taxonomy): domain Eukaryota; kingdom Metazoa; phylum Chordata; class Mammalia; order Rodentia; family Spalacidae; genus Eospalax; species Eospalax fontanierii. Next base: position 1,996,190 of record CM069524.1, on the reverse strand, counting down.
TGCAAGCATCCATGCACACAACAAATCTTTGGTAAAAACTATTTGCTAGCAAATTGTGTGACAAAGGATAATTTATCTCTAGCCCTGAATTTCCTCATCTGCAACTTATTCAAGCCTACATATTAACATAGGATTACTATGAGAAATGCAGGAGGTAGCATGCTTAAAAACTTGGCAAGAAGCTGGGTGTGGTGGTGCATGCCTTTAGTCCCAGCACTTGGGAGGCAGGTAGACCTCTGTGAGATTGAGGAGGCTAGCCTGATCTACATAGTGAGTTCCAGGCCAGCTGGGGGAAGGGAGGGAGACCCTGTCTTAAAAAAAATAAAAATTAACTTGGTAAGGTAAAAACTGAAAGAAAACAAAAAAATCATTGCTTCTGCAATTCAAAATTGACTTCATTATAAAGCTAGGAAGGTAATGAATGCCTAGAATCCCAACACAGGGGGTGGAGGTGCAGGTGGAGGCAGGAGCAGAAGTTCAAGGTCAACCTCAGCTACAGAGTGACTTTGAGGCTAGCCTAAGCTACATGAGACTCTCAAAAACTCCATTTTAAAGATTCAGTCAATAGGGAAGGGTGCCAACCACAAAGCCTGCTGACCTGAGTCAAATCCCAAAGACTCACATGGTGGAAGAACAGAACCAACTCCCACAAACTGTCCTCTGACCTCCAGACACAGGTAATGCCATGCACATGTGCATGTATGTGCATATGCATGCACACACACACACAGTAGTATTATTCTACAGGGTGTCAGTGAAAACTGATGCAATTCACATTATCATACACTTGTTTTTCTAACTTTTAGACTTACCTGTAGTGATGGCTCGATGAAATTGATGCATATCTTCTCCAGAGAGCTCTTGGGCTACCTGTAATATTTTTTGTCTGACACCATCCAGTTTAATTTCTGATTCAGCCAATATTTCTTCCATATCAGGAGCACTATATATAATCAAGACATTAGGAACCTTTAGCATCAGCCAGATACCCTAATAATGAAAAACTAAATAACATAATAAAAATTAATATAGGATAGTCATACGTATTTGAATACTTCTAACTCATATTACAATTGCATTTTACTAATAGCATATAAAAACATGACAATGTTAAATTGTACTATTAAGTAAAAAATGCACACAAAAATTCTATGTGTAATGTGATTAAAACTATCTGAAAACTTTATTCATAAAAATATGACATCTACAGACGGTTGCTTCCAGGCAGAATGGAGTAATAGACTAGACTGAGTCTTCCACCTTAAACAAGCAAGCAAACAAAAACAACAGAATATACAAAACTGCTTTCAGACACTAGACTCAGGTAGCATCGACAGTGGATAGTGACTGGAGAGGTTCACACACGACTGCTTCATCTTACTGCTTCGAAGAGCTTCAAGTGACGATGATGGATGAGAAACCTAGGTGGAGCCAAAGACTGTCCGAGGTGAAAAGGAGTTTAAGGTCAAGAGTGTTAAATTCACTCACTGGGCAGAGAAAAGAGACCAGAAAGTTGCAAAACAGGCAGTCCGCTAGAGCTCTGTACTACACAAGGGACTTCTCCGGGTCTCTGGCTGAATACTGGTCACTTACAAGAACTACCCAGGCTACAGAAGAACTGTCCAAGTGGGAGGGCAGAACAAGGCCGACAGCTCACAGCCAGCCAGCCAGCTGACTCAGCAGCAGCACAACACTACAGAAATATTAGAGGAAGTTCTTCAAGCAAAACGAAAATGATTCCAGATGAAAATTTAAATCTACATACCAAGAAATAAACACGAGAAATGATAACTACATGGATAAATCTGTTTCTTGTTTCTTAAATTACACTGTTTAGGGCCTGGAGAGATGACTCAGTGGTTCAGAGTGCTGGCTGCTCTTGCAGAGGACTGGCAGTTCCCAGCACACACATGGTGTCTACAACCATTTATAAAACTCCATTCCAGGGGATGCAATGCCCTCTGTGGGTTTGCACACATATGGTGCACTTAGATACATGCAAGCAAAGCACTTATATAGGCAAAAAATACAATAGGTCAAAAAAATTTCAATCATATTTTTTAAAATAAAAATAATGTACCAGGGATGTAACACTGAGGCAGCATGAACTATGACAGTGACATAAAAAGTTAAGGCTAGTAAGGAAAAGGAAGTATACTCTTACGCTTCTTATTCGCATGTGAGATGAGATGCAAGCAGTGCTCTTTCGAATGCACTACATTAACTGAAACCTGGCTCTTCAGCACCTGACTCTAATTTGTAAAGTTAACTGTACACAGAACCATGCAAAGCAGCTCGTTCTGATAATCTGTGAATTTCAGCAAAGTACTATCTGAATGAGAAGGTCCAGAGCATTAGGACAAACACTATGCCCCATTAAACCACCACAAAAAAAAAAAAAACAGGAAAGTACAGCTAAAATGAGAAGATTGAAATATTCAATCCAGGACCGGTAAGATGACTCAGTGGATAAAGTATATGCTGTAAAAGCCTGAAGACCTGAGCTTAGATCCCTGGAACCCACGTTAAACTGGAAGGAGAGAACCAACTCCATGTTCACACACATAGTAAGAAGTAAAATTAAATAAAAGGATATTCAATCCAGGAGCTGAGGAGATGGTTCAGCAGGGAAAGCATTTTCTATGCAAGATGAGTACCTGAGTTCAGATGCCCTGCCCTGACATAAATGCTGGGCATAGCAATGTACCTCTCTAATTCTAATGCCATGGGCAGGAGGAGACAGGCTGATACCTAGGACTCACTGGTCAGCCAGTCCTGCCAAAACAGCAAGCTCTAGGTTCAGTGAGAGACCATGGCTCAAAAAATAAACAAAGTGGAGAATAAAGGAAGATATCAGAAATCAACACTCAGCCTCCACATACAGATGAATGCATCCACACACACAAATGTACACATACATGCACCTACCCACACACATACAAACTCTACTGGGTAGCTTTAGTGTCAACTTGACACACCTGAGTTGAGGGAACCTCAACTGGAGAATTGCCTCCATTGGACTGGCTTGTGGCAATGTCTATGGGCTATTTTCTTGATTACTGAGTGATATGGAAGGGCCCAGCCCACTATGGACAGTGCCAGCCCTGAGCAGGTTGTTCTGTATTATATAAGAAAGCAGGGTGAGCATGGACCAGGGGAGCAAGTCAGTAACTGGCATTCCTCCAAGGCCTGTGCTCCAGCTTCTGCCTCCAGGTTCCTGCCCTGAGTTCTTACCATTGGCTCCCTCTTACCTTTGGCTCCCTTGAACTGTGATTTGAGAGATGTAAGCCAAATAAACCCTTTCCTCCCCAAATTGGTGTTGGTCAGGTGGTTGGTCAGGGAAGGACTAGAACGTAAGCTGGTACTAGGAATGGGGTATTGCTGTGACAAACCTGACCTGGGTGTTTTTGAGGACTGTGGAAGTGTTTAGAACTTTGGGCTAGAAGAGCCATTGAGTGCTTAAGAGTCTGTTGCTATGGAGCTTGGAACAATTATGCTGAGAGCTGTAGATGAGGCCTGGCTTGTGAAGCTTCAAAGGGAAGCAGAGACTATCAGAGCTGTTTGTGTGTGGCATTTTGAATTGACAATCTGTGAGTTCTGGTTGGCTGTGGTTAAGAAATCAGAACCTGAAATAAAACCTTTACTATAATGGGACAAATGATGCTGGTTAGCTGGGGCTGAAAAATCAGTTTTTAAGTAACAAGAGCCCAGCATTACTGTGGTGAAATCTAGGAAGTACTTCCTCAGGGTCAGCACACAAAAGCTATGCCAGGGGGCAGGGAGGAGGTTTGGAGCCTCCAACTCAAGCTAGAAGCAGGACTTGGTAATGTATAAGAGTCTCCTGAATGGTTCTAGTGTTGAAAGCATTAAAGGGTCACAAACAGCAGCTGGAGGTCAGGAAAGACCATTGGTGAAAGTGCAGCCTCAATTGCAGTGAAGACCCCAGGATTGAAGAGTTCATGGAGAGAATCTGAAGCTTTGCTTCTGAAAGGCCAGAAGAGCCCGTTGGTAAAGGTGTAGCCTCAGTTTCGGTGGAGACTTCAGTTTTTTGGAGATGCCAGGACCACGGGACAACCACCAAGGGCAACAGCAGGTGTGGAGTGTAGCTGTCCTGGGCCTACGAGCTGAGCTGTGTGTGCTCTGGAGAGCAGAGTCAGAGAAGTGGAACTGCCAAAACCCTTTGGAGCCCAGAAGATCGTGAGTGAATTACAAATGTTAAGGCTTGAATTACTCTGCTGGACTTAGGGTTTCCATAGGTGTGCCTGATTTCTTCCCTCTGAAATAAGACAATACTTGTTTTGGATTTTACAGGAGGCCAAAGTTAAAGAGACTTTTAAGAGACTGTGAAATCTAAGTGTCTGGATTTTTTAAGGACTGTGGAGCTTTTAAGGTTCTACTGTCTTACATTGTGATATTAATGTTAACATCATGTCTTGGGAACAAGAAATGGAAAGGTTATGGTTTAAGAGTGATGTCTTTCTGTGTCAAGTTGACAAGAAGTCAACTGCGCTGGATAGTTTTAGTGTCAACCTGACACACCTGAGTTGAGGGAACCTCAATTGGGGAATTTCCTTCATTGGACTAGCCTGTGGCCATGACTGTGAGGTATTTTCTTGATTACTGAATGATGTGGAAGGGCCCAGCCCACTATGGGCAGTGCCAGCCCTGGGCAGGTTGTTCTGTATTATATAAGAAAGCAGGGTGAGCATGGATCAGGGGAGCAAGTCAGTAAGTAGCGTTCCTCCATGGCCTGTGCTCCACTTCTGCCTCCAGGTTCCTGCCCTGAGTTCCTACCATGGGCTCCCTCAGTGATGAACTGTGATTTGGGAGATGTGAGCCAAATAAACCCTTTCCTCCCCAAGTTGGTATTAGTTAAGAGTGGTTTGTCACAGCAATGGAAGGCAAACTAGAACACAAACTCAATCCAAAATAAGGCAGAAGTCAGCACGGTTTAGCACTCGTTTGTAATTCTATCACAAGGGAGGCCTAGGCAAAAGAGTTCTGAGTTCAGCCTGGGCTACAGAGAGACCCTGTCTCAAAAAACCAAAAAGAAAAAAGAAGTAGGGGACAGCAGCAAAAATGAATTACAATTATGGCCTGAAGGGACAGCTTAAGTCATTAAAGGCTCCCGCTCACAATCTAAACATAAAGAATTAAAATCCAGCCACATCACACTAAATATAAATGATATAAAAATATAAATGACATCTCCACTAATTGGCATAAATTGTCAGAATGGTTTTAAAAATCCAAGAAACACAAGAAATCCAATTTAAAGGTAGACAAAAAATAGATCTCAGAAATGACACTGGGTGTGATGGAATACATCTATAATCGCAGCACTGAGGCGGTAGGAGGGACCTTGAGAACCTGTCTCAAAAAAATAAATAAATAAAGCGTACTTTTCTAGTCAGACAGGTCAGGACATGAATTACCAATATCCAGTATTGTAAATGAAAGGAGTCATCACACAGCTTCAAGCACTACATATAAACAACTTTATATCCATACATTTCAAAACTTAAGAGAAAATGGCAGATTCCTTTAAAAAGTATCATCAAAACTTACAAACAGCTATCTGTATCTACTAAAGAAATGAACTGGTAGCCAAAATATGAAATCAGTAGCAGTTATCTTTGTGCACTGTGACAAGTTGAAGTTTTACATTAAGTACATTTACTTTTCTGAAGTTTCTAAGTTTTCTTAAGTGTATCATTTTCCTAGTTTACTAATAAAGATTTAGTAATACAATATGGTCACAACTATAATAAAAACAGTACATAAGAAATGGAATTTGTGGGGCTAAAGAGATGGCTCAGAGGTTAAGAGCATTTACTGTTCTTGTGTAGGATTCCAGTTCAGTTCCCAGTACCCATAGAGCAGCTAATAACAGTCCAAAACTCCAGTTTCAAGGGATCTGATGCCCTCTTCTGACCTCCGAGGGCACTGCATGCAAATGTGGCACACTTACATATGCACGCAAAACATTCATACCTATAAAAAATATAAACTGGGTGCTGTGACACACGCCTTTAATCCTGGCACTCAGGAGGCAGAGGCAGGGGTATCTCTGTGAGTTCAAGGGCAACCCGGTCTACATAGTGAGTTCCAGGCCACCTGGGGCTACAAGGAGACCCTGTGTAAAAAAGACCAAAAATCAATCAAAATAATTTTTAAAGAAATGGAAGTTGTTACTAAAGTAGGTCCTTAGGTAAAAACTTTTTTCATTTTTATTTTATGAATATTAATTTCTAATGAGTATCCATTATTATTTCATGGAAAAATAAAAGACACAAAATGTAGCCTTTTCTAAAATATTAGGCCCTGTCACATTCCCACTGTTTTTCTTTTTTTCTCTTTTGGTTTTTTGAGACAGAATCGCACTGGAAGCCCTGGCTGGTCTGGAACTCAGAGATCCATGTGCCTCTCCCTCTCAAGTGATGGGTTTCAAGCCATGGGCCACCATGCCCGGCTTGTTTTTGTTTTTCTTTAAACTACTAAATATGATAGCAGTTGTTTTATAATTGTAACTGGCACTGGAAAAAGCACCACATTTATCAGAATATTGTTGCTTCTTTCCATAATGCAAGCTCAACTATATATAAGCCATCTTAAAATTAAGTATGCAAGCTAAAACTTGGGTAAAAGAAAAAGATTAGAAGTTCTATGTTTCAGTAAGTCCACATATGACAAATTACCTCGACTTAGTGCAATAAAAATTAGTATCAGAGAGTACTTCAGTAAGTTAAAATGAGGGGTATAACTCTGCAGTAGGGTGCTGGCCTGGCATGTGCACAGCCCTAGGTTCAAGCCCTAGAACCACCAAAAGTTTTTTAAAAATTAAAAAAAAGTTTTATGTTAGTGGAATGCTTAAATATTTTTAATAATAAAAGCTAATAAAATATATCCACTTCTCCCTAAATACTTAGTAAGGTATATAATGCAAAGGCAATCTACCCCTCTGGAGGAATCTGTAATCTGTAACTAGAATCCATCCTTGGGAGCCTGATGTGGACTCACAGCTGAAGAAGGCACCTTCTACCCCACTTGGAACAGAGAAGCAAAAGGATCAAATGAAAAAAAAAACAGAGGGCAGGAGTGAAAGATGAGGTGTTCTGCTGTACTCCTAAGGCAGTCCTGAGTCTATGCAATTGTTCCCATTTATTTTCTGATCTGCTTATGAATAATGTCACCTTGTCCCCTCTACTACAGCCCAGACAGCATAGAACCTACCTAGAAAAATAAGAGAGTAAGTCCTAAAGAAAGAAAATACAAAGGGAAAAAAAAAATCAGAGCTCAAAGAGAAACTGTCAAAGAACTAAGCAATCAGCAGTACCATGTGCTGTAAAAATACAAGATGCAGTAGACTTTACAGTAGAAAGGTAGAAAGACTTCATACTGTATGAAGCAGAGACTGCAATGAGTTGAAAAATAAGAAATTAATCAGTTTAACATTTATCCAATATTAAAATTTATCCTTACATCAACTAAATGAGACTAATGTAATGGACTCCAAATTTTATTTTTTCTCAGACAACAATTGAATGAATGACTCAAAACAGAGTATGAAATCTCTAGGTAGGCTAAAAGTACGAACTTCCCTTATCTTTTTTTAAATGTGGTTACTAGTATCCTTTGATACTAATGTTTACAAAATCACATCATGCTCTCACAACCAGTTATTGTCCGTTGTGATACAAAACAGGAAAACCATATATCACATAACAAAGTGCCATGGTATATGTGTGGAGGTCAAAGGGTAACCGAGGAGAGTCAGGTCTCTCCAGCATGTAAGTACAAGGGTCCAACTGAGATTGTCACACTTGGCAGCAAGTGCTTTTAACTCACTAGGACACCTCCCTGGCCCCTCAAATAACAGAATGTAAAGATGTTTACCCACCTTGTAATCCTATGGAGAAGGAATATCGTCCTCTTACTTTCAACAGTTATATCCCGACTTAGTCTTACAAGTCTCTCATATTTGTCGTGCCTTGCATCCAACTCCTGCTGAAACGCTAGGACACATTATTATGACTGTAAGCATGTGCATTCTTTACTCAAAGCCAATCAAACAGAAAGAATGCAGGGCACAATGTGAATGCAGACAACACAGCAGGCAGCTGTCACCAAGTAAGGTGAATACTGTGGTCATGACACTAATTTTCAAAACAAAGTAAATAAACACTGCCCTCTATCCTATGATAGAGATACTTCTAACTTCTGAATCCTTGGAAATTTTTAGAAAAACATGTAAACTATTTTAAAGTAGAACTAGTATATCAGACAAATACACAACAAAATTCCTTAATATCAGAGGAAAGAGACAACAGGGACAGCCTTCAAAATAACACCAAATCAGTGTTTAGTCTGCAGACATGACATCATAGGGCTGGTGATATAATTCAATTGGTAGGGTGCTTGTCTGCCATGCACTAAGCCTTAGAATTGAACTTCAGCAGTACATAAAACTGATCCCCAATGACGGACTGAGGGACAGATGGGGTCACTGGATCTCTGTCCCTTTCCCAATGGTCATATTGAATAAATCTCCTTTTTCTGTGTTTCACTATTAAAAAATATCCCCAACAGCTGGTAAACTGAGCATGGTGGTACAAGCCTATAATCCCAACAATCAGGGAGGTAGAGGCAGGAGGATCAAGAGCTCAGAGGCCAGCTCCGACTACATGAGACCCTGTTTCAAAAAAACTTAATAATTAGGCCTGAATTTTGTCTAATACTTTATTATCTATTGTAAGTGCTGTCAGTCTGATATTATGAAAGCAAAGTCAAATCAAACATAGTTCCTATCCTCAAAGTTAGAGATTAAAGGTATAAGTAAAATATAATAATGTTATAATAGTGTTTCAGAAGATGATGCTCATTACTCATGAATGGATGGATGGAAAATGAATGAATATGTTTATGACCAAGGAGCTACTTGAGCTGGGTCTTGAAGAAAACATGCTCTAGCAGACTGGTAATGAAGCACCAAGTTAAAGGAAACTCCAGGCTCAAAGGACTATGTGCCCAAAAGCAGGCATGGAAAGAGTAAAACACACTGGAAACAAACAACTTGTGTATCCAGGGTTTATGAACCTACACCTGAGGAATACCCCACCCATTCCAGTTTTCCACTCAGCATTCAGTCCTATCAGTATGTCCTCTGTTTAATTATATCTGTTCCTTACACTTCCAAAGATTGCTGTAGGTACTATGTTGTTTTAAAATTGCCCACAAATTAGCTTACACTCCTCTTTACAAGGAACAACCTAATTCCTCCCCCTTAAATATGAGGCAGTTAACTTGCCTTGCCTCTAACAAATATGATCTGTATTCCAAACACCTTTACTATTATGTCCTATGAAGAAAACGTTAATGGTAGTCAACAGGTAAACAGTTTCACAAAAGAAACTGTTAAATGTTAGTCAGTATGGGACATGTAACATACTTAACTGTCCTGTAACACCATATACTCACTTATCATTTATATTTAATATGCGTTGGCTTGGTTAACTAGAATTTCACAGACTGTAACTTTATTTTGATGTAGCACATAACAAAGAATGGGAACTGTCAGTAAATCCTGTACACACAAATGAAATCCCCTCTTAGTGGCTAATGAGTTGGTCAAATCGCTCCCCATCTTAGAACCTTTAGAACACAGATTTTCAGAGCAGATTTAGCACCAACACAAAACACTGAGGAAAACTGAAGTTTAAAACCTGAATGTCCTAAATTTTTTAAAATATTTTATTATTTTTATTTTATGTGTATGAGTGTACTGCCTGCATGTAGGTGGGTGTACCCACGTCGTGCAATGCCCGAGGAGGCCAGAAGAGGACGTCAGATCCCCTGGAACTGGAATTACAGGTGCTTGTTAGCTGCCATGCGGATACTGTGAACCGAACCCGGGTCCTCTGCAAGAGCAGCCAGTGTTTTCAACCACTGAACCACTTCTCCAGTCCTCTATGTCCTAAATTCTTAAGTGCTGTTTTTTGTTTGTTTGTTTTTTGGCGCACCATAAGCCAGGCGTTGTTTCAGCTCAAATCCTCTCTTCTTCCACTTCCGTTACAGAACTTACATTTGAAGGCCAACATGACAGGGGAAGACGAACTGACATCCTTCCCGTCTCTCCTTTGGTTATGTGGGAAGTTGTCATGCTTCCTCTTCCTGAACCCTCCAGGTCCTTAAGTAGAAAAGAAGAGGACAACGCCTTCCCATCACCCAGTGCGACAGCACAGGCCAGCCCCTTCGTCCAGCGCACCCGCAGGGCCTCGCCTCCCAGGCCGCCTGCACGGTGACAGGTGGGCGTCCCTGCCTGCCCGGACACCCCGGTATCTCCCAGAAGGCCATCACGTAGACAGACGCAGGACCACAAAGGGGATGAGTGCACGGCTCCGAGACTCAGGGCAAAGGGGTGCTCTGGAGGCCAGGGAGCCCCTCGGCTAGACGGGAGCACGGCGCACAGGCCCAGACCCTCCCACCAGCCCCCGCTGCGACCGCACGGCCCGGAACCGCACCTTCTTTGCCGCTCATGTCGGCGGGGCCTTCTCTCGCAAGCTCAGAGACCGCAGCCTCGGCGCCAGCGTAGCGCAAGGATCGTCACTAGCTGCGAAGGAGCTCGAAAGAAACCCGTGGGGGAGCCGCGCAAGGAGCTTGGGCCGACGTAGGCGGCCCACCGGAAGTGCAGCCGCCGGGCTGCCTTCCCAGCGCACACTTCCGGCTTGTCCTCTGCCGCTGAGGGCGCGCTCCTTCTGCTGCACACACTTCCGGCCTCCGCTGCTAGCGCGCTCCGTCAGCCTCACATACTTTTGATTTGTGTCCGCGTGTCCCCAGCCTCTCTCCAGCGCGCTCCCACAGCGAAGCATACTTCCGTCCGCGCCAGCTGTGCGTTCCTTCTGCGGTGCACATTTCCGGCTACGCCCCCCGCGTGGTCTCGGTTTGTGTGGATTGGGCGTGGGATGTTGCAGCTGGGCTGGCGGGAGGCCTCTGGCGGGCCTCTGGGCTGAAGAAGGCCCTCTGAGTTTTGCCTCCCCTTCGGGGTACACTCCTCTGCGCATGCGTGCTACATGTGGTGGGTTCCTGGCCTAGGTGAGATGTTGGCCTCCGCCTCAGTTTCCCCCTTTGTCAAATGAGAGTGAAAATTCATACTAAAGCTCGCAGAGAGGCAGCTTTGAAACCTGGCTCCATCTTGTCTCCGGAAAGAGATAGAAAAGTTCAGTCGTGACAGATGCTTGCTGCTAAACCTCAAGGCTGTCATTTAGGCACACGCCATGTCTCATAAGAGTTTGTGACCACCTGCCCCTGACACTGTTAGCACTGTGCCTGGCAACCTGGAAGCCTCCCACAGACCCTCGTGAAGAACCACACTTACGACAAGATTGGTAAATGAGATCAAGCCCAGCACCCTCTTAGGTGGGGCCACACACAGTCTTTCCTTCTTGTTGACTCAGGAACAAAACGACAGTAAATGGAATGCCGTAGTTAGAAAGGAGGGTAACTTCAAGGCTGTGACGGGACCATCACAGGAGGAGTCTGCCCTCAGTGGCTGTGTCTTCCAACTCAAGAGCAAGTCACAAGCCATCACTTCACAGTTGGACAACACTTGGATTGACTGAACAAGTTCCTTGTGGATGAAGTCGTCGCAGGGGAGCCCTGCTTGGTGGATGTTGGACATGTTATTGAGTTTCTGTGACTTCTAAGTCTGTTCCCATCTACTAGTATTCCCTTATTTTTTGATTGATGATAAGGTGTGGCTGAGGAGATAGCTCATTCGGTAAAGTGCTTGCCGTACAAGCATGAGGACCTAAGTTCTATACCCAGAACCCATGAACACAAGCATCAGGAAGGTTGAGACAGGCAATCTTTAGGGCTTGCTGGCTAGCCAGTCTTACCAACCTCTTGGTGAGTTCCAGGCTAGTGAATCAGTTTGAGATCCTGTCTCAAAAGAAAATAAAAAGGTTGATCGCATCTGATGAACAACAGCTGAGATCTGGGATTGCCCTCATACAAACACACCCAGGGATGAAGAGAGGGTTGACTGCATGAGTAAGGCACTTGCACACACCCATGTAAATGCCCGGTAAGCATGGCATCCCACCTGCAATTCCAGATCTGGAAAGGCTTAGATGAGATTCCCCAGGGCAAGCAGGCTTGCTAAACTAGACAAATAGAGGAGTTCTGGGTTGAAATGAGAGACCTTGCCTCAACATATAAGGTGGAAAAAGATCAAGGAAGTTACCCCATGATGACCTCCAACCTACACATACACACATGTGAACATACATGTATGCATACCACAAATACAGGAAAAAAAAAGATGTGACCACAGGAAAAGCATTTTAAAAGACTACTGTGGTGGCTGGAGAGATAGCCCAGTAGTTAAAAACACTGGCTGCTCTTGCAGAGGACCTGGGTTCAATTCCCAGGATCTGCGTGGTGGCTAGCAGCCATCTGTCAGTCCAGTTCCAGAGGAATCCGACACCCTCTTCTGACCTCCTTGGGCTTTGCACAACACAGGTGAATTTACATATATGCAGGCAGTACACTCATACAATAAAATAAAAATAAAATATTTTTAAAAGACTTCTCTGATATAAATGTCTTACTGTGACTTCCTCCAGGGTACAAGGAAAGCAGTAGCTGTGGTCATTCTTAGAGTAAATACTAATTTTACTATAGTCTGGGAACAGTGTATGCTTTCTAACTCCTGAAATAACTTGAAGGACTTTACTTTCCAAAACTTGAATCACTACTTACTTACTTCTCTAACTACCACTCCCTAGTTCAACTGTAGCTTTGTTGCTTGAACTTTTCAGTGCGTCCCATAAACATAATGATAAAGCACATAAATGTCATCACCTATAGTGACTTCTCAAAGGACTTAATGGAGGTGAATCCCCTGAGTACTTTCCCAGCCCTTATTTGCATATGTACTTAACTCTAGGCCTCCCCAGCGTCCCAGCTAGCTACACCTTTGTCGGGAAACATCTTTCAGCCTCTGTAATGTACAGGCAGAATCCTTCCCAGAATCCCTACCCTGTCTCTTCGTTTTATTGTTTCAGGTACAAACGTAGAATGTTGGTATGGGGCAGAACACTTGTTTGCTTTTAAAGGAAAATTACCACCCCAAGTCAAGAAGAGGAAAGCAACATTATCTTACCTCTAGAGGTGGTGTTCGTTCCTCCATCGTTGTAATTACCCCTGTTTGATTAAGGCCATAAGCCTTTTGGTTATACTTGTTATTCTATTAATCCTCACTCTGGTCCCCATTATAGGAGAAAGATCACATGTCAAATAGGTTTGGGTACTGGTGAAAACTGTGAAACAGGCACTGAAGAGATATGTCTCAGTATCTCCCTTATGAAGTTATTACATGTTTTCCAGGCAGGATTGTGCTGCACTACCAAAATCTTGAGTGACAGTTTGGAGTTTGGTTTGGTTTGGGGTCTGGGGGCTGTTTTATTGAGATGGAGAAGTCTCATACAGCTATAGCTTAGCTAGGCTGGCCTCAAACTAGCTACGTAGCTGAGGATGGCCTTGAAATCCTCCTCCTGCCTCAGTGTTGCAAGTGTTGGAATTACAAAATTGTGCCATCACACCCAGCTTGCTTTTCTGTCTGTCTGGTTCATTTGTTTGTTTTGGGGGAACGGTCTCTAGACGTAGCCCATGCTGGCCTGAAACTGGCTATGTAAGACCAGGCTGGGCTCAAACTCAAAATCTTACTCCCTCACCTCCCCTAGGGCTAGGATTATAGGTGTGTACCATTCCACCTGACTTTGTGCTTTTTGCTTAGTTGCTTAGTTATTTCTTTCAGTTCTGGAGGTTGAACCGAGAGCTTGATGCTAAAGCCACATTCTACCGTTGAGTCACATTCTTGACCTTTGAACTATAACCATAACATTCGGAAGATACCAATGGATTCCAGAGTGGTATTTCAGGCATGCACATTTCAGCTCACTGATTTATCTTTCAGGCAATGCTGGCATGTAGAAGAACACAATATTTCGCTTCTGTAATACAAGAGGGGGAAGCTGAATGAAGACTGGCCAGGGGCAAAAGTCAAAAGAGATAATCACTTCACGTCTGCTGGAATACTTGTAATCAAAAACACAGAAAACAGTTGATGGTGAGGAGATGGAGAAATTGGAATCCTCATAAAAGATTGGTAGGAATGCGAAATGGTCTGCTATAGAAGATAGTTGGGCAATTTCTCAAAAAGTTAAATGTAGAATAACCATTTGACCCATTAGTTCCCATAATAGGCATGTACTCTGTACACAGATGCTCACAAGAGCACTATTCACCATTAGCAAAGTGGAGACAAATCACCAGCAGATGAACGGATAAGAAAATGGTAAATCTGGCAGTAGTATCTGGCAGTTAAAAGGAAAGAAGAACCCATGGTGTGGCATGAAGGAGTCTTGAAAATGGGTTAAGTGGGAGAGTTCAGTCAAAGAGACCACATGGAATTCCATTTATATGAAATGTCTCAAATCAGCAAATCTATAGGGGTAGAAAGACTCGTGGTTGCTTAGGGCTGGGAGACATGAAAGAAAGGAAAATGGCAGCCAGAGGGTATGGGCTTTCTTTGAGGGTAATGAAAATGTTCTAAACTTGACTTTGTAGTCACACACATCTGTAAATATGCTAATAGTTCTTGAATCGGTCACTTTAAATGAATTATATGGCATGCAAATTGTATTGCAGTAAAGGTATTCATTTTTTTTTAAAGAATGACATGAGCATGGGGACATGCACCTGTAATTCTAGCACTTGGGAAGCAGGGGCAGGAGAATCACTGCAAGTTCAAGGCCAGCTTGGGCAACAGAGCAAGACCTTGTCTTAAAATTTTTTAGAGTGACAAAAGCATTCATTTTAAATCTTAGACATATACACAGATGTATAAATAGAGACAAGCATTACACAATGGGGCTTAAATGTCTTTCTACCTCACCATCAACTCTCAGTCTTGTAAGGTTCCTTCTTATTTCTCCAAACTCTTAACACTGAGTTGCTCCAGAAAAACCTGTTTCACCCACTCTCCTGCTGATCCCATTCTTGTGGCTTCAAATGCCATCTGTGTGCAACAATTACCCACCTCACATCTTCAGTCCAGGACACACATAGGCCAAACTACCTAATTAGTGCCATTCCTTGAATAGCCAACATCTCAAAGCTAACACGTCCAAAACTAAACTTAAGCATCCCCCAAACTACATCTCCAGCTGCAGTCCCTATTTCAATTAGCCTCTGTTCTTCCAGTTGTTGAGACTAAAAAATTGGTCTCGTCTTTGACTTCTCTTTCTTCCACATGCCTCATCTGCTCTTCACGGAATTGTGCTTCTGCCAGAGCTCATGCTGAAGCTCTAACCTCCAGTGCAAGTGGATATGGACACAGGGCTTTTGTGAGATAACATAGACTAAGTGGGATCATGAGGGTGGGTCTGAATCCAGGACTGTCGGTGGCCTGATGAAAAGGGAGAGGGAGTCAGCAAACCTGGTGACTGAGTTTGATCCCTACGACCCACATGGTGGAAAGAAAACTGACTCCTTTAAGTTCTCCTCCGATCTCCATGGGCAAATGTATGAGTGCACAGAGATACAGATGATTGATAGATAGATAGATAGATAGATAGATAGATAGATAGATAGATAGATAGATAGATAGATTAGAAAAAGACTGAGAAATCTCCATGCATGCATACCAAAGACCGGTCATGTGAAAACAGAGTAAAGAAGCTGGCCACCTACAAACCAGGAAGACAATCACCAGACCACCATCTGGCATCTCTAGAACTGTTGATAAAATAAATGGTTTTCTTTGCAAATTTCATACAATATATTTTGATCGTATTTAGTCCCCTTCCCTTATCTGCATCCCATCCTTTGGTGTGTGTCCATCCACTGCAGTCCTGTCAGCCTAGCTATCACCACACCCTCAAAGAAAACTGATTCTCCGTCTCCCAGCAGTTATCGGTTGCCAGTAGTTCCTCAGCTAAGGATGGGGTTTGTGTTTGTCTTTTTTTTTCTTTTTCTCAGGGGAGAACTTTTGGAACAGGGTCTCCCCATAGCCTCAGCTGACCTGGAATTCACTATGAGGACCACGCTGGCCTCAATCTCACAGAGATTCATCTGCCTCTACCTCAGGAGTGCTGGGATTAAAGACGTGCCCTCATGCCTGGCTTAATCAACATATTTTTAAATCATCTGTCTGTGGTGTTTTGTGTGACTACCCAAGCAGACTAAGATAGTATTCATTACTCAAGCCTGTGAGGCTGTGCCTTCAAAACATGCTCAGAATACAGTCAATCTCCCTAGATTCTACCTACTGAACCCAAGCTGCTACCATCTTTGACCTGAAACGTGTGCAGCCCTTCTAAAAATATCTAATGTTAATCATCCTATGTAAGTAGAGACTATCCCCCATCCCTTCCTGAAACTGAATTGGCCTTTTGATTTGCTTTACCACGAGAATGCAGAGAATGTGGTGCTGGACCAACTCCAGGCAGTTTCTACTATAGCTTTCTTGCAAACTTACCACTGTGTAAAAAGCCACTACCCTATTGGAGAGAGAGGCTTAACTAAGCCTACAGCCACACTCACCTGAGGCACCAGGTAACAGGGGTGAAGCCATCATAAGCATCCCAGCCCAGCACAGTGCCACCACATAATGACCCCAATAATCACCACTGGAGCAAAGGGTCCATCAGCCACGTCACAGGTGACCAAAACACGGTGTTATTTCAAAATCGCTTAGTATGGGAATAGTTTCCTACACAACTTTGAACCTTGCCTTGAGAGACACAATCCTTACAGATTTTAAGTGATGCAGTCAGATTATCTGATGTGCCTTAATGGAATCGTGCTGGCTGCCACGTGGCAAAATGATGGAAGGTTGTGCAGGGTCCTGCACAACACGGCCTGACCCCTCTTACCAGTCCTCATTGCCATTTTGTAATTGCTGTGTCCTATTTGGTCTTCTGTTCCCTAGTGGCTCAACCTGGTCTTGCCCTGGGACCCTCAAGCTGACATTCCATGTACTCTGCCCACAGATTTCTTCTTGCCTCACTGAGTCCCACTGTGTGACTCAAGTAGTGCCTCCCAGAGATGCCCACATACCAATCCCCAGAACTTGTGAATCTGCCAGTAAGTTGGCAAAATGACTGTGCAGATATGATTACAGGTCTTGGGGAGGATGTACTATCCTGTATTATCCAGGGGGCGCCTAGTGTAATCACAGAAGCCCCTAAGTGAAAGGGGAAGGCCAGAGAACCAGAGAAGTTGTAACAGTGATAAAGGTCTAAGTGATGATCTTGCTGGGGGTGCGTGAGGCATGATTCAAAGACAAAAGACTCTGTAAGCAAGAAAATATAATGTGGCATGGATTCTGCCCTAGAACATCAGGAAGGGAACTCCATCCTGCTGGTACTGGATTTTCACTCCGTCAAGTCATTTTCAGACTTCTGACTTCAGGAACTATGAGGTAATAGATTTGCATTGTGTTAAGTTATGAGCTTGTGACTGTTAGTTACAGTGGCAACAGAAAACCATTCTGCTTTCACAGCAGTCCTACCAGAAGTAGCCATCCAGGCTCTTCCTGGAAACTCCCATCTCCGGTGCCTAGAGGTCTTGTTCCTCATAACTGGAAGGTAGGGGGACAGCCAACAGCCTGTGAGTAGAGATCAAGGATGCTCAACATTTGCTGTACATAGGAAAACCCCATCACGGCTCCCCACCTCCAAGTGTCCATAGTCACTCTAAGAAACTGAGAGGCCTACACTGAATAAAGAGGTGGGGGCTGGAGGAGGTATATGCTAGTTGACTTTGACTAACAAAGGAAACAGTGATGCTTCACAAGAAATGCTAGGAGGACAGCGGTGATACAAGAAAGCCTTAGGGGTTCTGTGTGTAGAGTCCACAGTATGACCATGGACAGTGACCAAAATTATTAACAGACTACTACAACCTATCAGTTGGGATCACTGGGGATTCAGGCCCCACAGAAATAAAAGTATTGCTGGCCTATGCCAGTTAGTCTTTCTCAAGATGAACTAGAGACATCTGAGAAAAGGAACCTCAGCTGAGGAATTATCCCATCATATTGGTCTGTGGGCAGTGCCATCCCTGGGTAGGTGGCCTGGTCTGTGTAAGAAGGGTGACTGAGCAAGCCAGGGAGCAAGCCAGTAAGCAGAGTTCCTCCACAGTCTCTGCTTCAGTTTCTGCTCCAGGACCCTGCCTCAGCTTCGGTCAATGATGGACTGTAAGTTGTAAGATGAAATAAAACCTTTACTCTCTCAAGTTGCTTTTGGCCAGTGTTTTATCACAGCAAGAAGCAAACTAGGATATGACTCCAATGCAAAGTGTGATCCAAAGATAAGCAGAGCAGGGGGACGTGGTAGGGGAGCTCCAGTCTTTCCAGATGAGCTGCACAGACAACTTTAGCTCTACCTCCTCTCCATGCTTGCTATCTTAGGTAAACTGTTCTTTCCTTTACAAGGAATTCTATCAGTGGTACAATGGTTATTGTTACAGTTACTGTTGGTCTATTTTTATGGAGATGACAGTGACCTTGAACTAAGCAGATGTCAACTAAGGGAACTGATCTCAAAATTTCCAACAAACTTCTGCTTCATTTGTCTCCATGGTGAACATCTCTGCCCCGGACCTAATTTCCATAGTGCATGAGTTCAAGGTTTTTGAGTTCTCAAACTGCTCTTGAAGAAGACCTAAATGGCACTAAAATCTTACATCCTTTAACCCCTCCCACCAAAACCATTCAGCCCCTGGCACCCACTATTCTACTCTTCCCTTCCAGGCATTAAGCTTTTCTAGATTCCATGGGCAAGTGAGATCATGCCCTGTTTGTCTTTCTGTGCTTGGCTTATTTCACTCAGCACAATGCTCTCTGGGTTTATTCCTGCTTACATCTTCAGCCTTCTACCTGGGATTATATTTTCTCTACCTGAATAGCACTGTCAAATAATTCCTTTAGTGCAGGTCTGTTCGTGCCAAATTCTCTCAGTTTGGGTTTGGAAATATGTGATGTTTTGTTTGGTTTCACTCTAGATAAAGGGTATTTTTTCTGGGCGTAGAATTCTAAAGCATTATCTTCTTTCAGCTACTTCAAAGTACCCTGCCATAGCTGGCTTCCCACTAGACCCTTTTCTTGCTGCCCACGCCTGCCCCGTCCACACCCATCACGGTGATTGCTCAGCAGCTGAGGGAGGTAGCGCCTCTGGGCTACCTATAGCAAAAGCTTTAGTGAAACCCTGAGGTATGTGGGAATGGGGTCCACTACATTAAACAGGAGTGACAGTCAACCCAGGTTGTGCTGTCAGCTGTAGCAGTGGAAACCTCATGAAAGAAACCAAGGCACTTACTTGAAAACAACACGGTCCTCTGAGGGAGAAGTTTGAAGAAAATGCAGTTGATGGTGGAGAAGCTCAGACTCTGCAGCTTTACAGTATGTCAGCAGGGGATTGGGCCTGACAGGAAGGAACAGCAAGGGAACTGAATGATGGGGAATTAGTGGGGGACCCAACCGTGAGCGTCTCCTAGACTCAGATATATGGAAGGTAGAGTAAAAGTCCTTTATCCTGAGCCAGCAAGATGGGGCTTGCCAACAAGCCTGACAACCTAAATTCGATCTCTGATACTCACATGGTAGAAGAAAAGACCTGGATCCTGCAGATTGTCCCGTGACCTCTGTACATGCACCATGCATGTACATACACACTCTGAATAAATAAACAAATGTAATTTTTTAAATTCCCTGTCGCTTAGGACAGGAAAGAAGGTATGAGGATGAATATGCTCTGTTGGGTGAATAAACCATGCAATTTGATTTGAGTTTTTTAATTTGAATCTCTCTCCTCACTCTAGGCAGCTCTACCTGAGCTGCCCTCTCCCTAGCAACAACTTCTATTTTTCCATTACTGCATTCCATTGTCTGCTATAAACCACTTCATGTAAACACACTATATCAAACTGTTGGTTTAGCTAGAATCATCCCTCTAGTTAGTAAGTGGCCTCGTTAGCTTTCCGGCCCTGTGCTAAAACACTGACCAAAACCAACCTGGGGAGGAAAGGCTTTAGTTCATCTTACGGTTCCAAGTCACAGCCCATCATTGAGGGAAGTTGGGCAGGAGCTCAATGCAGGACCATGGAGGAACACTGCTTACTGACTTGCTTCCCCTCCCCACCTCCCTGCCCCTCCCCTCACTTGCTCAGTTATCATTTTTATATAGTCCAGGCCCACCTGCCCAGGAATAACACTGCCTGGGTAGGTGGCCTAGTCTGTGTAAGAAGGGTAACTGAGCAAGCCAGGGAGCAAGCCAATAAGCAGAGTTCCTCCACGGTCTCTGCTTCAGCTTCTGCTCTAGGGCCCTGCCTCAGCTTCTGTAAATGATGGACTGTAAGTTGTAAGTTGTAGAAAGGCTGGGCCTTCCTACATCAATGAACAATTGAAGGCCAGTCTGATGGAAGAAATGTCTCAGTTGAGGGTCTGCCTTCCCAGGTGACTGTAATTGGTGTCAAGTTGACAAAAACTAACCAGCACAGTAAGCAAATGTGATTATGCTTTAAAAAAAAGCCAGTCGGTTGTGTTCTGACTCCCATTGCTGTTAGTCTGTCAGTCATTCTGACTGGCTGTTTTTCATGCTTATTAACATGCGTTCTTATAGCCCATGCAACTTTGCTTCTGGTCTTTCAGAACAGAATTCAGGAAAAATAGACTAAAGGCAGGCTCAGTCTCCAGTCCTCTGGATGCCATCATTCTATGCCAATCACAGACCTTTAGGAAGGAAAGTAGGGAAAATACATTTTTCTTGCATATTTCTTAAGTCATTTTCAAGTTACATAGACTAAGTTACATAGACTAAGTTACATGCACTAAGTTACATACACTAAGTTACATACACTGAGTTGTGGTGTAAGCAGAGACATTGTTCATTTTCAAGAAAGGTAAATTCAGTTTACAAAACTTGACTTTTTTAGGTTTTTTTTATATTTTATGTGTATGAGTCTATTGTAGTATATATATGTATATATGTAAGTGTACCTGTGTCATGTAGAGGTCAGAAAATGGCATTGGATCTCCTGGAATTAGAGTTATATAGATGGTAATTAGCCACCTTGCAGATGCTAAGAGCTGAACCTGGGTCCTCGGAAAGAGCAGTCAGTGCTCTCAACCCTTGAGCCATCTCTCAAGCCCAGTTTGGTGTTTTGTTTGCTTGTTTTTGTTTTTTGAGAGAGGGTCTCCCTGTAGCCCCGGGTGGCCTGGAACTCTCTATGTAGACCAGGCTGGCCTGGATCTCACAGAACTCTGCCTACCTTTGCCACCTAAATGCTGGACTAAAGGTGAACATGCCCAGCCAGGACACTCTTAACCAGTCCCCAACCTTTACTGCCTGTTTAATGGCATCACAGTGTGGGATTGTTCTTATGGAGAGAAAACGTGTGCAGCCAAGAGCTCTGATTTTGCTGATCTCACATCCATTGGGTTACTTTCTTCAAGGCTTCTGAATATAATTTTAAGTCTAAATATCTCCTCTAAGAAATTCTTACCCTTTTAAGAAATCATGACCAAGATATGGAAATCTTTCCTAGAAAACATTTGGTTTTAAGTATATATTCAGACTGAATGCTGTGGTGTGTGCCTGTAATCCCTACCACTTTGATGTCTTGGGAGTTCAAAGTCATCCTCAGCTGCATAATGGATTTGAAGCCAGCCTGGGCTACATGAAATCTCTCTCTCTCCCTCTCCCTATCTATCTATATATAGTTATTTATAATATTTTATTTATTTTAATTTTATGGGTATGTGTATTTTATGTGTGTTTTGCTTGCATGTATGTAAATGTACCCATGTCATGTAATGCCTACAGAGGCTGGATAAGGACATCAGATTCCCTGGAACTGAAGGTAAGGATGGTTGATAGCTGCCAGGTAGATAATGAGACCAGAACCTGGGCCCTCTTTGAGAACAGGCAGTGCTCTTAACTGTTGAATGATCTCTCCAGGCCCCACAGAGTCCCACATTTAAAAAATTGTTTTCTTTCAAGTTATTTTTAACTCTTTGTAAATCATCATTTAATCAGTTAGTGTATTCTTTTCTTTATATAAGGAAAACAATCCCAGCAGAAAATAGCAAAACTCTGGGCACTTCATGGACCACAGACCCCAGCCACCATGAGCTTAAGCAGTGCCTCTTAAGTCCAAGAACATCCCACCCATGGCTAACAGACTGAAGTCCACTGGTCTTCCCTGTCAACAAGACAGTCTTCTCTGAGAGGCACTTATCTAGGCAGTGAGATTTTGGGTCCACTTCCCTGAGTGCCTGTGCAACAGGCAGGTGCTTTTGGTTCTCCAAGCCTTGGTATCCAGTGACTCCTACAGCAGTGGGTAATGGGGTACGTTCCTCCTTTGAAGAAAGTCTTAGCCCAGGAAAGAGCTGACTCTGAATCGTAACATGAGAGAGCTCAGCAGACTGAGCAAAGATATGATGAGCATCAGCTCATGGGGGAGAAGTACAGACCATGGAATCCAAGTTAAGCTGACGAGGAAGGAGGTCCCAGACCGATTCTGATCTGTCTTTCCTGCTCAGAAGTTGCAGGAGAACAATGTGAGATGGAAGGGAAGAGTGGCTATTTGCTTGGCTATACAATTCTAGGTGCAGTGTACTTCCTTAGTCCCTCAGATCCACCCAACTATCTTTCCTGGGTCCAAAGTTCTCCTGAAACACAGGTGTTAGGTTACTCTGGTTCTTTGAAGAAGACAGGTTCTTTGCATAAGCATTCTACTATTGTTTTTCTCTTGACTGCTCTTCCATTTCACATCATCTTCAGGATTATTATTATTGAGTCAAGGTCCCTAGCTCAGGCTAGCCTCCAATTCATTATGTAGGTAAGGATGGCCCTAAACTCCTAATCCTCCTGTCTCCACCACACAAGTGCTGGGATTACAAACATGCACCACCATGCTCTGTTAATGCGGTGCTGGGGATTGAACCCAGGCCTTCATGCATGCTGAGTAGGCACCGTACCAACTGAGCCCTGTGTTTTGTGATGTCTGGATTCAGGTTTATCCTTAGCTGTCCCCTATAGACTGCTCTGAGTCTTGTCAGTCTGGAAACTCTCACCTTTTGGTTTTCAGAATTCACCACTGGTAGCTTGAAGCACTTCATTCCCTCCACACACCTTCTTCTCTCAGTCATGGACCCTCACCTAGTGGCTGGCCTGTCTTTACTTCCTTCGTGTCTCTTTCTTCTCTGTATTTGACCCCGGTCTCTCATTCCTGCTTTGGCTGAAAGCAGAATACCTGTGTTTAAATCCTGGCTCGACTTTGGGCAGTTGACTTAAGCTGTGCCTCAGTTTCTGAACAATAGAAGCAGCGTCCCTATTTCATGGGTGCTGGGGAAAATAAATGTTCATTTAGTCATTTAGCAAATGGACCTAGATGTCAGGCAGAGTGGTGCACATGTGTCAATCCAGCACCCAAGAAACTGAAGCAGGAGTATCACCACAAGTTCCAGTCCAGCCAACACTGCATAGTAAGACCCTGTCTCAAAAAAAAAAAAAAAAAACAAAAACAGAACATTGCCTGGTATATAAAAAATAATATTGTTGCAACTAGTGTGTGTCATTTGGCATTTTCCAACCTATTATTTCTACTTGGTTTAAACATCTTTTCGACCTCTTAGGATATTTCTTATCTCAAACTCACTGCCTGACTCTACTAATAATAATTCTCACAATTCTGCTTTTTGAAATTCAGATGGTACATGAAATGCAGTTTTGTTTTTCTAATTAGCTATGCTGTATGTTTTAGGGAAGGGGCCCATGTCATTTTCCCGCAGTGATGTTAAAGTCACAGCGTTGATGACCTCCAGGACATAGCCCTGGGGACCAGGCAGGAACTGGCGCCAGTCCTGCTTCCTGTACCACTTGGGGACACTCCTTCAGTCAGAGGTTTCCTTTGGAAGTCTTTGAAGGAGGCTGCTGAGTGGAAAGAGACTGTCTTCTTCCTGACCCCCATGTTCTTCTTTTTAACAATGTTTTTATTGATTCTTGTGTTTGATCATATCCAGCCCCTCCTCCATCAGCACCTTACTATCACCGTCCCCTCCTTGACTTCACGGCCTCTATTATTATTTTTCCTTTTTTAAAGGCCTATCAAGTATAATTTACATTCCCCAAATGAACATGGGTATGGATCCATTCCTTGGAGCTTGGTCCACTTCCTGGGCATCACACCCTTAAAGAACACTGGCTCTCAATTGCCAGTAGTTCCCCAGGTAAGGCTGGGGTTTCGCCTAGGTCCCCTCCAGTCTGGGTTTTGTTGCTGTTGTTGTTTCTGGCTTAGGTTTTCACAGGTCTTATGCATGCTATCACAAGCACTGTGAGTTCATATGCACACTCGCCCCGGCGTGTCCAGACAACACAGTTTCCTTGTATTCATCTACAATCTCTGGTTCTTATCATCTCCCCTGTTCCTCTTCTGAAAGAATCCCTGAGCCATGGGAGGAGAGAGTGTGATACAGGTGTCCCATTTAGGGCTGAGCACTCCAGATTCTCTTGTTCTCAGCATGCTGACCAGTTGTGAGTCTCTGTGTTGTCATCTGCTGCAAAAGATGCTTCTCTCGTG
Source organism: Eospalax fontanierii (assembly GCA_035773235.1). Lineage (NCBI taxonomy): Eukaryota > Metazoa > Chordata > Mammalia > Rodentia > Spalacidae > Eospalax > Eospalax fontanierii. The sequence goes on along the minus strand of CM069524.1, from coordinate 1,971,545 downwards.
AGTACTGAGAGATTTGCTCATCTGTGAGCATAACAATAAGTCATTAGGAGTTGGTTCAAAGTTCTCATAAGACCTGATACTCTGAATCTCATAAAGGAGAAAGTAGGGACTACACCGGAACTTAGAGGCACAGGAAAGGACCTTCTGAACAGGACCCCAAAAGCACAAGCGTTAAAACCAACAATTGACAAATGAGACCTTGTGAAAATAAAAAGCTTCTGTACAGCAAGACACTATTATTCAAGTGAAAAGGCTACAGCATGGGAAAAAATCTTCACCAGCTACTTATCTGACAGAGGGTAAGTATTCAGATATACAAAGAACTCCCAAAGCCAAACATTAAAAAACAACCCAATTAAAAATTGGGACAAGGAACTGAACAGAGAGTTCAAAAACAATGAAATACACATGCCTGAGAAATATGTAAAAAACATATTCAACATCTTTAGTCATCGGGGAAATGCAAACCAAAACTAGTTTGAGATTTCACCTCATCAGAGTCAGAATGGCGAAGATCCAAAAGCCAAACAATGACAAAAGCTGGCAAGAATGTGAGGGAAGGGGGACACGCATTCACTGTTGGTAGAACGCAAACTGGTGCAACCACTGTGGAAACCACAGAGGCGCCTCAAAAACCTAGAAATAGGTCTCCCACATGACCTAGCTGAACCACTTTTGGACACAAACTCAAAGACTTCTATATCCTGCTATAGAGCTACCTAGTCATTCATGTTCATTGCTGCTCTAGTCACAACAGCCAGGAAACAGAAACAACACAGATATCCATCAACTCCTGAATAGCTAACAAAAGCATGGCACATTTACACAATGGAATATTATTCAGCTGTTAAGAAAAACAAAATTATGAAATTCACGGGCAAATGCACGGAACTGGCAACGATCGTCCTGAGTGAGGGAACCCAGACACAGAAAGACAAATAGTCCCTTGCTCTCTCAAATAAGTAGATGCTAGCTTTGAATCTGTATATGTGTTTCAATTAGAAAATACATAGAGGTCAGGAAACTCATAAGGGGCCATGGAGAGAAGCCTTGTAGGAAGGGAGAGAGAACATAGTGATATAGAGAGAAATAATGAACAGAAGGGTTTAAATGGGTTGGGAATGGGAGGCCAGGGCAGAGGAGGAAGTACGGGATCACTAACACTAAGAACCTTTTGAAAGAGTCATATGGAGACCATATAGAAGTTTCTTAAATTATATTCTTATACAACATAAAAAGAGTTTAAGTGCAGTTACCCTGTAATGGGGGTTCAGTAGCCCTGTCAGACCCCACAGGCTATCAAATCAAAAGCCCAGTTCCGGGAATGGACCCCTCTTTTGGAACTGGTGACAGGGGCAGGGTTCCCATAGCTTCTCAAACAATTGCCATTACTCTTGCTTACCTGCCAGAACTTGATGGTAAGACCCTGTTGTTGAAGACACTACAATATGCAAGTCATAGAACAAACAAGGTGAAATCAAGCTGGTACTGAACTCTAAGTACCATCTCTACTGGCTAGCTGTCATAGTGCTGGAAAATGTTATGCCTGTTACTGGAAGAAAAAAGTAATCATCATCCTTACCCAGCTGTGAACCCAGTAAGCTACAATAACCCCTGACCTGGCAAGATATGAGCCCTAGTGTAACAGTGGCACAAACGTTATGAGTAACCAACCACCTTCTGATTTGGATTTAAGTGCCACTCCACAAGATGGAGCCCACCATGTCTGGCACTGTTAATGGGAAAGAATCTGTGACTAGACAGGTTACAGGCTGTATGAGAGAAACAACTGCTGTTATTCTGCTGAATAGACTTCGCACTAAACCAAGACCGTCTTCCTGGAACGTAGAGCACAAGGCCAGAGTTGGAGAGAACACAGGGACACAGGCTCAGTCAGCAGGACTCTGGGAGGACCTGGCATTACCCTGGGTCCAGTTTATACATCTAGCTCCCTATCCTGCTTGCCCACTTTCTGTGCCTAGTAATTTTCTGCCCAGGCTGAAACCCCCATTAGCTGTCACCCGGCTAATGTAAGGTAATAACACCTTCCTTCAAGGTTCTAGATCTTTTTCTGCCGGATTCTCAGCCTCTTGCTTTGTCTCTTTTGATGTGAGAAGTTGATGCCAGGAGGCTACACTTTCTCTCTCTCTCTCTACCTCTCTCCCATCCCCCCCCACCTCATCTTACCATAAAAACAAGTTCTACACCACTGGATTATAGACCCAGCTCTCCTCTGTTGCTTTTATTTTATTTATTACTTTTATTTTATGTGTAAGAGTGTACTGCCTGCATGTATGTAAGTACACCCGTGTCATACAATGCCCATGAAGGTCAGAAGATGGCATCAAATTCTCCCAGAACTGGAGTTATGGACAGTTGTAGGCACCATGTGGGTGCTGGGAACCAAACATGGGTCCACTGCAAGAGTAGTCAGTGCCCTTAACCATTGAGCCACTCTCCAGGCCACCCCCCTCTTCTGATTTTGAAGCACAGCCTTTTCACAAAATAGAGTCTTGCTTACTGCATGCTAATTTGAATTCATGTTCAACTTGGTAACCTCAAGAACTGATCAGACCGTGTGTCATGGAACACAGCCGTCGTGTTTTTGTCTGCGTTGTGTTGATGATGGTCTGACTGAAGGGTGTGAGAGTAGGACACTCTTCACGTGATTAACCAAGCTACCTGTCTTCAGACACGTCTTATTTTTGTCTCCACTACCAGCCCATTTCTGCTGAGTTCCAATCAGGTTTGATCAGCATGTTTGGCCAGAGTAAGTAAATACATCCTTAAATAAATCAACTTGTTTAGGCAGAACAAGAGATTGTATTATGACATGAGTCAAGCAGAAACTTCTCCTGCAACTTTCCTATGATTATGACCCCTTATTACCGAATGTTCCGTGGACTCCCGCTCAGAGCAGAGTCAACCTACCTGCCTCAGAGCACGTTGCTGATGACACACTCTTGGGAGTCCTTGTCGCACTGTTGCTTTGACTCAGCACCCCAGTGATGGCCAGATTAAAGTTCCCCGGAGAACATCTGATCTTAATCTCACAGCTGCCTTGGTTCAACAAGACTCTAGAAATCTGGGAGGAAAAAAAAGGAAAGAAAGAAATCCCCTCTTATCTGACATGTGAGATAAACAAGATCCACGTCTTTAGTTTCAGCAGAACTTTTAGAAGGGTTCAAATGAGCCCTTGAACATCTGAATGTCTGAGTATGTGCCATCCTTGAGCTGCTGCAAGTCTATTGAAGGTGCGGTTCTTGTGCCCAGTTACTTTATGAAGACTTCCTGGGTCTCAGACCAGCAGGTGCTTGAATCACAAGGAAAACATGGACAGTTCACATGCAGCTTCAGATTCTCTCCCCAGACTACTTCACATTAACATCGTCCATGGAGATAAAGATTGTGAGTGAGTGAGAATTTGACATGATCACTGGTAGCCATAGTCCACCCTCAGCTTCCCAGGCATACTGGAGTGCAGAAGTACCCTCTGGGATCTAGATGGCCTAGTTTTTAGCCCTGGGTCTACCATAGAGTAAAGCATCATACTTTTGGGCGTGTGCTTTCATCCCTCCAGGCTCTCTTTCCTCGTTTGCATAATGGTGGTGATTAAGTGAGATGATGGATGGAAAGTCATACATAAGATGTTTAAGTGATAGCTGTTATGAGTCAAAGTGACACCATTCACTTAGCAAACAGCGTTGTGTTCAAGAGTTCTTAGGAAGGATTAAGCATGGCTCTTTCAGTGAGAACACATGCCACTCAGATGTGTATATAGGGGAGATTTATGTTAAAATATGTGTATACTAAATATGTAGGGACAAGCATATGACATTCTGCCCACATAACTCTGAGAGGCAGAAGTGAAGTGAAGGCCAAGGCATTCCACCCCTTTCTGTTAGCATTTAAGTTTTCCCAGATGTCCAGAATTACTGTAATTTAATATAAACTGAAGTGCTACATAAGCCACACTTCCTGAGGGGTCCCATTCTTTAAGAACTCCATAACCAGGGACTGGAGAAATGACCCAGTGGTTGAGCACTGGCTGCTCTTGCAGAGGACTGGGATTTGGTTCTCACCATTCCCATGGTGGCTCACAACTATCTATAACTCTGGTTCTAGGGGATCCAACACCCTCCTCTGGTCTCATAGGCATTACATGCAGATGGTGCAGTTACATGAATGTAGGCAAAACATTAATACACATAAAAGTAAATAATATTTTTAAATTAAAGAAAAAAGAATTCCATAACAACTGGGCCTGGTGGCACACATCTTTAATCCCAGCACTTGGGAGGCAGAGGCAGGCAGATCTCTGTGAGCTTGTGGTTAACCTGGTCTACATAGTTCCAGGCCAGCCAGGGCTATATAGTGAGACCCTACTTCAAAAAAAACTTCTGTAACATGTCACTGTGATGTTATTACACTGCTCCATTTGTACCCTTAAAAACTAACACTTTTATTACTAATTTTAGAATATATAATAATTTTATTCCATATTTAAAATGCTTACATGAAAGAATGCTTTCAACATTTTAATAAAATTAATATAGTATTGATATATCCCATTGAAACTTGATAAAGATAGCTCTGAAAACAGGAAATAAGACATTCAAAACTGTAAATAAAGTTGTGTATTTTGATTTTCTGTTTACTGAAGCAAAGATTCTTTCTTAATTTCTTGTTGTTCTTTTACAACCTAGTGCACATATACCTTGATCATATTCACCGCAACTCCCCTCCCACTTCCCCAGATCCCCCAACACATCCCCTCCCCACTTCAAGTCCTCTCCTTTTTAATCTTGTTTTTGCAACCCACTGAGTCCACTTAGCACTGCCTTCTGGAATGGTGATCAATCTTGTTGTCTTGGTCTTGTGCAGGTAACCATGGCTGCAGTGAGTTCATGAGTGCAATGACCACGCCATGTCAAGAAGACAGCACGTCACACACTCCACCACCCTCATGCTTTTATGTTCTTTCCACTCTGTGACGCTCCCTCAGCCTTGGGGGATTGATAGTAATTTCTTTTGAGGACTAAACACTGATTACTTATTTTCCGCACTTGGACCCGTTATGAGTCTCTGATTTAGTGCTGCTCACTGCAGAAGATTCTCTGGCCAAGGTTGAGGACAGTACTATAAAGTAAATTGCTGGCACAGCTTGCTAAGCTAAAAAGTAAAGTCCTCAAGTCCCTCTGGCTCCAGCAGGCTGTCCTATGTAGCTTTCTATTGCTGTGATCAAACACTGGCCAAAACCAACTTGGGAAGTACTCTGGTTAACTTTAGTTAACTTGACACACCTATGAAGAAGGACTCTCAATCAGAGAATGGCCTCTATCATATGTCAGGCATTTTCTTGATTGTTGAGTGATTTGGGAGGTCCCAGCCCACTGTGAGTGGTGCCACCCTTGGGAAGGTAGTTCAGGGTTGGATAAGAAAGCAGGCTGAGCACAGGTCAAAAGAGCAAAGCAGTAAACAGCATTCCTCCATGGCTTGTGCTTCAGATCCTGCCTGCAGGTTCCTGCCCTGGCTCTCCTCAAGGATGAACTATGATCGGGACATGGAAGACAAATAACCCTTCCTCTCCAAGTTGGTTTTGGTTAAAGTGTTTTATCACAGCAACAGAAAGCAAAGTAGGACACAGGATCTAGATGATGCTGTATCTAAAATTATATTTAATGAAACCCAATACTAGATTCATCAAGCACTTCATATGTGACAGACAGGGTTTATTACAGGAACCTGTGAATGGTGTGGTGTTAAGAATTCTGTAAATGTAGCCAGGCACTGTGGTGTACACCTTTAATCCCAGTACTAGGGAGGCAGAGGCAGGTGGATCTCTGTGAGTTCAAGACCAGACTGATCTACAAAGTGAATTCCAGGCCAGCTGGGACTACAAAGGGACCCTATGTCAACAAAAGCAAACCTCCAAAAAGAAAAAAAAACAAAGAAGGAGGAGGAGAGAGGAAGAGGAGGACGAGGAAGAGAAAGAAGAATTATGTTGTAAATATGACATGCCATATTGGTATGAAGACTTGCCATGACCTTTTGGCAGCTTTATCATATGTCAGCTTGATTGCACTGAACTAAGTTCTCCTGACCTCACTTCCCTTAATTATAGGACATTTCCATCAAGGGAATGGGAATTTTGACAATGGAGGCTGGCCTTGACCTCTTGACCCTCCTGCCTCCACCTCCTAGGTGCTGGATTACAGGTGTGTCCCACTACTCCCAGTTTTACTTGGTGCTAAGAATCAAACCCAACAAGCACTATATTCACTGAACTGCATCCCCAGCTCATTAAAAGATATTTTGACTTCTTAAAAGTAAATAATATAAAATGTAGCCTTAAACAAAAAAGTGAATTTTGACAAATGTGAAATGGTGTTTGGCTGGTGTTTGTAATGACGAGCCATGAAAGACAAAAGAAGACAAAGGAATGGAGTCAGATTTTTTTGCTTGCTTTTTGTTTGTTTGGTGTTGTTGTTGCCTTGAAATGGGATCTTCCTGTATCCTTAGCTGGACTGGAACTCACTATGTAAACCAGATTGGCCTGGATCTCAAAGATACACCTGCCTCGGCCTCCTGAGTGCTGGGACTAAAGGTATGCACCACAGCACCTAGCCAGGAGCTGAGTCAGATTAAAGTAGGCACACACACAAAATAAATACAGTAACACATGAAAGTGAGCTCTCGGATGCAGAAAGGCATGGATGAACTTTACTTCCCTCTCACTGATCATCTACTCAGATGCGGCTGTGGACTTGTGTGAAGGGCCCCAGTGAGCATGCGGGGGCAGGATACTGGGGAACAGAACCACTCTACCATGTTATCACAGTGCAAACTCTCATTACACATTTGTCAGAACCCTTACTTAGTGCAACAGGTGTGCAGTGGAGATGGCCCTCTCAGCTTCCTGCCACCGCCACGGCCATTCCTCCCCTCTCAATGTGGACAACTCGTGCTCTGGAATCAGCTCTCCAAAATTCATTTGCTGAAGTCCTAGCCCCCAGTTTTGTGACAGGGACCGTGACTGAAAATTATAGGATGTTTTAAAAGATAATTAAGATAAAAAGAGACCATATGTGAGTAAGCCCTTACTCAGCAAGCTTGCTGTTCTTGTAATGACACTGGAATACAGACACAGAGGGCAGTCTTACAAGGAAGATGGTGCTCTACAAGCTGCGAAGCAAAGCTTCAGGAGAAACCGGCATTGCCCATACCTTGACCTCAAACTTCCCCCCTCCAGAGCTCTGCACAAATTTCTGCTGTTTAGACTAAAAAACAAAACAAACAAACAAAACACTTGGTTCGACAGGACAACTGAGCCCTGCTTGAAGTGTTGTCGGCCCTGGTGTTATCGACTGACCCTGAGCACCTCAAACGTGCAAGACGCTATGGCTGGGGAAGAGGAAGGTCTGCATCGTGGAGTGTCTAGGGACTTTGAACTTCAGCTCCTTTTTCTTCCTTGTTTTTTTTGAGACAATGCCTCAGTAGTCCAGGCCGGCCTCTCACCTTGTTGTGTAGCTAAGTGTGATCCAGAACGCTTGATCCTCTTGCCTCCACCTCCTGAGTACTGGGATGTGACACTACACCATTATTCTGTACTCTTGAAGCTGCTCTATAAGTCTATGATCCAGGGCCACAAAACAAACAAACAAACAAACAAAAAACAGAGTGTCCCTTTGTGCTGGAGCAACTTGGTAATTTTGAATAGATTGTAGAGCAGGGCATGGTGGTGTACACCTTTAGTCCCAACACTCAGAAGACAGAAGCTAGTGGATCTCTGTGAGTTCAAGACCAACCAGGTCTACATAGTGAGTTCTAGGCCCTGTGTCAAAAAGATGAAATAATAATAATAATAATAATAATAATAATAATAAATAAATGAATAGACCACAGATTACATTTTAAAAAACAATAAGTTATCAATGTATGTTTCCCAATTTTGATTATACTATAGTTGTATCACAGAATGTTCTTATTTTTAGGAAATATACTATTAACATTTTGTTGCTGAAACAACTGAGGAAAAGGCTAAGATAAGGGTAGCCAGAGATCCAGCAAGCTCGGTAAAGTGGGAGCATTTAGGGAATCTGGAATAAGAACTTCATGCTATGATGGAAAACTTTTTTTTTCAATCTGGAATTGTTTCAAAATAAGAAGTCGGAACTTTGAAACAGCTTAGTGGAAGGGAGAGAGGTTGATGTTGGTGAGTTATGGAGACCAGAGCCAAAGGCACAAAACTCACGGGGAATGAGGAATTTTGCATTTTCGGGGTAGACCAATGGTGGGACTGAGGGCAGAGGAGGGGTGTGGGTGATCCTCTCTCTGACCTGCCGTGTTGGCAGACTTTGCACTATGGGGAGCTAGTGACTTGGCCACCCAGTGATGGTACCTCACATAAACATGGAGCTCATGAGGGAAATGGGCTGTTTCTGGACTTTTGGTCACAACCCACATGTGGCCGTGGGCCTTGCAGAAGCATGTACAGCAGACCAGCTTCACAGGCCTAGGTGGGAAACAAAGAGAAGCTAGGGGACAGAAGTTGCTGAGTAGCCAGGGCAGTGGCAAGAGCGGAGACAGTGCTCACCAGAACTTCTTGCTGTGGTTTGGAAGTGGTGATGTGACTGTGACAGGCTGCTCAAGCTGCCTCAGAGGCTGGACTGCCAGCTGCACTCCTGCACTGTTTTCAACGAGAAAACCATGGGAATGTTTTTGCTTTAGAACCTCCTCCTCCTCCTCCTCCTCCTCCTCCTCCTCCTCCTCCTCCTCCTCCTCCTCCTCCTCCTCCTCCTCCTCCTCTTCCTCCTCTTGCCTCCTCCCCTTACTCCTTCTTCAATATATATTTATTACATTAAAAATATTGTATTTATTATCTTTATTTTATGTGGATAAGTGTATTGTCCGTATGTATGTAAGTCTACCTGATTGTGCAATGTCCTTGAAAATCAGAAGAGGGTGTCAGATTCCCTGGAACTGGAGTTACGGATGGTTGTTAGCCATCATGTGGGTGCTGGGAACCAAACCCTGGTCCTCTGCAAGAGCAGCCAATGCTCTTAGCCCTTGAGCCATCTCTCCAGCCCCACTTATTACATTTTTAACTGTTTTTATTTGGGGGATATGCATGCCACAGTGCATGTGTGGAGGTCAGAGGACTTTTTTGTCATGTGCATAATGGGGATTGAACTCAGGTTCTCAGGCTTGGCAGTAGTCACCTTTTACCCACTGAGCCATCCTGATGGCCCAATCATTTTCTTCTAGTTTGTCTTCTTTTGTTTTGACACAGGGTTTTACTATGTAGCCCAGACTGGCTTCAAATTCACACTCCTCCTGGCCCTGCCTACCCAGTGCTGGGATACCAGATATACAACATCAAATCCAACTTCACAGTAAGAAGGTTTTTAAGACTTATTTTTATTTGTGTGTATGTGTGTGTGTGTGTGTGTGTGTGTGTGTGTGATGTTGGAGGGGGTGCCCACAGAGGCCAGAAGAGGGTGTTGGATATCCTGGAGCTGGAGTTACAAGCAATTGTGAGCCACCTGACATGGGTACTGGGAACCAAATCTGAATGCTCTGCAAGAGCAGAGAGTGCTCTTAACTACTGAGTCATCTCTCTAGCTCCCCACAGTAAAAATTTATACTAAGAAACAGCTCTGTGTCAAAATCACTCTGCAGCAACAGGATTCACGTTTTACTTAACTACCCTCTCCAGGATGCCTGAAGTGTGCTGTCAGCAAAATGCATCTGGTGGAGCTTTAGGTCTGGTCTGTCTGGGAAACTGTGACTTTGTCTCCAGCCCTAGTGTTCCCAGTTGGTCCATGTTCATAAACTTGAGTGTAACTCCTGGATTTCTTCAGACCCTCCACCCAGATTGTGAGCAGGAACCCACTGGGGAGAAGGTTCTGAGAATCCCAGGTCCACTCCTGTATCATCGAGGCCACCCCTGCTGACACACAGGTATCGGCATTTCTTTATTTACCTGTTTATGTCTCTCACATAGCCCAGGCTAGTCTGGAATTCATTATGTAGTGGAGGATAGCTTTGAACTCCTGATCCTCTTGCATCCACCTCCCAAGTCCTGGGATTTCAAGTGTGGGGCACCTGGTCAAACAACTGGTTCATGGTTTGTTGGTTTTTTTTTTTTTCTTGCAGGGCTGAAGATTGAACCCAAGGCCTCATGCAAGCTAGGCAAGCTCTTAAACCCTGAGCTACAGCCTTAGGCCTTAATTATTTTTTTTATGGTAGTGTTTGTTTGTTTTTGAGGCAGAATCTTGTTATAGATCTCAATCTGCCTCCTGAGTGCTGGGGTTACATGTGTGCACAGTGTCCATCTGTGTCACATCCCTTCAGCCCACTCTGAACCTGTCTCTGAAAACCTGCCAGTTAGATACCACACACGCTGTTCTGTTAAGACACGAAGGCTGCTCAATCCACCTGCTCAATCAGCTATGGTGAAAAGGTCTCTTTTCATACATATACTAGGCTATCAAAAAAAATAAAATAAACCTAACTGCTCAGGCTTTGTCTCAGTTCTCAGGTTAAAGGCAGAACCTAAATTTTGAAAATAAAGATGACTGTAGCATTATTTCTAGCAAGTGAAATTTCGCCAGTTTTCCAGTGCACGAAGCTGCGTTCCCTGTGACTTCACATTTGGAAGCATGGAGGTGGAGGGGAAGGGCTTGGACATGCAGAATCTGTGGCCATCTAATCTCACTTCTACTTTAAGAAACCCAGTAGCCTTGGGCCAATCACTGTAGCTGGGAATTCCTCCTCTGAGAAGCTATACTTGTCTCTGATAGAAGCTGCTGTGGCAGATCAAGTGGAGGCTCTGGACAGCGGGAGAGTGTTCCGTTTTGGCCCAGGTTCATCCCAGAGATCAGCATCTTTGGCTATCATGTTCCCTGTTCAGTTCAGAAGAAATTAGATTATAAAATGTTTGACTAAATAGGTTCTGAACTGTTTGAGAGTCAATAGCCTCTGTGTTGTTTATAAAAATGACTACTGGGCTAGGGAGATTGTTCAGTGGTTAGGCGCACTGGCTGCTCTTACAGAGGACCTAGGTTCTATTCCCAGCACCCACATGGCAGCTAACAACTTCAGTTCCAGGGGAATCTAATGCCCTCTTCTGACCTCTGAGAGCATTGTATGACACAGGTACACTTAACACACATGCAGACAATACACACATATAAAATAAAATTAAAAAATCACTTTTTAAAGTATTTTTAAATGAGTACTTTGAGGCTGGAGAGATGACCTAGCAATAAAGAGTGCGTACTGCTTTTCCAGAGAACCTAAGTTTGGTTCCTAGCATCCGCAGTGGGTGGTTCAAAACCACATAAAACTCTAGCTCCAGGGGATCTGTGGGTACCACATTCTTGTGCACATACTCCCACACAGATACACATCCATACACAGAGTTAGAAATAAAAATAAAATAAAATAAATGACTACTTTGAGCCAGGCATGGTGGAACACGACTTTAATTCCAGCACTTAGGAGGCAGAGGCAGGAGGATCTCTGTAAGTTCAAGGTCAGCCTGGTCTACATAGTGAATTCCAGGCCAGCTGGGGCTACAGGGATACCCTGTCTCAAAAAGACCAAAAAGAAAAATAGAATGACTACTCTGGGGACTGGATAGATGGCTCAGTGGTTAAGAGCACTGGCTGCTCTTGCAGAAGACCCGAGTGTGGTTCCAAGCACCCACACAGCAACTAAGAACTGTCAGTAATTCCAGTTCCAGGGAATCTGACGTCAACTTCTGGTCTCCATGGGCGCTGTACAAAATGAGTGTGCTTACACACACAAGCAAAACACTCGTGCCATAAAATAAAAAAGAATAAATAATAAATGTTCTTTAAATGACTACTTTTGCTGGGAATGTGGTTGGTTCAGTGCTAGAGCACTTGCCTGGCGAGCACAAGACCCTGGGCTCTCTCCACAGCACACACACTCCAGAAAGCCACTTTTTCTGGTTTCCCCTTGCTGTTATAACTCAGCACAGTCACCAGCTCTGTAATTTGTGTAGGCCAGTGATGAACGAAAACGCAGAACCCTGGTGCAAAAACCACTAGAAACCTTAAGATAGCAACAGCAAAGTATTACACCAAGGGTGGAGCTCTTCTGAGCGTGCGTCCTCACAGGCCGCCGTCTGTGGAGCTGACCCTCCCAGTTCCAGGGATGGGCTTGGAGCTGGATCACTGTGGTTCAGATCCTAACTCCTCCACCTAAGTTGAGTGATCTTGTGCAAGTTTCCTTTTAAAAACTTTCAGATGACAAAAACATGATGATGAAAAGCTCTCCCTCTTTGCTACATCTACTGCGAGAGTGAAGACCATCCTCAGCAGTCAGACTGTCAACATTTTCACCCTAAAGGGATGCACAGTTACTGTGAAGGGTCCCAAAGGAACCATCCAGAGGGACTTCAATCCCATCAACATAGAACTCAGTCTACTTGGGAAGAAAAAGAAGAGGCTGCCAGTTGACAAATGGTAGGGGAACAGAAAGGAACTGGCCACTGTAGGAACTATCTGTAGCCACGTCCAGAACATGATCAAGGGTGTTATTCTGGACTTCTGTACAAGAGGAGGTCTGTGTGTGCTCATTCCCCTTCAGTGTCGTTATTTAGGAGAATGGATCTCTAGTTGAAATTGGAAATTTCTTGGGTGAAAATAACATCCGCAGGGTTCGGATGAGGACAGGTGTTGCTTGTTCTGTTTCTCAGGCCCAGAAGGATGAATTAATCCTTGAATTTGTTTCAAATTCAACGACTTTGATTCAGCAAGCAACAACGATTAAAAACAAGGATATCAGAAAGTTTTGGGATGTTATCTGTGTTTCTGAAAAAGGAACAGTGCAGCAGGCAGATGAGGAAGATCTGTTATCCAGCTCCAGAAACAAGACCCTGGATTATAGGAACTCTTTTGACACAATAAAAGACTTCTATTGAAAAAAACTTTTTAAGATTTCTTTTTATGTGTATGAGTGTTTTGCCTGCATGTATGTAGGTGCACCACATACATACTGTGCACGTGGAGCCAGAAGTGGGCATCAGATCCCCTGGAACTGGAATTATAGACGGCTGTAAGTCCCTATGTGGGTGCTGGGAACCAAACCCTAGTCCTCTACAAGAGCAGTCAGTTTTCTTAACCACTGGGCCATATCTCCAGCCCGTGTACAAATTCCTTAACTATTCTCTGCCTGAGTAACTACTCTTTTGCAGAGTACCCACCTCACAGAGAGGAGGGCAGAGCACCCATCTGGCAGAGAGGGGTGTGGGCTCATGTTTCAAGGATATGGTGCAGCTGTTTTCATAAATGCTTAAGATCAACACACAGCGGCACTCAGTAACCGCGGTTTCCATGTTTGTTGGACTCTAGGCAGTAGATGGGGTTCCCTAGAGAACCAGGCCATCTGTGCCTTGTTCATTGATGTGTCACACAGCTCTCCCTTGGTTTCCTGCACTTCTTCACACCATGGTTTTCTTTTTCAAGGCTTCAGTTACCCTGGGTCAACTACAGCCTGAAAATATAAAGTGGAAAATTCCAGAAATAAACAGTTCATAAATTCTGACTTGCACACCTCCTGAGTAGTTTGATGGAATTTCCTGCCTTTCTGCTTCCTCTTGTCCCAGATGTGAGTCACCCTAAGTTCAGTGAATCCACACTGTATATACTGCCTGCCCCTTAGTCACTTGGGAGCCGTCTGGGTTATCAGATCAACTGCCAACAGTATCACAGTACTTATGCTCAAGTGGCCCTTACTTTATTTAGAAGGAACCTTAGGGGCTAGAGAGATGGCTCAGCAGAAGACCTTGGTTCAATTCCCAGAACCCATACGGTGGCTACAACCATCCATAACTCCAGTTCCAAGGGATCTGACACCCTCTTCTGACCTCTATAGGCATTGTACAACATGGGTGCACTTACATACATGCAGGCAAAAACACTCATACACAGAAAATAAAAATAAATCAAAATTTATTTTTATTTTTTAAATATTTTATGTATATGAGTATATTGCTTGCATGTATGTAAGTACATCCATGTTATGAAAAGCCCGTGGAGGTCAGAAGAGGGCATCGGAATCCCTGGAACTGGAGTTACGGACAGTTGTTAGCCACTATGTGGGTACTGAAAATTGAACCCAGGTCCTCTGAAAGAGCAGCCTGTGCTCTTAACCACTGAACTATCTTTCCAGCCCCTCAAAAAAATTTTTAAAGAAGTAATTGCAAAGCATGAGACAGGTAACACTGGCAACTAAGACACGCCAGAGAGAAACTGAGGCATGTGAGGTATAATGACACATTTTGACAGGGAGAGAGAGAGAGAAATATGTCATAGTTAGATTGAACTGTTAGCTTGACACCACCTAGAGTCTTCTGAGGGTGTTTCAATTGAAAGATTTCCCAGATCAGATTGGCCTGTGAGCATGTCTTAGAAGACTGTCTTGACCACTGATTGATGCAGGGGGCCCAGCTCACTGTGGGCATCACCATCCCTAGGCAGATGGTCCTAGGCTGTATAAGAAAGCTAGCTGAGCAGGAATCACCCTGTGAGCCAGCAAGCGGCATTCTTTCATGGCTCTTGCTTCAAGTTCTTGCTTGAGCTCTAATTCTGATTTCCCTCAGTGATGGACTGTAATGTGGATGTGCAAGCCAAATAAACCTTTTCCTCCCACAAGTTGCTTTTTATTACAGTGTTTCATCACAGCAACATAAAGGAAACTAGAACAATACTCATTCGTATAAATTTTACTGCTATATACTGCTGTAATTGTTCAAGTTTAATCTTTATGTTTCTAAGGTGAGAAAGGCTTATTTTGGCTCACAGCTCAGGGGATGCAATCATTGCAGAGGAGAAGGTATGGTGGCAAGCCCAGCTCCTGTCATGGCATGGGCACTGCTTGCTCAGACCTTGCAAGATCAGGATGCAGAAAAAGGGGAATGCTGGTGTTCCTTTATTTAGCTATTTGAGACAGGTTCTTGCTAAGTAGCCCAGGCTGGTTTTGAACTCAAGATCCTCCTGCTTCTACCTCTGAAGTGCTGGGATTACAGGTACACACCACCACACCAGGCCTTACACAAAGTTAATTTTAGTTGTCATTAATCTCATCCCATGCTTCATTTATAAACAAAACTTTATCGTAAGTACACATGAATAGGATGTACCAGTGATGTATCAAGTTCAATTTCAAGTACATACTCAGGGTTCCAGAACTATCCCAAATAGGTGAGGGCAGGTAGTACAAGAAGTAGTGGGAAGTAGAAGGTTGATCTGCAATAGTAACTCATGGTCCCCTAACGCATGGATCCTGGCCCCAGAGCTGATCTAGGTAGACTCTCAGGCCACTGCCTTCTTCACAGTATCAGAACCCTAGAGTAAAAGGTTGTGGGAAAACATTTTGAATCATTTGGGCAACAAGACTATACAGCAGGAGATTTTGTGTCTGCCTTCACTCTATGTGTCCTGGTTCCTGCCATGGGACTGGGAGCCCTAGATGCTATGGAGAGTGTCCTCTTGGACTCCATCCAGAGTTGCCTTGTTCATACCAAACTCCCCCTACATCTAAATCATTTAAGTAAATGGATGACTGAAAATTCTCATTTTACTAATGGGGAAACTAAGGCTTGGAGTGGGGTTCAATACCTTGCATAAAGTCAAAGTTTGAGCTTTGACCTCTCCAATTTTGCGATCTTTTTATTCTGTTATATTGCTTCCTGAACACATTCTGTCTGTCCCTTCAGATTTTTTTTTTCCTTCTTAAGACAGAGTCTTGCTATGCAACCGGGCTAGGCTCAGACTTATAGCAATCCTCCTGCCTCCATCCTCTCAGTGTTGGGGTGATGGGGACAAAGGACCTGCACTCTGATCCCAATGACTGCTGCTCAGAGTATGTTGTAGCTTGGCTCTGTATCAAATGCTTGGTCCCCAGGGTGGTGCTCTTGGGAGATGGTGGACTGTTTTACAAGGTGGCTCGACCTTGGTGGGAGGCCCTCGGGTCGCTGGGGTCATGCCCTGGAAGGGAAGCGTGGAATCCCAGCCCCTTCCTCTCTTGGTCTCCTGGCTGACATGGTTGTAGTTTTTCTCTGCCACACATTCCCACCCTAATGTACTGTACTACTTCACCACACCCCAAAACAACAGGGTGTGTCTATTTTGGACATAGATGAAACTTCCAAACAGTAAGATAGCATGCTTTCTCTTTTTAAGTCAGTTGTCTCTGATATTTGGGGATAGTAGCAGAAAACTGACTTAGACAGGCAGAGCGCTTGTTAAAAAATGTAATTCAGGTAGTAGAGATAAATTCAGGCTCTACCCTGTCTCCCCTCTCTGACATGCTGCATTCTTACTATTACCACACTGCAGAGCTTAGATATCTATTTTAGAGCATGACTCAAAACCACACAAGTCCTTATGCTTTTCTTGTTCTTCCTTGGATAACTCAGTTGTTGGAGTACTCCCATACGATGATCATTCAACACAAACATTTAATAGCTGTATCTCAGTCACCTGTAAAGTAACGAATCGTAGTTTCAGAAAGCTGGAACACAATATATGTATCTTCCCAGATGAATTCTTCTTTTCAGTTTTTATTTAGTCTTTGAAATTTTCATGCATATATATACTGTATCTTGATTGTATTTACTGCACACTCCCCCGACCCCAGGATCTTCCATCACACTTCCCTCCAACTTCACATTCTCCTTTCTAAATGTTTAATTAATTCATTTTTTAACTCACTCACTCTAACGTGTTGCCCTTTTCACATGGGCGTACAGGCATATGGTCATTCAGTGGGGTATGGGGAACCTACCAGCAGCCACACTTCTACAGAGATTGAATCTCCCTTCCCCCAGTGGCCATCAACTGCAATAGCTCCTCAGCTAGGGGTAGAGGCTAGAGTCCCTCACACTTCCATGCTGGGATTTTTAACTGGCTTGATCTTGCACAGGTCTTGTGTCAGTAACCACAGCTGCTGTAAGATTATATGTGCAACAGCCACATCATGTCCAGAAGGCACCATTTCACACATTTCTCCCCCAGAGGAATTTTTCACATGGACAATGTCTTTATTTACATAAGACATGTTCTAAGAAGATTCTCTGATCCTGTAACAGAGATGGTGGTTGTAGAAGCTTTGGTCATGCTGCCAGTCTAGCCTAAGAATGGCTACATTTACAGAACTGGAATGGCCCCTGCTTTTATAGGCAGAGAAAAGATGGGTATAGCTAGATTCTTAGTTATATAATATGATAGTCAATGACATGATGAAATGCATCCTAAATGTATCCCAGCACAAGACTGTGTCCTGGTTTGAACATGAAATGTCCCCACAGGCTCATGTGTTTGAACACTTGGACGCCAGCTGGTGGTGACGGTTGAAAGATTGTGGAACCTTGGAGTAGAGTCTTAAAGGAGGAAGTGAGTCTCTGGGGGTGGGCCCTGAGGTTTTATACCTGGGTGCCACTTCCTGTCGCTCTCTGCTTCTTGTTCAGGGGCACACTGTGACCAGCACTCCCTACTCCTATCACCCTCCTAAAGGTTCCACAACCTCCCCAAAGAGCAGCATAGTTCATGAGCCTATGGGACCATTACATATCCAGATGACAAGGACAAACTGTTTTGTATTTGTTATAATCTGTATGCCTTCTTCTGAGAAGCATCTATTCAAGTCTTTGGACAATTTTCTAGTTGGGTTACTTTTTTAACCATTGAATTGTTTGAGTTCTGAAAATCATATATCTGGTAAGGGAATAATAATCCACAATATAATGTCAGCCCTTAGGAGGTAGAAACAGGAAGATCAGAAGTTCAAGGCCAGCCTCAACTGTGTAGTAAGTTTCAGGTCAGCTTGGACTGTGTGAGATCTTGTCTCAATAACTAAAAATAAAATCAGATCCATAATAAAAAGGAATGCGTACAACTCAACAATCATTGAAATTTATTTAAAAATCAGCTAATGACAAAAAAGATATACACATGGCCAAAAGGCACATGAAAAAACATTCAGTATCAATAATCACTAGGGAACTGTCAACCAAAACCATGAGAGACCACTTGACACCCACCAAGATGGTCACTACAAAAACAGTGTGAGCAGATGGAAAGATCTGGATTCTGGTATGATGTTAGCGGGAATATAAAAAGCTGCAAACACTGGAAGGCCCCGTATCATTTCCTCAACATGCTAAAAATAGACCCAACCATTCAATTTCAAGTACATGCCCAAGAAAATTGGAAACAGGGTCTCAGACATCGGCAGCATGTTGTGGTAGTGTTACTCAAAGTAGATGAAAGACGGCAGCAGAAGTCATCAACAAGTGAATTGGCTCCAGCATCCGATGGAAACACCCACGTCCTTTACATAAAACGGAGCAGCTGTGCTTGCACAGACATTATACACCATCCCACATGCTTTATTTTTATTTATTTATAATTTGGTTTGGGAGATAGGCTCTTATGTAACTAAAGATGGCCTAGAACTTAATTTATAGCCAAAGTTTACCTTGAACTCCTGATCCTCATGCCTCCACCTCCCAACCACTGGCATTGCCAGGTTCTGAATCACAGACTTTAAATCATCTCTAGGTGACTAAAGATGCCTAATATAATGCACATGATAATAAATAGCTGTTACACTTTATTGTTTTAAAATGTGTCATTTTAAGGTCTGGAGGGATGGCTTAGTGGGTAAGAGGCATACTGCTCTTGCAACGAGGGGAGGGCATCTCACAACCTCCTGTAACTCCAACTCTGGGATTCTGGCCTCTGAGGGTAGCCACGCTCATGTGCACATAGACACAGACACACAAGCAGGCACATATTTAAAATAATAAAAATAAATCTTTTATATGCGTCATTTTATTGTGCTTTTAATTTAATTTAATTTAATTTTTCAAATATTTTCCATTTGTGCATAGTTGGCTGAATCTGCAGGCGCAGAGAGTCAACGCTACGTCCATTGCTTTTCTGGGGTGTCACCCATTCTCTACTACCTCTGTGCCTTGCAAGATAGTAAATAGTCAAATCGGGGACAAGGTTAATGCTACTTGCAAAAAATTCCAACATCCTGTCATTGAGTAGTAATTCCAGAAAACCCAGCAGAGGCACAAAAGCTAGACTTCAGATGAGAGCGAGAAACAGATCCTAACAGTAAGGGGCGAGAAGGGATGGGGACACTGTAAGAAAACAGAAGAGGGCATGGGAAGAGAGAGCCAGCCAGAGGCGGCACGGTGCGGGGAGCACCGTCGAGGGCTGGGAGGCAGAGCAAAGCATAATGACAAATGTAGGAAGAGTCTGTAATGAAGCCCATTACTTTGTGTGCCAACCTAAAGAATATAATTTTTAAAATAAGCTCCCCTCCCACTGTGTCCCCGCTTAGAAGCCAGGCTGCTTGGCTGGCTATACTCAAGAACTTGGGCACTGTGGGCAGGGTCGGGTACCTGCACCTGGGCATTTGGAAAAAGACATAGGCAGCCCTGCCTTGTCATTTGAAGCTGGGTGTAGGTCTCTGGCTCTGGCTCGTCTTTGAATCACTGTTTTCATGTACTCTAATTAGTGAGAATTGGTGTTTAAATTTTTTTAATAATGTCTAAGCTCAGCCTGGGTACAATTTCAACAATTCATAATTCATGTTTAGTTTCCTGACAGAAGCAGCTTCTACTGAAAACTCCCTGTAAGTCCTCAGAGTGAAAGAGTGCCTCTAAGAGAAGCCACCCTCACCCCAACCTGTGGTCTGCAACGCTCCAAGACCACTAATCTTTGCCAAATTCTTTCATGTTTCTTCCGTTCATGTTTTTTAATATGGTAAATTAGTCATGATACGAATTTTTCATTTCGAACCAGGCATGCTGGTGCACACCTGTCGTGCCACGCTTGCAAAGTAGTTCAAGGTCATCCTCAGCTACACACCAAGTTCAAGGCCAGTCCGGCCTATGAGAGACGGCAAAAGTTACTTTTCGTTACCGTGATAAAACACAGTGATCAGGAGAACTCAGAAGAGTTTATCTGAGCTTTCAGTAACTTATAGAAGGAAGAGTTTATTCAAGCTTATGGTTCCGGAGGGATTCCGAGTCCATCATGGTAGGGAGGCAAAGTGGTAGAGGTGACTGCAGCAGAAAGTGGAGCACTCACATCTTCATGCAGATACAAGAAACAGAAAGACTGGAGATCCAGGAAGGCTCAAGAACTCCCTAAGCCAACCCCCAGTGACATGCATCCTCCAGCACGGCCACACCTTCTAAGACCTCCCAAAACATCGCCACCAACTGGGGACAAAATGTCCAAATACTTGGAGCCCATGGGAGACATTCTCATTCAGACCTTCACATTTTATTTTTGAGACAGGATCTCATTACACAACCCACAATGGGTTGTGAGCTAGTGATCTTCCTGCGCCCCCTTCCCCCAGTGCTGGGGCTACAGACTGCACGGGCAGCCTGGCTCAGAATTTATCATTTTAACCAAATTTCAAGCATGCAGTTAGCTTTATGTGTATTCATACTGCTATATAACCAGTCTCCAGAATGATTTCATGCTTCTAGACCCTGCCACCACCTGTCACAATCCATCTCCATGAACTGACTACTCCGTTCACATAAATGCAATTATGTGACTTTTGTTCTTGGTGACTTAGCATCATATCCTTAATTTCAGTCACAATGTAGAATGTGATATAATATCTTTCCTTTTAGGGCTGGGTAATATTCCATTACACACACACACACACACACACACACACACACACACACGGCATGTTTTGTTTCTGTTTTCATCTGATAGGCCCTGGAATGTAGATCAGGGATGGAGTGCTTGCCTGGCATGTACATGACCCTGGATTCAATCTCCAGCACCACAAAAATAAATGAACTAAAATAACAAAGTTACTGTGAGCATGCTATGCAAACGTCTGCTGGAGATCCTATTCCTATTGTTTTTCATATATTGTTGTTAAAAGTTTTGTTGAAATATGTTGCCCAGGCTGACCTCAGACTCACTATGTAGCCAAGAGTGACCTTGAACTCACGATCCTCCTGCCTCTACCTCCCTAGTACTAGGAGTCCAGGCACGTGGCACTGCTCTAGTGTATTTTCTGTTGCTGTGATATAACACTCTGACCAAAAGCAGCTTAGGGGAGGAACAGGTTTATGTCATCTTACAGGTCACACTCCATTACTGAAGGAAGTCAGGACAGGAACTCAAATCAAGACCCTGAAGGCAGGCCTGCTTGCTGTTCCACACAGCATCATCTCTGACCAGGGAACTTGCCGCAAAGGCAAAGAAGTACAGCGGGACCCATGGAGGGTGCTGCCTACTGACTCACTCTCAGGCTCGTGCTCGGCTAACTTTCCTACGCAGCCAAAGACCACCTGCCCAGGGAATGGTTCCACCAACAGTGGACTGAGCCCTCCTACATCAGTTGACAATCAAGAGAATCCCCGCCTCAGACATGCTCACAGGCCAATCTGATCTATGCAGTTTCTGTCAGATGACTCTAGGTTGCGTCAAGCTCAGCATTAAAGCTAACCAGGATAGGTACCACACCTAGCTTATGAGATGCCAAGGAACAAACCTAAGTCCTCATGAATGCTAGGTAAGCACTTTACCAACTGAGCTACATCCTCTTCATTACTATCATCTTATGTAAATTTCATGTCTCTAATTAAAAGTCTTGTCCCACTGTCATTTTCAATAGTTTTGTGGACTTTGAATGATGGAAGCTGACTCTCCATTTGGGATGGAGGCAGTGGGTGAGGCAGCCCAGCCTCTGATGTCTCGGTCCAGCTTTGTTTGTTGCCATTTGGGCTCCTAGAACCAATGTCCATCCCTGTTCTGCCTAAAAGGCTAGTGTCTGTTTTCGTACCTTTTCTCTTTGTATTTAGGAAAACTCACAGTAGTTCTTCTCTGCAGAGAATCAAGTAGCAATGAGCCATGTGCAGACTCCTCTGAAACTGGCTTTGACACTGACCTCAAGTCTCTCAAAGCAAATACTTATCATCGAGACTGGCTTTGTGACTGAAGCTGCTTGTCATGTCAGATAATTAAGGAGGAAAAGTTAAATTCATGCTTGGCATAGGCAGAGGTGTGCTGGGACAGGCTCACAGAGGTTTTTGAAAAAGGTGACGTCACATCTCTTCCCAACTCCAAATTCAATGACATGCTGTCAGAAGCTTGAACAGTCACACAGAAGCAATTTATACCACAGGAGTCGGAAGGTGCTACAAACTGCCTGCCCCCACTGCACTCCCCGAGAGCCTGTTGGTAAGCAGTTACCAGCACCCCAGCTGTCAGGGGCTATTCACTGTTATAGGGAGCAGGAAGGGCAGGGTTTTGTAGTCAGTTTTAAATGATGAATCTTATACATGGGGTCATATGAAGCAAAGTATTCCTATTATAGTCCTTTCTTTGGCTACAAAATATTGTGTGCGTGTGTGCACGTGTGCATGCGCCAGTCACTGAACACATTCTTGGAGTGAGGATTTCCTTCCCAAAAATAGGAGAGGCAGGCTGAACCAGGTATAAGCTTCTATCATCCAAAGCCTATAAACTACAGAAACTAACAATGGGATGGGTTTTAAAATCACAAATTTTACACATATATGATTTGTTATGGTTCCTGGCTCATAACTCCCTCCCTAAGACAGGCTACAGAAACCAGAATTTCTCTCTTCCCAAAGCAGGTCCCAGAAGCCCCAATCTTCCCTTCTAGTCGGTGTTAGAAGTAGCCACAAAGAAATCCTCTGGCCTATCTCTTTTGACCCTAGATCATCAGATAGGCATCTCAGAGAGCCTGCCTTATGGCTGGAGGGAGGAATGTGGGAACAGACTGCCTTGCTGGCCTTATAAGGCTCCCCATCCAGCCCTTCCACTCCACATAGGCACTGATGTTTCCACAGGAACCCCAGAGGTCAGGGTTCAGAGGGTTCAAGACAGTTGATCAGGAGAGGCTCCTAGAGGATCAGGGCAAGAAGGCTCTGCATCTCCACACTGATGCTTCCACAGAAACCTCAGAGGGTTTCTGGGCAGCTTATCAGGCGGAAGCCCTAGAGGGTGGTGCTCTGAGAGCCCAGGGAGGCTCTGCATCTCTCCCCCTTACCTTCTCCTGGACAACTCTTTTTTGTGTTCCTCACAATGTTCTTCATGATACATGGGTAAACATGTTTCCCTGAGTTCTGTGAACAAATCATTTCATCATTTATTCCCACCTCTCTCTTTTATTTTGCTTTTTGATTCAGGGTCTTACTATCTAGCTGTGGCTGAGCCTGATATTAGTAGTCCAGGCTGACCTTGACCTTGCAGAGATCCTCCTGCCTTAGCCTCCCAAGTGCTGGGATTATAGGCCTGAGCCACTACACCCGGCTTCTTAATCTGTTATATTTATGCCATTAATTGGATCAAGCTCTATGGGGGAGCGTGTGGAACCCTGATTTATACCCAGGGTGTCAGGAGCAAGGAAACCCACCTGGAACTTGGGATAGGTCCCTGAGGAGAGCAGGCTTGGGGACAAGTCCTGTGCTGTGGGGTGGACAGGGTCAGCGCTGACTTGCCTCAAAGCTTGCCAGCTGGTTTCTGCTGCAGAACTCATGGCTTGTTTACTGGAGTACAGCGTCTCCACAATTTTTGTGATCATGGAGCAATCTGTGTTGATTGTTGTGGTGTGAGAGATGCAGAGGAAAATCAGGGAATTTGTTGCTTTATTCTGACTTGATGATCTGTGACTAGGAATGATACATTAAACTGACTTGTTCAGCAAGGATCAAGGCTGAGCTGAGAGATGCACCCACCAGATATACTACAACCGATGTGCATGGAACAAAATCTGCAAAACACCAGACACTGACAGCATAGCATATGAGGAGCAGAAAATCTAGAGAAGATGGAGGCCTTCGACACCCAGATACAGGTGCATTGCTGAGGCGAGGGACAGTGACTGTATGATTTTGTCACCCTCATAAATGTCCTTCCACAAAGTCCCTGAGAAGTAATGGGGAAATTCAGGAGCCATGCAGTCTCTGTGATGAATGGAGCAGAGTCGGACTTGGGTAAACACCAAGAAAATTCAAATGAACCAATCAGTATTTGCAAGACCAACCCAGACAAGAAGACACAAGTCACTGGTCCAGTGACACAGGTTATAGAACCTGGACCGTATGGATGACGTTTTGTCTGTGCCCTCCAGGATGGGTGATTTAGAAAACCAAGGGTTAGAGTAACAGGAAGAAATGCTCAGAGACAATCTCTTCAACGGATATTCTGTGTTCAATGTCCACAGGTGCCCCTTCTCACCCTCAGCGTCCGGAAGTCCTGCTGATCATCTTTTTAATGTCTCTTTCACATGGTATCAGGAGGATAGCTGCCCATGCTTATAGGTTGCTTAATAAATGAATCACTGAATCCTTCTCATCTTCACAACCCCAGCCAGGAGCAAGAATAAGTGAACATATGTTAGGATATTTCATACCTGGATTTCATGCAAGGGTTTAAGGTCAATAAAAGGAAATAAACTTATTGTAGCAACAGCCCTGAAGCTGGCTCCTCTTCCAGATCTTCTTACGTCACACTGTGCTAGAAGTTTAGTTTGGTGGGGTTGTGTGTGTGCGTGTGTGTGTGCGTGTGTGTGCATGCGTGCCTGAGTGTGCAGGTGTCCACAGAGGCCAGAAGAAGGAGTCAGATACCTTGGAGCTGGAGTTCAGGTGGTTGTGAGCCACCCTATAGGAGTTGGGAACTGAATCCTGGTCCTCTGCAGGAGCAATAAGATCTCTTAACCACTGAGCAATCTCTCCAGCTCATTTATTCTTTATGGTGCCCGGGTGGGACCCAAGGTGTTATACAACGGTAAATGCTCGGCCACTGAGCTACACCCACTGAGCTACATCCACTGAGCTACATCCACTGAGCTACATCCACTGAGCTACACCCACTGAGCTACACCCATTGAGCTACACCCACTGAGCTACATCCACTGAGCTACATCCACTGAGCTACACCCATTGAGCTACACCCACTGAGCTACATCCACTGAGCTACATCCACTGAGCTACACCCATTGAGCTACACCCACTGACCTATATCCAGCCCTTTATTTCATTGTTTACTTGTGTCTGTTTTGTGTGCGTGTGAGAGAGAGAGGTGGGGGGTGCTTTTGCCTGTGAAGGCTCGTGTGAAGGCCAGAGGTTGACATTGGATGACCTTCCTCAGTTGCATCTTCACCTCATGTTTGAGACAGACTTTCTCACTGAACCTGAAGCTATGTTTTGGCTAGATGGGCTACTAATCAAGGACCTGAGATCCTCTCTCTGCCCCAGAGCTGAGGTTAGAGGTGTATGTCACTATGTCTGGATTTTACACAGGTTCTGAACTCAGCTCTTTACCCACTGAACCATCTGCCCAGCCTTCTTGTTACATTTTAAGACAGGGTCTAACTAAATTGCCCAGGTTGGCCTTGAACTCACTCTTTAGCCCGGACTGGCCATGAATTTGCAATCCTCCTGCCTCATCCACCTAAGTGGCTCATACAATAGGCCTATGCCACCAATCATGGTCCCCCAGTTGTCTTTCTGGGGATCCTCTGTGGGTTACAAGTAGTCCAAACTCCTCAGGCCAGAAGGACTTGACGCTCCCTGTGGTGCTCACAATTCTGATACAGAAAATCTCTAATCCATCTAAACTTTTTGTCTTACTGTTCATTAAACATACTTTGTGCTTCTGAGCCTGTAAAGGATGCCTTTTAAAGAGCTGGGAATGTGACTCAGTGGTAGAGCACTGGCCTAGCATGTACAAGGATTTGGGGTTGATCCCCAACAGCACAAAAAAGTATGTTCTAGGTGGTCTGAAGAGATGACTCATTTTGTAAAGTGCTTGCCTTGCAAGAAGGAGGACCTGAGTTCAATACCCAGAACCCACATACAAAAACTGGGCATGATGCACACACTTGTAATGCCAGAACAGGGGAAATAAAGGAGGATCCCCGGGATCACCAGCCAGTCAGACTAGCTGACTCAGTGTGTCCAGGCCAGTGAGAGAGCCTGTCTCAAAACCAAGGCGCAAGGTAGACAGTGGCCTGAGGAACAACACCCAAAGTTGACCTCTGACCTCCACATCTACCTGCACACACATGATGTACATACATGTGCACACATACATATTCATACACACAGATATAGCTGAACAGTCCAATACATTCTTAAATACTTTTACTTGAGATGAAATAAAAATGCTGGTCCAATTTAATCCTGTCCTAGTCAATGAATGTCTATAAATCCACAAAGAGCTTACTGTTTGAAATTTCCCAAAGAAGCCAGATGCGATGGCTTTTAATACCAATACTTGGAAGGCAGAGGCAGGCAGATTTCTGTGAGATCAAGGCCAGCCTGGTCTACATAGCAAGTTCCAGGCCAGTTGGGAGTACACAGAGACCCTGTCTCAAAAAGGGCAAAAAATAAAAATAAAAAATAAAACAAAGAATGTTTTATGTCTTATTTTCATAGTGCTAGGAAGATTATTTGTAATGTCTGTGGAAGAACAACGCTTTCTTTGGGATGAAGCAGTTTGTTCTTTTCATCACAGTGGCTAGCACGGGATGCCTAAAGCACAGGCCTTTAGCTCCTGGATAATCATAACTTCCTGCCTTGTGCTCTGCATCCCATGAGTCATGTTAAAGATGAGTTTGGATCATTTGCTTTCAGATTTACTTAATTGCTTAGAAGGCAGATATCTTTTGAAATTATTTTGTTTTGCTCTGAGACAATCTCACTTGCAGACTGTCCTGGAACTCACTATGTAGCCAAGGCTGGCCTCAAACTCGAAAGCAATCCTCCTGCCTCTGCCTCCCCAGCACTGGGATGAGAGGCCTGTGCCACCACACCTGACTTCATGCTGTGAAGCTGTAGTTTTCTGCGTGGGTAGTGAGCCCGTGCATTTCATTCACACTGCGACTCACAGACAGTGACAGTGCTACTACTCTTCTCTGGCAGAGGTGATCTTCCTCACTAGCCCCTGTTTTGTGGTCACGATGATTTAAGTTTTCCCTGATACAGTACTCTGTGGTACACTGATGTATGCAGCTCTTTTAACACACCATCCATATAGACAAAAATAACCTCAGAGCTCCTCTCTACCTCTTCTTTGTTTCTCTACAACAAAGAAGAGAGTGACCGGCTATGGCCACAAGGAAAAGGCTTCCTTGGGGACCTGGACTTAGCTGTCCTCCTCTGGCCTCTGAGCCAGCATGCATACCTCCTGGCTGTACCCGGTCATGCCTAGCCTTCTAGTCTCCCTGGTGACCCTGGTGAGTACTATAGGTGTTGTGTCTCCAGCTAGGAATCCTTCGGAGGCTCAGAGGCTCCTAGAGTTCTGGGTGTCACCTGGCCTCACTGTCAAAACAACCCTCCTAGCTTCACCCTGCCTTCTGTTCTCCGCTTGTTTGCTCCACTTCCCAGCCGAGAGTGCCTTTCTCTCACAGGTCCCAATGTATACCCACGAGTGCCCATCCAGCCACAAGCTACATACTCCCTCAGGGGCCATAGGTCTCCTAGTTTTTCCCTAGCCAATCAATAACCAGTTGAGGCTGGAGAGATGATTCAGCAGTTAAGAGCACTGACTGCTCTTACAGAGACCTAGGCTCTGTTCCCAGCACCCACGTGGTGGCTGACAACCACCTGTAACTCTAGTTTCAGAAGATCTGATGCCTTTTCCTGACCTCCACAGGCAATACACACAAGGGTCCAAGCAGAATATTCATACACATAAAATAAATAAAAAACTGTTTTTAAAACTTAAAAGGAAAGAGGACTTAAGAGATGGCTCCGCAGTTAAGAGCACTGGCTGCTCTTGCAGAGGACCCAGGTTCCATTCTCAGCGCCCACATGGTAGCTAACAACCATCGAAAACTCCAGTTCCAGGGGATTCATTGCACGAATGGGTACACTGACATACGTGCAAGCAAAACACTTACACACATAAAATAAAAATAATAAATAAAATACATTTTTTAACTAAAAAGGAAAAAAGAACCTGGGTAACCATGAAGGAGGTTCAAGGATTTCTTTAAGCCTAGTGTGACCCTGATGCTGGGTGGAAGACATCCATCAGAGTCTAATACCGCCCCACCTCAGCTTTCCTTTCCCCTCAATTCCAAGCCTTTAAGACACGCTTTCTGCATGTCCTCTTCCCCTGTCCCCAGACTCCACGGCGCCCTTCCTCACCCCGACCCACATCTAGCCATGCTAGGTGGAAGGCTGAGGAATCTGAAAAACCCGCGGTCTTGACAAAGCCTGTCTTGTGAGATGATCAGTCCGTGAAATCTCATCTCAAATGTCGCGAGTTGAGTATTAACCCTTCGTTTTCCCTCTGCATTCCTCTGGGCGTCTGGGGTGCCATTTCCTGTCTTCTGAAGATTACCATCTGAGAGCTGACTGAACAGAGGTCATGGATGCAGACAAAACAGCCTGTCACCTGCTCCAAGTCACTGGCCCTGTTTCTGGCTGTGTTGATGTGGGAAGGAAAGATAATTTGAACACTCTGTGAAACAGATGTTGTAAGTATCTTATTGCAGTAAAATACTATAAAATAAGAATTTTATGGGCTGGTGAGATGGCTCAGTGGATAAAAGTGCTTGCCACCAAATCTGAGGACCTGTTTGATCCCTGGGATCCTTATGGTGGAAGGAGAGATCAACTCCCACACATTGTCATCTGACCTCCACCCACACACCCACACACACTTACACACTAATAAATAAGTAAATATACTTTTTATAGTAACAGAAGAACACATTTTTATTTTAGAGATGATAATTTTTAAAAGATCACTAATATTTTAATCAACTTAAATGAAATACTGAAACTCAATGAGAGAAAAGGTACAAAGTTAAAAAAAAAATACAGATGAGCCCAGTGGAGTCCATTTCGAATCCAAGATCTATCATTTATAAATTCTGTAACACCTCCAAGTTAATTAATAATTAATTCTTAATAATAATTTATTAATAATATCCCTATGTCTTAGTCTTTTCATTAAAGAAAAAGGAACACTACTAGACATGGGGTTCATCTAGTATTCCATCGTGATTCTTGGCTGAGATAATACACATTCTGTATAACTAACGTACTAAAGTTGTATTGCTGTGATGGGTCTCCTGACCGGCATCAGCTGTTAGCAAAGGCAGCGGGAATACTTTTCCATTGCAACTTGACTTTGGTGCTAAAACCAAACAACAGTCCTTTCTTTATACTCAGGACTGAATATCCTTTTATCAGATAAATCGATGTCTCTATTTCTAGGATGATTCTATGGCACTGCACGTGCTTTATAAATGACTGAAATTCATTTATTGATTTGGTCAGATTATTACATGCACAATTTGGAAGTAAATGTAATTTTTAAAGAGGATTCTAACTTGGGCTGTGATGACACTCATGAAGTCTGGATTCTATCTGTTAGTCCCTACTCATGAGGGTCCCACAAGAAGGAATGTGGGTCTAGCATCAACAGGGCATCTTCACAGCTCCCCAGCGTGGTCCTACACAACTTTGGGTTTTGTTTGGCTAATTGTTTTAGGGATTTTTGTTTTGTTTTATTTTGTTGTGTTTTCGGCAAGGTCCCCTGATACACCCAACCAGCCTCAAACTCACTTCCCCCTCAGTCTCTGAAGTGCTGGAATTAAAGATACTAAAGATACGTGCCACACATTGCAGAAATATTTTTAAGTAAAAAATCTGGAGCTATGGGACTAGAGAGATGACTCAGTGGTTTAGAGCACTGGCTGCTCTTGCAAAGGACCTGGGTTTGATTCCCAGCACCCACATGGTAGCTAACAACCATCTGTGACTCCAGTTCCAGGGGAATCTAATGCCCTCTTCTGACCTCCCTGGGCATTGCATTCAAACACATAAAATTAAAACTAATAAAATATTTTTTTTAAAAATTGGAGCTAAGTGTGGTGTCACACACCTGCAATCCTTGCATTTGGGATGTGGTGGCAGGAGGATCAGGAGTTTAAGGTTATCTTTAGCTACATATCAAGTTTTAGGCCAACCTGGACTACAATGAAACCCTGTCTCAAAAACAAAAACAAAACGCAACAACATTAGGAAGGGGAAAAAAATAAGACTTCATTAGATAAGCTTGAATGCAAATTAGATAGAGCTGGAGGGAAAGGATCAATGAACCTGAATAAAGAAAATAGAAAGTTTCCAAACTGAGAAAAAATGGCTGAAAGAACAATGCAGGGGGTGGGGCAGTCCAGAGAGATGGCTCAGTTGGTAAAGGCGCTTGCTGTAACCCCAGTGAACTGAGCTCCATCCTGGGACCCACATGGTAGAAGAAGAGAAGAGACTCTAGAAAGCTGTGAACTCTGACCTTTCTGCATCCCTTACACACAAAAATAAGTGCAACAAAGAATTTTTTTAATGCTCAGAACAAGGACTGGAGAAGTGGCTCAGTGGTTAGGAACATGTACTGCTCTTACAGAGGACCCCAGTGAAGTTTGCAGCACCCACACTGGGTGTCTCACAGCTGCCTGCAACTCTAACTCCAAGGGATCATAAACCTTCTTTTGGCCTCCACAGTCACTGCACTCACAAGCACAGACCCACACAGACACACACACATATACACATAATTAAAAATAAAAATAAAAAGTCTTTTTTAAAAATTAAAAGAAGGGAACATGGTGGAGCATGCCTTTAACCCCAGCACTCGGGAGGCAGAGGCAAACAGAGCTCCGTGAAATCAAGGCAACCCTGGCCTGCCTATCAAGTTCCAGATCAACTGGGAGACCCTGTCTCAAAAAGACAAAAAAAAAAAAAAAAATTAAAAGACTAAAAACCCAGAACAGAACATTCAAGGTCTATAAAATAATACCAAATGGTCTGCTGTGTGAACAACCAAAATTCCAAAAAGAGAACGAGGGGGGAAAACATACAAAGAGACCATCTTCCTTATTCGAAACATGGACGGAGACATCAACTCATAAATCCAAGAAGTTGCAAGCGACCAAAGGAAAACAAGCAGTGGCATCAGAGAGACCACAGGATGGCCCCAAACCTTGCTGGGTCAGGGCAAGAGGAGCAGCCACAGGCACAGTCTCTGTGGCACGGGGAGCCACCACCCAGAGCATGGAGGGATGTAGGGACCACATGAGTGTCACCAGGCTTTGGCAGGCTGGCATCACGGGTGAGTATGCGCTACTCACCTTTGACAGAAAGAGTTACAAAATCTGCTCTGACTGTGCTGTGTCTTCAAGGAATTTAGTTGATGAACTATGAGGCTATGAGAGAAGATTCCTATAAGAAGGAATGAAGAACTGCTGACTAATTCAACCCTGCCTGCATTCCACCTTCCTGAAGCCAACCGGCATCCTAAGTGTTTCCGCAGTGATTCCCTGTAAGGGGTAGATGAGGCTGCTGAATGGGTTTGCACTAGCTGATCATTTTCCAGAACCTTCCAGAACTACCGGAGACCTGTCTACTGATGTAGCAGTCTAGAGCATTTAGCGGCCAAAGGCCGGGGCTGCAGTGATGTCATTGCTGGGAGACATCTTGCATCCACTGTCTGTGAAAATGGTGTGTTCACACCCTCATCACACTTCACTCTGTGTTAAGCATTACCATAATATAAACCATAATAGCACCATAATTTTAGCATAATGCAAGAAAGCCCAAGGAGCTCCTATAGACTCCCACACATTACATCATTTCTTGGTACCTGTGGCTTATTGTAACATCTTTTTAAAATTTAAGGTCATTATCATTGTACTGTACAAAACAAGCCCTTTAATACAGCAATTAAATACAGTTTTTTAAGATTCATTTTATAGAGTTATTTTATTTTTATGTGTATGAGCATTTGCCTCCATCTACGCATGTGCACCGTGTATGTGCCGTCCCTGCAGAGGACAGAAGAAGGCATCAGATTACCCTGGACCTGAAGTTGTAGACATTGGAGAGCTGTCATGTGTGCTCCCAGCATTAGAGAGACTGAAAAAGGAGAATTACCATGAGTTCCAGGCCAAACTGGGCTACAAAGTGAGAGCCTGTCTCAAAAAATTCCAGAGAAAATAAACTCAACAACAAAAAACAAAAACGAGAAGAACCCACCAACTGGTGGTGCAAGTCTGTAATCTTAGCAGGTAGAGGCAGGAGAATGAGGAATTCAAGGACATCTTTGGCTAGGTAGTGAGTTCAAGGCAAGCTTTGGCTATGTGAAACCACATCTCAAAAACAAACAAATATAAACAACAACGTCCAATAACCAAAACAAAAAACGAACTAACAAGTAAAAACCCAAGGAAATCTTGGAGACAGTGACCTTGTCTTTAAAATGTGATGTCCCTTTCAGAATAATGTCTTAAAGTCATTACCTTTAAGGTCTCTTGGGAAAATAATGTCCAGATTTCTCAGATCTTTTTTTTTAAAGTGTGTGTGTGTGTGTGTGTGTGTGTGCCCACCGAGGCCAAAAGAAGACCTCATATCCCCTGGGGCTGGAGTTACAGGTAGTTGTGAGCCACATAATGTGGGTACTGAGAATCAAACCCATGTCCTCTGCAAGAGCAACAAGCGCTTTTAACCACTGAGCCATCTCTCTAGCCCCTCTTGGCTCTTGTTATGTTTCCTTTTACTTGATTGATTGTTTGAGTGACTGTGATTGATTGGAGCGAGGGTCTCCCTGTAGTCTCAGGTGGCCTCATCTCACAGAGATCCTCCTGCCTCTGCCTCTTGAGTACTGGGATTAAGTTGTGTACCCATGCTTGACTTGTGTTTTCTATTAGGTTTGCATGAGGAACGGTGTTCATTCCTGTTTATAGGGTGGCCATCTAGAACTCGAAGTGTGTATTTTCAAGCAATTTTTAATGATTTAACAAGGCTTGTAAGTCATTTTCAAGCATCTGCAGCTGTCAACCGTTGGTAAGAATCCTTTGCTTGTTCATGCGTGCGTGCATGTATTTGCAATGCCATATACCCAAGCTGTGCATGTATTTGCAATGCCATATACCCAGGGTGAGCAGTTTCACTGTTTGTGACTGCTTCACAGGCTTATGTTTTGGCTGCTAACTGGTAGATGTCATTAAATAGTACCCTGTGAGAGTGGGAAGTCATTTCAATCATATGTAAGGGGCCAAAGGCCCAGCAATTTGCAGTAACTGTTGCTGTTTTACTTAACAATGCCTTGTTTGTTATGCATTCTGGTTTGTGTATAAACATTGCATGTCTACCCAGCAGGGATCCACAATATTTAAATTGACCAACCTAATGTTACAAATACTTTTGAGGTGGCCAAATGTAAACTACAAGCCTTAATGAAAGAGGTGTTATTTAGGCTAGACTTAGTGACTCACACCTGTCCTCCCAGCACTCTGGGGGCTGCAGCAGGAGGATTACTGAAAATTCCAGGCCAGCCTGGGCTATAGAGTGAAACCCCATCTCAAAAAAACCCCACCCTCCCAAAAAAGTGTAAGTTGATATAACTATACTACTAAATACAAGACACAGTGGCCAGCTCTTTACAGAAATAGTGGAGAAAATATGTAAATATAAGACAAAAGTGCTAAAAGAAAGGAATTTAAATCTCGAATTCTATGTCCAGTGAAAAAAATCGTTCAAAAATCAGAACAGGCGGGAAGAGGTAGCTCACGTCTGTAATCTTAGCACTTGGGAGACTGAGGCAGGAGGACTGAAACTATATCTCAGTGGAGGTCAGAGGACAACTTACTGGAGATGGCTCTGTCCTTTCACCTTGTGGGCCCAGGGGATTGAACCCAGGTTGTCAAGTTTAGAGGTAAATGCCTTTACCCTCTGACACATCTTGTCAGTCACCACATTTTTAACTCCTTGATGTTTTAAAATAAAAATGAGCAAAGCGTTATAAGTGTTTCTGGCATACAGAGAGAGGCTCTATAACAGAACAGGTATGCAGGGTGGACGAGGAAATGAAAGCAGGGTGTGGGACTCACCTGCTCCTGAAACTGAATGTGCTCTGAAGGTTAACTAGAGCACTGAGATGATTAGAGTGAACAATGTGGCTGGAGTGATGGCTGTTAAGAACACTGGCTGCTCTTGCAGAAGACCTGGGTTTGGTTCCCATCATCTACATGCAGCTAACAACTGTCTGTAACTCCACTTTCCAATATCAGGGAATCTGACACCCTTTTCTGACCTGTTATAACATAGATTCACTTACATGCAGGCAGGCAAAACACTCGTACACATAAAATTTAAAATAAATAAACCAAAACAAATTTTAAGTGGGCAATGATGTAAAACAAAAAGCTAAGAATAATACATGTTACACAAAAAAGAGGAAAGAAAAACAAAAAAGCCAAAAGAAATGCGAACAACTAGAGGGGATGCAACGCCCGTCTCTAGCCTCTGCGGGTATTGTACAACACGGTGCACTCACATATATGCACGTATAAAATAAAAAATAAATAAGTACATTTTCAGGGCTGGGCACGGTGGTGCATGCTTTAAGCTCAGCATTCAGGAGGCAGAGGCAGACAGATCTCTGTGAGATCAAGGCAGCCTGGTCTGCATAGTAAGTTCCCAGTCAGCTGGGGCTACAGGAAGACCCTGTCTCCAAAAGACCAAAAAAAAAAAAAAAATCAAACAAACATTTAAAAAATGTATTTGTTTATATCTTTATGTGTATGAGTGTTTTGCTTGCATGCATGTATAAGAGCATCGCATACCTGGTTCCCAAAGAGGCCAGAAAAGGGCATCAGATCTTTTGGAACTGGAATTAGAAATGGTTGTGAGCTGCCGTCTGGGTACTGAAATGGAATCGGAGTCCTCCATAAGAGCAAGCACCATCTCTCCAGTCCCAAGAAACAAATTTCTAATATAAAAAGTGAAAGCCAGGCATGGTGGCTCTCACTTGTAATTCTAGGACTTGGGAACTGAGGCAGGAGGACTGCAAGTTTAAGGTCAATGGTGGGTAGTTTGAGGTGGGTGGTAGCTAGTGTTTACAGAGTATAGAGTTCTGGTCCTACTGGAGAGAGAGGTCGGGGGGGTCTATTGCACACCAACATGCATTTAGGGGACAAAATTGTACTTACGAGTTCAGAGGAGGGTGAATTTTATGCTCTGTGGGGTTTGCCACATATAATAAACAAGAACTGAAGCACCCAAACTTCTTGGGTTCAAATACAGCAGTCTTTGTTTCTAGACTCTTCAAGAGAAAAAAAAAAGTGTATTAAAACTATGAAATACAGTGGCTCATGTTGGTAATCCCAGCTTCTGAGAAAGCTGAGGCAGGAGGATGGTGAATTTGAGACCAACTTGGACTAGAATGAGATACTGGAGGGGGAGGGAGGGAGAAAGACATAAATAAAATTAAGAGATGGCAGAGGTCAACTGCACGATCAAAGCACTATAGAGAGGAAGCCAAGTATATGCCTGTAAACTTCACTGTTAGGGTCTCAAAAGGTTTAAAGATCAGATCATAGACCTTTAAAATAGATGCAAAGAACTGCATTGATGGTCCCCAAGCTTGGACCAAAAGGGACAGAGACACAACAGATTAAAGATGGCCTTTGCATCTCTCAACTGCTGAGAAGGAAGGGAAAGCAGGTATACTACTATATCTGAATTTTTTTTTTTTAGTCCTTTTTAACTTCCTATAAGAAGTGGATG
Source organism: Eospalax fontanierii (assembly GCA_035773235.1). Lineage (NCBI taxonomy): Eukaryota > Metazoa > Chordata > Mammalia > Rodentia > Spalacidae > Eospalax > Eospalax fontanierii. The sequence goes on along the minus strand of CM069524.1, from coordinate 1,935,910 downwards.
GTGTTTGCAACTGAGTTTTTCTTTCTTTCTTTTCTGTCTCTTCCTTTTTTCTTTCTTTCTTCCTTTTCTACAGAGGGTCTTGCCATGTATTCCTTGCTGGCCTAGAACTCACATGTGTGTACCCTTTCTATGATTTTGACTGCTTTTCATTCCCATACAACTGGGATAATGGGGTGTATAGGGATGGGTGTGTGTATGTGTGTATGTATATGTGTGTGTGTGAGAGAGAGAGATTTCACTTTATATAGTGTCTTCAAAGTTTATCTATGCTGTAACATGTCAGAATACCCTTCCTTTTAAAGGCCGCATAATATTCCCCCATGCCGTGTATACATATTCTTGTATTACTTTTCTCACTGCTGGGACAGTTTAGTTCATAATGACCAGGAAGGTGGGAAGGAGGACAGTGTGTTTGCAAGAGTATCAGGCCGCTTCCTCATATCCTGGTAGATCAGGAAGCAGAGACTGGGCTGGAACTGGAATCAGGCTATAACCCTCACAGCCCACCCTATAGCCAGCAAAACTCCTCATCCCAAAGGTTCCACAACCTCTCGGCTGAGAACCAGGAGTTCAAACCCAGGAGCCTACAGGAGACAATTCACATGCAAACCTCAAGTCCATGTCTAATGGTCACTCTGCCTCTCTGGCTTCCAGCTCCTGAGTGTTGTCAATAAGGCACAGTTGTACGGATCTCTTTCTAAGATCCCATTGTTCACTCTTTGGGGATATACCTCCAGGAGTGGGGTTGCTGGGTCTGTGGTAGCTCTCTTTTTAATGTGGATGACCCTCAGTATGCAGGGATTCTTGCTTTTGCTTATGGCTATCTGTAACTGACATGAAGGCGCTTAGAGAAACTAGGTGACACTTCCGACAGCTATCTGGAAATCTCCTTAGCTCGATGTGTCTGTTCTTTAGACTCCATACTGATAACCCTGTGACCACGGGCACAGCCATGCTGAATTTCCTCCACCTACAGAGTCTGCTTCCATCCACCTCCAGGAATAGATTTTTCCTTTCTTTTTTTGTTGTGTTTTCTTCCCGCTTTTCCTTTCTCCTCTCTGTCCCCTTTGCTTTTCTCTTCCTGTCCTCCCTCCCTCTCCTTCCTTTTCTTTTCCTTTTTCTCTTTCCTCCTCCTCTTCCTCTTCCCCCTCCTCCCCTTTCTTTTTCAAGACATACTGTCACTATTTAACCAGACTGGCCTTGAACTTGCCAGAATCCTCCTGCCTCTGCCTCCTGAGGGCGTGGCTTGTCATCTCCTCCAGGGACACCTGGCTGTCAGTGTTTTCTAGGCCCTCTAACTTCCCCCACTGCTCACTCCCACACCACCTGCACGTGTTCAGTTATGACAGCATCCATGGGAGTCATCCAAGTCCACACCAGTTCTGTCCTGCATGCCTCAAAACAGAAAGCACTGTCATTTCTCTCAGCTGAGCACTGAATGCCTCCCATGTCCTGAGTTGAGAAGCTTCCTCCTGACAGACCTGTAGCTGGTGTCGCTGTTGGCCGGGCCCCACCTGGGCTGTTCTTTGGAACTTCAGGCCTCTGGTGCGGGCCTTGAAACTCAGAGGCACAGGTGTGCACAGAGAGAGCTGCTGGGAGCCATGCTGTCTTCTTCTCTTCTGCCTTGCAAATCTTATTTCTGAGGCCATCACAAAGAATCTTGGCACTTAGAGCAAGAGACCCTTCACCTCCAGATGAGGAAGAGGTGGGGTTCTGGAAGAGTGGGGACACCACTGCCACCATCTGATGAGGTTCTGGGTCAGTTAGCTTCCAGGTTCCAGTTGGTTTCTCATTTCTCTCCAGTTACAGCCAGGCTCATGGTCATTGTCATCGCCATGACACACGGGGGTCAGGACTGGCAGACACCCATAGGCAAATCAGAGGTTTCCACTTCATCCTCATGTAGTTGTACCAAGGCTGACATTTTTCACAGGAAAAGGAGAGGACTCCATCAGCCTCTTCTCTGGGGCCCCTTAATGCATGAGAGGGCACTGAAGGAGGCTGGGAAGTCTCCCTCGCACTGCTGAGACAGGGCAAGGAAGAGCAGCCAGCTGTTCCTATGCTGAAATACCTAATGTCTACCTTCTGGGGCAGAGTTTTTGTCAGATATATCAGAGTTTGACCAGCTACTGTTTGCGTGCAGGATTTGGCCCGTCACATGTTTTTGTGGATAAAGTTTTATTGAAACATAGGCATAGCATTCAGTTACCTGTTGTTTGGCTGCTTTCATACCTCAGTAGCAAAACTGAGTGCTTGTAACAAATCATGTAGCCTGGAGAACCCTACAGTAAGTATATGCATGTCTGCAGTTCCGGCACTGTAGAAACCAGGTATGGTTCTGATGCCTGCAACACCAGCACTCAGGAGGGTCCTTAAGTTACAAGTAATCTTCAGCTACATAGGGAGCTTGAGGCTAGCCTGAGGTACATGAAGCCCTGCTTCATAAAACAAAACAAAAGAAAAACCCTACAGAATATTTCTTTAAGCCTTCCTACCTGGCCTTTTACAGAAGGGCCCACTAACTCCTGAAGGTAGACATTATGTATTTCAGCGTAGGAACAGCTGGCTGCTCTTCCTTGCCCTGTCTCAGCAGTGCCAGGGAGATTTTCCAGGCTCCTTCAGTGCCCTCTCATGCATTAAGGGGCCCCAGAGAAGAGGCTGATGGAGTCCTCTGCTTTTCCTGTGAAAAGGTCACAAACCTCTCTATTGCCAGCTTCACTGATGAAGCTAAGCAGATCAGATAGATGTTCATACAAAGAGTTCTCTGGAGTTCTGCCTACATTCTCCAGAGTTCTCTTTTTAAATTTTTTTTATTATTATTTTAGGATTACGTGTATATGCGTGTGTCTTGTGTGTGGGTATGTTCAGGTGCCCTCAGAGGCCAGAAGAGACGGTTAGATTCCATGGGGCTGCAGTTACAGATGACTGTGAGCCACCGACATGATTGTAACGGGAACCTAACTTGGGTCTTCTGCAAGAGCAGTATGTGCTATACCATTGATCCATCTTTCCAGCCCCTCATTCATTCTTTCTTTCTTTACTTTTATTTCTTAGCAATCTCACTTTAGGTTTCTCTATTTCATGCTTATTTAGTTATTTTGTGTGTGTGAATGCTTGTGCATCCATACATATATACGTGTCATGGCATGTAATTGGAAGTCAGAGAACAACTCCCAGGAACTGGTGCTTTCCTTCTACCATGTGGGTCCTGGGGTTCAAACATAGGTCCCCAGGTTTGGCAACAAGTACCTTTACCCACTGAGCCCCTCCAGGTCTCTTTTTGACACAACTGGTTAGAAACTTAAAAACAAGGCTGGAGAGGTAGCTCAGTGGTTAAGAGCACTGACTGCTCTAGCAGAAGAGCTGGGTTCGAGTCCCAGCGCCAACTTGGAGGCTAACAACCATCTCTAACTCCAGTTCCAGGGGATCTGATGCCCTCTTCTGACCTCCATGGGTATTGCATGGCATGAGTGCACTTACATACATGCACTCATACACATAAAATAAAAATAATATATAAAATATTCTTTAAAAAGAAAAAATTGAAAGCTAGATGTGATGGTGCATGCCTGAAAACCCAGCATTTGGGAGGAGGAGACAGATTAGGAGTTCAAGTTCAACATGGGTTACGTGAGACCCTATCTAAATGAAAAAAGAGAGACTCGGGCATGGTAGTAGGACATACCTTCAATCTCAGCACTAGGAGGCAGAGGCAGGAAGATCTGTTTGAGAGATCAAGGTCAGCCTGGTCTACATTGCAAATTTTAGGTCATCTGAATCCCCAGCAAAAACACACACAAAAAAGGTCGGGTTGTAAATGTAAGTTCTAAGGTTCTAAAGCACACTTTAGACAAAATACATCAGTAGGATAAAAAGATGGAATGCTGAAAATAAATATTTGAGGAAAACAATAGGCCAAAAAATGAACGTCTGAGATGAAGAGGCAGTTAAAGATGCCACTCTTGAACTGGAGGTCTGCCAGGGCCTGATCTGATGTCCACTGGTCTTTAGAAACCAAGGAAAGATGCTGTGGAATTAAACTGGATAATGAGTGAAAAAACAGGAATCCATACATTAAAAATAACTATAAAGACTGCTACAGAATCTACACAAATATGTAAAGCGCCCTAATGAAGTTTGAGGCCATAAAGAGAAGGCAAAGTCTAAACTCGCCTCCTGCTTCTTATAAAAACAGAACTGCTGGCCAGGCATAGTGGTGTGTGCCTGGGTTCTCAGCACCTCAGAGTTGGGGGTCATCCTTGGCTTCATAACAAGCTTGAAGACAGCCTAGGTTACATGAGACTCTTACACCACACACACACACACACACACACACACACACATTATGACCCAGCAATTCCTCTTCTGAGTAGATACCCAAATGTCAAAATTTCCATATCATAAAAATATCTGCATAATCCCATGTTCATTACCACATTTTTCATAGTAGTCAAGACAGGGAAATAGCCCAAGTCACTGACAGATGATTGGAGAAAGAAAAAGTGAGATACACACACCCCACGTGAGTGCACACACATGCACACACAATGTACACACTTAACATAGATGAATGCATACACACAAACATTACTTGGCCTTTGAAAAGAACAAGATGCTGCCATTTGCAGTGAGGTGCATAAACCCAGAGGGCACCCTGATAAGTGAAATAAGCCAGGCACAGAAAGGAAAGCACTGCATGATTTCATGGGGGTGTGGAGGATAAAATTGAAACAAACATTTAAAAAGAGATCGGTGCTGGGTGTGGTAGTGAGCATCTATAATCCCAGCACTAGGGAGGCTGAGGATTGAGAGTTCAAGAGCATTTTAGGCTACCCCAGAAGACTCTGTCTCAAAGAAATAAGACATCAGGTAAAGACACAAAACAAATCTGGCCACAGTAGGAGAAATGGTGAGGTAGACTGAAGGTTACAAAATGCAGTATTGGGCTAAATAAATATAGAGACTTCCTCTACATTACAGTCACAGTTAATAAAATTATATATTAGAGATGTTGATAAATAGACTTAGCTTTTTAAGAAAAAGTAGCAATGTGAGATGATACTAGTTTGTGTCACCATTAATAACCATTTCACATCTGCACATATCCCGAACTTTCATTTGTGTTTCTAAATCTCAAATATGGTGGCTAAACTTTACTAAAAAGAAGAAATGGAACAGGGTGTGGTGATGTATGCCAGTCATCTCAGGACTGAAAAGGCTGACCATGGAGTATTTTGAAGCTAGCCCTGGTCACATAGTGAGATCCATCTATGCATACATATAAATAAATAAAGTAAAATAAATAATAAATTAGACTGAAGAGGAGTGTGTAGGCGGAAATGGTGGCTGGAATTGGAAGCTAATTGAAAGAGCAAACCCAATTCACAAAAGGCCCTGTCTATGAGATAAATGAGGCTGACCGTTTTAATCACTGCATTGTGCAACTGGAATTGTCAAATCTTCATTATGAATCTGATCAAAAGTGACACATAATAAACGAGAAAAAAAATGTGCAGTTAGTTCCTGGCTAACCGGCAGGTCATGGGAACCAGGAGCTGAGCACGAAAGAAAGAGCCACGTGTGTTTTGTGTGCAGAAACAGTATTATTGTTAATTGGAAATGTTCAAAGCCATCTGTGACGAAAGCAAGGATGAGGTGTGAGCTGGGCACAAGTGGGAGAAAATGGAAAGTTGGGGCTTAATTAAATACCAAGCCTTTGAGTTGAAATTAGACACTCCTAAAGAACCTCTGGGGCTGGGCATGGTGGGCACATACTTATTCTAGCACTCAAGAAGCAGAGGCAGGAAGATCTCTGTAAGATTGAGGTCAGCCTGATCTATATAGCAAGTCCCAGGCCAGCTGAGGTTACTGAGAGACCCTGTCTCAAACAAAAAGCACCCCTGAGCAGGTGAGCATCCTGCAAAGGAATAGACTCCTGAAGAATGTTAAAGCCTGAGCTGGGACATTTACAGCAGATCACTCAAGGAGTGAAGGGTGAATTTCAGAGCATGAAGAGCTACTATGAATGGCCATCTGTTGTTTTTTAAGGGCCTGTGACAGAGCTGGGTGTGGTGCGGCACAGCTGTAATCCCAGCACTTGGAACATGGAGACAGGAGCATTGGCCTCAAGGGCAACCTCCACTACTTGGCAAGTTTGAGATTGAGAGGAGAGCCAGGGCTACATGAGACTGCCGGAAAGAAGGAAAGAAAGAAAGAGAGAGAGAAAGGAAGGAAAGAAGGAGAGGAAGAGGTAGGGAGGGGAGAGGAGAGGAGGGGAGGGGAGGGTTCTGTTTTAAAAACTGACTGTAGAGACCTGGCCGTGAACATCCTGCACAGAGGGGTCTGGGATGATTTTGAGACTTTTTTTTGTGGGGATGGGGTGGGGGTGGGTAGGGTTGGTGGAGATTGAATTTAACCTGGAGAAGATTCTTTTGGCTCACTCCTGTGGAGCCTGTCCTGCCCCTTGAAGTCTCATTGATGCCCTCCTATATTCTTTTAATTAATTAAGCAAGTAAGCAGTTTGTTATTTTTTGAGACAAGATCTCCTGTAGTCCCAGATGCTAGGTGAATACTCTACCACTGAGCCATATCTCCACCCTCCATCTTTTTTTTTTTTTTTTAGTTTATTGTCCTCCAGAATATTAATTAAATTCCAAACTTCAACTTTCAAATATTCTGTAATGCAAATTTTTCTTTCTCGGTCCAAAAGAAGTGAGCTTTAAGATCGGGATTCCCATCCCCCACCCCATCACTGAGTTTTGCCTGTGGCTCTCGGCACTAGCATGACTTTAACCTCTAGGAATGTGAGGACCACATACTCAACAGCCCTGAGTCCATTCATCACTGGAGCACGATTCATTCTCTGCAAGGGTTTCATGGGGTTGCACTTTTTTATCCTTAAAGAGACAGCAGTGAGTTTCTGTTTAAGTCCCTTTGGTCCCGCTGACCTTCTGTGTCTGAATTTCTTCAATTCTCCCAGCATGCTTAGAATTCTGTGTTGGGCTCCACAGAAAGACAAGGATTGATTGTGGTTTCCTTTTCAATGGAGACTTCTTTGTTTACGCTTTTGAAATTGTTCGATTTGTCTCTCTGTTCTCCTCTTCATTCCTGCCTCTCTTATTCAGTCTTTATCTCTGTTTCTCCCTCTCTCTTTTTGTCTCTTTCCTATCTCTGTCTTTGTGTATCTCTACATCTGCGTCTGTCTCTATCTCGGTCCTTTGTCTCTCTCTGTATCTCTTACTCTGTCTGCATTTCGCCAGTAGAAGGAAAAGTGAGAGAAATTTAGACAAAGAATTTGGCCCGAACACAGATACAAAGGAGCTGTACACACCCATGCATGGAAGGACTGGCACTCGAGTGTGCTCGCGCGCGCGCGTTTGTGTGTGTGTGTGTGTGTGTGTGCGTGTTAGGAGGGGGAGGGCTGGAAATCGGGAAGCAGAGCCAGTTCTGGGGGCAGCACAGTACTGGGAGAGCTCCAGCTTCAGACTATAGATGTGACCAGGGACCATGACGATTCTTTAGGTTACTACACAGGGGGAGGAATAGGAGTTCTGGGCTGAGGAAGCTCACTCTGAAAAGAGGTTTAATTAACATCTGAGAATGAGAGGCAGGGCAGAACAGAGAGGCTGGTCATAGATAGATGCAAGTTTAGAGAGCTGCAGGTGGTCAGCATGTCCCAGCAACATGACGACGTGCACAAGGTTTCCTCATCAGAGCTGCAGCAAGGAGAGGGGATAGCCCTGGAACAAACTGGATGCCAACTAATTCTGGGGAGTGTGATTAGTGTCTGTTCTTTGAAACTCTGTCCTGGGCTGTACAACTCAGTTTTACCACTCCTAAGTTTAATCAAAGGAGGCCAAGTTGGCATCCAACAGAGACATTTGAATACCATGTTCATTGCTGCTCTGTTCACAATAGCCAAGATATGGAAGCAACCTTGATGCCCACCAGCAAAGGAATGGATAAAGAAAATGCTCACGCACATGTGTGTGTGTGTGTGTGTGTGTGTGTGTAGACAGTGTTTTATTCAGCCATAAAGAAAAACAGCATGTCTTTTGCAAGGAAGTTGGTGGAACTGGAGATTATCATGTTAAGTGAAATAAGCCAGACTTATCAAAGAAAATATTATGTGTTTTCTCTCATATACAGAATTTAGATTGTGTGTGTGACATAAAAGCAGAAAGGGGACTATTAGCAGGACTATTAGAAAAGGACTAATGGGAAGTAGGACAACAGAAGGTAGTGAGAAGGGAAAAGAAATACTGTTTTCTTATGCAGAATCAAGAAGGGGACCAGTGGGAGTGGGCAGCAAGAGGGGATGATGGGGTCGGGGTGTCCACAGGAATGCCAAAATAAAACTCATCATGTTGATGAATAACTGCCAATTAAATTTGTCTAGATAAATGTAAAAATAAATGTAAAAGAATGTCTAGATAAAATAAAAAAATACCAGGTGTGGTGGCACATGCCTTTAATGCCAGCATCCAGGAGACAGGTGGATCTTTGTGAGATCAAAGCCAGTCTGGTCCACAGAGTAGGTTCCAGGACAGCTGGTGCTACAGGGAGACCCTGTCTCAAAAAGAAAGGTTAAAAAAAAGAAAGACTGCCCTGGTTAGGTGAGATTTTTGGGGTGTCCCCTGCTGGTACAGAGTCCTGCTGGTCCCTGGTCACCAACCCATGGCCACCACCCAGCATCCCATTTCTTAAATCTTAGTCATGTTCGTCCTTCCCTTGTCGATTAACTGGAACTAACTACAAAAGCCTCCCAGGACCTGTGTTGCACCAGAGCCAGGAAGTGACCTCAGGGACACACCAGAAGTGCCCTTTTATTATTACTAAGAGGAAAGCTTTGCTCGACAGTAAATGGATACAAGAGGTACACAAGAAGTGGCTAAGGATGACTGAGTTCAGCTCCCGCCACTCACTGCATCATTAGCAGAGCCTTGAAAAGAAGCATGGGGAAATGAGCTGCTTAGGCCTCTGGGGGTCTGCAGTACCTGTACAATAGCAAGGTGGCAGCGAGACCCAAACATGGCAGGGCACCTCCATCTGGAGCCAGCGTCACCTTAGACTGTTGAACAATGGGGCAGGGACTTCTCACCAGCCGCCCGTCTAGAGCATGGCCCTATTTGCTTGCTGAGGGCTGTGCAGTAAAGCAGCCTTTCCACTTCACCCCAAAGCTCTTGCCATCACCAAAAAACATCCTCATTTCCCCTGAGAGTTGATGGTGTCCCCTCTCATTTTCAGACTACCTGCCATGAACGTCAAATTTATTTTCTTTGGTGCATAAAAATTGGATCATCCAATTGGATCTGTGCTGCTGACATCAAAGGAACTGTTTGTTCCACAAGCACAAATAATTCATGATCTGTGTTGCTTGTGAGACAGGGTCTCACGTTTCCCAGGCTGACCCTGAATTCATTACATTGTTGAAGATGACCTTGAACTTTTGATGCTCCTAATCTCCATTACCTGTGAGTTACAAATACAGGTGCAAGTGACCACACCTGGTTTTGTGAGGGCTGGGACTCAAACCCACAGCTCCAGGGATACTAGGCAAACACTCTACCCACTGAATTACAACCCAGTCCCTCATGAACTTTTAAAAACAATTTTCTTTAAAATTTTTTTGTATGCAGGCATGTGTGTGGACTGTGTATGTGTGGGTTCTGTGTCTTCCTCTATGGCTCTCCACATTTTTTTTAACAGAGCCTCTCACTGAATCTGGAGCTCACACTTTCAGCTAGACTGGTTGGCCAGCAATCTCCCAGGGTCTGTCTGTCTCCAGACATACTCCAGAGTTGGGGTTACAGGTGTATGCCACCATGCCTGGCTTTACATGGGTTCTGGGAAATTGAATTTGGGTCTCAATGCTTGCACAACACCAACTCTACTCATGGACCACCTCCCCAGCTCTGGTTTCTTTGTTGTTGTTGTTTCTCAACAGGCTCAGGTAGCCCAGGCTATCCTTGGACTAGCTATGCGGCAAAGAACGACCTTGAACTCCTCACTCTCCTGCCTCCACTTCCTAAGAGCTAGGATCACAGACAAGTGTCACCACATGTAGCTTCTGACATCATCAAAACACTAGCGTGTTTTCTAGTTTGGCACTTTTTTATTTATTTTAAATATGGAATGTGTCACGAATGTTTGTGTCATCCTTGTACAGGAGCCATGTCAATCTCTATATTGTTCCAATTTCAGTATCTATGTTGCCAAAGTGAATGCTATTTATTTATTTTTAAAAATATTTTATTCATTATTTTAATTTTATGAGTATGAGTGCATTGCCTGGACGTTTAAGTGCACCTGTGTCATGCAATGCCCACAGAGGTCAGAAGAGGGCATCGGATCCCCTAGAACTAGAGTTATGGACAGTTGTTAGCCCCCACGTGGGTGCTGCGTACAAGAGCAGCCACTACTCTTAATGGCTGAGCCAGTTCTCCAGCTCCTATTTATTTTTTAATACTTGTTTTTATTTAGGTGTATGTGTGTGTCTCTTTGTAAGTATACGCCACATGTTTGTGTGTGCCTGCAGAAGCCAGAAGAGGGCATTGGATCCCCTAGAGCTGGTGCCTTAGGTGACTGTGAGGCACCTGATACAGATGCTGAGAACTGAACTCAAGTCCTCTGGAAAAGCAGGAAGCACTCAACTGCTGAGCTATTTCTCTAGCCCAGTTGACACTTTGGTAAGCAAACTTTATCAGTTTTCTGTAGTATGATAAACTCAGTTCTAATAGAGCCAGACCAGAACTGGTGTTTCCACGTATCCACATCATATATAGTGACGTGCAGTAAGAAATAACCCCTACTGTCCCACTATAGTACTAACTAGTATGGCTTCAACATAGCACAGTGTAAATAACAGTCTATATCAACAGACACACAAGAAGGGCTGGGGATTCTGCTCAGTGGTACAAGACTTGCCTGTATGTGTGAGGCCCTGGGTTCAGTCTCTACTATTACAGAAATTCTCCTTTTTAATTTATTTTTATTTTATGTCTATGAGTGTTATGCTTGCCTGTATGTAAGTGCACTGACGTCATGCAGTGCCGGAAGAGGACAGAAGAGGGCTTCAGATGCCCTGGAACTGGGGGTACAGACAGTTGTTAGCCTCCATGTGGGTGCTGGGACTCAAACCTGGGTCTTTTGCAAGAACAGTCAGTGCTCTTAACCCCTGAGTCATCTCTCCAGTCCCCAGAAATTTTTTTAAATAAATAAATAAATGTGTAAATGTATATAAACATGCATATTATCACTGGGAATGGTGGTACATGCCTGTAATCCCAGCACATGGGAGATAGAGGCAGGAGGATCTGGAGTTCAATGTCATCCTCAACTGCATAGTGAGTTTGAGGCCAGTCTGGGCTACATGAGACTCTGTCTCAAAAACAAACAAACAAACAAACAAAACAGAATGACATAAAACAAGCCAGAGACATGGCTCAGCTGCCAAGCCTGATGACATGAGTTTGATTCCTGGGACCTACATGAGGGAAGGAGAGAACCAAGTAGTTGTTCTCTGATCTTCATGTGGGAGCTATAGCATACCTGCACCAGAACTCATTCTCTCTCTCTCTCTCTTTTCTCTTTCTCTGTCATATACATCATTCACATAATAATAATACATAAAATTTTAAAAAACGAGGGGGTGGAGAATAGCTCAGTAGTTAAGAGCACCACTGACTGTTCCTGCAGAGGACCTGGGTTCTGTTCTCATCACCTACATGGCAGTTCATGTAAGTCCATAACTCTAGTTCCATGGGATCTGATGCCCCCTTATGGCCTCTATGGGCATTGCATGCATGTGGTGTGTTTACATACATGCAGATAAAACACCGATACACATAAAGTAAAAACTAAAAAAAAGTTAAACAGAGCTGAGTATGGTACTGCAAGCCTTTTGATCCCAGCACTCAGGAGGCAAAGGCAGGAAGATCTCTCAGATCAAAGCCAGCCTGGTCTATATAGCAAATTCCAGGCCAGCTGGGGCTACAGGGAGATCCTGTCTCAAAAATCAAAAACTCCAAACAAATACACACATTATATTTTCACAATGTGTAATACATAAATATACACACATCAGCCATGTCATAAGTGTAACAGCCTCTCTATAGACAAAAACAAAAGCCTCTGTTTCATCTACATGGGGCTATAGATCAGGACTGAAGCTTGTTTTGTGGTGCATCCAGATGCTTTAACAAAGGGTCTGTGATTAGTTGGGAAGGAACCCCCACTTAGAAGCTACAGCCTGAATCACAGTTCCTCTGTGGGACAGTCTGTGGCTGGCCACAAGCCATGACTTGCATTTCCAGCTGCTTTAGCCCCTGCTGTCACTGGAACATTTAGAGGAAATCCATAGGTCACTAGTAGACATTTGTCTTGTGAGGATTATCAGCAGAAAAGTATGCTTGTTCTCCCATCTTCAAAAAACTCCTGCTGGCCGGGGATACTGCTCAGTAGGTAAAGAGCTTGCCTGGTATTTCTGAGGCTTGGGTTCTCACACCAATACTGCATAAACTTGTAATCCGAACACTGGGCAAGTGGAGGCAGGATTATCAGAAGTTCAAGGTCATCTTCAGCTACTCTAGGAGTTTAAGGCCAGCCTGAATACATTAAACTGTGTATCAAAACAAAAAACAAACAACTTTCTCCACCCCATTTTCTTCTTCAGTTACTGCTATTTCTGTCCTCTTTAGGGTGAAAACTCTAAACTTACTACCACCAATTCTCTCTCTCTCTCTCTCTTTATCCTCTCTTCTCTTCTCTTCCCTTCCCTTTTCTTCTCCTCTTTCTCTCTCTCTCTCTCTGTCTCTCTCCCAGCGTCTCATTCTGTAGCCTAAGCTGTCCTGGAACTCCTTATGTAACCTATGCTGGCCTCAAACTTGGCAGAAATCTTCCTGCCTCAGCATCTCTGGTGTTGAAACTATAGGCCTGAGCCACCTCATCTGGCTCCCACTCCAAAGTAAGGTTTTATTTATTTACTTAATTTGTTTACTCTTTTGAAACAGGGTCTTACTATGTCCTTCAGGCTAGCTAGTATCAATCCCTAGGCTCAGGCAATGCTGCCTCCATCTCCCAAAGCAGCTGGAACTGCAGGGATGTGTATTGCTGCATCCAACATAGGACTGATTTACTAACTCACTGATTGATTATTCTTGATGTTTTGAGACAGGGTCTTACAAACTCAGGAGAGCCTCAAACTTGCTATATAGTGGAGGATGACCTTGAAATTCTTATCTTCTCTCCACCACCTCTCAAGTGCTGGGATTATAGGTGTATGCCCCTATGCCAACCTTTTAAGTTAATTTTTAATATATATTTATGTATGTGTGGTCGGGTGCCCATGGAGGCCAGAAAAGGGCATCAGATCCCCTGGAGCTGGAATTATAGGTGGTTATAAGCCATCAAATGTGAGTGCTGGGAACCAAATTCAGGTCCTCTGCCAGAGCAACAAGCACTCTTAATCATGGAGACATCATCTCTTCAGTCCCTTAAGTTTTTCTTTGTTTTTGTTTTTGAGGGGTGGGGCAGGATCTTCCTATGGCTACAGTTGGTCTGGAACTTGTACTGTAAACCAGGCTGGCCTTGATCTCACAGAGATCTGGTTGCTTCTGCCTCCTGAATGCTGGATTTAAGTTTGTTTTTATTTATTTTTAATTTTTAATATTTTATTATTTTAATTTTATGTGTATGAGAGTATTGTCTGCATGTGTATAAGTGCACTCATGTCATGCAATGTCCATGGAGGTCAGAAGAAGGCCACAGATCCCTGGAACCAGAGTTATAGATGGTTGTAAGCCATCATGTGGGTGCTGGGATCAAACCTAGATTCTCTGGAAGAGCAGCCAGTGCTCTTATCTGCTGAGCAAGCTCTCTACCATCTAAGTTGATTTTTACTGAACAAATAGTGTAAGTTTCTGGGGCAAAATGGGGCATTTTGAGGCCTATAGACACTGTGACTTGGTTTCATTGTTTCAAATATGAACCATTTCTTTTTGAGAACAGTTAAGATCCTGTTTGAAGTAGACATTATTATGGTGACTGTGGCCACCATTCTGGACAACAGATTGCCAGAATTTATTCCTCCTATCTAGCTAAACTTTGCTCCCAACCACCACCCATCTCTGCCCTCCCATCTCCCCAACTCCAGCCTTGGTTATCACCTTCCCTCTCTGCTCCTGTGTGTTTGACTTTTTCAGATTTAGTGTGCAACAGACACCATGAGACTTTGTCTCTACATCTGGTTTATTTCTCTTAACAAAATGACCTCTAAGAGCATTCACACTGTAACACATGATAGCATTTCCTGAATTTTAAAATGCTGATCAGATTCTACTGTAGTCACAGGGCATTGGTCCATGGATGGACACTTAGGCTGATTCCACAGCTTGGCTGTTGAGAACACTGCTGTGTGAACACAAAGCAAAGACTTGTCTTTGATATGTTTTTTTTCATACAGAAAATTTTGTTTTCTTTCATACAGACCAATGATTCATCTACTAATCCTATTTTGAGGGAGGTTTGTGTATACACATGTATTCATATGTGTCCCTCTCCTGCGTGTGGTCAGAAGATGGCAGGTGTCCTGCTCTATCGCTGTCAACCTCATTTCCTTGAGACAAGGTGTCTCACTGGACCTGGAGCTCATCATGTTTGGGCTAGGCTGTCCAGTGGTCTTCTTGTTCTCCTGCACCACACCCTGCATGAGGGCTACAGCCAGCTTTTTATACAAGTGCTGGGGATTTTAACTCAGGTCCTTTGCACAGTAGGTACTTTTACCCAGAGCCATCTCCGCAACCTTTATTTTTATTTTATTTTTTAATTGAATTTTTGTGACTTTTTCATACAGTATAGTTTGATGGTATTTAGATTCTCTCTCCTATCCACATGTCCCTCCCAATTTAATTCGCTCTTTTATATATATAACATGAGCTATAGAGTCTGATTTGCATCCCTAAATATCCTTCAGTGTAGGTCCATCCACTGAGCATACCTACATAGGCCCTTCAAAAATATACACACAGTGAAGAAGACTGAGAGATTGTTCCATATCAAAGGAGACCGAAAAGACACAAGAAAACATCCTGTGCGGTACTGATCTAGATTCCTTACTGAGCTAGATCCCGTGGTGAACAGGATAGACGGGAAGAACTATCCAGTAAAGACATCACAAAGGCAGCTGACAAGATTAGAATATAGACTTCAAATCTGATCAAAGTATTGGGTCAATATTAAATTTTCTGACTCAGCAACCACACTATGCAAGTGAAGTGCAGTGATGCACACTGGTCATCCCAGCACATGGGAGGTCGGAAGCAGGAAGGTCAGGTGGTCAGATTCATCCTCAGCTACAAAATGAGTTCTAGGTCAACCTGGACTACATAACACCCTGCCTCAAACAAAACAAAGGGCTGCAGAGACGGCTTATCGGTTAAGAGTACTCGATGCTCTTGCAGAGGACCTGGGTTTGGTTCCCAGCACCCATATGGTGGCTAATAACCATCTGTAACTCCAGCTCCAGGGAATCTCATGCTCCCTTCTGACCTCCACTGGCACACAGGGGAAGGAGGTCCTTTTGACCTCCACACATGCACCATGGATTACACAGGCATGCCAAATAAAATTTTTTAAAGAAATAATTTAAATAAAAGATGAATGTAAATTAAATTTGTATATTTCTTGGCATCTTTAAAATCCAAAACTGATAAGGTTTGGTGATTGGTATATTTTCTTGGATATCTAGTAAGTCTCATTAACAGTTTATTTTAATCAGAGAGCCTTGGCAAGAAGGAGGCTCATGTGCATAGCTGGCAGATTCCGTTCAGTAGCAGCAGGGGCTGCTTCCAGTCAGACCTACGTATGTGTCCCCAAACCAGAGTTTGAAAATGACTCTGATTTCCAGTCCCTTTCCCCAGAACTCAGAGGCCGTCTTCCTGTTTATCTTGGTGGAATGCCTGTGCTATACTAGCCCTCTGCATCATAGTCAAACAAGACTGTCACATAGGGAAGCCAGAGGTCATCAGTCACAATCAGGCATTCCGGTTCCTGAGTAGAAAAGACACCATGCTGTGAATTTTTAAAGGTTTGTAAGGACTTAAGACAATTTTTAACATTTTAAGGAGAGACCAAACTTCTCTCAAAGGCAAATTCTTCTCTTCATGACTTTCCTGAGAGCCTAGAGAGTCATTTCCTCTGCATGTGTGTGTGTGCACGTGTGTTGGGAGGCCTTAAACTTTCAATCTTCCTGCCTCAGTGTTCTGAGTGGCTGGAACAACTGGTGTATGCCACCACATTAGGCTCTCGTTTCACACCTCACACACAGCTTTGTGTCTACCTATCATTGAGTCTCCCATAAGTTCTCAAGGCCTATTGCTTGTCAACTAGGAAACACTCAAAAACAAAGGGAGGCCCCATAGGTACAGTCACTGTATTCCATAGTGTTATGACAGAAGACAGAGATGGTGGTACTTCCCTTTAATTCTTCCTTCCATTTCTACCTTGGTGCTCCGGGGCAGGTGGTTAATATCTGAAAAGCCAAGAGTCTCCCACTGCCTAAGTCTCACTTTCTATTAAATGGGCCTGATAACAGTACCCACCACCTAGTGTAGCTGAACCATTAAAGTAGATAACATTGACGGCTACTATTGTGATGGAGCCACAGACTCCCATCCATAAAAATTAACCACTGGCTGTTGCATTGAGAAATGACATGCACAATGAAACCTTGACCAGTGGGAATTAGATCCTAAGTTATCAATAAGCCCCCAAAATCTGCAACTGTAGATCTTTGGAAATATTTGAAGCAAGTATTTTATAGTTGACTTCCTATTTATGAAAACTTTGGAAGTATCAGATTTGATTACGTGTATCCAAGACATATGTTCTATATGTGATTCTGTAGGCTTAATACAAACAAATAAATTAATAGAAGTTGTTTCAGGAATGTTTGTTTTTTTAGATAGGCTGGCCCTCTTGCCTCAGCCTTACAGGTATTGAGATTACAGGTCTGTGCCACCGAAGGGCCAGGTCTGGCTCTGTATTAAAGATTTATTTTGATATGGACATCTTTTAAGTAGATTTTAATTAAAATAAAAGAGCACAAGGAAATATAAATAATTGGCATTCCACCAACCTAATAGTAACTTTAAAAGAAATTGCTGGGGCTGATGGCTCATCAGGTAAAAGTACTTGCCACCAAGCCTGACAATCTGAGTTCAAGCCTCAGAATTCACATGATGGCAGGAGAGAAATGACTCATGAAAGTTGCCCTCTGATCTCCACATGTACACAGTGGCATATCTGTGCCCATACATATATAACACACATATAAACATACATACACAAGAAAATGTAAGAAAAATTGCGAAAAGAAATTATTGGACTATGGGGACTATTTTTCAGATTTTTTTTGTATGTGTGAGTGTTTGCCTGTATGTATGTGTATGTACCACATGTGTGTGTTACCCTGGAGACCAAAAGAAGGCAAGTATCAGATCCCCCTGGGACTGGAGTTATAGGTAGTTGTGAGTTGCCATGTGGGTGCTGGGAAGTGTACCTGGGTCCTCTGCAAGAGCAGTAAGTACTCTTTAACTGTAAAGCCATCTCTTCTATCTCCTCTGGGGACTAGTTTTAATACCTACAAAAAAGTATATTTAGAAGTACCATGTGCTCACCTGGTGAATATTCCTGGTTCATTTCTGCCTACGGACAGTTTCTGTTCTTATGAATAGTTAAGAAAAATGTCTATTTACTCTAGCAAAAGGAAGCCTAAATGTGTTCGATTCATTCTACTTGCATTTACACTCCCACCCATCCCTAACCCTGGTGCTGGGGATCATATACCTTGTGTATGCAAGGTAAGTGCGCCATCACCAAGTCATCATACCAGCCCTCTATTTGTGTTTACATAATTTATGTTTCTCAAAAAAAAAAAACAATGCTTTGGGGAAGGGGGGTTGGAGAGATGGTTCAGTGGTTAAGAGCACTTGCTGTTCTTGCAGAGGACCTGAATTTGGTTCCCAGAACCCACATGGCAGCTTACAACCATCTGTAATTCCAGCTCCAGGGGAACAGATCTCTCTGTTGGTCTCTGTGAGCACTGCATGCACATGGTGTACTTACATACATGCAGGCAAAACACTCAAGACATAATTTTTGTTTTTAAATTTTGTGGTGCTGGGGATTGAACCCAGGGCTTTACATGTGCTAGGGAAGTGTTCTACCACTGTATTACACCCCCAGCACAAAATGCTTTTCAGTTTTTGCCTTTGAGACAGGATAACATGTAGTACAAGGTGGCCTCTGAGTAGCTAAGGCTAACTCCTGTTCCAGCTCCCAAGGGCTAGGATAACATGAATGTGCCACTGTGCCCAGCTCCATACACACTTTTAACATTTGCCTTTGGGGGTTGTGAAATAGTTCCTTTACATTTCCAGGCATTTGACTTACTCTGCTTGGACTCTTCAAAGGGCAGAGGTGTCAGTTACCATCCCATTCAATCAGTCCTTGTCCCAAGGCATTTCAAACTCTAGGTTGTCATTTGTTCAAATATCTGAACCAAACTATATGTCCTAGAATACAATATGATAAATGTGTACCTGGAATAGTTTTGTCTTGACAGGGGTTCTCTCTCTTTCTCTGCAGCCCTCTATAGCCAGGCTGATCTAGAACTCACCATACTGATCAGGTTGACCATGAACTTACAGACATCCTCCTTCAGGCTGTCCACTGCTGGAATTATACATCAGCCACTTTTTCCCCAGCCTGTTCTTCTTTATTCCTGAGACAAATGACATGTGGTAAGGAAAATCCCGATTCTTTCTGGGAGGTTTCCAATAAAAAGAAAATCAGTTGTGTTCATTTCAATTCCCAGCATTGCAAACAAAGGATCAAGATACAAAGCTGACTATGGGGGCACACGCTTATTATAATCTCAGTCAGCATGCTAGAGGATTGGAAGTTCCAGGACTGCCCGACTCTGTATCTCAAAACAACAAAGAAAAATTGTGTTCATCAGTGTAGCACAGATACTATTGAGAGATTTTTAAATCCCGTATAAAGTTGCTCATGTAATCACGCTCTTGTGAGAACTTCAGAGGCTGAATGCGGATATGGAACCGAGCCCTGATTACCTTATTTAACCCAAGAGCTACAAACATCTTCCAGGGGTCTTGAACTGGGGGGGAAAAAAAGTCGCTCAGAGTTTAAGAATAGTAAAAAACAAAAATCAAAGCAAAAGCAAAACCAGGAACAGATCCTTGGGTTTCAGGGGGTCGGCCCAGGGTTCCTGGACTGCCACCGAGGTGGACAGCCTTTGTTGTACCCTCCACGGCCTTCCAGGGAGCAGCAGCCCGGGAACGCGCCCGCGGCTGCTTCTCGGAGGTGCTCCCAGCTCTGCGTGACCCGGGCAAGCTGTCTGAATTTCCGTTTCCTCCTCTGCGAAATCGGGGTGGTCACGGCCACCGCGCAGCAGTCCCGGAGCGCGACCCGCTGGCCCGGTCGAGATCGCGCGCGCGTGCACCCGCCCTCCCGGGCAGGTGGAGCCGCGCGCGCCCGCGCGCCCGGGGCGGAGCCAGGAGGGCGGAGGAGGAAGAGGGAGGAGGAGGAGAAGGAGGGAGGAGGAGGAAGAGAGGAGGGTTCAGTGGAAGAGGAGGAGGAGTTGGAGGAGGTGATGAAAGAGAAGGAGGAGGAAGGAGATGAGAAGTAGGGCTTAGGCAAGCGGAGGAGGAATTGGAGGAGGAGGAGAAAAGGGAGGAGAAGAAACCGAGTGTGGAGGAGGAAAGGGGAGGAGGCGGAGGAGAAAGGGGAGGAGGAGAAGGAGAAAGCGGGGAGGAGGAGAAAGGGGAGGAGGGCGGCTTCTGGGTGAAGAAGGAGGAGGAGGGCGCGCAGAGCAGGAGGAGGAGGCCCAGCCCGCCAGCCGCGTGCGCGCGTCCCCCGCCCTCTCCGCCGCGCGCCGGGTCGCCGGGGCCGTGGTGTACGTGCAGCGCGCGCGGAGCGAGTGGCGCCCGCAGGCCCGCGCCCTGCCCGCCCGGCCGGCCCCAACGCGCAGCCGGCTCGCCCGCCCGCCCAGGGCGCCGTGCGCCGCGCAGGCCGCGCTCTCCCCCGGCGCGATGCGGCGCTAGGCGGCGGGCGGCGGAGGCAGGCGAGCCCCGACCTCCCTGCGCCGGGTCCGGGGCAGCCGCGCCGTCGCCATGGCCAGTGACAGCGGCGGGCCGGGCGGGCCGAGCGCGAGCGAGCGCGAGCGGCAGTACTGCGAGCTGTGCGGGAAGATGGAGAACCTGCTGCGCTGCGGCCGCTGCCGCAGCTCTTTCTACTGCAGCAAGGAGCACCAGCGCCAGGACTGGAAGAAGCACAAGCTGGTGTGCCAGGGCGGAGAGCCGGGCCCGCGCGCGCCTCCCACCCGGGCCGCGGCCCCCGGAGCGGCGCGCAACGGCGGGGCTGCCGGCCAGACAGCGGGGCGCAGGGACAGAGCCGAGGCGCCGCGCGCGGGCCCCGGGGACAAGGCGCAGGCCCGGGGAGGCCAGGGCGAAGTGGGGCCGGAGGAACCGGCGCGCAGGTCGCCGGGCCCCGAGCGCGCCACCCTGTGCCCGGCGGGCGGCGCCCCTGGAGACGCGCTGAGCCCCGGCGGAGGCCTGCGGCCCAACGGGCAGACCAAGCCGCTGCCGGCGCTGAAGCTGGCGCTGGAGTATATCGTGCCGTGCATGAACAAGCTCGGCATCTGCGTGGTGGACGACTTCCTGGGCAGGGAGACCGGGCAGCAGATCGGAGACGAGGTGCGCGCCCTGCACGACACCGGCAAGTTCACGGACGGGCAGCTGGTCAGCCAGAAGAGCGACTCGTCCAAGGACATCCGGGGCGACCAGATCACCTGGATCGAGGGCAAGGAGCCCGGCTGCGAGACCATCGGCCTGCTCATGAGCAGCATGGACGACCTGATCCGCCACTGCAGCGGCAAGCTGGGCAACTACAAGATCAACGGCCGGACGAAAGTAAGTGACTGGGGCTCGCACGCCCGCACGTGAGTCTGCGCTGGTGCGGTGCGCTGCCCGGCCTGCGCTGGGTTGCCCTCCCGCAGACCCCGGTGGGATCGCGTGGCTGACCTCGGCCTGCGCTGGGTCCCCACCCGCAGACCGTGGTGGGATTGCATGGCTGACCTCGGGCCCGCGCTCCGTGTTAACGTGGCTGCTTTGTCCATGCACACTCAGCCACAATGCAAACCCTTCTGGGGTTCTGGCCACTCATGGGTGGGTGTGGGGGTGGTATTAGGGTACCAGCCACATCAAATCAGGGTGGTGCCTCTTGCCTAATTTCCTAAACTAATTGACTGCTCCGCTGTTTCCACCACTCGCTTCTCTGTGATTGAGAGCCAGCCACTGAGTGTTTAGCTACGTGTCGGTCAGCCCTAGAAAGGTACATTTAAAGACCTCGGGTAGGAAGACTCCCTGTATTCAGGAAAAGCTTGGCCGCTCCCCTCCCTCCCCTTGTAGTTTTATCTCGCTGCCCTTCCCTTCTGTTTTGAAACCCACTACAAAACGGGGAAAGAGGTATTTCCGTTCCCAGGGCTCAATGTAGGTAGGTTACGCTTTGAGCACAGGTTTCCTCTATTTGCTTTGTTAATGTGATCCCTCTGTTGAAAAAGAGCTGTTTTGGCGGCTTCCTGGGGACAAAAACAACAACATTACAGAATTGGAGGTCGGTCGGAGGGCTTCTTTTTCTTTCCCCTGGCCATACCGAACCCTCCCAGTCAGTGCTCTTCCCTCCCTCCGGTGGGACAGCAGCTGGGTTTCCCACCACTGCTTGCACTTTACTTCCCCGATCTGAATCTTTTCTTTGTGTCCAGCCCCTCCAGGCCACACTGCCCCACCCTCCTCTCTAGTCAGTCTGATTTTGTGAGTTTTGAGAGGTTGTTTTGGAAAAGCCTCACACGTTTCTACGCCCCGGCTTTCTCAGTAATTATTCCTGGTATGTGTTTCAGACTGTCTTATGGGGACTCCTAGATAGAGGATGGTCAAAGAGGGGGAAAACAACAACAACAAAACAGTGGGAAGTCTGCAGCTGGCAGAGTCAGTGCTGGATGGGGGCACCAGGAGGCACAAGAAAAAGTTACTTAAAATTAAGCTGGGTGCCTGGGATTCATGTAGCTCAGTTGGTAAAGTGCTTGCCTAACATGCAAAGCCCTGACTTTGACCTACAGCACAGTATAAACCTTGTGTGGTGGTATACTCCTGTGAGCCCATCTCTCTGGTGATGAAGGCAGCAGGATCAGAAGTTCAAGGTCATCCCCTGATACATACTGTTTGAGGCCAGCCTGAGCTACATGAGACCCTGTCTCCAAAGAATTAAATTGAAAAAGAAAGCTGGGAACCAGCTGTGATGGTGTGTACCTTTAATCTCAGTGCTGGGGAGGCAGAGGTGAGATCAAGGCCAGTCTGATCTGTATAGTAAGTTCCAGGTCAGCCAGGGCTACAGGGAGACCCTGTCTCAAACAACCAAGTAAATAAATAAGTAAATAACAAACAGCAATAATAAATAAAAATAAAGCTGAGAAGGGAATGGAGGTCTGATTAAACTTCAGCCTTGGTCTTTCACAAGATTTTAATTTTAAAGAGAAAGGCTGTCATGTGCCGCACCTGCATGTTACCATGCACCCCAGGCCAGAAGGAGGTACTGTGGGACACAGTGGGAGTCATGATGTGGTTCCTCAGACTTTGTTCATCTGCTCCCCTTACTTAGGTAATGAAACCTTCTAAGGCGAGGGAAAGTCTTCTGCCTTCCTGATTTCCCCTGTTCCCAGGGAAGCAGCAGCAGTTAGCCTGGTTCCAAAACAAGCTCTCCTGGGAAACTGTTGAAACAGTCACCCTCGTTCCTCCTGGTTTGAAGTAACTGAAGGAGACAGTAGTGGTTTAAGTCACCTGCCTGGAGGTATTGCCATGTCAACAGGGACTAGCCAGGGGAGGATGGGTTTTACACTCTATAGATCTGATCTGGAGCTTCCATCTGTTTTGGGGACACAGTGTCCGGATCCATGAACGATCTGAAGGAATTCCTTCATTTCATTGAACTTAAAAACATTATTCCACTTATTTGTTTACCTATTTATTTAGTGTTTGTGTGCAGGGCGGGGGAGGTCAGAGGACAGCTTCTGTGAGTTGGTTCTCTGCTTTTGACATGTGGGTCCCAGACATTAAACTCAGGTCTTTAAGCTTGGTGACATTTGCCTTTATGTACCACACCATACTTGCCAGCCCCTCATTGAACTTCTTTGCTGAAAGAATTTTGGTAATTATGTTTGAATATGTAGTGTGAGTAGTTCTTAAAAAAATAGGAAGATTGATTGGGGACAGTGAGAACACAGTTCCTAAACACTGAGTAGAGACTATCACAGTGATAACCCCACCCTCAATAGAGTAGGGTTCCTAACTTTGGGGAATTGTCAGTCCATGCTTGGCCTGGCCTGCCACTCAGGAAGAGCTAGCTGAAATTCAGGTGCAGGTGACCTGGACTTTGAGCCTGGTTTTCCCTCCTTCACTAGGTGGAGGTGGAACACAGAATGAAAAGGTGTCTGTCCCTTGGCATAGGCTCAAACTGGAGTTCTGATTGACGTTGTTGTTGAAGTAGAGCGCATAACATCGATGTGCCCTCTGAGTCACGATTCTCCAGCCGTGACTATGTAAACTTTGATCTGCCGGCTGTACAATGTTTATAGTGTTTGGCCACCTGAGCTATGTTCATTTAAGCATCATTCTTAAGGGGTGTCAGGTGTCATGAATATTCTTGCATATGACTACAGAGGGGTCTTGTGAAAGAGGTAAGGAGTGTTATCTTCATATTGTGAGAGTGCCTTCTTCCAACCTGGGTATTTTTCATGTTGGCTTTTGACATAGCAGGGCAGTTGTCAGGACCAGGTCTCTGCCTCCAGATTTGAAAATTGGAACGGTAAGGCTGGAGAGATAGCTCAGTTGTTAAGAACACTTGCTGCTCTTGCGGGGAACCTGAGTTCAGTTCCCAGCACACGTATAGCAAGCAGCTCATAACAGTCTGTAACTCTAGTTCCAGGGAACCTGATGCCCTCTTCTGTCTCAGCCTCCGCAGATACCAGGCACACACATGATTCACTTACTTACATGCAGAAACTCACACTTACAGATAGAAAAGTGGGACTGAGGGGTGTGTTTTTCTCATTGATAATTCTGTAAAATACTGGTTTTAAGTTCAGGTCTTCTTACCAAGCTATATTCTCCATCACTTACATCATCTATATGTGTGTCTAGGCCTGGAATTCAGTTGTGAGATTGGTCAAATTGGGTTCCCTGGTGTCTGGCCACTGTTACCTACCTGCCTTAAAAGAGGAACCCTCCAGGGAAGATGAAGTAATCCAGGAGAAAACAGAAGTGTGTCATCACTGCTGATGTAGCCCGGCTCTGCTCTCTACTTTCTCTTATCTTCTGGGGATCCCCATCCCCATTCTCGCCTTTAAGCCCTTTCTCACCCATTACTTTCTCACATCCTTCCTTCCATTAGGAAGGCTTGTGATAACGTCAGTAGAAAGGAGCAGCTGTCTTCCATTTGTACAGAGCAGGGTCTGGGAGCTGTCAGAAGTCATAGTCCCCTTAACTGGTTAGGGAGAGAGGCTGGATGCAAAGGAATGAGATACAGGGGAGCCCTGCACCTGCCTGTTTGTTGCCTGCCTTCCTCTGGGGGAAAATGTTTGTCATTAGGTTATTGGGAGGCAGAGGGAAGAGAGTGGTGAGTTTGAGGTTAGCTCAGACTGCTTACAGTGCTGTCTTAAAAGAAACCAAAACCATAAAACACTAACAAACAAAGTAAGCCAGGTGTGGTAGCACATGCCTTTAATCCCAGCACTCTGTAGGCAGAGGCAGGCAGATCTCTGGGTTTGAGGTCAGTCTGGTCTACATAGTCAGTTCTGAGTCATCCAGGGCTACATAGTGAGACCCTGTTTCAAATAAAGTAAAACAAATAAAATTACTAGAATAATATACATAACATTCTTAAAATGTAATCCCAAATGTCATCTGTTCAGTTAAAAAGGCATGTAAAGAAAAGGAGGTGCTGGGGGTATAGCTCAGCGGTGGAAGCATGTGCGAGGCACCTAGATTCAATCCCCAGTACGGGAAGGAGGGAGGAAGGGAGGGAGGAATAGGATGGGAGTACCAAGTGCCTTACCCTTGGGTTTTTCTAGTCTTGCAGTTAATTAGTCAGCTCTGGAAGGCTTTTAGAGCATGGAATAGGATGAGGACGATCTGCTGCTTTATTTCGGCTACCACAGAGACGAGGCGGCAATCCTCTTAGACAGTAAAACCCTGTAGAGGGAAGCAGATGCCTGCAAGCCACGGGCCTGCTATTCCAGGACTGTGCTGGACTTGGGTTCAGACTTCAGCCTCTTGACCTGTAAGAAATAAATCTCTGATGGGTGGAGCCTAAATAAGTAAATAGATGCAAAACAGCCCCAGACAGAGCACCCTTCTGCTTCTGCCGTCCTCTCTCCGCTGGGGTGGAGACATGGGAGCTGCATCAGAATGCAGCATCACAGTCCTGTGTACCGAAAGCTTGGAAACGTGTGCTTTCTGGCCTGGCAGCTGGGAGATGGTTGTGACGGGTCCAGTTAAGATGCTGCAGTAATATCAGACTCTCCTTGTAGGAAGGCACTGTTAGGTAGTGATTCGGTTTATGTGCAAGTGAACACCTTGAATTCCAATGGCATTTTATTTGAAATTAAAAGATTTTCCTGGTGCATTTATAACTCTGCTTGGGCATTCTCTAATAAGGAATAGAAACGTCCCGCGCACTTGTAGTCCTCCTCGGGAGAGGAAGGAGGGCGTTTCACGCAGAAGGACAATGAGGTCTGTGTCTTTGCTAGCTCTGGGTTAGATACTGGGTCTGCCGCTGGGACTCCACTGCTGTGGCTGTGTTCTTGGGCTAATGGCTCAACCTCTCAGAGCCTCAGCTCTTCTTTCAAGATATGGTGACCACTGTCTTTTCCTCTCATACTTGCTGTGAGCAGCCCACAAAACCTGCACATCAACAAAGGCCTTTGAATGAGCAGCAGTAGGTGGAACTGTAAAAACCGTCTAGTATTTTAACTCTTCTCTTAAAGGGCCAGTCCCTTCCCTGTCTTGCCCTCTTACAGAAGCTGGAGAAAAGAAAGACTTAGAACCTTTTTTGGCCTAACCACTCCCCCTCACAGGCACACACGTATGCACACACAGGTATGCATATACACGTGTACACACTTTTTTTTAAAAAAACAGGAAATAAGTTCCTGAGAGGTTAAGGGACTTGTGCAAGGACACTGAGCTGTTGGTGACAAGCCAGCGGGTTCAGCTCCCTCTTCTGTCCGCAGTGTTTGTTGCCTCCCCAATGGGGTATAGGAACTGCTTGCTTCTGCAGAGCTGAAGGGACTCTAGTTTTGCTGCTTTTGAGGATATGTCAACCGTGTGTGGCTTCCTCTTCCTTCTCTGCTTTACTTTGGCCTTCCCAAACACTTGGGCTTATCTGGCGCTCTGACCAGACCCTTTTTCACCTGTCTGTCCTGTCGCTGTTGGAGCCCCATCCCCTGAAGCAGGGTCTCTCGCTCGTGCTTCCCATTCTTCTCCCTGCCTTTTCTTGCTTTTCCTCTCTCTGCTTTGGCCCTCCATGCCCATCGCTGAGGTTTTTGTTTTTGTTTTTGAGCCTGTGCATTTCTGGTATGCTTTTGGATCAAGGTATCAGCTTGATAGCTTTATTTATTTTTTCACTTTGGTCCTTCAAAGCTATATTAGCTCCTTCGGCCACCTTTTCATTCTAAAAGATTCTTAGATACTTCTGGTGCTGGGGACTGGACTTCCGAATGGTCTTGTGAATGTCTAGAAAGTACTCTACTGAAGCACGGTTTCATATAGCCAAGGCTGGCTCAGTCTTCCACCTCTGAATGCTGAAATGGGGGTGTGCAGCCCCATACTTGGCTCCTAGGTGCTTTTTGTAGATCTGTGTGCTCCTTGTTATGTTTGCCTTCCCTTTCTCTACGAGGTTCCTGTCCTACACTTGGAAAGCACTTGGAATCATGACCTGTGGCTACATAGTTGAGGTGCTAATCACTTACTGTGCTGTCCTCACCAGCGCGTCCCCACCATTTCCCATGTCCAAACTTCACCTCTCCACTTGCTTTTGCTGGAACATTTTCCCTGCCGTAATCACATTTTCCTCAGCTGCTTTGAAGCTCCTTTTATTTCTGAAGTGCTTAGATGGTGGCTGTAGCCTTTGGCCGCATGTCACAACATCATAAATGTTCTTGAGTCCTGAACCTTCACTCTCAGGTACTTATTCAGGGCCTCAATTCCACTTTTTTTTTTTTTTTCACAAAACATGTGTGCTCCAGTCCTTGCTGTCCTGAGGCCTGCTCTGATTAACATCTCAATATAGATATCGAGTACAGTGAGTGTTCAGGCAATGGCTACAGGCAGCTAGGCAATATGTGCATGTAGAAGATACCAGAAATCGCCCCCATTCTGATGGAGTCTGCAGCTGGCCTGGTCTGTGACTGCTCTTGACCTGCAGGCCACCTTCCTTCTCAGGCTGCCCAGTGTGCCCCTTGTCACCTACCTGGACTGCCCTCCTGCAGCACCTCAGCACACCTATTCTCTTTTATAGGAACCCCTCTTTTAATGGTTCAGACATTCCTGTAGAAAGATACACAGAGTCTGAGTGCTGACCTGATCTTTCCGCCTCAGCCTTTTGAGTGCTGAGATTACAGGCATGAGCCATCATAATCTGGCCAAGGTTGCTTTTTGAATAACAGATCTGTGTAGGAAACGTCAGATCTGTATTGGTTACTTTTCTTGCTGTGACCAAAAACTTAACAAAAGCAACTTAAAGGAGGAAGGGTTTATTTTGGCTCAAGTTTCAACAGGATAGAGTTCATTATGGGAAGGCATGGTGGCAGTCGGTGTGGCAGGTGCTTGTGGTCTGACTTGGCTTATGTCCAAGAATTTGGAGGTAGATAACTTGGGCTGGAAGCAGGCTAAGCTATAGGCCTCAAGGCTGGTCGCCCCAACAATCTACATCTTCTAACTAGATCCCGCCTCCTAAAGGTTCAAACCTCTCAAGAACATCACCAGCTGGGGACCACCTGTTCTAGTGTGAGCCTGTGCAGGACATTTCACATCCAAACCACAGCCCTTTCTAACTAGTAAAATGAAAAGATCCAATCAAGAGTCTGAGCAGTTCAATGATTGATTCTCACATGTTGACCCTTCCATCTCTTACCTACAAGAAGAGTCTAGAAGCTCTGGTTCTGTGTTTTCTTTTTAAAAGCTTTATTTAAAAATTTTTATGTGTATCAGTGTATTGCCTATTTGTGAGTAATACATACTCACATATGGTACAGTGCTAACGGAGGTCAGAAGAGAGTGTTGGATCCTGTGGAACTGGAGTTACAGACAGTTGTTAGCCATCATGTGGGTACTGGGAATCAAACCTGGGTTCTCTGCAAGATAATCCAGTGCTCCACTGAGCCATCTCTCCGGCCCTGGTTCTGTTTTATTCCTCTTTTGCCTTTGTGAGGATTTCTGTTAGCAATACTCCTGAAACCAGTGTCCTGAGAATTATATCTGAGTTAGGAAAATTCAGCTGTCTCCCTTTGGCTGGGTCCTCTCGTGGTCTGGATGAATGAATCATCATGACATGGTTTCTGCCGTTCTGTCTCTTATGTTTTCCAGGGATTTGTATTCATATTCATTCTGTCCCTTCCCCTCACTCTCTCCCTCCTCTAAATCTTAGTTCTTAGCTGTCTGCTCATCCCATCAGAACATACACTCACGTTGGGAGAACTTGAATATGCTCATCTTTCTAGACTTTTCATAACTTGAAATCTTAATCTACATAGCAGAGCTCCCTAGAAAACTCAGTGACTTAGGACAGCATGTTTCATATGTTGGATTATGAGACCAAGGGGCTGAGCTGGGTGGGTGGGTCACTGTCACAAAGCTGAGAAAGGTCCTGGGCCAGGGTCTGAG
Organism: Eospalax fontanierii; assembly: GCA_035773235.1. Classification (NCBI taxonomy): domain Eukaryota; kingdom Metazoa; phylum Chordata; class Mammalia; order Rodentia; family Spalacidae; genus Eospalax; species Eospalax fontanierii. Next base: position 1,906,898 of record CM069524.1, on the reverse strand, counting down.
TGTTTCTTGGTGTGCATGTGTGAGAAGGAACTGCACACAGACCCACTCCCTGCTTCTGGCAGGTTCAGCTCCTGAACCTGACTGTGTGCAAGGCTTGGGTTCTTCCACAGTGGCTTCTGACATAGCAGCTTGTTTCCACAAAGGATGCAAGCTGAAAAGCCACAGAGAAGCTGCCCAGAGCCTGAAGTCCGGGTCTTTCTGTGTAACTAATAGCAGAAGGGATGCCCCTCTCCAGCACTCTATTCTTTAGATTAGAGTTCAGCAGGTTCCTTCCATGCTGGGAAGGCGTTGTTGAGGGCATAACTGCTAGTTCATGAGTTTGTGTCCTTCATGGTCTGCAGTTCATCTCTTTGTCTTCTCTTTCTTTGGACATAGGATCCTGTGTGCCATAGACTGGCCCGGAACAGCAGCTCCTCTTGCCTCAGCCTCTGAGTGCCAGGGTCTCGGGCATATTTCTTTCTCTGCTCTGGTCCAGGCACTTGCAAACATGGGTTCTAGAGCTTATCAGTTTCAGACTCATATTCTGTCCTTGATTGCTCAGGGTTTTAGGCATGTTTTGTAGCGGGAAATTGTTGCTTCCTACTGAGTGCAGTAGGGGTCCTACAGCGCCCACCCGCAGCAGCAGTTATGGCTGGCTTTATCTAGGAGGAGCCACTGTGTAGGGCTAAGAGAAAGCTCTGTCTGAATTCCTCTGAAAGCTGTGCAGACTACGTGATTCAGATTGAGGTCCCCTGTGTTAGAAGGGGGACTGCTGGTAGGGCAGGGGTCGAGGACTGGAGATGGAACAGGTTTAAACTGGATTCTCTGAACTCTGTATTTGTCCTGGCATCTGTACTGGGCCCTAGGTGTCCAGAGCAACACAAGTCACTCTGCCTTCTCCCACCCAGCTGTTGGAAAGAAAGCTCTGAACTGGGGTCAGATAGATGGCCATTGTGGGACACAGGATTCTGTGGCAGCCCAGGAGCTGAGCCTTGACAAGCTGTAGACAAGGAACAGTTTTCCCAGAGAGCCTATCATTTAGGCTGCACTGAAGGATGAGCCATCTGGAAAGAACAGAGTTTCAGAGCAACAGACTTCTCTCTTTCAGAGCTAGTTTTACTTATTTAGTAAACTGACTGGCTAGGGGTGTGGCTCAGTTGGCAGAGTGCTTGCCTAGTATGCACAAAGCCAGGGGTTTCCATCTCTAGCACAATGTAAACCAGGTATGGGTGGGATGTGCCTGAAATTCCAACACTTGGGAAGTAGAGGCAGGAAGATCTGGAATCTAGGGTCATCCTTGGATACATAGGGAGCTTGAGGGCCAGCATCAGCTACAGACTTTCCCCATTCCATTCCCCATTCAAACCCAACTTCATCTCTGCCCTGGAGAATTCCAAAGGCCTGACTTTCTCCTATTTCCAGTCCTTTCTGTCTCTTGCTGCTTTTTGAAAAGAACATTTCACTTCCTGCCACACACTTTCTGTGCAGCCACAGGAACCTACCTGTGAATCCCTGAACTGCCTTTGTCCCTTACCCTTGTGACTTACTCAGCTCTTCCCGTGTGGAGGTGACATAGTGTCCTCCAGCTTGCTCTTCACTCTGTTCCTCTGGGCAGCTCGAAGCTCTGCCCTGCTGTGGCTCTCACAGCCCTTGTCTCTGATGGTGTGCCGCTTGAGGTTACAGCTGCTGCTCCTGGGGGCCCTGGGAATGCATCACCTCATTGGGTGAATGTTCTCAGCTTTTTACATCAGGGACATTTTATATTCAGATCATCATACAATACTATGTCTTTTCTCTTTAATGTTTTCTTTTCTATGCACCACCTATCTCCAACCTGTATAAATTTACCAACATGAGGGGATTGCTAAGTGGTTAAAGCACTTGCCTTGAAAGCAAGAGGACTGGAGTTCTGATCCCCGGAACCCAGGTAAATAATAGGGGGTATTGCAGCCTGCCTGTGATTCCAGCTTCAGGAGGCCGAGACAGGGAACCCAGAAGCAAGCTGACTGGAGAGACTGGATGTATTGGCAAGCTCTGAGATTAATTGAGAGACCCTGCCTCAAAGGATAAGGTAGAAGAATGACGAGGAAGACTCCCTACAGCAGACTTGTGTGTGTACACATGTGCCCACACACTAGAAGTACACATACATGTGCACATGCATGCACCCCTCCCCAACACATGAAAAAAAAGGGGAAAAATGCCAACATAAAAATCTCTCTTAAAAGTTTTAGAGGTACATTGGTAGATATATCTAAGCTTTTGCCATTGGGACATAATGTCAACCACAGAGTTCATGCTGAGAATTTCACAGTTGAATTACAAAAAGCAATCTCATAGTGTTTAAGTAGGTTTGCCATTCTGTGTCAGGCTGTGTTCAAAGCTCTCCTGGGGCTCTTGCAACCTGCAGGTCAGACAGGCCTAAAAAGATGTGAGTGAGTCTTTGCATTATCACAGCATCTGTGTGCTCCAAAGCCAGATCCTTTTCTTCCTCATTCTCTCTCATGCCCTGCCGCAGCTGTTGGTCAGTTCACCCTCCCTCCCCTGCCACAGCTGTTGGTCAGTTCACCCTCCCTCCCTTCACGACTTTGAATCAGTTCTCTGATGGGTCTTCCACTACAAAATCTGCTGCAGCCATTTAGACCTCGCACCTGCTTTAGAGTCTGGACTTTAGAGTTTCCGTCATACATCCCCACTAGTCTGACTCTCCATTTATCTGTCTTTCTCAAAAACTCTTCTCTAGGCCTCGGAAATGGCTCAGTAGGAAAGTGCACAGCATGAGGACCTGATTTCAAATCCGTGACACCCGTGTAAAAAGCTGGGTGTAAATGGTCACACACACTTGGTACTCCAGTGCTGTGGGAACAGAGATGGGAGGATTGCTGGACCTTGCTGGCTGTCAGTGTAGCTCCAGGTTCATGTCTCAAGGCAACAAGGCAGAGAGTAATAGACCAGGGTAGTTGTCAGGTAGAGGAATGATGAGAAAGACTTCCCACACCAGACTTGTGTGTACACAAGTAATATCTGACATCATCCCCTGGCCTTCGCACATGCATGTACAGGCATGTGCACACACACGTGCATACAACACACATACATAACTATCCTTCAAGCCTAGTGTGGTAGTGTACACTTGTAATCCAAACACTTAGGAGATGGAGTCAGAATGATCCAAAGTCCGAGGTCACCCTCAGGCACATGGGGAATTTGAGGACAGCATGTACTACATGAGACCCTGTCTCAAAAAAAACAATGATAGAAAATGTCTTTCCAAAGGTTCCGAAGTCAGAGAGGACGCTGCCCCCCCCCCCAAAGCTCCCATGGGTAGTGCCCCGTGCCTAACCTTGGCCGTTCTCTCACCTCTCTTCACCACCTGCTCACCCACGTCTCAAACTGCAGGAGACTTTTTTTCAAGTCTCTGAACATTCTTTCCTATTGTGGTCAACTCCCCTCTCTCTGCTCACTCTGATGTTCCTGGCCCCTAATTTTCTAGATAAAAATAGCCTAGACTGGCCTGGCCTTAAACTATTTTTAACTCCAAGTACTGGGAGAAAGGTCTGGTCTGAAGGTGAAATGAAGCTGTATGCCACTCCCCGTGACAGGAGCCAGACAGGGTTTCTGTTGTCATGCCCCCCCGCCTCCCCGCACTCCCCTCCAAGAGGGGAGGCCAGTGCGTCTGCCTCCTCAGGCCACCAGTGCCTGAGAATCTTCAAGAAATGCCTGTGTCCTCTACGCTAGCTAGCAGCTCAGAAGATGTGGTCTTGAAAGTGAGCTCTTAGACACAGGCCTTCAGGGTGACCTACGAGAGAAGAGCCTGCAGCCATCATAAACCAGGGCGCTAACAGAGTGCAGAGCCTTCTAAATAAGAATTTAAAACTTCTGACTTCACTAAGCTTTTGCATTTAGAATTGCCACCGACTCAGAATTTCAGAAATATTTTAACCAGGCTTTAGAGTTTATTGGACAAAGAGCTGGAGAGATGAGAGTGCTTACTGCTCTTGCAGAGGACTAGAGTTTGGTTCCTAGCACCCATATTGGGTGGCACACAACCTCCTGAAACTGCAGCTTCAGGACATCTGACATCCTCTTCTGGCCTCCATATGCACCTACACATGTAATATACAGTTACATAGACATACACACATAGACATGAATAAAAATAAATCTTAAAAAGAGTTTGAACAAAAGAGGGCATAGCCTTACCCAGGTGTGAAATGTCTCTCTGAGGGTCAGAAAGCCTTCTGATCCTGAGCTCCTGTTCTAGATTTGAATGTTTACCTGGCCTCAGGGAGCAGCTGGTGGAGCTGTGTGCTACCAGAAGACGGTGGCAGAGGGCAGGTGACAAGGAACCCAGAAGGGTCATCACTTCAGTTTTGCTTCGGTAAACATCCAAACATTCTCACCTTTAGAAGTTGTGCCTCTTAATTGTTTTTATTTTTTATTTTTTGAGACAGTCTCACTATGTAGCCCTGGCTGGCCTGGAACTCATTGTACAGGCCAAACTGGCCTCAAACTCAACAGAGATCTGTCTGCCCTTGTCACCACACCTTGCTTAATTTTGACTCTTAAGCTGTGCTCATCTTCTGAGTACAGATTGGTGAGGAAAGTGGTCCTGCAGCTAATACCATGGCTCATTTACATGAAAGGAATGGTGGTAGCCAGAGGTGGGGTCTCACTGCCCAGCCCAAGACAGCTTTGAATTCATATTAAATATTTTTGCCTTGGTTTCCTGAGTGCTGGCATGACAGGTATATGCTGGCATGCCCAGCTTAAACTTTGAGTAAAGATGTCATGACTAGGCAGTTCTACAAGCTGGCTCCAGACTGAGTGTGGACCCCTTATAAGTCTGACGCCAGCTGAGTTTCTCTCCCCTAAAGTGAACACGCACAGCATACAGCCCATCTGTTGACCCCATGTTAAAGTTCCTTTTGTAAGAGAACCCTAAAAGATCAAAACTGATATCTTTGAAATAGTGTCACTAAGTTGGTCAAGCTGGCCTGGAACTTGCTATATCCTCTTGCCTTAGCTTCCCGAGTATCTGGGATCACAAGCATGCACCACCATGCCTGGCTTATTGAGTGACTTTTCTTGGTATCTTTAGTTGTTCTTTGCTGAGAGCAGGTAGGTAAGCAACCATAGAGACCCAGAGGAGGGAAGCCAAACTTTTGTAGGCTTTGGAAGTTGTTGCCCTTGTGGGCCTCATAGAAGCAAAGCCATCAGCACAGGAGTCGCAACTCAGGGATATCTGCACAGGTCACAGGTCACCAGGCCAGCCCTTGCTTTGGAGTCTAGGTGTGCAGTTTTGCTGTAAAGGGTCCAGAGGTGTCATCTCCAGGGATGTGTGCCAGATGGTGATTCCTCCTTCTTCTCTCGGCCCGTTTCCTCTCTTGCCTCCTGCTTCCATGGCGCACATGCAGGTATGTTCCACTTTGGGATTTGATTCTAATTGTAACTGATTTTGAAGTAAGGTTCACCTGAATTTTTTGTTGTTTTGTTTTTGTTTTTGGAGACATGGTCTTCTTGTAGCTTCCAGCTGGCCTGGAACTCCCTGTGTAGACCAGACTGGCCTCTATTGCACAGAAATCTACCTGCCTCTGTGGAAAGTGTCTTTAAAACATATAGGAATCATAGTTCTTGACTGGTTTCTAGGAACTGTGTTTCAATTTCACATGATATGGAATGTGTTTGGTAATGGATTCCTGCTCTAAAGAGCCCTACACGTATTCTATCATCTTAGAATGTCTAGGTTTGAGAAGGACAGTGACTGCCGATAGAAGCCAGCAGTGACAAGGGTCTCCCAGTTCCTCTTGGCATTCTTGTCTTTGGGCTCTCATGGAGCAGGTTCCAAGAAACTGGTCTAGGCTCTCCATCTGAAATGGAAGCGGTGTGGACCTAATAGAAGAGTGTGAACAAGCAACCATAAGGAGCTTTGAAAAATGTGCTTGTGTCTTTAGCTTGCAGCAGGCCTTTCTTAAGTTACTGGGTCCTGACCTTGGTTTCCCTTGGCTTCTCCTGCTGGCAGTGACTCACAAACTACAGTGCAGTTTCAGAGTCAGAATTATTAATTTATTTGTTGTATGTGTGTGTTTATTTTTTGAGGCAGAATCTCTCACTAGAACCTGGAACTCTTATGATTAGGCTAGACTGTCTGGCTCAGTGAGCCCCAGGAGTCTGCCCATGTCTGCCTCCTCTGCACTGGGATTACAAGTGTTTGCCACCATGTCCATTTCTATATGTAAACTCAAGTTCTCATGCTTGCATGGCAAGTACTTTACCAACAGAGCTATCTCCCCAGCCAGAGTGGGAATTCTTGGCTGACTTTCACTGAACATAGAGCCTTATTTTTAACTAAAGACAGTCTATTGTTGCTTGGGCACTTGGCACATGTCCTGGACATGGTGAGAGGAAACAGAGCTCTGGGTAAGGGCATCATGTACCCATTCACATAGCCCATCACTTCACGACTGCTGAAGTCACCCAGGCGCAGAGCATGGGATCAAGGGATCCTCTTTCTGGGCCTCCCCCTTCAAAGAGAGAGGTCAAGTGGCAGTTCATATTTTATTGATAATCATGAATTTATTTAAGCTGCATTTAAAAAATGAGTGTCGTGGATGTTAATTTTGGAAGCTAGTTGTACTCCAGGTAAGCTAGAATTAGTGGGTCAGAGTTCACCCAGGTGAGATACTCTAGTTCCTTCTGACATAAATGTAGACTTGATTGATGTAAATTTGTCAGTGCCTCTAGAGTTGTGTGTTTTTTTTTTTAAACTGTGTACCTACAACTTCATAGGAACTTTTATTTTTTCCTCTCTCGTCAGTACTGGGGATCAAACAGAGTCTTCATGTGCTAAGCCAGCACTGTGCCTTATGTCACCCTCAGCCCAAGGAAGCGTTAGGAACCAAATTGTTGAAAAGCCTATGTTACTTTTGACTTAAGAAATTTCTTGAGATCCAACTTTTTATTTTGGTTTATTTCTAATTATGTATATGTGGGGGGTGAGTGTGTGTGTGTGTGTGTGTGTGTGTGTGTGTGTGTGTGTGTGTAGATGCCTTCAGAGGCCAGAGGCATTGGAGCATTGAATACTCTGGAGCTGGGGTTACAGGCAGTTGTGAACCATGCAGTGTAGGTGCTGGAAATCAAACCGGGGTCTTCAGCATGAGCAGTACATACTCTTAACTGCTGAGCCATCTCTCCAGTAGCCCTTGGGGGCGGGGGTGTTGTTTGGTTAGTCAGGTTGGTTTTTTGAGACAGGATCTCAGTATGTAGCCCTGGCTGGCCTGGAACTTGCTATATAGGCTAGGCTGAACTCAAATAGATCTACCTGTCTGTCTCTGATGCCTAAGTGCTGGACTTAAAAGCCACCACACGCAGCTTTTTTTTTTTAATATTTGAAAATTTTATATGTATGAGTCTATTGCCTGCTCCTGTGTTGTATAATGCCCATGGAGTTCAGAAAAGGGCCTCAGATCCTCTGGAAGTGGAATTTGGTTGTTAGCTGCCATGTAGGTGCTGGGAATTGAACCTGAGTCCTGTGCAAGAGCAGTCAGTGCTTTTAACTCTTGAGCCATCTCTCCAGCTCCTTCTTTTTTAAGACAGAGTCTGGTAGCTTACACTGGCCTGGAATTCAGTATGTAGTACAGGCTGGCCTTGAACTCCTAATCTTCTTGCCTCTACCTTCCAAGAACAAGGATTACAAATGTGGATCATCAAGCTTTTCCCATACTTATTTTCTAAAATTGTTCTTCCTTTTACTTTTTTTTTTTTTTTTTTGAGATAGGCTGTCTGTAGCCCAGACTAGCCTTGAATTTAGGACAATTTTCCTGCTTCATCTTCCTGAGTACTGGGATTATATGTGTGTGCCACCATGCCCACTTGTTTTTAACATTTTTGCAGTGAAAATCAGAAACCTATAAGATGTGAATTACTCTGCTTGTGTATTGTAAGTTTTTCTGTTGACACTGGATAAAATTATGTTATCAGTTTTTCAAAGGCTATTTATGTGAGTTAAATTACATGTGTCCATATATGTATTTTTCTTATAGAAATATATACTATCTAGATATATATGGAAGAGTAAATTGTATAATTAAAATTTTTACTTAGTTTTTACGTGTCTTGAGTGTTTTGCCTGCATGTTTGTAAGTACATCCATGTGTACAGTTCCCCTGGAAGCCAGAAGAGGGCGTCAGATCCATTGAAACTGACGTTATGGATGGTTGTCAACTGCCATATGGGTGCTGGGAACCAAACCCTGGTCCTCTGCAGGAGCAGTAAGTGCTCTTAACTACTGAGACATCTCCCCAGCCCCATAATTACACAATTTAATATAGCCTAAATATCCATTGTAGCAGTTGCTGTCTTTAGAGTTTGAAAATTGTAAATGTACATTTAAACTGCAAAAAGCTTGCATATTATGGAGAAAGATTGCTGTTTTGTAGGTTCTTTTTATTATAAATATAAAAGCATGCTCCAAACAAAGCAAAAAGTAACCAAAAGATCAGTGGCAGTTTACCAGATGTATCCAGAGACTTCAATACTTCTCTCTCAGTAATTGTTAAAACAAACAGAAAGCCAGCAGGTCATGCATTCCTCACAGGCACCCGAGAGGAGCCGTTGAACAGAGCACAGCATGTGCCTGGCTGTGACTTGAGTGCCAGTAAACACGGAGGGCTGAAGCCTCGCAGAGCATGTTCCTCCTAAAGGGGAATGAGTTAGAAACCTGTAATAGAAATCTTGAAAGCTGTGTGGATGTGGAGATTAAAAACACATTCCCCAAAATTACGAGTTAAAGAAGAGATAGATCCAGATCAATGAAAAAGGAGTAGGAGTTTAGAAATAGATGCACATGCACAAGACAGTTGATTTGTGCACGTATGTGTGTGCATGTATGTGTACACGTGTGTACCTGTTTATACAGAGTCTCATCTCAAGCTCTAGCTGGCCTAGAACTCTCAGTATAACCTAAAATATTCTCAAACTTATGGAAATCCTCCTGCTTTAGTTTTCCCAAGTGCTAGGATGACAGGTGTTAGCCACCATGCCTGGCTCATAGCTTTTTTGTCTTTTGTAGCAGAAGGGGTTGTCTACTTGGAAAAAGATAAACTTTGACTCTTCCATCACACCAGACACTAAAATTTGTTCAGAATGAATCATAGACCTAAGTGTGAGTCTCAAGCCTATAAAATGCCGAGACGGGCATGGTGGTGCATGCCTTTAGCCAGCTGGGGGCGATAGGGAGACCTTGTTTCAAAAAGACAAAAAGAAAGCAACACTTAAAAGAAAGAAAATCTGTGACCTTGAAATAGATAAATTTCTTAGAACATTAGGATTGGAGAGATGGCTCAGTAGTTAAGAGCACCGGCTACTCTTGCAGAGGATCTGGGTCGGTTCCCAGGACCTACACGGCAGCTAACAGCTGTCCATAATTCAGTTCCAGGGGATCCAACACCTTCTTCTGACATCTGTGAGCATTGCATGACATGAGTGCACTTACATATGCAATATGAGCATATTGCATAGCAGGCAGTATGCTTATACACATTAAAAGAAAAGATTTCTTAGAGTGCAAGGCCCTGGGTTTGGTCCTCAGCTCTGTGGGGAAAAGACAAAAAATACCATTGGGCCAGCACTCTAAACTCTGAAGGCAGGGACAGGTGAATTTCTGTGAGTTCTAGGCTAGCCTGGTATACATAGCAGTTTCCAGCTGCAGCTACATAGTGAGGCCCTGTTTCAAAAGACACCATTAAACGGCCAGTGAAATAAAATGGCTTAGCAGGTAGAATCACTTGTGCATTGACATGAACCAACCTGAGCTCAATCTCTGGATCACACAAGGTGGCAGGAGAAAACTAACCCCTGAGAGTTGTCCTTTGACCTCCACACACACCTGCACTAACACACACTCATATATGTACTCTAATAAAAATGTTAATGGCTTTAAAATTTATTTTATGTGTGTGAGTGTTTTACCTATCTGTATGTTAGTGCACGACATGTATGCAGTGCTTGCAGAGGCCAGAAGAGGGCATTGGATCTCCTGGAACTGGAGTAAAAGATGTATTAACCATTGATCTGGATAGCTTTAGTGTCAACTTGACACACCTGAGTTGAGGGAGCCTCAATTGGGGAGTTGCCTCCATCGGACTGTGGCCATGTCTGTAGGGTATTTTCTTAATTGTTGAGTGATGTGGGAGGACCCAGCCCACTGTGGGTAGTATCATCACCCCTGGGCAGGTTGTTCTGTATTGCATAAGAAAGCAGGCTGACCATGGGCCAGGGGAGCAAGCCAGTAAGCAGCATTCCTCCATGGCCTGTGTGCTTCAGCTCCCAGGTTCCTGCCCTGATTCCTACCTTGATTCCCTTAGCGATGGGAGATGTAAGCCAAATAATCCCTTTCCTCCCCGAGTTGGTATTGGTTACAGTGTTTTGTCACGGCAATGAAGGTAAACTAGAAGAGTCACTAAGAGGAATGCAAAGTTACACAGCCCCTTTAGAAAAGCAGGTTGGCCATGGCTCAGAAAGTTAAATATAAACTCATGACATGACCAAGGAATCCCTTTGCTGAATATCAAGAGAAGTGAAAACCCGTCCACACAAAGACATTAGCATTTTATTCATTATTGCCCTAAATAGGAGGGGCTCGAGTCATCTGCAAATATAAGCAGCATGTGGCACGCAGTCCAGTGGGATGCCATGTCAGTGAAAAGTGCGTTGTCGTCCTTGACAGTGAGACACCTCTATGGAAACAGCACAGAGAAAGGTGATACTGAGGACTGTTTAGACTTTCCCTGTTGAGATTAGGTTATTGCTAAGGAAATGGTCACCTTCAGGGTAATATGGTGTAGATTTGATTGGGTTATTTTTAAATTTTGGTTGTGACAAATAATTACAGTTTTAGTAAGAAATATTTCTAGTAGTAGAATTGCTGTGTTGGTGAACAGTTTCTGTATACATAGCACTGACTGAGTGTGCTTTGTATAATATTGAATACTATTCTCGTTCCACTTAGACTGTTATTTTCCTCATTTTATAGTTGAGAAAACTGAGGCACAGAGTAATTTAAAAAAAAGAAAAACTTGCTGCTCATCAAACAGCCAGAATTAGTTGGAGTGTGAAGCATTATTTTTATTTGTGCATTTTACGTGGGGGAGGCTACTGTCTTTATTTTTAGGGTACCTACTTGCCTTGTGAGTTACAGAATTTCTTACTTAAAAAAAAATGTTTAAATCCCAGTGTAGTGGCTCACACCTGTAGTCCCAGAACTTAGGAGGCAGAGGCAGGAGAACTGCTTCAAGTTCAAAGTCAATCCTGGTTAATAAGTTCTAGGCTAGCCTGGAGTAGAGAATAAATTCCCCTCACTGGATCACCTAGACTGGATGGCTGATGAGCTCCAGGGATCCTCCTGTCTCAGCCTCTCCAGTGCTGGGATTATAGGCTGCCATGCCAGGCTGTTAACGTGGGTGCTGGGATCCACACTTGTGTCCTTGTGTCTTTGTATGTGTGTGGTTAGCACTTTATTAACTGAGCAATCTCCCCAATGCCCCTCATTCTTTACTGAAGTAATCTTAGCAAGACCTCATCAGAATGTTATTTAATTCTAACAGGGACAAACTCATACTAAAGAGAATCAGCCATTGTCTCTGAGAGAGAGTTTTGCTGGTATGTAATATATTTGAGCAAGTTAATTTCCTTATGTCACAGTCGTTGGGCAGGAAGTTTGGCTCATATGCATCCTTAGTACCTAATGGAAAGACAGTTTTCAATAGCTCAGGCTGTACAGGCAGAGCTGCTGTAGTTTCTGCAGGTGTGGAAGCTTCACATGGAAATCACCACTGTCAGGGTTCCTCCAGTCTCCTGAATCATCCTGAGTCCAGGGCAAAGACTAACAGATTCCTAACACTTAATTTGGATCTGAGAAAATTGTGCTTGGGGCTGGCAAGATGGCTCAGTGAGTAAAAGCACTTGACATGAAAGCCTGACAGCCTGCATCCAATCCCTGGGACCATGCAAAGGCGGGAAGAGAGAACTGATTCCTGCAAGTTGTCCTCTGACTTCCCCATGTGTGTGGTGGCACACATACCCTAATTCATTCTCTCTCTCACTTGTGCTCTTGATCTCTCTTGCACTCTCTCTCTCTCTCTCTCTCTCTCACACACACACACACACACACACAAATAATAAGTTAAACAGGGATGATCATCCTCTCACTTGATATGGGACATACAAACATTCACCACCTCAGGTACCCAAAGCACATTTGAGCTCTTTTGAACACCTTTCCTAACCAGTAACTTTAAAAGAAAAAAGCCCTTTTAATCCTCCAAACCACTGACTACATGTTGTTCTCCACATTAATCCCATGTTAATACTGTCTCTCTTACTTTCTCCAGGTGCCTGTACAACACTTGTCTACCTTTACTTCCTGTTCTTAACCTCCTCATAACAGGAGCCTTCAGGTGCTGTTCTGAGACAAATCTTATAACATTTAACGTTTGAAAGTCACTATTGCTCACCTTTTCCCTTTTCAACCTCCTTTCTGCTTAGCCATTCAGCAACTCTTGGCGGAAGATGGTACATTGCCAAAGAATGTGGAATTTGGGCCAGTAAGATGGCTCAGTGGGTTAGAGGCACTTGCTGACAAGCCTGATGACCTGAGTTCAATCCCCAGGAAAGTACAGACACACACACACACACACACACACACACACACACTTTAAAATTTTTGTTTTGGTTTATTTTTATTTTTTTGTGTATGAGTGTTTTACCTGAATGTATAGTGCTCCCATGTCATGCAATGCCCTTGGAGGCCAGAAGAGGCATCAGATCCTCTGGAACTGGAGTTTCAGTTCAGACAGCTATCAGCTGCCATGTGGGTGCTGAGAATGGAACCCAGGTCCTCTGCAAGAGTAGCTAATACTCTTGGTCTCCAGCCCCGCATACAAATTATTAAAAGAGTCTGGGATTCAGCACCAGGCATCCTGGATTCAAAGCCCTGTCCTGGGGATGGTGTTTACAGCAGCCTCCTAGGTATGTGGTGCCAGGGCTCAGGACTTTCCCTACTTCCTGTTTCCCAGATGCTGTGTAGCCCCGACCTCTGGAGCAAACTCACAGGCATGCCATGGGATATTCTTACATTTCAAGTGAAATACCTGTCAGGTGGCCTCATCCTCCAGGTCATGCTGTACTGCTGTGAAACTGAAATTTCAGAACTCACTCTGATGAAAAGCAAGTCCTGTCTGACAGTCTACACAGTAGGAAGCAATGCCATGTCCAGTCTGAAGCCAAGGTTTGAAGCACCCAATAGATGTCAGACTTAACTCATTCAGTGCTTTGACTCTCACTAGTAAAGGTTACTACCGGGTATTTATTTTGGCCTAGAATACCTTGAAAATAATTTACTGAAATCCTAGAAGGTTCTGGAAGCCAAGTAAGTTTGGGGAACTCTTAGGATAGACTAGTATTGATAGAAGTCTGCCTTCGGAGTCACGTGGAGCTGCAGCAATGGTAGCAGAAGGGGAAATGGAGGGTTTATTTTAAAATATAAGGGAGAAGCGTTGTATGTTGGAAGGTAGCCACTGATGGAGAGGCAGATGCTGAAGATGAAGGATGTCACAGCAGGGCTCTGAGGAGGTGGATGGGGCGATGTGGATCAAGGCCCCGCTTTTCCCAGCGTGATTCTGCCTGCACACCAGCAGCAGGAGTTTACGGAGGAAATGCAGAGCCTTGGGTTTGAATCAGACACACTTGTCTGTCTGTTTTAGAAGGGCTCTTACTTTGTAGGCCAGACTGGCGTCTAACTCAGAGGTCTGCCTTCCTCTGCCCCCGGAGTGCTGGAATTAAAGGTGCGTACCACCACCCCCAGGTGATGTGTTTGTATTTAAAACTCTCAGCAGCCCTGAAGGAGGCAGTGTCAGCCTTCTGTGCAAGGAGCGGCTCTTCTTTCTGTGTGTTGCTCTGACATGGACCGTCTTTCTGGCCCTCCTTGCCGAGGGAGAGAGGTGAAGACGATAGCAGGCTTTGGTATATTAGAAACCCGAGAGTGACAAGTTGAGAAAATTTCCTGCTGGCTGCCTGAGTACTGAGGGAACCTCGGACACATCTTCACCAAGTGAATTAGGAAGTGGGACTGAGAGCTGGAGAGATGGCTCAGCATTTACAAGCACTGGCTGCTTTCTCAGAGGACCTGCTCAGTTCCCAGCACCCACCTGGCAACTCACAACCATCTGTAACTCCAACTCCAGGGAACCTGCCACCCTTTCTGGCCTCTGTGGGCACCAGGCACACAAGTGGTACACTTATGTACATTTAGGCAAAACACTTATAAAGTGAAAATTTAAATACAGTTTAGGCTGAAATGGTGGCAGGAAACAGGAGTGATGAGGTTGGAAATGCCCTTCCTGAGAACGGGTGGCTAGCCTGAGTAGGGTGCCCAAGTGGCTGAGAAGCTCTGAAGGTCCAGGGGACGGGAAGGAGCACTGAGTTGTGTCCGTGCATGCTGTCATAACTCCTGGTGGTGCCAAGTAGCTCAGGGGCAGTCACTGCAAAGATTGGGTTCCTCTAAACCCGCTAGTTTGCTAGATGAGACTGAGGAAGAGGGAGCTGGCAATCTTCTGTTGTGGGTGTGGGAAGAAAGGAAGGGACAGAGTGAAACAGAGGAGAGAGTGTGAGGGTGTGAAGGTGGAGTTCCCCAAAGCTGGAGGGAAGGCTGAATCTGTTGAGCCCGCTGGGAGGCAGCGCTGGCTCCCATCCACATGGGGGGGTTGTTTCCTCTCGGGCTGCGGGTGCTGACCAGGACTCTGACGGCCAGGTGGCTGGATGAACTTCTTGTCTCAGTTGGCTCCTGGCGTTCTGGAGTCGGGGCAGCGGGAGCATGGAACTAGAGCTCCACAGCATGTGCTCTCTGGAGGGGGACCAGGTAGGCCAGGAGGAGGCAGCAGGTGAGATGAGATTGGGAGACGCTGGATTTGAAGCTGGAAACCAGAACTTGTTTGTGGAGGTGGCTTTGACTGCCGGAAGTGGGGACTTAGCTCCTGAGAGCCTGCCACGAGGGTTACTTGGGATCAGTAATTCAACAGCCTCTCCTCCTTGTGTCCGTGGTTGGGCAGGAGTCTGAGCATCCGATACGAATTGACACATCTTCCAGTCAGCCTCTGGGGCCATGTCACATCAGGTTACAGATGGAGAAATCACCTGGCGAATGCCTACAGTCACGTAGCTGGTAATTGGCAGAACCAGGATTAGGAACCAGATCCAGGCCCATTGCATGTCAGGCTGCATTATTCTGAGTCACCCACTCCTGGTGCCGACTGATAGCAAGAGCACAGGGTGTTCTCAGATAAAGGTGGCTAGAGCACAGCACCCAGGACCTCATGCCTAAAGGAAATTCACCAATAATGTGGAGCCCTGGTTGTAGCTGGCAGGAGCTTTGAGTAATCAGGAACTCAGCCTCTTTACATTAGTCCTGTGGCTTCAGGGTGGCCTTAGTGGTCTCAGCAAGACATCCCACAGCCATGTGAAGAGATAAGCATCTCTTTTCCAAGGGCTTTGACAGAAATCCCAAATCTGAACCAGCAAGATAGCTGGGGTGTAGGCACTAGCCATGCAAGCCTGGCAACCTGATTTATATCTAAATCCATGTAAGGTAGAAGGAGAGAACCAATCCCACAAAGTTGCCCTCTGACCTCCACACACACACAACATGGCACACATACCCACACATACATATCGTATTTACACACAAGCTCATGTACACACAATAACAAGATTATTTAAGATTTTATTTTCAATTATGTATCAGTGGGAACCTGCACATGTGAGTGCAGATACCCATAGAGGCCAGAGGTGTAGGATTCCCCACAGGAACTGGAGTTACAGGCAGTTGTGAGGAAGAGTTTCTGAGAATGGAAGGAACTTAGGTTCTCTAGAAGCGTAACAAGCGCTCTTAACTGCTGAGCCATCTCCAACCCACAAACATTATTTTAAAAATAAAAGAGCCAGGTGCAATGCCACAGACCTTTAATCTCAGCACTGAGCGGGGTCGGAGGACAAGCGAATCTGAGTTTGAGGCCAATCTGATCTACATAGTGAGTTCTAGGCCAGCCAGGGAGGGCTCTATAGTGAGACCCTGTCTCAAGAAAAGCAATCCCAAATTGGGCTGGAGGCCCTTAAAGGCCTCAACAATAAACCCTTCTTGGACCAGCCTCTAGCAACCTTGAGCCTTGTTGTCCTGGAGAGTAGAAAGATATACCCAAATGGGTGTATGAGGATCAGGGTCAGGAATCCCACAGGCAGTGGACTCCCAACAGGGATGGATCCTTGGCAAACACAGCTACTGTCCATAGGTGGCAGGGCCATGACCCTGTTGGAACTGTGTGTTGGTGACAGACCAAGTGGAGAGGAGCCACAGGTAGACACTGATGCTGATGGGGGAAGAGGTTCTTGTTTCCAGTGTGCAGTCACCCTCCAAGAATGCACTGTTGTCTTGGCACACTTAGTATAAGGTGGCCCCGAAGTTTGCCCTGGCCTGACCAGCTCCAAGCTGCACCCTCTCCATCACCATAGCCTCAGGGCATACTGGTCCATAGTGGTACAGGAAACAGAAGGGTTAGCAGCATGGGGAATCGGAACAGGGCCACCATTCCACCAAGTGTCTTGACGCATCATCGTAAATATGGCTTAAGTAGCACTGAGTCAAGGTTACCTTAAAGTGAAAGTTCAATTTTTCTACTTTTGGATTTTTGGGACAGAATATTGTTGCATAGCCCAGGCCAATCTGGAACTTACCGTGTAGCCCAGGCTTATCTCAGACTTGTCAATCCTCCTGCCTCAGCCTCCTGAAATCTGTAATTATCGGCATAGTATACTACCACACCCAGTTTTTTAAATGTTTTGTGATTTGAAATTTTAATCTCGTAAGTGGCCTTTTATATTTTTAGCCTTGCAACTCTTTATTTCTTAAAACTTGGTAGCCCATCCTTGAATATGTGAGGTCCTAGTTGGATTGTTTCTTTTTCTTTTAGGATATTTAGGGACTGTGAAAGCATTTCTCTTGATCTTTGTTTAATCTTTGTAACAATAGTTTCAAAATAATATCCAGTATTTCCACAAATGCTCTTGTAAAGAAAAGCTAATGGTTGCATTTCAAGCATTTCCTTATCAGAATGAGTTATTCTGAGGCCTTCCTGTGGTTTAGAAGATAACACCCCAGAGAATGCTGGGCTCTGCTGCAGCAGGATGCTGCAAGGCTAGGCAAGCATTCCCTGTCAGGTAGAGACCTGCCCTAGGAGATCTGGTCCAGGACCCCACCTCTACGTGGGGGGCAGACAGCAGATGTCAGGCATTTCTGCCTCTGCCACCTTGCATCCTCCTTCTGCAGGGCAGCGTTGCCCAGCAAGAGAACAGTGTCCACTTCGCATTTGCATAGAGAAACAGTTACTGAGTGGTTTCAGCACTGAAGGAATTTGACCAGGCACGAGCTTAGCATCAGAGCTGGCTGAACATGAAGGACCACGTAGAATCAGGCCAGAGGATCCAGTAAGCCTGGGCTCACCATCTGTCCAACTGTGGCACCTTAGGTTGAGGTTGGCTTGCTGTCCTGGACATCTCCTCCATTCAACAAGGGCGGTAATATAAAAGTCTTACATAGTCCCTGTGAGGATAAGTGGACCTAACCCGTAGCAGGACCTCTCATACGCCATAAAGAAGACACTTGTGAAAGTGGAAAGGAGGTCACCTGCCCCACTCCTTGTGTCCCTTCCTGCGAGGCAGGTGGCCATAGCCTAATTTTTCAAGTGAAGAGGAAGCTCCAAGCTCAGGATCAACTTCTACAAAGCCCTGGAGCTGTTAGGCACAGCTGGTGTTCCCAGCACAGATTGCAGTACTTTCGTGTGCTGGTTTGTTAGCTTTGCTGGTGATAGGCTGCTGTTGTTTTCACTTCCCTGGCAAGGCAGTTAACCAGAGAGATTAAGTTATTGGTCCAAAGTGACCCAGCCAGTAAGTGACCCAGTCAGGGCTCAGGTCCGGGGCTGAGGCTTCAGAGACTCTGTTCCAAACCTGCCCTTCTTGTATTCATGCCTCCTTCTGGGAAAGGTAGACAGCTTTACCAGTCGGAGCACATGCTTTGGGTGCCGTGTTGTTTCCATATGTTGGTTCCTGTGCTTGGAGATGGCAGTCTACCAGCAATGTGTCTTCTGAGCCTTGCCTGCTCACTCCCTGCAGCTGCCCAGACTGCTCCTTGCCTGCTTCTCTGTGTGTTAGGTACTAAATACCCCGTCAGCATCCTTCTTCTGAAGTGTCCCCAGAGATGGATGCAGCCTTCGGGCCTGGCCCGCATCTTACAGAGTCTAGAACCATTGCTGTCTCTTCATAGCGCTGTAGCTGATGAGGAGCCATTTGAAGCTTGTGGCCAGCCAAGATCCTGAGTCTTTCTTACTCTCATTTTTGTTGTTACTTGTTTCTTAAAGGTGCTTTTTGAAAGGTAGGGCTGGGGATACAGTTGGTGGAGTCGTTGCCTAGCATGCAGGAAGCCCTAAATACAATCCCCAGTACCATAGAAAACCAGGCATGGTGATTGATGCACACCTGTCCCATGCTTGTAATCAAAGATACAGGCTGGAGGATCAGGCATTCAAGGTACATAGCAACTACGTAGCAAGTTAAAGGCCAACCTGGGCTAGGTAAGACCCTGTCTCAAAGTGAAGGGAGGTTACTGTGCCAAACTGTCTCACCCTTTCAATAGTTAGCTTTGCAAAATGAGAGTGATGTCCTTTAGGGGTGTAAGCATTAAACCAAAGAATGCTTATGAGATTCTAAGCCCAGGCATGGGTGCATGCTCGTATCTTGATAGATGGGAATGGTTGTCTGTTAATTTTATGTGATTGGGTTTTGCCATTTTAAAAGCAGAATTTGAGCCAGGGTGGAAACTCATGCCTATAATCCCAGCACTTAGAAGACTGAGGCAGGAGGATTGCCACAAATAACAAATTGATGTGTTCCTTTATTGATGTGATTTGCTGAGAGAAATATAAGACAGAATAGACTCAGTGCCTCCAGACTGGCAGAGCCCTGCGTTTGGGATTCGTAGAGAAGACAGCCTTGTTTGTACAAATCCCATATCACCATCCAGCAGCCAGACAAGGTTCTGTAAACTGTGTGCAGTGGTTCTTCCTCCATTGCTGGTTATTTAAAGTCTTCTCACAGTAATGAGTGTGGGGCCTCACCTTTCATATGCCACCTGAGTCTTCTTGCAACATGTCTCTTCAGGTTAGTCACTCACATCCTTATAGCTTGGTCTCAGTTTTTATCATACAGCCCATCAGTAACTTGGGTGAGTCACTGGGTCTTCTCACCCTCTAGAACTAAAACGAACTTCCTGTTTTGACAGGATATTCAGATGTAATATTTCATAGCAATATATGAAACTCTTGACTGAGAATGCTTGATGTGCCTTGATATTGATCAGAGGAACAGCATTGGGGTCTTAGTAGATGTTGGAATGTGAAGAGTAAACCTGGACTAATGGAAAACTATGACCCAAAGAAACAGGAGGCTCTGAAGAAAGAGCACAAAGGACCCTGGCAATTGCTTGGGGGTGGTGGGACTGAGGGTTTGAGAGGTGGACAGCTGCCAGCCGTGTGCTGAATCACTGAGGAGACTTGATTCTTAGTGTCTACCGTGGAGGGCTGTGTGCAGCCACCTACCGGGTATACTTGACCAGTCTTACAAATGTGCTGCAGCTAGTGCCAAAATGAGATAACAGCATTCTGAGTGAAAACTAGTCTATAGGCCTGTGTGTGTGTGTGTGTGTGTGTGTGTGTGTACAGGACAATTTTCAGGAATCCATTCTCTCCTTGCACTGTGGGTTCCAGGGATCAAACTCCAGTCCTCAGACTTGTGTGGCAAGTGTCTTTCCCAGTGAGCAATCTCACTGGCCCTTCTTTAAAACTCTTAAAGCTGGGGCCTAGCATGGTGGTACATGCCTTTAACCTCAGCATTCAGAAGGCAGAAGCAGGTGGATCTCTATGAGATTGAGGACAGCCTGATCTATACAGTGAGTTACAGGCCAGCTGCATATATATGGAGACCTTGTCTCAAAAAAATCAAAATAAATAAATAAACGTTTAAAGCCCACAGCTTTTTATTGTATTTTGTATCTTTTATTTTCCAAAGAGTGGCTTTTGAAATTCAGATGACAGAGGCGAGTTACAGCCCAGCTCCTAGCTGCAGGTTGGGATGGAGCCTCACATGGCCTCTTCCAGCTCATTTGGTGCCCCAGTCCCCTCTGGTGGACTTCCTTGTGACCCTGCCGCTAAGGCAGAGAGCTGAGAAGTGGCTGACAAGGTTCCATACCCTGGGATGCGGTCCTTTGTTCATCAGTTCTTCCTGGAGTGTCTTGATCCCTGGGGTCATTGCTAAGCAGTTTCTCCCCAGCTCATTTCCTGAGCCACTCTCTCACCTGCAGCTTCCTGTATACAATAGCTGCTCTGTTCATAGATTGCCATGGGCTCTACCCCACAATCATCCTGGTCCATCCTTCCCACTCCCCATCCTGTCCCTTGCATTCTCCATTCTCTCCATGCCTCATCCCCTCTGTGCCCCATCCTCTTCCCCCGTCCCCTCCTCCCCATCCCCATCCCCTCCATCCCCATCCCCTCCTCTCCCATCCCCTCCTCCCCATCCCCTCCAGCCCCCATCCCCTCCTCCTCCCCATCCCCTCCTCCCCATCCCCTCCTCCCCATCCCCTCCAGCCCCATCCCCTCCTCCCCATCCCCTCCTCCCCCATCCCCTCCTCTCCCATCCCCTCCTCCCCCATCCCCTCCTCCCCCATCCCCTCCAGCCCCCATCCCCTCCATCCCCATCCCCTCCTCCCCCATCCCCTCCATCCCCATCCCCTCTTCCCCCATCCCCTCCTCCCCCATCCCTTCCTCCCCCATCCCCTCCTCTCCCATCCCCTCCATCCCCCATCCCTTCCTCCCCCATCCCCTCTAGCCCCCATTCCCTCCATCCCCATCCCCTCCTCCCCTATCCCCTCCTCCCCCATCCCCTCTATCCCCTCCATCCCCCATCCTCTCCTCTCCCATCCCCTCCTCCCCCATCCCCTCCTCCCCATCCTCTCCAGCCTCCATGCCCTCCTCCCCCATCCCCTCCATTCCCCATCCCCTCCTCCCCATCCCCTCCTCCCCCATCCCCTCCTCTCCCATCCCCTCCTCCCCCATCCCCTCCAGCCCCCATCCCCTCCATCCCCATCCCCTCCTCCCCCATCCCCTCCATCCCCATCCCCTCTTCCCCCATCCCCTCCTCCCCCATCCCTTCCTCCCCCATCCCCTCCTCTCCCATCCCCTCCATCCCCCATCCCCTCCTCTCCCATCCCCTCCTCCCCCATCCCCTCCTCCCCATCCTCTCCAGCCTCCATGCCCTCCTCCCCATCCCCTCCATTCCCCATCTCCTCCTCCCCATCCCCTCCTCCCCATCCCCTCCTCCCCATCCCCTCCTCCCCCATCCCCTCCTCCCCCATCCCCTCCAGCCCCCATCCCCTCCATCCCCATCCCCTCCTCCCCCATCCCCTCCATCCCCATCCCCTCTTCCCCGATCCCCTCCTCCCCCATCCCTTCCTCCCCCATCCCCTCCTCTCCCATCCCCTCCATCCCCCATCCCTTCCTCCCCCATCCCCTCTAGCCCCCATTCCCTCCATCCCCATCCCCTCCTCCCCTATCCCCTCCTCCCCCATCCCCTCCATCCCCTCCATCCCCCATCCCCTCCTCTCCCATCCCCTCCTCCCCATCCCCTCCTCCCCATCCTCTCCAGCCTCCATGCCCTCCTCCCCCATCCCCTCCATTCCCCATCCCCTCCTCCCCCATCCCCTCCATTCCCCATCCCCTCCTCTCCCATCCCCTCCATCCCCATCCCCACCCCATCCCCTCCTCTCCCATCCCCTCCTCCCCCATCCCCTCTATCCCCATCCCCACCCCATCCCCTCCATCCCCCATCCCCTCCTCTCCCATCCCCTCCATCCCCATCCCCACCCCATCCCCTCCTCCCCCATCCCCTCCCCCATCCCCTCCATCCCCTCTATCCCCATCCCCACCCCATCCCCTCCTCCCCCATCCCCTCCCCATCCCCTCCATCCCCCATCTCCTCTATCCCCCATCTCCTCTATCCCCCATCTCCTCCATCCCCATCCCCTCCTTCCCCATCCCCTCCATCCCCCATCTCCTCCATCCCCCATCCCCTACCCCATCCCCTACCCCATCCCCTCCATCCCCCATCCCCTCCTCCCCCATCCCCTCCTTCCCCATCCCCTCCGTCCTCATCCCCTCCCCCCACCCCCTCCGTCCCCATCCCCTCCATCCCCCATCCCCTCCTCCCCCAGCCCCTCCATCCCCATCCCCTCCACTCCCTATTTCTTCCATGCTCCATCCAGTACAATTATCGTCCCTCAGCCAATTCCTTTTGCCAACTCCCTAAGTGAACAGCATTAGTTTTCCACCCTGGGATCCTCACCCTGTGCTGCTGTCACTCAGTCTCCTCTGCTTCTTCCCTAGAAACTGTATTTGTCACCCCGGTCTCTTTGTAGACTGTGGGCTAGCCCTGCCTCAGGACCTGGGTTCTAGAACCAAATTCTCCCAAATCACTTGACAGAAGCCTTGGAACACAGTAATTAGTCTTTCAGGCCTTAGTTTCTTTGACGAGTGGATAAAGATGAGAGCAAAAATACTGGCCTCTCACCTGGTATGTCATATGTGCTTACTGTCTGCCAAGTACTTAGATTGTACTTGGCAGGTGCTGGATGACCAGTAAACGTTGATAAGTGATTCCACTTTGTGTGCTTGTTGCTCTCATTTGTACCTGTTTGATCTTAAAGTGATAGTCAGGTGAGCTCTCCATTGGCTTCTTGTCACTTGTTTTTGTTTTCTTTGAGGCAGAGTCTCTCACTTTCTAGCCCAGGCTGGCCTTGAGTTCTGTGATCTCCCTGCCTCTGCCTTCTGAATGCTGGGATTGCCATGCCTGGCTTCCCATCACTTTCAGAACAGTGTCCACAGTTCTGCGTTTCGTGATTCCCTTTCTGGTTTTTTTGGGGAGGGGGCACTTGCTCTGCCCCAGCCTTCCAGTCTGCTGTCTTCTTTCATGATACCCAGACATGGCTGCATGTCTTCAGATCTCCTTTCCCATCCCTGATCATATGTCAGGTCCCTGGAGTAGACATTCCATATCTTAAAGTGCCATCCTTCATTTTTTTATTGCCTTGCTTTGTGCAGGTTTTTTCTATCTTATGAAAAGATAACTTCCCATTATCTAATATGACATATGTTTATGAACCAGCCCCATTGGCCCAAAGTTCATAATAAATGCAAGCAAGCAAGAGAAGCCAGACGTGGTGGTACATGTCTTTCATTTCAGGTCAGGGAGGGGGTAAATATTTCAAGGCCAGCCTGAGCTTCATAGCAAACCCCAAAACCAGATGAGTGAGTGAATGAATGAATGGAGGCAGGAGACTTTGTTTCTCATTCTTCGGGTTAGCCCCACAGCTGGGGTGTGTGTGTGTGTGTGTGTGTGTGTGTGGTGTGTGTGTGTGTGTGTGTGTGTGTGTGTGTGTGTGCGCGCACGTGTGTGTGTGTGTGTATACGCTAGGTCTTAAGTCATATTTGCTAAATGGTGGACGCATGGTAGCCAGTGTGGGTAGACAGAGGACTTCCTCTCCCCTCTTCCCTCTGACAGGTGTTGGCATTACCAGATAGGTGCAGAGCCCCAAACTAACTTTTTAGAAAAAGTTTTAATTTTCATTTATTATTATTTCATCTCTGTG
Organism: Eospalax fontanierii; assembly: GCA_035773235.1. NCBI lineage: Eukaryota > Metazoa > Chordata > Mammalia > Rodentia > Spalacidae > Eospalax > Eospalax fontanierii. The sequence continues at coordinate 1,883,119 of CM069524.1, read as the reverse complement.
TTTGTCAGGATGCATGTGTGGCAGTCAGAGGCCAGCTTTGCAGAGTTGGTTCTCTCCTTCCATCTTTACATAGGTTCCAGGGATTAAACTTAAGTCACCTGGCTTGTCCAAATGGTTTTACCCACTAAACCATTGGCACTTTGAGATGAGATCACTGGGAGAGTTCAGGTTATGAGTCACCCCAATTTTGGGGGGAATGGGGTTAGTTTTGTTTAGTTTCATTTGAGACAGGGTCTCTCTGTAGCCACAGCTGGCCTGGAGCTCACTGTGTAGACCCAGACTGGCCTCAGTCTCAGAGATCCTCCTGCTTCTGCCTCTGCACCTGGCCCCACCCCAATTCTCGATTCACTGTGACTTTCTCAGTTAACTCTGAGTGAGAGGATCTTGCTGGTGAGCCAGTGCCCTTTGGCAGGTGTCATGGTACTGTGCTTTGTGAATCTTTGGCAGCTGCTGAGCAATCTGAAGCCCACAGCCCCAGGCCATGCTGTAAGAGCCAACCTCTAGCATTAAAAGAAGTATTTGTCAAGCCTATCCTGAGTTGAGAAAAAATAGAAATGTAACATTCACCAGAAACTTTCTAGAGATGGAGAGCAGACAGGGTCAGGCTCAGAATGCTTCCCAGTCTGTTAGAGATGAGCCACTGGCCGGATGACTGTGAATTTTAAAACTTGGCTCTCATCGTGTATCCGACTCTAATGATACAGTAGTTTAGTTGATGTCTGAGAGCCTCCACAATCTGTTGACTTGCGCATGTCCTGGCCTGCATTACCTGTCTTCTTCCTAACCCCAGGGTGTTTCTCTTGAATTGCCCTGTCCACTTTTAGTTGATCACTTGGTGTGTCTGTGGGACACTGTCCTTTGGTGTGTCACACCCAGCAGTCTCCTGAACCATGACTTAAGAAGCTGAGCAAAATGATTTCCTTTCTCACCAAAGATGGGTTAGTCTCATGCCAACTTTTTGCCAAGTCTGTACTTTCTTTACTATTTGGCATTACATGAGTGGATATTTAGAATTAGCCATCCAAATTATGTGAACCAGCACCATTCTGTCAGCCAGTGACTGGTGAGGGTAGTCTGTTCCTCAGACATCTGTTCCAAGGCTAGCTTAAGAGGAGAAAACTCCACTGAGCAAGTCAGAAATTCACCTTGGCTTGGTCCCCAGCTGCGCTGTACAGTAAACGAAGACAGTAAAGCCCATACATCCCCCTGACTTCTGTTATTCTAAGCAGGTGCTCCAGCTTGGGGCATCCCAGGGTCTCCGTCAGATGCCCCTAGCCCCTTCCCGGTGTTGGCTCAGCCCGTGGCTGCAAAGCTGGGTTCTCCAGGCCTTGGGTTGTTCACTGGCCTCTGCTGTGTTCTGTATCAGTGTTGACTTAGAATATTACAAAATGAGATCTTATTATACCTACACTTAGGTGTGAGTCAGAGTAGCAGAAACCCAGAGTTCTGTTTCATAAGATGTGTTCTCTGTGCTCACTCATGGACAGTTTATATTGTTTTTCAGGCCATGGTTGCTTGTTACCCAGGCAACGGAACAGGCTACGTCCGTCATGTTGATAACCCAAATGGAGATGGAAGATGTGTGACGTGTATATATTATCTAAATAAAGACTGGGACGCCAAGGTATGCAACTGGATTCAGTGATGGTTTTTCTCACAGGTATTTTTCTTCCCACAAACATTTACACTTCTTACAGATGAGACTGGCTTTCCCATTTCCATCCTGGCATTCAGAGTGGGGTTTTGTGAAATGAAACAAATGATACTACTGTATTTGAAAACAGGCACTAATGTGTTAAAACAGTATTGGGTCTTATACAGTATGCACTTGTAGGTGGTACTGTGGGGACACTGTACGGGAACTGGAACTGGCAGCACACACATCTGTCCCAGTGCTGGAAGGCGGAGACAGGAGACAGTTCAAGGCCCTCCTCAGCTACATAGTGAGTTCGAGGTCAACCTCAGCTACCTGAGATCTTGTCTCAAAAAGCAAAGATAAAACAAATAATATGGGTTTGTGCACTTAAAAAGTAAGGTTCCAGGAGCTGGAGAGATGGTTCAGTGGTTAAGAACATTGGCTGCTCTTGCAGAAGACCTGGGTTTGAATCCCAGCACCCACTTGGTGGCTAACAACTGTCTGTAACTCCAGTTCTGGGGGATTTGACGCTCTCTTCTGGCCTCCATGGGCATTGCACAACATGGGTGCACTTATGAACATTCAGGCAATACAGTCATATATATACAATGAAAATAAATAAATAAATAAAGCTTAAAAATATTAAGGTCTCAGGGCTGGACAAGTGGCTCAGCAATTAAGAACCCTGACTTTTCTTACAGCGGACCCAGGTTCAATTCCCAGCACCTACAGCTACCAACCGTCTGTAACTCCAGTTCCAGGGGACCTCACGTCCTCTTCTGACCTCCGTGGGCATTGTATGACACAGGTGCACTTATATGCATGCAGGCAATACACTCATACACATAAAATAAAATAACTTTAAAATGTTTAAAAAGAGATCCTCTTAAAAAAAATTGAAATTTCATGTTCAGTATTCTCACCTACACATGTACATTGAAAGAGGTTTGATGATCCATTTATTACTGTGATTGCTGGTGTCTCAGTCTATAAATAATGTATTAAACCTATTAAATTGTACCCATTAAATATCAGTACTTTTGGTATATTAATTATGCTTCATTAAAACTGACAAAAAGAAACTAGCATCTCTTTAAAAAGTGGGTTCAGTTGTTCCAGGTACTGAAGAGTTTGTCTGAAATTTAATTTTTATAGACGTGATCCTATTGAAGTAAGTTCCTTTTAATGGTTTTTATAAAATACTGACAAGCCCAATAAAAACAATTAGAATGTACAGTATATATCAACTGTTTTAAATTTAAGTGATTTTTTTTTAGATAGGGTCTTATATATATCTCTGGCTGGCCAGAAACTTCCTGTGTTGACCTGGTTGGCCTTGAACCTCACAGAGATTCACCTGCCTCTGCCTTCCAGGTGTTGGGATTAAAGAAGTACGTATACCACCATACCCAGCAAATTTTAAGTGATTTTTAAGAGTATGTTACAGATTATTGTATTACAGTCTCTTTGATTGTTTCAGTTAAATTTTGAACATTCAAGTATGACTTTGAAACAATTAAGGGACACATGGTACATAGATAAGTAAATTCTTTTTTAAGTATTTTTTTATTAACTCATTGTATATTTCATACAGAACATCTCAATCAATCTTAATCATCTTTATACTCCCTTGCCCACCAGTACCCCTTCACAGCCCCCCAACTGGAATTCATACATTCTTTCATCTGTGTTAAGGTCCAATGTGTCAAGTTAGTGTCCCCAAATGACCTCAGTGCAGGTTCATCCACCGAGGTCTAGTCAGTCTACCTGGAGTCCCTCACTCCAGGAAGGCTAGCTCATCCTCACCCAACAGTACTCAGTTGCCAATATTTTTTAAGCAGAGGTTGGGGTCCACTGCCCATTTCCCCAGTGCCATGCTGGGTTTTTCTCGGCTTCAGTTTGCAGGGGTCTTGAGCATGCTGAAACCATTTCTGTAGGTTCAATGAGCAGCATCCCAGGAGCTTGTAGAATTCTATTTCCATATGGTCACGTACCTCTTCACTGACTCTTACAGTCTTCTAACCCCTCTTCCATATGGTCCCTGAGCCCTGCATGAGTGAAACTTAATACAGGAGTCCTGTCTGGGGACTCACACGCTACAGATTCCTAATCTCCACGCTTTAGTCATTTGTGACCTTCTGTGTTACTGGCCCCTTATTGTATGTGAAGGCTTCGTAATAAGAGTTGAGAGATTTATTAGTGTCTCTTCTTTACCCCTTAGGTGTAGAGGCTGCCTTGTAGATGTACCACTTAGGCATGGGCAATTCACAGACAATGTCTGTATATGACCAGCTGTGGTTCTCAGTATTAGTCTGAAGCTTCTTTGATGAGTGGTAACTGGGATACCTGACTGTAAATATAAGGATACATGTTTTGCATTTAGTAAGAAGTTATGTTAGTTTAAGGATGTGACAGTCTTGGGGATTTCTCTAAGATCTGTGACCTCTTCAGCCATGTGTATTTGCCTGTGATTACAGTACCACACATGAGTTTCCTCCCATTGAGTGGGCTCTAAGACCAATTGGGTAGCTGTTGATTGGCCCCAAGATAGAAGTACCACTACTGTACCATTCTTGAATGCTGTGCCAGTCATCAATGTGGTTATTTGGTCATGAAGCTGGTGTTGGGCCACTGATTGATGTTCTCCCTTGGCTTTGCATAGTGCTCTCCAGAGCACTTCCCCTTCATGGGAGTGACTTCCAGGTCAATTCCAGTTCCATTGCTCCAAATCTGGTCTCTAAACTATGTCCTGTCTTCAGCAATACAGTCTTACCTTCAAGTTCTGGAGGGCAACCAAGGGCTGTGGCAATAGCCTATATAATTTTAGGAGTCTCTTGGACCACTCCAACCAACAACTCAAAAGAAGGTTTCTCCTGTCTGACCCTGTTTCTAGTTATGCAGCCTTCAGCCATGCACATGGGCTCAGAGATATTGTATGTGGAATTTGTCTTTAGGTTGTTAGACTAATGATTCCCTCTGGGGTTTTACATTAGTTAGTCATTATCGCCCTCCTCCCTCTTTCTCCCTCTCCCCATGTCTGACCTTTTCTCCATTTAAAGTGTCCCCATTTTCCCCATTTCTACCTTGATATTACCAGTCTCCTAAGTCCCATGTCTCTCGAGCTCCTTCTCTCCCTTTATCTCCGCAGTTCCTTGTATGGCCTTCCCTCCTCCTTCCCACCTATTTCAGTAACTCCCCTTTTACCGCTTTCTCCCTTAGTGACACCTGTCTCCTATTATTCTTCTCTCTCAGGTCCCTTCTTTCCCTTTACCTCCCTGGTTCCTTTCCATTTCCCTGGTTCCTGCAGTTACATCAGGACACATACTCACCTATAAGGGTTTGGTGCTAGGATCCACAAATGAAGGAGAACATACATTGTTGTTTGTTTTTCTGATTCTGTGTTACTTCACTTAGCATACCAGTTTCTAGTTTCTTCCATTTACCTGAAAATGGCATGTTGTTTCGTCTTTCTTCACCACTGAGTAGGACTTCATTGTGTAGACACACCATGTCTTCATTATGCACCTGTCAGTCGCAGGATACTGACGTCGTTTCCATCCCTTACCTGTTGTGAAGGCAACAGCAAGAGAAATGGATGCACACGTATCTCGGTGATAGGATGAGTCCTTTGGGTGCGTGCTGAGGAGCAACGTAACCACGTTAATGGTAGATTCATTTTTAGTGTTTTAAGAGCTCTCCACACTGCTTTCCATAGGAGTTGCATAAGCTTACACTCCTACCACCAGTGACTGAGCGTCCCTCTTTTCTCACATCCTCTCCAGCATTTGATATCATTTGTTCTCTTGATCTCAGCCAGTCTGACTGACTGACTTTATTTCTTCTTTTGAGAACTCTCTGCTCAGATCCTTAGCCCATCTTTTAACTGGGTCATTTGTTTTCTTTATTCTTTGTTTTTGTGGGGTAGTTTTTTTTTCGAGTTCTTTGTATATTCCGGATGGTAAACCTCTGTCAAATTTGTCATTGGTGAAGATTTTCTCCCATTCTGTGGGTTTTCTCTTCACTTCCTTTTTGTTTCTTTTGCTTTTTACTTTAATGAGGTGCTGCTTGTTGATTATTGACCTTAATTTCTGACCAAGTGCTGTCTGATTTAGAAAGTCCTTTCCTACACCTATATCTTGTAGGTTACTGCCAGTGTTTTCTTCTAACAGTTTCAGAACTTCAGGTTTCATATTGAGGTCTTTAATCCATTTGGAGTTAACCTTTGTGCAAAGTGAAAGATAAGGGTCTAGTTTCATTCTTCTACAGGTAGAGATCCAGTTTTGCCAGCACCATTTGCTGAAGGTGCTGTCTTTCCTCTAGTGAGTGTTCTTGGCCCCTTTGTCAAATATGAGGTGGCTGAAATTGCATATTTTCATGTTTGAGTCTTCAATTATATTCCATTGGTCTACAGATCTATTTTGTGCCAATACCATTCTGTTTTTATGACTATGTCTCTGTAATATAGTTTGAAATCTGATATAATAATCCTCTCTGCATTGCTCTTTGTGCTCAGGGTTGCTTTGGCTATCTGGGGTCTTTTGTGCGTCCATATGAATTTTAGGATGGTTTATTCTAATTCTGTGAAGAATGTCATGGGGATTTTGATTGGTATTAAATTGAATCTATATATTGCTTTTGGTAGGATGTTCACTTTTACAATATTAGTTCTTCTAATATATGAGCATCATGAGGTCCTTCCACCTTCTGGTGTCCTCCTTAGTTTCTTTCTTTAAAGATCTAAAATTTTCATTTTAGAGATCTTTAACATCTTTGGTCAGGTTTATTCTGAGATTTTCTTTTGAAGCTATTGTGAATGGGAAGGTTTCCTTGTAAACTTTCTCCAGTTGCTTGTTATTGCTGTGTGGAAAGGCTACTGATGTATGTAGATTAATTTTGTAACATACCACTTTACTGAAAGTATTAATCATTTCTAGGAATTTTCTGGTGGAATTTTTGGCATCTCTTAGGTATAATATCATGTCATCTGCAAAAAGGGATAATTTGACCTCTTCCAATACTTCTTTAACTTCCTTCTCTTGTCTTATTGCTCTAGCAAGAGCTTCAAGCAGTATATTAAAAAAGTGTGGAGGTCCTGAACAGCCTTATTTGGTTCCTCATTTTAACGGAAATGCTTCCAGCTTTTAGAATGCTTCCATCATTTAGAATGATGTTGGCTGTGAGTTTTTTGTGTATAACTTTAGTTATGTTGAGGTGTGCTCCCTGTAGACCCGTTCCCTCTTTCTAGAGGCAATTACATAATTCCATAAATGCATGTTGAATTTTGTCAAAGGCCTTTCCTGCTTCTATTGAGATGACCATGTGTCTTTGAGTTCATTTCTATGCTTTATGACATTTATTGACTTAAGTATATTGAACCACCTCTGCATCTCTGGGGTAAAGCCCATTCTCATGGTGAATGATCTTTTCAATGAGTGTCTGTATGTGGTTTGCAAGTATTTTGCTAAGAGTTTTTGCACCTATGTTTATTAAAGTTATGAATATATAGCTTTCTTTTTGGTTGTGTCTTTACCTGGTTTGATTTTAGAGTGATGCTGGCTTCATAGAAGGAATTTGGGAGTTCTCCCTCTGTTTCTATCTTTTTGAATAATTTGAGTAGTATTGGATATAGATCTTCTTTGAATGTCTGGTAGAATTCTGCTCTGAATCCATCTGGGCCTAGGCTTTTTTTTGTTAGGATTTTCTATTACTGTTTCAATTTCCTTATATGTTATGGGTCTGTTTAAGCTGTTGATCTCTTCTTGGTTTAGCTTTGGTGATTCCCATGATTTTGATATATATCCATTTCTTTAAGGTTTTCAAAATTAATAGCATATAGGTTTTTAAGTAGTCCCCTATAATGTTCTCGACCTTTTTGTTGTCTGTTGTGATGTTTTCCCCTTTCGTTTCTGATTTTGTTGATTTGGACTTATTCTTTTTTCCTTTTGGTTAACTAAGCCACGGGTCTATCTTCTTTATCTTTTCAAAGAACCAGCTCTTGGATTTAATTCTTTGTATTGTTTGCTTTGTTTCTGTTTCATTAATTTCTGCTCTGATTTTTGTTATTCTTGTCTGCCGGGTTTGGGTTTAATTTGTTGTTATCTTTCAAGATTCTTGAGTTATATTAAATCATTTTTTGTGCTCTTTCTGATTTTTTTAAATGTAGGCATTTAGAGCTGTAAATGTCCCTCTTAGGACCGCTTTTAAAGTGTCCTTGAGGTTTTGTTGGGTTCTATTGTCACTTTCATTTAATTCCAGGAATACTTTTTATTTCTTTCTTAATTTCTCCTTTGATCCATTCATCATTCAGGGGTGTGTTGCTTAGTCTGTGTGAGTTTATGAAGTTACTAGGACTTCTTCTTGTGTTGATTTTAAGCTTTATCTCATTGTTGTCTAGTAGAATGCATGGGATTATTTCATTTTTTTCTTTGTATTTGTTGAGATTTGTTTTGTGCCCCAGTATGTGGTCAGTTTTGGAGAAAGTTCCATGGGATGCTAAATAGAATGTGTATTCTTTAGTGTTTGGGTGGAATATTTGGTAGTTGTCTATTAGGGCCATTTGATATATGCTGTTGTTTATTTCAGATGTCTGTTTATTCTCTGTGTGGTTGACCTGTCTAATGGAGACAGTGGAGTATTGAAGTCCCTTACTGTTAGTGAGTTGGGATTAATCTGTGTCTTAATTCCTGTAGTACTGATTTTATGGAGTTGGGTGCAGCAGAGTTTGGTGCATATATGTTCATGATTGTAATATCTTCTTGATTACTTGTTCCTTTGATCAGAATAAAATAACCCTCTTTATCTCTTCTGATTAGCTTTAGTTTGAAGTCTTATTTTGTCAGGTATTAGAATGGCAACTCCTGCTTGTTTCTTAGTCCCATTTCCTTGGAATATTCTTTCCCATCCTTTCACCTTAGGGTAGTACCTGTCCTTGAAGGTGAGATGGGTTTCTTATAGACAACAAAAGGATTGATTTTGTTTCTTGATTCATTTAATTAGCCTGTGTCTTTTAACTGGGGAGTTCAGTCCATTGGTGTTTACAGTTGTTATTGAAAGATGTATATTGATTCCTATGATTTTAATTTCTGTATGCATCTTTGGTCTAACTTTGTGGTTTCCCAGTTATACTTTAATTTAGTTTCTTTCTATTGCCCCTTGGGTATAGTCATTTATTTCTTCAGCTCTTTGTATTGCTTCAAGTATTCTCTGAAGGGCTGGTTTTCTGGACATGAATTATTTTAGCCTATTCATGTTGTGGAAGATTTTTCTTTCCCCTTCAACTATAATAGACATTTTTGGTGGACAAAGTATTCTAGGTTGGCATCTGTGATCATTTAGAACCGGGAATACTTTGGTTCAGGCTCTTCTGGCTTCCATAGTTTGCATTGATAAGTCAGCTGTAATTCCGATTGGTTTTCCTTTATATCTGACTTTTTTTTTTTTAGCTTTCAGAATTCTCTCTTTGTTCTGTGCTTTTAGGGTTTTTTCTATGATATGCCCTGGAGAGTTTCCTTTCTGGTCCTGTCTATTTGATATTCTATGTGCTTCCTATATTTGTATGGGAATATCTTTCCTTAATTTGAGGAAATTTTCTTCTACAATTGGTTGGAGATCTGGTCAGCCATCCCGCGGCTCTTCTCCTTCCTCTGCCTGTGGTGTGTAAATTTGCTCTTTCCATGGTGTCCCACATTTCCTGCATATTCCATTCCTATGTTTTTAAAATGTTTTCATAATCTTTGCTTGAGTGCTCCAGTTCTTCAGCTTTATGGTCCAGTCTCTTGATATTCTGTTTTCCATTTCATTCATTCTATTGATGAGGCTTTCTCCCATCGTTTCAAATTGGTTTACCATGTTTTTGCATTCTTCTTTATTTCAGCCTGAGTTTTCTCTAATTTGTCTATCTCTTTCATGAATCCAGTCAGAAGTTTATTCCTATCTTCTCTTAGTTCTTTGATTTGTTTGCTCTTTAAGTTCATTGAATTTTTTGATCATGTTTATGATTGTTCTTTTAAACTCTGTGTCCTGGGTTATCTCTGTGGGGTCCTCATTGTAGAACTCTTCTATAGGACTGGGGATGTTTGGTGGGAACCTATTATTTGAGTTTTTCATATTACTTTTTTTGTTGTTACAATCTTGGCATGTGGATTTCTTTTGTTGTTTGTGATTCTGATGTGAGACTCAAGCCTTCCTTTGTTCAGTTGAAGTCTAATTCTGTTTGTATACTTGATGTGACTTGGTTGTTTTCTTATTGTATATGAAAAACTGGTTGGTCGAGGTTCTCTCTTTTGATTTTATATTGGAGGAGTCAGATGCTCTCAGGCTATCTCTTTAGGTCTGGGTCCTTCTAGCCAGCAGGCATGGCACAGTTTGGGAAAATTGCCAGGCAGGGGCTGAATTCAGGCTTTCTCAGGTCGTCTGTAGAGGTCAGGGCCTACAGAAAGGCACAGAAGCCTAGCTTTGTAGCAGTGGGAGGGTCAGCAGATGGTACCAGTGTGGGGGATGGGCGCGGTGTGATTTGGAGTGCTCACAGCCACAGAGGTAAGAGGGTGGTCCAGGGATCTGAGTGCTTAAGAATAAGAGTGTGCCTGTGCTCAAGAGTATATGGAGAGCCGGATGTGGGGTGGCGGAGTTTGGAGGTGCGGCAGTGGTGAGGGGGTGGAGACGCAGCGGGCAGGGCCAGACTTACCAGGGCAGAAGACTGGGCTCTGGAATCTAAGATTAGTTGGGGAGGGGACTGCCTGGGTAGAAGGCTGGTCTCAGAAATATAGTGGCAGGTTGGGGATGGGGAGAGCCTGTGAAGGCTCTAACAAACTAGACTGAAAATTTGAGCTGATCTGACTGAGTACAGGGGATCAAGTTGCAGTGGGCCGGTCTAGCCTAAAAGGGTATTCTAGGGATCTGGAATGCTAAGAGCAAAAGCAAGCCTATGGCCAAGGCTAGAAGAAGAATCAACAGGGAGTTGATTAGGTGAGAAGGCAGTGAGTGGGATCAGACTTACCAGGGAAGAAGCCTGCTCACAGTAATCCAAGGCAGGTCGGGGAAGGAGCAGCCAGAGGAGATGGCTAGTCCAGGGCAGGGAGAGGGAAGAAGGGGTGGGAGCAACCTTTGAAGGCTCTGAAAAACTAGAATGAAAAATTGAGCTGCTCTGAGTTTGGGGGATCAGGATGCAGTGGGTGGGTCTGGGCTAAGGTAGTCATCTAGAGATCTGGGGTGCTAAGAGAAGAGTGGGCCTATGCCCAAGGCTAGCAGAACAGGATGTGGGGAAGGAGGGAATGGAGTTGCTCAGGTGAGAAGAGAGTGGAAAGGCTGTTGGCTGGATCAGACTTAATCAGTGAAGAAGGTTGCTCACAGAAATCCTAGGCAGGTTACAGGCGGGGACAGCCAGGGGAGATGGTGGGTCTGGGGGCTGGCAGGTTGTTGGGGGTGGGAACAGCCTGTGAAGTCTCTAACAAACTAGACATAAAAATTGAGCTAGTCTGAGTATGGAATTCAGGACACGTGGGTGAGTCTGTACTAAGAGAGTAGTCTAGAGAACTGGGGCGGTAAGAGCAAGGGCGGGCCTGTGCCAAGGCTAGAAGAACCAGTTGGATTCTTATAAATTGAACACTGAGTAATTTTCTTAACAAGTCAAATAACCAGGATCGGGGCGGGGGGCGTGGCTCTGTGGTTAAAGCAAGTGTAAGGAGCTTGGATTCCCAGAACCCATGTAAATGCCTGGGGTGTGTTCCAGCATAAGGCGGATACAGGGCTGATCCCTAGTGCAAGCTGGCTGGAGAGATAAGCCATATCAGTGAGTTTCATTGAGAGACCCTGCCTCAGTGAATAAAGTGGCAGATGATTCCCTACATCAACTTCTGGCATCCACGCGCACCCCCAAACATATGTGCCTACACATGAAAACATGCATACACATGCACATCACACACACAAACACATACCACCTGAAGCCTCTTTGTATCTAATCCTACCCTGTGAAGTATTGGGATTTAGAATGTGTCATAACTTACCTGTATTCCTTCTAAATTGTTCTGATTTATGGCATCTCCATGATTCTAACAAAACAGGAAGTGTGCTGTGTCCCTCATGAGTGCACACCCCTTGCTGCAGCTCCAGAGCTTGAAATTGAGAAAGAAATGTAGTGATTCACCTTGAGCCCAGGCTGCAAGATAGGGTGGAGTGACTGCAGTTAAAATTTTAAAATTGGAGGAGGAAGCTAAGTGTGATGGCATATCCCTTTAACCCTAGCGCTCAGGAAGCTACCTGTTCATAGCAAGTTCCAGGCCAGCCAGGGCTACATAGTGAGATCTTGTACAAACAAACAAACAAAAAACTGATGGGGGAGTGGAAACGGAGTATATATATAGGAGATTGTCAAATAATACATTTTAAAATGTACACATTTTAAAGTTGGGTCAGCAAGATGTTTCAGTGGGTAAATCCTAACAACCTGAAACCTGATTTCAGTCTCTGGGACCTGTGTGGTAGAACTTAAGAGTTTTGACTTTTTAAAAAAAAAGTCAGATTTTGTAAATACCTGGAAAGCCAGAAACATGTTTGAGCAGCCTCCACCTTCCAGGTCTTGTTAGGGTCTTTCACTTTTACATGATGGAGCCAGACTTCTTGCGGTTTTAAATTAGTGCATAGGCAGAAGTCAGCAGCTGGCGTTTCCATGCTCAGAGCAGAGCCCTTCCCATGTTGAGGTGGGCGTATGTGCTTTTTATGTGTTGGGTCAGTAGAACCCAGAATGGCCAAGGGAAGAGGTCCAGGTGCAGACTGGCAACTTGTGCCTGATGTCAGGAAGGGCTGGGCATACAAAGGCTGCCCAGTTCAGACCCAGTTTGGAAGGGGAAGTGTCAGCCAGCCATTTCTCTATAAGCACTTGTACACCGCATCTCCGCTCAGAGCTGCGGTTCAAGGAGAAAGAGGATACACTCGTAATCCCAGTCAGACAGTTCTCTTAAGTGTTTGAAAGATACCTCAATACTCGGTGACACCACGAACCCCAGGAAGCAGGCCAGGTTGTGAGTGACTGAAATCACTTGGGTACAAGCCCCAAATCCACCATTTCTATCTACAAGTTTTAGGTTGGGCTCAAGACCAGGCATTTGTGTGCCCTTGAACTTTGAGCTCACCTGCTTAGGAGCATAGTTAGATTAGTGAAGGGCTCCTGGTTGACTGGGCATAGTGGCACACATCTGTAATCCTAACACTTGGGAGGTGGAGGCAGGAGGATCAGAGTTCAAAGTCATCATTGGCTACACAGCAAGTTGGAGGCCAGGCCTGGGCTACTTGACATCCTGATTCAAAGTCTGGATGAGATGACTTAGTTGAGTGTTAGCTGCTCTTGCAGAGGGCCCAGGTTCTATTTCTAGCACCCACATGGCAGCTATCAACCATCCTAACTCCAGTTCCAGGAGACCCAGTGCCCTCTTCTGGCCTCTTTGAGCATTGTACGACACAGGTGCACTTACACACATGCAAGCAATACATTCATACACATAAAAATAAATATTAAAAAAAAATAGCTCCTGGTTGGGTAGGTTTCACCTAGCTTTCTTCCTCCTAGACTAGAACACAGAGACGGGGTCCGTCTTCATGTCCGCTGCTTCCTGTGTAGGACTACCCCCCAGTTCTTGGTGTACCCAAAATGCTGTCTGTGATGAGTCTGTCAGTCACCACAGCAGCTGTGGAATAAGTAAATGAGAAGAGTCACGTGGGTGAGTTGAGCTCTTAGTATCTGTCATCCGTGTCAGGCCCAGTCTACACACGGATAGCCAAGTACCTAAGGAGGTAGGAGGGAGTGACCTACACATCAAAGTCTAGACTGGAGGCAAAGGGGTTGGGGAAGATGGTTCAGTGGGTGAAAGCACTTCCCTCAGAGCCTGGTGACCTGAGTGAACCCCGTACTCACGTGGTGGAAGGAGAGAACCAACTCTTGAAAGTTGCCCTGTGATCACCACATAAAAAAATATAAACTGTAACTTAAAAAGATAAAAATAAACTAGAGGCAGTAAGTTCACCTGCTTCTTAAGTGTCTGCTGAATGTTAAAACACAATACTTGGGGCTGGAGAGGTGGCTCAGGGGTTAAGGGCACACTTGCTGTTCTTCCAGAGGACCAGGGTTCAATAACCAGCACCCACACAGTGGCTCTGTCACCCTTCTCTGGTCTGTGAGGGCACTACACACATAACACTGCTACCAGCAATCAAAACACTTGTGTAAGTAAAAATAAATCAGCCATTTAAAAACATGATTCTTGTTTATCTGATAAGACAATCCCTTTGCTTGGGTAAACCATTGAGCAAGATGACTTCATGTAGACTTGAACACCAATAGTTATGTTCACTGGTTTTCAAACTCCCATGTTACAGAAATTTTGCGTATTTGTCTGTTTTGGGTGTTTACCAAAAAAGGGGGCGGAGTATTTTTCCTTCGGTTAAGTGTTGTACATAGAATCTCAGCTCTTTAAAATTTTTTAATATCTTATTATTTTTATGTGTATGAGTGTATTGCCTGTACATGTAAGTGCACCCATGTTGTACAGTGTCTGCAGAGGTCAGAAGAAAACATCGGATCCCCTGGAACTGGATTTACTGATGACTGTTAGCCACCATGTGGATGCTAGGAATCAAACCTGGGTCCTCTGCAAGAGAAGCCAATGCTCTTAACTGCTATACCATATCTCTAGCTGCCCCCCCCCCGCCAGTGTTTTAAAATTGTATGTATGTATGTATATATGTATGTGTGTGTGTGTATTTATGTATGTATGTATGTATATGCACATGAGTGCAGGTGCCCACAGAGGCTAAAGACATTGGATTTTTCTGGAGCTGGACTTACAGGCAGTTGTGAGCCTCCTGACATGGATGCTGGGAATCCAACTCAAGACCTTTTCGAGAGCAGCAAGAGCTTTTAACCACTAAGCCATCTCTCCAGCCCCTGACATTTTTTTAAGATTTAATCTTTAATTGTGTGTGTGTCTATGTATGTGTGCACATGAGTGCAGGGGCCAGATCCCCTGGAGCTGGAGTTACAGGCAGTGTTAAGCCACCCAGCATTAGTGATGCCAACTAAATTCAGGTCCTCTGGAAGAGCAACAGGTGCTCTTAACCACTGGACCATCTCTCTAGCCCTCAGCTCACCTTATACCCTGTTAACTGACCTATGTTCACAAATACTCCAGTTAAGCTTTCTGAGTCATTTAAAGTGCCTCCCTTAACATAGTGCTGCTTTTGGTGACTTGTACTGACTCGTTCCATTCTTTTCCCAGGTAAGTGGAGGTATACTTCGAATTTTCCCAGAAGGCAAAGCCCAGTTTGCTGACATTGAACCCAAATTTGATAGACTGCTGTTTTTCTGGTCTGACCGACGTAACCCTCATGAAGTGCAACCAGCATATGCTACAAGGTAGGGCTCCTTTTGTGAAAATTTGGTTGAATGTGACATGACGGGATGGGTGGTAGGGTGGGCCCAGAAGTTTCTGTGGAGCTCCTGACTGCTCACCAGGCCCTCGTTCGTGGTCTTCTTAATTTGAATGATAATATTCAGCTAATCACACTTAGTCCCGAGAGTGTGTCTGTGTCCAAACAGCTGCACCTTGCTTGAGGTGGAACAGGACTGGCCCGCTCACTTTGTCCTCTGGCTTGGTACACCTGTTAATACTGCCCACCCGATTCTGTGATCGGGTTTTTCTTTTGTTGGGGGGCGGAGGTGTGTTTAAAGGTAAGAAAGGGAAAGAGCAGCTTCTGAAAAGTAAATCAGAGAGCAGCCATGAAGAAAACGAGGAACAGAGGCTCAGGGAAGTTTCCATGCACACTGGGAAAATAGGTCTGTAGCTGTGATAACAGTACACATCTAGAAGCATGCTGCATACCTGCCACTTCACACTGGAGAGGCAGAGGCAGGAGGATTGCTGCAAGTTCAAGGTTAGCATGAAATACAGAGTGAACTTCAGGCCAGGTTATGGCTTCATGGAAAGACCTTGTCCCATCACCCCCTCAAGAACCAGAAAACAACACAAATCCATCTGATTCATTGGACTTTAAGGTTTGGATTCTGATCTGATCATGTTTAGGGCATTCCTGTGTAAGTTTGTTTTCACCATGTATCGGAAGTCAGTGAAAACATTCAGGGGATGTTGTCAGCAGTTGTGAAGTGGGTATTTGTAGAAGGCACAGTGTTGTCAAAGGAAGGTGACAGGAGCACTCTGCTGCTGTCTCTGGCTTAGAAGCAGCCAGGTGCTCATACGGTGGAGCAGCCCCAGGCCTTCAGTCTTGGTGGCCAACAGCTGATGGCCAGCCATGGACAATGCCCAGGAGCCTGTGTGCTGCCCTCCCTTTTCTTCCTTCTAAACCATGCTGCCGTCACTGATGCGCAAAGTCCGCATGCAGCTGCATGGTAGCTGCCTGATATCAGGCAGCTGGAGTGGAAACCCAGGAGCACTGACATGTCTTCCATGGTGAAGCCAGAGGTATGGTCAGGAGAGGGACCGCTGAGCCAGGGAACAGAGGCCAGAGCCAGCTGGGTCTGTGCAGCCCTGGGCAGAAGGCAGACTATTGAAGTCCCAGGAGAAAGATGGGTATCAGGAAGAAAGCTCTGGAAGCCACTTATGCGAGTGACTGGGAGAAAAAGTGTAGTTTTCTGGTAAGGACTCGGAGCTCTGGGAGGAGTTGATCAGATGTCAGAACTGTCGTTGGTAGTTACCTGGCAGCCTGGGAAATGGGAAGAGATTCAGAACTCCCCATGCAACCCTCTTCCAAGAAGAGGCTTGTGGTGGGAATAGAGGTGGCACTTGGGCAGAGCAGGGTGAGCCTCTAACCAGTGGAGGGATCTGTGCATTGCAGTTTCCCCTTTAGCTCACCCTGCATTTGAGTCTTCAGAAAGGGTGACACAGATGGGCTTCCACAGCACAGGTCTTATCTGAGCTATGCTGCTTTTCCCATGAACACTGGCCCGGATCCACAGATTCTTTCCTAATGACAAGGGTTCCGAGGGACTGATGGTCTGAAGCACATGCTCTGTTCCTTCTCCACTTTGCATCAGAAGGTGCCATTGCATGCTTTTAGCTCTGAACACAGCAGTCGCACCTCATTCGTGAGATAGAATAGTCCAGATAGGTGAGGCTTTTCAGAAAAATGAGGTTATTCAGCCACCCTTGGTATCAAAACAGCATGACTGCTTTGGTAGAGAACCTAGAATCTTCTAAGTATTGCTTAACTCTTCCTTGCTGACTCAAGGTCAGAAGTCTGGCCTTTTTGACCCTGTCCCTCTCTGGGTGGCTTCCCATCCCCTGTGGTTTCTGATCATGCAGACTGGGTGGGCAAGGAGAGGCAAGAATCTTGGCCTTTGAAGCAGCAGTGAGGGTCAGCCTCTCTGGCTTTCACAGCCTCCAGCTGTGTGTACTTTGGGCATTGCAGGTTGTAACAGATACTTTCTGCTCTGTGACTGTTCTTACCTGTTCTATATTTTCTTCTAGGTACGCAATAACTGTTTGGTATTTTGATGCAGATGAGCGAGCAAGAGCGAAAGTAAAATATCTAACAGGTAAACACGGCTGGGGGCCCAGGTCTGCTGGGACAGCCAATTGGATGATTATCCCAAAAACCAGGCACAGATCAAGAATGATTTTTCAAACCTGGTCTGTGTGTTTGGGGTGGTACTCCATACTCCACTACTTTAAAGTAGTCAAATGGCTTGAAAAATAAAAGGAGACAATGGCACTCTCTCTGTAGAGATAGCTCTGCCTGCCCTTCAACGTTGGCCTAGGTCAGAGAGTACTACACTTGTCCCTGGCGCTGGGAGGGCCTAGTGGGATGGACCTCATGGGATGCTGGAAAATTGAGGGAAATTGTTCAGAAGCTGTCTTGTGCTTAATGAGTAAATGTTTCTATTTTCCATGTAGGTGAAAAGGGTGTGAGGGTTGAACTCAATAAGCCTAATTCAGTCAGCAAAGATGTCTAGCAGGGCCTCGGATCTGGCAGGACCCACATCCCTACAGCTGCTTGGATACTGTCTCCAGAGTCCAGATGGATGGAAGGAACAGGGACACCTGGTTGGCATTTCAGCAGGGAGCTGTCCAACAGAGGGCTCTGACTGCTGTGACTGCTGAGGGGTGGACTCCAGATGTGACTGCCCTGTGGTGCTGCCCAAGGAGAGGAGGAGGCGCTGTTGAGGAACGGCTTTTCCATCTGGACATGAAAAAGGGCCCTATGTAGGATTTTCTTCATTCTTCTATTTTGCCAGATCTGTCATCTAACTGAGTTCATTTCATCTCTTTTTTATATCAAGTTTAAATTTGAGGTAATTTTTATATGATTAGGTACAATTTATCAAAACTGAATTAAGAAAAATTACAGTATTATTCCTCGAAATAACATCAATCTATTTTTGTAAACCTCTTCATGCTATTAAATTTTGCCCTAAAAGACCTCCTACGATGATTGTCGCCAATGGCTGATGGTTCGTTTCTTTTGACTGAAAATAAGGGACATTAAGTTTCCAGCTGAAGTTCACAATGTTTTCTTGGCCCGCCTCACACTAATTTGAACTTGTAAAGATTGCTACTGTCGCCTTGATAAAGAAACCTAACAGACAGTCGGCACTGACTACCAAGTAACTGTTAGTTCATGCATTATGAGAGGAAACAGCCATGGGAAGTAGGTTTAAGTTAATTCTTTTTCAACTGACTGGCACTAAATGAACTTGAGGTTGTCCTCAGCCTCTAGTTCCCAAGACAAAGGGCTTTCTTCAGCCTCAGGTCTATCCTGTAATCGTCATGTCCCCCTGCCACAGCTCCCCTGTGGCTCCTCCTCAGACTGGCTGCACTTCCTGACGTGCTGTTTCACCTCTTCCCAGATCAGAACCTTGCTCTGTCGGAGAGTACCCAGTGGCCCCAGACACAGGAATCCGTGTCTGTAGCTCATCTTCAGCTCCTCGGACAGCTGTGAGTCACTTTCACGAGTAGTACTAAAAGACCTGTGTGTAGCTTAGAAAGTCAAAGGAAGCGCAAAACCGGACAGTTTGATGGATTTTCCTCTTGCTTTTTAGAGAAAGAGGGACAGTGGCACAATCGCAAGGCCTCCCAGACTCCGTTCCCAGCCTCCTTAGCAAAGCCCACAGGATGGCGCCCGTACAGATGGATTCTGGGTGTGACCCTTGCCCCCTTAGCTCCTCCTTGATCTTCTTTGCCAAAATGTGTGTATACAGAAATATTTCTGTATATTTCACCTTACCACAGTTTCAGTACCTGTATAGTTTGTATTCAATTAGAAACCTTTTCTATGGAAAGCTCAGTAATTTTTATTAAAAGCTTGCTATTGT